>OY735896.1:5000-2405000 GCA_963506565.1 Tachystola acroxantha
ACCTAAACCTAAACCTAAACCTAAACCTAAACCTAAACCTAAACCTAAACCTAAACCTAACCTAAACCTAAACCTAAACCTAACCTAAACCTAAACCTAAACCTAACCTAAACCTAAACCTAAACCTAAACCTAAACCTAAACCTAAACCTAAACCTAAACCTAAACCTTAACCTAAACCTTCCTTCCTTCCTTCCTTCCTTCCTTCCTTCCTTCCTTCCTTCCTTCCTTCCTTCCTTCCTTCCTTCCTTCCTTCCTTCCTTCCTTCCTTCCTTCCTTCCTTCCTTCCTTCCTTCCTTCCTTCCTTCCTTCCTTCCTTCCTTCCTTCCTTCCTTCCTTCCTTCCTTCCTTCCTTCCTTCCTTCCTTCCTTCCTTCCTTCCTTCCTTCCTTCCTTCCTTCCTTCCTTCCTTCCTTCCTTCCTTCCTTCCTTCCTTCCTTCCTTCCTTCCTTCCTTCCTTCCTTCCTTTCCTTCCTTCCTTCCTTCCTTCCTTCCTTCCTTCCTTCCTTCCTTCCTTCCTTCCTTCCTTCCTTCCTTCCTTCCTTCCTTCCTTCCTTCCTTCCTTCCTTCCTTCCTTCCTTCCTTCCTTCCTTCCTTCCTTCCTTCCTTCCTTCCTTCCTTCCTTCCTTCCTTCTTCCTTCCTTCCTTCCTTCCTTCCTTCCTTCCTTCCTTCCTTCCTTCCTTCCTTCCTTCCTCCTTCCTTCCTTCCTTCCTTCCTTCCTTCCTTCCTTCCTTCCTTCCTTCCTTCCTTCCTTCCTTCCTTCCTTCCTTCCTTCCTTCCTTCCTTCCTTCCTTCCTTCCTTCCTTCCTTCCTTCCTTCCTTCCTTCCTTCCTTCCTTCCTTCCTTCCTTCCTTCCTTCCTTCCTTCCTTCCTTCCTTCCTTCCTTCCTTCCTTCCTTCCTTCCTTCCTTCCTTCCTTCCTTCCTTCCTTCCTTCCTTCTTCCTTCCTTCCTTCCTTCCTTCCTTCCTTCCTTCCTTCCTTCCTTCCTTCCTTCCTTCCTTCCTTCCTTCTCCTTCCTTCCTTCCTTCCTTCCTTCCTTCCTTCCTTCCTTCCTTCCTTCCTTCCTTCCTTCCTTCCTTCCTTCCTTCCTTCCTTCCTTCCTTCCTTCCTTCCTTCCTTCTTCCTTCCTTCCTTCCTTCCTTCCTTCCTTCCTTCCTTCCTTCCTTCCTTCCTTCCTTCCTTCCTTCCTTCCTTCCTTCCTTCCTTCCTTCCTTCCTTCCTTCCTTCCTTCCTTCCTTCCTTCCTTCCTTCCTTCCATATAGGTTGCATCGCGGTGGATATCAGTATGACTCGCTATTACTTCATCTTAATTTCTTATTACGATGGCTGATTTTAGAATATTCGTGTTCGTGTTGTACGTAATGTTCGTACTTCGATTGTGGCGTCATCTGGATGTTAAACTAATACTCTTTGTTGTATTCTCTTCCTCTACGATTCTCTTTCTTAATTCTCTTTGGTTTCTGTCAGCTCACTTGATGTTCTAAATTCCAATCTGACATGTGTCTGCTGTCGGCAGAACATTTGAAAGTTCTCGTATTGTCAGCAACACACAACATGTCGCCATCAAACTCTGTATCAAATCCTCTCCCCTGAGCCGCATCATGCAGTGGTCGCGCGCCGCGCTCGGCTGGCTCCTGCTCTGTTTGCTCGTACAGGTAACACCCGCTGCGCCCTCATGTCCGCCGAGTGTGGCGGGCTCCAGCCAGTGTGGCAACTTGCGTTCCCAGGCCGGGCCACAGCCACAGGGCGGGGCTGGGGCTCGCCGGAGCAGCCGCTGGGGACAGTGCCGGGGACACCTGCTGCGAGTCAACGGGCCTTGTCCCGCATACCACTTGTTGATATTGTGATGATTAAAGGAGCACTGCTCAATGTTTTATAATGGTATAAATTTGGCAGACTTGGAACCAGTTCTGAGTTAAGATAATATTGTTTAACTGTTTGTGTTGTGTGTGTGCAGGTGGTCGGTGTGTTCGCGTGCAAGAAGGGCGGCGGGAAAGGTGCGTCCATACTTTGTATTACTACATTATTCTACATTGTATTATTATTTTATTACCTACATTAAGTTATGGAGATAATACCACAAGAATCAAAGTTACGTACTTATTATTTACTTAGTTATCTATAGGTTCCTAGATATATTTAGTTTTGGGTAGACCTGTTGTATTCATTCAGCGATATGATTCATATTCCAATCATCATCGAAGGTAGTCTGTAGCCCGCAGTCCCAGTCAGGACCAGTGGTGGCAGCACTGAGCGTTCCTCTGGCGTCATTCTGTGGCGAGGTGGACCCAATTATAGGCAGAGGCAGGTGTCTCCCTACAGTGGGTTTACTTAAGTCATATGTCCGAGTGTGTCGCTGTCCCCAGGCGGAGGCCCGTGTCGTCCCCCGCGGTGTCCCGGCGGCTGCAAGCCCACGTACTGGTAGCTGCACCGCGCTCACTGCACTGCATCACGGACTATGGTGAGCTGGGACGACTATTTATCACAACACGGATAAGTACTTATAATGGCTCTTTCTGGCGGGTATATAGTAAGTTAGCTGAACTTACTAGATCGAGTGGTTCGCACTCTGGAGGGACATTGGTTCTATTACTGTTCTCTAGTCGAGCGACACAAATCCCACTGACCAACGCCGTCACTATGCAGTCACTACTGGCACAGAACAACAGAGTCCTACTTGCTACGGTTTTGTTTGAATAAGGGTGTTCGTGTGCAGGTGTTGTCGTGGCTGCTGCAGCTGCTGTGCGTGTGCTGCTGGCTACTGCTGGAGTGGCCGGCTGCAAGACGAAGACCATCTGCCGGCCCCCGCCCGGCGGCAAGCCCGGCTGTGGGGGGCGCGGCTAGCGGGCAACCGCTGCATGCTCCAGCCAGTGAGGGTCAGTCAGTACATCATCAGCTCCTGCTGTCCTCGGGCCACTCCCGGTGCGCGCCGCACTCGCCCCACGGACACACGCCGCCGGGCTAGCCTAGGGGGGCTCCAGGCGGCTCATAGTGCCCTGCTACTTGGGATGCAACTTCATCATCATCAGCTCGTGTCAGTCCACTGCTGGACGCAGGCCTCTTACAAAGCGAAACACTATCCATGTTTCTGTCGGTGTCTATGTTCTGTGAGTTGAATATACATTATCCTTTCTGTTGCAAGTTTCCTCACGAGATGTTTTGCCAGCCAGTGTGTACTTACGAAGGTCAGTTGGTAGTGAAGCCGAGCAGGCGCCGCGTAGCACAGACCACTTACCAGAAAGCGGGGCCCTCCTATTACAGGTCTATTGGGGTAAGTGGTCTGTGCCGCGTAGTCACGAGACGGAGGTGCGACTATGAGGTTGTCTCTCTCACACACAAGTATTGTTGATGACGAAGGCCAGTCTATACGTCACCGGGACGTCGCGACTCGCGTCGCCAGATACGTATCCAATCCAAACAATTCTTATGGAAATGTATTGCAGCTGTCTATTTTGTAATTTCAATGGCGACTTCGCCGTGGCGTCCGGTGACGTAGGGGGCCCTACCTAATAGTTTGGCTTTGGGTGGTAATGTTATGAAGTTATTTTACTTTTGAAGTAAAAAGTCAATTTGTTTTAACAATGACAATGTATGTTGCAGACACTGACGTCTCACCCCGCCCCGCCCGCCCCGCACACACCCCGCACACAACATGGTATCCAACAAGATAGTATAATAAAATATTAATTAAAAACATGCAACTCTATGATATCTATGCAACTTGTAAATAAAAACAATGAAACCACGGGTTAGTTTTATAATTTTTTTATTTTTTACAAAGTATATTCCTTACATGTAGACGGCTAGTAGTTCCTGCAACAATGAATAGTCAGATCAGTTGAGCTCAGAGCACCGGTGACTGCCCGGAGAGGGCATCGGCAAAACACAACATAGTATGGTCGACAGAGTAACAGGCAGGCACTTTATGCACTGGTAATACAGCCTAGATTGTAATGTGTAGATTGATGTATTTGTACAGGTTTGGTTATTGTTCATTTGCACAACTTGCAGGAAGAGGTAGTTGCAATCGGCACACAGAGTGTGGTTGTGCTGCGAGGACACGGGCGATTGTAATTAAGCAATAGAACCCAGTCGTCGCACTTATGTTTTGTGTTGTGGTACTAGAATGGGGACAAATCAGTGGCAGTTGTACCATCAATAGTACAGTCTAAGACAGAGATAAGTATACAGGGGGCCTGAGATTATCTCAGAAACTACTGGACTGAATTTAATAATTATTTTACAATTACATAGTTTTAACTTTTATCTATCAAACAGTGAAAGAGTTTTTGCAATAAGGTCAAGTAGTTTTTGAGATAAATCTCAACCTTTAAAACTCTCCGCACACCTTTCTCTGTGTTCCACCGTACTGCCTGATGGTGCAAATGGTACGGTACAGTATCTCTGAAAGGTCCACTTTAGGTTAAACTATATACTGTGCTCAATTTAGGATTCCTTCATTGTTATCACATAAAATCTTCATAGTTATACACTCTCTTTAAAAAAAAATGATGTAATTAGAGAGCAGTTGTTCTAATCCCTCTGTGAAGTGGTTAGTGTCGGCCAACTGTGTGTTGTTTAGTGTGAGCACTCACTTGGTGAGAATGCCGTCCTTCTTGGTGAGCCGCACGATGCAGTCGTCTGACTCGCCCATGCGCCGGATGGCCCCGCACACCACGTATATCTTGTTAGTGTCCGCGGCGCGTCCGGTGCCGGGCTCCACGTCCGCGATCACCAGCTGCACGGACGCGTGGTCCTTGGCGTGGATGAGGCGGTTGCTCGCGGAGCTGCACACACACACACACACACATGATCATGTGGACAGACCAATGGAACATGAGGGACGGACGGGACTGCAACCCATTGGACTGGAATATCAGGGAACGGACGGCACTCTCTCAGAGGTTTACAAATACCTACCTGTCATATGCCGTGGAGAGTTAGCTTAAGTTCTTACTAAAGAACTACCAGAGAGGCGATTTCTTTTCTTACTATATTAACAGACCCTGGTAAGTGGTAGCCAGTGGCTGCGTGGAAGCGGGAGACCAGGACCACGCTAGATTGAAGCGCATCTAACGGAAACCGTGTACAAGCGAAAATTGTGCATGTTTTGTGTTGTTTTGAATGCACAAAATATGACTGTTTTTGTGTGTATATTCTTACTAATTATAGTACGGTTTTTTTTGGTGCTAATTGTACAGGAAAACAGACGTCTTGTACCCATTTCCGCGGCAATAGCGTGGAGTGAATAGCACATAACCTCAAAACGCTCACCATTTCCTCGGGCAGTACAGGTCCACGAATTCTCCGGCGTCGTTCTGCATCTTGTTCGGCTGAAACGGGAAATGGCACGCAATGTGAGCTGAGGGTCCGAGCGGCGAGTAACGCACTCAAATTATGGAAATATACACAGACCTAAAAACACACGCGATTCACGAATTTGACAGGAGCGAAAAGAACTTTTTTTTAATGAATTAGAATGGCTTCACACTCCACATTTTTGCGCTATTATTTTCATTTCACGCATTGAATGTAATGCGTTTAATTTCTTGTTATTATATTTATTAGATTCACTCAAGGAGCTATTTTGATTATTTCTAAAACAACTGTAATTTAATGTGTCTAAATCTAAAATATATTGGCAAAGGGCAAAATTTATAGTGTCCGAGGCCATAAAATGGACTTTGTTTTTCAGACAGCAAGGGTGTTATGAGAACAAACAGCCTAAGTAAAAGTATTGGAAAATAAATATAGGTAGCGTGCGTGCCTCCAGCGCTTTATTAGTAAACTTGTAGGCACAATAATATCCCTCGATGTTTGCAACTGCAAATTGCTGTACATTTGTGAGACCTTCATTGCTACGGGCGGGCGGCATCCATTGTCCATGACGAACGACCTTTCCAACCTACGGCTATACCTACTTTGGAATTTAATTTGATATTGTGGGACTTGGGATTATAGCTATTTAAGTATTTACAGTATAGGTAAGGTCACCCACAGATTACCCCGAGGTCACCGAAGAACCTTCGTTCTTCCTTAGGTCAAAGAGCATATAAGCAAGGTAAGGTATAAGGTGGTAAGGTAAGGTGAAGTATAACCTCAGATCAGGGAATAAGAAGTACAAGTGAAACACAATGTTTGTTCCGGCAAGTTAATTTATTAGTTTGATTGCGATCACTTCATAGTTTGTTCGTTGCAGGTGTATGTACATACTGTAGTGCGAAACTACAATACTATATAACTACTAAGTATATACACGTAATTTGATCATTATTGTAATTATTATTAATAGCACAGTTTGTCCGTCTGTATGTATGTCCACGCCACAGACCACACACACTTACAATAAAAGACAATTCTAGAGCTAGCGACTTAACCCGAACAAAATGTGTGGAGTTTTCACGGGTTAAGGCTTAACCCAGGGTTATCGCGATATTGCAATTCAGTTAGGTACTCAATATGTGAAAACAATTTGATACAAAGTTGATTAAGTATAATTAAAATACATTTGTTGTAAATCAAAATTGATGTAAGTAATAATATTAATAAATCCCCCGCATTGTTATTGTAAATATAACGACGCCATTTCATTAATGTGATGTATTTCAGAGCAGCCCACCATACATTGCTCGGGCGCTGGGACAACAATTTAAACGTTACTAAAGGAACCCAGCAATGTACTGTAAAGTGGCAATCCGTTGCCATTTCCACTGCTCGTATTAGCTCCCGTATTATAATTAGATATCTTTATTTCATTGTTACACAATAATCTAGCCTTAAATATGGTCGTATTTGTATAAAAACCGCTACATTCTGAATGCAGGCTTCCGGCCATTTGAACCTATCATACACACATACATATACATACACATATCACAAGTTATTTATTATTTAAGTGTTTATTTACAGGTGCTCGGCATGCCTCTACTGTGAGCGATACACGATGATCACGACATAATGAATTTCGACACCCATTGCCGGCTTACAACAGACGTGATGGACTGTGTCGCATAGTGAGCCGGCAATGGGTGTCGAATGACCTTCATTCCCATCGCTATCGCACAATAGGGAGTTGGTCTCATATCGATTTATACAAATATTACAGCACTCATAATGATTTCTTTGTTATATACAATGTTTAGTTGTACAGTTGTATTCAGAGCTATAGGTACGCTTGTACAGGAGAGTGTTTAAGGTTGAGATTATCTCACAAACAACTTGACCTATTGCAATAATTCTGTCACTTTTAGACAGATAAAAGTTAAAGCAATGTAACTGTATAAGAATGATTAAATTCGGTCCAGTAGTTGTTGAGATAATCTCAACCTTAATAAGGTCCTCTGTACACTTTTCTTCGTGTCCACTAGGTAGGCAACTGGTTCAATCGCACATTCAACCGGCGGGCTAGGCGGTTCACTGAGAGTTTCTAGTTGTTTAATGAATAGTTCCGCTAGTGTGTGCCCCCGAGGTCGCCAGCCCCCGGCCCCGCGCCTACTGCCTGGGCTCGGGGCTGGCCGGGGTCGGGGCTGGGTCCTGGGCGGGGGCCGCGGGTCACTGTCCGCTGGCCAGCTCGTCCATGCGGCACCTGGAACACCCAAATACTACTGCACCACTCGACCAATAATAACATAAACACGTGAATAGGATACTTCACTCATATAGACAGTCAATAAAACAATATTTATTTCATGTAATATTTCACATTAGGGTCCCAAATATTATATCACTTTTATCCATTGATCTCCTATAAACAACTAGATACACAGTCTGCCTTCTACAAATGTCCGAGCGCAAAGAAGATCCAAACGGATGAATGGCTTTATTGGACATTATTTGGACGTTAACAATGGACCCTTATTTGGACGTTTTTTTTAATTGTTTTAGTAAGACCTTTGTGTACCTAGTTGTTTATAGGAGATCAATGCTTTTATCACATAAAAGAAGAAGATGACTGTAAAATATTTTTGTACGGTGTCATAGAACAATTATTAACTATTTAATAATTTGTGTCAAGTAGCTTGTTGTCTCCTCGCGTCGACCTGACCTCATAAAAAATAATGATTCTATTACAAAATACGTCACAATAATTGTAAGTTTAAATTACGCCGCGACAACGGCCGCGGGTGTCATGGCGACTCTGTGACGTCACCACGTTGTTCGCTTGCTTGCAATGTACGAAGAATTTGATGATGGTTTACATTTGAATTATTATCGTGACGTCATTCGCTCTGATTGGTGTTTATCCTAACATGGCGGATTGCGCAATAGCGAACATATAAAACATAAAATATTCTAGTTATATTTTATCAAAAATAATATAAATCTAGCCACGAATAGAAAAATAAAAATCAACGAGTCGTATTCAATTAGCTAAATAAACGCATAATTTTAGAGATTCTTTGGCACTGTCATCATGCCTATTCGGTTTTTATTGTCTAAAGTGTGTACAACATCATGTTAAATTAATCAGAAAATGTTTGAGTTTTCCAATAACTGTATGCCAGAGCTGCAGCATCGAGCTGGTTTCCAGCTGGTGTCAGCGCAGAGGTGTGGAGTGAGCGGGACACACATATAGGACAGACTGCTATGTGAAACCCTCTGTGACATGCAATAACCAGGGCAGCTATGAGGTTCAATCCAACTTTGTGCGTGTTGTGAGGAGTGTTGTTGTTGTTGTGCTGACCTGACCGCCATCTCCGCCACCTCCAGACTGGGGTAGTCCAGCTCCTTCACCAGGCACAGCAGCGCCGACAGCAGGTTGGAGTTCTGCAATACAACACGAACACGACATTACACATAATGGGAGTCTTTATAAATAGGCCTGTAGTCCAAAACAGAGAAATGTTTATAGAAGGTATCATTCACATTGTTATCAAGAATTACTAGACCTATTGTGACAGTTATTTTACTAGTCGCCAGCCCAAACAATTTTAGACAAAATCTGAACCATAATTAGGTCACTTTGCACTGTTTCCGACCATACAGAGCTCCATATATTTATGTGGAAACTTATTATTTTACAAGTTCATATTGTAACAAGTGCTGTAAATTTCCCGAATAAAATGAAATATAGTGTATTAATTGAGAACCATTACTACAAATTATTATATACAAACGGATATCACTCACTTATATTGTTGAAGTCGGCAATTAGACCGACAGTTTCGACCGGTTTCGACGTCAGCGGCGCCGCGGTCGCGGCGCGCTCACCTTGAGAAAGACCGTCGGAATCGATTGAAACTGTCGGTCTAATTGCCGACTTCAACAATATAAGTGAGTGATATCCGTTTATATATAATAATTTGTATTGATTGTGTCGTTCCCGTATATTGTTGTTTGTATGTAATTCCCTCTTAGCATTATTTTATCTGTCACGTCTATTGTTTCGTAATTATGTGGTAGTCTGTTATTAGCCTTACTTTATGTATAATTCTCACGATGGACTGACAAATAAAACCAGTGTTTTCTTTAATGGATAACGATCAAGATAGTATTATAGAAATCTTCGATTGTAGTGATCTAAACCACTATCTTAATTATACAATAAAATGAATAAGCATTCCTCACCCTGGTGACCGGCCTCCGCGTGAAGCCCCTGCGCTCGCCCATCACCGCGGACGCGAACTCGCGCGCGCTGTCCCGCTCTCTCCCGCCGTCCCGCGCGCACTCCCTGTCCCGCTCGCACGCGTCGCCCGCGCAACGAGACGCACTACCGTACTCACACCTGAACATGTAATGGTATCATCATAGTTCAAGTCGATCTGAATACAGTCCCCTGTGGGCCTCGTGCCTCTCCACGCGGCTCATGGTGCCCTGGTACTTGTGGAGAGCTGGGGTTTCGGACCGAGAGGACACAGCGCGTGTGGAGTGAGACAGTGAGACTCTGGGCTAGTCATGGGCTCCTGCTACTTGTGATGCAACTTCACCATCATCTTGTGTCAGTCCACTGCTGGACGCATCTCCCAAGGCGCCACATAACCCACAGACACCGGGCTAATAAGACTCCATGCGGCTCATAGTGCCCTGGTACTTGGGGTGGGATTTACAGAGCTGAGGCTTTGAATCGAGTGTACACAGCGGGTGTTGAATGAGACATAGTGAGACTCCAGGCTAGTCATGGGCTCCTGGTACTTATGATGCAACTTCATCATTATCAGCTCGTATCAGCCCACTGCTGGACGCAGGCCTCTCATAGAGCGAGACACTATCCACGATTCTGGGCAATGGCACAAAATTGCGGCGAAAACGATAAGAAACTAGGTTATGCCAAACATTTTTATTTCATTAATCATCATTTGCGTGAACCAGTCCGAGCCCCCGTACTGCGTGACTCACCGCCACTGTAACTACAGTGTGAATAACGTACACTCCGGTATCCATTGCGTAGTTTATACGCAACACATTGTAATGCGACTGAAGTAATGAAGCAATGGTTGTCAAGTCGTGTTTGGTTGTCGTTACCATTGCAATTTGAGATAAGTGTGTTGTGTGAGCGCTATCTACTGTGTCCCATGTTCCCCTGGTATGGTGTTTCGTGCGTACCTGTCCGGTCGCTCGTAGTACTGGTCGTGGTAGTGGTGTTCGCCGGGGCTGGCCCCTGGCCCCGGCCCCATGGTGCTGGCCCCCGGCCCCGCGGAGTAGCGGCAGTCCCCGTTGGAGCTGTACGAGTAGTCCTGTACAGCACACGAGTACACATTGACCACCTCGTCCTTGCAAAGTGGTGTAAATGTAAATTCAAACATGTACACAACGTGCTTACTTGCAATAAAGACTTTGACTCATATTATAAGTGTAAGACTTGTAAGAGTATACAGTGTGATTGAAAATTCGATACATTCCTTGTAAGGGGCGATACTGGAGGTGGTTTGTAACAAATTAAGCCCTATTAACGAGGGGTCGAAAATGAGTTATGGTAGTTTTAATTTCAAAACTGCTCCAGAGAGCTCAGAGAGCATTGAAATAATACTTTTCTGAAAGCTAATAAAGTAGAGATTACCTTAAAAGAAATGCATGTCTAAAATTTCCATTAATTCAAAAATAAAAGGTCATAAATTACGAAGTTTGATTTTTTTATCAATGTTATGTTAAAAGAAACCAGAAACTACTCATTTTGGACCCCTCGTTATTAGGTTACGAGCGACGCCGGGCAAAACTAGGGTTGTTTGAAAAAATAATTCATTGTCGTCTATGTAATATTAGTTGATTATTTGTGTTAGAACATATGTATGAGTTGAGTCTGGCGTAATGATACTTAGTTTGGTGTAAGTAATATACAAATCGCAATTTTACTTCGCTATAGTATTTATAACCACTATTATTTAGGTGTAATGTAAAGGGTATATGAAGCCGAAGGGAGGGTGTTCAGTATCGGTAACTGAACAACTTTTGTTCGACGAGTTTTCCATTTTCGCGAATTTAATTTATGACTTTTCATACATTTCGATTTGTATGAGACATTAATTTATTTTAATTTTTTATTCGAAAACTCGTAGAACCAAAGTTGTTCAGTTACCGATACTGAACACCCTCCCTTCGGCTTCATATACCTTTTACGTTACAAGAAGCGCTGCAGGATATGTTTCAATATCATCATCCAGCCGCGTGTGAGAGGAGCGGCCGCTGAGTGCGGCGTGTGAGTGCGACTGCAGGCAAGTGTGCGCATAGAGCGGCAGTACATATACCGCAGCCCAAATCAAGTGTCTTGTAAACAAAAACTAACCTAAACTAACATTTTAGGCTGTTCTGTGATTATTGCATAGTTATTTGTCACATTATTAGATCGGATCACTTTATTTGTCACAATGATGAACACGTTCGATCAATCAGTTCCTTCAGTGTTACATCACAACAGGTAATTAGACGATCATATTTGTTTACAAAGACACTTGATTTGGGCTGTGGTATATTATGTCCATATCCTGTAGCTCCTGGGTGTGGGTGAGGGAGGGGGTGAGGGTGGTGGGGGGAGGTACATGCGTTGGTTGGTATCTGAGCGTGACCTTGACGCTGTGCGCTGAGAGCGAGTGCCTGAGCGTGTCGTCCGGCGAGCGCGCGCCCGCACTGCGCCGCCCCTGCGGACACAACGCACTCACTGTAGCACGAACTGAACACATGCTACGTCATACTTATCATCTCATTTGGACACTGCGCCGGCAAACAAGTAGAAATTAATTTAAAAAAAAAACGACTGCAAGTGACCTCTTTGATTAATTTACAAGGCTTCCGCGCAACGCAACTTTGCTCTGACGAAAAGATAAAAATACCCAAAAAAAAATTTGGGGGCATCTAATTTGAAATTTAGTCTACAGGGACTATTTTGTGTTTAATATCACGTTAAGTCAATCAGAAAATGTTCGCGAGTGACAGTATGGTGAAGTTATTGGATTATTTATGCAAGATCTGAAGTTTCCAGCTTTTATCAAGAGTCCCGCTACAAGCTCGGGAGTGAGCGTGACTGTCGAGCTGCTTCGTCCACATGAAGACTATTCTATACTGAATTTTCTGTAACATGACATTGGCAAATAACGAACTGTCGAGTCCATTAAAAAAACCTATTTCGAAATAAAGTATCGTGTTTCCCAATTTCCTATTTTAATTTGGATATACCTCCAGCAGGGAAGTGGTATGTAGTGTAATCACAGTGCATCTGGAAGGTCTGGTGGTCATGTTAGTTACGTCAGTAAGTTAATAACTAATCAATGATACTTCAGTATATGACATCGCAACAGATGGAAGTCCATCGTCTCTGCCTACTCCTACGGGAATCAGGCGTGAGTTTATAAATAAATAAGAAAGTATATGATATCTCCATAAACGTAACCTTTGGAGCGGGGCGAGTTGACCACCTCACAGGTTGGAAGTAGTCAACTCACCCTGGTACAGTCGAAGACAGAGATAAGTGAGGGGCCTCAATAAGGTTAAGATTTTATCAAAAACTACTGGACCGAATTTAATAATTATTTTACACATACATAGTTTTGATTTTTATCTATCAAATAGTGAATTAATTGTTGCAATAGGTCGAGTAGTTTTGGAGATAATCTCAACCTTAAAAACTCTCCTGTACACCTTCCTCTGTGTTACAACGCAGTGGGTGAATCGACCACAAACAATTTTAAAAGGTGACATCTCACCCATAGGTGAAATGACAATGCCAGATTCTGCCCCACCATCAACCGCAAGTTGTACAAGATAACGAATAAATGTAAAAATATCTCCGTTTTTTATTAAACGTATTGGTTGAAAATAAAGTTATGTACAAGTTGCGATTCGAAAAAACAGCTGTAATAAAGAATTAAGAAACTAGTAAGAAATCGAAGCGACTTCTTCATTGTTTTTGTTATTCTTCTATAGGAGTTGCGAGAGTAGTGGAAAATGATACTGATTATGATTATGCAATATGGAACCTGTAATAAGTCCCCAACAAAATGATAGGTACAGCTTAAATGGTCTCGTAGTTTTGTAGGTGGGGCAAAGCTCCATTGAAATGTGGCAATGTCATTGTTGTATTGTGAGCTGTCACTTAAGGCAGCACATTGCGTATTCCGTTACCTCGTGTTGTGACCTGGTCATGTGCGCTGAGTGCGTCTGGTCGCGGCGCTCCTCGCACTCCGCCGCCGGGGAGTGCGGCCGGCGGGCAGCAGCGGCCGCGGGGGGCGGGGGGGACACGGGCGACTGCACAACACACAATACCATCATACAAAGACCATACACAGTATTAGCACGATGTGGACCGACGCCGAACTGTGGCTAATGCTAGGTAAAATGTACGGAATGTGGAAGGAAATAAATTATATTTGAATTACATATTAGACAAGCAGAATTTATTTAAAAATGATCGGTTTGCAAAATTATTAAACTAACTAACTAATAGTCTGAGCTCAAACCCAAGAGCGAATCCAGCTGATACACTCTCAAGACGTGATCAGCACACACATAAAATAAGATTATATTTGAACTGTTTTTTTCTTCTTTTAATGCACATAAATAATGTTGAGTTAGCGGCTCCCAATCACAAATGATTTATTTATTGATGACAAATGTTATTAACATACAAAAATCGTTAGCGATCAAAACCAATTAGTAAGCGATCGTGTGATCTTCAACTGATCCATCTACATTGCGTAGTCTCGTCGTCGCGTCTCATCGAGTCCTCATCGCGCGCCCGCAATGTATAACAAAAAGCCAATTACTCGTTCTCGTCCGACTACTTGTAGTACGCTCTAGAACACAGAGACTAGTGTACAGGTGTTTAAGGTTGAGATTATCTCACAAACTACTTGACCTATTGCAATAATTCTTTCACTGTTAGATAGATTAAAGTAAAAACTATATAACTGTGACAGAATTATTACAATCGGTCCAGTAGTTTTAATACAATCTCAACCTTATTAAGGCACCCTGTATACTTTTCACTGTTTTTACCTGTATGGCTGTTGTCTCCGCCGCCCCCGCCCCCGCCGCCCCCTCCGAGCCGTCGCTCCCGCCCCCGCCCCCGCCCCCCTAGGCACACACAACACGACACACGCACTGATGACTGAGGTTAGTGGCCAGTGACGTCACACAACACATCACATGTTAGTAGCGACTAGCGAGCGAACTCACCCACAATCCACGGCAACTAAGTTTGACACAAAATGGCGGCCAAATTGTATACAAAATGGCGGCCAAATTGTAAACAAAATCTACAATTTTTCAGTTAAAGGCACAAGTGTAATATTTTGGATATTAGACAGTTCTCATTATCTACGTCGTAAGAGTTAAAATCGCACTGCAAGTGTTACCATTGGTCTACAGTTATCCGTACATACATAAACTGACGCCTGACTCCCGTTAGGGATGAGCAGAGACGATGGACTTCCACCTGCTGCGTGTAAGAGTTCAAATCGAAATCTAAGTGTTACCATTAATCTACTAAATGTACCTACATGAACAGCCGCCATTTTGTGTATATTTAGCTGGCGGGAAGTGTTCGTGTCAACCAGTATCGATGCCACGTAACTTGGGTATTACTTGTGGAACTTGCGAAGGGACACAATTACATTTAATGAGCTCATTATTACGATAGCAAATGTGACCATTGTTATGCGAACACAATAAACCATATGCGTTATTGAGGCGGGACCGGGCGGGTACAATACGATTAGGGAAATGATATGAGATCGGTGGCTCAGCGGTTGTGTCAATGGACTTGCGATACGGAGGTCCCAGGTTCGATTGCCAGCCAGGGCAGCCATGTAGGGTACCAATGAGTTATCCTCGGTTTTTTCGAGGGAAAAACTTATGTACATTTACCGAGTGCTCTCAAAACGGTGAAGGAAAACATCGTGATGAAACCTGCATGCCGTAGAAGAAAAAATTCTAAGGCATGTGAAATCCGCCAACCCGCAGTGGGCCCGCGTGGTGGATCATGGCACCAGCAAATAAATTATATTCCATGGCTGGATAGATAAAGAGTTATAAGGGTAAAAGCAGACCCACTGTATTGTATCAGCGGCCGGGGGCCGAGCGCGCAAACACGGCAATCCAGTCAATAGGCTGGGTGACTCTATTATGTTTATTGCATCACTCAACTCTCAAGCTCCTGCTGAAGAGAACTGTGAAATCAGTTTTGCGATATCTCAACTAATACCGAAGATAATATTAAGCGGTTAAATCAAGTGGTGGCGGGATGCTCCATCTCTTTTAGCAAAACGGTCTTTAGTATGAAGTTTGTATGGCGCTACCACGGTATGACGTCACAGCCACAATACGTCGTGTACTGTTTCTGTCTCTTTCTAACACAACTTTTCTAAATGCCTGTAGTTACATCATTTTTTAATTAATTTCAATTTTGATTTCACAGTTCCACATGAATTTGCGTTTATTTTGTAATCATAATGAAAAATATTAAATTTTGGATACCTGTCAACCAGCATATTATTTCAGAGAACGGTGTAAAGAGAGCTGCTTCTCTTTACACCGTTCTCTGTTCACTGTCAGTCGTGTGTCTGTCCCTGTGTCGCGTCCCTCCCCTGAGGCTGTTGGTGCCGTACCTGTCTCCTGGCGGACGCGGATGCGGACGCGGCGGACGCAGCGGGTGCGTACGTCTCGTCCGCACTGGAGTCGCTGTCGCGGCGTCCGCCCCGCCGGTACTGCGCGTACGTGTCCTACAACACAAGCATGGCGGCACTGCACTTCGCTATTCGCTATTCGTATTGTGTGGTTGGTATGCTTGACAAAACATTCGTCTCATTTGTATGTACGTCAAGTATTTGACAAATACGACAAACATCCAATACGAATAGCCAAGTGAAGTGCCGCCATTAGTGGGATATAACACAAACATATTGATTAGGTGTTGCACGAATGGCGACGAGGATGGTCCAGTGGCGAAAGAATACACATCTTCTGATACCATTGTCATTCTCTATTCTGATTATATTTCGTCTCCTATTTTTTGATCGATTTCTAACCTAGTACATTAATAACTTATTTGCAATAAAGAGATATCATTCTGAAATATCCTGGTCACCGCACCACATTGTAAACACCTTCGGCCTTAGCCATTATATTATTTGGTAATTCTCGTTTTATTGTACATAGTGTTGCTTTGGTGTTTAGTCCCATTACAAACTCGGAGGTGATTACTGCTGAGCGACTTCGGCCAGTGTTTGAGACGCAATCGACTCCTGATAGGAAGATAGAAGACTACAATATAGCAAACTGAATTACCCTGTACCCTGGCTCATGTGAAACTGTCCATTAGATAGCAGCAGCAGTAGGGGTACCTGGTGTGACTGCGGGTAGCCCTCGTCGTCCGAGTCGGGTATGTGCGCGCCGCGCCGGCCGGCCTCCAGCACCTGCAACACAACGTCACAAACCTCACAATATGGAGACTAACTAACAGTATGACGAGCAATTCATACCATGTTACAGATAAGGACAATGCCCTAGTGACCTAGTGAGTGCACTGACCTCCTCCGGCTGCACGGGCACGTTGTCCAGCTTCTCCAGGTTGGGCAGGTTGCGCAGCACCGTCAGCCGGTACCTGCACACAGACACAATGCAACCAGTTAGCACACTGCGCGACGGGACGCCATCGGCCCTGGACTTGTTGTAAGGAGCGCAAGATGGACAGGAGGTCGCGCCAGACAGACCAGTTTGTGACGCAGTTGGAGTCCAACTACACGTGGGTAAAAGGAGCGTGGGACGCCCTCCGACCACATGGAGGATGACCTTCGCAAGGCGGTTGGCAGAGACTAGACGCGAAGAGCCGAGAGCGGGGTTGAGTGGCGTGCCTTGGGAGAGCCAGCAGTGGACTGATACGGGCTGATGACGATGAAGTTGCATCACAAGTAGCAGGAGCCCATGGCTAGCCCGGAGTCTCAGAATGTCTAATTCAACACCCACTGTGTCCACTCGGTCCGAAGCACCGGCTCCCTACAAGTACCAGGGCACCATGAGCCGCCTGGAGTCTCATTAGTCCGGCAGTGGACTGGCAAGGGCTGATGCTGACTCACTCCGGGTGTTGTGTGCAGGGGTTCTCGTCCAGCCAGAGGGAGGCGAGCTGGGGCAGGCGGCGGAGGTGGCGGATCTCGCGCAGGTCCGCGATGGCGTTCTTGCGGATGTACAGCTCGCGCAGACGGCGGCAAGTAGCGAAGTCGGCCAGAGTGCGGATCTGGTTGATGCTGCAACCATAGGCAAGAGGGAGTTGTATTAATACTCCACAAGGATTTATAGTAAGGATTTCTCTAGCACAGGGAGAGCTCGGTGGAGCAGTGGTTGGGTCACTGGACTTGCGATGCGGAGATCCCAGGTTCGATTCGCAGCCAGGGCACCCATGTATCAATGAGTTGCCCTCAGTTTTTTCGAACGATAAATCGGCGATAAATCTAAGGCATGTGTAGTGTAATCCGTCAATCCGCACCGGCCCGCGTGTTGGATCATGTCACGAGTTCCCTCGATGCAAGGGAAGGTCTGTGCCCGAGCAGGGGGGACATACAAATAGACTATTGGTAATGATGAGGAATGGGGGGGGGGGGGGGGGGGGCACAGGCTCTGCTTCGGCCATAGTGCGCGGCGCATACACTACACTAAGTACCAAATATGAAGGGATGACCTGCGCGAGGTTATCAGGGATTGGATCCAAAAAGCCGTGGGTGCATTGGTCGATGATAAAGTATACTAACCCCTAATTACAATAAAAGATAACCCCGGAGTAAGCGACTTAAGTCGTTAACTCCCTTCCGGCCCAGAATGTTGAATTCCTAAAAATTATTATTTCAAGTCACCCGAAAGCTAATAGTGCGTGGTTTATAATATTATCCTAAGCTCCACTGTCATTGGCCAACGGTCGCGTTGCGCATACGATTGGTCCCCGCGTTGCGCGCCACGCTCTGATTGGCTGGCGGCGGGCGGTGGCGGCTCAGACACAGTACATCAAGTTCTTATTATCTGCGTCGTAAGAGTTGTAATCGTACTGCGAGTGTTACCACTGATCTGCTGTTGTCCGTCCCTACGTCCGTACGTCCATTGACCACTCCATCATGTGCCACTGACCGAGACAAGGAAACGGCCATTGTTCTTGGCGGTTAATTGACAATGTAGACGCGGGCCTGGGACCGGACACACGCTTGGTACAGTCGAAGACAGAGATAAGTATACAGGGGGCCTCAATAAGGTTGACATTTTCTCAATAACTACTGGACCGAATTTAATAATTATTTTACACTTACATAGTTTTAACTTTTATCTATCAAACAGTGAAGGAATTCTTGCAATAGGTCAAGTAGTTTTTGAGGAAATCTCAACCTTAAAAACTCTCCTGTGCACCTTTCTCTGTGTTCCACCGTACAATGCAATCAGGACACTCTCAACAAAAGATACCATAAAAGTGGTCATTTTCTTACCACTCGGACTTAGCTAAAGGCACTCTGGTCCATACCAGAATATAGTCGAACCGTTGCGTACACAATTCAGTGTAAGCTGGCCCTGGCAGGCATAACGAAGTTACCCAAGGCAGGGTCAGCTTATTCTGGTTACACGAGACTGATTGACAAGTATCTTATCGGAAACAATGGGAGGAAAGTATTTAATTAATTGTTTACTAACTAGAGTCAAATGAGGTTGAGTGTCAGACACAATTTTGAGCGCAAGCTCAGTGTGAGCTGCTGTTACAATTAGCACAATATCCAATAGGATCTACTGTGCTAGTTTAAGCGTTACTGGAGTGGATCAGCTCGCTAGTGTCTACGTAAACACTGTAACCACAAGGCTTATGAATGGTGCGATTTCAGTTCCTTTCATTGAGTTTATATTTACACCACTTTGCAAGGAAAAGGTGCCAACGCTGAGGAGAACAAGTGGCGAATAAATCTCAGCAGCACATTCCTCACATTTCCGCAGTGAGTATCGCTCACTTCCTCCATCCACTCCTTGTATATTTACCTGAGCGCCAGCACCTCCACGTTGGGCATCCTCCGCAGCAGGCTGACGTCGCCCAGCTCGGCGCCCCTGCAACACACAGCCCGGGTCAGTACATTGCGCCGCAGCCTCAGGCACGCGACTCGAGCGCGCGGCCACACGCGGCAATGGAACGGGCGACAGGGAAAGTGGCTGACACTTTTCCCGGCAAAGAGAGATTTGGTACAGGGGACAGGTTTCGACTTTAGTCATTGTATTTCAATTTTTTTTGTTTGAAAAACGACTCTCAAAAAATTATCCCCTTTTGATTAATGTTTTTATACCCTATGTCACTCCCGTAATCAGGACGAATCTAACGATACCTCATACACCCACAGCCAGCAAGCCGGTTAGGTTACAGGATGGCAGGGAGGAATGGACATACATACATACACACGAAAAACCTTACCTTCCTTCTGGGGTAGTCGGCTAAAAACAAAAAAAAACGACTGCCAAAAATGTAGGTAAGCCGCTTTGATTAAATTTTTATATCCCTATTACAGTCAAGCCGACTCTATCGACACCTCATATGTTACAATCCATTAAGCCGTTAAGGCTGCGGGGCGGGACATACATACATACACACACTCGAAAAACATAACACTCCTTCTTTCGCAGTCGGGTAGAAATGTAAAACTCGATTTGTAATTGACCTATACCTAAACAATTTCATTTCAAACTGTCAAACTGCTGAATTCTCTAACCAAAGGTTGTCTGGAAGATATCGTTTTGAGCGATAAGACCGCCAATTTTGATTTATTAACATATTTCTTTTATTTGGCAATAAATAATATTTATCTTATGTTATCAAATGAAGTCACCGTTTATCATAAGTTTAGTCATGTTTATCGCTACGTAGCTAAGCGTTTATAAAGGTGTGTCGATATCGTATCAATCGTATGGATATCAACATGATAAGACACTAACAGGTGGGCTTTAATCTTTATTATTGATTGTTCTGTAATCACACGCTTGAGTGCAGCCATTGAGGCGAGCTGTTATCATTCTGTTATCACTGTTTGTTTACACGATACATTCCACACTTAATGTGCAATAAAACGGCAATCGGTATCGCTATCTTATCGTGTCTATAATGTGTGCCAATGATAGGACCTTATCTACGTGGTCAGCGCTGACACAGCGCTTATCATATTATCAGCCTAATGATAGTGCGATATCGCTGATAGCAAGCCGGGCAAAGGGCAATCACAATACAATGCGAACACATTGCGAGTGAGTGAGTCAGCTCCCACGTGTCCGTCCGTCTGTCACACAAGCACCGCTACTCAGTGCAGTGCAGTGCAGTGAGTGCGCGAGGGCACTGACACCACAATAATACTGTCACAATGCTGGCTATAAATAGTGTCTGTCACTCAGTGCGCTGCGAGTGAACCACACAATGCGTATTGTATAGGTAGGTAGTGGCACGCGACGCGACTCGCGCGTACAGTCGAAGACAGAGATAAGTATACAGGGGGACTCAATAAGGTTGAGATTTTCTCAAAAACTACTGGACTGAATTTAATAATTCTTTTACACTTACATAGTTTTCACTAATTTTAGCAATAGGTCAAGTAGTTTTTGAGAAAATTAGACCGCTTTTCACTTTCGACTGCCGATGACCTCGACCTAACTAACACGACCACACCTTCACTACTATTACACCGCATTCACCACACGCGGACTCTTTACCGTTAACATATTAAATGCCTTCGAAACTACGACCGCAATGTATTCCATAATCAGTGGTGCGATCGCGACGACACTGGCTTCCGCATAGATTGAATCTTGTAACCCGGAAGCGATTGCCAAAACACTATGACCACCAGCAATGTATTGCACGTGTTGTACTGTGTGTCGCCATAGCACATGTGATTAGAGTGGGTGCCAGAATATTGACCTTTATTAGCTACGACAGAGAGAGTACATTAGCAGACGGTGTGGCACAAATACCGCTCGTAACACTCGCTTCCTGGTGGGGGATGGGCACCATTTCATTTTCGACGTTTTCATTATTTAAAAATTAAGTTAAGACGATGACGTCACATTATTGAAGTAGGTAGTGTCGTTCTAAAATCGGTGAATACTCATGTTTGGGACGGTTTCGGTATTAGTAAGAGTGTATTTATTGACATTGTTCTTGTGGACTCGACTAATATGATTCTGACTCACGAGACAGCATTGTTACAAATAAAAATCTAATGTATGACTTGGCTGTATGGGCTAGATTCCCTTTGCCTACTACGTCAGAGCCACACTACTTCCGGAATGAATAATTTTACACAAAACATTTTTTTTTCTCGGAATTTACCTACGAAAAAATATCTCCAAGAGACAAAATCTTGAAATATGTAGTATTTTTCTTTTAAGATGTCAATAATGAGAGAGTTCGGTGGCTCAGTGGTTGGGTCAATCGACTTGCGATACGGAGGTCCCAGGTTCGATTCCCAGCCAGGGCAGCCATGGACCAATGAGATATCCTCGAAAAATTTACGTACATTTACCGAGTGCTCTCAAAACGGTGAAGGAAAACATCGTGATGAAACCTGCATGCGGTAGAAGAAGAAAAATCTAAGGCATGTGAAATCCGCCAACCCGCAGTGTGCCCGCGTGTTGGATCATGGCCGCAGCTCCCTTGATGTAAGGGCAGGTCTGTGCCCGAGCAGGGGGGACATACATATAGACTGATGATGATGATGTTAATAATTTATAGAATGTGAACTAATGTCGTATCGTATCGCGTATTCTATCCAACTGTTAGCGGCGCATCATTTGTATGAGAGCGCGTTACGCGTTACGCGTTAGGCACATGTTACGCAACAAACCGGCCGAGGCGAGGAGTCGAACCGGAACCCGGCGCTACAGAGCCGCACTCTCTCCACACTGCGCCCGCACCACACCACACCACACAATACATACTGAGATGACGCAACATAATACATTTGGATTGGAGTTCCACATCAATAAAACCCAAGTTTTTAGACTCGTATTAATAAATCACTCTCAGCTCAAAAGTCAATCTTGAGAACGAGAAGTTGGTTCCGCTGTTTTCTCGTTGATTGGGCTAGTTCTGGTACATCATCATCATCATCAGTCTATTTATATTGCCCCACTGCTCGGGCACAGACCTTCCCTTACATCGAGGGAGCTCGGGCCATAATCCACCACGCGGGCCCACTGCGGGTTGGCGGATTTCACATGCCTTAGATTATTTTTCTACGACATGCAGGTTTCATCACGATGTTTTCCTTCACCGTTTTTGAGAGCACTCGGTAAATGTACGTAAGTTTTTCCATCGAAAAAACCGCGGATAACTCATTGGTACATGTCTGCCCTGGCTGGGAATCGAACCTGGGACCTCCATATTGCAAGTCCATTGACCCAACCACTGAGCCACCGAGCTCTTTACCACCGAGTTCTGGTACACGAGTATCATACTACCAGGGTCGTCAGCTTTATGCTGCCGCATCTAACGACACCTAATCACTCTACTCACAATACAAACCCCGCACCACCACATTGTACATGGAGCACTGAGCTAAACCCAACCTCATTAGTATATCAGTAATGCATAGGGTTGTTAATGGCGTGGTACTGAATGCTGCTGGTCACGATGGGGTGGCAGGGGGTTGGGGTGGGTGTGAATGTGTGAAGTAGCCTCATGATAGTACGTCCGGGCATTGATAAAGTTGATGTTTCGGCTTCGTAACTTTGGAAACATTGCCTTCCGATTGGATGAACGATAAAATTGAGGCTTTTCAACGATATTACCTATGTCTGAACGTGAATCTGTTATGTCATGATGATGGTTTGGCTATTTTAAATGATAAAGAATAATTTAAAAGTTAAAATATTTATTAATTTGGAAAGCAAGTCAATATAGTCAATAACAAGAATGACATAACTTTTTTATAAAACGTAAACAAACAGCCTTATGTCCGGTCAAGGAGGTCGAATGGTGTCATGGAAAACATGCCATAGAATGATTAAATGGAGGGACGGTATACGAAATCAATGTATAATATGGCAAGTTTACGACAAAATTATGTGATGCCAACCGCAATAGCCCACTGGACATGTTCTCTGGTGGCAATGAGATGTGGCCGACATTGTGGCGATACTATTGACTTGATTGTTTATTGTGTAGTTGTCATAATGTCGCGGTGAGCGCCGCGCTTACAGGGCAGCCACTTGTGAGGGGTGTCACGTATAGTGTAATGGCTCAAATGTCTGCGTGTCGTGTCGCGGCGCGTGCGCGTGCGCAGCATACACCGAAGCGCACGCGCACGCGCATCCCGTCCCGCGTGACGGCGCGCTGTGACTGACAGTTATAAGTGCCTGCCGAGTGGCGCCTGTTAGTTCATGCTCTAAGGCCCGTATTAATAGTCTCAGCTCAAACCCGCCCTCAAGAGCGAACTCAGCTGATACACTCTCAAGGCGTGATTACCATCTCAAGTATGTCATTTATTAATAAACCAATCTTGGGGGCGTATCTCGTGATGTCTTTCTCAAGTCGCGGTTCGTCTGCAATCAGCAAATATGTTCTCAGGTGTGAGTTTGACAGTTCTCTTGAGAATTGAATTTTGCTTATTATTAATAAGCAAAACGGCATTACTCACGTGATACCCGATTTCTAAACGCGCACCTAAGTTACGTTTATTAACATGAACGCCATCTTGAGGTCGTTCTGGAGATTCGACTTTTGAGATGAGAGTGATTTATTAAAGTGAGACGGACTCCCCCCGACCAGATGGAGGGATGACCTTGGCTGTCAGGGACTGGATGCAGAGGGCCGAGAGTAGGGCTGAGTGGCGCGCTTTGGGAGAAGCCCAGTCCAGCAGTGGACTGATACGGGCTGATGATGATGTTGCATTCCAAGCACCAGGAACCCATGACTAGCCCGGAGTGTCACTATGTCTCACTCCACACCCGCTGTGTCCCCTTGGACAGAAGCCCCAGCCCTTTAAATATCACCCCAGGTACCAGGGCACTACGAGCCGCCTGGAGCCTCATTAGTCGAGTGTCACGCCTTGGGAGCAGCCTGCGTCCAGCTGTGGACTGATACGGGCCGATGATGATGTGATTTATTAATACGGACCTAAGTCCCATTTTTGTCTAAGAGGCTGCGTGTATATTGGTGAGTATGTCCCGTGTGAATGTCCTGACCTGATGGCACACAGGCTCGTCCGGCTAATGCGGTATTGATTACCGATTAGTACGCTGTCTCCATAGCGGGCCCACGCCCACCCCCACGCCCACCACACCACACGACACCACACGCGGGCACAGTACTAAAACACACCTCTAATAGCGGACCACTTATCACTAAGGCCGGTCGGACAGACGGCAATGGATCCTAACCATTGCTGGGGGTATTGAAGAGCTTGATAAATGGTGCATACTGAACCAGTAATGGTTATCGAAAGTGAGCTTCACTCACACTACCAGAGTTACCTACCACTTGTCACACACACGATAGGGGCGCGTGCTAGAATTTCATAACGGTAGCTCTATTGTCGGAATAGACGGAATGGCGAGGGCTCTGCTTCCAATCCAAGTCGTGGCGATTTTTATCTCCATTTAATATCATCATCCGCCCGCGTCACTCCACTGCTGGACGCAGGCCTCTCACAATGCACGACACTTAATGAGGCTCCATGCGGCTCATAGTGCCCTGGTACGGTGGAACACAGAGAAAGGTGTACAGGAGAGTTTTTAGGGTTAAAATTTTCTCAAAAACTACTTGACCTATTGCAAAAATTATTTCACTGTTTCATAGATAAAAGTTAAAACTATGTAACTGTAAAAGAATTATTTAATTCGGTCCAGTAGTTCTTGGGAAAATCTCAACCTTATTGAGGCCCCCTATATACTTATCTCTGTCTTCGACTGTACCTGGGATGATATTTAAAGAGCTGGGGCTTCTGTCCAAGGGGACACAGCGGGTGTTGAGTGAGACATAGTGTGACTCCGGACTAGTCATGGGCTCCTGCTACTTGGAATGCAACATCAGCATCAGCCCGTGTCAGTCCACTGCTAGACTGGGCCTCTCCCAAAGCCCTCTCTGCATCCAGTCTCTGCCAGCCACCTCGCGAAGGCCACCCTCCATCAGGTCTGGGTGCGTCCCACGTAACATCCGGTCCGCTAGAGGCCCTGGTTCCGGCGCGGCGTGACGTCACGCGGCGAGGTCACGCCGCGCTGTGTCATACCATACTAGGCACACCTTAAAAGCCATTGGCCATAACAACACAGGATCTTAGTCATACAACGTCACTTAAGGTTAGGCAGTGGCTAAGACTACGATTTAAAGGTTTTTGGCGGGTTTTCGATATTATTATTTGATATCAGAGTGTTGTCAGTCGAAGACAGAGATAAGTATACAGGGGGCCTCAATAAGGTTGAGATTTTCTCAAAAACTACTGGACCGAATTTAATAATTATTTTACAGTCACACAGTTTTAACTTTTATCTATCAAACAGTGAATGAATTTTTGCAATAGGTCAAGTAGTTTTTGAGAAAATCTCAACCTTAAAAACTCACTGCGGCCATGATCCAACACGCGGGCCCAGTACGGATTGGCGGATTACACATGCCTTAGATTTTTTTCTTCTTCTAAGGCATGTAGGTTTTATCACGATGTTTTCCATCACCGTTTTTGAGAGCACTCGGTAAATGTACATAAGTTTTGTCCATTGAAAAAGCCGAGGACAACTCATTGTTACACGGCTGCCCTGACTGGGAATCTAACCTGTGACCTCCGTATCGTATTTACCTTATCCCCGTGATTATATCATTATGCCGCCCCCGCGCTCCTAGTACCGTGCGTGCCGTGTCGTGTCGGGCGCCGTATAAGGCTCTGCGGCCGACACGGCGCCTGGTGCTGGACGTGTATGGCGTGCGACAGGGATCGTCAAATGGCGAACTGCGCTCCGCATCCGGACCGCAGACCCTTTTCGTGCGGACCGCGAGAACTCAGCAACTTGCACTACAGAGTACGTAACTCAATAAAAATGTATCCCTCGCATTATCTTTGTTGACGTCAATTCGAAAACGTTACTATACGATTACTGATGAACATCTCCAGGATTAAATGTCAATAGCTTGCACCAATTTTACTCCAAACTTCAGACTATCTGTCCGCAACAACAAAAATGACATTTTTCTCATTGATATGCAAAAAATACCTTTGTTATTTCGGTAATTACATTTGTTTAATAAATATTTTTTTCTATAAAATGTGCGGACCGCGATGGTCATTTCTATTCTTAAAACGGACCCCGAGGGAAACTAATTGGTGGCCCCTGGCGTACGCTATGCCCTTGAGAGCCGTGCCTGGCTGCGTGAGGCGACGTGGTGACCAGCAGTATGAGACACTTGTTGTGGACACAATGACTGATTGACAGTGATATAATACACTGTACAATACATAATGTACAATAATAAATACCTAAACCGAAGCCAGAATTAAGTGTCTTATTTTGTAAATAAAATAGTAGACACTTGATTTGGGCTTCAGTTTAGGTATTTATTAGGGTAGGATAGTCCCTACCCTAATAACTTTTTTTTGTATGTGTAAAGATTTGACTAATAATACCTATACCTAAATGTGTATAAATATCGTTTATTTAATATGACATAGACTGACATTTAATTACCTATTATTATTTTTTTATTTGTATAGTATTTAAGTTATTAATATAGATTATGAATTACACAGCGCATTGGTTTTAGACTGTAATGCTGTGTGAGATTTTTGTAATAAATAAATAAACATTTTAAGCTATTCTGTGATTATTGCATAGTTATTTTCACATTATTAGATCGGATCACATTATTTTCACAATGATGACCATGTTCAATCAATCAGTTCCTTCAGTGTTACATCACAACAGGTAATTAGACGATCACATTTGTATACAAAATAAGACACATGATTTGGGCTGCACTCTGCAGTATATGTATATTCAATACCGTTCAATTGAATAGATTGACAGTTGTTTGCCCGCTGTAACCTTTCCTGTCCTAATACATGTTCGTCTATCTTATCGTGTTTCAAAATTAGATGTGATCAAGTAACCGCTGTGCCCTTGACCCGTTAATTATGATCTAGTTAGCGTGAGTTATCACCGTGTTAAGTTTACGTCACAGCTTCCTACGGCAGCATTGTGCAGAGACATGACTCACCTATCTAAACATATTGCATCCCGCTGTACACATATTGCACAAAGGCCACACTCAATGCTTACCTAATTTGGTGAATTGTATTCACAAGACAAGATGGAAGAGACTTATGTAAAGGACAGTCTGATACCGTGGTCATAAAGACATTGACACATTTCAATGGAGCTTTGCCCCACCTACAAAACTACGTGATTATTTAAGCTGTACCTATCATTTTGTTGGGGACTTATTACAGGTTTCATATTGCATAATCATAATCAGTATCATTTTCTACTACTCTCGCAACTCCTATAGAAGAATAACAAAAACAATGAATAAATCGCTTCGATTTCTTACTATTTTCTGAATTCTTAATTAAGCTGTTTTTTTCGATTCGCAACTTGTACAAAATTTTATTTTAAACCAATAATTTTAATAAAAAACGGAGATATTTTTACATTTATTCGTTATATTGTACAACTTGCGGTTGATGGTGGGGAAGAATCTGGCATTGTCATTTAAATCGAAAATAATTTTCATATTACGCAAATTGTAATAATAAAGCATAGTAGATCACTAATATTAATTGAAGAGAAATGTGTAACGCAAGGCACAGATGGGGCAAAGACGGGACGGGACCGTAAAAACATAACAAAAGGAAAGGTGGAAACACGTGGAGCGGGCTTCTACCCTAATGCTCCCACTTCACACGGCTATTCCTAGTCCCTAGTGGATGTTTTTCCAAGAAAATCTCAAAAAAATCTCTATTCAAATATTCCAATTCTCAATACCTGATATCTAATAAAAATCCTATTAGAAAAACAACTCCCTCTCCTCTGCCTGTGGGTGGGTGGACCACAGGCCTTCTAATAACAGTGATGGCCTCAATTATAACTTTCCAAACTTTAGTTAGGTAATAGTATTACAGAATTATAAAGAGTTCAAAACATACTCCATTCAATACATAATTGTCTACCATGTGGGGTCTTTCTTATATGTACCTATGTATTGTAGACACTAATAAATGTGTTATCGATCTAATAAAAGGGTACCTGTGCTCAGGGAATCAGAATATAAATAAAAAGGTATTAATCACAATCATCTCACTTAGGGCCCTACAAAATTGTTTACACTACTTATTGCATTCAATATGAATCACTTGAGAATAAAAAGACAATCAATTGCACAAAGCCTGTACTCAACACTAAATACCAAGGGAATTGTCATGCTTTTGTTGCGATACCATCACCGTTACAGCAATTAGCGACGGTATTGTTTGCGCTTCTCACATCACAGCGCTCGCGGGAAAGCGGGCGCGCGACGGTCTGACGTAGCGGGGAAGGCTCTGGACTAGACAGGGCCACTCAGACTCACCAGCAGTTGAGCTTCTTGATGGCAGCCAGGTCCGACTGCTTCGAGCGAGCGATCACCATCTCCTCCGTGAGGCGTGCCATGGCCACTGCACTGCACTCCACACGATTCAGCAATGAACACAGGGGGTCACGCTGCGGCCGGGGGGCACCGCTTCACCCGCACAGAGATTATGACGAGAATATAATTTGGAATTTGGGACAACAACGCACACACGTCCGTTCCGGTCGAGTCGCTAGCTCGTTTCGCTAATCTGTGGTTTCGTTTGACAGCAGCTGGTTCATCAGTGTTGCTAGTACGAAATTTAATTTGCCGAAATTATGTCTCATTCAATAATTCGCTGATAATATTGTAGACATGAAGGCATTTAAATATTTAATTAATTCACATAATCATGATTCGCAAGCGACAAAGTCGCACATTTCTAGTTATTGTAAGAATTCATTATAAATTTGCATATGTGTTTGCTCCAACTTTTGCGTTATTCATGATTAAATGTCTATACACATGTCAACTCTGGACCAGATTCACGAGGCGCGCGATGAGCACCATCAGAGTACAGTACAATGATGCGTTCCGTATTCTGATGAAGTTGCCAAGATACTGCAGCGCATCAAGCATGTTCGCCGAGGCCGGAGTCCCTGATTTTTTCGCGATCATCCGTTCTCGCGTCGCGTCCTTCTGGAGTCGTCTGCGCGCGTCCGATAACGAGATTCTCCGTACGCTGTGCGGGTGCATGGACAGTCCCATCCTCATACATTGGATTTCTGTGCATCACGACTGGAATAAGAAATAGCTTGTTTTCAAGCTATTTCTTTATCGTATAAGTTCTTAGGTTATCTTATTTATTTTATTTTATTATAGTTAGGTGTATGAATTGTAAATTTGTAATGGGTTATACTTATACCTGTAAATAAAGAAATTATTATTATTATATTATTATTATTATTATATAAATGGCAACTCAATCGTCATTTTTCCCAAAATTCGTTCGGAAATCTAATGACAGCTGATTCCTCACTGACATTTGCCACGGAATATCGTTCCAAAACCTAGTATCAAATTGAGAAAAATCGATTTAATACAATTTCATGATTAAAACATGTGTCAGTTATGTCGAAATTTCGTGAAAATGTGCTATAGAGAGAGGACAGTCATTATAACAGTTACATTGAGGAGTCGAAATATGTAGTTAAATTAGTTATTGAAGTTTCGCTTTCGCTATATTAAAAGTAACAATACGGAACGTAACCCTAGTTTTGTTTACTTTTTTTCATTTTACAAATTCGGTTCAGGAACCTTGTTTTGTTTTGGTTTCTGTCTGTAATGGATTCGCTAGATCTGTCTGATGAGGTTGGTGCGGAGGCGGACGGCGCGGAGGCTGCGCTGCACCTGCCCGGCGCCGTGCTCAGCCGCATCGAGGAGCTCATGGGCGGCACGGAGCAGTTCGACAGCGCGGACGTAAGCAAATACTATAACACCTGCCTGTCTTTGAAGTGGGTGTCTGGGCCTTCCTGAGCTGGGGCCATCCCCACAGGACAGGCATTGTAGCAGCTAAGTCTCCTACAAGCTTGTCTAATAATGATATTTGATATGAAATTTTTACACTGTGGCCTAAATGTTCGTGCAAATCCCTAAGCCTTTTCCTGCGTAAATGACTTCCTGAGCAACAGAGTTGTTCAAGGCTGGAACCCACCCCCGGACGACGTTGTCTCTGACATTCTCAATGAACAGGGTTGGACCATTCGGTTGCTCAGGAAGTGACGCGACATTGGTACTGAAGGTGGTGCAGTCTAATGTCATATCCCTTGCTGCAGTCTGCCATACTAAACATGGCCTTATTGAAGTCTGGGAGGTTGTATCTGAAGGTCATGATTTTAAATGTTTCAATCAAACCTCCTCTCAGTCTTCTGTCTTGCAGTATCATTAGTCTTTTTTCATAAGGCTTAAGGTGAATGGGATTTTAGTTGCTTTCCTTTGCACTCTTTCTATGAGGTCTATGTCCTTTACAAAGCATGTGAATATTAGTAATATGTTATCCCCATGTCCAGTTCGACGCGGTATCGTACATCAACCGCGTGTTCCCCACGGAGCAGTCTCTGTCCGGCGTGGAGGCCGCTGCGTCGCGCGCGCAGTACCGTCTGTCGGCCGCGCGCCGCGACGTGCGCCGGCTGCTGCGCGCGCACGCCGCACAGCGCGCCGCCGGGCAGCAGGCCATGACGCGCGCGCTCGACAACATACGCGACCTGGCGCTGCAGGTAACATATACTCATGCTCATAAGCTAGGGATGTTCGAGGTTGAGAAAACAACATTTTAAAACATCAATGTTTTTGCTCTTAACATAGATTATCATCGTGATACCTGGTTAAATATAGCTATAAGGAAACCTTCAAATGTATTCATATCCATTTAATTGATAAATATTTCATTTATCATTTAGATTTTCGTTTCGCATAGCGCATATGCAAAAAAATATCAAAACATTTCATTTTCATGTCATTAAGATTTGAATTATTAATAATAATTCAATGTATCTACCAAAACCCACATATGATAGATAAATCAAAAAAATCGGGCACCCCTAAAAATCCAGAGTGACGTCACGAATCTCAGGAACATGGCCGTTTTTCACGTGTGGGATAAAAATTTTAATTTCATATTTCATAGTCAGCTTCTACTTTTTGTTTAGACAATAACTCAACGATCCATGCAATTATTGAAGTATGCAAGGAAACCTTGCTAAGAGCACAAAACAACACAAACACAACTTCTTTCGAGCATTCCAATTTTCACTAAAAATTAGCTAATGGCGCGCTTTTCAAGGAATCCATTTAAGACAATAAAATGATAGTATTCAGTGTCGCTATTACGATTATCAAAGGACAAATAATATCGTGTCACGGCATGCGTGACAGAGACAGGGCTATCGCGCTGGTATAGCAGTGTCTCTGTTCAGCGCTGCGATTGTACTAGGGTGTCATACTCTGAAGGCTGTCTGTGCCGTCAGGTGTCGGCTGTGTCCGAGCGCGCGTCCCTGAGCGACTGCGCCGTGCGCGAGATCACGGCCGAGATCAAGCAGCTGGACTGCGCCAAGTGCCACCTCACCGCCGCCATCACCGCGCTCAACCACCTGCACATGATGGTGGGCGGCGTGGACCGCCTGCAGCACATGACGCAGCACAGGCAGTACAAGGAGCTCGTGCTGCCGCTGCAGGTAACGCAGGATGCATCTTCTTTTCTCGTGTGGTTTAGTGACCAGACGTATTTGTCAGAGTTATTCAGGCCGCCCGTAGGCCTCTGCCGCGGCCTCACGACTGCTGGCGAGCGACAGCAACCGGGACCAGCTGCTTGCCGTGCGCCCCGAGACACGGAGGGGCTCAGATGAAAGTGTCACTAGCGATCACCCAGCCAGGTCCTGACCAACGTTGCTTAACTTGTACGATCGTTTTCAACGTGAACTCGCAACTGACCTACGAGCCCCTATAAACACAGCCTGCATAATGCCCTGGACGAAGCTCAGCAGTCCATATTCACTCCTCAGCAATTGCGAGCACTCGAGTAGTCTTCATCTTATGATATCCTGGTTATTCTATTGTGGTCTTCGTTTCTTACTCTAGAGGAGTTGCCAGAAACGACTGCAACCCTGGTCGAAGTCTTGCAAAGCGTAGAGGAGACGTGGTTTGAATAACCAATCAGACTTCGTTCCTTCTCTTAAGCGGAGAGGAGATGTGGAAATAACGAAGTCTGATTGGTTATTCAACATCTGGTGGATACCGGGTCTCAGTGATATATTACTTGTCTCTTGTTCTGAAACCTCCTAACGTATGTTGTGATGTACCAGGCTATCATGGAGGTGCTGGACCACTTCGAGTGCTACAAGGACATCGGCGAGCTGAGCGCGCTGCGCGAGCGCGTGCACGCCATCCGCGCGCAGCTCGCCAAGCAGATACTGGCGGACTTCAAGGACGCGTTCACGGGTCGGTACGGTACCAGGCGACCAGCACCAGGGCCTCAGGGCGGTTGTGTAGCATCTCCTTGTGTGTAGGTGGCAGCAAGGCGATGACCGTGTCGCACCGCACGCTGTCCGAGGCGTGCTGCGTGGTGGACGTGCTGGACCCTGGCGTGAAGCAGGAGCTGCTGGCCTGGCTGACTGACGTGCAGCTCCAGGAGTACCAGCATCTGTTCGCGGCGGACCAGGTATGCAGAACACGCAGGAGATAGCAGCGTCAGTCCCCCGCCGGCCTCGGCACCCGACGGCAGGAGTTCGCACTCGCCCGCAAACATGCTAATGAGGCTCCATGCGGCTCATAGTGCCCTGGTACCTGGGATGATATTTAAAGGGCTGGGGCTTCTGTCCCAGGGGACACAGCGGGTGTTGAGTGAGACATATTGAGACTCCGCGTTCGCTATTGACTTCTGGTACTGGGAATACGATCCACTTCCATCATCAGTCCTGTCGGACACCGAATGAATGTTGAGGAAGTAAAAGATCACAGCAGGGAAGGGAAGTGTATGTATGTAGACCGACCTAATTGATCACCAGTTTCCCTCAGTGCCATTGTTAGCTGGTGACCTTGTCACGTGCTGTCCAGGAGTGTTCGTGGGTGTCTCACGTGGAGCGGCGGTACTCGTGGCTGAAGAAGCACCTCCTCACGTTCGAGGAGTGCTGGGGCGCGCTGTTCCCGCCGCAGTGGGCCGTCAGCGAGCGCATCGCGCAGGGCTTCTGCGACAACACCAGGGAACAGCTGACAGGTAATCATCATCATCACCAGTCCATTTGTATGTCCCCACTGCTCGGGCACAGACCTTCCCTTACATGGAGGGAGACAAACGCTGGCAAGTCACCTCTTTGTCACTTCTGGTGGCCTGGTACTTCAAATATTATCACTTTTTGTTTAAATCTCAACTTTAATAACTCTCCTGTACACCTTTCTCTGTGTTCCACCGTACCAGGACTGCATGAGTGCAGTAGTGTATATCCCCTGCCTCTCCCTCAGGACTGCTGTCGTCGCGTCGCGCAGAGCTGGACGTGAAGCTGCTGCTGTACGCCATACAGAAGACGTACAACTTCGAGCTCCTGCTGCACAAGAGGTTCCTGGGTGAGTGCGCACTCAGGACATATGATCACAATGAGGGGGTGGCAAAATGACGTTCTAAAACTAGCTTTTTAAATAGATAGCAGTGGTCAACAGTGGTTTTGTTGCCGGTGATGTAAAAGTGGTTTGGAATAGTTTTATGCGCACAGTTTATAAAACTATGAATGATTTCTGAATTATTTCCTTTACTTGTGCTGTAAGACCTAGGTTCTTGTCAAATTTCATGATTCTAGGTCAACGGGAAGTGCCCTATAGGTTTTGGTTTTCTTGCAATGCGACATAAAAATAAGCGAGAAAATGCCACATAAACAGCGATATCTTTTGATTGCGTTGACGTATAAGTTTGATATGTTCACGGCTGCACGAGGTTGCAGACCTGAGTATTTGGTATTAATTTCAACTTGATCCGTCCACGCGTTTCTGAGATATAAGTCTTGACAGACGGACAGACAACAAAGTGATCCTATAAGGGTTCCTTTTGAGATCATTATGGTTGTTGAGGAGCTGGGCTCGCTGGTAAATTAAAGACTTATTTTCAAGATATCAGGTGGTATAATTTAGAAGGAATTTAGGTGTTGATCGTGGCGTTTATCAAGAGTCCCGCTCCGAGCTCGGGAGTGAACGTGACTGTCGAGCTGCTTCGTCCACAGTGACGACGCGACGGCGTGTCCTCGGGAGGAAGACATGAAGACTATTATATATTGAATTTTCTGTAACATTGGCAAATGACGAACTGTCCAGTCCATTAATAAAATAAATAAAATTATGTTTATTTCAGGCAGTGAGGTCGGCGCGGAGGACAGCCGCCCCGGAGATCACCAGAACCCATTCGACGCCAAGGAGGTACGTAACACGTCAATGGTAACACTTGCGCTACGATTGCAACTCTTACGACGCAGGTAATAAGAATTAGATGTGATTAGGGCTGTACAGTGTACGATTATAACAAATTGCCCGACACAATAAAACTATTAGAAGGAACTAGTTACAAAGTCACTCTAGGTAAATGGTTGGAAATGGAAAAGAATATTTAAATTATATAAATGACATAAAGTAAATAAATATGAAGAAATAAATAAGAATGACATAATTAATTGATAATATCTCATAGTATTATCCCTCTAAATAATTATTATTAAAAATACTTACATGTAAATATACAATAACGGATAATAACTTTATGCGCCTCAATTTTGATATACTAAATACATAGATACAATGATTATTATTATATAAAAATTTGCCCGCCTGCTAGCATACTGCAGCTGAATACTGCGACACTCCAATAACTTATAACACCTCATATGACTGTATTCGAGCAAATAAATATATTTAAAGTCTGCAATTAGACCGACAGTTTCGACCGATTTATTTATTTATTTATTTATTTATTTATTTATTTTAAGGAAGATTTACAGCTACAATAACTGTAGGTTACTTAATAATGTCTAGAAGCTAATTACAAATCTCCACCTATAGATAGTAAGATAATGTGTCTCAAAATTTAAAAAAAAAATAAAAGTGACTTAAATATGTACTTATGTTAAAAAAAAATTTTTTTTTATATATAATACTAAAAATACTTTAATGATAACTGTCGTTAAAGAAGTCCTGCGCGCCACGCCCGCGCCACCTTGAAAAAGACCGTCGAAATCGGATCTAATTGGCGACTTTAACAATATAAGTGAGTGATATCCGTTTATATATAATAACTTGTAGTAATGGCTCAATTCTAAAATGAATATTTCATGAAACGCCCAATCTTTCTTGAACCATCAACTATTTATTTTGATTATCTGTGAATTTGTTATTGATTATTACTTTATATTGTACAGACTATAACACAACTTGTTTCAATATAAATGACAAATCTATGATATGTTTCGGCCAAACTAAACTGTTCTGTAACTCCTAATAGTGTCAGTGTTAAACTCATCTTTGTAACAGATATTTTGCAAATATTAGATTATATTATTTATTGTTAAGATATGATTATTGCTATTGTATAATATTACATTGATAGGTAACTTTAAATAGGTTATTTAACTATACCTTTTAGATTAGCTCTAGTAACATATTGTAACTGTTCGTGAGCCTTCCATGAGCCAACTAGCGCCGCCAATCTTAAAAAAATAATATCTTCCAATATAATCAATTTCATTAAAAAAGCTATTTACGAAATGTTTATTACGATAAATACTATTTTTTAAATGCTTATTTATACCGTGATTCAATGTCGGTAAGTTGTAGTTCGCATAATTGCGAGAAACGGCCGTTTTTGGCACATTTGTGAACTACAACTTAGCTTGTCGCAATTATGACAGGTATTGTATATTGAAAAATAATATTCATTCTAATAAACATTTTGTAAATAGCTTTTTTAATGAAATTTATTATATTGGAAGGTATTATTTTTTTAAGATTGGCGGCGCTAGTTGGCTCTATGAAGGCTCTTAATAAAATAAAATATTATTAGAAATCTATAATCAAAAAAGTAAAATCAGTTTTTTTTTGGAAACCTCTAAATTGTCCCACTGCTGGGCAAAGGTCTCTCACTCAAATCAATTAATAAATAATTTTTAGGCTTTTAACCTACTTTTTTTTGTCGATTCCCATGTCTTCCACCATTACATGTCCTCATGTGATACTGAATGATATGTATTGTGTGTCAGTCCGTTGCATCCGCCGAGCCCGCCGGCGCGCCCGGTGCGGGTGCCGGTGCCGGTGTGGATGCCAGTGTGGGTGCTGGTGCCGGCGCCGCGTCCCCGTGGGTGGGCTCCATCGGGCGGTGCTTCGAGGCGCACCTCTCGCTCTACATCGCCAGCCTGGACCAGGCGCTCCGGGCGCTCATGGACCGCACCATACAGGTTGGACTAGTGGACTAGACAGGCGGACATTGGCCCGTTGCAGTGATATTTCAGATCTTGATCTATCGTCTGTTTTAAGTTAAGATCGTGAATATTAAAAAGTGCGTAGGTGCTGATGACGTCACATCACTGAGACAGTGTCGTTCCAAAACCGGTGAGTGGCCCGTGTTTGGGACGGGTTCAGTATCTGTAAGAGCGGTGTTCATTGACATTGTTCTCGTGGACTCGACTAACATCATTCCGACTCCAGAGACAGCATTGATAAAGTGTTGCAAACAATAATACAATGTATGACTTGGCTGTATGGGCTAGATTCCCTTTGCCTACTACGTCAGAGCCACACTACTTCCGGAATGACTAATTTTACAAAGAACATTTTCTCTGAATTTATCTACGAAAATATTCTGAAAAAAATTCTACGTGACAATTATGTCAAAGAGACAAAATCTTTAAATGGTATTTTTCTTTTAGGATGTTAATAGTTTTTAGACCTTGTTAATTTTCGGATAGATTCAGTTTTTTATATACTATTATTGATACTATGTGATAGAGCTACTGAAGCACTTTCAGGATCAGTGATCAGTTTTCCGATATAGTTTAGAACTAATCGAGTGCCATCATTTGTCGTGTATAGGTTATTACTACTCCCCGCTTCCTCTGTCAGGAGTCGCGCGCGTCCGCCGGCGCCGGCCCCGCGGCCTCCGCCGGGCCGACCGCGCCCACCGGGCCCGCAGCCGGGGCCGCGGGTGCGGCCGGTGCGCTGGGCGGCGCGGTGCTGGCCAGCTGCGCGGACCTGTTCCTGTTCTACAAGAAGTGCCTCGTGCAGTGCGCCAGGCTCACCACAGGAGAACCCATGAGAGGTACGCACCGTAGAGTCAACCCAGAAGAATACCTTTACTGAATAGAAACCACTCTCTTTCGTCCAAGTAACTAATGCGAGGCCGAGGCCGAGCTCTGCGTAGGCCGAAACCAGAACAGAAATCACTATCTTCCTTCCAAGTAACTGTTGCAAGGCCGAAGGCCGAGCTCCGCATATGGCAAAGCCCGAACCGCCTCTTACCAAGCAGAAATCACTCGCTTTCTTCTAAGTAACTATTGATAGGCCGAAAGCCGAGCTCCGTGTAAGACAAAACCCGAACCGTCCCTCTACCGAGCAGAAACCACTATCTTTTAAGTAACTATTGCGAAGCCCAAGGCCGAGCTCCGCATAGGGCGAAGCCTGAAGCGTCTCCTTGCCGAATAGAAGCCACTTTCTTCCTTCCAAGTAACTATTGCAAGGCCGAAGGCCGACCTCTGCGTAAAGTGTATGTGTAAGTTTACATGAGCAGTCCTTGTGTATTTAATAGCTTCTCTCTCTCCCTCGCAGAGCTGTCTGTGGTGTTCCAGAAGTACCTGCGCGAGTACGCGGGGAGCGTGCTGCGCGCCGGCCTGCCGCGGGGCGCGGGGGGCGGGGCGGGGGGCGCAGGTGCCGGGGGCGGAGGCCTGCAGCTGGCCGCGCTGGGCGCTGTCACCAACCTGCACACGCTGCTCAGGGACGACTCAAACACTAACAGGTACACCAAGACATACACAAGACACTTCATACCAACACTTTAAGAGCCTTCCACGAGCCAACTAGCGCCGCCAATCTTAAAAAAATAATATCTTACAAATTATTCATTTTTATTAAAAACGCTATTTACACAATCTTTATTAGGATAAATACTATTTTTCAATATCCAATACATGGCATAATTGCGACAAGCTAAGTTGTAGTTCACAAATGTGCCAAAAACGGCCGTTTCTCGCAATTATGCGAACTACAACTTACCGACATTGAATTACGGTATAAATAAGCATTTAAAAAATAGTATTTATCGTAGTAAACTTTATATACATAGCTTTTTTAATAAAATTGATTAAATTGGAAGATTAAATACTTGCAAGTTGCAATATTTTTCATAGATTATGTTTGTACTACTGTTTCCCCGTCAGGTACAGCCGCCAGGAGATCTCCAGCATCACGAGCGCGCTGACCACGGCCGAGTACTGCCTCGAGACCACCGTGCACCTGGAACAGAAGCTCAAGGAGAAGGTACGGAACACTAACACACCAAATGTCGTACTGCAGGTCTACCACTGGCCCGCTGGGGCCGTACAGCAGTCTATTCTAAAATATATTGGCTGCTTGTTCCAGGTGTCCCCAACCCTGGCTGCCCAGATCGACTTCTCCCCCGAGCAGGACGCCTTCCACCGCCTCATCACGGACTGCATCCAGCTGCTCGTCCAGGACCTGGAGCTGGCCTGCGAACCAGCTCTTCACGCCATGACCAAGGTCCCCTGGCAGCACCTGGAGAACGTCGGCGACCAGAGCTCCTATATAACTCAGATTATAATGCACTTGAAGAACTTTGTGCCGAATCTGAGGGACAGCCTGGCGTCCTCGCGGAAGTACTTCACTCAGTTCTGCATTCGGTTCGCCAATTCCTTCATTCCCAAGTTTATACAGACTCTGTACAAGTGAGTATTGAACGATATGATTTAGAGATAGATAAAATACAGGGAGCCTCAATAAAGTTGAGATTATCTCAAGAACTAGTGGACCGATTTTAATAATTCTTTTACAGTTGCATAGTTTTAACTTGTATCTATGTAACGGTGAAAGAATTGTTGCAATATGTCAAGTAGTTTTTGAGATAATCTCAACCTTATTGAGGCTTTCTGCAATCAATGCCATGTCCCAAACTATTGCGCCCTTAATGCCTCTAAATTAGGTGCAAACAGCAATCATTGCGCTAAAAGTAGCAGGAGCCCATGACTAGCCCGGAGTCTCACTATGTCTCACTCCACACCCGCTGTGTCCACTCGGTCAGTAGCCCCAGCTCTGTAAGTACCAGGGCACCATGAGCCGTCTGGAGTCTCATTAGTCGAGTGTCGCGCCTTGGGAGAGGTCTATCTCCAGTGGACTGACACGGGCTGATGAAGTTGCATCCCAAGTAGCAGGAGCCCATGACTAGCCCGGAGTCTCACTATGTCTCACTCCACACCCGCTGTGGCCACGCGGTCATAAGCCCCGGCTCTCCACAAGTACCAGGGCACTATGAGCCGCCTGGAGTCTCATTAGTCGAGTGTCGCGCCTTGGGAGAGGTCTATCTCCAGTGGACTGACACGGGCTGATGAAGTTGCATCCCAAGTAGCAGGAGCCCATGACTAGCCCGGAGTCTCACTATGTCTCACTCCACACCCGCTGTGGCCACGCGGTCATAAGCCCCGGCTCTCCACAAGTACCAGGGCACTATGAGCCGCCTGGAGTCTCATTAGTCGAGTGTCGCGCCTTGGGAGAGGTCTATCTCCAGTGGACTGACACGGGCTGATGAAGTTGCATCCCAAGTAGCAGGAGCCCATGACTAGCCCGGAGTCTCACTATGTCTCACTCCACACCCGCTGTGGCCACGCGGTCATAAGCCCCGGCTCTCCACAAGTACCAGGGCACTATGAGCCGCCTGGAGTCTCATTAGTCGAGTGTCGCGCCTTGGGAGAGGTCTATCTCCAGTGGACTGACACGGGCTGATGAAGTTGCATCCCAAGTAGCAGGAGCCCATGACTAGCCCGGAGTCTCACTATGTCTCACTCCACACCCGCTGTGGCCACGCGGTCATAAGCCCCGGCTCTCCACAAGTACCAGGGCACTATGAGCCGCCTGGAGTCTCATTAGTCGAGTGTCGCGCCTTGGGAGAGGCTTGCGTCCAGCAGTGGACTGATACGGGCTGATGAAGTTGCATCCCAAGTAGCAGGAGCCCATGACTAGCCCGGAGTCTCACTATGTCTCACTCCACACGCGCTGTGTCCGAGTGGTCAGAAGCCACAGCTCTCCACAAGTACCAGGACACTATGAGCCGTCTGGATTCTCATGTGTCACACGCGCTGTGTCCACTCGTTCCAAAGCCCCAGCTCTGTAAATCCCACCCCAAGTACCAGGGCACTATGAGCCGTCTGGAGCCTCATTAGCCCGGTGTCTGTGGGGCGAATGGGTTGATTGGCTCCTTGGGAGATGCGTCCAGCAGTGGACTGATATGGGCTGATGAAGTTGCATCACAAGTAGCAGGAGCCCATGACTAGCCCGGAGTCACACTATGTCTCACTCCACACCCGCTGTGTCTTCTCGATCCAAAACCCCGGTTCTGTAAGTCCCATCCCAAGTACCAGGGCACTATGAGTCGCCTGTAGTTTCCATGACTGTGGAGCTGGTGATGATGCCGTGCCCCCTGGTGCAGGTGCAAGCCGCTGTCCCCTGTGGGGTCTGAGCAGCTGCTGCTGGACACGCACATGCTGAAGACTGCGCTGCTGGAGCTGCCGGCGCTGGGCTCCGAGGTGAAGCGGCCGGCACCGGCCACGTACACCAAGGTACACAATGAAACTTCCAATCATGACTGTTGCAATTATGATTTCATGTAGAATTTATGAGCATTGGTTCTCCCAACACCCAGCAATGTGATATACGAATGTAATAATATCAATTATTTGTGTAAACACGTAACCAAGTGCTCCATAGTGGAGCAGAGGCCGAATAAATGAGTCATCATCATCAGTCTATTTGTATGTCCCCACTGCTCGGGCACAGACCCTCCCTTACATAGAGGGAGCTGGGGCCATGATCCACTACGCGGGCCCACTGCGGGTTGGCGGATTTCACATGCCTTAGATTTTTTCTTCTTCTTCTACAGCATGTAGGTTTCATCACGATGTTCCTTCACCGTTCTGAGAGCACTCGGTAAATTTACGTAAGTTTTTCCGTCGAAAAAACCGAGGATAACTCATTGGTACATGGCTGCCCTGGCTGGGAATCGAACCTGGGACCTCCATATTGCAAGTCCATTGACCCAACCACTGAGCCACCGAGCTCTCTCTGAATAAATGAGTATGAGTACACAATACATTTTTTTTTCTACGAAACAAAATGCTACAGCATTGATTTTCAAGCAGAATACTTTTATTATTATTATTGAGATATGGAAAACCACCTCAGAATTTGTAATACGCATTATCTATGTTCTGTGAATAAATTAGAACATGATAAAAAATTATACATTATACACGGAGTATATTTGCATGGTTGCCATATTCTAAGAGGTAATAGTAATCAATGTTAACAATAATTTAACATGTATTATAAATTCGCGTAATTAAAGTGCAGCCAGATTTTAATTAATTTTGATTTTAAGTGTAAATAGAAAGAAACCTGTTTTATTTGGCGCAATGGGATTATTTACTACCAAAATACTACGAGCTAGTCACGTGACCGAGTGAAAGAGACAGCAAGCAAACATAGATAGCCAGCCCCTAGAATACTTCGACCGATTTCAGACTTTCCTTCCTATTTTTACGGGCTTGACCGACAAAACTACCTAATTTATTGGTACTTAGCACCAAGTTTAATTCGTATTTTAGCGAAATTTAAAATTAGCGATACTCTGACCGGTTTTTGGCGTAGACATTGAAAGCACAATTACAAATTATTTACATTTACTCACCGGACGTGTATCAGGGTAATAGGTGTTCAGAGTGCCTGCCATTTTAGTCCAGCCAGGCACAATTTTTCTTTAATTGCCTCAACACGTTTCTAAATGTTTTGTTTTACCGTGTCGAATGCAGAACTAATTATTTGACATAAGCGTAACACATAAACACTCTCAATTTCGTGGTGCACACCACTTTCACATCACGTCACTCCACAATTCGAATAAGCGTAATGTTTACTGCCCGGAGCCTGCTGCTAGGGCGCCGGGCGGCGGCACCGCGCTGCGCGTGCTCAGTACGCGGTATCAAATTCCGTGAACCCGTGCGTCCCGGGACAGCGGCGCCGACTGACTGAACCGACCGGCCGGCCGGCGCAGGCGGCGAAATCAAAGGGGCGAGGTGGCGCGCGGCACGCCTTTGATTCATGTCAACCATTGACCTTTGACCATTGATGCCTACGTGTTAGAATAGTGATGGGCGCGTAGCCGCGAACGATAAATTAGTGATTTGCTCGTGGAATTGTCGATGAAATAAAATTACGAAATAAAATTAGTAAAAAAAATGGTATTTATTTTATAATTGATTTGTAATCAGTATCAGCAGTATAGTTGCCCCCATGAATATGGCAACGATGCAAATATACACCCTGTATATATATTAAGTATGTATAATACGATGAAGATTTTCGGTAGGCGGAACGTGGCCTGTGGTTGCTCAGTTGGTGCGTGTCATGGAATGACAAGGTCGCAGGTTCAAGTCCTGCCCACGGCAAGAAATTTTTCATCATGTTCTAGTTTATACAACAGTACGTTTTGTCATTTAAATAGATTCAAGTAGGTTTTCACTAGACACTTGAGTGCTTGAAAAATTAAGATCCAATACAGTGCATAACAAAACATATTCCGGATCTAATTGCCCCTCTTTTTTACTATTTATTTTAATTTTAATTCAAATCTTATTATTAATTTTAGAGTCAACTGTATCCATTATTCAATCTTATGTAATTGCTATTTTATCTACCCTTTATTCTAGAGAAGTAAATTAAATAATGACAACTCACTCCAATCACCCTTATCATTTAGTAGACAGAGTCCTTGACCTTTACCACCAAACGGCGACTCATCCAGTATGAATGAGTGTGATGTCATGTGCCCCAGGTGGTGCTGAAGCTGATGGTGAAGGCCGAGATGCTGCTGAAGGTGTCCATGTCGCCGCTGAGCGCCACGCAGCAGGCGGGGTTGCTGGTGAGCCAGGCGGTGCAGCTGGTGCCCGAGTGCGCGCTGGCGGAGCTGCACCGCGTGCTGGACATGCGCGGGGAGCGGCTCACGCGCGCGCAGAGGGAACACATAGACCACCTGTTCAGGGAGGCGGTGAACAAGGCGCAGGCCGAGGCGAACAAGTAGATGGAACTGTTACGTGTTTGGAGGTTATGGGCCCAGTAATGTTGAACCTGTAATAGATACTGAGTGGCCAAAGGGCAATGTAGACAAGATGTTATTATTTATTTTATTAATGGACTCGACTGTTTGCCATTTGCCAATGTCATGTTACAGAAAAATTCAATATAAGTTTTTTTTTTATTTATTAATTTTTAACAATATTGCAATGTATAATAGTCTTCTATATTCCTCCCTCGCAGTCGCCGTAGCGTCGTCACTCTGGACGAAGCAGCTCGACAGTCACGCTCACTCCCGAGCTCGTAGCGGGAATGACAGTATGGTGAATTTATGGGATAATTTGAGCAAGATCTGAAGTTTCAAGCTTTTATCAAAAAAGCTTGAAACTTCAGATCTTGCTCAAATTATCCCATAAATTCACCATACTGTCATTCGCGAACATTTTCTGATTGATTTAACGTGATAATAAACACAAAATAACCACTGTAGACGTTAAAATAAAATTATCAAATAATTTTGCAACCGTCGTTTCCCGCCATTGTCAAGAAAACCTCGACAAGATATTCAAAGCCACTATTAGGAAGTCGCAGGGCGAGAAACAAGTTGAGGGTAATATGTAACATTCCTTAGATGCTGTTTGTAGGTTATGGGCCCACGAAGCTACGTAGTAGTAACTTACCTAATCTGTGCTAATTATGATTGAATAAAGCGCTTGTAAATATGTAATACACGAATTTTATAATAAAAATTAATAGTAACTCTGTTTGTTTAATTTATTATTCACAAATTCTGTGCAAAAGTCACTAAACTACAAAAATCCTAAACTCATAGGTAAATCAATAAATGAAGTGTGTTCGTTTAGATTAGTATGAGCATGTATGTAGAGAGTATGAGCACCAACTCTGGGTCTATCAGATAATGCAGAAGCTGGGAATCGAAGACACAAAAATGTATTTATGTATGCTAACGCAGTTTGTGGTAACTCAAAACCATATTGCCCATGTTATGGATGAAATCGGTCTTCTAGAGAAAAGAAGAAAATATTTAATTTGTGTACTGCACATTACAAAGTGAGAGAACCGCACAAATTCCCATTACAAAACATATTTACAAAAAAAATCAAACCTAACACGATTAGGCTGAATGCCATGTTATCGTTTGCCTTTCCTGTTTATAAAAGTCACCAGTGTAAACAAAAACATGGCCGGTGAAACGTCAAAGTGCCGTTGTCCGCCGCCCGCCGAGCGCGCGCCGCAAGTTGCGGTGAATTTATTATAATAATGGTGCTTCTTCCTGTGCGCAAGTGTTACCATGCGGTCAAGATATGCGCGGTGTTAGTAGTGGTCGTGACAATGTTAGCGCTGTGGGAGCGGTGGCGCGGCGGCCGGCGCGCGGCGCAGGCGGAACTCCTCGATCCTTTGGAAGCGGAATATGAGCGCCAGATCCTGGAGGATGAGGCTCGGATCATCCCCGGGCTGGGCGAGGGCGGCGCCGCGGCGCACCTCACTGGAGAAGACAAGCGGCTCGGCGAGGAGTCGGAGAAGAAGCTAGCGATGAACGTTTACTTGAGCGATCGCATCGCGTACAATAGGACTATCAGAGGTAAGTTTTACTGCCTTAATATAATAGTAGAAGCTTGGTTCCTTGATCATTAATTGATTATGGCTAGGACAAAAATTTAGTTAGGTAGATAACATTATTTTAAGTGAGAGTCTGGACGAAGTACCGTATAATTTATAATAGTGTTACAAATCAGTAGGCTATCCTAGACGACACTATCTTGAAGACTGTGCTCGTTCGAACTTTGTCCGCGCGGCCCACTGTGCGCGAGGCGGCTGGGGCTACTCTAGCCAGCCGAGCTCAGCCAGGAAGCCCAAGAGGTTCTTAATGAGCCTGCAGGCCTCCGGGAGCGTTGTAGCCCGCTGCTCGGCCACACCATTGCACTCTAGAAGCACATGTGCGGCTGTTTCCTCCTGCTCCATGCAGCCCCTGCACAGAGGACTATCTGTAATCACAATTGTAAATAGACGACACTAAGTCTGTCTGTACTATGCAGGGAGATTGGATTCAGTATACAATAATAAGTTATTGCAGAGGATTTTCCTTTAGCAAGTTGCTATTAATAATGTGGCATTGATGAAGTTTTTGTAAAAATTAGTATAGGAAGTGTAAGAAATTATTATATGTAAACGGATATCACCCACTTATATTGTTGAAGTCGGCAATTAGACCGACAGACGCCCGCGTCGTTGACGTTTCTTCGCGCACCAGTGCTTCAACTTCACTTCAACAATATAAGTGAGTGATATCCGTTTATATATAATAATTTGTAGTAATGGCTTACTATAGTTTTAAGTGTAAGAAAAATAAAATAGAGTCTTTTAGATTACTAAACTGCCTACTTCGTAAAGTTTAAGATACATTCACAACAAATAGATTCTGTGAGAAAATAACATAATTGGTTTTCATTTATAAATGCATGTTTTAGTGTATAAAATGGATGTAGTTTACGTAGTAGGTATTTCAAAGTTATTTAGACTTGGAACCTGCTTCATAAAGTTCAATATACTAATAAGAGATGTGAATTTATCAAATACACTTCAAAACCCGGGCCGAGTTCCTAATATTTATGATGTTTTAATCACACCAAGTGCTTCGCCGATAAAAAGCATTGTTTGATAAATACATACATAAAACAATGTTGCATGAAATAAGCGGCCAAATGCTGCTGTACTTATCAGACATATGGCCCTTGTTCCACTACTAGATTCTGTCAGAAGCTATTAAATAAACATATCATCATCAGCCCGTATCAGTCCACTGCTGGACGTAGGCCTCTCCCAAATCGCGCCACTCGACCCTACTCTCGGCCCTTTGCATCCAGTCCCTGACAGCCATCTTGCGAAGGTCATACCTCCATCTGGTCGGGGGAGTCACACACTATGTTTACCCATTCATTGACATTGCTCATAGAATCTGAAGTGTCAGTGTGCTGGTCACATCTGTCGTAGAACCGATAGCCGATGGGGAGACGAGTTCTCGAATGAAGGCTACAAAATAAAAATATATTTTCTGGTATATAATGTGGGTAGTCTGGAAGAAATCGCTTTTAGCAATGAAACTGCCTAAATTATGCATTGTACTGTAAATAAAATGAACTCATAGCTAATACAAGCATTGTGCGATAATTACGCCGTGAACAATAGCATTGTGTGTCAATGTCAAGTTCACAGCACTTTCCCACCGGCAGTAGCAGGCTCTCCATTCCATTGCCGTGACGAGTTGTACAATAAAATAACTACGTCATCTTTGAAATGACTGACATAGTAGTTTCGTACCCATAGGCCCGGGGGTCTAGCTGTTTTTAGTACAAAAGATGGCGTTAGCTATTTATTTATTCAATTATAACTGACTGGTTTACACGGCCTTCCATGAGCCAACTAGCGCCGCCAATCTTGAAAAAATTAGATCTTCCAATATAGTCCATTTTATTAAAAAAGCTATTTACAAAATGTTTATTAGGATGAATACTATTTTTTAAATGTTTATTTATAACGTGATTCAATTTTGGTAAGTTGTAGTTCGCATAATTGCGAGAAACGGCCGTTTTTGGCACATTTGTGAACTACAACTTAGCTTGTCGCAATTATGACAGGTATTGGATATTGAAAAATAGTATTCATCCTAATAAACATTTTGTAATTAGCTTTTTTAATCAAATTTATTATATTGGAAGATATTATTTTTTCAAGATTGGCGGCGCTAGTTGGCTCATGGAAGGCCCTTAATAGCACTTACATTTGGCTTATATTTATATATTTGTCTTATATGCCAATTTTTGGTACCTCCTGTAGTACCTACATCGTAGCTACATAGAGACAGGATTTTCTGTCTACACTATAATACCAAAAGGAATATCATTGATTTTTTAAAATTTATTATGGCACGACGCAATGCCATTGGCCAAGATGTCTTTAAATTCACATTACAAATACATTTAGTACATTTTATATCTTGTTGTACACTCCACACTATTTCAGTTTGACGTTTTTTCTTCATACTCGTGCTGCCATCTAGTTTTAAAGATGAATTCTAAATGGCTAAAACTAAAAATTCTAAAAAAAATCTTTACTCCCAGACTGCCGCCACCCCGCGTGCTCGCGCGTCATGTACGACGCCGAGCTGCCGTCCGCCTCCGTGGTCATCATCTTCCACAACGAGCCGTACTCCGCCGTCGTGCGCACCGTCACCGGCGTGCTGCAGAGCGCGCGCCGCGACCGCCCGTGCTACGCCCGCGCAAACTACAAGCACGCGCAGACTGGCAGGGTCATGCACCTAGGTCAGTGCGGTGCGAGTGCGGGGGATGGGATATAGATGGCGCTGTTTAAAAGGGTCATGCAGTTAGGTCAGTGTGATACGAGTGCGATGGATGTGACATAGATGGCGCTGTTTAAAAGGATCATTCAGCTAGATCAGTGTGATACGAGTGCGGTGGATGTGACATAGATGGCGCTGTTTAAAAGGGTCATGCACCTAGGTCAGTGTGATACGAGTGCGATGGATGTGACATAGATGGCACTGTTTAAAATGATCATTCAGCTAGGTCAGTGTGATACGAGTGCGATGGATGTGACATAGATGGCACTGTTTAAAATGATCATTCAGCTAGGTCAGTGTGATACGAGTGCGATGGATGTGACATAGATGGCGCTGTTTGAAAGGGTCATGCGCCTAGGTCAGTGTGATATGAGTACGATGGGTGTGACATAGATGGCACTGTTTAAAATGATCATTCAGCTAGGTCAGTGTGATACGAGTGGGATGGATGTGACATAGATGGCACTGTTTAAAATGATCATTCAGCTAGGTCAGTGTGATACGAGTGCGATGGATGTGACATAGATGGCGCTGTTTAAAAGGGTCATGCACCTAGGTCAGTGTGATATGAGTACGATGGGTGTGACATAGACGGCACTGTTTAAAAGGATCATTCAGCTAGGTCAGTGTGATACGAGTGTGATGGATGTGACATAGATGGCACTGTTTAAAAGGGTCATGCAGCTAGGTAAGTGCGGTACGAGTACGATGGATGTGATATAGATGGCGCTGGTTGCAATGCAAACATGAGCATTGATTTCCCATATATCGGTTCTCCGACAGCTGTAGCCGGCATACTGCCACTTCAGAGCGCTGATCCTATGGGCTATGCCGGCCACTGTTCTCTGGCAGATAAACACGTGACATATGGGGCGCAATTCATAACGCAAACAGCATACTGTCCTAAATCGCGCGTAGTTTCGTGTCACAAGTTCTGATTTCTCATAATTTAGCTACTGGCCTTACCACAGAGCTATCATACCGTATAGGATGCTGCAAGAATCACGTGAAGCGCTCACAGAGGTCGGTTGAGAGCCATCGACCACCAAGCGTTGCGATTGTCTGTCGCTCTTTCTCATAAAAAAAACCATGCATACTACCTACAATATTCCCTTTTTCAATCAATCATCAATTCCCCGTATTCTCTCTATGGTAGGTTCCCCCGGCCAGGAGCCGTCGTCCCCGTACGTGTACCTGAAGGAGGTGATACTGGTGGACGACAACTCCACGCTGCCGGAGCTGCGCGGCAAGCTGGCGCGCTACGTGCGCACGCGCCTCGCGCCCGGCATGGTGCGCATACTGCGCCTCTCGCAACGGTAAGACTGGGGCGCACGAAGGCAGACAGATATATATACCTAGACAGTTGTGATATGACAATGCCACTTGGCATCGCGGAATGTCCTGGCATCGCGACTGCTGGACAGCAGTTCCCGGGTTGCCAGATTGGGAGTATTTCTCGCAATTTTGGGGAAAAAATTGACTGTTGGGGAAAATTTGGGGAAGTGGAATCGCTGCGGAAATGTTTTCGAGTTGTGAGCACATAATAAAAGCGAGATATGGCTTAAAGTCCCGTGGCGGATGCTCAAAGTTTCAGCCGCCTGCTAAAATTTAGCCGGACCAGGTGGAGGGATGACAGAAGGCTGAGGATTGCGGCTTGTCTCGTGTGCCTGCGTTTAGCAGTGTACTGACCCGGGCTGATGATGTATGGGCATCCTAGGGGTGGTCTGACCCGCGCCCGGCTGTGGGGCGCGCGCCACGCCTCGGGAGACGTGCTGGTGTTCCTGGATTCGCACTGCGAGCCCAGCGAGGACTGGCTGCGGCCGCTGCTGCACAGGATCCAGGAGAACAGCACCCACGTGGTGACGCCGCTGATAGACATGGTGCACGGCGAGGACTTGCGATACGACGGCGGAGACCAGGGAGGATTCGAGGTCTAATAGTGTTGGGGGTAGTCAGTTTGCTCTGTACTCGGTAGAATTCACTCGTTACGGGATTCTAGTGGATTTAGGTATATCTTAAGTTTTCTAAAGTGTTTCTAGTCGTAAGAGTATTGTCAAATGGCAGTATAGACGGGGGTATTAACAGTAGCCAATTTATAGCGTAGTGGATTTAGTTTAAAGTAGAACCAATCCTCTGATATTGTGACTTTTTGCTGGTATAAAATTATTTACATGAGTTTTCTATTATTCATCAATCATCCATCACACAACATAACTCTGCTATGATGTTTTTCCGCCTGCTCTAGAGACATAACTATAGTATATCAGTCCCTCAACTTTGCCGTAGCAATGTCTTAAATTGTTCGCTCGAGCACAGATAAAGCCCAGGAGAGTTTTTAAGGTTGGGATTTTCTCAAAAAGTACTTGACTTATGTTTGTATTTTTTTACAATTACATAGTGTGTACTCTAAGCTATGTACTAGTAAAAGAATTATTATAATCGGTCCAGTAGTTCTTGAGATAATCCCAACTTTATACTCTTCGTGTGACCCAGCGTCGGTCTGACCCGCGCCCGGCTGTGGGGCGCGCGCCACGCCTCGGGGGACGTGCTGGTGTTCCTGGACGCGCACTGCGAGCCCAGCGAGGACTGGCTGCGGCCGCTGCTGCACAGGATCCAGGAGGACGACACGAGGGTCGTGATGCCCATCATCGACGTGGTGGAGGGCAAGGACTGGTACTACAGCGCCATGGAACCGGAGAGCTTTCAGGTGCTGGTGGAGACCTGATGGGACAGGAATGCAGGATGCAACTTAGCTTCAGTTGATGCAGTAAAGTCGTTCGATAGCGAGTGCGTAGTATTGGAAGTCATGGGACGGTCAAATTAAAACTAAAATGTTTATTTCGTTCGGACTCGAGTGTGATTCTATGGCAATGTCTACACATTTATCGTGATACGGATCGCGATACGCAAGGTGCGTTCAAAATTATCAGCAAAAACAAACGTTTTCACGCCAATATCGTGGCAATTTGAGCGTTTTTTTTGCTATTCTGATTAAACCATTATGGACGGCTTCACCTAAACTTGGATTCCGTATGTCATAATCCTGAATTTGACGCAATATTGGGCTGAACCCATTGATTTTGGCTGTTCATTCTGAATGCACCCATCGGATCGCCTTGAAACGCAATATCGCGATACGGATCACGATAAATATTGATTTGGAGACGTCGGACGACGCCTATGGGGCCTAACCCCATGGTTCCAGATTACCATAACAACTGGGTCTCGCATAATATGACAGAATCTACAGTCCCATCAATCCTATGGTGATACGTAGTCGCTAGCGAGCGATCTTACTCCATCAACTTTGGTCCACTCCAAGCACAGCTCCTAGCACAGCCATCGCACCGTCCTTGTCTGTCACGTGGTGTTGCTATTGTGCTGTCCCTGTCGCACGTTGGTTTCAGCGCGTGACCTTGTTTGGTGTTTTCTGTTCTGTTACGTTGGTCACGTTCCATGGCTTACTGTTATCGCGATGTGTTTTGTCCTGTGTTTATTGTTGTGGTCATTACTATGCGGCTCGCTTTCTGTTTTGTTTCAATGTTTTGTTATTGTAGCTAGTTGTTAAAAGCTTGAGTTGTAATCAGAATCGACCGCGACTTTCGTGGGTTTCGTTACGTTTTCATTTTGATATACATTGCCGAGTTTCTTTATCGTATGTTCAAACTTGCGTGACGATTGCAGTAATGTATCGCGTACACTTGTCAAAATGTGAACGATGACGAAAGCGACTGAATTCCGTGGTCGCTGTCGGTCGATGTTTTCATGGTTTTCAATTTGAACACAATGTTTTATGCTACTTTTATTATGTTTCTTGTTTGTACAGCATTCAATATTTAACTTGTCTGGGGCTTCAATTACATTGTTTTCGTCTTCTTACGACCTCAGGACATTATTTCTATGGGTGTTAGTGAATTACCAATTGGGTTCTTATTTCTATGGTCTAATTTTTTTTCGTTATTTCGTTTGCTGTGTACCTACTTGATCTTTCTACGCTTTGGGTTACTTCAACTTTTATTATTATACGAACTTGCAGTTTTTCTTCAATGTTACATGATCTTCGTTTTCATTTTCAACAATTACGATGTGCAAAAACCTTTTTTTTGAACCGCTTCTTTTTCGGTTTTTGAAATCCGAAATCGGTTAACCAGTTTTATTACTTATTGGTATTTATTTGAATAAAAATCTTATAATCTTCGCGATACATATTTCATACGAAAACGTGTGACAATTTTACAATACAATCATCTAGCAAATTATTTTTACTATAATTAGTTGAGTGAGCAGCATGTCTGTTTAGCGTAGGTATATCTGCAGCATAGTATTGTTTTAAAATATTTAACACAAATAACAATTCAGTACTATGCCTATTATCCTATGTTATATCGCGTTTTTGTCATCCGTCGGATGATGGCTTAATTATCACGTTAAATTAATCAGAAAATGTTCGCGAATGATAGTACGGTGAAGTTATTGAATAATTTGAGCAAGATCTGAAGTTTCAAGCTTTTATCAAGAGTCCCGCTACAAGCTCGGGAGTGAACGTGACTGTCGAGCTGCTTCGTCCAGAGTGACGACGCTACGGGGACTGCCCTGGATGAAGACATGAAGACGCGGCTACCCAGGGTGAAGACGCTACTGCCACTCCTCTGGAGGAAGACATGAAGACTATTATATATTGAATTTTCTGTAACATGACATTGGCAAATGACGAACTGTCGAGTCCATTAATAAATTAAAATATCAACTGGCGGGTCCTCGCAGCCAGGGTCTGATGCTGGCCCGCCTCGCCGGCGCGCGCGCCGCTCGGGGAGACGTGCTGGTGTTCCTGGACGCGCACTGCGAGCCCGGCGCGGACTGGCTGCGGCCGCTGCTGCAGCGCCTCCAGCACAAGGCGGACGCGGTGCTCACGCCGCTCATTGACGTGCTGGACCAGACCACGCTCCGCCTGGACGCGGCGGACAACTTCCAGGTGCTGGCGAGGGAGACCAGGCGGTGATGGGGTGGACGGTGCTCTTGTGGTGGGATTTGATAGGAAGTAATTTGATGGTGAATTGGAATGACGGATTGATTTTTAACACGCTTTTATTAGGTTGACTTGTATTGTATGTGACTGCGTAAGTTTGTATGTAGGCTGTAGTCACTCAATTATCCCAGCCCCTTCGAAATGTCATTTGAGGCTGATGTTTATAGGATATCAATGTTTTGAACAAAACCATTCTAATATTGAAAGTGACATACAAATAGTTACAAGCCTCTAATGTTTTGCATATATTTAACTAGCTGTAGCCCGCAACTTCGTTTGCGTAGAGGAGGAGGATGGAGGAGATCAGGAGGCAGATCTTCCTCTCTGGATCCTTGTGTCCACATCACATACCGCCATGGCTTGTAGCCTATGAGCTGTCCGGATATTTCAGCTATCTCCTAGTGAAACTCCCATCAAAATCCCTTCAGTAGTTATGGCGTGATACTTGCACAAAGTCACAGGCAAAAATTCTAACAATTAGTGTTTTGGCATCAGTATCGATCCTAAAACACATTACAGTTATTCTTTTCAAAAAATATCCAATGTACAGACACAACTTTTTTACAGTCTTATTATATGTATAGATAATTAGTCAAGGTTATTACAAGGCCCTGTCCACCCCCGAGCAAAGAGCTGGTGTTAGCCCAGGTGGTGGTGTCGTGCATTGCTTGCCGCGCGCGGCCGGGTCGCGCCGCGCCGCACTAACCCCGCCCTGCAGCGTGCGCGCTGCGATGCGACCGCCAGGGCACGGGCATGCTATTGTGAGGTTGAATTGAGGACCTTGTATGAGACAGATCTAACAGATATTTTATATGTAGGTATATGGTGGTCGTTTTTAAAAGGATCTATTGTTAGTGTTTTCGATGTAGGAGTAATATTTACAATAGCAAACATTTAAATAAAATTTTTGAATGAGTTTATCTTTGTTTGCAGACACTATTCCATAGTATGGTGGTAAGAATTACTTACAAGTCTGTTAGTAATACATTTGTTCCTACAATAACATGTTGGTTTACAAACAATATTATTAAAATTACTATTTTTCCAGATTATCCCGCACTTTAGAAAGATATCGTCGTAAAAACTTATCACATAGGTATACAGTGTGTAATGTAAAGGGTATATGAAGCCGAAGGGAGGGTGTTCAGTATCGGTAACTGAACAACTTTTGTTCTACGACTTTTCGAATAAAAATAAATTAATGTCTCATACAAATCGATCAGCTGACCTGTATGAAATGTATAAAAAAAAAGTCAAAAAAAGAAATCGTTAAAATGGAAAAGTCGTAGAACAAAAGTTGTTCAGTTACCGCTACTGAACACCCTCCCTTCGGCTTCATATACACTTTACATTACACCCTGTATGTACCTTACTAAGATGTTTCGACTGAGATCGAAGAATCGTTAAAATATATTCAAGTCTGTTGTTTTGAGTATTTTCCACATGAAATACATTAATCATATTTACTCAGAGAAAGTATTGACATAATGAGTCGGTTTGTTAGCTAAAGTTGTGTCAACATGTCCCAATATGTGTACAGGCGTACTTGCAGTAACAATACAGTGTAATAAGTCATTAATGCGTTGACACAGGTGTTTCATTATTAACGTAAATCTTGTCAAATGTGGCTTAAGTATAAATAAAAATCAACAATAACAAAAAATACTTATAAATATAAAATGGACGCCAATTCGCTACCCTGTGGGAGAGTGGCCAAAAGGCTGGCGACGTTACCTCGTTGTTACCAGCGCTATACGGTGGCCGAGGGAAGCGCCAGCCCTCTGGTCACCCGACGAGTCAGTGAGGCGCGGCGACAGTTCCTTGACCAGTCGCCGCGCCTCCGGTCCCCATGGGCTGGCCCCAGGGTCTCGACACCAAACGGCGCAAACATGTAGCTCTCGCTGAGAGCCGCATACTTGCGCTGCTTGAGACTCCGCCCCGCCGCCCTGCTCGTGAACGTGACGCAGGTAGCGTCCCACACTAGCGTCCTCCCATGCTTAAAAAATTGTATTTAAAAAAAATACTTCAAATAAGATCAATATCTATGATATCAGCATTAAAATTACTATTGAAATAATTAAAATAATATCGTAGATTAATAACGTTTAATTCGTAGCTTGTCAAATAAAGACCACTATCAGCTGTAGTAGGTATAAAATACGAAACTCCAAATTATTATATATAAACGGATATCACTCACCTATATTGTTAAAGTCGGCAATTAGACCGACAATATAAGTGAGTGATATCCGTTTATATATAATAATTTGTAGTAATGGCTCACTATAGATTTGTAACACATATTATTTATGATTAATGAATTACATTAATAAAAGTCTATAAATTTTCAATGTCTTAGTAATTATATACTTCACTTATATATCACTTGTTCCACTTTTGCTTACAATATTACGCTTATCGCATAACAGCTATAGTTTAACCGTCTAAATCAGTCTTCGCCTGCGCGGTACAGGGACGCGGGGGTAGGACGACAACGGGGACCGAGAGAGGTGCGGGGGCGGGCGCATGTCTGTTACACCCCCCCTCCCGCACCTCTCTCGGTCCCCGTTGTCATCCTACCATACTTAATAACACTTTATATCTGCTTCTTATATTGCCATAGAGAATTGCTTCCTATCACTGGTAACTAACTATTCGCAGCTTGCATAGTGCTAGTAATATGTACGTAGTTAGCGGGCTGCTAGTAGCTACTATTGTACATACAGTTTGTCTAATACTTGTACAGTCAAAGACAGAGATAAGTATACAGGGGGCCTCAATAACGTTGAGATTTTCTCAAAAAGTACTGGACCGAATTTAATAATTCTTTACAGTTGCATAGTGTTAACTTGTATCTATCTAACAGTAAAAGAATTGTGAGATAATCTCAACCTTAAAAACTCTCCTGTACACTTTTCTATGTGACAGTGTTAGTATAGAATAAAAGCTTAATAAAATATAAACTAAGCACGTCACAAGTAACACTATGACCTTAGAAATGACCATTAGGTTAAATTCCAGTGAAAGAAATCGTTGCCAATAATTAAAAATACTTTAAAATGTAAACACTCAACTCAAACAATGTTTTATTTAATTAATGAATTAACGATTTTTTTGATAGTTGAATTTATTGTAAATATTTATTTTTTATTTTCCCCAAACTGTTTAAATTACTTAAACGCGGTGCAGAATTTAATGTATGTCACAAGCCTAACCATCCATTTAATTTTGTCGAATGAATTCAAGGCCACCCTGTATATAATATCGCCGCCATTTTGAGTCCCGTTTGCTGCCGGGCTCTGTATTTCCTATACAGATAATACTATTATGAAATCTCCTCACTATGTTGTTTGTGTGCCGCGTGTGCGTCAGGTTGGCGGGTTCACGTTCGCCGGCCACTTCACGTGGGTGGACGTACCGGAGCGGGAGAAGCGGCGCCGCGGCTCGGACATAGCGCCCACGTGGTCAGTCAACAAGCATTCACAATAACATACATTACACATAACATTAAATTAACACATGCTTAACCCCATGTGAAGAAAACTAAACCTTATGTTATAATCCTTACAATCAATTTAGCTCAGTTAGCTCATAGATGTCACTCACAATCGGATAGTTCGTAGATGTCACTCACAATCGGATAGTTCGTAGATGTCACTCACAATCAGTTAGCTCATTAATTATCATTATTACAAGTTTTTAGTTTAGTTTTGAAAGTTCTTTATTTGCATAATGATACAAAAAAAAAAACATGTATACCAAAAACATTGCAGTGGCTTACATTAACTTAAGAATTTAAATTGTTTCTCAGGTTACGAACCTCTTAAAACTTGTTCACTGATCTTAATTCACTACACTAGTTCACATCACAATAATATTTTACAATAATGCATTTGTATGCGCATTTTAGTTAAATGTACATATATATAATGTATAAATAATAAAACATTACAAAATAATAGTTATATAATATTATAAAATATGTCCTACAAAATGTAGGTAGCTAATAAAATTATTATTACAAGGATATTTAGGTGTTGTGTATGGTCTTAGGTCCCCGACGATGGCCGGCGGCCTGTTCGCGGTGAGCCGGCGGTACTTCTGGCAGCTGGGCGCGTACGACGAGCAGATGGCGGGGTGGGGCGGAGAGAACCTGGAGATGTCCTTCCGCGTGTGGCAGTGTACGTATACATCAAAGCACATCAAGTGTTTGGACTTTGGCGCGTTCTTATTATCAGCGTCGTAAGAGTGAAAATCGTACTGCAAGTGTTACCATTGATCTTGCTGTGGTCCGTACTATGAAGACAGCTGGGGGCTAACTTCGTTAACTCAATCAAAACGTATAACTGATTAAATCGCATTATGCCGCATATTTGAGATTTTTCGTGCGCTTCCTACGTCAATCGGACTGGATCTTGTTGTTGTTTTTAAAGGTAAGGCAATAGCCTTTCGCCCATACAGCCTCGCAACGTTTTAATCTTTATTTTAATATTAATTCTCTATGATTTAAAGTTTGTTATGCTATGAATGTTGTGTTGTGCAGGCGGCGGCACGCTGGAGACGGTGCCGTGTTCTCGCGTGGGCCACGTGTTCCGCGCCTTCCACCCGTACGGCATGCCGGCGCACAGCGACACGCACGGTAACACCGACAGGACACGGCATGCACACATACACCGATAACAACACTACATTCTGTTCTTATTGTGTCCGTACCGACGCGGTACAGACTTGACGCCCCATTCTGTTGTGCAGGCATCAACACGGCGCGCATGGCCGACGTGTGGATGGACGAGTACGCCGAGCTGTTCTACTTGCACCGGCCGGACCTCAGGGTGAGTCCGCGCTGTCGCACTCGCCCCGACCAGACCTCGGGGCGAGGCCGTGCTGTCACACTCGCCCCGCCAATTATAATTAAGAAAATGCGACATAAACAGCCATATCTTTTGATTTCGTTGACGTAGAAGTTTGATTTATTCACGGCTGCTTGAGGTTGCAGACCTGAGTAATTGCTATTAATTTTAACTTGATCCGTCCACGCGTTTCTGAGATATAGGTCTTGACAGACAGACCGACAACAAAGTGATCCTACAAGGGTTCCGTTTTTTCTCTTGAGGTTCGAACCCCTTAAAATCCGCAATGTTTCATGTAATACCTGCACTGTACCGTTTCCGTCGCGTCCGTGTCTCAGCACAGCCCGGCGGTGGGCGACGTGACGCACCGCCGCGTGCTGCGCGCCAAGCTGCGCTGCCGTCCGTTCCGCTGGTTCCTGCAGCACGTGCTCCCGGAGAAGTTCGTGCCGGTCCGGGACGCCAGGGCGTACGGACGGTGAGATATACGGGAACTTTACTTATACCAAGAAGGAGGGTTGTGTTTTTAGAGTGTAAGTATATGGTCAACTGGTTCAAATAGATGTTTGATTGAACAGCTAGCACGTTAATTTAACGACGCCATCCAACCATACATCTAATTTTGTGGTTGGACCATTATGGCGCATAAAACGTTCAACATCTCAGCTGACTTAAAGCCGCTGTGGTGTTCACTTAGTATGATTATCCGCCACGGCGGCGCTAGTTTCGTTTTGTTTAGAAGATGGCGTCAACAGCTGCTGATTTTATTTGAACGTCGCGAGTTTTACAGTGAAAAAAGAATTTCCCAGCATTAAAATTTAAATAATGCAGCAACATACCAGCGATTTAAATGAGATAATGTTCAAAGAAAAGTTTGAAAATAAATTAAGCGATTATGAAAATAATTATCACGGTAATTTATTGAAATTTTTTGTAAAGAAAGGGACGGGGGGCCTAAACGATGGCGTAACTTTAAATCACGTTTATGAATACTTGCCATATTGTCCCAGGTTCCGCAACCCCTCGTCCGGGCTCTGCCTGGACACGTTGCAGCGCGAGGGCCTGAGTGCCGCACTCGGCGTGTACGCGTGCCACGCCGCGCTGCAGGACACGCAGCATCTCACGCTGTCGCTCTCAGGGCAGCTGCGCGACGAGGAGCGGTGCGCCGAGCTCAGCCGCGACAGGTGAGGCACTTGAGAGACAGGCAGCGCAGGACAGGCTGCAGTGGCGCTCTGGAGCCCAAGATCCACTTTGAGTCAATGAGGCGAGAAGGTAAGAAGATTCAGGGCAGAAGCCCAGGTATAAGTGGAATATCCTGGCTCAGAAGCTTGCGTCAATTGTACAGCAAGAGTACCAGGTCTCTGTTCCGTGCGGCGTGGTCGAGAGTGCAGAGTGACGTATGAAGACGTCACCATGAGAAGAAGAAAGTCCAGCAGCGCAGGATAGGCTGTAGTTGTAGGTTGGTGTCAGATGCCAAGATCCACTTTGAGGGCCAGCAGAGTAAGTAAGACGATCCCGGGCAGAAGGCCAGATAGAAGAAGCTATGGATTAGAAACTTAAACCGATGGTACGGCAAGGGTACTAGGGTCTTAGCAGAGTGACAATTATGGCGATCAATCCGTCGTAAGAAGACGTTCCCGACAGCGCAGCATGAGCGGCATGCAGTGACGCTCTTACAATGTGGTGCCGCGACCAGGATGCAGAATGTTGTATATCCGTTCTGTTCCTATGTAACGGCTCTTTGGACCGGTATTGTATGTAATAATCTATGGAATTTTTATTGGATAGTTTTTTAGTTTCAATCAACGAGCGCTTTAGTATCGGCGATATGTTTAATTACAGTTGAGTATTGTATTGCAGGCGCGGTGAGAACGAGTTGGCCGGTGAGGGCGCGGGCCGCAAGCTGCTGATGGAGACGTGTCGCGAGAACAGGCGCGGACAGGTACACATAAAAGCAGATCAATTGTAACAATTTCGACTTTATACCATTCTTATTACGTAAGGTTTTATTGATTTTAGGGTTCCGTACCTCAACAAAAAAATTAATGAAATTAATACCCAATACTCAGGTCTGCAACCTCAGGCAGCCGGGATAAAATCAACCCTCTACGTGAACGCAATCAAAATATATGGCCGTTTATGTCGCATTTTCTCGCATATTTGCATGAAAATTCAAGAAAACCAAAACCTATAGGGTACTTCATAGTTCATAATTCATAATAACTTCCCGTAAACCTAAAATCATATAATTTGACAAGAAGCTAGGTCTTAGCACAAGCAAAGGAAAAAATTCGAAAACTATAAATGACATTGGCAGATTTCAATGGGGCTTTGCCCCACCTATACAAAACTGCGTGTACATTGAAGGGATCATCCTATCATTTTGTTGGGGACTGATTGCAGATTTCATATTGCATAATCATAAACAGTAAGAGTTGCGAGAGTAGTAGAAAATGATAACAACAATAACGAATAGTTCGCCTCGTTTTCTTAATGTTTAACGCTCAGTACTATCTGTTACTTCGTCTGATGGTGGGCCCATAGTAAAAAAATGTCACTTTACAATGAATGATTAGCGGAAAAACTAAGCGGAAAACGTACTAAAACTTTTAAAATTGATTTTTGGACTCACAACTTGTACAATACTTTATTTTAAACCAATATTTTTATATTTACATTTATTCGTTATCTTCTACATCATGCGGTTGATGGTGGGGCAGAATCAGCATTGGCATTTGAAATTACATCCCTCCAATTTTTTTTTTTTGGTTATTACAAAATTGTATTTGCAGATGATGACATAATATTTTGATAATGGCAAAGATAACTTGGTGTCTAAATCTAGTTTATCTTTTCGTTAGAGCAAAGTTACGGGGTTAAGTAGCGTTGCACGGAAGCCTCGGGGCGCGAGGCAGACTCGCACTTGGCCGGTTTTATTTGACTTTGAGTTCTGGTGCTGTTCCAGAGCTGGCGTTACCTCAAGACGCATCAGATCCAACACGAGGCGTCTGGCCTGTGCCTCGCCGCCGGCCGCCACTCCGAGGCGGACGCCGTGGCGGTGGCGTGCCTCGACGTGCCTTGGCAGCGGTGGGACATTGAGTTCAGCGAGGCGAACGGCTTCAGGGGCACGGGTCAGTGAGGCTTCACTTGTTATAGAGCTGGTGCTACCTCATCAGCCCGCGTCAGCCCACTGCTGGACGCAGGCCTCTCGCAAGGCGCGCTACCTGACTGACGAGACTTGGATGTGGTGATATATATTCCGCCCGCCACGTGCCGGATACGTTCAATGTCTGTAGGTGTACAGCAAGCTTTAGTAGTGTATTCATGTCCTATCCTGTAATGTATGTTGCAGATGGCACGCTGTCGGCGGAGCTAGCGGAGCGCCTCGACCTGCTGCGTGGAGACCGGTCAGTATATATCACATTCTAAGCACAAATTTTGAAAACAATTACTCTATGGACATATCACAACAAATTATATGTCCATAGAGTAATTGTACATGTTCTTTTTTCCTTTTTCTACAGAAATCGATAAAAACATGTTGTCAATAAATCCTTTATTTTATCATAGTCAAAATATTCACCTCCTCAATTATTCACTCGGACTCTAAATGAATATGACGATTCAATTCTAACTGTACTCTGTAACCAGCCGCCGTTCTAAGGGTAGAATATGCTGGTTACTAAAGCTGGTTATTTAAGATTCATTGTACCATATTCTAGCAAATACATGTTTTGACTTTGACGCAGCAACCACAGCCGCGTCGCGCGCTCGCTGCTCTCGTACCCGGACCCGGGGGACTCCTCCCCGGAGCCGGGCCACTCCCCGGACCCCCCGGCCTCCTCCCCGGGCACAGGGCACTCCCCCCCGGTGACGGCGCGCTCGTGGCGACGCGCGCACAAGAAGAGACGGAAGAAAAACAAGTACGTGATAGACTAATGATTTGTTGTATTAGTGGACAGGTTCGTCACTTGCCTATGTCATAGTTGATATAACAATATTATATCGTTGTCTTCTTATTAGCCATAATATCTAGTTAAACCTCACTTAAGAAAAGATACAAGAAAAGCAAGTGAGTGATACACTGTCTTTTGCCAACTGGTTGAGGAGCAATGTTCAAAATGTCAAAATTCTTATTGTATGAGGTTATTCTTATTATAAAAATTTATATCTTATTGTATGAGTGACATTGCTCATAGAATCAGTAAACTGAAGTGTCAGTGGGCTGGTCACTGTCGTAGAACCGATAACCGATGGGGGAGACGAGTTCTCGAATGGAGGCCACGAACGGGTACATGTAGTGTGGGACGCCCCCCGACCAGATGGAGGGATGACCTTTGCAAGGCGGCTGGCAGACTCTGGGTGCAGAGGGCCGAGAGTAGGGTTGAGTGTCGCGCTTTGGGAGAGGCCCAGTCCAGCAGTGGACTGACACGGGCTGATGATGATGTATGAGTGACAATTCAGCCGAATCTCCCTACACCTCATATGTTACAATCCGTCCAGCCGTGCGGGATGTAGGGCGGAACATACAATTACACATACATACACTCGAAAAACATAATCCTCCTCTTGCGCAGTCGGCTACACACTTGCAGTTATCAATAGGAAACTAGTATGTAATCAGAATTTAAAATATGTGAAATATCCGTCCTACGTCCATCTCCTCACATAATGCGAAATGCCTGATAACCCAACCCTGTACTGCAGGAAACGTGTGAAATCCAAGCGTCGGACGAAGGCCAAGGACAAGTTCGTGCTGACCTTGTTGCGGGGTCAGGGTCAAGGTGAAGGTGCCGGCGATCACCTGGAGGCCGTGCTGCGGTGCCGCCACCGGCAGCTGCGCCCCAACGACACCTTCGTGCGGGACATTGTGCGGATACTCAACGATAATAACATCAAGGTACGTCTGGGCAGCGCGTACCGACACACGTGTACAGGGTCTCACAGGGGCTCGTAGGCCAGTTGCGAGTACACGTTGAAAACGATCGTACAAGTTAAGCAATGTTGGGCGAGGTCAGGACCTGCATGGGTGCCCGCTAGTGACACCTTCATCTGAGCCCCTCCGTGCCTCGGGGCGCACGGCAAGCAGTTGGTCCCGGTTGCCGTCGCTCTGCAGCAGTCAGGCCGCGGCAGAGGCCTACGGGCGGCCTGAATAACTTTGACAAATAGGTGCGCTCACTAAACCACACGAGAAAAAAATGGTTCTCACGTAGTCTCGTATATAAATAATATATATATCTATTAATTTTCGATATTGTTGTATTGTGGTATCATATAATGTGCAGGTGATCAACAACGGACGCGTGTTCGAGCGGAACCGCGTCACGGAGTTAGTGCGCGCGCGCGACACGGGCCTCGGCCCCGCGCCAGGCCCCGGCCCCGCGCCAGGCCCCGGCCCCGCGCTAGGCCCCGGCCCCGCGCTAGGCCCCGGCCCCGATACAACCCCAGCATCTGTAAGTATTTGTTCAATGCGCGTGTAGTATGGAACATGTCAGACAGTATACAGATACAAAATGGTGGCCAAATTGTTAACAAAGTCTATTCATATTCATTTATTGTAGTACTAGATGTACATCGTCAACATATAGAAAATTTCATTGTACAATATTAATATTAATGTCATAACTCAGTAGTCAATTAAATTGAAAATATAAATTGTAGTTTAAAATAAAGGACGTCACTATTTATTGCTGTTGTTCCTTTCAGTCAGAAAGGAACAATTTGTCTTTAAAAGTGGGCTTTTAGAATTAAAACTATAGGGAGCCATTACTACAAAATATTATATATAAACGGATATCACTCACTTATATTGTTGAAGTCGCCAATTAGACCGACAGTTTTGACCGATTTCGACGGTCTTTTACAAGGTGAGCCTCGCCGGTGACGCGAAGAAGCGGTCGAAACTGTCGGTCTAATTGCCGACTTATATATAATTGGGCTTTTCTTAGATTTTAAATCTAATTTTGGAAACGTGGCTGCGGAAAACTATAACGCTTGTGTACTGATCAGACGCGTCGCTGGACCATGAGGAGCAAGCCCGAGCCCCCCAGGGCCAGGGACTGGGAGCCCCCAGCCCCCGGCCCCGGCCCCAGGGGGGAGGCGGAGGGGGTGAAGCGGATCATCATCGAGGACTTTGTGGAGGTGACTCCAGGTCTTGGCCGCGGGCGGGGGGTGGAGCGGAGCGAGGTGACGCGCGCCGCAAAGGTGAGTTATTTGAAAAGTCTAATTTTTTTACCCACGTTCATTATATTTTTTTATGAAAATATAGGTAAAATTAAGATCTCCATATTTTTTTCTTTTATTAAAATAACATCGTTCTCATTATTTAAAAATTATGCCCATCGTGAAAATTAAAAAGGGCGTAAGTGACGATGACGTGACATTAGGTACTGACACAGTGTCGATCCAAAATCTGTGCCTACTCATGTTTCGGAAGTTTTCGGTATTTATAAGAGTGTGTTCATTGTAATTTTTCTTGTGGACTCGCCAAATATGGTTCTGACTGAAAGCATTGAAAAGGGGTTATTATTTTTTTTATTACAGCCTCTTTACAGAATTAAAGCTAAGTATATGCGACGGTAACCAAATTAATCTAGATTTACTGTGTGCCTCCAGGCAAAGGCCTCCCCCAGTCTTCTCCACTCTTTTTTCTCCAAAGCCACCCTTGTCCACGTCTGAAAAGGGGTTACAAAATAATAAAAAATACTACGTCAGCCACAGTACTTCGGGATTGAATAATATTACACAAAACCCGCTCGCTCTTACCAGACGTAGCAGATGAACGACAGTGATAGTTGAGATTAGGATTCAACTTAACTGCATTATCTACCACTTGACTGTAGTTATGTAACTGTACAATTAGTGAAATAGTTTTATTATAAACCCCGTGTGACCCTTATGGCGCTCATTCATAAACGTGATATAAAGTTACGCCACCGTTTAGGCCCCCTGTCCCTTTCTATCTTAACCTTTTTCAAGTGTGAAAATAGCAACACGATTTAAGAGAAGTGAGGTTTAACTAGGTTTATGGATAACAGCATATGTGTCTGTGCAGCGTATTGGCAAGCGTCGGCGCAAGCACAAGCGCCCCGCCTCGCCCTCTACCCCGGCCCCCGAGCCCGCTAGCCCCGAGCCCGCTGGCCCCGAGCCCGCTGTCCCCGAGCCCGCTGGCCCCCAGGAAGAGGGCACGCGCCCGCCCCGCCGGCGGCCGGCTCACGACAGGCGGCTGAAACATGCGCGGGAGCACAGCAACACCATACCGTGAGTTGATCAGACCAGCCCCTTACCATGCGTCTTATAGCAGGATTACTTCAATAATACTTTGTTATTTCGTACCATGACGACCTTAAAGTAAGCTCATTAGGACGTCATAGTACGAAAAAAGGCAGATAACTCATAGTGAGTCAATTTGTCATTCACAATCAGATAACTCATATATGCCATTCACACTCAGATAGCTCATAGATGTCACTCACAATCGGTTAGCTCATAGATGTCACTCACAATCAGATAGCTCATAGATGTCACTCACAATCGGTTAGCTCATAGATGTCACTCACAATCAGATAGCTCATGGATGTCACTCACAACCGGTTAGCTCATAGATGTCGCTCACAACCAGTTAGCTCATAGATGTCACTCACAATCAGATAGCTCATAGATGTCACTCGTAACCAGTAGTTATTATTATTTCAAGTATATTTACGTGTTGTGTATGGGAGACCCCACGATGGCCGCGGGCGTGTTCGCGGTATGACGTATTGACATTTAGTTGCTACGTATAGGTTAAAGAGAATTGTTGATAACTTTGGTTGGACCCTCTATTTTTAATGAACTCTGTAAATGTACGTAAGTTTTGCCGTCGATAAAACCGAGCCTAACTCATTGGTACATGGCTGCCCTGGCTGGGAATTGAACCTGGGACCTCCGTATTGCAAGTCCATTGACACAACCACTGAGCCACCGAGCTCTCTACTGCCTGTTATAATGTGATTATATGTGTCCAGCACGAGCGCGTCCGGGGAGGTGCGGGCGGGGCCGGCTGTCAGGGACCCCCCCTCGGTGGAGGACGAGCCTATGCTCGATAGGTGAGACAAGTAACATATCTTTATGTACAGTCGGAGACAGAGATAATACAGGGGGCATTAATAAGGTTGAGATTGTCTCAAAACGTGAAGAACTTGATTTTATATAACATGAACATCTGTATCAATTTATACTCATGTATTGCAAATAAATTATCTTTATCTAAAAACTACTGGACCGAATTTAATAATTCTTGTACAGTTACGTAGTTTAACTTTTATCTATCAAACAGTGAAAGAATTCTTGCTATTAAATTCTTCTTATTAATAAATGCCATACTTGAGATGGTGATCATACACATAAAGACAGAATACAGGATTCCTCAATAAGGTGGAGATTTTCTTAAGAACCACTGGACTAATTTTAATAGTTATTTTACAGTTACATAGTTTTAACTTGTATCTATCAAACAGTGAAAGAATTGTTGCAATAGGTCAAGTAGTTTGTGAGATAATCTCAACCTTAAACACTCTCCTGTACACTGTACATATATAAAGTAAACCATGTTATAGTTACATAAATGAGCATTCGCAGCCGGCATATAAAGCCCGACACATACACGCGCGGCCGCGGCCAGTTGCACCGCATGCCCCGCCCCCTTTTCTCCAGTCGACAACGTCCGATATCACGGAGTCTCTGTTGAAATAGAGCGTGCCACAGAATGGCGAGGTCCCGGGTTCGAATCCCGGTCGTGATAAAATTTTCTCTCCATTTATCATTTATATTTTCATAAGAAAATATGACAATAATTCAGACCTTGTCAATTCCTGTCCCATCTCTATGGTAACCTCCGTGTCTGTGCCAGGTCCCCCGGCGGCGGCGTGTGGCGCGCGGGGGGGGAGGCCGGGGGGGAGGCCGGGGGGGACGAGGAGGCGGCTCCGGCGCCGCGGCTGCAGGTGCTGCTGCGGACCAACTTCTCGCTGGACCTGGAGGACCAGCTCGCGCCGGGAGACAGGGATGCGCTGCGGTAAGGCTCGCTACTATTGCACTGGACAAGCTTGGACATGTAAATGATAGTCAGAGATCGGAATAGGTACTACAGGGTAGAATTTATTCGACAAATTGAAACTGCGGGTTGTACTCATGATAAATATTGAATTGGTAAGAGAGCTCGGTGGCGCAGTGGTTGGGTCAATGGACTTGCAATATGGAGGTCCCAGGTTCGATTCCCAGCCAGGGCAGCCATGTACCAATGAGTTGTCCTCGGTTTTTACGACGGCTAAACTTACGTACATTTACCGAGTGCTCTCAAAACGGTGAAGGAAAACATCGTGATGAAACCTACGTGTTGTAGAAGAAAAAAAATCTAAGTCATGTGAAATCCGCCAACCCGCACTGGGCCCGCGTGTTGGATTATGGCCCGAGCTCCCTCGATGAAAGGGAAGGTCTGTGCCCGAGCAGTGGGGCAATATAAATAGACTGATGATGAAGGGTTTTTAGTAAATCGAAACTGCAAAAAATTGGCCAAACCACGTCACAAGTAACACAATGACCTTAGATATGACCATTAGGTCAAATTCCAGTGAAAGAAATAGTTGCAAAAAATTATAATTATATATCTATTTATATATTATTTTTATATATCTATTTATTATGTATCTAATTACATTATTGTTTAAGTAGCATGTAAATTGTTACTTCGTTGTATTCAAGTAGGTACCAGTTAGGTATCGATATATATTTAATTATTGCTCAACAAGCTACCTATTCATCCGCTGAATTCTGTAAACAAAGGTTGTCTGGAAGAGATCGCTCTAAGCGATAAGACCGCCAATTGTGATACTAACTGTATTAGCATATTTCTTTTGTGTAATTCCTTTTACTTTGCAATAAAGAATATTTATCTTATAATTACCTTAAAATGTAAAAAAATCCCAATCATAGTAACGATGCACTGCAAATTACAATATATTTGTTAGTTGAACTTATTGTAGGTACTTAATATATTTATTTTTATATTTCCCCAAACTGTTTAATTTCCTCAAGAGCCTTCATAGAGCCAACTAGCGCCGCCAATCTTAAAAAAATAATATCTTCCAATATAATCAATTTTATTAAAAAAGCTATTTACGAAATGTTTATTACGATAAATACTATTTTTTAAATGCGTATTTATACCGTGATTCAATGTCGGTAAGTTGTAGTTCGCATAATTGCGAGAAACGGCCGTTTCTGGCACATTTGTGAACAACTTAGCTTGTCGCAATTATGACATGGATTGGATATTGAAAAATACAATACATGACATCCCAAGGTTGATATATATTTTTTCAGTCGTTTAATTATAGTAGTTAGTGCTTTAGCCTTCATAGAAAAATTGAAACTACGCGCTCACGAAGCCTTAAGCTGTTCTGTGATTATTGCAGTTATTATCACATTATTAGATCGGATCACTTTATTTGTCACAATGATGAACAGGTTCGATCAATCAGCCCCCGAACAGAGACGCCGCTATACCAACGCAATAGCGCTGTCCCTGTCGCACGCGATATGACATGAACGTGAATGTTTTGAGAACCGTAAGTCTAGAGACACATTATGCGGAAAGTACGCGACGGAATTCACAAAACTCAAGTCAAAAACAGAACTTCTGCTAATAGCTGTAACGCTGCTTTTAGCCTGTAGCGCTGAACCGCTTTTGTTTCGACGCCGGACTCATTCCTGCCAGACTGAAAGCAGGGTTATGGCTATGGGCAGAGAGTCTGATTTTGACTTCAATTTTGTGAATTCCGTGGCGTATTTTCCGCATAATGTGTCCCTAGGCTAATAGTTCCTTCAGTGTTACATCACAACAGGTTAGACGATCATGTTTGTTTACAAAATAAGCCACTTGATTTGGGCTGCGGTATAGACATCTTTATTTATTTATTTAACACTTTATTGTACACAACAGAGTATAAAACATCTTAATAGGCTTTTTGACAATGGCGGGAAACGACGGTTGCGAAATTATTTAATAATTTTCAGTTTAATGTCTACAGTGGGTGTTTTGTGTTTAATATCACGTTAAATTAATCAGAAAATGTTCGCGAATGACAGTACGGTGAAGTTATTGGATTATTTATGCAAGATCTGAAGTTTCAAGCTTTTATCAAGAGTCCCCGCTACAAGCTCGGGAGTGAGCGTGAGTGTCGAGCTGCTTCGTCCGGAGTGATGACGCTACGGCGACTGCGAGGGAGGAAGACATGAAGACTATTATACATTTAATTTTCTGTAACATGACATTGGCAAATGACGAACTGTCGAGTCCATTAATAAAAAACATTGTAATAAAAAAATAATTTGTACAAAGGGCGCACTTATCCCTAAGAGATTTCTTCCAGCTGACCCGATGAACATGGACAGTTGGAAGCAGTGGAAGACAGGTGTACTCAACAAATATAATACTATAATCTTAATATTAAACTGCCCCTCAGGTATGTGCTGGGTGAGTTGTCGCTGCCCGCCCCCGCGCCCGCCCCCGCCCCACACCCCGCACTCACCCACGACACACTCAGCACCGGTGAGTACACGCGAAGACAGATAATATAATAAGGTTTTTATTGACTTATCTGATCTTATCCTGATTGGGTGCCAATGTGGCGGCACTTCGACCCATTGGGATCTTTTATTGACTTAAGAATGTGAGAGCAGAGTTTCTTGATTGCAAACCTATAGCTACCAGCGTGGTTTGGAAACAATTTACAAGAGTGAACCGATAGCAACCGTACTAGTTTAAACAACTGTGACGGATGCTAACGCCTTCCAATCGGGTTGTGATGTCGCATATTTGTGGTGGCAATGACATAAATAAGATAACTTATACATAACTAATAACGAATAACTTATATCCAGTAGGATGCAGATTGTTGTTGTTGGTGGTTGTATGAGGGCGTGTGTAATTGTGTATGTAATAGTTTGAGAAGGTGTATGTGTGTGAGAGAGGGTGTGTAATTGTGTGTGTAATAGGGTGATAAGGCGTGTGTGAGAGAGTGTGTGTAATGGTGTGTGTAATAGGGTGAGAAGGTGTATGTGTGTGAGAGAGGGTGTGTAAATGTGTATGTAATAGGGTGAGGGAGGGTGTGTGTGAGAGAGAGAGAGATAGCGTAGGCAACGCGTGAACGCGTATGAGATGGTGTGTGTGTGTAATAATAATGTGTGTGGGTGCGTCAATAAGGTTGAGATTTCACCAAGAACTATCCGACAGATTGTAAAATCTATTTTACTAGTAGATATATCAGATTACAGGCTACGCAATGAGCCGTTTCACGTGTACAGGAGAGTCTTTATGGTTGAGATTGTCTCAAAAACTACTTGACCTATTGCAATAATTCCTCCACTGTTTGATAGGTAAAAGTTAAAACTATGTAAGTGTAAAAGAATTATTGAATTCGGTCCAGTAGTTTTTGAGATAATCTCAACCTTATTGAGGCTCCCTATATACTTATCTATGTCTTCGACTTTACTAAGCGTATGTATTTGTAATATGAATTCAAAGATATCCAGGCCAATGGCAATTGGGCCATGCCATAATAAATGACAATGCCAGATTCTGCCCCACCATCAACCGCTAGATGAACAAGATAACGAATAATTGTAAAAATATCTCCGTTTATTATTAAAATGATTGGTTCAAAATAAAGTTTTGTACAAGTTGCGAGTCGAAAAAACAGCTTAATTAAGAATTCAGAAAATAGTATGAAATCGAAGCGAATTATTCATTGTTTTTGTTATCGTTTTCTACTACTCTCGCAACTCCTACTGATTATGATTATGCAATATGAAACCTGCAATCAGTCCCCAACAAAATGATAGGTACAGCTTCAATGGTCTCGTAGTGTTGTAGGTGGGGCAAAGCTCCATTGAAATGTGACAATGTCATTAAAAAAAATCAATGACTTTGTCCGTGTAAAGCCGTGTAATAACTGTTATTCCGCTTTTATGTCTACGAGCGTGCGTTGTGTGCGCAGGGCGGCTGCCAGCTGGCGACGCGACCGGCGACTCGACCGGTGTCCTACAAGACTCGTCCTCCAGCAGCTCAGAGAGCAACGACACTTAGCGCCATCTCAAGATCACCACCATCTATCACCTGAATAGGATGGCAGCGTATTGACCAGTATACCGAAGCACAAATCAAGTGTCTTATTTTGTAAACAAAAACTACTAACAGTTTAAGCTGTTCTGTGATTATTGCACAGTTATTGTCACATTATTAAAGTCAAAGTCAAATTTCTTTATTGCAAGTAAGCACGTTGTGTACATTTTTGCACGTCAAAATATTTTTGAATTTACATTTACACCACTTTGCAAGGAAAAGGTGCCAACGCTGAGGAGAATCTTAGATCGGATCACTTTATTTTCCCAATGATGACCATGTTCGATCAATCAGTTCCTTCAGTGTTACATCACAACAGGTATTTAGACGATCACATTTGTTTACAAAATAAGACATTTGATTTGGGCTGCGGTATAGTGAAATTGTTTTCCGTTAAATTAAAGACCGAAGTGGTCGATTGCGGAAACATAATTTAATTTGTGATGACTCAATAGGTTTTCCTTCTTATGTGCTGTTAGTCATAAACCTCACTTCCATTAAACCGTGTTGCCATCCCTTTCACACTTCGCTATAAAAGGTTAAGATAGAAAGGGACAGGGGCCTAAACGGTCATCATCATCATCATCAGCCCGTATCAGTCCACTGCTGGACTGGGCCTCTCCCAAAGCGCGCCACTCAGCCTGACTCTCGGCCCTCTGCATCCAGTCCCTGACAGCCGTCTTGCGAAGGTCATCCCTCCATCTGGTCGGGGGGCGTCCCACACTACGTTTACCCGTTCGTGGCCTCCATTCGAGAACTCGTCTCCCCCATCGGTTATCGGTTCTACGACAGATGTGACCAGCCCACTGCCACTTCAGTTTACTGATTCTATGAGCAATGTCAACCACTGTTGTCTTCTGGCGGATATACTCGTTTCTTATTCTATCTAACAGAGAAATTCCAAGCATAGCTCTTTCCATAGCTCGCTGAGCGACCTTGAACCTGTGGGCCAGTCTCACCGTCAATGTCCACGTTTCGGCTCCGTAGGTCATCACTGGTAGGACGCACTGGTTGAAGACCTTAGTTTTTAGGCATTGTGGTATTGAAGACGAGAAGATATGACGTAGCTTCCCAAACGCTGCCCAGCCCAGCTGAATTCTCCTGTCACTCTCTTTCTCGAAGTTGTTCCTACCCAGCTGCAGAGTTTGTCCTAAGTAGACATATTTCTGAACAACTTCGAGGACCGTGGCCTAAGCGGTGGCGTAACTTAATGATATATGAATACCAGCCCTAGGTTTTAGAATTAAAACTATAGTGAGTCATTACTACAAATTATTATACAATAAACGGATATCATTCACTTATATTGTTGCGGGCGTGACGCGCTGGCCTTGGGAAAGACCGTCGGAATCGGTCGAAACTGTCGGTCTAATTGCCGACTTCAACAATATAGGTGAGTGATATCCGTTTATATATAATAGCCCTAGGTTTTTTCTTATCTTGTGGTGTATAGAGCGCATCTTATAATTGCTTTAGGGAATAAAAAAACTACTCTACTAATGTATATAATGACTAATGTACATAAAATACATTGTAATTTTTATTAATATTATGTAAATACGATGTTAATGAAGGTACATTCGTTGGTAATTGAGTGTTATTAATTAAGAAAACGAATTTTTGGGACATTTGTTTGCAATACAATATTTTTACAACTAAAAATTACGGGGCGCGTTCGTTATTTCTATAAGCACCGAGCTTGTAAAAAATCTGATTTGCCCCTCCCCCTCCACCACCACTTTTCGTAAAAAAAAAATATTTTGTGTAATATTAGGCATTCCGGAAGTACTGCGGCTCTGACGTAGTATTTATTTTTATGTTTGTAACACTTTGCAATGCTGTCTCGGAAGTCGGAATCATATTAGTCGAGTCCACGAGAACAATGTCATTGAACACACTCTTACAAATACCGAACCCGTCCCAAACACGGCCACTCACCGGTTTTGGAACGACACTGTCTCAGTGATGTGACGTCATCAGCACTTACGCACTTTTTTAATTTTCACGATCTTAACTTAATATTTCAATAATGAAAACGACATTATTTTAATAAAAGAAAAAAAAATATTAGTTCATTAATTTTACCAATATTTTCAGTTAATAAAAAGACTGGAAGAATTTACAAAAAATTGTACCTTGTCAATTAAGGCGATAGTTAAATATGTAATTGCCGATGACAAGTTGCACCTGATTGGTAATGTATTAATACGGTGGAAGTTGTCCTCGTTTTTCGTCGTCGTGTAAAGCACCCTATTGCTTGTGTCTGCACCAAGCGATAGCGCGTTGTAACTCGCTCCAGCGCCATCTAGCGCGGGGCGGCGCTAGGTGGCGGCGCGCGGCCTCCTCGGGGGCGCTGCGGACCTGGTACTCGGGGAGATTCGTGTTGCGTTAACGCTTGGAGAATAGACAGGAATTTAAATGGGATCAGTGACTCTAAACCACAATAAATAAATACCTTCACCATAACATTTGCTCTAACGAAAAGATAAACTAGATTAAAGATTAAAAACTACTTTTAAATTCGGCCTTCTTGGTTAGCCTTTGTCCAGCAATCGCACATTACTGGCTATTAAGCGCCTTCCAAGAGCCAACTAGCGCCGCCACTCAAAAAAAAAAAAAATGGCGTCCAATATAATCAATTTTATTAAAAAAGCTATTTACGAAATGTTTATTACGATAAATACTATTTTTTAAATGCTTATTTATAACGTGATTCAATGTTGGTAAGTTGTAGTTCGCATAATTGCGAGAAACGGCCGTTTTTGGCACATTTGTGAACTACAACTTAGCTTGTCGCAATTATGCCAGGTACTGGATATTTAAATAGTATTTATCGTAATAAACATTATGTACATAGGTTTTTTAATAAAATTGATTAAATTGGAAGATATTATTTTTTCAAGATTGGCGGCGCTAGTTGGCTTATGGTAACTTAAATAAATAATAGATAATAATTATATATTTGTAAACTTATTTTTAATTGAAAGTTGTTAAAATTGTATTATAAATACTCTTAATATTTGCACCTAATGTCAGTGAAGTATAATTGGCATTATTTATATTTACAGTAAACTTATCTAATTTATTTGTAGAATTTGATGACTGAATTTAATAGTTTAATATTATATAGTTTTTAGTGTAAGAATCTCAGTGCATTTATATGTAGATTGTATGTTTCTGTGCCTCCGTCCGTATGTGTACAGTCGACAGCAGATCAAAGGTGACACTTGCAGTACGATTTCAAGTCTTGCGACGCAAATAATAAAAAATGTCAAAAGTAAAGTGTTACCATTGGTCTGCTGTCGACTGTACCAAATACATTGTGCATTGATCACTTGCTTGTGTCAGTCCACTGCTGGACGCAGGCCTCTCCCAAAGCACGATACCAGGCTAATGGGACTCCAGGCAACTCATAGTGCCCTGGTACTTGGGAGGGGACTTACAGAGCTTCGGCTTTGGAACGAGTGGACACAGAGCGTGTGGAGTGAGACTCCAGGTCAGCCATGGGCTCCTGGTACAGTCGAAGACAGAGTATAAGTATAAAGGGGGCCTCAATAAGGTTGAGATTTTCTCAAACTACTGGACCGAATTCAGTAATTCTTTTACAGTTACATAGTTTTAACTTTTATCTATCAAACAGTAAAAGGATTATTGCAATAGGTCAAGTAGTTTTTGAGAAAATGTCAACCTTAAAAACTCTCCTGTACACCTTTCTCGGTTATCCACCGTACTTGTGTTACAACTTCATCATCATCAGCCCGTATCAGTCCACTGCTGGACTGGGCCTCTCCCAGAGCGCGCCACTCAGCCCTACTCTGGGCCCTCTGCATCCAGTCCCTGCCAGCCACCTTGCGAAGGTCACCCTCCATCAGGTCGGGGGGCGTATGTACGCCACATTCAAGCGATCAATGCACTCACGCTCAACTAGTTGATATGACGCCCAAGTGTACTTATGTATAAGTTAGTTGTAATGTTACTTAGGTACTGTACCATGTAATATTGTTGTTTTGACAAAATGATAATAAAATATTTTATTAAATGGACTCGTGAATGTTTTACTTTTAGATAAGTAAGCTGGCTTCGTGGTTAGTACAGTCGACAGCATATCAATAGAGGGGCTAGTAGTCCAGTTGTGAGTACACGTTGAAAACGATCGTACAAGTTAAGCAACGTTGGGCTAGGTCAGGACCTGGATGGTGATCGCTAGTGACACTTTCATCTGAGCCCCTCCGTGCCTCGGGGTGCACGGCAAGCAGCTGGTCCCGGTTGTTGTCGCTCGGCAGCAGTCGTTAGGCCACGGCAGAGGCCTACGGGCGGCCTGAATAACTCTGACAAATAGGTTTGGTCACTAAACCACACGAGGAAAGAAAGCAGATCAATGGTAACACTTTATACTTTTGTCAGTTCTTATTATTTGCAACGTAAGACCTGAAATCGAACTGCAAGTGTTACCATCGATCTGCTGTCGACTGTACACATAAGTTGGATCTCCATTTCTACACTCCATTGCTGGCTTTCATGAGTAACATAAAAAGTCCGGTTTGCACTTAGGCGTATTTTCTTACTTTGTTCCCGCTTTCGACCATAGAAGCTTTTTTTCACTAAAAAGTTTCAAAATACCGCTTTGCCGAAAATATCTGACAACAATACATTGGATATTCTATATCAAACAAGTTGCTATGTTTGTTAGAAAACATATGACACTATTCGATAAATTAAACAAATGTGGCAAAATTTTTAGAAGGAATGACAGATTAATGCCGACGCTCATCGCACGAAGCTCTTTCAAGAGAGTGTACAGGCTTCTCTATCTACGTGTACAGTACATTATTATTATTTTCTTATTAATGGAGTCGACAGTTCGTCATTTGCCAATGTCATGTTACAGAAAATTCAATATATAATAGTCTTCTATCTTCCTCAAGGTGAGACGCCGTAGCGTCGTCACTCTGGACGAAGCAGCTCGACAGTCACGTTCACTCCCGAGCTTGTAGCGGGAACTCTTGATAAAAGCTTGAAACCGCAGATCTTGCTCAAATTATCCAACATATTCACCGTACTGTCACTCGCGAACATTTTCTGATTATTTTAACGTGATATTAATCTCAAAATAACCCCTGTAGACAATAAAACAAAAATTATCAAATAATTTTGCAACCGTCGTTTCCCGCCATTGTCAAGAGAACCATAGTGTACATTATTTGACGGTAACTATCTATAATAATATCCCAGACGAATTTAAACAATTAGACGATATTAAATTTAATAAAGCTCTACATAAGTGGTTGTTGGGCAAACTTTTTTACAGTTTAAAAGAATTCTTTGACAGTAAATTGTAAGAATGACTTTTGTATTTAATTTAATATTGACATTTGATTAATTCGTTATTATGTATTATTAATTTTTTATTATTATAATTAGCTATTAATATTGAGGGTATATAAAATAATAGGCATAATATTGTACATCATATTGGTAGGCTACAGCGGACTTAGTTATTACCTTAAGAACTAGTATTATTACCTGTGCTCATGCAATAAATATCATTTTGACTTTGATAGACTAATTTTATTTATTTATTAATGGACTCGACAATTCGTCATTTGGCAATGTCATGTTACAGAAAATTAAATAATTACATAAGTGTCGCCGCACACGGGCCACACGCGACAGCCACAAACGCCGCCACGAGAAGCAAGAAGCTTGTAGCGTGTGGCCGCCACTGGCGACAACCGTGTGCGGCGAGTCCATATAAAATGTATGAAAATTACAGGAAATATGCCAGTGGCGGCGTTTTGTGGCCGGTGGCCGGTGGCCCGTGTGCGGGAGCACTAAGTCTTCTATGTTCATCCCGAGGAGCCGCCGCGCCGCCGCCGTAGCGTCGTCACAATATTACTGTGTCCGAGACGCTCAATGTCTGTATCTATGGACGGAACTTTATTCCCGTCATACTTAGGTATACATTAGACAGGACTACAGGAGTAGGTATTATGTCTAAACAAATGCCACTTCAACCAAAGCCAGAGATATGAAGACATTGTGATACCAGATGGCCCGAATAACATTCTACACCAATATCGGGGAATTCCCTAGAAATAAAAATTATATCGGATGTTATTGTAATTTTATATATTACGCAGTAAGTAGCGGATGATTCATGCACAATTACATGAATTTTTATAAAAATATAGCTTATTAATAAAACGTAGGTATTTTTATCATGAACAGAATAGATTACCAATCAGTTATGTATTAATCTCTCGACAGCGTTATTTTGGAATGCGTAAAATATTACGGCGATCTGATTAAGTCTACTAGCTTACGAGATAGACGAACACATATAGAACAACGGTTAACAAACGCAAAAAACCCGTCAAAAGAAGTTTGGCGCATAGTCAATGATGAAGTGGCAACGAAAAATCGTTCAAATACCATTGCTATAAAAGATAACCTAGGTTCTGACGTCCCAACGAATCAAGTAGCCGACTGTTTTAATGATCATTTCTTAACAGTAACCTCAAAGTTCACTTTACAAACGGATCGAGGAAAGGCTATCGAATATTTGAATAAATTGACGAATGAGTTTACCATTCCCGATTTTTCTTTGCCGCTAGTCACACGTGATAAACTTGACCGAATACTAAGCTCAATGATGAAGTCTTCCAATACACTTGATATATATGATATATCGCTCAACATACTCCTGTCCGTGTGGCCGGTTGTTTCAGAGATATTGGTAAAGTTATTGAACGAGATGTTTACGAAAGGAGTATATCCTGATGTCCTGAAAAGCACTCGGGTGTGCCCTGTCTACAAGGGCAAAGGAGACAAAGATCAAGTCGATAGCCATAGGCCGATAACGATAGTCCCAAACTTGTCAAAAATCGTCGAATCAATGGTATCTTCAAGTATCATGACGCATCTTGAGGATGGGGATATGTTGAGCGATAGACAGTACGCTTATCGGAAAAACAAGTCCACGACCGCTGCAGCACACCAGATTATAGACTCAATTGTGACAGGGATCGACAACAAATACAAAACCGCAGGGATATTCTGTGACCTTTCGAAAGCCTTCGATGTCATAGAACATGAATTGCTCCTTGAGAAACTTAACAGATACGGTATTCGAAACAATGTTCATAATCTACTAAAATCATTTTTATGTAATAGGAAGCAAACAGTCGAAGTTAAAATACAAGGTAGAAAGTTTCGGTCTGAAGCAGGCAACGTTACGGTGGGTATCCCCCAAGGATCAGCCCTAGGAAATACCATGTTTCTAGTGTTCATAAATGACCTACCAACCTACGTATCTGATGGCTTGATGGTTATTTTTGCTGATGACACCACAGTAATCGTGTGCGCACATTCTTACGAACAGCTAAACGATAAAATAAATGGTATCTGTGAGCAGCTGAAGAAGTGGTTCTCGTGCAATGGTCTCATATTGAATATGTCGAAATCAAATGTGATGCTGTTCGCCGGGAAGACAGTGCCTCGACCGATCAACGTGAACAGTCCGGTTCCATTGTGTGATCGATGCCGGTTCCTGGGGTTCACTCTGGATCCCACATTAAACTGGAAACTGCATGTCGAGTCTCTGTGCGACCGGTTGAGCAGCGCTGCATATGCACTGCGTAAGCTGCGTCCTTTGGTTTCGGTTAGTGTCCTGAGGCAAACGTATTTTGCATATTTTCACTCGTTATTGACGTACGGTGTTATACTGTGGGGTAACTCCACGGACTCAGACCGTGTATTTATTCTTCAGAAGCGAGCAATCAGAATACTTTCGGGTTTAAAGCCAAGGCAAACTTGCAGAACTGTTTTCCAAAAGCATCATATAATGACACTTTACTCATTGTATCTATACCAGGTGATAATGTATGTGCGGCAAAATATTTCCAATTTTGATCGTAGAACGGGCGGTGGACGTGGACTTCGTAACGTAGGCAGGTTGGCGACGGTGCAGCGGCGCTCCGCAATGGCCACTAAAAACCCACGCGTAATCGGTCCCACGTATTATGAACAACTACCCTCTGATCTAAGAAACGAAACCAATGACGAAACATTTAGTCGCCGGCTGAAAAACCTTTTGTTGGATAAAGAATTATATTCGATTAAAGAGTTTATGGACATGAAATTTTAATATTATTATTCCTTGACATTGTTAATATTTATGCTTATTTCTATTGACTCAAAATCTTTATTAATAAGTTGTTATTTGTTTTGACCATTATTAGTACTCAATGAATTTTATCCCATAAACTTTTTGACATACTTAAGTATAATTTAGATTGTTTCTATTCGTTATTATATTAATTTAATAACACTTTTTAAATGTTATACCTAACATTAATTTGTATTCATTTTGACTAAGCTATTTACTCTATTGTTACCTGACGATCATTTTTACAAATATGACTATATTTGACATAATGTACTACTTATATTATTGTATAGTATTTTATTGTGTAAAAATGAAATAAAGAAATCTAAATCTAAATCTCTGGTTTTTTAAATATAATTCAATAAGATGTTTATTCAAATGTCAAGCTTAAAACTAATACAATAATATACTTATAACTAAATTATCCGTTGAACCTTCGTCAATCAAATAACCCGCCCCTTGTCATACCCGGGGCAAAGGTGACCATAACGCTCGCGGCGTTGCCGCGCTGTATAGCTATGGCCAACCTTTGCACCAGGTAGGACCCGGAGCGAGAGTCACAACCCCTCTCTCTAAGGCGACGGCTTATGTCAGTTATAAATTGTTTTGATGCCACCCCCCAGCAACCCGACGTCTCCACCGCGAACGGAACGAACAGGTAATTCTGCTGGAGAGCGGCATACTTATCTCGCTTCTTGGCGGCTGCGAGCTCAGCTGCTGCCCCGGCCGCGCGCATTGTGCGTCCCAGGTGGCAGGCCGCGAATGTGCTGACGCAGGTCGCGTCCCACAGCAAGCACCTCCCCTCCCGCCACGGCACCAAAGTAAGGCCGTCGGGCCGCTTGCCGTCCGTGCGGCTGAGCCCCGGGGGCTCCAGGACGCACGGAACATTGGCTGACACTAGGGCTCGCCGAATGATGTCATTGAGGGCATGATGACGAGGGAACCTTCCTGAGCACCGACAGCAGCTCAATGCGTGATGACCATTGGCTTCCACCATAGATCCGCAAATGCATCGGTGAGGTTCGCATACATTGCAGCCCAGGCGGAGAGCCACGGAAACACGCAGTGAGTCGCTGTCGAGTAGGGTGCCCATATGTGGAGATGGTATGGCGTATAACCACGCTCCGGACTCCACCTGCGTCACCGCCCTCAGTCTGGCTATGTCCGCTCCCGATGCCGTTGCCATAAGCCGGTCGAGTACGGCCTTGCATCCGACGTCGTCCCACGCTCGCTGGGTCTGGGCGTGCTCCGGAATGCAGGTACTCGTGTTGAGGGCCGTCCACTCCGCAATAGCGCCGGCAACAAAGGGAATGCTTGCCTGGCCACCATTCACAGATAAAATATCAGTGACCAAGCCCACAACCCCATGCCCCGACGCCAGAAAAGCCGACAGGCCCACATCCTTCGCACGCCGCACGCCCAGACCCCCATGCCGGATCGGTAGAGCTGCCTGGCTCCACTGATCCTCACTGAGAGAAACGTTCAGAACAGACTCGACCGTACGCTTTAAGGCGTCATCAAATGAGCGGATCTCATCCGGAAACATCCAGGTAGGCGTAGTCCTCAAGAGGTAGGTTATCCTCGGAACGGCAAAACACATGCGCAACAAAACCAGAGCAACGTGGGCTGAAATATTTTTGAGACGTTCGTGAGCGAGAAGGAGGGCCTGTTTCCGTGCCTCTATTGCCTGAGGAATCGCCGACGGGAATATGGGTGAACCCAGAAGTGAGAAAGTAGAATAGTTGAGTTCTTTGAGGCCAGGCAACACGGATGAAAAGATTGGGAAAGAAGAACGGCCCTCAAGATTGCAGGGGTAAAATTCACACTTGGCCGCATTCACTTCCAACCCCAGCTCTCGTAGACGTGGAATAAGAACACGGAGGTCTTGTTCTACCTCTTCTGGCTTTCCCCCGATGGTACCATCATCGAGGTACCATATATTTAAGGGTGACTTAACCTCCGAAATCACATTGTGTATAGCGAGGCTGAAAGTGAGAGGGCCAAGTGGATCCCCCTGCTGTGCACCAACCTGAGACAGGATCCGGTTTTTGTCGTAGAACAGATTTGACGGAGAGTAATAAACCTGGTGGAGAAAGGGATAGAGGGTAGGGATTTGTTCCCTAATCTCACCCAACAAAACGTCTCTTTCCACCGTGTTAAACGCGTTTTTAATATCCAGTTTCACGATTACGCTATTGGCTTGCTCTGGGTTTGTTGCGAATGCGCGTGTTGCATGAATCGCCGCCTCACAGCCCATTCGCGTGCCGAAACCCAGCTGGTGCGGCTGTAAATACTCCGACATAACCTCCTTCACAGCCCGACATCCAAGTTTCGCCACTAAGCGACGAAACGTGCTGCCCACGGCAATTGGCCTTACCCCTCCATCCTTCTTTGTCAAAGCACACAGAGAAGCCCCGTACAAATAAGGACAAACTTCATTATTGAGTTCGCCTCTCAACAAGAAATTGCTTAGTCTGGTCAGGCACTCCAGCAACCGCAATCCATTATCACCCGCCGACCCAGAAGTGAGTTCTTTCAAGTGTGCCGGCCGGATTCCATCCAGTCCTGCAGCCGACCCATTATAAAAAGATCCGAGGGCCTGAGCTACATCCTCAACTTTGACCGTTATGGTCGGCTCGGATGAGTCCGGCGCCGGTGGGAAGGAAGACGCGCGGGAGGGGGCCGGGTGCTTCGCCTGCAAGGAAGCGAGAGTTTCGGGGCCTGACGGTGCCAAAGTGTCGTCAGACATTAGGAGACGGACAGCCCCCCTCAGGTCGCCCTCGTGTACTTTGGACTCAATTGTCCTCTGGACCGAGGACGGCCCAAAGGGCAGCCTCTCATCATCGGAATCTCCCGAGTCGTGGTGCATGGAGTCCACATTGGCTTTCACCTTGGTAGTGAGTGTACCTGGTCCGGTTCTCTCTGGTATTTTTAAGGCAGTATATGCAAAAGTAAGGAGGGAACCCCACTCCTCACTACCATTTGTCTCCAAACACCTATCGATTACTTGACACAATTTACCTGCCGCTAGATTTCTCGCCCCCTTCGGAATATGGCGAAGCACACGTACGGTTGTCTTTAGTCTTGCAACATCCTCCAGATGACAGGCGACCACATGCGGCGCATGTGTTTGCACGGGGGATGGCGTACTGGTTACCGTGGGCGCAGTTGTTGGCGGCGGGGAAGCTGTGCGCGGCACATCTTTGTGCATGCGCCCTATGTGCACACCGAGGCCGCGCGGCGCGAACAGGCGAGACGAGCCGGGGCAGTGAGGACAAGTCACCCTAGGGGGATTCATTGCATAAAATAATAAAAATAATAATACTGCCCGATCCTATTACATCAAGCGTAGTAAGTACTTATTTAAGCATCATACTTAGTGTACATTATGACTATAACCATAATAAACGCTAATAATAATAATAAATGTCAATAGTAAAACTAATTTGATTGGAAAACTAACTAAATTAATGAGCAATACTTATTTTAATAAATAAAACATTAAGAAAAAAAAATGAGCCAAAAAGGAATGGATACTTAATTAAAAATAATAATAACAATGTCAAAATTTACGATCACAATATTATAGAAATGTCAATCTATACAAAAGCAATAAATAATCCTCATGAAAAATTATCCAAATCTAAGTAATCTTTGTAATAACAAAATCAGTGTAATGTTGAACAAAATAGAACCGAACAACTTATTCAAAATAATAAAATGTCGCTAAAATTAATTTCATATAAAATAACAATACCCAATGAAAACAAAACAAACAAAATACTTTAAAAAACAAAACAAAAAATTGGTAGTAACTGGGGATTTGATCCCTGTACACCCGGCGCGCGAAGCGAAGACTCAACCTTTCAACCAAATAGCTCGTACTGGAACTGATGAAATATGTAGCCGCTTTCAAATAAAATATTTGCTCTCGATGTGAAGAGATTCAGTTGAATTATTGATGCGTCGTTAACTGCATAGATTCTTGTTATGCAATTACCAACTACCCTCTTCTTAAAATTGTAATACAATTTTTGCGCCCATAGTTTTCCAAAATTCACGCATAATTACAGGATTGTCCAATTGTAAGTACGTGTTATAAGTTTGTATTGAGATACCTTTTCAGTCACAAAGCTATCTATCCACATAAAACACTGTCGACGACGATTTGAGTTCACATATATCAAACTTTGATATCTCGTCAATTTATTAACATAGCACTCTGCTAACACTGTCACAACTTGTTCACGACCCCAAAATCCATTCGTTGCTATTTATGAGTGTAAATCACTGGTTTTACAATTTTTTAAATGTTATGTATTGAATAAATAAATAAATACCTACTTTAAATTAAATGACGGACTATGCATGGTGAGTGTCGCAGGTTCCGCATGAGGTTAATAAGAATAATGCTAATAAGTAATAATTGTAGTGTGTGGCCAGTCCAACGCGAACGCCCGCGCCGAAGAGCTATGTCTTTTTGTACTGGGGCTTGGTGGCTCTAGAGCACAGAACACTATTGCCCTGACGTGCTCTAGAGCGCCACCAAGCCATTATTTGATTCACTATTTCACTTTCGTTTCGTCGGTGCGAGCGATCGTTGACGCAGGTTCTCTTGAAAATGGCGGGAAACGACGGTTGCAAAATTATTTGATAATTTTTGTTATATTATAATGTCTACAGGAAACACAGAATAAGGTTATGTTCTCTTGAATAAATTATCTTTTATCTTTACAGTGACTATTTTGTGTTTAATATCACGTTAAGTTAATCAGAAAATGTTCGCGAATGACAGTATGGTGAACTTATTGAATAATTTGAGCAAGATCTGAAGTTTATCAAGAGTTCCCGCTACAAGCTCGGGAGTGAACGTGACTGTCGAGCTGCTTCGTCCAGAGTGATGACGCTACGGCGACTGCGAGGGATGAAGACATGAAGACGCGGCTACCCAGGGTGAAGACGCTATTGCGACTCCTCTGGAGGAATAGAAGACAACTATATATTGAATTTTCTGTAACATGACATTGGCAAATGACAAACTGTCGAGTCCATTAATAAAATAAATAAATAAAATCGTTGACGCTGCCCTGCACTTCCTATCAAATGCTATTTTGTATAGAAATTTATTTGATATTATGTATGAATGAGTCGTTAATTATTTAAATAAATACTATTGGTAAGTACTTACTACTAACTAATATAATACGAATGTTTAATTATTAATTTGTTTTTGAGGGTGGGAGTTCACTGCACCAGCGCTCCTTAGGACGAGCCGCCTCTGCTTGGAAAGATGGCGTTCCTATTAATAAACTTGACTTAAGGTACGTGAAATCGGCTATCACGAGAGTCATTATTAACACTTTATTGTATACACACTGGATATTTACATTGTAACATAGATAAGAAAAGACATATACAAAGGGCGTAACTTGTCTCTAGCAGAGATTTCTTCCAGCAAACCCCATGAAGCGACAATTTGAGATGAAAGGTAGACATAGTGTGTACCGTTATAATAATAAATAAATACTTAAACATACTTACAAATATAAAACTATACCTACAACAATATAACATAATACTACATATTATATACATATTCATATTTACATACATAAATACCTACATGCAATAAATAAAATATACGTAAGTACTCCTATAAACACTAATTAAATATAATAACTATGCAAGAGAAAGGTAGTGTTCCTTGACAGCTTTTTTATTTTAAATTAGTTAACAGTTTGACTTACGAATGTTATGTGGGAGCGAGTTCCATAGCCTGACACAGTGTGCTGCAACTTTCATACAACGGCATTGAACGAGGGTTTCGCGGGAATTTGTATGGGTTTAGGTTTCCCATGGTCCTTTTTTTTTTAATAATTGTAGGGTGCAAATTTTGTATAATAAATGACCATAAACACCGGTTTGCGGAAGGGAAAATGAAGAAAATAACAAATAATGTTTTGTGCTTTATCATCCGCGACAATGAATTTTGGATTATTTAAGACCTATATATAGTATTTTTAAATTATTTTAAAATGACTTGAATTTTGTGAAGTTACTCGCACACTTTAAAAGACCTACTCAGACACGCGGCATTTTGCCGCCATTCCATCCACTATTTTGAAATAAAAAAATCAAGTCTGTCATGAATTTGTTAATACACAATTTTCTCATTTTAATAAATTATAGTGTAATTAATGTTATGTTTGTAATATGAATTGAGCTCAGATGCGAAAATGATTTCTACAAATGCATGTCAACAGAATAACACCAAGTAATTCAAACTGTAAGTATTTGATAAAATGATTTAACACAAATGATTTGTACATTATCGACACCCATCAGAATATTTATGAATAACAGTAAAAATGTTCTAAACCTAGTATTTTATGTTATTGTGAGATAATATGCATTTGAGAGATTAGCATAATTCCTACTGTTGAGTTAGCCAATGCGCGTAATATTAATAAATATGTCAGTACAAAATAACTTTGTTACAGGACGGACCTCAGGGAGACAGACGGAAAGCGGCGCGGTACCTACATCAAGACAATCAATCGTTGTAGTATCATCATAATACAATTATACTTAAATGTTAAGTTATTAAAGCTTTTTATGCCCTTCAGAGGTTTTATTTTTTCTTGATTATGTATGATATGAATATTTGAAAGGGATAAGGGAATTGGCGGGGTCGGCGGAGGCCACGGGGCGGGGGGAAGGCGAGAGGGACGAGCCAGAGGGGAAGGGTCGTGGCGGCGCGGCCGGGGGGGAGAAGGGGGGGTTACAATGGCTGCAGTGTAGCCAACATAACAAATTTATTATATTTTGCAGTTGTGGTAATTCTGAAATTTTGATGCTTCCAAATTTGAATTTGATAATTTAAAAACCTAATTTTGCCAGCCTAATTTCGATTGTCATTTCGTTTCCTCCTAGTGACGTATCTTGGACGTAGTATTACATTATCTTTGGCCTGACAGCTTGGACTGAGAAGCAGCGACTGTAAAACTTAGTCCTGTTGGTAATAGAAGGTTGTTGAAGCAAAGATCTGATGTGGGTTCTGGAAAGCTTATCATTGGACCGGATGAAGTTGAAACGCTCACGTAGATACGTAGGAGTAGGATTTGTCAAAATCTTGAAAAGGAAGCAAACAATGTGAGCGCTCCTACGTAGTCTGATGGGAAGCGATTTAAGCTGAGACCTGAACTGGGAGACGTGATCATACTTCCTTAGGCCGAAAATGAAGCGTATGCAAAGATTTTGAAGTTTTTCAAGTTAGTCTAAAAGTTCTTCCCTGGCATCTAAAAAGCAAATGTCTGCATAATCAATAATGGGAAGAAGTAAAGATTGAGCAAGGGTGATCTTAGTTTGCAGTGAAAAGTAAAAAACTTTGAAGTCGTTTTAAAGAATGAAAGGAATAGAGGACTTTTTTACTAATTTGGCAAACATGAGCGTCCCAGGAAAGATTGGAATCAAAAGTGACCCCGAGATTCTTAGCTGCTTAGTAATGCCGTATTAACAAACAAAACTCAGCACTTAAAACCACTCTCAAGCTCACACTTGAGGTGATGATCGCCCAAGAGCTACTCAGCGAAGTTCGCACTTAAAAGCGGTCTTGAGATCAATCTATTAATACGAGCCTTAGTCACCGTAATACGGACGAGATTGCCTTGAGTCGTGTTGTCAACTGTACCCCAACAGCCCAAATCAAGTGTCTTAAATTGTAAACAAATATGATCGTCTAATTACCTGTTGTGATGTGACACTGAAGGAACTGATTTATCGAACCTGTTCGTCATTGTGGAAATAAAGTAATGCGATCTATTAATGTCAAAACACCTATGCAATAATCACAGAAGAGTTAAAATTTTAGTAGAGTAGTTTTTGTTTACAAAATAAGACACTTGATTTGGGCTTCCGTTTACCTACTTGTAATTCCTTATACTAGAAACCTAATCTAGAGATAAGTATAAACAATTTACTGATAGTACCTACAATCTAATTTATCTACAGGTATTTAAAGGAGTTTACTAATTTCTCGACCGCATTTTCTATATTTTCTTTTCGGTGAAAAACGAAAAGGTACTTAAGTTATAGAATAAGTTACCTACTTAACTTATTATTATGTTGTTTACTTAAAAACAAAGAAACCAGCAAGAGTGGTACTTATTTAGTGCAGTGAGTAATAGATAGGACATAATATTATGTGACGAGAATGGTCCAGCCTTCAGAAGTACAAAGCAGAGGCCTTAAACCAAGGACACGCAGGTACGAGCAGGAGTTATCATCAGTCTATTTATATGTCCCGTCCCCACGGCCATGACCCACCACGCGGGCCCAGTGCGGTGTGGCGAGTTACACATGCCTTAGATTTTTTTCTACGGCATACAGGTTTCATCACGATGTTTTCCTTCACCGTTTTGAGAGCCCCGGCCCCGTCTACCGGTGCACGATGTCGGACGGCGCCGTTCTGTTGTCCGCTAGCCCTTAGGTACACTATGGAACGGCTTAGTCGCAAACTCGCCCACAAAATAACTGGTCTGCAGGCGAGTTTCCCTTTTGTATAGTTTCACGTAGTAAGCTGGCCCACATGCTTTAATGATACTGGGCGAGTTGCTTACGGGCGAAAGTTACAATAGTAATGTCGCCCAAATGTTGGATTCTATAACTTTTGATAGACACACCGTTGCCAAAATGACAAGAACCGTCAAGAATGACAGGAACTGTTAAAAGTCTCAAAAACTGTCAAAAATGACAAGAACTGCCCAAAAATGACAAGAACTGCCAAACATGACAACAACTTTCAAAAGTCTCAAAAACTGTCAAAAATGACAAGAACTGCCCAAAAATGACAAGAACTGTCAAATTTGACAAGAACTGCCAAACATGACAAGAACTGTCCAATTTGACGAGAACTGTCAAAAATGACAAGAACTGTCAAATATGACAAAAACTGCCCAAAAATTACAAGAACTGTCAAAAATGACGAGAAATGTCAAAAATGACGAGAACTGTCAAAAATGTCAAGATCTGTCAAAAATGTTTATTATGTTTTTAGTTTAGTTTATATTTTTTAAGGTTAGTATTATTTAAGATAGTTATTAAAGATAAAGATAATTTATTTGCAATACATGAGTATAAAAATGATATAGATGTTATATTTAAAAATAGTCCTTCATGTTTGCCTTGCGGCGTACAAATGTAATTTTTCCTATAATTATTTATTATTTTACAGCAACAAATACAGGAGAAAAAATACCTATATAAATTAAATGTCAATCAATTCAATAAAATATTAGTAATTACAATGTCAATAAATTAAAATTAATTCAATTCAATAAAATATCAAATCAAATACAATGTCAATAAATTAAATTAAATGTCATTATTATCAAATATATAGAACTCGAAAATATCAACCTAATTTAAGAATAATGTCAGAAGCTGCGGTCACTATATATTAAAAATTATCATTTAGAAATTCATTTATTGTATAATAGCCTTTTTCCGTCAATAGTCTATTCAAATTATTTATAAATTCAAAATTTAATTATAGTAGTACAATGTCAAACTTAAAACTAAAATATCCGGTAAACCTTCGTCAGTCAAATAACCCGCCCCTTGTCATACCCGGTGCAAAGGTACCCATAACGCTTGCGGCGTTACCGCGCTGAATAGCTATTTTTAAATTGGTATGCATTACCCATTCTTATTTTTGATGGAATTTTATTATATATTTTTGGTGCCATACCAAATACACTTTTCAGTAGCAAAGCAGTGTTGGTCCGTTGGTGGCAGATTTGATTTAAATCACGTGGACGAAGATTCGAACAATAAGCTGTAATGTTTACTTTTTCAAACAAGTCAGGATTTTGCTTTACAAACAGTGCAATCTCTAGTATGTACAATGATGGAAATGTCAAAATATTATATTTTTAAAGAAAGGTTTGCAGCTATCAATAGGTTTAAGACCAAACATTGCCCGGATACATCTTTTTTGGCTTTTAAAAATAGTTTCTCTGTCTGTAGAGTTTCCCCAAAAAACTACTCCATATCTTAAAACTGAGGCAACCAGGCCATGATATGCTGATAGGACAGTAGAAACGTTTACTATTTGAGAGAGTTTGTATAAAGCGTAAGAGGATCCGGACAATTTTGAGCACAATGTTTCGGCATGGGTTTTCCATGTAAGTGACTTGTCAATTGTTACTCCTAGAAACTTAATAGCCTCAATTTCATTTATTTTGAAACCATCGTATTTGATATCTAAGACTGGAGTTACCGTACGTTGTCGAAATTGCATTATTTTAGTTTTATTTAGATTTACTAGCAAGTTATTACTTTTCATCCAAGAAATTATATCACTCAAAGTGCTGTTTATTTCATGTTGATAAGACCTTTCATTTTTACATTCTATCACCACCGTACTGTCATCGGCAAAGAGTGTCATGGGATACTGTATACGACTGGGCAAGTCATTTATATAAATTATAAACAACAGCGGTCCCAAAACACTGCCCTGTGGCACACCATATTTGATAGTTTTTTGACTAGATTGATAAATTTCTTCTCTTTTTGTATTAATATTGATTTTAACTAATTCGCAATATTGTTTCCTATTTACTAAGTAAGATTCTATTAATTTTAAAATATTCCCCCTAATCCCATAATGGTCAAGTTTACGTAAAAGAATGTCATGATCAACATGGTCAAAAGCTTGAGTCATGTCCATAAATATCGCGCTAACATGTTTTCTAATATCAATATTTAATGTAATGCTCTTTAATAACTTAAATATTGCCAATTTTGTTGATCTGTCTTTTCTGAAGCCTTGTTGTTCATTTGATAAAAATCTCTTCTTTTCCATGTATGCATAAAGTTCTTTATGAATAACTTTTTCAAAAATCTTTGCAAACACAGACAAAAGAGCAATCGGCCTATAACATGACATATCTTCTGTTTTTTTTTTTTGAAAAGAGGCTTGATAACAGCCATTTTTATACTATCTGGAAAAATACCTGCACCAATTGTACAATCTCGAGGTTTTAGCTAATTTATAGGAAATAAATGAGACGCCATTAAGGGTTCTTGAAACGAGTGTTGCTTTATTATATCGCATTGATGGTGGCGACACCAACGTACAAAGCCAGTACTTAAATTAAAAAAGTATGAATGCAGTGTTACCATTCTTAATGCACAAAAACGTACACCAATACTCAAATTTATTAAATAACTTATATGCGGAGCTATGCAATCGGCAACGTATTTCACAACCTTAGTATGTACTCCATCATAGCCAACACTATTCTTATTTTTCAAACTTTTTATAATGCTTAATATGTCACTCGGAGTACTTGGTGGCATGAACATAGAATTAACACTCGAACTTCGACCTAAGTTTAAATTTTTGCCTGCCTCTTTAAGTGGTTTCACTTTATTTGTAAAATAGTCATTAAAACAATCAGCCATTTTTTGGGGATCGGTAATAACCAAGTCATTTAGTTTTATTTTACTTATTTCATCCTTAGGTTTGTTAACAATGGATCTATTTATGATTTTCCATGAGGATTTAATAATATTGTCAGATTTTTTAATGTAGTCAATATTGTGTATACGTTGAGTTTGCTTCAAAACTTTCCGAAATATTCTAGTATAATTTTGATACTTTATTTTATTAAATGTATTTGGTTTTAATCTATAGTTCCATAGTAGCTTTCTTTTTAGTTTACTACTAAATTATTTTTAGGATTTTATTGTTATTTGAATAAATGTCATTTATTTGGACATAAATTATTATTTACATTGAATATCAATGTATTATTATTATTATACTAATATTCTATTATATTCAGTATAATATTATATTATATTCAGTATATATCGTCTACTACTTAGTCTTGTGTAACTGTTAATGATTGCATTGCAACATATTAACTTTTATTATTATATTTAAAATAAGACGATTATCCTTACAAATAGGACTACAAATTATACTTTTGTGAGACAATTATGTAAAGATGAAATAAATGAAATCTAATCTAATCTAAAATCATTGGCACATTGTATGAGTCCCGGGATCGAATCTGGGACCTCCGTCCCCCCGAGCTCTGCAATGTGATCACTCCTTTTCTTTTCATATCTTTAGCGTAGCAAAGAATGTAAGGCAGCATTTTTAGACCTTGAGATTAAAAACAATACTATCCTGTATGTAGATGTTATCTTTGTCAAAATAAAATAATAAATAATACTCTTGTAATCGATGAGCATCGGCCATCCACCAATAGGAAGGAGTCATCGTTAATGATCGTTCCGGCAACAGCCGCAAGCCAGGTGGTGGCGCTGTTGCCGCAAAGATTAAGGAGGCGAACAGTTCGATAAACATTATTGGATATTTTTAGAGTTACGCTCACGATAAAAATGAATCGATACCCTTTATTTTTTATTTTAAGGATTTATTCCATGGGTATGTTGCTTAAAACTGTAAAATACGCTCCGGTGCGGTCAAGTATTGGACTTACCGAGAAAATGTAGAAAAATGAAAGAGGAGACCACGAATTTCCGTGTTATATTGATTCATGGATGATATAAACTACTTGTGAAAATATTGCAGTAATGTAACGCGTACACTTTTCAAAAGAAAAGGTAACGAAAGCGATGAAAGTTCCCCTCTCGATGAAAGGACACTCTGATCTATCTGGTGGTTGTGTACTTTCACTTTTATACCTACGCAGCAATTTAACTAAATTAATGGTATTGAATATAGGGTGCGATGATTTTTTTTAAAACCAAACTAAACCTAATAGGTCTAAAAATGCTGCTTCCCTTGACGCAGACACTGACGTTATGACAAAGATGACCCAATTTAAAAAAAAATTCAGATTTAACTTTAAATTAGCTATCATTGCCAATTTTTGTTCCAGTCGGTGTCGCATCGGCGAGTGGCGACACTGCTGACTACTAATTAAACAGAAAGGTGACCTCCAGCTCACAAGCATGCAGCAGCCCCCGCAGGGGGGCCCTCCGCTCTCCGATCCCACCCACTCCCAGCCCACGACCTCCCAGCTCATGCCCATCGAACAGGCCAACCGCAAGCCCACAGGCATCAGGAGCGGTACGCACGGCATCACTTACCAGCTCAATCTGCTGATGCTCTTCATTATCCGAGCCGAAAAACATGGCCACGAGATCAGCCTAGGCACTGAGGTCCCCGAGGCGGACAAGTTCGATGACGTAGTGATATCATATCATAAGGAAAATCTCGGCAAAGTGTACCGATTCCTGCAAGCCAAGCACAGGCAAAACGATTCTAAAAGGATCAAGGCCAATCACTTGCTCAACGCAAGCGACGAGGACTTCAGTATTCTGAAGTATTTTATTTCCTATCGCAAAATAAAACAGAATGCAAAATTTGATGGCGAACCCAAAGACTTCATAATTTGTACTAACATAGACGTAGACAATGATGTTTTACGGTCTCTAGAAGAAGTGGATACCAGCAACGACGAACTGTTCCGTCATGAAACCTATATCGGGGCTAAACAGTACAAATTTAAAAAAGGTTCAATTCTTTACGATAAGCTGGTGTCAATGTTCAAGACGAATCATTTCGAGAGGCTAGCAGCGATTGTTGCTAGACTAGTAGGTGCCAATAAACTGGAGAAGGACAACCTGATCCTCTGCTACCGCGGCTGGCTGCTGGACAATGTGTTCATGCTAGAGAGTGCCAACAACAAACTGTATGTCAAATTTCATGACAAAATTTTACACGAGCATTGTGAAGGAGATTTGTTTTTACAAAAGTTTAAAAACGACTTGTTAGCGTCGTATCGGGGTCTACAGAAGGGCAATACAGTTTGTGATATTGACATCATTCTGCAGAATACAAGGATAGAAGTACCTCCAAACTTCATATTAGATAAGAAGGGTTCACTGTCGCTTGATGTCACTGACGACGAAGTTACAGACTTTATGGAGAAATTGGTGCTCGCTGTGAACCAACCGAATGAAAACACTCTGCGAACGATTCTGGCAAACGAGATGGGCGAAAATATGAACTTAAGAGACGGTCAAATATTGTTCAACAGACTTCTCGAGCGTATGTTGGACTGGGTCGGCGAAACGCGCAGCCGGTTTCTACAACCGGATGACATTAAGGAGATAAGACAGACGGTGAAGGGAGACTTTGCCCGCCCAGGTTTGATAGGATATTCAACAATTTATAAATTAAAATTTGAAAAATATTATACTTTCAATGATGAAGTGGAGGTGGTTAAAAAAGTTAAAAACGTCCTCAAGGACACTGAAACACAATTTGTAACAATATTTTACAAAACTCATTTGCTTAGCGCAATGAAGATATCTCAAGCGATCAAAAACACTAAAGTTGACGAAAATATTTTCATTGACCTTAAATTTCTTTGCGAGCTAGAAGGATCCGCAACTTGTCCCAAAGAAGCGTTGCGCTCGGATGCGTATAACAACCTAATCATAGACATTGATCCGACGACCAACTTAAACAATGCAAAACAGACTTTAAAATTCTATTACGAAATTTGGAAAAACAAACCAATGAAAAACATTGTTTTAATGATCTCACATGAACAGCAAGATGTTGCTGAGAAAATGATACAAGAATTGTTCCAACAGCTTCGCATAGCTCCCGAGAGACACACGGTCCTAGTAGACGACAACAACAATTTAGTCGACCTTACCGATGAATCACAAGATAAGCTTTTAGAAGTCAGTAAAGTTGTGTTTCAAGGCAAAGTAATTGCTTTGAATTCATTGGTGAAAATAATAAAGAATAATGACAATACAAATGTGTACATAGAGAGGGATATCCTGGCCAAACTAATTTGCAATGAACGGATCGAGATCAGCAAGGAACCGACTGACGATAATTACAATAAAGTCCAAAAATATTTCGTTGACCGGTTATTTCACCGCTGTATCAAAATAGATGACAATGTAGCGAAAGATAAAAGTGGATTTTCAGTACTATCAGACGGCCAGGTACGTAAAGCTGATCTTGGCCGAAATCAGGAAATAATCTTGATTTCGGATGACGAGAATCAATTTAATAAGTTATCCAAAGTACACAATAACAGAGTTATTCACTGGTTGAAACCGAAATATGACTACTTTTGCGAGTCAAACGGCGAACAGTCCCATACTAGAGACATAATTGTTTTACCAAACATTCGAGCAACTGATACCGATATTCGCACTAAGCGGATTATTATATTGATTTCGGGCGAAGAAACGGATTTCATCGAACTACGAGAACGTTATAGCGACAAAGTTATCTATTGGGTTGGAAAAAACGGAGGGTTCTCCTTACGCGGTTACTACAATGTAGGCAAAAAGACTGCCAGCTTTGACGAGAAAAAAGAAATAGTTGTCGTTTCAAGTGACCATCAGAATTGCGAGTCGGCTCTGCTAGCATGTAGAGTTATGATTGTCATAGCTCGCAATGACCTTGATGTAGAGTTGTATAATGATTTGCAGGAGCGATACAACTACAAATTGATTTACTTCATCAAGCACACGAGTGCGTTGTTTTGGCAACAATCCCATGGCAGTATAGAGACACTACGTGAACATATTGTGCATACCAAGTGCACACAAGCACACACGTCAAAACAAATAATGGCTTCCTCGGAGAAAGTAGTCATTATCGCGGCCGAGCCCGGCATGGGCAAGTCCACGCTGCTCACTCACCTGGCCCTCAACACAGAGGCCGGCGCGGGCCTCCAGAGCCCGTGGGTGGTCAAAGTTCATTTAAGAAGTTATTTGACGCAACTCCAACAGTTATCTTTAGATCATGATAAAAGTGAAGCAATAACATTTATTTACAACACTGTGTTCGGCTTTCTTAATGAACCTCACGTAAAAGAAATAATCCAAATTATTGTTACCAACACATTACACGTCGAAATAAATATAAATCTGGATTCAGTCTCTACAACAGAATATAATAAAATGTTGAATGATATATTGGAGCTCCAGTTGTTCACGTATTGTTACAATAGTGGCAAGGTGGTCGTATACTTTGATGGCTTCGATGAGATCAGCTCCGACTGCAAAACTGTAGTTCTCGACGTGTTAGAAACATTGAAGCGCAGTAGAGTGCAGAAGATATGGGTGACCACTCGCCCTTATAACATTCAATGCGAGTTGGAGAACAGGCTGTGCTCGTTCGCATATCAAATCGTTCCTCTGGATGAGGACGAGCAAATAAGCATGTTGAACACGTTCTGGGAAAAGAAAATTGACCGCGTTATCGCACAGGAACGGACAAAATTTTTCGCGGATAAAAGCTGGGAGCGCCTGTTTCAGCATGTCGACAGCGGAGAGTCAAACATGTCGACGTTCAAAAGTGTACCGCTGAACTTAATCATGATCGCCACGGTTTACGAGGAAAAATTCAAAGAGTTTTGTTTGTCCAATGACAAAAAAATACTCGATAATTTGACTAAAAACTTCACTCTAAGCGGTATTTATAATTCTTTTATACAAGCCAAGTTGAAGATGGCGTATGTAGAGGAAACGGGTGGCAATATTTCAAGTAGCCGCGCCATGCAGAACGCTCGGGAGCGCAGTTTGGAGGATCACAGGTACTTGGCGTTCTACGAGCTGTTCGCTGAGGGTGATCTGGAGCTCGTGTTGCCGGCGGAGAAGCGTACTGCCACGCGAAACTTGATCGAGTCCATCGTCGATGGGACGGAGAGGACCGGCCTCATCGACCGAGTAGAGTCCGGCCGGCCTCGCTTCATACACCGCACATTCGCCGAGCACCTCGTCGCCGACCAGCTGCTGCGAATGATGGAACCATCAGACGAAATCTTTAATACGGAGGCCTGTAAATTCTTATACGGAATTCTCACGAGACCTGATTCCCAGGCGTGGGTGCTTTTCAAATTTTTAAATTTCGGATTGATTACAAATTGTGAGCACGGTGATGCCGGCGAACTGCAGGCGGCGCTGAATGGGAATTTTGCAGATAAAAGTGAACCCTATGACACCGTAGTACCATCAGCTGCATACGAGGGTGTCACGCCGGAACCTTCAAACTATTTTGGAAATGTCGATGATGATCAAGAATTTTTTCCAAGCGACATTGATTATCTGGAGCCCGTGGATTATTACGGAAGATCGCCGCTACATTTGATCTGCTGCAGCCGGCTGCAGGCCGATGTTTCGCCTTATTTTGAAAATGTAAATTTTTCTGTGAATAGAAAGGATCGCCTCTTCGGTTGGACTCCGTTGCATTATGCTATAGTAAGCTTCGGTTATTTTCCGTGCTTCCGGGACGAAGGTGCAAACTGCAATTGCGTCTGCTGCGGGTCTGAGAGAGGTCTGTCCAGCCGTGACATGCACGGACGGACTCCGCTCATGCTGGCCATCCAGCTGGGGCGGACTGAGGTGCTGCGAGCGCTGCGGCCGCACCATGACCTCAACATCAGAGACAATAGACAGAAAACAGCGCTCCACTACGCGGTGGAATACACAGGAGACAGAGCCATCGTAAGCGAATTACTGAATGCGCACGTGAGATTGAACAAGCACCATAACGACTACAATTTATTTGCGAGAGACGATACCGGTAAAACGCCGTTGGACATCATATTTGAAAAGAAAAATCTGTCTGCCTGGCTGCAGGTAGATCAGGCGGTACTGCTCATGAGCAAACGAATGGCGTCCACTTGGAAAACCATCATCGCGGGAATAATAAACAAAGTGGACAACGATTTCAAAGTGCAGCTGCTGTGTACAGACATAAAAAATGCGGTTTATTTTATTGGCAATTCTCTCATAGACGTCAACACACAGGACTCCGAGGGCAGAACCGCTCTGCATCACCTGTCAGAGCGAAATATTGTGTCATCAGAGCTATACCAGTATATTATATTCAAGAGTTGCAATGTCAACATCGAGGATCGCAGTGGTAAGACACCGCTGCACTACGCGTTACATGATAACGACACCATGCACTACTTGTTGGAGTATGGAGCGCACTATGACGCGCTCGCCATTGATTGCCTGGACTTGTCGCCTGATCACCTCTTGGCGGTGATCGACCGGCTTTTCAACAGTGTGAAGGAAAGTGAAACTGATAAAGTGAAATCTATTATCGAGGGTTATAGTGTGACAGGAGAGGCAGCCATTATTGTCAACGCTAGAAGCAAGGACGAGGGCAAGTCGCCGCTGGACTACGCGGCTCAGACAGGCTGCACCGCTATCATACACCACATCAAATCTCACGGAGCCTGGCGGTTTTCTGTTCAATACAACGAAGTCAACCAGGAGATGATAAAGAGTACTCTATTTGAATACTTACAAAAAGAACACGATTCCAAGCCAGACTTCAATCCAGAGGCGAGGCGATGCATTGACGGGATATACAATAAATTCGGTATCGTATAGTTTTTACCGCTAGAATTTTGCTCTTTAAACGAAAATAATATAGTTATTTAAATGTCACTTTTTCTACTTACCAACACGGTTTATCAATAATTATAGTTAATCGTACCAATATGTGATAATAACAATAAGTTTATGATTTTTTTACACCAATTATCTATGTCTGTGTCTAGTCAGTTGTAAATATCGTAATGTAAGTATTTATAAATATAAATTGCGGGTAATGTATGTATGGATAACTTGTTCTAAATATAACGTACTACTGTGTTTCAAGCTATTACCTAAAAGGCGTTTCTGTTTTTGTACAATAAAATCATTATTATTCTTACAAATTTATTTTATTGTTCGATAATTTACAACAGGAAACAAAATAAAATAAAATATTTTTATTTCAGACCTCTTTTTTTTTACATCCATATTTTGTTAGTAAATACTTATATAACTATGTTAGTACATACTGGTGCGTGCAGGCCGGTCCAGTGTCTGAGAAATCGACTGTCCGGCCTGCGCGCGAGCACGGTCAGGATGCGTGGTCACAAAACGTAGCTTGTTGCGGTAAATCAATTTCCCCATGAGTAATAATGCACAATAATATAGATGTTTTACGCGAAGATAAAAATATATCGATATTCGAATTCGATATTTTATCGTACCAAGCCCATCTCTATGTCGCTACATCAGCGCCACTAAGTTGCTTGTGGGTTTTGTCTGAACTATCACTAAAAAAACTCCTTTGTGGTAGATTCCCACCCATCCATTATTTTGAAACTCGATTGTAGTGTATGTAAGGCGTAGATAGAGAAATCAGTCTACGATGTAGGGTGATTCCTTGAAAAGCGCGCGAAACGTCATTAGCTACTTTTTTGTGAAAATTGTAATTAAATAGTTTCCGCGGTATTTAGTGAGTAATATTAAACGAAAAATTATTTTTTTTCGGAATTTTCTACGAAAAGTGGGGGTGGAGGGGGAGGGGCAAATCAGATTTTTTACAAGCTCGGTGCTTATAGAAATAACGAACACGCCGCGTAATTTTTAGTTGTAAAAATATTGTATTGCAAACAAATGGCAAAAAATTCGTTTTCTTTTTTTATCGATAAAAGTACTAGATAAGATACCTAGTAGGGACGTCAACATTATCGGGGGGGGGGGGGGGGGGGGGGGCAGCTGCCCTCCCCTGCCCCTACCTTGGCATGGCGGCACTTTGGCTATTCGTATTTGCGTATTTGTCATACTTGCCCTTGTGTGGTTAGTATTCTTGAGAAAATATTCGTTGTAAGTACGTCAAGTATTCGACAAATACGACAAACATCCAATAGCCAATACGAATATCCAAGTGAAGTGGGAGCATTAGATAAAAATAAAAGACTAGTTTGTGACAAATAATAAAATTTACTAAAAGAACAAAATATAAATATTATGTACACAATGTCATCAGAACCCGCCTTGTACAGAACCCCCTCACATGTAGCGCGCGACACTCAAGTGTCGCCGCTCATAATACAACCACACTCACTCATGGCCCCAAGACATTATTAATAGGGGTTCTCTTGAAAATGGCGGGAAACGACGGTTGCGAAATTATTTGATAATTTTCCTTTTAATCTATCTACAGGGGCTATTTTGTGTTTAATATCACGTTAAGTTAATCAGAAAATGTTCGCGAATAACAGTACGGTGAAGTTATTGGATTATTTATGCAAGATCTGAAGTTTCAAGCTTTTATCAAGAGTTCCCGCTACAAGCTCGGGAGTGAACGTGACTGTCGAGCTGCTTCGTCCAGAGTGACGACGCTACGGCGACTCCTCTGGATGAAGATAGAAGACTATTGAATTTTCTGTAACATGACATTGGCAAATGACGAACAGTCGAGTCCATTAATAAAATGAATAAATAAAATAATTATTAATAAAAACGACTATATCATTACTTCGATTGAATTAATACAAAATAGACAAAAAATCATCGTCAACTGTGAAACCAAAATTGAAATTAGTTTAAAAATGAACTACAGGCATTTAGAAAAGTTGTGCTAGAAAGAGACAGAAACAGTACACGACGTATTGCACCGCTACCACGGTGTGACGTCATACTAAAGTCACGCTTCATACTAAAGACCGTTTTGTAAAAAGAGATGGAGCATCCCCCACCACTTGACTTAACCCATTGATCTCCTATAAGCAACTTATCTCCGTCTTCGACTGTACAGAATATACAAAATATCACTGTCTTGTTTTCCTCCCTCGCAGTCGCCGTGGCGTCATCACTCTGGACGAAGCAGCTCGACAGTCACGTTCACTCCCGAGCTTGTAGCGGGAACTCTTGATAAAAGCTTGAAACCCCAGATCTTGCTCAAATTATCCAACAAATTCACCATACTGTCACTCGCGAACATTTTCTGATTAATTTAACGCGATATGAAACACAAAATTACCACTGTAGACATTAAACTGAAAATTATTAAATAATTTCGCAACCGTCGTTTCCCGCCATTGTCAAAAGCCCCGAGTTTTGAATCCACCTAAATAGCCGCCATTATATTTTATTGTTGTTTTTTACAGGCAAAGGAACTCATTCATACAGCCTCATTTACAAGGTTGGGCACATGACAATATAAAAATAAAAATTAATACGAACATTTTAACATACTACTAAATATGAGGAGGTTCTGTACAAAGCGATATTTTACCTAACAAAATACCTACATTGACTTCTTGCAGATTAGTTCATATTTTGAAACATTTGAGACGAACTGAACTTAAGAGAAAGTCTGAGTCTGCCCAGATTAGATAATAATAAAAAAACAAGTAAAAAATACATACATGAAGCCGAAGGTAGGGTGTTCAGTATCGGTAACTGAACAACTTTTCGATTTTCGCTTGATTTCGATTGATTTGTATGAGACATTAATTTTTTTATTCGAAAAGTCGTCGAACAAAAGTTGTTCAGTTACTGATACTGAACACCCTCCCTTCGGCTTCCTGTACCCTTTCCGTTACATGTATAATAGGTACTCTAGATTTTAGAACATACATACAAGAGGTCAATGTAAGTATTAAGTAATTCTTTCACACAACTAGTTGTTACAAGATGTCCGCCCGACCGCTGCTCACACACTACTGAATAACGAAGACTGATATCAAGATGGCTCTTAGCTAAGTAACACTCAAAACATGATCAGCATCTCAAGTAGTCGTCACACTTCGTTAAAGAGGCATTCTTCGTTATCTAAGCATTTTTCAATAAAACATAGTTTTCGAATCGAAAATATACAAAAGTATCCAGGGGGCCTCAATAAGGTTGAGATTTTCTCAAAAACTACTGGACCGAATTCAATAATTCTTTTACACTTACATAGCTTTAACTTGTATCTATCTAACAGTGAAAGAATCCTTGCAATAGGTCAAGTAGTTTTTGAGATAATCTCAACCTTAACACCTCCTGTACATTTAGGCCCGTATCAATAAATCACTCTCAGCTCAAAAGTCAATCTGAGAACGACCTCAAGATGGCGTTCCTATTAATAAACGTAACTTAGGTACGCGTTTAGGAATCGGGAATCACGTGAGTAACGCCGTATTAATAAACAAAACTCAGTTCTCAAGAGAACTGTCAAACTCACACTTGAGAACGTATTTGCTGATTGCAGGCGACTTGAGAAAGACATCACGTGATACGCCCTCAAGATTGGTTTATTAGTGATCACGTCTTGAGAGTGTATCAGCTGAATTCGCTCTTGAGGGCAGGTTTGAGCTCAGACTATTAATACGGGCCCTCTGAGTCGAATCAAAATCATAGTTTTGAAGAAAATTTCAATCTAAATGAGGCAATAAGGTTGAGATTATCTCAAAAACTACTGCACCGAATTCAATAATTCTTTTACAGTTACATAGTTTTAACTTTTATCTATCTAACAGTGAAGGAATAATTGCAATAGGTCCAGTAGTTTTGGAGATAATCTCGACCTTATAAACTGCTGTACACTTGTTCCTGTGAAGACCGTACAGTCGTATGTGAGGAGGTTGGAAGAATCACTCATTTCATTCAGAAGAATTTCTTCGCTTGCGCTTCTTTCCTTTCTCTGAAACAATTATAAATAAATTATTATATATAAACGGATATCACTCACTTATATTGTTAAAGTCGGCAATTAGACCGACAGTTTCAACAACAATATTCTTTAACAATATAAGTGAGTGATATCCGTTTATATATAATAATTTGTAGTATTGGCTCACTATAGTTTTAATTCTACAATTATAAATAAATATACAAAAATATATTCAGAATTTGAATTACGCATTATCCATGCTCGGTGAATAAATTAGAACATGATGAAAAAAATTCTGAAAAAAAAATAGGAGCGCATCATCATAAATCATGTTTCTAACCGAATGTTAGACATGGTTGTCGGAATACTACTACTATTGTCCGATAGATGGAGTTGCGTAACATACCCTTTAAGTATGTATAAAGCGATGAAGATTTTCGTTGGACGTGGCCTGTGGTGGCTCAGTTGGTAAGAGCGTGTCACGGAATGACAAGGTCGCAGGTTCAAGTCCTGCCCACGGCAAGATTTTTTTTTCACCATGTTCTAAAAATATATTCAATAACTAGCTGTAGCCCGCAACTTCGTTTGCGTAGAGGAGGATGGAGATGAGGAGGCAGATCTTCCTCTCTGGATCCTTGTTTCCACATCACATACCGCCATGGCTTATAGCCTATGAGCTGTCCGGATATTTCAGCTATCTCCTAGTGAAACTACCATCAAAATCCCTTCACTAGTTATGGCGTGATACTTGCACAAAGTCACAGACAAAAATTCTAACAATCAGTGTTTGGGCATCAGTATCGATCCTAAAACACATTACAATTATTCTTTTCAAAAAACATCCAATGTACAGACACAACTTTTTTACAGTCTTATTATATGTATAGATTTATTACTTACATAAACACCAAAACAGATTATAGAAAAATACAAATGGTAAAAAAATCAGGTATAAAAGGCCGTCTCGGGACGTTTCTCGTCGAAATGTTCCCCTATTATACAAAAAGAAGACAAAAGTGGTTGACATTGCTCAATGAGAGCTCGGTGGCTCAGTGGTTGAGTCAATGGGCTAGCAATACGGAGGTCCCAGGTTCGATTCCCAGCCAGGGCAGCCACCAATGAGTTATCCTCGGTTTTTTCGGCGGAAAAACTTACGTACATTTGCCGAGTGCTCTCAAAACGGTGAAGGAAAACATCGTGCTGAAACCTGCATGCCGTACAAGAAAAAAATCTAAGGAATGTGAAATCCGCCAATCCGCACTGGGCCCCCGTGGTGGATCATGGCCCCAGCTCCCTCGATGTAAGGGAAGGTCTGTGCCCGAGCAGTGGGGCAACATAAATAGGCTGATGACAATATTTGAAGTACCAGGCTACCAGACATGACAAAGAGGTCGCCAGTCACTATAAAATGTCTGTGCTCGAGCAGTGGGGACATAATACACTGATGACAATATTTGAAGTACCAGGCTACCAGAACTGACAAAGAGGTACCTCGCCAGTCACTATGAAATGTCTGTGCTCGAGCAGTGGGGACATAGTACACTGATGACAATATTTGAAGTACCAGGCTACCAGAACTGACAAAGAGCTCAGTAAGAGTCCAGTAGTTAACTCACTTGTACATAGAGTAGCAGAGCATGACGGTGAGATGTGCGGCGACCACGACCAGTAGTGACGTCAGAGACACGCACGACACGGTCGGGCAACCGACGCCGGCGGGCAACGCGTGCGCAGCTGGTTGGGAAGATATCCTGTAAAGGAACGGGTTTTTATTTATTTTATTAAAGGACTCGACAGTTCGTCATTTACCAATGTCATGTTACAGAAAATTCAATATATAATGGTCTTCTCCAGAGGAGTCGCCGTAGCGTCATCACTCTGGACGAAGCAGCTCGACAGTCACGTTCACTCCCGAGCTCGTAGCGGGGACTCTTGATAAAAGCTTGAAACTTCAGATCTTGCTTAAATTATCAATAAATTCACCGTACTGTCATTCGCGACCATTTTCTGATTAATTTAACGTGATATTAAACACAAAATAGCCACTGTAGACATAAAATAAAAATTATCAAACAATTTTGCAACCGTCGCTTCCCGCCATTTTCAAGAGAACCTCGAATGGGGGTTAGTTTAACATGGCTGTATGTTCCTTTGGATTTTCTAGTTAGCTTTGCTTTTCCCAGGCAAAGCTTAGCGCGAACATACAGCCAAAAATTTTCATATTCCAATCATAGGCGACGTTTACATGTCAATATTGATCGCGATCCACAGGTTGCGTTCAAAATAATCAACAAAATCAAACGATTTCACGCCAGTATCGTAGCAATTTCAGCGTGTTTCGATATTCCGATTCCACCATTATAAATAACTTCACCTATTGGATTCTGTGTCTCAAGAATGCTGAATTTGATGCAATATTAGGCTGATTGGCTGTATGTACCCATAAAAAAAAACTTTAAAATCGCAGGATCGCGATTATAAACAGTGTTTTAGGCGAACCGTTCCATCAGTGAATGTCATCAACTAACAAAAATACTACATAATACATGTCTGTATGAGCTAGATTCCCTTGACTTTTCTTATAAGTTATATTACAACCTCGGGGCCAGACATGAGCCCGATTTATTGCAGTCACAAAGACCATATAAGTGTTAGTAAGTACTTAAAACTATGTTAGTGTTTACATGAGGTGTATTACGCGCTATGACATGCGACTTAGGTCCGACTCTAAAACCCTAGTGTCAAATTCGATATTCATTGACGGCTTTCTATGATGTCGCAGTTATAGAGTCTGTACAAAGCTTTCAATGGTAGTTAAAACTTTGCAAAGTTGCTCACATGTCTGGTGCCGGATATTGCATTTCCAAGCAAATGATAAATGACAATGCCAGATTCTGCCCCACCATCAACCGCAAGTTGTACAAGATAACGAATAAATGTAAAAGTATCTCCGTTTTTTATTAAAATTATTGGTTTAAATTAAAGTTATGTACAAGTTGCGAGTCGAAAAAAAACAGCTTAATTAAGAATTCAGAAACTAGTAAGAAATCGAAGCGATTCATTGTTTTTGTTATTCTTCTATAGGAGTTGCGAGAGTAGTAGAAAATGATACTGATTATGATTATGCAATATGAAACCTGTAATCAGTCCCCAACAAAATGATAGGTAGGCAGCGTAGTTATGTAGGTGGGGTAAAGCTCCATTGAAATGTGGCAATGTCATTTTCTCCATTCGTTTAGCGTATATTATGCAAGAAAATATCAAAACATATTTCCAAGCAAAGCTAACTAAGAACATACAGCCAAGTCCAAATATATTTTTTTAATTACCATTCTCCTACCTACATTAGGAACATTATTCCTTGCAATAGTTACCTCTGCGCCACTCCCAGCACTGTCTGCTTGACCTGGTTGATGCTCTCCCTCATCTCTGCGAGGAACTGAGGGTTGATGCCCCCCGCCGCCGCGCCCGCACCCGCCCCGCCCGCGCCCGCAGCCAATAGCGAGTCAGACTTGCGGGCCACCTCGATTATGAACCCTCTGCGAGAAGAAATAGAGAATCAAATCTATTGCAAGTAAGCACGTTGTGTACATTTTTGCACGTCAACATCGTTTTGAATGTACACGGAATTTCCTTTAGGAGAAGAGTTTTAATATTTAGGAGGAGTGGCAAAAAACTATCAGCAGCATATAATCTATTTATTTCCAAAATCTTACACAGCATTACAGTCAGAAACCAATGCGCTGTGTAATTCATAATTATTATAATAACTTAGTCAACTTATACAAATAAAAATAATAATAATTAAATGTCAGTCTATGTCATAAGAAAGGATATTTATACACATTAAATTAATTTAAGATTATACACTTGTCAAGGAAACAATATTATAATATATATATTATATTATATAATATATATTATATAATATATTTTTACTTTTGACACTTTTTATTATCTGCGTCGTAAGACTTGAAATAGTACTGCAAGTGTTACCATTGATCTGCTGTCGACTGTACTAATAAGCATTTGTCGTTTCGAAGGAAAATCTTAATATTTACCGAATGCTTTGAAAACGGTGAAGGAAAACATTGTGATGAAACCGCCATGCCATAAAAAAATGCATGTGTAATCCGCCAATCCGCACTGGGCCCTCGTGGTGGATCATGGCCTCCCTCCATGTAAGGGAAGGTCTGTGCCCGAGCAGTGGGAACATGCAAATGGACTGATGATAGTATTTGAAGTACCAGGCTACCAGAAGTGACAAAGAGGTGACTTGCCAGCGTTTGTCTCCCTCCATGTAAGGGCAGGTCTGTGCCCGAGCAGTGGGGACATACAAATGGACAGATGCTAGTATTTGAAGTACCAGGCTACCAGAAGTGACAAAGAGGTGACTTGCCAGCGTTTGTCTCCCTCCATGTAAGGGAAGGTCTGTGCCCGAGCAGTGGGGACATACACATGGACTGATGATAGTATTTGGAGTACCAGGCTACCAGAAGTGACAAAGAGGTGACTTGCCAGCGTTTGTCTCCCTCCATGTAAGGGAAGGTCTGTGCCCGAGCAGTGGGGACATACAAATGGACTGATGCTAGTATTTGAAGTACCAGGCTACCAGAAGTGACAAAGAGGTGACTTGCCAGCGTTTGTCTCCCTCTATGTAAGGGAAGGTCTGCGCCCGAGCAGTGGGGACATACAAATGGACTGGTGATGATGTGAGTACTGACTTGAGTTCCGCAATGGTGTTGATCATGAGCTGGTTGTTGGCCACCAGCGCGTCCCAGTCGTGACGGCCCACCGGCAGCGACGGCATCTGGGATACACATTATTTATTTATTTTATTAATGGACTCGACAGTTCGTCATTTGCCAATGTCATGTTGTAAAAACAATTATAATATAGTGTATAAATAATTTTTTTAACGTGAAAGTGTGTTTTGGATACTGAATAACTCATAAACACATTAATAAATAATCATCAAATTAGGTACACATACAGTCAGGATACTTAAGTAAATTATATACTACTTTTTACCACGGGAATGCAGTTATTTCCCAAGGGAAACTCAAATACACCATCATACACCGACTGTCTCCTTTTTCTGTAATAGCTTCTATTAACATGTATTGATATTATGTATTTATATTATTATATAGCATTCTCATATGTATTCGTATCTTCGTCGGTGTCCGTACGTCATTGCATCAGCGGCTCCACTGACAACCAGCGCTGCAGTAATGTCCAATTACTGCAGCACATGCTGAGCTGGAGACCTGTTGACACCACACCACTGCACTATGTATCTCTTTTCTTTGTAATTATTATTCTATGTATCTCTTATGTACTGTGCTCTGTGTGTGTCAAATAAATGTTTTCTATTCTAAATAAAGTAACAAAAAAATCAAATGTAAAATTAGATGCTCAATAACTCTGAAACGGCTCCATAAATCATCATCAAATTAAGCACGCATATGGTCAAGATCCTGAACTATGATATATGCTACTTTTTACCGCGGTAACCCCATTGTTTCCCGCTGTAAACTGACCTGCGCGGGCGGCTGTCCGGGCGCGATGGGCTGTCCCTGCGCGTGGCTGTACACCGCAGTCAACATCGACAGAGAGTTCATCTGTTTCCCGAGCACCTTGAATAACATAAATAAAAAGTTTATTTACAAAAAAAGCGTAAGTATAAATAAAGTTTTTTTTTTACAAAATATAACACAAAACGTATGTATGCAGGATATTCGCATCGGCAAAAGCGGAATTTCGGCAATAGTAAAACTTCTGTAACAGAAGAACTTCTTCAACAGAAGAACTTCTGCAGTAGCGATACTTCTGTAACAGAAGAACTTTTGCAATGGAATAACTTCTGTAACAGGAGAACTTCTTCAACGGAAGAACTTCTGCAGTAGCGATACTTCTGTAACAGAAGAACTTCAGCAATGGAAGAACTTCTGTAACAGAAGAACTTCTTCAACAGAAGAACTTCTGCAGTAGTGATACTTCTGTAATAGAAGAACTTTTGCAACAGAAGAACTTTTGCAACAGAAGAACTTTTGCAACAGAAGAACTTCTTCAAAAGAAGAACTTTTGCAACAGAAGAACTTCTGCAACAGAAGAACTTCTTCAAAAGAAGAACTTTTTCAAAAGAAGAACTTTTTCAAAAGAAGAACTTTTGCAACAGAATACCCTCTGCAATAACAGAACTTGTGAAAAAGCGAATCGTCATGGCGGAACTATGCCTATACGACGTGACGTCACGCACTCAGCCGCAACCTACCTCGTCGACCTTCTTGTTGAGTTCCCTGAGCGCGTCGTGCATGTGCCCCTGCCCCTGGAAGATCTGCCGGAGCTCGCGCTGCCCGTCGGACTCGAACCAGTCGTCGAACTCGCCGTCCTTGTCGCGCACCTGCACACAGAGAGAGACAACTATAGTACACGGATGGACAACGCAAAGCACAGGACATGGTAACACTTGCAGTACAATTACAACTCTTACGACGCAGATAATATGAACTGTATAACACTGATAAAAGTGTACAGAAGTGTTGGAATTGTCTCTAAAACTACTAGCAAAATACTGCTAGATAAAATATTTTTAGAGTTCCGTGACTTAAAAGGAACCCCTTATAGGATCACTTTGTTGTCCGTCTGTCTGTATGTCAAGACAGTCTCAGAAGCGCGTGGACGGATCAAGTTGATTAATACTCGGGTCTACAACCTCATGCAGCCGGGAAAAAATCAACCTTAACCAAAAGATATCGCTATTTTATCGCAAGTATGTCGCATTTTTTCGCATATTTGTATGAAAATGCAAGAAAACCAAAACCTATAGGGTACTTCCCGTTGGCCTAGAATCATGAAATTTGGCAAAAAGCTAAATCCCAGTACTTACTTCAATAATGTTATTTTTTTTTACAATTTTGTGAAGACCAATAGGCTATCTAAATAAGTAGTCATGAAAATAATAACAGTAAGCCAATAATAGGTCCCCACTATTAGATGCGGTATACATATTTGAGGCACTAAAAGTACATCATCTTAAAACTAATATAATTGATAACATAAAGCACCACAAATATAACAGAACGGTTAATCGCAACTAAACGTTTTAATCGTCAAAAAACCGACTACTTATAAGTCGCTTTGCCTTGCCACAACCGGTATTAAATAGATCCAGATCCAGGTCTGCAGACAAATGATTGAAGCTCTCACCCGCTCGCAGTAGGAAGGAGTTCCTCCTGTACCTGGTTGAGGCTAGTGGAGTAGAGAGAACAGGGTTGTGTCTAAAGGTCCTAGACGGGACTCTAAGATGTATCCTGGACAGCAGCTCTGAGCAATCAATGGAATTTGAGGCAATTTTCAATAAAAACGTTATGTCTGAGATTTCACGACGTTTGTCTAGGGGTAGTAAGTAAGTGATGTTTCTTACAAAGGTTATAATAATTTAAGTGTCATATCAGAGCAAATGACCCTAAGGATACTAAAATAGATTTAATAATAATATATTTAGTTCTAGTTTCCATACATAAGTACTAAGTACATCCATACTTTTAAATGATACTAACTTTACTACGGACCTTAGCAGTCTGCAAATAAAACGATTGTTATTATTAACTATTACGTTACTTCTATACCATTTACAGTATAAAATAGGTGGCTTCATTACGGTGAAAATTTTATTAAACTAATGGTTTTTAAAATAAGTATCTCTCTTTCACACACGCACCATCTCCCTCAATCTGTCTCTCACACACCCTAATACAACCTAATCAAAAGCTAACCTAAAAGTATAAATAGTATTGTGAACCGTCCTTGCCGTTACCTCATCCGGGTGCTCCTTCCTGTAATCCTCCTTCTGCTGCTCCAGCTTCTTCTGGTACTCCTGGTATTCCTGCGACAGCTTCTGCTGTTCATCAGAGCTGATCTGCTGGCCGCCGGCTGAGGGAGGATTAGTATGATTAGCGTAGGCCCTAACATGGCTCCTTGGGGGACCCCCGTAACTGACAAGTAGATAAGACTAATTTTTTGGCGATAACCATGAACTTTGGTCCTGTTTTTTTTAAATAGTCAGTTAATAGCTGTGGTTTTACACCTCTGACCTCCAAAAAATCTAATTTGGATGTAAGTAGCGCAATACAGACCGTGTCGAAAGCCTCTCTGAGATCAAGAAACATAGAAAACAATATTTTGCATATCTGACTATGAAATGAATACTATACTGCTGATTGATGTGGTGAGGAAATGTGTATCAACTATCATGGTCCACCAGGCCGCTCATGATCTGCCACTCCTCGACAGGAGTCACTCATTATGTTGCTGCTATGTGCTGTGGTATGGACAGGTGACCAGACCAGAGGCAGATGATGCACCTACATCATCTGCCCTTGTTCTGCCACTCCTCAAGCTTACCCTGCTGCTGCTGCGTGCTGTGCAGTGAGGAGGTGAGGAAGTGTATGATGTCGTGGTCGTCTGCCAGGCCGCCGGTAGCCGCCGAGAGGCCGAAGTGGCCTCCGCGCGGGAGGATCACGTTCTCGGCTCGGAAACAGAGCTCGTAGTCTGCCTCGTTGGTGGTCATTCCTGCAATGTAACAAAATATATGTTGGAACAGGAGGCCGACCAGAATGGCTATCCGACATACTAGAAGCGTGGGGTGGGAATTAGGCAATGGTTGATGTTCACAATCACTTTAATTCACTTAGTAACAATATTACGAATTACACTTATCGAAACGTTAGGACAGTTCCTAGGCTTCGTGTGCCACACGTGGCGACTGGGCCTGAAGTGAAGTCGCCTCGCCTCGTGTGGTAGTCCTAGACTCCGCCGAAGCGCCAAATTGCCACCAGGGGGCGCTTGCGTTTCGATCAAATATCTTCCCGTATTCATGACCATCCGTCATATATATAAATCTGAATTATTTTATTAGTCTTTCGATGTTCCAATTGACAAGCTCTAAAAACATCCTAAAACATAAAATACCATTTCAAGATTTTGTCTCTCTAAACCATTGATCTCCTATAAACATATGCATTGGTCTCCTATAAGCATATGTATGCATTTAATATTCGTAAGTATGTAGTGTAAACTGTAATATTATTATTTATCCTTTTATATGTAGTTGTATTATTCCTACTCTCTGTGAATACCATTTATTATTTGATTGTTTCTCTTTTTAATCTTCTTGCGTTTCTAGCTCTACCTGTCTCTATTTAATAATCTTAATATCCCTAAATAGTTGCCTGGAAGAGATCGCTTTTAGCGATAACGCCGCCAAAATTGTACATAATGATTTGTATTCTTTTTGTTTTGTTTCTGTAATTGTTGTGTATGTGAATTTGAAAAACTAGACACACAAAGGTCTTACTAAAACAAATTAAAAACGTCCAAATAAGGGTCCATTGTTAACGTCCAAATAATGTCCAATAAAGCAAATGAGGGTCCGTTCATCCGTTTGGACCTTCTTTGCGCTCGGACATTTTTAGAAGGCAGACTGTGTATCTAGTTGTTTATAGGAGATCAATGCTCTAAACACGTAGAAGTTTAAAAAACTGACTGATATAATTGCCTATTTATTTTTTTCACGAACCTTATATGGAAGTTTGAGTTTCGTTATCGGCCGAAACTAAGACTGGCCGAAATTCGTTTTCGGCCCTAAAACCTAGTTTCGGTCGGACACTAATTAGCAAATGACAAAATGTCGAGTTCATTGATAAAACTAAATACTACGTACCGTTGTGGAAGTAAACAGTGAGCGTATTCTGGTAGTACTCGACCCTCGCTCTGGTGGGGAACGGCTTGTTGCGAAAGTCACGCAGGCACCCCGACAGCAGCTGGGCGGAACCGTCACTGCACAGACACATCGTCATCAGTCCCTGCTGGCCTCGCATGAGACTCCAAGCGTCTCATACTACCCTGGTACTTGTGGTGGGACTTACAGAGCTGGGGCTTTGGAACGAGAGGACACAGCGGGTGTTGAGTGAGACTCCGGGCTAGTCATGGGCTCCTGGTACGGTGGAATACAGAGAAAGGTGTACAGGAGAGTTTAAGGTTGAGATTTTCTCAAAAACTACTTGACCTATTGCAAGAATTATTTCACTGTTTGATAGATAAAAGTTAAAACTATGTAACTGTAAAAGAATTATTAAATTCGGTCCAGTAGTTTTTGAGAAAATTTCAACCTTATTGAGGCCCCCTGTATACTTATCTCTGTCTTCGACTGTACTTGGAATGCAACTTCCATCATCATCATCTTCAGCAAGAGTCCACTGCTGGCCTCGGGCCTCTCATAAAGACACACCCAACGCCGGTGCCCGCCGCACTCGCCTCGCAGACACATGCGGCGCTGAGCTAATGAGACTCCAGGCGGCTCATAGTACCCTGGTACTTGGGATGGGACTTACAGAGCTGGGGATTTGGAACGAGAGGACACAGCGGGTGTGGAGTGAGACATAGTGAGACTCCGGGCTAGTCATGGTATCCTGGTACTTGGAATGCAACTTCAGCATCAGCTCGTGTAAGTCCACTGCTGGACGCAGGCCTCTCGAAAGGCGTGACACTAGACTAATGAGACTCCAGGCGGCTCATAGTGCCCTGGTACTTGGGATGGGACTTACGGAGCCGGGCTTTGAAACGAGTGGACACAGCGGGTGTGGTGTGAGACATAGTGTGACTATTCATGTCTAGTCATGGGCTCCTGGTACTTGGAATGCAAGTACAAGTCCACTGCTGGACGCAGGCCTCTCATAAAGCGACACCCGACGCCACCGGCACCGAACTCGCCCCACAGACACACGCGAGACACCAGGCTAATGCGACTCCAGGCGGCTCATAGTGCCCTGGTACTGTAATTGGCTCTTCTTAGTTGTAATTATATTTTTAAGACCAATTTCTTGTTAATAGCTGTAGTTTTCCCTAATAAAGAAAATATAAATACTGGGGGTGGGACTTAATGAGCTGGGGCTTAAGCTAAAAAAACGGTCATATCTTTTGATTGCGTTGACGTAGAAGTATAATTTTTTCACGTCTGCCTGAGGTTGCAGACCTGAGTATTTGGTATTAATTTCAACTTGATCCGTCCACGCGTTTCTGAGATATAGGTCTTGACAGACAGACGGACAACAAAATGATCCTATAAGTATGGCTTTTTCCCTTAAAAAGTGGCAAAAAACATCCAGCACCACATCTCACCTCTTATGGTCAAACATCTTGGTCCCATCATTGATAACAGCCATGATGTAAGGGTTGTTATGCTTGTTGTCGTTGTCAAAGGAGTCGAATATGACCCCCAGGCCGGTCCAGCGGTCGCTGGAGCCGAACACGTCGCCCGTGTACTCGCCCTTGCCACTCGTGTACCAGAACGCCTGAAAGGATACACATCATATATTATGGCAGTGTAATGTTATTATGTATTACTTTATATATTATTATATATGCATACTCGTGAACTATTCGCAAGTCGTCCCATACGAACTCTTCATTTACTCCCAACTCGCCTCATTCACGAACTCATCATCCATCACCAACTCGCCTCATTAGCAAACTCTTCACTTACTCCCAATTCGCCACATTAGCAAACTCTTCACTTATTTCCAACTCACCTCATTAGCAAACTCGCCACATTAGCAAACTCGTCACTTATTTCATACTCACCTCATTAGCAAAATGCTCATTTATTCCCAACTCGCCTCATTCGCAAACTCATCATCCATCACCAACTCGCCTCATTCACAAACTCTTCACTTAGTCCCAACTCGCCTCATTACCAAACTCTTCACTTATTCCCAACTCGCCTCAGTAGCAAACTCGCATCATTAGCAAACTCGTCACTTATTTCCAACTCGCCTCATTCACAAACTCATCATCCATCACCAACTCGCCTTATTAGCAAACTCATCATCCATCACCAACTCGCCTCATTCGCAAACTCGTCACTTAATCCCAACTCGCCTCATTCACAAACTCATCATCCATCACCAACTCGCCTCATTAGCAAACTCCTCATTTATTCCCAACTCGCCTCATTCGCAAACTCCTCACCCCGCCCCGTGGTTCCCCCTTGCACTCACCAGCCCGTCCGCTCCGATCCTGCCCCTGCCCGTGACCTTGAACATGATGTCCACCTCCCACCAGTCGAAGCTGACCGGCTGCCGGCTCCAGATGGCGCCCTTCTGGCTGCGGAGAGACGGAGCCAGCCGGACGCTCTCGCCGGACGCTATGGCATCTGAGGAACACGTATCATGATGCATTAAGGGCCTGACATGAGCCAACTAGCGCCGCCAATCTTAAAAAAATAATATCTTTCAATATAATCAATAAATGTACAAAATGTGTATTACAATAAATACTATTTTTTAAATGCTTATTTATAACGTGATTCTATTTCGGTAAGTTGTAGTTCGCATAATTGCGAAAAACGACCGTTTTTGGCACATTTGTGAACTACAACTTAGCTTGTCGCAATTATGCCAGGTATTGTATATTGAAAAATACTATTTCCTAATAAAGATTGTGTACGGTGGAACACAGAGAAAGGTGTTCCTGTACACAGTTTTTAAGGTTGAGATTTTCTCAAAAACTACTTGACATATTGTAAAAATTCTTTCACTGTTTGATAGATAAAAGTTAAAACTATGTAACTGTAAAATAATTATTAAATTCGGTCCAGTAGTTTTTGTGAAAATTTCAACCATATTGAGGCCCCCTGTATACTTATCTCTGTCTTCGACTGTACATAGGTTTATATATTGTACTTTAAACGAAATAATATAAGTAATAAGGGGCTCATAGGCCAGTTGCGAGTACTAGAAACGATCGTACAAGTTTAGCAACGTTGGGCGAGGTCAGGACCTGGATGGGTGCCCGCTAGTGACACTTTCATCTGAGCCCCTTCGTGCCTCGGGGCGCAGTCCAGCCCACAGAGGCCTACGGACGGCCTGAATAACTTTGACAGGATTGGTCACTAAACCACACGAGAAAAGAAAGAAATAATGATATAAATTGCTTATAAATTTTAATATCAGAGGTCAGAGCACACAAGTACCAATAATAAATTGTTAACACGCATATTTCTAGATTAAATAAACTAATAAATATAACCATTACATTTATCAATTACACCATAGGTGTTGAAACGCGTAACCCAATCTTTATTGCTGTTATTATCAATATTTACAACCGCTGTCAATTACATTATCACAAGGTAATCCATCCGTACTACTGGGACTACTACTGTTTCAATTATAAGTATAATATAATATGTATAAATTACAGCCATTGATTAGACTTGAATTTAGATCAAATTCATACCAATAGTTTTGGAATAAAATCTGTATTATAAATAGTAGGACTAACCACCCTAGCCTTCCGTGCAACGCAACTTAACCCCGTAACTTTGCTCTAACGAAAAGATAAACTAGATTTAGAGACCAACTTATCTTTGCCATTATCAAAATATTATGTCCATACATCGACACGCTGCTTAGCAAATATAAGTTTGGAATAACAATTTTTTTTTATGGGGAGATGTAATTCCAAATGACAATGCCAGATTCTGCCCCACCATCAACCGCATCCGCATGAAGTACAAGATAACGAATAAATGTAAAAATATCTCCCTTTTTTATTATTATTATATTAAAAGTTTTGTACATCAAATGAGTCGAAAAAACAGCTTAATTAAAAATTCAGAAAATAGTAGGAAATCGAAGCGAATTATTCATTGTTTTTGTTATTCTTCTATAGGAGTTGCGAGAGTAGTAGAAAATGATACTGATTATGCAATATGAAACCTGTAATAAGTCCCCAACAAAATGATAGGTACAGCTTAGATGATCACGTAGTTTTGTAGGTGGGGCAAAGCTCCATTGAAATGTGGCAATGTCATTTTAATGGCTGAGCATGTAGCAGAGGGCCCCTAACCTATCCGCCATTTTAGTATGTTCAACCGTCGGTCTACCCTTTATGTATGCTTTCGTACAATCTTAAACGAAGTTACTAATAAAATCCATAACTATTGCAGAATAATCAGCAGAAATGCATCTAACCTCATTTCTGGAAACATTAGCTTAGCTGTTAACTTTTAATTATAAACATTCACCAACATGCTACGATAGCAAATCAGTCTGAAAACAATTATTGCAAGTCAGACTTTATTACAAAGCAATAGGTAACTATCCCACTGCCGGCGAGTAACTATCGTACTTGTACTATTATATATTCTGTGCTATCGGCTATTTTCTCACTTGTACAACAGATAGTACGGTGGAACACAGAGAAAGGTGTACAGGAGAGTTTGTATGGGTTCTGTCTAATCAGCGCCGCAGCCATGTACCGCGTGGCTGTGGCATTATGCTGAGGTAGTCGGCCCCTTCCGCCGCTGCACATCAATGTTAGATTAGCTAAGGAGTTTTAATTTTTGTATTTGTGTATGTGCCTGAATAAACGTATTTTCTTTCTTTCTTTTTTCTTTCTTTTAAGGTTGAGATTTTCTCGAAAACTACTCGACCTATTGCAAATATTCTTTCACTGTTTGATAGATACAAGTTAAAACTATGTAACTGTATTACGGACTGGAGCCAAGACAAATACCTTTTTGGTAGGTAAAAACGTATAATATGGATCGCGATCACAATAGAGTCGGAAAACAAGTGAAGATCGGTGACAAATGTCAATTTTATAAAATATTAATTATAAAGGTGAACTGGCCAGCACAAACTGTAAAAGAATTATAAAATCGGTCCAGTAGTTTTTGAGAAAATCTTAACCTTATTGACGCCTGTATACTTATCTGTCTTCGACTGTACATTCTGTGTAAACAAGAGAGACGCAGCAATCAACTCTCGGTGATATCACTCTCTCAGAGATCATATTATGTCGCCGAGCGAGTATCACTGCGTCTCTTTAAGGAGGTGGGTGTTATAAGGTTGAAAACGTGACCCATTTCGTTCAATACGAAGTTCTGTGTTTAAAGTTATGTGTATGGAATATGTAGTACAGTTGAAGATAGAGAAATGTAATAATAATAATAATATTTATTTTCACGAAATGAATGGTTACAATGTGCTTAATACGTAAAATAGTGCAAGTATGACAGAGTCAGCATTATAATTAGCACGATTTTAGATAACCCTGCCTCCCGAACTCGGGTGCCCTGTGTTTCGGGAATCAGTGTCCTTCCGTGTTTACTTATTGCTAGTTATTACTAGACTTTTTTTATGTATTATGTGATTTAATGTATACAGAAAGATAGAAATAATTGTTGCATTAGGACAACTGTGTGTTAGAAAGTACCATAGTTTGAGCATAGTATTAAACACATTGAGAAAACGTGATAAGTAATTCAAACGTAATGGACTAATGATTAGGTAATGATTCTGTCCACTAAATGGTCTCTACCACAAGTAATTACAATATATTTTTGCTCAACAGCACATAATAGGATGGTAAAGTTTTAAAAATCTTTATACATTGGTTTCTTTATGTACTGCAAATATATTTGGTATGTCCTGGTAATAGTCTGCCATATCGCATCACTCGGATCATTTGTCGAGCCATGTTTTGAATCTATTCATTATACATAAGTTTTTATATGTATATTGCTAGTATATTGACATGCTCATAAAATAAATAAATGACTATGGTTTCAAATATGGAGACATAGGATACCATTATATGCTAAGAATCCTTTTAACAAGCAGTAAAGTTTAAGGCTGTGTGGCATCTGATCTATGCCTGCCTTCTGAAGCGAATTTAAAAACAACAGCAGTCAAGTATTGTTTTGAAATAGGTATTTTTTTTTGGAAAAATATTAATGTATGTAAATTTTATCCAATATGTATGATACAAATATTATCGATAAATGAATAAGTGAAAACAAAACCTACAAAATACCAACTTTTAATTCAAAAGCGGGTATTATGGCCATTGCACAGCCAAATTGCGTTTTGCCATCGTGGAACCCAAAAAACACGATTGACGACGTATTTCTGTCTTCTCGCACGCACTCACAGCGATATTCATATGACTATCTCTTTCCTACCTGACAAATTTCACTGACGTGTCCACTGTCAAACGCAAAAACCGTATCAACAAGCGATTTTATTGGAAATTTTAGGATTTTATAACATAAAGTATGTAATTATCGCTAGAGGAAGACAAAAAGGGTTTGTTTATATAGTTCTCGATACAAAATAGCCTTTAATAACACAAATATAAGGCGATAAATGTACTTACTGCCGCCGTACTCGAAGAATGGTACTGTCCCATCTTTCTGCGCTAAATAAGGGGGTTTGAAGGAATATTTGTATTCAAATCGTTTGTGCACCGTCTGACTGTGGGCACGCACTAAAAAACTCACTAATACACAAAGAATTAAATTAATATTACTAAAAGACATCGCGACAGACATCCACACTTGCTCGCGTCAAAAAAAATTGTTGATTATTTTTTTTAATTTCCTTCTACGTATTGGCAAAGATAATTGAGAGCACACTGCCAAGTATAACGTTCGGAAAAAAAATATATAACACGCGGTTTAAAGTCAATTTAAGGCAAGTTACCAGTTTAAGCCATAGTTTAAGGTTTTCTCTATAAAAAATCGTATTCGTAGCCTCTATTCTTGATTCGTACATACATACTCGCTTTATGAGGCAATGCCGAGGGCAATGCCAAGCCAATATGACATTGGCCAATTGCCGAGTCTCGAAAGTCGAAACCATATAATAGTTTTTTTAAAGTGTGCTTTTTTTGTTGGTTTGAATTTTCCGATTTTTCCGATTACCGTCGCAATAAGTAATTGTGTATTTTTTTGTCGAAGAACTTGTTTTATATTATCGAAGATAGGCAATAAACGCGCATATAACACGGAAACATCATTTCCACCGAGTCCGAGTAATGTCCGCGCCCAAAACCGCCAAGGCAGAGTTGGTGGCGATCTACCGCCTCGAGTTTTATCGGAACCAGAAAGATTGGAAGCTCTGCGATCAAGTACGCAAGAATGCGTCCAAGCAACCGCCTTCCACGCCCAAGTATGTTGATTTACAATCTATTTTAGACTATTTACATGAAGAATTCTAATATAATAGGTACCTCAAAGCCTCTTGGGTAGGGCTGTCATCCGTCTGGGATTCCCCGGATTAATCCTCTTTCCGAGGATCGTCGGAAAGGATTTTCTAAAATTGTCCTAGTTTTTTGATTCCATGGGGATAGTTTAGGTGTTTTTCATTCAGTGCTATAAGTAAGGTAAATGTTTTTCTGTATTAATTAAAATTAGGTGTATCCTGTAATAGTTAAAATTGGTCAGAGTGTCGCTAAGGGGGCACAATTTTTTTTTATATAAAATTTCTATGAAATACGATCTCTGCTGTTATTCATAAACCTAGTTAAACCTCACTGGGTCAGAGTGTCGCTAAGGGGGCACAATTTTTTTTTTTTTTAAATTTCGCTGAAAAACGTAGTCTATTTTTTTTTAATTTAAGACTACTAGCTTGAGATCAATAAGTTCTTCAATATGTTGCAGGGCCGCCCTCAACCGGACTTACATTGTGGACACGCCGACTCCTGGAAGGACAACCCTCAATGAAGCCTTCATCGACTCACAATCTGGTTGGTGGTCACAATTAAAGTAGATATCGATAGCTATTGTCTTGTGTTATCTGTCATCATCATCATCAGTCTATTTATATGTCCCCACTGCTCGGGCATGAGAAATATGTTCCCTAGGGCCACTCTGGAGACGGTTAGGAAGGAGCACAATAAAAAGCGTCGCTACGGTCACACATGTAATTCGAGAGTGTTACACACAGAGCTTACATCTACCTACATATATACGAATTGACAGCTATTTATTAAAGTTAAATCTACCCTATACATTACAGGACACAGACCTTCCCTTACATGGAGGGAGCCATGGCCATGATCCACCACGCGGGCTCACTGCGGTGCGCCGGATTTCACATGCCTTAGAGTTTTTTCTTCTTCTACGGCATGCAGGTTTCATCACGATGTTTTCCTTCGCCCTTTTGAGAGCACTCGGTAAATGTACGTAAGTTTTTCCGTCGAAAAAACCGAGGATAACTGGTACGGTGGAACACAGAAAAGTGTACAGGAGAGTTTTTAAGGTTGAGATTTTCTCAAAAACTACTTGACCTATTGCAAAAATACTTGCACTGTTTGATAGATAAATTATTTATTTATTTATTTAACGTTTACAATACAGGTAAGGTAAAACTATGGAACTGTAAAAGAATTATTAAATTCGGTCCAGTAGTTTTTGAGAAAATCTCAACCTTATTGAGGCCCCCTGTGTCGACTGTACATGGCTGCCCTGGCTGGGAATCGAACCTGGGACCTCCATATCGCAAGTCCATTATCCCAACCACTGAGCCACCGAGCTCTGACATAATATTAAGGGTCTTCATAGAGCCAACTAGCGCCGCCAATCTTAAAAAAATAATATCTTCCAATTTTATTAAAAAAGCTATTTACGAAATGTTTATTACGATAAATACTATTTTTAAATGCTTATTTATAACGTGATTCAATGTCGGTATGTTATAGTTCGCATAATTGCGAAAAACGGCCGTTTTTGGCACTTTTGTGAACTACAACTTAGCTTGTCGCAATTATGCCATGTATTGTATATTGAAAAATAGTATTTATCGTAATAAACATTTTGTAAATAGCTTTTTCAATCAAATTGGTTATATTGGAAGATATTATTTTTTTAAGATTGGCGGCGCTAGTTGGCTCTATGAAGGTTCTTAAGTTAATTTAATTTATTCCAGCCACAACACCGAACAAACATAAACCAACCAAAATCCCAAGACGTCAACGTCGGAGATCCTACAAGAGTAAAAAGCCGAGTCGCTTGGAACCTGTGACTCCATCGGAGCCAGAGCTCTCCGTGCCGCAGCCAGCCAATCCTCCAGAGCATTCCGGAGACCAGGGTTTGGAACTGGCTATTCAGGGTGTAAGGGAGTGGGTAGCAAGCTTGAGGCAGGGTTTTCAGTTAGCGTACCGGAGGTGCCGCCGCTTAAATTGTTAAAATGAATTGTTAAATGTGGTTAAAATCAAAGTCAAAGTCAAAATTTCTTTATTGCAAGTAAGCACGTTGAGTACATTTTTGCACGTCAATATATTTTTTGAATTTACATTTACACCACTTTGCAAGGAAAAGGTGCCAACGCTGAGGAGAAAAAGTGGCAAAAAACTCTCAGCAACACATCTTTTGAAACAATGATAATACAATGATTACTTAATAACTATACAGTACGTAACTATTACTATTGTTAGTAAGTTTATCCCTCATGCGGACACACACCATGCATGTTCATCGTTTAAATAGTCATCTATCCTGTAATACGTCTTCTTAAGAAGTGTTCCTTTAATGAAATTGTTTAAATTTCCTCTCTGTCAACGTCGTGACACTTTCTGGCAACTTGTTATAAAAGCGAATACAGTGCCCCATGAAGGATGTACTAACCTTACGTAGTCTGAACCCGGGAAATGCAAGTTTATCTCTATTATATAAATAAGCAGTATGTGTAGTGAATCATATGAACATTAGACAACATAGACTGAACTTACCAACACTGTGATATAGACACACCAGCATTGTGCTGCCGGGCTAGCAAATGAATAATAACAATAATAAATAAGGGCCCCCTGAGTGGCTCGAGGCCCAGACAAGGTGATGGATAAATGGATTACGCATTGTGGGCTAGTACAGCCCACAATGGGGACTGCTCGGGGCGCCAGCCGGGTGGCTCGGCATGAATGGCACGGGATGGAACACCCCAGGAGGCTTAGTCGGTACTCCGCCCCTTCAGGGCGGCGACCCCGACATAATCAACACGCTCCCCGGGCGTGGCAACATGTTTTACCTGGGTTAAAAAAGGGTTTTACTACTAATACTAGTAAACTTATGCAGATTTAATTGACAGGGTCTTAAAATGATTAACATCCTAAAAGAAAAATACCATTTAAGGATTTTGTCTCTCTGAAGCCGAAGGGAGGGGGTTCAGTATCGGCAACTGAACAACTTTTGTTCTACAACTTTTCGAATAAAAAATAAAAATAAATTAATGTCTCATACAAATCGATCTGCTGACTGGTACGAAATGTATGAAAAGTCAAAAAATAAATTCGCGAAAATTGAAAAGTCGTCGAACAAAAGTTGTTCAGTTACCGATACTGAACACCCTCCCTTCGGCTTTATATACCCTTTACGTTACACCCTTTTGTTTACACTAGAAGACAAAGACTCAACCAAATCAGTGAAGACCCTCGACAGCGGTCTACCTGTCGACCAAACCCGTGGCCACCAGTACAAACTAGAGCAGTTCATCAAGCAGTGCTGCCTCCTGGAGCCAGAGCTCGCTGAGGACCTCACTGCATCAGGACAGGATCATGAGGAACCAGGTCAGTTTCATCTTCAGTCCCCTGCATCAGTCACTCGCCCCACAGACATACGCGGGACACCAGGGTAATGAGACTCCAGGCGGCTCATAGTGCCCTGGTACTTGGAGAGTTGGGGCTTCTGGCCGAGTGGACACAGCGGGTATGGAGTGAGACATAGTGAGACTCCGGGCTAGCCATGGGCTCCTGGTACTTGTAGTGCAACTTCATCATCAGCCCGTAATAGTCCACTGCTGGACGCATCTCCCAAGGCACCAATCAACCCATTCCCCCACAGACACACCGGGCCAATGAGACTCCATGCGGCTCATAGTGCCCTGGTACTTGGGGTGGGACTAACAGAGCTGGTGTTTTGGAACGAGTGGACACAGCGGGTGTTGAGTGAGACTCCAGGCTAGGCATGGGCTCCTGGTACTTGTAGTGCAACTTCATCATCAGCCCGTACCAGTCCACAGCTGGACGCATCTTCCAAGGCCATTCAACCCACTCGCCGCACAGACACACCGGGCTAATGTGACTCCATCCTGACTAACCTAACTTTTGTCTATCAAACAGTGAAAGAATTTTAGCAATAGGTCAAGCAGTTTTTGAGAAAATCTCAACCTTAAAAACTCTCCTGTACACCTTTCTCTGTGTTCCACCGTACAAGTTAAGCAACGTTGTGCGAGGTCAGTACCTGGCTGGGTGACCGCTAGTGATACCTTCATCCTCGCCCCTCCGTGCCTCGGGGCGCACGGCAAGCAGCTGGTCCCGGTTGCTGTCGCTCGGCAGCAGTCGTCAGGCCACGGCAGAGGCCTACGGGTCTGAATAACTCTGACAAATAGGTGCGGTCACTAAACCACACGAGAACAGAAATTTCTAATGTCTAAATATATTTTTCTCAGAACTAGCGACATGTCAAGATGATATCTGTGAGCTCCCTGAATTCGATTGGGCCGAGAGTGGCTGCGGGCCAGTGGCCTGGGCGAAGGCCTGGCCTGAACAGCGACAGGTCGATGCCGGCGTCAGTCACGAGGGGTCCCCAGAGCCTGGCTGCGGCCCTGTGTGGACCTCCAGCCATCTCATATCGGAGCTGGCTGGCATTACAGGTAAGATTCGTCCAGCAATGGACTGACCTGATGATGCTGAAGTTACATTCCCTACAGAACTCATTCCCTACATTTCGTACAGTTACAAGCCCCAGCTCCCTACAAGTACCAGGTCATGGGGCTTCTGACCGAGTGGACACAGCGAGTGTGGAGTGAGACATAGTGAGACTCCGGGCTAGACATGGGATCCTGAGACTTGTGATGCAACTTCAGCATCAACATCAGCTCGTGTCAGTCCACTGCTGGACGCAGGCCTCTCTAAAGGCACGACACTCGACTAATGAGACTCCAGGCGGTTCATAGTGTCCTGGTACTTAACTTAACTGGCCGCTAAGCGAGTCGTCCCGCTCGCTCTTACGCGATGTAGCATACGAGTATGAACAACAGGGACAGCTGCGTTTAGGATTATGGTGCTCACTTCAAAAAGGGAATTTTATCCGTTTGTATATAATTGGTCAAAATTATGTACAAACGGATTAGATTTGTATGCCACTATCGCAGCAGATGGAAGTCCATCGTCTCTGTCTACCTACGGGAATCAGGTGTGATTTTAAACATAATATCAATAATTGTCAAAATAATAGCTTATTTATTAATCTTCAGGTATCCAGGAGTTGGATCCCGATGACCAAGACCTGGTTCCGCTGGAATATATGGAGGTGGAGGTTCCTCTGGGAGGCGAAGACTGGTGCCATGCTGCGGACACTGACGGCAACGATGTGTGGGACTGTGAGGAGGTAGGGTTGTGAGGAGGTGGGATTGTGAGGAGGTAGGGTTGTGAGGAGGTAGGGTTGTGAGGAGGTAGGGTTGTGAGGAGGTAGGGTTGTGAGGAGGTAGGGTTGTGAGGAGGTAGGGTTGTGAGGAGGTAGGGTTGTGAGGAGGTAGGGTTGTGAATAGGTGGGGTTGTGAGGAGGTGGGGTTGTGAGGAGGTGGGGTTGTGAGGAGGTGGGGTTGTAAGGAGGTGGGCTATTGAAGGGGTGGGTGAGGATGTAGGTTTATGATGGGGTAAGATTGCGTAGGAGATGGCATTATGAGCAGGTGGGATTGTATGTGAGGAGGTGGGATTGTGAGGAGGTGGGATTGTGAGGAGGTGGGATTGTATGTGAGGAGGTGGGATTGTGAGGAGGTGGGATTGTGAGGAGGTGGGATTGTATGTGAGGAGGTGGGATTGTGATATATCGTCACAAGCCTACCTGCTCAGAATCCTCCCTCATATTAATTTTTCTATATATTAATTTTGATGGTGTGAGATTATGAGACGTTAGGACCCTAACGAGGTGGGATATTAATGGAGCTGGACTATGCTGAGCTAGGGATCTGACCGAGTCCTACTCCAGCAGACTCCTACTGAAGGAGTATGAAGAAGTCTGCCTGTTTTTCAGGAGCCGCTACCGTGTGACGCCAGGTCATGCGGAGACAGCACCCAGGAGTTCATGCGAGGAGCTCACGGCGCTCCTCACTCATCAGAGATTGACGTCACGACAGAGAGTGAGTTATATCCATACATAAACTCCCGCCGCGCCACTCAACCCTACTCTCGGCCCTCTGCATCCAGTCCCTGCCAGCCATCTTGCGAAGGTCATCCCTCCATCTGGTCGGGTCCCACGCTACGTGTACCCGTTCGTGGCCTCCATTCGAGAACTCGTCTCCCCCATCGGTTGTCGGTTCTACGACAGCTGTGACCAGCACACTGACACTTCAGTTTACTGATTCTATGATCAATGTCAACCACTTTTGTCTGTTACTTACCTTCTTTTAAACAGAAGTAATCATTGTATCTAGATTTAAATTCAAACTGTAAAATTTCTGGTTCTTAAATACATTATTAGTATTGTTACTCGTATCATTGTAAGGTGTATCGCGCGGACGCGGCGCCGTCGCCCGGGGCCGCCTCCTCGCGCACGCCGCACCGCTCCGCGACAGCGGGCAGCGCACAGTGAGTAGACATACTGCATGGACACTGGATGACGCGACTTGTTGACTAGATGGCTACTTGATGACACGGCTAGTTGACTAGATGGCTACTTGATGACACGGCTAGTTGACTAGATGGATCCATGATGACACGATTTGTTGACTAGATGGCTCTATGATGACACGATTAGTTGACCAAATGGACACTTGATTACGGAACTACAAGACAGATAAGTAACATGATGACGCGACTAGATGGCTACTTGATGACGCGACTAGCTGCCAAGATGGCTACTTGATGACGCGACTAGCTGCCAAGATGGCTACTTGATGACGCGACTAGTTGACTAGATAGCTACTTAATGACGCGACTAGTTGATGGCGAGGTTACTGGATGACGTGTATTGTTGACTAGATGGCTACTTGATGACACGGCTAGTTGACTAGATGGCTATTTTATGACACGTCTAGATGGCTACTTGATGACACGACTACCTAGGTGAGGAGATGGCATCTTGATGACGCGAATAGTTGAAAGCGAGGTCAGTTAACGACGACACTAGTTGACTAGATTGTTACTTGATGACACGACTAGTTGACTAAATGGTCACTTGACGACGCAACTGCCAGATACCGAAGTAACCTGATGACGGGATTACTTGATAGCGGGGTGTCTTGATGATGTGACTGACTTGATGGCTATTTGCTGACATGGCTGGTTGACTAAATGGCTACTTGATGACATGATTAATTTGACTAGATGGCAATTTGATGACGCGACTAGTTGACCAGATGGCTACTTGATGACGCGACTAGTTGATCGAATGGCTAATTGATAATGAGACCATTCGACAAAGTGGCTACTTGATGACGGGCGTAATGAATAACGTGGCCACTCGATGACGCCACTGGCTGACGGGGAGGCCTCTTGATGACGCTACTAGTTGATGACGCGACTACCAGACAGCGAGGTAACTTGATGACGACTACTAGACATCGTGGCCAATTATTAACAGCTTTGCTACGTTTGGTATTTGTAGCTAAATAATGTCAAACTTACCTAATCGTTAATTTTTTGTTTTGTTTTCAGCGGAGCCAAAAATCCCTGGATTCTGACCTGACTCCCCACTACGACCCTAACAGTTACGATGAGTTCCCCACTCGGGACCTGGGCCTCAGACCCTTGGACAATGAGAGTTTCAGCACAGATGTACTCTTAGCGGGGTCCCATCGTAACCACGAAGGGTTTGTTATAGGGTCTGATAGTAACCGCGAAGGGTTTGTCAAAGGTTCTCATAATAACCGCGAAGGGTTGATCGTAGGGTCTCATAACAACCGCGAGGGCGTTGTCTTAGAGACCTATAGTAACCGCGATGTTGTCATAGGGTCCCGTAGTAACCACGAAGGGTTTGTTGTAGGGTCTCGTTGTAACCGCGAGGGATTTGTCGTAGGGTCACATAATAACCGCGAGGCACTTGTGGTAGGGTCTCATAGCAAACGCGAGGTTGTCATAGGGTCTGATAATAACCGCGAGGGGATGATCATTGGGTCCCATAGTAACCACCAAGGGTTTGTCATAGGATCCCGTAGCAACCGCGAGGTTGCAGTAGGGTTCAGTAGCCACCTCGAGGCGATTGTCATAGGGTCTCATCGTAACCGCGGGAGGTTTGTCACAGGATCTCATAACAACCGGGAAGGCTTTGTCACAGGGTATCATAGTAACCGGGAGGGTCATGTCCTAGGGTCTTATTGTAACCACGAAGGGTTTGTCACAGGGTCTCATAACAACCACGAATGGTCTCATAACAACCAAGAGGGTCTTGTCACAGGGTCTTATAACAACCAGAATGGTTTTGTGACAGGGTCTCATAGCAACCTGGAGGGTCTTGTCATGGGATCTCATCGTAACCGCGAGGTTGTCATAGGGTCTCATAGTAACCATGCAGGGTTTGTCACAGGGTCTCATAGTAACCGCGAAGGGTATGTCACAGGGTCCCGAGAGAAGGGTTTAGGGGTGCGTGAGACCCCAGGCAGGGGGAGGGGGCAGCGACTGCAGGATTTGGCCGTAGTGTTAAAGAGAGGACGAGTTGAATTGTAAGTCATTTTGTTACATAAATGAGACAGGAGAGTTTTAAGGTTGAGATTATCTCAAAAACTACTTGACCTATTGCAATAATTCTTTCACTGTTAGATAGATAAAAGTTAAAACTATGTAACTGTAAAATAATTATTAAATTCCGTTCTCAACAAGAAAATCTCAACCTTATTGAACCGTTTTCGACTGTACATATGTAGTAGTAGTTTTTTCTCTAATTTTCCTTACAAATCTTTTCAGTATTAGGTCAGTTATATTATTATGCCAAAGACTGAATTTCAAGATTAGTCTAGATATGTAGTATGTACCAAATAGAAAGAGTACCTTTTTGTATTGTTATTAGAGTTTCTTTTGCAATATGTTCTTACCTAAAAGGTAGATACACTTTTTTATTGATAAGATCCTCCTATTTTTGGAGTCGGTTAAAAATAGTGTTAATCTCTAATAAAAATATACGTAATCCTTAATAAGTACTTATTATTATTATTAAGTACTTCTTATTATTAATATACGGAAATGAAAAAGACATTGCCAGATTTCAATGGAGCTTTGCCCCACCTACAAAACTACGTGACCATTTAAGCTGTACCTATCATTTTGTTGGGGACTTATTACAGGTTTCATATTGCATAATCAGTATCATTTTCTACTACTCTCGCAACTCCTATAGAAGAATAACAAAAACAATGAATAATTCGCTTCGTATTCTTACTATTTTCTGAATTCTTAATTACAGCTGTTTTTTTTCGACTCGCTAGATGTACAAGACTTTGTTTTAAACCAATAAGTTTAATAAAAAACGGAGAGATTTTTACATTTATTCGTTATCTTGTACAATTGATGGTGGGGCAGAATCTGGCATTGTCATTTATGGAGTCATAAACCTAACTTCTCATAAACCGTATATTATAATATAGCTTTGCCTTTCGTTAAAAACGTTACAGTTAGAAAGGGACCATTAGCTTTAAACCAAGGATTAACTTTAAATTGTATTTATTGATAACAGCATCAGATATTACCAAAAATATATAATTAGAGAAAAGGTAAAATATGTAAAACTATTAGATTATGTGGGCGACAATAAGCTTAATTTATTTTTTGGTTTGTGTAATAAGGGGGTTTCAAAGTGACATTTAAAAGAAGAAAAAACTAGCTTTTTAAGAGCCTTCCATGAGAAAAAATAATTTCCCACAAATTATTAATTTTTATTAAAGAAGCTATGTACATCTTTATTAGGATAAACACTATTTTTTAATATACAATACATGGCATAATTGCGACAAGCTAAGTTGTAGTTCTCAGATGTGCCAAAAACGGTAGTTTTTGGCACATTTGTGAACTACAACTTACCGACATTGAATCACGTTATAAATAAGCATTTAAAAAATAGTATTAACGTAATAAACATTATGTACATAGCTTTTTTAATAAAATTGATTGAATTGAAAGTTTTTATTTTTCAAAGATTGGCGGCGCTAGTTGGCTCATGGAAGGCCCTTAAGTTGATAATGGTTGATGGGGGCGTGGCACGAAGTCACATAATTAATTTTTTGGTTTTTATAATTCAATTCAAATACACTTTATTGTACATAAAACACAACAATTACAGAAAAAGATTACAGAATAATACAAACATAATGTACAATTTTGGCGGCCTTATCGCTAAAAGCGATCTCTTCCAGGCAACCAACTAATTAGGGAAATTAAGAATTTTTAATTAAGGTTTTTGTAATTTTAAACAATACAATTTAATATTTTTAATCGTTAGATACCACAAAAAATACTCAATAAATTCTTAAACAAAGTTAGCCCGTGCATTGAAGCTTTATAATTGTGACTTCATACCGCGGAGCCAGTGCCATCTACCCGAGCTAGCGATACTACTTTTCTTTCATTAACTGTCCCTTTGAAAACTCCACATTGTAAACAATACAAATTAATGCTTTTACAAATGATTTATCAATAAATGGTACAGCCCCCTTACCTTGAACTCTTATAGCAGGATTACTTTAATAATACTTTGCTACTTCGTACAATGACGACCTTAATAAGCTTACTTTAAGGTCGTAATTGTACGAAGTAACAAAGTATTATGAAAGTAATACTGCTATAAGAGTTAAATGTAAGGGGGCAGGTCGCGTCATGTAAAAACACAGACCACTTACCCCATAGACATGAAATCGGTACAAACTTGCAAGCGAAAAATTCTGTCAAGCGATAGGCGCTATTAGACGAAGCGGGGCGCCATATTAAACCTGTTTCGATATCTCAAGGTTACGCGTGTCGCGAAGCAATTTTGCGCTCATGTGCGGGCAGAAACGGGCGCCCTCCTGTTACAGGTCTATGGGGGAAGTGGTCTGTGCGTATAAAGACCGCTGTCGGTCAAGCTTAATTATCGATATATTTGGTGGTATGAGGTGCGGCGCGCGGAGGGCGGGTCACGCGCTGCATGCTTGCAGAATATTGCTATTCATAATCAGAATCGTTTATTGCCACTGTAAGGTATAATAAAGTAGCAGTTACAGTTGCTTAAATAAATAAAAATTGTTTATTTCGGACATGGTCCAGTAAAATACAATAAAATGACTTACAAACTAATGTTAGTAGGTACAAAAACAAGTAAAATTTTAAAAAAATAGGACGACCCCGGACATAATTTTAAGTCAGCTGTTTCTCGCCCACCCTTCGCCCCTCACCCCTTAGGTGGTACAGAAACACTTGCAGTGTACCCAGATCGGGCATTCAATAAATTATATAAACAATAAAAACATGCAGTCATTTGTGAATAGGTACTACATACAATATACAATAAACTAAAGGTCTTCAACCAGTGCATCCTGCCAGTGATGACCTACGGAGCCGAAACGTGGACATTGACGGTGAGACTGGCCCACAAGGTCAAGGTCGCTCAGCGAGCTATGGAAAGAGCTATGCTTGGAATTTCTCTGTTAGATAGAATAAGAAACGAGTATATCCGCCAGAAGACAAAAGTGGTTGACATTGCTCATAGAATCAGTAAACTGAAGTGGCAGTGGGCTGGTCACATCTGTCGTAGAACCGATAACCGATGGGGGAGACGAGTTCTCGAATGGAGGCCACGAACGGGTAAACGCAGTGTGGGACGCCCCCCGACCAGATGGAGGGATGACCTTCGCAAGATGGCTGACAGGGACTGGGTGCAGAGGGCCGAGAGTAGGGTTGAGTGGCGCGCTTTGGGAGAGGCCTACGTCCAGCAGTGGACTGATACGGGCTGATGATGATGATGACAATATACAATACGTTCCACAATCAAGTTCCACAATTACACATATTCAAATATACGTCAACAGTCATGTCAGGGACTCACACTTTGCAAAATACTCATTTAAATCGTAGAATGCATTATCTATTAACCAAGAGCAACATCCTACCGCCAGACCTTCGCAGGGAAGCGGCCTCGAGAGCAGTTCGATAGGATTTGCCACTCGCCACATCTACCAATCTCTGTAGACCTCCCGTCGACCACCTTCGACCTCAGGCTGAGATCCAGAACGCCCTTTGGACACTGCCCACCAACTGGCCCGAGATAATAAAACACCGGAGGAGAAATGGATAGAAAGGTGGAGATTCTCGCCAGCCCCCAACCGTCACTTGGTCAAGAATCCCAACGACAACATAAATGGCTTTCACATGCCAAGGACGCTGTGGACGAAACTTAATAGACTGAGGGTCGGCCAGGGGCGCTGCGCTGAGCTGATGCACAAATGGGGCTATAGAGACGACCTGTGGAGTGATACAGAGCATGGCTCACCTCGGCCTGTAGGGGGAGGACTGGCCAAAATAAACATGGCGGACGACGAAGCCATCGCGTGGCTAAAAAAGGTTTTGCCTTTGTGACCTACACGCTGTGTTGTGACAGCTGATGACCGAACGATAAATAAAATATTAACCATTCTTTGAGGCAGTATTTAAATTTTGTATTGTTTAGCATCGCAATTTCATTAGGCAGCTTATTATAGACTCTAATAGCAGTCGCGTATGCACTTATAGTGGTTCGTCCCCCCCCCCCCCCCTTTCTTACAGCGGTCTTTTTACATCACGCGGCCTGTATCGCTACTTTTTTTTTGCCTGTGACTTTAAGAACCTCTCATTATGTTTATTTTGTTGTACTTAAGTGATAAATGATTTTTTCTAATAAAGATTTCTAATACTTAAATTACTTTCACTTCATTACTCATAAAAGACAAGCCACATTTCAATGTAGCTTTGCCCCACCTACAAAACTACGTGACCATTTAAGCTATCATTTTGTTGGGGACTTATTGCAGGTTTCATATTGCATAATCATAATCAGTATCATTTTCTACTACTCTCGCAACTCCTATAGAAGAATAACAAAAACAAATTTTTCGAATCGCAACTTGTACAAAACTTTATTTTAAACCAATAATTTTAATAAAAAAACTGAGATATTTTTACATTTATTCGTTATCTTGTACAACTTGCGGTTGATGGTGGGGCAGAATTTGACATTGTCATTTCATAACATAGCTCGAATATGGCGTGAGTACCCCGTATCTTACAAAGTAGTCCTGGGGGTGACCGCGACCTTAATCGTTTTCATTTGTCTACGTTTTCATTGCTGCGTTTCGTTGTCGTTAGTTAAAACTTGCAGAAACATAGCAGCAATGTATAGCGTCCATGTGTCAAATTGAAAGCGATTACGATAACGTTGGAAGTCGCGCCTTAAGTGTGAACTCACGCTGAGTCCACGCTCAAAACTGACTGTGACTATCGACCTAGGGGTAATTGGGTACAAGTTAGTTCTAGTGGGATTGTTTATCTTTTGTTCTGATGAACCCTTTGTAGAAGTATTTATTTTTATTTATTTTATTAATGGTTATAAGTTTTATTTATTTCGAAAACAATAAAAAAATAAAAATAACTATTATAATATTAACCTAGAAAATATAAACTAAACTAAAAACTATATATACAATAGGTCGGTTGAACTATTATTTTTTATTAATGGACTCTACAGTTCGTCATTTGCCAATGTCATGTTACAGAAAATTCAATGTATAATAGTCTTCTATCTTCCTCCAGTGGAGTCGCCGTAGCGTCATCACCCTGGGCAGCCGCGTCTTCATGTCATCATCCAGAGGAGTCGCCGTAGCGTCAATCACTGTGGACGAAGCAGCTCGACAGTCACGTTCACTCCCGAGCTCGTAGTGGGAATCTTGACGATGGCGCCAAACTTCAGATCCTGCTTCAATTCTCCAATAACTTCACCACACTGTCATTCGCGAACATTTTCTGATTAATTTAACGTGATATTAAACACAAAACACCCACTGTAGACATTAAACTGAAAATTATTAAATAATTTCGCAACCGTCGTTTCCCGCCATTTCCAAAAAGCCCTTTGTAGAAGTAAAATTAAACAATCCGTATGTTTTTTTCGTATTTTTTTAATGCTTTAAAACAAACTACTTGATAAAAATATTGGCACAGTAACTTTAGGTGATATACATTTATTATAAAATTGAAGAAAATAATTAAGAATATATTTATTTTTAAACTTAAACGGTTTGTGTATTATCAAGATGGTCACGAGATATGGTAGATGTAACTCGAAACATCGGAGTTAATTTGTCTTGCGTTATCTTGATAATAAGGAAATCAAAAACCTATTAATGTACAAAAGTATTATTTGGTAACCGCAAGATATACGCTATTTAATCACTTATTTTAATTCCTGGATCATTCTCATATTTTTATATTTATGTACATCAGCTTCAGATGAAACTTGCAGAACCTTATCCTTTCTATCATTCTTTCGTATCAATATTACAGAATTATTGATCCAAATATGTTTATACTTATCTCTAAGCAAGGTCTTAGCCATGCCAAACAAATGCCAAGTGGATTTGCTTACATACTCATTTATATAAACATGATTAGACGACTTAGACTTTCCCAGTACATCTGTGTTAGTAAGCCTCTTCCCTCTACGGTTTGCAAGCCAAATATCGCGGTCTCCATGACAACGCAGGGTAACTACGATATTTCCTACTCTTCCCTTCTCTTCTTCAATCCTCCTGCCACTTTCCACACTCTCTGGATCAACCATTATCAATCGAGCCACTTTTCTGCACAACTCAATCAAATTCTCGCCTTTTCTCAGCTCTAGACCTTTTATCTCTATCTGCCTCATCACGTCTCTCTGCTCATAGCCTTCGATCTTTTCTTCTAAAGATTTCTTTTGCTTTTCCAACAAAGTAGTTTTCTTGTCCAAATCCAAAACCTTTTTTCGTAATCTTTTCAGCTTCTGTCCTTTTCTCTTCATATTTTCTTTGTATTTCATTATCGCATCGTCTTTCTTGGCGCAAATATCGCGAACTTTATCATCTCCTGTGATATATTTAACTATTTTCACAACTTTAACGTCTCCAGTAAAGTACCATCTCTTAAACGTATTCGTTATCGTGTGTTCAGGAAATCTAAAGTGTTTAGTTAATGATTGGAAAATGTCGTGAATATCTTGCGGCTGTAAGAATCTTCCATTTCTTTCATTTACCCAATCCATGACTTTTACTAAAAGTCTATTATATATCAACTTACCATTTACTATATTAAAACCTATGCTTATTTCTCGTTCCAAGATGTCGTCTAACTCTTGCACATTAGGTTGATCTACAGCTAGAATTAATTTATCGAAAAACGTATCAATATCTATGTCAGTTACATCTAGGGGCAAATCTGTCTTAGTATTTAAATTGAAATTTGGTGGCACAACAGCTTTTAAGTTCTTCAAAATGTCGTCAATATCGCCTGATATTTTGGTCTTCAAGTTAAGATACGATTTTATCATCACGTCTTTGAATCGTCCAAGGAACAAGTCCCCTTCGCATTGCTCGTGTAAGAATTTATCTTGAAACTTGACACACGTTTTGTTGTTACTTGCCTCTGCCTCAAACACATTGTCCATTAACCATCCCGCGTAATTCTTTAACAAAATATCAGGTTCAACTCTCTTATTGGCCACAATCTTAGCGACACTGGCCGCTAGTTTATTTCTATGATGTTCCTTAAATACTAATACTAACTTATCATAAAGTTCTGTGCCTTTTACGAACTTAAACTGCTTGGAATCGTAACGTTTGTGGTGATCGAATATGTCTGCACTGCTGTTTCTAGCTTCGACTGCCTTAGTAACTTCGCTGTCTACGCCTATATTGGTGCATATAAAAAAGTCTTTGAGATCTCCACCAAATTTTACGTTTCCCTTAATTTTAAGATATGAAATAAAATATTTATGTATACTGAAGTCGTCATCATTGGGTTTGAGCAGGTCTTCTGCTTTTATAGTTCTAGACCCGTCTTGTCTATGTTTGGCTTGCAGGAATCTGTATTCCTTACCAGCATTGCCTTTGTTAATGCATACAACTACGTCGTCAAACTTATCTGCGTCAGTTACTTCTGTGCCTAGACTGATCGTTTGCCCGTTTGCCCAACCTCTGAACATAACAAGCATTAGTAGTTTTATTTGGTATGCGATGCCGTGCAAGCCAATCCTGATGCCTGATGGCTTCTCCCAGGTGTCTTCGATGGCTTTATTGGTTTGCCCAACAGTGGGCTGCAGGCTTTGTTGCGACTGGTTCATGGTAAGGATCTTCAATCGCTGCCTTTACCTCGATGTTGTTGACACCATCTGTAATATACAATGTCATTTAGTGGTTCCTTGTTTTGAGTTGAATTTATTTCTGTGTCGTAACAAAGTCTAGAGATGGGCCGAACATTCGGTAATTATTCGGTATTCGGCATGATCTGCAGATTTTTCCATATTCGTATTCGGCTGAATATTCGGTAAAATTGCCGAATAATTACCGAATAATGAAATTTAAAATTGACCATGGATTTGACCTAAACAGTGATCAACATCGGGTCAGTTTGCCGGCCTAGTGGTTAGAAAATCGCACCAATGGGTTATTAGATCTTAAAAATTCAATTGCGAAAATGAACCGAATAATTCGGCCGAATATTCGGTTCGGTACATTTTGAACCGAACATTCGGCAGGTTATATTCGGCCCATCTCTAACAAATGTTTATTTGGTTTTTTAAATGGGCACTTTTATAACAAGTTGGCAAGAAGTGTGGTACGGGAATTCATCGTAAGGAGAAATCACTGCTACAGGAATAATTCGCGAATCTTGAAGTAAGGGTTCGGCCGAGGCAGACCGAGGGCCTACGGCAGGGTTTCTTAACCTTTTTGCAGTCACGGACCACTTTCACAATTTAAACTATTCCACGGACCCCAGCCATAAATATTTTTAGAAATAAAAAAAGTCTTTTATTGGCACTTTTATTACACTTACTACGTTAATGAGAAGGTTGCTGCTGTTTGGCCTCAATGAGCACGTTATTTATTTATTTTATTAATGGACTCGACAGTTCGTCATTTGCCAATGTCATGTTACAAAAATATCAATGTATAAATAGTCTTCTATCCTCCTCCAGGGGAGTCGCCGTAGCGTCATCACCCTGGGTAGCAGCGTCTTCATGTCTTCATCCACAGGAGACGCCGTAGCGTCAATCACTGCGGACGAAGCAGCTCGACAGTCACGTTCACTCCCGAGCTCGTAGTGGGAATCTTGACCATGGCGCCAAACTTCAGATCCCGCTTGAAATCTCCAACAACTTCACCATACTGTCATTCGCGAACATTTTCTGATTAATTTAACGTGACATTAAACACAAAACACCCACTGTAGACATTATACTGAAAATTATTAAATAATTTCGCAACCGTCGTTTCCCGCCATTGTTAAAAAGCCAATGAGCACCTTACATTGTGGGACAGTCTTCTACAAGGCAAGGCGCATGTCATAAGGTATGGGAGCATCGTCGATTTTAGGATTTTATCGTCGAAAGGATATTTTACTTACAAATTCCCGCGTAACAGGGTCTTGAGTTAACAGTTGTTTATTACCACAATTCGCTTTTCAACTCTTTCAGTATACAGATGATATATTCTGCAATTAGAAATAATACTTGTAATTATTGATAACTAAATCCTTTAGAATTAAAACTATAGTGAACCATTACTACAAATTATTATATATAAACGGATATCACTCACTTATATTGCTTATATTCAGTGCGCGAAGAAACGTCACCGGCGACGCGGGCGTGGCGCGCTCACCTTGAAAAAGACCGTCGAAATCGGTCGAAACTGTCGGTCTAATTGCCGACTTTAACAATATAAGTGAGTGATATCCGTTTATATGTAATAACTAAATCCTTATCTTATCCTGATTGGGTGCCAATGTGGCGGCAGGCATTTCGACCCATTGGGATCTTTTGTGCTCCTCTCTTTCCTTCTTACTCCCTCCTCCATAAAGATATAACTCAATAGGTCCGCTATGCAGCTCATGGGAAGGAGCCTGTAGTCTTCTGGTTCCGGATAGGCCGGGCCACAGGCCACTTCATCATCATCAGTCTATTTATATTGCCCCACTGCTCGGGCACAGACCTTCCCTTACATCGAGGGAGCTCGGGCCATAATCCACCACGCGGGCACACTGCGGGTTGGCGGATTTCACATGCCTTAATTTTTTTTCTTCTACGGCATGCAGGTTTCATCACGATGTTTTCCTTCACCGTTTTGAGAGCACTCGTTAGATGTACGTAAGTTTTTTAGGTCGAAAAAAAACCGAGGATAACTCATTGGTACATGGCTGCTCTAGCTGGGAATCGAACCTGGGACCTCCATATTGCAAGTCCATTGACCCAACCACTGAGCCACCGAGCTCAGGCCACTTACCCCATAGAAATCGGTACAAATTTGCAAGCGATAATTCTGTAAAGCGACAGGCGCAATTAGACGAAGCGGGGGACAGGGGAGCCATATTAAACCCGTTTCGATATCTCAAGGTTACGCGTGTCGCGAAGCAATTTTGCGCTCATGTGCAGGCAGAAACGGGCGCCCTCCTGTTACAGGTCTATGGATAGAGGACTCATTCGCCTCCTAGTCAGTGAGTCACATTCACAACAAGTGTTTCTTCATCAGTATAATTGTATGTCCGCTGCTAGGGGACGTTCCCTTACACCGAGGCAGCTGTCGAGACATGATCACCACGCGGGCTTAGTGCGGATTATAGGATATATGCCCCAGATTTTTTTCTAAGGCATGCATTCACATGTTTTCCTGCATCATTTTGCATTCGGTAAATGTACGTAAGTTTTTCCGTCGGAAAACTCGAGGATAACTCATTGCATACATAACAGTTAACTATAACTAATTAGCTTAAGAGCCTTCATAGAGCCAACTAGCGCCGCCAATCTTAAAAAAATAATATCTTCCAATATAATCAATTTTATTAAAAAAGCTATTTACGAAATGTTTATTACGATAAATACTATTTTTTAAATGCTTATTTATAACGTGATTCAATGTCGGTAAGTTGTAGTTCGCATAATTGCGAAAAACGGCCGTTTTTGGCACATTTGTGAACTACAACTTAGCTTGTCGCAATTATGCCATGTATTGTATATTGAAAAATAGTATTCATCCTAATAAACATTTTGTAAATACATAGCTTTTTAATAAAGTTGATTAAATTGCAAGATAATATTTTTTCAAGATTGGCGGCGCTAGTTGGCTCATGGAAGTCCCTTAACTCCCACCTTCCCAGCGTCCTTTTAGGAGGACGTGACATTACAATGTTACAGCCTCCTATTTTCACAAACATATTATTATTAAAAATCTGCCTTCTCATAGCTTCGTTACGGACACATTCCATTAAAATATGATACAAGTCTTCCAATATATTACATGAAATCGTCAATGATTTCATGAAATGGCGGCATTTCACGAAATCGTCAAATGTCCATTGATCATTTCATGAAATAGCTTGACCAGATCAATGAATAGAAAGCGTTTAACGATATTGAACAAACATAATTGACCATATCGTAGAAAAATTGCAGTAACTACCGCTAGAGGAGCTGAGAGCGCGCTTTGTTATTAAATAATGCGGATTTAATTATGCCGAGAAGTGAATAATATTGTGCAAATTATATAAGAAAGTGTTTTGGAAAGGAATAATTAATTAATATACGATATGCCCAGCACAACTTGACGATTTCGTGAAATGCCATCATTTCATGAAATGACTGACGATTTCATGAAATGCTCAATTTAACGATCTGACCACGTCATGCATATCGGTTGCTATACCTGTCATATGGATAGCGCGTGTCTTGCGATGGATTGCGAGGTGATGATGTCTGGGGGCAGGGTGACGGCATGGCGGCTACGTCGGGGCTCGCCACAACAGCTGCAACATATGGGATTACACATCTGGGGGGTGACCGCGACTTCAATCGTTTTCATTTTGACACTTGAACGCTATACATTGCTGCGTTTCGTTGTCGTTTGTTAAAACTTGCAGAGACATAGCAGCAATGTATAGCGTCCATGTGTCAAATTGAAAGCGATTACGATAAAGTAGGGAGTCGCGGTTACCACACTGGATTTGTCATCGAGAAATATCCTTCTTACATCGGACACTCAAAGTCAAATCTCTCCACTGCAAGCACGTTGTGTACATTTTTGCACGGCAACATATTTTAGGGTTCCGTCATTGATCTCCTATAAACAACTAGATACACAGTCTGCCTTCTAAAAATGTCCGAGCGCAAAGAAGGTCCAAACGGATGCATGGATCATTTGCTTTATTGGACATTATTTGGACGTTAACAATGGGCCCTTATTTGGACGTTTTTTAGTTAAATTGTTTTAGTAAGACTTTTGTGTATCTAGTTGTTTATAGGAGATAAGATAAGATAAATATTCTTTATTGCACAAAAACAGATACACATATTAAGCCTAAACAACTATTAGGTATACAATAGGCGGTCTTATCGCTGAGAGCGATCTCTTCCAGACCACCTTTGGGTAGAGAAGCAGTGTGTTAGGAAGTGGTAGCATAATAGTGCAATTTCACATACCTACTTATCGAAAATGAAATATTCTGAGCGACTATTATATCTTATACATAAAATGGAGATCAATGGGTTCCGTGCCTCTTTGATCACTGTGTTGTCCATCTGTCTGTCCGTCAGTCAAGACCTATATCTTAGAAACACGTCATCGGATCAAGTTGAAATACCAAATATTATTATTATTTGGTATCACGGTGTTGGTACACGCCCAAGGGTCACTGCGGCCTCAAAGGTCTATTGTGGCCGCGCACCGAGTTCTTATATGTCGCTCCCAAGGCCAACGTCCCTCAGGAACCGTACAATGCACTTGGGTGAGAGAGTCTTAATATCCTCGGGAGGCATTATGTGTCCTAAGGCTCGGCTTCTGCTGTGACTGAGCGCTTCACACTCACAGAGGATGTGCATGGGGGTTTCCTCGGCTTCGCAGCAGAATCTACAGGCAGTGGTGTCAGACAGGCCCATATACCAAATACGTCAGAATCTACAGGCAGTGGTGTCAGACAGGCCCATATACCAAATACGTCAGAATCTACAGGCAGTGGTGTCAGACAGGCCCATATACCAAATACGTCAGAATCTACAGGCAGTGGTGTCAGACAGGCCCATATACCAAATACGTCAGAATCTACAGGCAGTGGTGTCAGACAGGCCCATATACCAAATACGTCAGAATCTACAGGCAGTGGTGTCAGACAGGCCCATATACCAAATACGTCAGAATCTACAGGCAGTGGTGTCAGACAGGCCCATATACCAAATACGTCAGAATCTACAGGCAGTGGTGTCAGACAGGCCCATATACCAAATACGTCAGAATCTACAGGCAGTGGTGTCAGACAGGCCCATATACCAAATACGTCAGAATCTACAGGCAGTGGTGTCAGACAGGCCCATATACCAAATACGTCAGAATCTACAGGCAGTGGTGTCAGACAGGCCCATATACCAAATACGTCACGTGTTTGACAAATACGACAAACATCCAATAGCGAATATGAACAGCCAAGTGAAATGCCGCCATGAGAGACGCCAGTGACATCTATCCAGTAATTGTGCAATTACCAACTAATACCTTTGTTGGTGCGTGGTGCCAGGATCGGCGCGGCGGAGAGAGGCGGCCACTGGAGCGCCGGGGAGCGGGAGCGCCGCACACCGCCATCGTAGGGCCTAATATACTAGAACAGGACCGGGGCTTTACATTGAACACTTATAGCAGTATTACATCAATAATACATTGTTATTTCGTACCATGCCGTCCTTAAAGTAAGCTTCTTGTAATACTACTGACGTTTTGTGACGTCATCGCAAAGGCATTCACTCAATTTTGTATGAGAATTCGTACATTGAGCTTATTTTGACAGCAAGCAATATCGTTTTTATGTCAAATCTAGCAAATTTAAAAAAGTTGCTTTCTCCAGATGGATTTAACATGTTTTAAATTTTTTTGATAATAAATATAAGTTTTATTAGGAAAAGTAAGTGAAATCGTAAATATTTATGTTAATGTAGTGTATCATCATCATCAGCCCGTATCAGTCCACTGCTGGACATAGGCCTCTCCCAAAGCGCGCCACTCAACCCTACTCTCGGCCCTCTGCATCCAGTCCCTGCCAGCCATCTTGCGAAGGTCATTCCTCCATCTGGTCGGGGGGCGTCCCACACTACGTAATAATAATGTTAATGTAGTGTACTCGCCCGGAAAGGCCGAGTAACTCAGTGAATTATATGTGATGGTAGATGGCCAATGGATATCTACAAAATCTTCTATTTTCTCGAAGTGGATAATGCTAAGAACGAGCACAACACGATTATATATATATATACATACACATATACCTAACACAGTAAATAAAACACACAATAATAGCAAACTATTTTTAATTGTCATCTTTCTTAAAATCGATCTTTTAAAAAACTTTAAAAAAACCTCTGCTCATCCTGTAGGTGTGGGAGTGTGCCTAGAATGCTGGCGACGTTCCCCCGCTGGATGGCTAGGCTTATGCCTTGTATTTGATTTTTTGATTAAATGTGAAAGTATAATTCCCGTAGTGTACCCCGGTGGACTTATGCAAGTGGTCTAAAGGCGATGTGATATCATGAAGGATTATGCAGGAGTTCGAGTGATTCAGTGCATTCGTAAGGGCGAGGATATCAATGTAGTTGAGTTTATTTTAATGGGTTTTCTATTATACAATACAAAGAAACTGGCTTTGCGATACAAAGAAAAGTAGGTACCTACATATGGGTTATACTTATTCATGCACGGTTTACAAAAAGAAAGTTAGGTAAATAGATATTAGCATTTAGTACGTTTTACTCTATCGGTATTGTGATATCGATAACGCTAAATGGGTGACTGATAACGATAACCTATCAGTTAGTAAAATGATAGCTTTTATCAACAGTTAGGCTTATTATGTCTGTGGTGTACCTATCTATAGTCCGTTAGCGTCGTGCTTGCCGCGCCCACGGGGTACAGAGGTTGGCCGGCCGAGGGAATATGGTCTCGGCGGGTCTGCGGGCTGTTTCAAGCGAGCACGACGCACACGGCTGTGTATAAAGTTACCTCGTGCTCGCCAACCCCTGTTACCTGTCAAATCTAAACCTGTCACTGTCACTCTTTAAGCTACATCTCGTAAGAGTGAGCAGGATGTCTTGCTTTGCGACGATTTTTATTGGTTGCGTTTCTGTAGTATCTTTTCTTGAATGGAATCTTATTCAAGAGATAATTTCGCCAATGTCAAGTTATTTAGAGTAGTAGGAAATAGAAAATAAAACGAATAAAAAATCAATCCGCTATTCGAAAATGATGGCGGATCTCCCAGTATTTATTTATTTTATTAATGGACTCGACAGTTCGTCATTTGCCAATGTCATGTTACAGAAAATTCATTGTATAATAGTCTTCTATCTTCCTCCAGGGGAGTCGCCGTAGCGTCATCACCCTGGGTAGCCGCGTCTTCATGTCTTCATCCACAGGAGACGCCGTAGCGTCAATCACTGCGGACGAAGCAGCTCGACAGTCACGTTCACTCCCGAGCTCGTAGTGGGAATCTTGACCATGGCGCCAAACTTCAGATCCTGCTTGAATTCTCCAATAACTTCACCATACTGTCATTCGCGAACATTTTCTGATTAATTTAACGTGATATTAAACACAAAACACCCACTGTAGACATTAAACTGAAAATTATTAAATAATTTCGCAACCGCCGTTTCCCGCCATTTTCAAAAAGCCCATCTCCCAGTATTTGACAGTTCTAAAAGTGTCATCCTTTTTAAGTTAGTTTTATTAAACGCTCCTAGAATTGCTACCATTATCTGGGATCGCTACAAATACTTTATTCAAGTCTAAACTTGTAAGTATTTATCACTTGCAGATAAGGAATGAGGGCGACTGTCTAATTCCTATAGAAATGGCTGGCAAGTTAAGAACACAGCGTTTCTCGATCTAATCTAAGCCTTCGACACTGTCTAGTTTATAGGTCTACTTCTCAAAATTATTAAACTTTTCAAATGTAAGCTGTTTAACAGAGTATTCGCCTTTTTGTTGTTTACCAGTGTATTCAGGTTCCATGCCAATAGCAATATAACTCAACCTAAGACCCTGCATAATGGGGTCCCGCAAGGATCGGTTCTAGCCCCCACGCTTTACAAGGTGTATCCAACCAAGCCTAGGTACTTACTGAAATTAATTCTAACTCGTTTTTATTAGGGTTCCGTGCCTCAAAAGGAACCCTTATAAGATCACTTTGTTCTCCGTACGTCCGTCCGTCTGTCTGTCAAGACCTATATCTCAGAAACGCGTGGACGGATCAATTTGAAATTAATACCAAATACTCAAGTCTGCAACCTCAGGCAGCCATGATAAAATCAACCTTCTACGCAGTACCTTTTGATTGCTAAATTCGATCATATTTTGACTATAAACTTGGGTCTTTTGGAGTAACCATAAGTTAAATTTATAACGAATGAAACGCCGTGTTGATATTTACAACTATTTAATTGTAACATATAAAATAAGGCAAAAATAAAATAATAGAAGTGTATGCTTTGCCTATTTATAGGAGAGCAATAAAAAACACCTGACAATCGTCATCTTTTGTTTCTTTATACCTAAGCAAAAAGGCTGCCAGTCGCTACCACGAAGGAGATGCTATCTCTAAGGAGGCGCAGTCATGAACGCCTCAGTCTCATAGCATTGCGATAGTTATCTACTAAGTTCGTAACGTAGCGAGTAGGGTACGTAAATATCTTATTACTGTGTTCATGATTGATGAGATTTTAGAGATTGTACAGTCGAAGACAGAGAAGTATACAGGGGGCCTCAATAAGGTTGAGATTTTCTTAAAAACTACTGGACCGAATTTAATAATTCTTTTACAGCACATAGTTTTGATAGTTTTAACTTTTATCTATCAAACAGTATTTTTGCAATAGAACGAGTAGTTTTTGAGAAAATCTCAACCTTAAAAACTCTCCTGTACACTTTTTTTAAATTCTTATTTATAACGTGATTCAATTTCGCTAAGTTGTAGTTCTCATAATTGCGAAAAACGGCCGCTTTTGGTATATTTGAGAACTACTACTTAGCTTGTCGCAATTATGCCATGTATTGTATATTGAAAAATAGTATTTATCCTAATAAAGATTGTGTACATAGCTTTTTTAATAAAAATGATTAATTTGGGAGATATCATTTTTTTAAGATTGGCGGCGCTAGTTGGCTCATGGAAGGCCCATAATAAATAAAGTATTGTATTAGGAAACTATTAAAAAGTATAATTAACTTACCAATATATTAGAAAGTCCTCAGAAACCTTTTCAAACACAATAAACTTTGAGCGTTTTCAATAAATAGTTTTGTATTTATTATTATCAGTCTGATACCAAACAGCTGTGCTAACAGAGTGACAGAGAGTCACACTGTTATCAAACTTTGCAAAACAGATATAAATGGTTTATCAACGGGATATGAATATAAGATAAACTTTAAATGTATGTTTATGTTTTTTACCAAACTTACGAAAAGAGAAATGCTTGATATATTTTGATATATTATAAATCAATGTCTAAAACTAAGAGTTTGTGTTACGCATTAACCATGCTCGGTGAACAAATTGAAACATGATGAAAAATTTCTAAACCTGTCACGGAATAACAAGGTCGCAGGTTCAAGTCCTGCCCACGGCAAGAAAAGACATTGCCACAGAGCCTTGCCCCACCTACAAAACTACGTTACCATTTAAACTGTACCTATCATTTTGTTGGGGACTTATTACAGGTTTCATATTGCATAATCATGTCAGTATCATTTTCTACTACTCTCGCAACTCCAATAAAAGAATAACAAAAACAATGAATTAATCGCTTTGATTTCTTACTATTTTCTGATTTCTTAATTAAGCTGTTTTTTTTTCGAATCTCAACTTGTACATAACTTTATTTTAAACCAATAATTTTAATTAAAAACGGAGATATTTTATTTTACTCGGACTGTAATATTTATATACACGGTGTAACGTAAAGGGTATATGAAGCCGAAGGGAGGATGTTCAGTATCGATAACTGAACAACTTTTGTTCTACGACTTTTCGATTTTAGCCAATTTATTTTTTTACTTTTCATACGTTTCGTACCGGTCATCTCGATCTGGATCGATTTGTATGAGATATTAATTTATTTTTATTTTTTATTCGAAAATTCGTAGAACAAAAGTTGTTCAGTTATCGATACTGAACACCCTCCCTTCGGCTACATATACCCTTTACGTTACACCCTGTATATAATAGTAATATTAGTTCATATTCTAAATAATATCTAAGAAAAAATGATTATCTACCTAATTCTAGGCATGTCGTCGTCTAGGCCCGTCCCGCGCGGTAGGGTGCCCAGCGCGGGACGGGCTATTTTTACATTTATTCGTTATCTTGTACAACTTGCGGTTGACGGTGGGGCAGAATCTGGCATGGTCATTTCGTGTGACTTGTGACGTACTTAGTTAAGTTTCGATTCACGAAAAACCTTACCAATTTCATGTTTATCATGAGTCTCCCACTTTCAATTTGTCGAATGAATTCAAGGATTTCCTTTACATGTATGTCCATTCCATCCTGTAGCCTAAACGGCTTGCTGGCTGTTGGTGTATGAGGTATCGTTAGATTCGTCTTCATTACGGGAGTGTCATAGGGTATAAAACATTAATCAAAAGAGGAAAGTTTTTTGCTGTCGAGTCTTTGACAAATTGTGTACTAACTACGCCTTGAATTTAATATCCTCATTGTAACTTAGACTAGAAGGGCGTAGAAGTTTAGTAACCACTGCATGAATTTTATGTGAGTTAAATTAAAGAGCCGGGGCTTCTGACCGAGTGGACACAGCGGGTGTGGAGTGAGACATAGTGAGACTCCGGGCTAGTCATGGGCTCCCGGTACTTGGAATGCAACTTCATCATCATCATCAGCTCGTGTCAGTTCACTGCTGGACGTAGGCCTCTCACAAGGCACGCCACTAGACTAATGAGACTCCATGCGGCGCATAGTGCCCTGGTACTGGGGGTGGGACTTACAGAGCCGGGGTTTTGGACCGAGTGGACACAGCGGGTGTGGAGTGAGACATAGTGAGACTCCGGGCTAGTCATGGGCTCCTGGTACTTGTGATGCAACTTCATCAGCTCGTGTCAGGTCAGTCCACTGCTGGACGCTGGCCTCTCACAAGGCACGCCACTAGACTAATGAGACTCCATGCGGCGCATAGTGCCTTGGTACTGGGGGTGGGACTTACAGAGCCGGGGTTTTGGACCGAGTGGACACAGCGGGTGTGGAGTGAGACATAGTGAGACTCCGGGCTAGTCATGGGCTCCTGGTACTTGGAATGCAACTTCATCATCATCAGCTCGTGTCAGTCCACTGCTGGACGCAGGCCTCTCCCAAGGCAGAGCAGGCATCTCTCAAGATGAGTTTTGATAATGTCATCCCATCCTTTTGGTCGTTGGGTGTCCTACGATATTTAGTATTATTTTTGTATAATTTCAGTACATTTTTGTTATATAACCAGTTTATTAAAATAACTAAAAATATAAACTAACTTACTAAACTACAATATTAAACTAAAAATAAAAATACTTACTAAAATATAACTAAACTAAAATAAAACTATATGTACAAAATAGGTCGGTTGAACTATCTGAATGGCTTGCATTACAGATAGTTCAACCGATCCCCGTTGTCCGGCAGCGTGCCCAAAATGCTGGCGGCATTTCCCCTCTGAATAGCCAAGCTAATTCTTTGGGCGAAATACAGGCCAGCACTTTGGTCACGTGTGGACTCCACGAGCCGTCCCGATAGATCTTTATAGATCTCCATCGCTCCCGGCCCCCACGGACCCAGCGTTTCTACCCCAAACGGCACAAATATGTAGCCTCTGTCGAGACCACAATACTTGCGCCGCTTGAGGAATTCAGCCGCTACAGCAGCGCCACTCGCCCTTTGAGACGTTTCAGGAAGATGGGACGGCGCCAGTGTATCGACACATGTGGCATCCCACACCAAAGGCCGTCCCATCTTCCATGGAATGAGTGTCATTCCGTCAGGCCTTTTTCCGTCGTCGCGCATGAGTCCGTTCGGCTCTAATACGGCGGCGACATTGGAACTTCCGAAGGCCCGACGAATGACATCATTAATTGCGCTGTGGCGAGCAATGCGGCCCGCGCTCCTGCTGCAGCTGAGTCCGTGGTGGCCGAGGCGGTCGACCTTGTCTCCGCATGCACACCTGTGTGGTGCTACACACGGAGCACCAATACGTAAGGATACGGCTGAACGGAAGGTGTTATTATCCAAAATAGTACCTAAATTTTTGGATGGAAGAGCCTGCAACCAAAGGCCCGATTCCCAGCGAGAGACAGCTATGAGACGTGCTCGCTCCGTGAGATTGGTGGACGTATTTAAAAGATTATTCCGTACCAACTCACAGAGCGGGCCGTCCCACTGTTTCTGCGAGGAAGGGCATTTGGGCAGGCTTGTACTCGGGCAGGCTATTCTCCAGGCATTCATGGCCTCGGCTACGAAGGAGATGACGGTGGTGTTTAAACTTTTTTCCAAAATCGAGTCAACTAATTTTTGTGTGCTTATAGCCGAGGACAAAAATGCGGGTAATGAAACACAGGAAATTTTTCTGATGCCGATATTTAGTTAGATTATTTAGTTTTTGTTAAATGAAATAAAATTAATTGTAATATAACTGATATTTATTATTTATAAAGGATTACATAGGTACATACTTAGTTATGTAGGGATTGATCGAACCTGTTCATCATCGTGACAAATAAAGTGATCCGATCTAATAATGTGACAAATAACTATGCAATAATCACAAAAAAACAAATGTTAGTAGTTTTTGTTTACAAAATAAGACATTGGGCTTCGGATTACATTACTTATTTATATAATACTGCATATCGCAATTTATACAGCGAAAGCAGATAATAAATCAAGAAAACGTAATCGAATGCAGGATTGTTGTATGATTTTTCGATAGACTTAAGTGACATTGCCACATTTCAATGGAGCTTTGCCCCACCTACAAAACTACGTGACCTGAAGCTCTACCTATCATTTTGTTGTGGACTTATTACAGGTTTCATATTGCATAATCATAATCAGTATCATTTTCTACTACTCTCGCAACTCCTATAGAAGAATAACAAAAACAATGAATAATTCGCTTCGATTTCTTACTATTTTCTGAATTCTTAATTAAGATGTATTTTTCGACTCGCTAGATGTACAAAACTTTATTTTAAACCAATAATTTTAATAAAAAAGGAGATATTTTTACATTTATTCGTTATCTTGTACCTACAACTTGCGGTAATAATCAATTATAATTAACTTGCGGTTGATGGCGGGGCAGAATCTGGCATTGTCATTTAAATTGTGAAATTTATATAAAAAAATTATATTAAAAAAATATTTTTAATCTAACCTTTTGACAAGGTTTTATTTATGTCGCGGTCATCGTGAAATTTACCTTATTTTCATATGGTGGCACTTCATGAAATCGTCAATATCTATTGGTCATTTCATGAAATCGCTTGGCTAGATCAATTAATATAAAAATGGTCAATTTAAGGGACTTCAGGGAGCCAAACCACAGTCTTTGAAGGCTATCTACTCTTTTGTAGCAGCACCTAGAGCTTTGCAATAAATATATGTGATTTAGCGACATTTCGTCTATAATGTGAACGTATATTTTCTTCCTAGCCTTTACCAAACTCACATAAAAAAAATCCGAAGTGGCCTCTATTTGAACACATTTTATGTATAAAGTCTTTATTTGGAAGCATACTTTACAAAAGTCCTGTACCTAAAAATTGGGGCAGAGGCGCTCTAAAATTCTGAAATAAAACTTTTCGAAAATTCAATGTTAACAAGAAGATATCGATTAAAAATCAATTTCTCATTCGCGGGTCCGCGCGAGAGACGCGGGACGCAGTCGGCCGACGGCCCTCAGACGGGGAACCCGTGTCGCTTTTTGCTCCGCAGCGACTCGCGAGCGCGTCGTGCGTAATTTTTGGTTATGGCACGCGGTTGAGATTTTGATCAGCTGACAGTTTGAAATCAAGCAATCGCTTATTTCACCGCGACGCCGCACAGCCGCGTTAGCCGGGGTGGCTGAGCGTGAGCATACGGGTTGTATTTAGCGAAGAAACCCTGGTTCAAATCCGCAATTTCGACAACTTCATTTTTACTTTTTTTTCTTCATTTATTAATTTTTAATTTTATTTTCAACATATATTGACCAAACTGGAAATTATAGACAAATATAAAAACAAAACGAGCACAATATTTTTTATTTCCATAATTTCTCGACATCGAATAAGCAAAGAGTACCTAGTTCAAATCCGCTTTTTCGAGAACTTCTTGGTTTTACCTTTTTTTCTTCGTTTATTAATTTTTGATTTTATTTTCAATATATTGTATTAACTAATCCGGAAATTATAGACAGAAAGGTAAAAAAAAACAGAGCACAATAGGTTTAGGTTAGGTTATCTTCGTATATGTGTATGTATTTATAAGAATTCAGACATTCTAATAACATCAGACCAGGCTGTATGCCCTAGTTGTCTTTGCCTTTCCCTCTGGGAAGAATTTTACATTATTTTCGTCATTTCTTCATATCGAATAGGGTAATGTGTCCTAAGTTTGGCTAGTTTATCCAGTGATTTTTATTTTTCTCCATTATGATCTGTCTTTTGCTGCTGTGTGTGCAAATAAGCAGATATTAGACCCGTTTTCCCCCCGAAGGGTAAAAAACGGATAGTTAGGTTTTAGCATGATATTTAGGTTTTAGCATTTCATTTACAATATTTAGAACCTTAACATTGTAAATGAAATAAGTACTTATACTGAAGCCCAAATCAAGTGTATTATTTTGTAAACAAAAACTACCCTACCCTACTAATATTTTAAGTTGTCCTGTGATTATTGCACAGTTATTTTCACATTATTAGATCAGATTACCTACTTTATTTTCACAATGATGAACAGGTTCGATCAATCAGTTCCTTCAGTGTTACATCACAACAGGTAATTAGACGATCATATTTGTTTACAAAATAAGACACTTGATTTGGGCTGCGGTATAGATACAATTATTTCCATTGGAATTAAACTAATATTTTCCCAAATCAACTTTGGCATATTACGTCGAATTTTTTTGTACTTGCCTGCAAATTAAATAATAAGTAGGTAAATAATAGGCATGGTGACAGTACCAAAGAATCTCTTAAATCATGTGTTTATCTAATTAAATAAGACTCACAGATTTTGAAAAACACATTTATTTTTCTATTCGTAGCTAGATTGATCTTATTTTTGATAAAATAAAACTAAATAAAAAGAAATAGCTCAATCCGCCATATTACGCTAAACACCAATCAGAGCGAATGACGTCACGATTGGGGCAGTGTTTCCAGGACTTACGGAAAAACCCGTAGATCTACGGATTTTTTTTTCTGCAATTTGCAAAGTTTGTTTTAATTTTTAATTTCTTTACCGGCTATCAACCACATTTTATGGTTTTAGTCAGCCAGACAGCTTATTAAAATAAGTCCGTAAAACTACGGGTTTTTCTAGAGTCAATCTACGGAAATCTACGTATTTTTCAGCCTCGCCCTACTATAATAAAAAATAATAATAATAAATACGGATCTAGCAACACTGATCAAATATCAAATTCTTTATACATGAACTACAAAGTGACGTCACACGGGACGCCATGACACCCGGGAGCGTTTTAGCGTCAAAATTTAAACTTAAAATTATTGTCGCGTATTTTGTCTACATCTCTTCATTTTTTACGGAAATATTATATTTTTAGGAATTAGACGCTACTTCCAAACAATATAGAACAGTTTTTCAAAATCAATCACCATGCCTATTAGAGTACAGAGGTAAAATATCTAACTACTTTTATATATTTCCGCTCACAACAATAAAAGACAGGTCAACAGCGAAATTAATGCAGAAAAATAAGAAAATCGCTAGATGAGAAGACTAAATTAAACGTAGAGGTGATAATTTCTAATTATGATTTTAATTGAAATCCGAAAATCTGATGTAAGTCTGTGGCAATAAAATAGCTAAAACTTTTTGAATATTGAATTAAATTTTAATGTTTTTTTTCTTAAATTTTTTCACTTAACTATACAGTTCGGGGTCAGCAGCAAGAATTTCCACTAAAAGGCTGATTTCTGGGTCCTTTACCCTACCTAGGTCTTTTCATTCTATAAATAGGGGGTTCCTCTAATGTTGTCACTTCGATCATATTCCGCTAGATGGCGTGCGCGGAAAGGTCATAAGTAAACCCGGTCGGCGGGCGGTAATCTGAGTAGTTTACACATTATACCGCTGAGTGGCGCTCATCGTGCTCGCGTATTTATGCTGAGGGGAACGGAGGGGAACGGCGCTGGGCTGCTCGTGACTCAAACCTGCCACAGAAGGTGGCGGGGAGCGAAGCAGCTCTCTCTGGAGGGGGCGACCTTCCGGAGGGCGCGCGTGCAAGGGAGCGAGACCTCGCAGGTGGGGGTGAGTGCTGTTATCGGCGCGGTCGAATAAACGACGCGTCAACCTCAGCACGAACCCTTCCACCGACTCGATCTCCACGTCGCGGGCAATTACGTCATTTCTGACGTATCTGCCCGCGCCCGTGATTGCTCTCAGGGCTAAATTCTGCTGTACCTGCAGTCTGGCCTTCTGTGTCGCGGAACACAGCGAGTACCAGGCTGGGGCAGCGTAGGTCAGGCGCGAACGGACATAAGTCTTGAAAATCCTCAGCTTTGCACGTAAGGGTAGCCTCGACGATAGAACAGGTCGCAGAAGTGAGCGCGCGATCTTAGCCTGGTGGGTCACATGACTCACCATTGGCACCATGCGCAGCGACCGGTCTATGTGGCACCCCAGGTACCTAACCGAGGATTCCCAATTCACCTCCTGACCTCGGAGCTTAAGTGGGGGAGGGAGAATGCGCTGCTGTCCGGTAAGTAGTGCGGCCGTCTTGCCAACGTTGACGGCCACTCGCCACTTATCGAGCCATGCAGGCAGCAAGTCGAGTAGTCGCTGCATTTTACGTGCAGCGATCTTGGCCCGCTGTGACGAAGCGAAGTAGGCGCTATCGTCCGCAAACAGAGCTAGTTCGACATCCCGTTCACCCTCGCTCAGCCGGCCGGCGAGGGTAGGAATGTCGTTCGTGTAGGTGGCATACAGGGCCGGGGAAAGGCAACTGCCTTGTGGGACGCCCGCGGCGATCAAACGGGGGGCCGAGTCGCTTCCTTCGACCGCAACGTAAAAGCTGCGGTTTTCTAGAAACGACGCGACCACCCGGATCAGTGCCTGCGGGGCCGTGGTCTCCAGCAACTTGTACAGAAGGCCCTCGTGCCACACACGGTCAAAGGCCTTCTCGACATCGAGAAAGACCGCCACCGTGCGCCGCCCGAGGTTGCTCTCAACAGCAAGATGGTGGAGAACACGGACTAGTTGCAACGTTGTTGAGTGGTCGCTGCGGAAGCCGAATTGCTCTTCCCGCACCTTGAGGTGCGGGAGCAACCGCCTCAGCAGCAAGCGCTCAAACAACTTGGCTATGTTCGGTAGGAGGGTGATTGGTCGGTAACTAGAAGGGGGGCGCCTGTCTTTGCCCGGTTTGGGCAGCACGATGACTCTGCCCAATCTCCATGCCGTGGGAAAGTGACCCGTACGCAAGATTCCGTTGAAGAGTCTGGTCAAAGCGACCAGGCCCCTCCGCGGAATCTGCTGGATCGCGGCATTTTGGATGCCGTCTGGTCCAGGCGCCTTCCTTCTGTTAAGTCGAATCACCGCTCTTGCCACCTCAGTCGGCGAGATAAAGATGTCCCCCGGGAGAGCAGGAGCGGGAGTGGCTAGGAAATCGACCACGCGCGATACCACCGCAGCATGGTGAGTTTTAGTAGCGACGTCAGAGGCTGCCGGGTTCGGCGTGAACTGCGTCTCAAGATGCTGCGACAGTATCTCCGCGCGGTCACCGGACGCGTAGCAACGCCTACCCGTGCTGTCGACGAGTGGACAGATAGCGGGGGGCTTAGACGATAGCTGTCGGCAGAGGTGATGGATCGATGTTTCGTTTTCGGTCACCTGGTCGATCCTTCTCTCCCAGGTGTCCCCTCGAAACGCCTTCACATCCGCCGACAGCTTCGCTGAGTGGCAATTGAGCTCCATCTTCACCCTTGGACAGCGAGAGCGGTGCCATAGTTGGACCAACTTCTTCTTCTTCTTTAAAGCGTCCATGAGGTGTGGAGGGAGGTCGGGTCTACGGTTTGAGCTACCCGTGGTCACTGTTGTGGCCAGGCTTGTGGCTTCCGTGATTGCCTTAGAGATGGTCTTCTCAGCAGACTCCGGTAGTGGGCGGTGCCATTCTATTTCTATTTTCTATTTATTTATTTAAAGACACAAAACAGACATTGACATAATTATTACAAATCTTAAATTCTATGGTGTTAAGCTAGTCGCAGTCCAAAACATGCGTCCTGATTGCACAATTATTATCGAAGCAAGTCGTGTAAAATCCCTAACTAGTTAAATACTACACATAAAAATAAAAACAAAACAAATAAAATAAATACTAATAAAATAACTAAAATGAAAGAAACGAAATAAATAAACATGAAGAAAATATCATTTTCCCTCATGCCGTTGAATACATCATAATCATGCCGTTAAAGCACTCCACAGTGACCTCTTGTATGAATGCAAGCTGGGAGCAAATATGTCCAGCTTGTCATTATTTGAGGCCAACTCGTTATACGAGCGACACATTCTCACAATAGGGTTGTAAAACGAAGTATTATTGCGGTATACATTAAGTGTAAATATCCTAAAACTTCTAAATCTGGTCATGGTATTAAAGTTTAATTTAGACAGCAAATACGGTGAGTCAATAAAATAATGCAAAATTTTGTACAAATATATCAGCAATGCGAAGTCACGCCGAACGGAAAGAGTGGAAATCCCGAAATATTTGCACCTACTGAGATAATTCTGCAGCAACCGGGAGAGATGGAAACGCCATCCCACAGCTCTCAGGCAACGTCTCTGAATTCCTTCAATACGATCCGAGTGTATCTTGTAGAAAGGCGACCAAATCACAGAGGCGTATTCAAGCGTGCTACGCACCAGGCTGCAATACAAAGTCAATATACTTCGTGGTTTCTTAAAATCTTTCGTCGTTCTAAGAATGAATCCCAAGAGTTGACTTGCCTTCTTTGTAATATGGTCATAATGTTGTCTGAACGTTAGCTTTTCGTCAAATAGTACTCCCAGATCACGCACTACATTATCCCTCACCAAAACTTGACCGTTCAACTTATAATTAAATAGGGTTTTAATAGTTTTTGTAGTGAAAGATATAACGTTACACTTTTTTATGTTCAGTACCATCGCATTGTCCACGCACCAGTTGCATATTGTATCCAAGTCGTTCTGGAGACTATTGCAATCCGTTTGGTCCGTTATGGATTTGTAAACCTTGAGATCATCCGCATACATCAAACTGTTACACTCAAGGCGCTTAACAAGATCGTTAATAAAAAGTATGAAAAATAATGGACCCAAATGGGAACCTTGCGGAACGCCAGACGGAACGTCTACCGCTGATGACTTGTAGCCCTTAAGTGTAACAATCTGACTGCGTCTAGTCAGATAGGATTCTACCCACCTCAGTAAGTCTCCATGTATACCGTAAGACGACAGCTTATTGCATAAGATGTCATGATTGACACGATCAAAGGCTTTAGAGAAATCCGTGTAAACAGCATCCACCTGCTTGTTATCTGCGAAAGCACTACAAAGATAATCCTTATAGACTAATAAGTTGCTGACCGTGGACCGCATTCTTACGAAGCCGTGTTGCTCGGGGCAAATGAGAGGCCTAGTATGAGCATAAATCGAGTCGTATATTAGACACTCAAAGATTTTTGCCATACATGAGAGAATACTGACTGGTCGGTAATTCTCACACTTGGTCTTGTCTCCAGACTTGAAAATAGGTACAATATGAGCTATTTTCCAAACGGATGGGAATATACCAGCTGCAAGGGACCTATTAAAAATCAAGTAGAGTGGGAGCGACAGTTCCTCTGAGCATGATTTTATAAAACTAGGAGGGATCCCATCAGGGCCGGAACCCTTATTTGGGTCCAGTGAACGCAACTTCCGCATAACCTCCCTTCTATCTACATACAGGCCAGATAATGCTTGAGTATCGCTGATCTCAGATGCAAGAGCGACCCTACCTACCGACGTTGGTGTTCCAGTATAAACGGAGCTAAAAAATTCTGAGAATAGTTCACATATCCCGTATCCATCAGAGCTACTTGAACTGTTATGTGACATTCTTTGTGGTATACAGTTAACTGATTTTTTACTGTTAACATATCTCCAAAAAGACCTAGGACTATCAACAAGTGACCTCTCCACATTTGACAAAAATGTGTTATAACATTCGGCCATCATGACTTTGCTGCGAGATCTTAAAATAGCGAATGTGTCATAGTCACGGGGATTCTTAAATTTTTTAAATCTTTTATGGTATTTATTCTTCTCTTCAATACATTTTCTTAAAGGATTACTGAACCATTCCGGGTATTTCTTTGATTTATTTTTTATTGTAGGTGTAAAACGAGAAATTATGTCGCGCAAGGTATCATAAAACAGCGCGACGCCTTCATCTACATCCGTACCCTTTAGCAGCTCCACCCAATTTACTGACGCTAACTCATCTCTTAGCCCAGAGATGTCACATTTATGAAAGTTAAACCTTTTACTGTTTACGTGGGGTTTAAGAACAGGGGCATCAAGTGTGATAACCCAATGGTGGATGATGGATGTCGACTTTCGTGAGAGGTTCAGAGCATGCAATAGATATTGCATCTGATTTTGTCGATAGCACGAGGTCTAGTAATCTATTATTGCCGTTAACAATGTGGTTGAACTGGTGAAGACCACCAAGGGACATATTATCCATAAGCAGGGACGCTCTAGCATCTAATGGACTGGAAGGGATCATATATGTTTTATCACTATCATGAGACCATGTGAGTTTGGGTGTGTTAAAATCACCTACAAATATATACGCGGAGTTTGCATCACTACTGTGAGTAATTACTCTATTGCAATTGTCATAAAATTCGGACATCTGCGCCAGTCTGAGATAATCCGGAAGATAACAAACACATAAGTGTATGCTATTTTTAATGGATGGACTGTTCAGATGGATTGTGATCCAGAGATCCTCAAATTGTGTTTCCCAAGAGTAATTTCGAGTAACGTTCAGACCCCTTTTCAGAGCTACAAGAACTCCGCCACCGTCGGACTTTGCATTGTCGTACGTACACATATAACGATCCCTGCGGAATGTTACATATCGATCATCCACTAACTCTTCCGTAAAGACACCGGCATTAATATTTGTCTCTGTTAAACATATGACATCGTAGTTGCTGTTTAATATACTTAGAAAAATATCCTTCGTTTTACTCCTTAATCCATTAACATTTTGATAAAAAATTAACATAACACAATATAAGAATTGAATCTATACAGTAACAGACTAATACAAGACTATTATAGCTTAATGAAAAATTAAAGCTTATCCAGGGAAGCTAAGTTCTTAATTAGGATCGCAGCCGAGTTTTCGTCTTTTCTCATATATATTCTTCCAAATTTAACCCACGCAAATTTGTAAGATTTATCCCTTTTAGCCCTCCTTGCTGCGGCATATAATTCTTTACAAGCCGACGACAAATGTTCCGTAACATATATTATTGTTCTGTCGCCTTCTATGTCCAGGTCTTTGGAGTTCAAAGTGTTGTCTCTATGGGCTTTATTATACCGATGCACCGAAGACAGCAGGTTGTCGCGGAGACGAGTTGATGATAATGTAATCAAAATATTACGTGGTCGGTCTGATTTCGGGTTTTGTTTAGCCACCCTTCTGCAGGCATTAACATCAGTCTCCGAAATTGTACAATTAACTACCTCACACAATTTCTTAAATGTGAGAAGTATATTTTCGTTTTTCTTCTCCGGCACTGCCTGAATTTCAACGTTAAGACTCCTTGATTGCCTGTCGATAATGGTAAAACGTTGATTTAATAAGTACACCTCTTTCTCCAGCTGTTCGCTTTTGTTGGCCAAATCAGTGATCTCCTTTTCCTTAGCCTGTAATTCCTTCTCCAATGATTTTTGACTTTCTGTGAAGAAATCCGTAGTTTTAGTTACCTCCACTTTCAAAGTTTCAATAGCCTTAGCAACTTCAGACTGTACTAGTACTTTGATTTCACTTATAAATGAAGACTTAAGTTCAGATATCATAGATTTAAATTTACTTTCCAACTTTACGTCCAACATGTTACCAATACGCATCAGAATTGCGTCGTTGTGCGGCAGTGACTCATCGTCGTCATCACTGACTTTATTCGCGACATCATCACCCTGCTGCACAGGGGGTTGCTGCACTCCCTTCACAGGTGTATTGTCAGTCTTGGGAAATCGGGTTGTACATTTAGGACACTTCCAGTCCCTAGCTAGTCTTCCTGATCCCGTACGATTAAGTGTAGCGCATGCGCGATGATAAATAGCTTTACAGTTGGAACAGGCTATCGCGTCATCCTCGACAACGTACCCTCTGCAGCACTCACAAACAGCCATCTAGAATGATCGGAAGAAGAAGAAACGGCCACAAAAAAGTTAATCAAATTCAAGTTCTGTATAACTTATGATATCGAAAGTTTATGTATTCTTCTCCTACTCTCAATACTTTATAATATTTATTTATAAGGCACAATAAAGAAAAGTAAAAAATATAAAATATAAAAAAAGTTCAAAAAGTTCTTTCTATGGTCCGGGTTCGAACTCACGACCACTCGATATCGCGCATTTCACTCGACCGCAAAAACATTGCGCCAGCTAGCTCGTATCGTAAGTGGCGAAATAGGCGATGCCGTTTTAAAGCGGAGGCAATTAGAAGTATCTGTTTAAAACTAGTTTCTTTGTTCACAATAGCACTGCACTCGACCTTCACTTGACCGAACCAAATGTTTTAAGTTAAATTTGGAAATATTAGTTTCACATAAAAAGTAAACTAAATTCTAAAAACAAAGTTCAGAAGAGCCCGGAATTCCGCGTAGAATGATGTTAAGTTAACAAACAAACAAAACAAAAATAACTTTATTACAAAATATTGTTTCACAATGGTCAATTTATTTTCACTTAAAATAATCGACAAAAACATGCTTATAACAAAGCTTTCTTTTCAAGACTTTCTCAATACCAAACTACATTCTGTACTTTATAAAATCGCGCAATTAAAATATTTTTTTATTAATCAGTACTCACACAATCTCAGAATAATAATAATTGAGCAAATCAAACATGGCTAGAACTAGAAGCTTAAAATTATAACCCTGCATATTGCACTTCTAACATCGAATTGAAAACTAGAAAAAATACTTTGAATTAGTAAGTAGTAGTTGTGAATAGTTATCATCATATTTTTGTCTTGTCTACAAGAAAGAGATGACAACATTTTTTTTTTATTGTTTCTGCACTGCAAAGCATGCCTCGTAGCGATAATCAAGACTTAGGTCTATAGTCAGTTTTGAGTATGAGTGTAGTTTGAGTCGGTCTTACAAGAAAAATTCTGTCAACGATGAGCGATATAGAGACGAATGGGGACAGGGGTGCCGTATTAAAGAGATCCATGTCGAAAATATGTCTTGGTTACACGTGTCGCGAAGCACTTGCGCTCATGTGCGGGCAGACACAGGCGCCCTCCTGTTACAGGTCTATGGGGTAAGTGGTCTGTGCCTGCGAACGACGCAACGCACAGATGGGAGCATCACCGATAGAAGTACAACCGCAGGAGATGTCTTCAATTCGAGTTTAGACAGCTTCTTAATCATACAAAATAAAGTACAGAATATAGCTCGATATTTAATAATTGCATTACCATTATCCGCTTTAAAAATACATGATACAGAATTAAAAATACAAGGAGTAAATTACAGATTTAAAACCATTGATCTCCTATAAACAACTAGATACACAAAGGTCTTACTAAAACAATTTAAAAAACGTCCAAATGAGGGTCCATTTTTAACGTCTAAATGAAATGAAATGAAAATGAAATGTTTGAAATGAAATGTTTATTTTACCATACAGTATTTTACATTAACTTATTAATCAGTGAAGCCCACACTAGGCTAAGCCTGTCCCGTGGGATTCTAAAGGAATTACAGTTACAGAACGACGGATTTTTATGGTTTAAGTTACAGGTTGTTAGGTATACAGTTAGTTAAGGTAACAAATAATGATATCCAAAAGTTTAAATATAGATTGATATGATTTCAATATGTTCAGTGGGTTGTGTTGTGTGTGTGTTTGTATGAGGGTGTAGTGACGTGTGTATGTATTTGTATGAGGGTGTAGTGACGTGTGTGTGAGAGAGAGGGTGAGTGTGGCATGTGTTTGTATGCGCGCATCTACTTATTTAACTATTTTAAGGAAGTCTTCTGTCTCATCGTAAGACCACCCCAACAGTAGCCGCTTCACCTTTTGTTTTGTTTCTCGAACACTCGAATTTTTAATATCGCACTGAGATACCAACTTATTATATAAGAAGGGGACGCGGAAAGTGAGGAATCTATGGGAGAACATTGTTCTACATCTGAGGGTGGATATTTTAAAAATACGTTTTGTCAGCATGAGTGTATAATCAGGTGAGTTGAGTACAGCTCTATGAGCATGTAAGACCACTCGCAAAAAGTAAAGACGCCTGACACTCAAAACCTCTGCCTCCCTATACACTGAAATTGTGGGATATCGATACGGTTTTCTGAGCATAACTTTTAAAACGGATCGTTGTGCTCTTTCCAGTTGAATGAGTATGGTTTTAGCTGATCCTCCCCAGGCCAGTATACAGTAGGACAACAGCGACTCACAGAGAGCAGTATATACAGAAAAGAGCAATTTCTTGTTTGCTGCGTCGCGAAGAAGTTTCATTGTGTACATTAGTTTTCTAACTCTACCAGACATGACTACTATGTGGGCCCTAAAGGACAGCTTATCGTCAATAGTGACTCCAAGGTATTTTATTGTGTTTGCCCTGTTAATGCTCGCGCAATTACAATGTAAGTTACAGGAGTTTGATACGTGAGAATATGAATCACATGTGTGAATTTTTATGTCTGTATACTGATTGTAGGGCGCTGATGCAGCGGTTTTATGAAAATACAGTGCCTTGGTCTTTGTAGTACTGAGTGTCAAGAGATTGTGGCTTAACCACCTTGCAATCTGAGCCATACCCGTCTCAACAGTCATTTTCAGTTCGATCCAAGTAGAGTTATGAAAAACAATGGCTGTATCATCTGCATAGCAGATGATGTCAGAGTTGCGGACTGAGAGAGTCATGAGGTCGTTCAGGTAGACCAAAAAGAGCGTGGGGCCCAAGATGCTGCCTTGTGGGACACCAAAGGGGATTTGCCTCGGGCTGCTGGTGAAGGCGTTAACTCGGACACATTGCATTCTGTTTGTAAGGTAACTTTGAAACCAGTGTAGGGCTAGCCCCCTGATCCCAAGACATTCAAGTTTCCTTAGCAAGATCGGAATCGACACTGTGTCAAACGCCTTCGCCAGGTCGAGGAAAACTCCGGCACATGCCCGTCCTTGATCCAGGTGTGACGAGACGATACGGTTAAATGATGTTACTGCATCTTCGGTAGATCTGCCACGCCTAAAACCGTATTGTTGGTGAGATATAAGTTCATTTGAGTCCAAATACTTGGTCAATCGTTTATTAACTAGTTTCTCTAGAATTTTTGAGAATGCTCCAAGGAGTGAAATTGGACGGTAATTGCTTGGCACGTTTCGCTGACCACCTTTATGTACAGGAGTTACCGCAGCCATTTTCCAGCTGTCCGGAAATACACCGCTCGAGAGACTTAGATTAAAAATGTATGTGAGAGGCAGTGTTATATAATCTTTTATGTTTCGGATAAGAGCATTGTTAATACCGTCCAACCCTGGAGCACTAGAATGTCTCAACTGACTGATAACACTCTCGACTTCGCATATATCTGTAGGTTGTAGGAAAAAAGAGCCTGCTGGGGAATGCTGCAAGTCAATCAATGAACTCAAGGATTCTTGGGTTTCAAGCAAAAGGTTTAGTGTTTCATCAGCGAGCTTCTGTCCCACGGTAACAAAGTAATCATTACAGAAGTTCAGAGAGTCTACTTCACTATTCCTAGCCTTCAGAAGATCTACAGCTGGGGTATTCGTTTTTTGGGTGTGTGAAATGCGTTTTATAGAGTTCCATAGCTTTTTCGAGTCTCTTAAATTTTTCGTAAGATCTGCACTATCGTATTCATTTTTAAGTTTCCCAATTAGATTAACGTAGTAATTTCGGTATCGGGTATAAACAAGTCTTTTCGTGTCGTCTCCTGGGTCCCTTCGATATTGTGCGTGCAACCTATCCCTATGCTTTGAACACCTGATTAGGCCTGGTGTCATCCAGGGTTTTAATGTGTTTTAGAGCGACTCAGCTGTACCACCCGGGAGTGTTTATTTATAATTTTAAGCAGCGTAGAGTTGAAAGATTGGACAGCTGCATTTACGCTATTCATCGTGTTCAAATCAGTCCAATCCACGTCTCCAAGCTCATTTGAAATAGCAGTATAGTCATATTTTGTGCATTGTATTTTAGGCTCCCTCGGTTTCTCACCCAATACGGCCACCCCTGCCATTACAAGATTGTGATCAGTTATGTCCGCGGTGTAAACTATGGATTCGGTCCGAATTTTGTATGGTACCATGATGTGATCAAGACATGTATTAATGTGAGTTGGTTTATCAACTGCAGGCATTAGTCCAAGATTTGCAAGAAGACCTAAGTACTCCGTGCAATAGCTATCTGAGGGAGCGGAATCCATGATATCGATGTTGATATCACCTGCTAGGACCAGTAGCCTGTTCTGTTTTAATGTTCTGACTGAGGTTTCAAGCGAACCAAGAAACTTTGTAGGGTCCCGAAATGAAGGCGACCTGTAGACTCCCAAAACCGAGACGACGCCAGGGATGTCGACAAAAAGACTATTTGACTCTAGGATATCGGGTTCGTGGACCACTGGGGACCACGCACACCGAACATAAACTACAACTCCGCCCGATTTGTTTATATATTTTACTGTTCTAAATGAGTTATAGCCATCAAGTTGATAAATAGTGGAGCTGTCGTTGATCCAGCACTCAGTGAGGACTATAACGTCAAACTCAATATTTAGCCTGTCATAAACAACTAAGAACTGCTCAAAATTTCGTTGAAGACTTCTAATATTGAAGGTGAGAATCTTAAGTTTATACTTTGACAACGTAATCCCACACAGATCTGATCTATCAAAGATGTGGCAATTTATCGTCAATGAGTTGTCGATATCATAAATTAAATCAAGAGTAGTCATTGATGTTAATTGTAATAATTATTTTTGCTGAATATACCAAAATTGGAGCAAAATTGCCACTATAAATGGAATAATTGAGTCGTTGTGTGGTTTCGTCACGAGTTTCATGGGTGTATGCGTCGATTTCAGCTAGGGCACACGATAATGTATGATGTTTTGATGATGCAAGAGACTCACTATAAGACTGCGTGCGCGTGTGTGTGAGTGAGTGTCGTGTGAAGATGTAGGATTTATGCGTTAAGTGTTGCTTGTTACAAAAAGGAAAGTCCCAAAGAACATACAAAAGTTCACATACAAGTGAAAGAAAACGACAAGCAGTGATACTAATGATCGGTGCGTGTATCTCATATTGCCCGACTGATGCTGTTCGCAAGAGAACCGGTAGCAGCGGGAGTCGCCGTGGGTCGTGAGCCAAATAGTAGATCCAAATCCAAATTTGACCGTATTGGCTTCGTAGTCCTGTCGTCCAAGCGGACATATATCGTGCCATTGCTCGTCCAGCACTGCTTGCCTTTCTCCTTGGCACAGATTCTGACCTCACGAAATAAGTGACGGTTTGCGGGGGTCAATCTTTCGTTTGTGTAAATTGTACGCTCGGGACCGTTTGGGAGAAGATCCTTATTATTTAGATTTCGTCGGGATTTGGCTGCCTTTATAAATTCGTCTCTTTTTGACTTTCTTGTGAAACGAACTACAATGGGGCGGTTCAGCAGGCCACCATTTTCCTTGCCCGCACTTGGGTTCGAGCGCCGGGGGCCCGCACGCCAAACGCTATCCAAATCGTGTTCCTTGAGTTCTACTCCGATCTTGGCCGCTGCCACCAGCACCAGGTGATGTAGGTTCTCGACTTTCTGTTCCGTAATGCCTGATATTTCTAACTCGTTCCTAAGAGTTAGCTGCACCTGTGAGTTCAGTTGATCCTGAAGCTGGATAATGACGGCACTCTGATCTTTATCTTCCCTTCGGTCTTCGAGAAGCTTTAGGCGAGTTTCAGTGGTTTCCAGTTTCGCCGTGACGCCGTCAAGTCGGTTGTGGCATCGATTAAGGGAAGATACAGCCCCGGAAAGCTCAGTATTAAGTACCTTGATTTCCTCACGCAAAAGGCGAACCTCCGCCGCAAGCGCCTGCAGAAGTCCCTCACTGGATGGAGATGGAACACCCTCAGACGTAAAGTTAGGCTTTTTTCGAAATGTAACGTGGTCAAGGGGCGGATGTCTAACAGGGGTGCGAGAGTTATCTCCACCCTTTTTATACGTCGCCTTGCATTCAGGGCACAGCCATACTGTATCTTTGATGTCTGAGCGATCCTTAAGGTTCAGGCACGCCGCACGGTAGACAAAATCTACTCACGCATACATCCGAGTCGCAGACTATGAGATCCGCAGCATCTACCGCCGTGCGGCATCCAGAACAAAGACTCGCCCTATTAGGGGTAGTTTCGGAACCTCTCACTGATTTAGTTGTGGACATTTTGTTATCATGTACCAAGTGTCACTTGAGATACCACAGCGACAGCTGAGCGATAGTTTCGTTATAAAACAGGCGTAGCGGGGTACAGGGGCAAAATAACTAGCGATAATTTAGCGACAGCCAAGCGATACGTGTCAGCGCAAACTGGTGTATCGTAGTACGGGGGCAATTGTTCAAGCCGAGATAGGTATTCACTCAAATATCTTCGAAAGTACTAACTCAAGATAGATAATTATTATCACACGACACCAATAAGACTGTACACTATACAATTGCACTATATTCACAAACGAAAGGTCACTATTTCAAGTACTGGGAGTAAAATTTTAGGAGCGGAAAAATATACGTGTTTTATTTACGACTGCCGTCAATTCATCAAGTCCACAACGATACGATAACTTTTTGCACACTTTTACAATTAAAAATAAGACAAACAGTTAAACACGACTTGTCGATAGGTATTTGTTTTGATCTATGCCATATTCATTCGCCAAGGTCATTTGCTGGTAGAACGCCCCTAACGATACGACCACACTTCGACGTGCAAAGAAATTAGCATAAAAATATCTGTTGTGTTCAGTGTACGATGTTTCATGTTGCATGTTCCTTTCAACTAACATTGAATATAATGCTTTAGTTATTTTGACATGTTCATATCTGGATGTGAAGCGCCACGCACCATTCGACAGCAAGCAAAACACCACGTCTACGCTTCCATTCTCAGCTGCAAAATCCAGCGACGACTTACCACCGTGTTTGCTTACAGCATTAACGATAATATTGTCCTCGATTTCTTTAAAAAATGCGATTCCGTTTGCATCAGACAACGATACTCTTTCCAAATTAATTCCTTCTGAATATTTGATGTCCTTTTTTATTTTATTGTTTTGGCAATCGTTAAAAATACGATTTAATTTGACTATGTCGTTCGTTTTCACACAATTGAATACGAAATTTACTTGCATCAAGAAGTGGAGTGACGATAAGTTGTCTATGTCGATGACATCAAAATGTGCACCATGTATTAGTAGTTCTTTCACCGCATGCCCGGATTCTATGGCATAGTGCAATGGTGTTTTGAGCAGATTGTCTTGTAAATTCACATTAGCCCCGTACGATGTGAACAGGTGGACTAAAGGAACAAATGTGACCGGATCATAATTCTGAGTGATGTAATGCAAAGCTGTCTTACCAGTGGAATCCTGTGAATTGACATCAATTAAATAATTATTCAAAAAGAAAGCACTTTTGTCTGAATATAGGAATTGAGTTCTGACGTTTTCATCTACTTTTGTCAATATATTACTAATGTGTGTTACCAATTTATCTTTATTGGAATGTAGTTTTGTAAAGCAAGTGTGCCAAGCTTTTAGGTTTTTATATTCAAATATTAGATGCAATGGCGTTTTCCCAATATTGTTTTCTACAAACAAGTCCGCCCCATATTCGAGTAACATCGAAGTGATGCAGTCGTCGTCTTGTTCATATTCGATAGCGTAATGTAACGCTGTTCGACCGTCATTGTCCTTGATATTTATATCTGTATGGCTATTTATCAAAAAATCCAATCCAGATGCATTATGTTTCAGTTGTATGGCTAACATGAGGGGAGTTCTGCCATTCACGTCTCGCATATCGCCCCAATCTCTTGTAATATGACACAAACAATTCGTTTTATGTCTTCTACAACTCAACCTGAGATGGTCATAATAACTGCCCCAATCGAAGTCGCACATACTGACTACTGCGTAGTGCAATGGAGTCCAACCGAACAGTTCGTCTTTAACGGAAAAGTTCAGTATTGTCTCAGCCGTTTTCTTATCGTCGATGGCTCCAAGTATATCAAACATGTTGTTTTTATGCTGATGGCTGCAACAAGACAAGTGCAGCGGCGTCCTGCAGCGAGAATCTCGAATTTTATTAAGATTTGCTGGGTCTCTTAGTACATCCACGTCTCCATTCAAAGCAGCCGTTAAAACTGCACTGTCTTTAATATTTTTGACCAATTTGTAATTTAAGAACTTAAAAAGCACCCACGATTGAAAACCTGGGTTGGTAAGGATGTTGTAGAGAAACGCACGAGCAATGTTGCGTTCATCATTTTGCAACATGTCGGCGAGGAGAGCGGCGGCGAGGTGTTCTGCGAAGGTGCGGTGTATGAAGTGGGGCTTGCCGTCTACGACGCGGTCAATTATACCTGTTTTCTCCTCTGCCTTCATGATTGTCTTGATCAAGTCGCGAGTGGAACAAAGCTTCTCTTCCGATAGCAATTGTTTCAGTTCATCTTCTGAAAACAGTGCGAATAGCGCCAAATATCTGTTATTTTCCAAGCATAGCTTCTCGTATTGCTCCATCGCATAGCGATTTGGAAGGCTGCCATACAGTTCTTTGTATGCTAAATTGAATTTTTCTTTTATGAAGATGTCGTATAAATCGTTAAAAGTGAAATTTTCAGTCAAATCAGGAAGTACTTCCGAGTCGTAGTACTCTTTAAATTTATTCTGGTATACTGTAGCTATCATGATTACGTGCAGCGGTATGCTTGTAAACGTGGACAGATGGTTTGACGTGCCACTTCCCATGTGCTGGGATATTAATTTCCAGATGTTGCCAATGAATATCTTGGACAGTTGGTCTAAATTTTTAATATTAAATCGATTTTCCCAAAACCTTGTAAACATTTCTACTTGATCATTTTCATGGAGTGGAGCAATTTCGTAAGCGAACGATCCCAACCTGTTCTCCAATTCGCTTTGAATGTTATACGGGCGAGTGGTGACCCATATCTTTTGCACTTTAGTTTGTTTCAATGTTTCTATGAGATCGAGCACTACAGTCTTACAATCGGGACTGATCTCGTCAAATCCATCGAGATATACTACAACTCTGCCCTGATTATAAAAATGTGTGAATAGATCCACTTCAAAAGTATTCAACCGTTTATCCTTAATACCATGAGGGAATTTTGGATAGATTTCATTATTCGTATCTATTATCAGAAATTCATCGGTTAAGTCAAACGCAGCATTGTATAGGAATTTGAGTGTTTCCTTTATATGAACCGCTGATAAGTGAAGAAATTCTTTTAGGTAGTTTATTAACTCGACTTTAACAACCCACGGTTTGCCAAGCTCCTGATCTCTCTCCACGTTCAAAGCTAAGTGCGTCAGTAACGTGGACTTGCCCATCCCGGGCTCGGCGTCCACGATTACTACTTTATCCGAGGACGCTATCACTTGTTGCGATGTGTATACGTATTGTTTCTTACTAACATGTTTACGCAACTCCACAACACTGCCACAAGATTGTTGCCAAAGCAACGTGTTACGGATGTTGATGAAATAACATTTTTGATTGCCATACGACGTGTTCCGATTTTTAATACAATCATGCTCGTTACAGATCATGATAATAATTCTGCATGAAAGCAGAACCATTGCGGGTATCATCCCAGCAGTATCACAAACTATTATATCGTTTTCCTCGCTAAAACTGAAATTTTCTTTTTCGTTCAAATCTTTGTAGACATTATTAGAGCCGCGCAAATGAAATCCACCACTTTGGGCGACCCAGTAAATGACTTTGTCACTGTATAATTGTTGTAATTCGACAAAATCATTCGATTCATCCGAAACCAATATAATAACTGGCTTTGATTGTATATCTCTTTCACTCAAATGTTCATTAGGTAATACAACCATTGTATCATCATCCACACTGTCATTGCCGTCACCATTATGTGGTCTAGAGTGATACTCAAGTTTCTGTTTAAACCAATGTATAGTTCTGTCCCCGTGTGTTCTACGTAACTCTTCAAATTCGTTCTTGTGGTCAGAAATCAAAACAATTTCCTTTATTTCCTGATCACCCTTCAGATCAGATTCAAATACGTTACAGTTATATATTATTGAAAATTTACTATTGAGCTCCATAATACTTTTATTTATACTGATACACCGATGAAAGGTCCTGTCAATGAAGTAATCTATAGTTTTCTTATAATTCTCATCTGTGGGTTCTTTGCCTATAGCTATTTGTTCGTTACAAATAAAATTTTCTAACATATCTTCATTTATCAGCTGTCTTGCTTTATCATTTATTAGGGAATTTATAGCTGTATCTTTACCTTGAAATTTAACGTTAGTTCCATCCAGAAGCTTTTGTTGCGATTCTGGGGTGAGGTCGAGTAAGTTATTGTCGGTGTCTACTAATTTTGTGTACATGTCCTCCCCTAATACATGTAGTTGGGATAATTCACGAATTACGTCTTCAGCGGTATCTTGTTGTTCGTGGCATATAATTAAAATGATCTTTTTCTTTGGTTTGTTTTTCAAAATTTCGAAATAAATTCCCAATATTCTTTTTGCGTCATGTAAAGGCATCATCGGATCAATATTGATGATTAAGTTGTTGAATACTGAAGAACTGAACGCATTTTTAGGACAAGCTGACGAACCAATTAATTCTTCTAGGGATTTCAGATCAAGAAACATATGATCGTCTTCATTTGTTTTACTGGCGTTCAATACTTTAATCACAGTCAGTAATTGAATTTTGTAATAAACAGTTAAAATTTGCGTTGTGTTATTTGTAAAAAAATTATTGAGTGTCTTAATTACTTTAACATTGTTATTGAAATGGTAATTTTTTTCGAATTTGAATTTATTTATTAAAGATTGTCCGATCAACCCTGAGCGAGCAAAATCTTGTTTCAAAGTATTAAATATGCCTTCAATGTGCTGTGATTGCAAAAATCTACCTTTTTGTTCGTTGATCCAATCTAGCATTGTTTTCAAGAAATGATTCGATATCAATGCACTGTCAGTCAACTTCATCTCTGCACCCATTTCGTTCATTATAATGCTATCCAACTGATCCACATTGGGCTGCCGCACTGCTAAGACAAATTTATTAAAAAACTCGTCAACTTCTGCATCAGAAACATTAAGGGACAAAGAACCTTTACTATCTAAATTGAAATTCCTTGGCACTTTAATCATAACATTTTGTAATATGTTATTGATATCAGAGATTACTGAGCCTTTCTTAAGCACACTGTAAGATTGTGTTAATGCACCTTTGAATTGTTTTAAGAAAGCGTCCCCATTACATTGATCGTCTAGAAATTTGTCATGGATTTTGATGCACCGCTCCTTTTTGACAGTCTCTAGTTTGAAGACATTGTCCAGAAGCCAGCCTCGGTAGCAGAGGATCAGGCTATCTGGTTCCAATCCATTGTTAGCTACTAGTCTAGCAACACTGGTCGCTAGCTTCTCGAAATGATTCGTCTTGAAACTCGAAACCAACTTATTGTGTAGATCAGAACCTATCTTGAATTTGTACTGTTTAGCTGCGACGTTGTTTTTATGACTTAATATATCATCGTCACTGCTATCTATCGCTTCGACTGATTGTTGAACTTCAGCGCTTAGATCTATGTTAGTATAAAATATGAAATCTTTAAGTTCGCCGTCAAATTTTGTATTCTGTTTTATTTTGCGGTACGAAATGAAATATTTGAGGACATCAAAGTCGTCTTCAGATGTGCTGAGTAATTGATCGGGTTTGATAGTTTTGGTGTCATCTAGTCGATGTTTGGCTTGTAGAAACCGGTATTCTTTGCCGCTGTTATCTTTCTTTTGACACGAGAAGACTACGTCGTCGAATTTGTCTGCCTCGGCGACTTCTGTGCCCAGACTGAAGTCGCGGCCGTGTTCACGAGCGCGGATTAAGAATAGCATCAGGAGTCTGAGTTGGTATATGATGCCATGGGTACTGATCCTTATGCCTGATGGTTTTTCTATGGTTTGTTCTATGGTTATTCGGGTCTGCGGAGGCTTCGGCATGGTGCAGGGTCGACAGTCCTGATGAGGACTTTGCTGGATCGAAGACAGCGGGAGTCGCAGCTGGAATAATTTTAATAATATATTAGATAAACAAAAAACCCAAAATCAAAATATCTTTATTGCAAGATTACGTTGGTACTCTTATAATATTTATGTGGTCTTATAATATATTTTATATATCGTTAGATACAGGGATGGGTGTCTGGAAGAGGCTCAGGACAGGGATGGATGGAAGAGGAGGGGGGAGACCTTTGCCCAGCAGTGGGACAATATATAGGTTCACAAAATATATATATATATATATTTATCCTTTTCACAATCTACCTATAGCAGGCGTACAATATTTATTATACTTACATAGCTAATTGTAATTGAATCCAAACGTATTACTTTGGCGCTAAAACATTAATTAGGTATAAGAGACGACAACGGTCCACTCTCTGTCGATATCAGCGTAAAAATAAAGTCAACCAAACACGTAACATACCTATCTGAATAAAGAGAATGTGTTATATCAGCTGAAGCGTTATATCGGCTCTTATCAGTACGCTTATAGCGATATCTGTACATACTGCGTGACAGGACCTAATGTAAGTGGCGGGGACTCCCTGACAAGTGAGATCGACCAACGAATCCAGCTACAGCCATCGAAACACAGACCACTTACCCCATAGACCTGTACCAGGAGGGCGCCCGTTTCTGCCCGTACATGAGCGCAAAATTGCTTCGCGACACGCGTAACAGTAGTAAGGTTTAATATGACACCCCTGGCCCCCGCTTCGTCTAATAGCGCCTATCGCTTGACATAATTTTTCGCTTGCAAGTTTGTACCGATTTCATGTCTCTGGGGTAAGTGGTCTGTGCATCAAGCACCGTCGTCGGCGGGACAAGTTATGTCGGAGCGCGCACAGAAACGCCACCGGCGACGCGGGCGTGGCGCGCTCACCTTGAGAAAGACCGTCGGAATCGGTCGAAACTGTCGGTCTAATTGCCGACTTCAACAATATAAGTGAGTGATATCCGTTTATATATAATAATTTAATATCTAGCTAGTATCGTATACAGGTGAACTAATATTCGTGTATTAGTAGATAATATTATACTTAATTAAATTATATAAAATAAATTAATTATAATATTAACCTAAAAAATATATATATAAACTAAACTAAACTAAAAACTATATGTACAATAGGTCAGTTGAACTATCTGAATGGCTTAGCATTACATTCAGGTGAACTTGAATTCATTCGACAAAATCAAGTGGATGGTCAGGCTTGTGACTAGGGAATGCAATCTCGAGGCGAGATTAGAAATTTCAATCTCGCGAGATCTCGGCATTTTCGTGATCTCGAGTGAAATTAAAAAAATATTGTTTTACTCAAGTAACTAAAACGCAATGTAAATACCTTAGTGGTGATTATGATAAGAATAAAGTACAATAATAATTGGAAAACAAAGCTCTTTTTTGTTGTTGTAATTATTTACTATTATTTACCAATTAAGCCATTCTTGAATACACAAATCACAATTACCCATATTTTTAATGTTATTTTAGAAATTTAAATTACCACAGAATTTGTTTTAATATGCCACCCTATATAGTCTTAATAATAAAAAAATATGCGGGACTCTTGACCATGGCGCCAAACTTCAGATCCTGCTTGAATTCTCCAATAACTTCACCATACTGTCATTCGCGAACATTTTCTGATTATTTTAACGTGATATTAAACACAAGACAAACACCCACTGTAGACACTAAACTAAATATTATTAAATAATTTCGCAACCGTCGTTTCCCGCCATTTTCAATAGAAATTTTATTATTTTTTTTTTTTTCTATTTTGTTTATGTTAAGTTAAAGTTTTTTTCCTCCGCAGACAAGTCTCTTCCGCTCCTTTTAGTTCTACTAGTAGAACTTTTAATAGTTTAAAGAGGACCAACCCGCGTTGGCTTTGAAACATCGTGTAAATGTAAATTAAAAAAATGGCGTGCAAAAATGTACACAACGTGCTTACTTGCAGTAAAGAGGTTTGATTTTGACTATTTAATGAATTATGGTAATAAAAAATTAAAACTAAACTATTTAAACAATCGTATTGTATCGCTATACAGCGAAGCAACGCCGCCAGCCATTTGGGCACATTGCCAATTGTGGGGGACATGGCGCAGGTTTTTTATATATAATTTTGTTTAAATACTTTGACTATTACTTATATCACACAAGTATGCAAGGTATAAATGCTGATTAAATGCTAGTCACGTTCATGGACAGTAGAAATTACGAAATGACAGTGAAAATTCTCATACAATTCGGAACTACTGTCATAACCGTGGGGGATTCTAAGTATGTGCGTGTCAAGACCGACAAAAATGTACCTACAACCTTTATTTTGACAGTACACATACCTATTTTCTACACAGAATGACAGTGGGACCGCTCCACAAAGAAAACCGCCTACGAACGCCGCGGGAGATGCCGTTGTGTCTTTTTAAATGCATCAAAATACTACGTCATACGCCGTACTGTCATTTTCCGAATACTCAAAGTACGGCATATGCCGCCACTGTCCATGAACGTGTTAAAAAGCTTATTTAAAATATATAATCATTTATTATTTACTCACCTATAGGATCCACGATATAAAACACAATGTAGATCTAATAGCTGCCTGTCCACTGTGCCGTAGCTATTTTGTACGAAGTATAAAATACTGATAAGGGCTATCAGCCCATGTCAGTGTATTTTGACAAACCTCACACAGATATATTTTATCGCAATACCGACCACGATTCCACGTGTGCGTTAATGATTAAGGATAAGGTTCTATATGTGCATTCCAAATACATACTTATCAGTCAATAACACAATTTCACCTTTTTGAGTCATAATTTATACCTCTCGGGCCAGACTCGATAACGAAATATAATCTCTAACGAAAAGATAAACTAGATTTAGATACCAACTTATCTTTGCCATTGTCAAAATAATGTCCAAAGTTCAAAGTTATTGTATAAAAGGTAAATAAATACATTATGTTTACAGATATATTATAGTTTTCCACTCCTGCCGTTGCGGTGGTGCTGTTGACCAGCTCGGCCACCATGGTCTGTCGTGCAGCGGAAGTGCAGGCCGCATTCCCAGACACGCCGATCTTAAGGCCTCGTATGCGCGTATTTTCAGTTTTTCGATGAAGGCTACGGCAAAAACTACTAAAATTAGACGTCTGAAAAAAATATATAGCAATCTTGGGGTGTATATTTAGGGACTGATGAATACCTATACACGATTGGACAAACTTCGCTCGATAGAAAAAAATCGCAAACAACCCCTTCCATGTCATTTAAAATTAAAATTATGTCTAAACCGAAATAGTTATTCTTACGAAATATATATCAAAATGTAGGGTATTATAATCACGACAGCTTGTTTAAAAAAATCTGATTTTTATTGGCGTATTTTAATTTCCCTGCCAAAATTCATCCAAAATCAATAAAAATACAAATATGGAGTCACTGTGCCGTGCTCTTCACTCCGCCGCTGCTCCCGACATCTTCTGTCTCGCGCTCGAGTTTGACAGCTCGCCGCCCCTTAACGATATCATCCGTCGGGCTCTTGCCACCGCCGGAGCGCCGACCGTTCTAGAACCGAACGGTCTGGCGCGACGATGGCAAGAGGCCTGACGGCATGACGCTCATGCCCTGGACGATGGGACGGCCTTTGGTATGGGATGCTACTTGCGTCGATACCCTAGCGCCGTCCCATCTTCCAGGGACTGTTAATAAGGTCGGCTATGCGGCAGAATCTGCTGAAAACCTCAAACGGCGCAAATACGCAGGCCTCGGTGATTATTACGTATTTGAGACGTTTGGGGTTGAGACGCTGGGACCATGGGGGCCGGGAGCACACCGCCTAATGAAACAAATTTCACGGCGCCTGAAAAAAACAAACTAATTTAGAATTCAAAAAATAGTAAGAAATCGAAGCGATTTATTCATTGTTTTTGTTATCCTTCTATAGGAGTTGCGAGAGTAGTAGAAAATGATACTGAGTATGATTATGCAATATGAAACCTGTAATAAGTCCCCAACAAAATGATAGGTACAGCTAAATGGTCACGTAGTTTTGTAGGTGGGGCAAAGCTCCATTGAAATGTGGCAATGTCTTTTAGGCGGCCAAGTGCTAGATGCGGCCAAAAGAGACCGCATCGTAACAAGGTCAACGGGAAGTACCCTAAGGGTTTGATTCCATTGCGTTTTCATATAAATATGCGCCAAAATTCGACATATCTTTATATTAATTTGTTCCCGGGTTCTCTTGCAAATGGCGGGAAGCGACGGTTGCGAAATTATTAGATAATTTTCCTTTTACCGTCTACAGGGACTATTTTGTGTTTAATATCACGTTAAATTAATCAGAAAATGTTCGCGAATGACAGTATGGTGAAGTTATTGGATTATTTATGCAAGATCTGAAGTTTCAAGCTTTTATCAAGAGTTCCCGCTACAAGCTCGGGAGTGAGCGTGACTGTCGAGCTGCTTCGTCCAGAGTGATGACGCTACTGCGACTCCTCTGGATGAAGACATGAAGACGTGGCTACCCAGGGTGACGACGCTACTGCGACTCCCCTGGAGGAAGATAGAAGACTATTATATATATTGAATTTTCTGTAACATGACATTGGCAAATGACGAACTGTCGAGTCCATTAATAAAGTAAATAAATAAAATTTGTTCCCGGCAGCATGAGGTTGCAGACCTGGGTATTTGGTATTAATTTCAACTTGATCCGTCCACGCGTTTCTGAGAAAAAAGTATTGACAGACATACGGACAACATAGTGATCCTATTTATTTATTTTAGTTTAGTTTAATTGCAAATATTACGTTATAATTACTTCTTGTTTTTGCTAAATAAATACATTATTATTTGATTAAAAAAGCTATTTACAAAATTTTTGTTGACACTAGACACTATAATAAACTAATCACATAATAATATCAATACTTAAAATAATACAAATAATAAAAGTACCTATTTACAAAATATTTACATAATTAGCATATCGCCTACGTCGCCCCCATGCGGCAGGGTTCCCAGGATGCTGGCGGCATTACCTCGCTGAACGGCTAAACTCAGCCGTTGAGCGAAGTAAGCGCCAGCCCTGAGATCCCCTGTAGCGAGTACCAGTCTTTTGGACATACTCTTAGTAAACATTTTATTTATTCAATATATAACTGACTGGTTTACAGATATCTCCAAAGCACCGAGTCAGTGGATACAATATAATAATAATTCTTAAAATAATTTGACAGCTCGTCAAAGAGCTGTCCAAGCGGCTGGTCGAGGAGTCCGGTGACCAGAGGGCTGGCAGCTACCTCTGCCAACGTATTGCGTTGGCAATACAGAGAGGGAATGCTGCCAGCCTTCTGGGCACCGTGACTCCCGATGCCCTCCTAGAGGACATATTTTATTTATAGTTAATTTATTTATAGGTAGTTTTAGTTTTTAGTTATTTAATGTTAGTTTTTAATCATGTCTTATTCTTTATTAAATTACAACAAATAAAATAATTAATTATAATCTAATCAAGTGCTCTGTAATGTTCCGTATGGTTAGAAAAAAAAAAGTATATGAATATACAATAAAATAATATAAGGATTCCTTTTTTCCTCTTGAGGCCCTCTCTAAAAATAATCATATATTCTGATAGAATCAATTTTATTCAAAATAAAAAATAAAACAAATCACAGAACCAATCAATCAAAAGCTCAGCTACTCATGTAGGTACAGTCAGCAACAGTTCCGCCTGATCACGTTTAGGTTGAAATTCATTTGCAGTTCCCGGCGGCCCTGCAGTTCCTCATTTTTTCATCAACCAATAGCAAACCGGCTATGTGATTTACGACAGTTAACAACAAAATAATTTTTTTTGCACACATTTTTTTATCATTGGACTCCTACATTTTTTCAATAAGAGTTTAGACAAACGAAACAATTATCTTAGACACATAAAAAAGGGTCACTGTCCCCTGATTGCTCAATAAGTTAGGTAGTCTCACCAGGGGGCCGGACGAAGCCAACGCGCAGAATAATATTTGAAAAGTGTGCAGGCGGAGCTGTTGCTGATGGTACCATTGCGAATGCCGCCAGCATTTTGTGCATGTTGCCGGACAACGGGAGCCGGGACCTATTGTACAGTCGAAGACAGAGATAAGTATACGGGGTGCCTCAATAAGGTTGAGATTTTCTCAAAAACTACTGAACCGAATTTAATAATTCTTTCACAGTTACATAGTTTCAACTTTTATCTATCAACCAGTGAAATAATTTTTGCGATAATTTAAGTAGTTTTTGATATAATCTCAACCTTAAAAACTCTCCTGTACACCTTTCTCTGTGTTCCACCGTACATATAGTTTTTAGTTTAGTTTATATTTTTTAGATTAATTTTATGATTGTTATATGAATAAAGAAAGTATTTTCATTTATTCAAATAACTAAAAATATAAACTAACTTACTAAACTTACAATACTAAACTAAAAATAAAAGTACTTACTAAAATATAACTAAAATAAAATAAAACTATATGTACAAAATAGGTCGGTTGAACTATCTGATTGGCTTGCATTACAGATAGTTCAACCGATCCCCGTTGTCCGGCAACGGGCCCAAAATGCTGGCGGCATTTCCCCTCTGGATAGCCAAGCTAATTCTTTGGGCGAAATACAGGCCAGCATTTTGGTCACGTGTGGACTCCACGAGCCGCCCCGATAGATCTTCATAGATCTCCATCGCTCCCGGCCCCCACGGACCCAGCGTTTCTACCCCTTGTTTTATGTATAATAAAGTATATCATATTATTATACATATATAAACGGATATCACTCACTTATATTGTTGAAGTCGGCAATTAGACCGACAGTTTCGACCGATTTCGACGGTCTTTTTCGTGACGTTTCTTCGTTTATATAATATAAGTAATAATTTAGAACATGATGAAAAAATTCTTGCCGTGGCTGCCTACGGCAAGAATTTTGATGAAGATTTTCGGTGGTCGTGGCGTGGCCTGTGGTGGCTCAGTTGGTAAGAGCGTGTCATGGAATGACAAGGTTTCAGGTTCAAGTCCTGCCCACAGCAAGAATTTTTCATCATGTTCTAATTTATTCACCGAGCATGGATAATGCGTAATTCAAATTCTAAGTAATAATTTGTACTAATGGCTTACTATAGTTTTAATTCTAAAAAGTATATCACTGACAGACTACCAGCGCTGCGCGCGCGCCTCCCCGTGCGTGAGCGCGCGCAGCAATATGCTGAGTCAGCGCCTTTAATTACTGCGACACACAGACAATATGTACCTAAAACACTTCATGTTACCTTCCTTAGTGTAGTATACCTATCTGTTCTCCATGTTTGTACCTTATTGTATTGTAGTTGCAGAAACGAATAAATGATTCATCTATCTGTCTATCACTTTAATATTTCAAACGACTATACTATGCCTACTAATATTCCCGTATGTGACACGTGGACGATATCGCTTTATGTGACTTCAGTACCTCCACCATACACTGGAACCCGCGCCGGGTTGCAAGGTCCAAAGGCATCCTACCTTCGTCCTTGCTCTTTGCGTTAATAATAGAACTAATAAGGTTTTCATTGCCATCTAATATAGATTTGACTTTATCTATATTATTTTTCTTTACATTACAAAACAACTGTCCAATTATCGTTAACACATGATTCGGGGGTAAGTCGTCTGTGTCGACGACATCAAAGTGTGCTCCATACAATACTAGTTTTAGAACTAAATCTTTGTGCGGCAAAGCGTAATGTAAAGGCGTTTTGCCTAAACCATCTTCTTTATTAATATTAGCCTTGTAGATAAACAGTATAGACAACTTCAGCCCCCTCACATCGTTCTCGGCGACGTAATGCAGAGCTGTTTTGCCAACGTCGTCTTCAGTATTCACATCTATTAAAGAGTTACTCAAAAAGAAAATAATACTTTGTAAACTTATACACAGTAATTGCACTTTAAAGTTGTTGGTTGTGTGTTTTAGTAAAACTATCACGTGTAAAATAAGCTGTTCTTGTCTACTTCCGATTATCTCTTGAAGATAATAGTTCCAAGCGGATGCACTTTGGGTTTCAAATATCGTATGCAATGGTGTTTTGCCTTTATCGTCTTCTTGAAATGGGTCGTCACCACTCGCGATTAAATATGGGACGAGATGATGGGCGTGCTCGACCGCATAATGCAACGCTGATCTCCCATCTTTGTCCTGCAGTTCACGACTCGGTTTGTCATTCATCATCACACCTAACGAGTCAATATCGTATCCCATCTGTATCGCTAACATCAACGGAGTCCTCCCATTTCTGTCTTTCACTCGTAAACCTTCTCCTAGAACACGCTGTAAGAAGTCAATGCATTGAAAGCTGGTGCAACTAATCACAGCATAGTGCAAAGGAGTCCAACCGAATAATTTGTCGACCAGTAACAAATTCTTTATAGTCGATTCGTCAATATTGAGACTTTTTGGAAAGAGAATATTGATTATATGCCGGTACTGACGGCTGTAACAAGCGAGATGCAGAGGTGTTCTGCCGCAACTATCTGGGATATCAACGTCTTTATAAATTGTTGTTTCATTAATATGTCCGTTCAGAGCAGCAGTTAACATATCGACGTCTTTATCGTTTGCAAGCAGTCTGTAACTCCAGAACTTGAAAATCACCAACGACTGAGAATCAGGTCTGGTTACAATGTCATATAAAAAGTCAGTGACATTATCAGGTGCGTATGTTTCATCGTTGGGATCCATCATGCTGCTAAGGAGATCGGCTGCTAGGTATTCCGCAAACGTGCGATGTACGAACTGTGGTTTGTTACCTTCGACCCTGTCGATCAGTCCAATCTTTTCTGTTCCAATTACTATAGATCGCAACATATGTCGTACCGCTGTCAATTTGCCTTTGCTGAATATTTTATTTAGATCATCCTCCGTGAATAGCTCCAACATCGCTAAGTACCTGTGGCTGTCCCAAGCGTTTTTACGGAGAGCATTTCTTGCGTTACAATGAGTCATAGTTGTAGACCACGAATCAAGACCATAAATAATATCCAATTTCATTTCTATAAATTTTGTATACAGATCGTACAAAGAGAATTCTTTCCTCACATTAGAGAATAGCTCAACGTAATTGTCATTCTTGGAATGGAATTTTTTAAATACATTTTCAAATACAATGGCAATCATTGTTATATGTAGTGGATTACTGATAAAACTCTCCTGAGAACTTGTGCTTGGGTGTACGTTGTGCCAAATTATCTCCCAAATTTTGCTTATGAACACATCCGAGTGACACATATCAATGCTAACACCCAATCTATTTTCCCATATTTTGTTTAAAATGTATACTTGCTCCTTTTTCTGCAACGGGGCAATTTCAAAAGCAAACGTACCAAGCCTGTTTTCCAATTCGCATTGGATATTATAAGGACGTGTGGTCACGAATATCTTATACACTTTAGAACACTTCAGGGCTTCTATTAAATCCGTAACTAGATTTTTACATTTTGGAATTATTTCGTCAAACCCGTCAAGAAATACTATAATTCTACCATGATTGTAAAATTGTGTAAACAAATTCAATTCGAAAGCATTGCATGGCAGGTTATCTTCGTTACCAAGCTTCAATTCCACATCATCTCCTGCTATGTTTATAAATTCATGTATATTGATATTTTCATCGAAAATGTCGAAAGCAAACTTGAAGAGGAACATGATAGCTTCGTCTTTATCAAGTGCTGTTAATTTTAGAAACTGTTTCAAATAATTTCTCAAGTTAGTTCTGACAACCCATTGTACACCGAGCACTGGGTCTATCTCCACATTCAGCGCATAATGTGTGACCAGCGTGGATTTTCCCATACCGGGCTCTGCAGTGATAATGACTACTTTATCGCTTGTAGTCGTTACTTCTTTGGATGTATAAATCTTCCGTTGAATATCTTCCACATAAGTATGTATATTCGATAGATTGCCGTGAGATTGTTGCCAGTAGAGAGCATTATTACATTTGATCTCATACAAATCTGTGAATGTGTTTCTCTCATGAAGGCCCTTCAAAAGAATATCATTTTCGAAGTCATTGAAATAAATAATGACTTTGTATTTTAGCAGCGATTTGATTTCATATTCCTCACCATTCTGTAAAACTTTTGTCTGGTTTGGAAGCGCGACATATTTTTTTTGGTCTTTACTTCCCAAATGTTGTGCCAGTAAATTGTGTTCCTTGCTTCCGATCAAATATATACTTTTATCCTCATATAGTTCACGTAGTTTGTCATATTCATGGGTTTCATCCGAAACTACAACTACAACTGGTTTTGATTGTATACCATTTTCAGTCGCCTGGCTATTTGGTAAAACAGTTATATCACAACCATCACAAGAATATTCCTGCCCCGTTTTTAACCAATGAATAGTTCTGTTAGTATATTCCTGACACAGGTCCAAGAAGTAGCTTTCATTGTTGGAAATCAATATAATTTCTTGGTTCGGTTGAAGATCAGATTTCGCTATTCTGTTGTTAGTCGCTATATGAAAACTGGTTTTATCATTCATTATGCTTTCTCTAATTTTATATTTTCGTTGAAATTCGCGTTTTACAAAGTGTTCTTCTATTTGTTTATAATTTTCGTCCTTTAGCGATTTGCCTACTACTGGTATTTCATTCGAAATAAGCTTTATTAATGTTTCTCCAAATACCAAATGAATATTTTCCTCGTCTATGAGTGTATTTAAAGTTACTTCTTTGCCTTGGAAAATAACTTTGCTTACTTCTATAAGCTTTTGTTGTGATTCAATAGTCATGTCGACTAAATTATTTTCCTCGTCCACTATTGTGTCAGTGTAATTATTCAGTGCAAGTTCTTGAAATATTTCATTCAACATTTCTTTAGCAACATCCTGTTGTTTGCGTGGGATCATTAAAATTGTGCGTTTCTTTAAATTGTTCTTCACACTTTCGAAATAAAACTTCAATATGCTTTTCACATCTGTTAAAATCGCAGTTGGATCAATATAGATAATTAGGTGGTCGTATCCATCTAATCGAAAGCCTTCTTTGGAGCAAGTAGCAATACGTTTCAATTCCTCTAAAGTTTTGAGATCAATAAATATGTCATCATCCTTGTTTTCTGTACTTACCTGTATTATCTTCATGGCAGTCAATAAGTTGTGTTCATAATAGACAGTCAAAACTTGTTTATTTTCACTCCTAAAAAGCTCTCTCACTTCCTCTATAACATTACCGTTGTTTCCGAATTTGTAAATATTTTGAATAGTATTTGAGATATCAATCGCCTCCAGGCGTGCAATATCTCTTTGTAAAGATTGCAACGTTTTTTCAATATCATTTGAATGTAGAAATCGTCCGACATCTTCAGTTACCCAATCGAATACAAATTCCAGAAATTTGCTGGACATTAGTTTGCCTTTAGTGACGTTTCCAACGTCGCCGCTTAGCGATGATATTTCTTGAGCTATAATATTACCCAGCTCCTTCACATTGGGCTGGTTTACTGAAAGCACTAGTTTGTCAAAGAACATATCTATTTCGATATCTGAAACATCGAGCGGCAAACAGTCATCCTTGAAATTGAATTTCTTTGGTACTGCAATAGCCGCATTCTGCAAAATTGTGTCTAAGTCATTAACTGTTTCGCTTTTCCTCAAGGAATAGTACGATCTTATTATTTCATTTTTAAACTGTTTCAAACATTTATCATCAGTATATTGATTTTGCAGAAAATTGTCGCGAAATTTCATATTATAGTCCGTTTCGTTTCCATATTCTAACTCGAAAACGTTCTGCAGCAGCCAGTCGCGGTAGCAACTTATCAGACTATGAGGTTCCATTTTTTTAATTACAATGCTTTTCGCGATTTGATCAGCTACTTTTCTAACGTTATTTCTCTTGAATAATAACACTAGTTTCTTGTGTAGATCGGAGCCTTTCTTTATTTTATATTGTTTACCTTTAACATGATCAGTGTTACCAAAAACTTCATCGTTGCAATGGACTTCCACTACCGATTTCAATACGTCACCATCTAAGTCAATATTCGTATATAACATGAAGTATTTGTGGTCGCCGTTGAATTTTGCATTTTTCCTAATTTTACGGTAGGAAACAAAATATTTTTGTAAGCTGAAATCGTCATCTCTCTCTCTGAGTAAATCTTCGGCCCTAATCTTTTTGGTTTCGTCTTGTCTGTGCTTAGCTTGTACAAATCGATATTCTCTGTCGGCACTGTCGTCTTTTTGACAGGAGAAGACTATATCATCGAACTTTTCTGCTTCAGTAACCTCGGTTCCGATACTAAATTTCTGTTTGTGTCTCATACCGTTTAATATACACCTCATCAGTAACTTCACCTGGTATAATATGCCGTGTGTGTTCAGTCTTATACCCTTTGGTTTGTCCAGAGTATTTTCAATTGTCTGTGGACTCGCCATCGACTGGTTCGACTCGGGTGAGAGCGGTATCGACGAAAGGTCCATTGTTATTATTTTCTATAGTGTGTCTGTTCTCTGTTGCTTCTATAGCGGCTGCAGGTTAACACCAACTGAAAATTAAAAACAAATTTGTTTTATATAAAGATAAATATTTAATTCTCAACAACAAAAAGTCGTACAGCCAAGATATGAAATAGTCTGTAAGGGCTAGCGTAACGCCACGGCGCGGCGTCCAGCAGCACCGGCCACCGGTGCACTATGTCGGACGGCGTCGTGCCGGCGGGCGGCGCCGTCTACAGACGCGGTACACAGCGTCCTTAGGGCTGAAGTACAACGTCACGGCACGACGCCGCGCCGTGCCGTTGTACGCTAGCCCTAACATGAAATTGGAAAACTGATAACAAAATCATAATTATCTTCGAGGGATTCCTTGTTAAGCGCGCGAAACGCCATTAGCTACTTTTTTGTGAAAATTCTAATTAAATAGTTTCCGCGGTATTTAGTGATTAATGATCGCGTTAAGTTAATCAGGAGATGTCCGCGAACGTACGGATGCCACATGCGTGGATACCCTGGCACCTTCCCATTTTCCTGAAACATCACAACGGGCGAGTGGCGCTGCTGCAGTGGCTGAATCCCTCAAGCGGCGCAAGTATAGTGACTCGACAGAGGCTACCTATTTGTTTGGGGTAGAGACGCTGGGTCCGTGGGGGCCGGGAGCGATGGAAATTTATAAAGACCTGTCGGCGCGGCTCGTGGAGTCCACGCATGACCTGTATTTCGCTCAAAGGATCAGTCTAGCGATCCAGAGGGGAAATGCCGCCAGCATTGTGGGCACGTTGCCGGACAACGGGGATCGGTTGAACTATATGTAATGCTAAGCCATTCAGATAGTTCAACCGACCTATTGTACATATAGTTTTTAGTTTAGTTTATATATAGGTATATATTTTTTTAGGTTAATATTATAATAGTTATTTCTAATTTTTATTATTGGTATATGAATAAATATCTCTACCGTAACTTTGCTCTTTAACGAAAAGATAAACTATATTATAGTAGTTATTAAGTTGTAATACCTACCTTATTACCAAAAAATAAGTAAGTAATCCGTTTATTTCGCAACAGCAAGACATATTACAACATAGTTTGTCGTTAATTATGATATCTATGTCGTTAAATTGAGCATTTCAGATCATTAAAGTTTTTTTGGTAAATTGCGGTCGGTTTTTGCGTCACTCTCATAAAATTCACACCGTACAGTAACACTTTTCCAAGTTTCCAACACACTTTCTTATCTTCTATTCACTTTTCGACAGAATGAATCCGTATCATTTAATTGCGCACACAACATAATCAATGACAATGCGTTCTCACAGCGCCTCTAGCGGTAGTTATTGCTATTTTTCTACGATATTGTCAATTATGATTGGTCATATCATGAAATAGCTGTGCGTTTGTTGGCCATATCGTCAAACGCTTTCTATTCATTGATCTGGCTAAGCTATTTTATGAAATGACCAATAGGCATTTGACGATTTCGTGAAATGCCACCATTTCATGAAATGATCGACGATTTCATGAAATGCTCAATTTAACGATATGACCGTTATGGTATAACAAATTAGGGCCTATTAACGAGGGGTCGAAAATGAGTGGTTTCTGAGTTACGGTAGTTTTAATTTTATTTATATATCTATAATCAGTATATAATGTCCTTACTGCTCGGGCACAGACCTGCCCATACACGAGAGAGCTCGGGCATAATCTGGGCTTCAGAATATGTTACCACATAAGGCAAGAATGAATGAATTTGAATTTAAAGTCATTCCGAGTGGGGTCAACCCCACTAATAAATATAAATAAATAATAAAATAAATTCAAGTTTGAACTTGAATTTATTTTATTATGTAATTTAATTATTTCTAAGATTTGACCTAAAGTTGACAGTGTTCATTGGTAACAAATTATCTACCCACCATAGGCCAGTCATTAAAGGAGTTGACCCTAGCAGTAACTCATCTATCTATGAAATTTGGCACAGTGATAGAGTACCATATGTAGATTGAAATTGACATAGTATCCAATAATTTGTAGAAACGGAAGTTAGGTATTTTCAAGGTCAAACTTAAATTACGTGGTATCAATTACAGGAAAATTGCTCTATCCAAAATTATTTTTTTACAAGTTCTAGTTACCTATAGGCATGTGTTGACAGAATATCCAACCATATTTCCATATGGAAATATATATATTTTAATAAAATGTGTTTTTTTGCCGTAATTTCCAAGGGATAATTACTCACTCCAATTTCTATTTAATTATGTATTTAAAATATTACTTTCGAAAGTAGTTATGAATTTCCAATAAAAAATCCAGACCGAAAAGCGTTATCCAGAAATTGACGAAAAATGGGGGTTTCCAAAAATGCTCAGCCCGATTTTTCTTGTCATTATGAACAGACTATCTTATTAAAACTGCTTTTCAAGTTTTCCAATAAAAAATGCAGGCGAAGCACAAAATATCAAATAGAGTTGTATTCAAATATTTCTAATCAACGCGGCGGTGCATGCGCCACTGCGCGCGGATCGCTACTGCGGCCGATTAACAACCTTATTCCTATTACACGTACAGAACAGCGGGAACGCGGACGAGAAATTGGACGGAGCGGAGGAGATATTTGGAGATGGGATTCTGTTGTCTACTCATATACAAATAAGGTTAATTGTAGATTAACTCTTTACTAAAGTCCAGTAAAGATCCATGCGGACAAGCGTTTTCTATAAATCGACGAAAAATTAGAGTTGAGAAAAATGCTAAGTTCGATTTTTCTTATCATTATGAACATACTTACGATCTTAGTCGAACTGTTCTTCAAAGTCAAAGTCAATTTATAATAAACCTTATTCCTATACAAGTAGAAAATATCTATCGCATCGGTAACGTGGACTGGAAGTTGAACAAATATTTTGGAGATAGGATTCTGTACTCTACCTACAGTTATACGAATAAGGTTTATTTTAGGTTAACTCGTTACCGAGTGGTGAAAGCTCGACCCACCTACGCCAACATGCACAAAACCATTCTAATCTAGCCCGTATCATCGGCGCATAAGTACGACAACATTTCAAGGTTAGTACGGACATAGCAAAACAAATGGTAACACTTGCAGTACGATTTCAACTCTTACGACGCAGATAATAAGAACGGTTCAAAGTGTTACACTTGATCTGATTTTGGAATGTTTTAAGTAAGCTCGACCGACACAACAGTACCTACGCCAACATACACAAAACCATTGTAATCTAGCCCGTATCATCGGCGCATAAGCGCAACATGTCAAGTCAAGGTTAGTACGGACAAAAGCAGATCAATAGTAACACTTTCAGTACGATTTCAACTCTAACGACGCAGATAGATATATAGATTGGAGCGGCCCAAAGTGTTACAACTTGATGTGTTTTTATGTGTACTTACTAGATACCTACTACGTGGAATGTTTAAGTAAGCTCGACCGAGACGATAGTACCTACGCCAACAAACACAAAACGTAATCTAGCCCGTATCATCAACGCATAAGTACGACAACATATGTCAAGGTTAGTACGGACAATGGCAAAACACTTTTTTTTCGCCGTGGGATCTCGTTTGGTGTGCGTGTATCAAATTATTTCTTAAAATTAGAATTATCTGTTATATAAAACCCTACTGTATTGTGATATTATTAGAATCAAAATAGATTATCAGTCAATAAGTGATTCAGCGGAACGGTGCGCCGTGCTACATGCGATCGGACCCCCCTCACCCCCTCGAGTAACAAAGACAGCTTGTTATTTTTCAACTCGCTCGCACATCGACTACGGGTATATTTGCGTGCGGCATAGGTCTTATTACTTACGTCATACTGACGACTACAGCTAAGCAAATTTAAATTCTACACTTGTACGATGAGCGTGAGATATTCACCTACTAATAATATGTAATCGCAACTGCAACCACAAAAATCTACAAGTGAGGGTGATCTGCCTAATATACTAACCAAATTCCAAACACAATTATTTTTTCAATTCGACGAATTGATAACCTTCTCCTTTTTTTGGAAGTCGGTTAAAAATACAAAATAAAACACGAAACAAAATACAAAACAAAAAATAAATAAAAAAAACAAAAAAATATATATTTAGCTAAGGATCGAACCCGGAACCGCGTGCACGGGAGGCGACCGCTCCAGCCACTAGACCGATTCGTTCGCTGTTTAGCCCGGCGAAATTACCAAGCATATCTCATGCACCAGCGTGAGACATGAACGGACCGCTCCGTCTAGATTTCGACAAAATTGCAAGTAATCTAGTACAGACAGATTCCCAGCTCTCCTAATACACCTACTTCGGTATAAATGAGTTCAGAGTTTATGCTCAAATAAAATTCAAAGATAATTACAACAAAATGTTTGATAAAATACTAACCAAATTCGAAACACAATTAAAATAAAATACAAAATAAAACACGAAACAAAACAAAAAAACATATATATTTAGCTAAGAATCGAACCCGGAACCGCGTGCACGGGAGGCGACCGCTCCAGCCACTCGACCAATACGCCCGCTGTTTGGCGTGGCGAAATTATCAAACACTATCTCATGCACCAGCGTGAGACATGAACGCGACTAGATTTCGACAAAATTGCAAATAATCTAGTACAGATTCACAACAGGGGCGTTTCTTAAAGCTGGAAGTAACATAAAAAAACACTAAGCGCCCAATTAAGTTAAAGACACTCTAAAGGAATCTCTGGGTTAGTTTATCCTAGACCCCGTGTCGCGAAGAAAACACACACTATATACTCAACTTATACAAGGCAATACGCATATTACATTTACTGCGTTCGTATGTTTCGAAACGATGACGATAATAATAATTAAATTGCGATGTTTAGATCAACCTCCTACATACATACATACATACATACGTATAGTACGGACAACAGCAGATCAATAGTAATACTCGCTCGCATTCGCACGATTTCAACTCTTACGACGCAGATAATAAGAACGGTACTTAGTCCAAAGTGTTGATCTTCTGTTAGCTGTACCTATTAACCTACTTGAAGAAACTCGCCCGCCGCTCGACCGGTTTTCGACGCCCCTCGCCCGCCTCGGGCCCCGCGCTGGCCTGCGCTTGATAGGTATTTCGAAATAATGGTGTTCCGCCTGGATATTTTGTTGGATTCTTTTGAAATCAGGTTATTTGTGGGTATCTCATTACAATTGTAAAAAATATCTGATAGAGTAATTTTCCAGAGATAGTTAAAAGACAAATTCTGTATAATGAATTGTTTCATTTGGATTTTTTTGTTGGATTTTCGTACTTATACTAGAAATAATAATTTGAAGGCATATTAAAAACAGAAACCCGGCGGAGCAATTATCCTATGGAAACTACGGCCAAAAAAGACATTTTATTAAAATACCTACACTTTCGAATTAAAAAGTAGTTTTACTTATGAATGTACAGAAGCACACTAATAAAATACAATTTATAGAAAAAGAATTATGACCATAACATTGTTCCAGAAAAAGATACGGTATAATGTTGAATTTCAATTAAAATAAGTAATTTCCGCCTCGAAATATTATTGGATTCTCTGACAATTGTTCTTATAAATATGCTATTAAGTATACAAAAAAGTTTCATCGATAGAGGAGTTATTGTTGGGGTCTCCATACAAACGCTCGCCAGAATGACTGGCCTACCAATACTGTTGCATGGGTGAATTGTATACCTACTTATACTATTTGCATGGTTTGATTGTGAACCTAGTTAATAAGCAAAAATAAATGAATTTGAATGAATACATGCGATAATACTACGCGAGAGTAAGAAAATAGGTAAGTAACAACTAAAGTGTTTCACTTGATTTCATCACATTGCCACCAGAATAATAATGGGAAGTAAAAACTTACCTTTCTTCAAAACGTATTTTCCAGTAAGTAGATAGTATAATCTGCGATCAAGTCGACGCTCATGTCATCTATTATATTTAACTTACTAAACTTACAATACTAAACTAAAAATAAAAGTACTTAGGTACTAAAATATAACTAAAATAAAATAAAACTATATGTACAAAATAGGTCGGTTGAACTATCCGAATGGCTTGCATTACGGATAGTTCAACCGATCCCCGCTGTCCGGCAACGTGCCCAAAATGCTGGCGGCATTTCCCCTCTGAATAGCCAAGCTAATTCTTTGGGCGAAATACAGGCCAGCATTTTGGTCACGTGTGGACTCCACGAGCCGCCCCGACAGATCTTTATAGATCTCCATCGCTCCCGGCCCCCACGGACCCAGCGTTTCTACCCCAAACGGCACAAATATGTAGCCTCTGTCGAGACCACAATACTTGCGCCGTTTGAGGAATTCAGCCGCTTCAGCAGCGCCACTCGCCCTTTGAGATGTTTCAGGAAGATGGGACGGCGCCAGTGTATCGACACATGTGGCATCCCACACCAAAGGCCGTCCCATCTTCCATGGAATGAGTGTCATTCCGTCAGGCCTTTTTCCGTCGTCGCGCATGAGTCCGTTCGGCTCTAATACGGCGGCGACATTGGAAGTTAGTTTATATTTTTAGTTATTTGAATAAATTTTATTTAATATCCTCAATTTCACAAGCAGACAGAGATAAGTACAGGTGATTGGAAATTCGATAAACTCCTTGAAAGGGGTCATGTAACAAATTAGGCCCTATTAACGAGGGGTCGAAAATGAGTGGTTTCTGAGTTACGGTAGTTTTAATTTAATTTACTTGTAATTTATAGTTTGTTTAATATCCCTAAATAAATATCCTTGGAAATGTACCTTAGGTACCTATTGCCAAATTTACTTGTTCACCAAAAAAATTATGTTAAAAAACTTCTCCACTCTGAGCATCGAAATAATACTTTTCTGAAAACTGATAAAGTAGAGATTACCTTAAAAAAATGCATGCCCCTTAACTCAAAAATAAAAGGTCATAAATCACGAGGTTTTAATTTTTTTTCTCATTTTCGACCCCTCGTTAATAGGAGCATCATGCGCAACAAAGGAGCGTCCCTGTTGAGCAGAGTCAGCGCAGAGTGCGGGACAGTCCCAACATCATCCTGAAATGTATGTCTGATAAATATGACTCGCGAATCATGTGTCATCTCTTTCACGTGCCGATCAGATAGATAAACTGTCTGGTCGGCTCGTGGGGGACATGAACACATAAATATACTTACGTGTCTCAACTCCCGATTTTATTTATGTAAGTACTATCATAGTTTTTAAGTACAACTACTAACACAAAATGGATCTTGTAATCTAAATTAATAAAAATATTTGAATTTGAATACGGTCTAATTTGTTGCAAACCACCTCTAGTATCACCCCTTTCAAGGAATGTATCGAATTTCCAATCACTCTGTATACAGGGGGCGTCAATAAGGTTGATTTTTTCTCGAGAACTACTCGACCGATTGGAACAATTCTTTTACTAGCTTGGAGAACACAACACACATATATAATGATAAATATTGAATTGGTAAGGTTTAATGTAAATTAAATCAGCAATTTTATTAAACTAAATACGTCACAAGTCACATCTTAGAAATGACCTTTAGGTCAAATGAAAGAAACCGTTGCAAAAAATTAAAATTACCTTAAAATGATGAAAAGCTTAAATCTCAGTAACGAATAACGATGCACAGCAAATTAATATTTTTTTTATATAAGTTACCACCTAGTTAAATGTTTTAAAATATTTATTATCATTTTTCTCTAAATTGTTTAATTTACTTAAACGCTGTGCAGAATTTATTTATGTATCCATCCATTTAATTTTGTCGAATGAATTCAAGGCCACCTTCTATGTAATTGTGAAGAATTTTCAAAAATCAGTCAAAGACTTTTCGAGAAAATCTCAACCTTAAAAACTGTACTTACACCTTTGTCTGTATTACACCGTATGTATAAAGATATCTAGATAATATACAAATATAAATAACACAATTTGAACCCGAATTTGGAATGTATTATTTTTTAAATTTAGAAATTATCATGCAATATATTATTTGGCCAATATTCCCCTAATTATAGATAAACCAACACAATTCACAACTGATTCAGCTATACTCTCACGGCATTACAAATATATATAGCTCGACTACCACTGACTGACTCACTGACTCACTGACTCACTGACTCACTGACTCACTGATTGACGCGCCCGTTTAGTCTGAAGGAGTTCCCGTAGGTGAAAGTGATGTAGGGGGGAGTTGTATAGTTTAGTGATTGGACCAGAGGAAAACTATAGGGAAGTGAAAAAAACAAGATGGCGGCGGGTCACGTGATGCCATCTCCGCCATTTTCCAACCGATTTCGTTCAAATTTGGAACGCGTGTCACATGGTCCGCCTACTTTGTGATGAAATTGAAAAACAAAAGAAAAACAAAATGGCGGCGGAAATACATCCGATTGAAAATTTGGACATTTCAGACCAAACTTTGACGAATTAGCTGGCCTAGCACGAGCGCATGAGGAATATCCAACCAATTCCACTTCGTAGCACATATGATGTAGTATACCAGAAAATTGTCAATTTTTGGAAAAACAAAATGGCGGACGAACTGTCAACCATAATATTTTCATTACAATTTGGCAAGATTTTCAATCTCATTTTTCGGGTGAATGGCAACATTTTAGTGGAATGTCTTGTATGAGACAATTGTAGGTCTCGATGAATAGTGTTGCAATAAAAAAAAAGTTTCCCAACTTTTAGGGTAATTTACCCTCCAGAGCCCAAAAATGGGGAAAATGGAAATAGCGCTTTTTAACCAAATTTGGGTATGCAGTTCGATGAAGGCACCTCACCCAAATGACATTTGACCATTTTCATCTCAATCGCCTGGCAACACTGGAAGTTATGGGGCATGAAAGTTTTGGTCAGAGTCATGTTTGGGCGCTAACTTTGTTAAAGAAATTTTGGGCTATCGTAACGGTTTAAATGCCACATGTTAGATGCTATCCTGTACATTAATTATAAAGTTTAACATATTTTAAAATACAAAATGGCGGACAGAATATTGACTTCTCCACAAAGTTACAGTTTCCCCATACATTTTCCTATACGAAACGATTACTAGCGTGCGGTAAATATCTAACAGTAACTATAGCGACGCCGAAGGCCGAGCACCCCCCGGCGAGGCCGAAGGCCGAGCTCCGCGTAGGGCGAAGCCCGAAGCGTCCCCTTACCGAACAGAAACAACTCCCCACCCTCCAAGTAAATTTTGCGAGGCCGAAGGCCGAGCTCCGCGTAGGGCGAAGGCCGAAGCGTCCCCTTACCGAGCAGAAACAACTCCCCACCTTCCAAGTACATTTTGCGAGGCCGAAGGCCGAGCTCCGCGTAGGGCGAAGCCCAAAGCGTCCCCTTGCCGAACAGAAACAACTCCCCACCCTCCAAGTAACTTTTGCCCCCCGGCGAGGCCGAAGGCCGAGCTCCGCGTAGGGCGAAGCCCGAAGCGTTCCCTTGCCGAACAGAAACAACTCCCCACCCTCCAAGTAACTTTTGCGAGGCCGTAGGGCGAACTCCGCGTAGGGCGAAGCCTGAAGCGTCCCCTTACCGAGCAGAAACAACTCCCCACCTTCCAAGTAAATTTTGCGAGGCCGAAGGCCGAGCTCCGCGTAGGGCGAAGCCCGAAGCGTCCCCTTACCGAGCAGAAACAACTTCCAAGTAAATTTTGCGAGGCCGAAGGCCGAGCTCCGCGTAGGGCGAAGCCCGAAGCGTCCCCTTACCGAGCAGAAACAACTCCTTCCAAGTAAATTTTGCGAGGCCGCAGGCCGAGCCGGACCTCGAGGCCGTAGGCCGAGCTCCGCGTAGGGCAAAGCCCGAAGCGTCTCCTTACCGAGCAGAAACAACTCCCCACCTTCCAAGTAACATTTGCGTGGCCGTAGGCCGAGCTCCGCGTAGGGCGAAGCCTGAAGCGTCCCTTACTGAGCAGAAACAACTCCCCACCTTCCAAGTAACTTTTGCGAGGCCGAAGGCCGAGCTCCGCGTAGGGCGAAGCCCGAAGCGTCCCCTTACCGAGCAGAAACAACTCCCCACCATCCAAGTAACTTTTGCGAGGCCGTAGGCCGAGCTCCGCGTAGGGCGAAGCCCGAAGCGTCCCCTTACCGACCAGAAACCACTCTCTTCTTTCCAAGTAACTATTGCGAGGCCATAGGCCGAGCTCCGCGTAGGGCGAAGCCCGGAGCGTCCCCACGCTACCAAAGGCTGAAAAATGCCCCTGCCTTTCGAATTATGAACAAAGTTATGCAAATTGTGTACAGCTAGCAACGTTTGGCTTTTGAAAAAAATTTTTAAGTTTCTGGCATACGGGCATTTTTCAGCCTTTGGTAGCGTGGGGACAATCCGGGCTTCGCCCTACGCGGAGCTCGGCCTTCGGCCTCGCAATAGTTACTTGGAAAAAAGAGAGTGGTTTCTGGTCGGTAGGGGACGCTTCGGGCTTCGCCCTACGCGGAGTTCGGCCTACGGCCTCGCGGTCCGGCTCGGTCTTCGGCCTCGCAAAAGTTACTTGTTAGGTGGGGAGTTGTTTCTGCTCGGTAAGGGGACGCTTCGGGCTTCGCCCTACGCGGAGCTCGGCCTTCGGCCTCGCAAAATTTACTTGGAAGGTGGGGAGTTGTTTCTGCTCGGTAAGGGGACGCTTCGGGCTTCGCCCTACGCGGAGCTCGGCCTACGGCTTCGCAAAAGTTTCTTGGAGGGTGGGGAGTTGTTTCTGTTCGGCAAGGGGACGCTTCGGGCTTCGCCCTACGCGGAGCTCGGCCTTCAGCCTCGCAAAAGTTACTTGGAGGGTGGGGAGTTGTTTCCGTTCGGCAAATGGACGCTTCGGGCTTCGCCCTACGCGGAGCTCGGCCTACGGCCTCGCAATAGTTACTTGGAGGGTGGGGAGTTGTTTCTGTTCGGCAAGGGGACGCTTCGGGCTTCGCCCTACGCGGAGCTCGGCCTTCGGCCTCGCCGGGGGGCAAAAGTTACTTGGAAGGAAGAGAGTGGTTTCTGCTCGGTAAGGGGACGCTTCGGGCTTCGCCCTACGCGGAGCTCGGCCTTCGGCCTCGCAAAATTTACCTGGAAGGCGGGGAGTTGTTTCTGCTCGGTAAGGGGACGCTTCGGGCTTCGCCCTACGCGGAGCTCGGCCTACGGCCTCGCAAAAGTTACTTGGAGGGTGGGGAGTTGTTTCTGTTCGGCAAGGGGACGCTTCGGGCTTCGCCCTACGCGGAGCTCGGCCTTCGGCCTCGCCGGGGGGCAAAAGTTACTTAGAAGGAAGAGAGTGGTTTCTGCTCGGTAAGGGGACGCTTCGGGCTTCGCCCTACGCGGAGCTCGGCATTCGGCCTCGCAAAATTTACTTGGAAGGCGGGAAGTTGTTTCTTTTCGGCAAGGGGACGCTTCGGGCTTCGCCCTACGCAAAGCTCGGCCTTCGGCCTCTCAAAATTTACTTGGAAGGCGGGGGGGGGGGGGGGGGGGAGTTGTTTCTGCTCGGTAAGGGGACGCTTCGGGCTTCGCCCTACGCGGAGCTCGGCCTACGGCTTCGCAAAAGTTTCTTGGAGGGTGGGGAGTTGTTTCTGTTCGGCAAGGGGACGCTTCGGGCTTCGCCCTACGCGGAGCTCGGCCTTCAGCCTCGCAAAAGTTACTTGGAGGGTGGGGAGTTGTTTCCGTTCGGCAAATGGACGCTTCGGGCTTCGCCCTACGCGGAGCTCGGCCTACGGCCTCGCAATAGTTACTTGGAGGGTGGGGAGTTGTTTCTGTTCGGCAAGGGGACGCTTCGGGCTTCGCCCTACGCGGAGCTCGGCCTTCGGCCTCGCCGGGGGGCAAAAGTTACTTGGAAGGAAGAGAGTGGTTTCTGCTCGGTAAGGGGACGCTTCGGGCTTCGCCCTACGCGGAGCTCGGCCTTCGGCCTCGCAAAATTTACCTGGAAGGCGGGGAGTTGTTTCTGCTCGGTAAGGGGACGCTTCGGGCTTCGCCCTACGCGGAGCTCGGCCTACGGCCTCGCAAAAGTTACTTGGAGGGTGGGGAGTTGTTTCTGTTCGGCAAGGGGACGCTTCGGGCTTCGCCCTACGCGGAGCTCGGCCTTCGGCCTCGCCGGGGGGCAAAAGTTACTTAGAAGGAAGAGAGTGGTTTCTGCTCGGTAAGGGGACGCTTCGGGCTTCGCCCTACGCGGAGCTCGGCATTCGGCCTCGCAAAATTTACTTGGAAGGCGGGGAGTTGTTTCTGCTCGGTAAGGGGACGCTTCGGGCTTCGCCCTACGCGGAGCTCGGCCTACGGCCTCGCAAAAGTTACTTGGAGGGTGGGGAGTTGATTCTGCTCGGTAAGGGGACGCTTCGGGCTTCGCCCTACGCGGAGCTCGGCCTACGGCCTCGCAAAAGTTACTTGGAAGGAAGAGAGTGGTTTCTGCTCGGTAAGGGGACGCTTCGGGCATCGCCCTACGCGGAGCTCGGCCTTCGGCCTCGCAAAATTTACTTGGAAGGCGGGGAGTTGTTTCTGCTCGGTAAGGGGACGCTTCGGGCTTCGGCCTCGCAAAATTTACTTGGCAGGTGGGGAGTTGTTTCTGCTCGGTAAGGGGACGCTTCGGGCTTCGCCCTACGCGGAGCTCGGCCTACGGCCTCGCAAAAGTTACTTGGAGGGTGGGGAGTTGTTTCTGCTCGGTAAGGGGACGCTTCGGGCTTCGCCCTACGCGGAGCTCGGCCTACGGCCTCGCAAAAGTTACTTGGAGGGTGGGGAGTTGTTTCTGCTCGGTAAGGGGACGCTTCGGGCTTCGCCCTACGCGGAGCTCGGCCTACGGCCTCGCAAAAGTTACTTGGAGGGTGGGAAGTTGTTTCTGTTCGGCAAGGGGACGCTTCGGGCTTCGCCCTACGCAAAGCTCGGCCTTCGGCCTCTCAAAATTTACTTGGAAGGCGGGGAGTTGTTTCTGCTCGGTAAGGGGACGCTTCGGGCTTCGCCCTACGCGGAGCTCGGCCTTCGGCCTCGCAAAATTTACTTGGAAGGTGGGGAGTTGTTTCTGCTCGGTAAGGGGACGCTTCGGGCTTCGCCCTACGCGGAGCTCGGCCTACGGCCTCGCAAAAGTTACTTGGAAGGAAGAGAGTGGTTTCTGCTCGGTAAGGAGACGCTTCGGGCATCGCCCTACGCGGAGCTCGGCCTTCGGCCTCGCAAAATTTACTTGGAAGGCGGGGAGTTGTTTCTGCTCGGTAAGGGGACGCTTCGGGCTTCGCCCGACGCGGAGCTCGGCCTTCGGCATCGCAAAATTTACTTGGCAGGTGGGGAGTTGTTTCTGCTCGGTAAGGGGACGCTTCGGGCTTCGCCCTACGCGGAGCTCGGCCTACGGCCTCGCAAAAGTTACTTGGAGGGTGGGGAGTTGTTTCTGCTCGGTAAGGGGACGCTTCAGGCTTCGCCCTACGCGGAGCTCGGCCTACGGCCTCGCAAAAGTTACTTGGAGGGTGGGAAGTTGTTTCTGTTCGGCAAGGGGACGCTTCGGGCTTCGCCCTACGCAAAGCTCGGCCTTCGGCCTCTCAAAATTTACTTGGAAGGCGGGGGGGGAGTTGTTTCTGCTCGGTAAGGGGACGCTTCGGGCTTCGCCCTACGCGGAGCTCGGCCTTCGGCCTCGCAAAATTTACTTGGAAGGTGGGGAGTTGTTTCTGCTCGGTAAGGGGACGCTTCGGGCTTCGCCCTACGCGGAGCTCGGCCTACGGCCTCGCAAAAGTTACTTGTAGGGTGGGGAGTTGTTTCTGTTCGGCAAGGGGACGAACTTTCTTTAAGTCTCTGGCATACGGGCATTTCGAGCGTTGCTTGCTTTAAAAATAAAAAAATAACCTCCTTTAAATGTGCAAACTCTTTTCGAATAAATGTTTTTCACAGAGTTTTGAACTTGAAACTTTCGGGCGGTGCTTGATATAATCAGTGGATGGCTTGCACGAATTATTTGCACAGCGAACAATCCGGATAATGTTTATTTAGTTGCGGTGCCTACAACACGAAAACAAAGCAGTCTCGCGGGCCGCGCGCGGCCCGCGCACCATGCAACACCTAGTTATTGTATATAGGTAGGTATGTAAATCGAGGTATTGGCCTAATTCTCTTTATAAGATAAGATAAATATTCTTTAACGCAGAAGAATTTGGAAAATACTACAGCTAGTAGCTGTTACAATTTATCTTTATCTTGATACCTTACTTTATCTTATTATTGATTGACGTCACGAACGATAATGGATATATTATTTATTCCACGCGTATTTCACAAATTAGTGAACTTTGTCGGATTATAGTCATTCTCCCCCCCACACACAATGTACTTATCATCTTCACATGCTGGTTTACTTCTGACTACTTATGTCTTTAAAATTCTCAGTAATGGCGTTAGGTTTAGTGAAACCTGTAATGTCATACTTTTCATAAAGTATCTTTTCTAGATTTAATTAATTCTGTTGTAAGTCCTTTACATTGCTGGGTACCTATTATGTGAATACGTCTTAGCTTTCCGTTACGGGTCGATTCTGTTTCCATTCTAATCATTTCATTGTCCAACGGATTACAGTCATTTTTGCTATCCAGTGTATCTATCCTGTTCTTATTGTCGTTTGTTAATAGAGTTGCCTCGATTATCTTTGGTGGAACCGTTTCCGTGTCTTCCATTTCCGTGTGGTACTCTACATCATCAGTGGTTGTTTTTTGTATCATGTGGGATTCCAATACTTCTTCACTAAATTTTTCTGCTTCTTCTCTATCTATATCATTCGATTCACCTATGCCTAGGTTACGATAAGAATTATTGAGGGCGATATCTTTCCTTATGATTAGATTAGATTAGATTCATTTATTTCAGATTACAATGTCATTTTTACAGTTATGTCAATACTTAAAATACACATTAGTAATTTGATCGTCAAATTCAATTAATATAATAATTACTACGTAGGTATATAACAATATTATGCATTGCATAAATTATGATTTTAACATTAATAACTCAAATTCCTTAAAGGAATACAATTCACTATCCAATAAAAGGTATTTCAGCCGGCGACCAAACGTTTCGTCATCTACTTCACCGCGCAAGTCTGCTGGCAGTCTCTCATAGTAAGCGGGCCCTATGACACGTGGGTTCCTCTTGGCGAGGGCGGTGTTGTGTGCCACGGGCTGCAGCCGGCCCACATTGCGCAGCGAGCGCCCCCCGCCCGTGCAACGCACGAAACTAGACATATGCCGGCGCACAAACATAATTAACTCGTATAAGTATAGTGAGTATAATGTCATAATGCCAAACCTGATAAACAATCCTCTGCACGTTTGCCTGGGCTTCACACCGGCCAGCACACGCAGAGCTCTTTTCTGAAGGACGAATACCCGATTTGACTCAGTGGAGCTTCCCCAAAGGACGACGCCATACGTATATGTTGGTGGCAATTTCTGATGGCGTGCTTGTATTTCTGCCACGTAGGCTTTTCTTTCTAGAACTTAGTGCTTGTATATACATATTTTTATATTGGTCAGTTTTATTTTCTATTTCCCTAATGGTATTCTTTAATTGGTTGTTTTCATGTATTAGATTCTCTAATTCACTATCTGCACTGAGCAATTTAGCTTTAAGATCGTCCACTTCAAGTTCTAATTTTTCGATTTGTAGATTTTCAGCTCTTATAGACAAGTCAGGTAGACTCCGTAGGATACTGTCGTCATCAGATGAATTATTTTTTTCCGAACCGTATTCCTCCATAGAGTGTGCTCGTTCTCTGTGTGGTCTTCTGTTTGTGATATAGTTATTTTGATCATGGTTTACCGCGTCGTGGCCCTCCTGGCGTGCTTGGCTGGTATCGTCATAGAACTTGTTTGATGATTCTAACACAGTCCAAGTATTATGCGTGTTTCTATCCTCAGAAGAACCAGATATTATTGCAGATGGAATTTTATCATGACTGTTGGGTTCACATGTGGTTGTTTTTATGATTGGAGACGAAGGTGGTCCTGCAGATGAAGATTTGCTACTACTAGCTGTCTTTTTGTGCGTGTTGGAAATTGTAGTATGCTTGTTGTAACACGCTGTACATTTCCACTTAGCTCTGTGTACAGTCTCCATCAAGTAGAATCGTCGTTCGGTCACATTTGCGCAAGCGAGGTCATATTTATTATTGCATTCTGCGCATACTAGAAACGCCCTAGTTTTTTATTTTTATTTTTTATTAATGGACTCGACAGTTCGTCATTTGCCAATGTCATGTTACAGAAAATTCAATCTATAATAGTCTTCTATGTTCCCTCAGGGGAGCCGCAGCAGCGTCTTCACCCTGGGTGGCCGCGTCTTCATGTCTTCATCCAGAGGAGACGCCGTAGCGTCATCACTCTGGACGAAGCAGCTCGACAGTCACGTTCACTCCCGAGCTTGTAGCGGGAACTCTTGATAAAAGCTTGAAACCTCAGATCTTGCTCAAATTATTCAATAAATTCACCATACTGTCACTCGCGAATATTTTCTGATTAACTTAACGTGATATTAATCACGAAATAAGCACTGTAGACATTACAACAATAATTATCAAACAATTTTGCAACCGCCGTTTCCCGCCATTTTCAAGAGAACCAACGCCCTAGTTGAAATAATTTTCAGGCACTTGTGGCATTTCCTAGCCCGCGTAAATTTTGTATTCTGTGGCGACATCTTTCGTAACAAATGCGAGACTCGAAACTTTAATGGTGTGGTTGTCTACACAATAAATCTCGGCAATGATGATGCTTGCCAGTTTAAGATTTATCCACTAGATGGCCCTTTGCTATTAAAATTTTGTGAGTAAAATAACTTCACAAAAAATCGTAGGCCCGGCTGGGCTCGAACTCACGACGTCCGGTTTGTAAGTCTGAGCTCGTAGTGGGAATCTTGACCATGGCGCCAAACTTCAGATCCTGCTTAAATTCTCCAATAACTTCACCATACTGTCATTCGCGAACATTTTCAGATTAATTTAACGTGATATTAAACACAAAACACCCGCTGTAAACAATTAAAATGAAAATTATTAAATAATTTCGCAACCGTCGTTTCCCGCCATTTTCAAAACTCTCTTGAAACAAGGAACTGCCGATGGAGTTAGACATATTTACATCGCAGACTTCTGCATGACAATTTTTCATTTACAAGTACTCATTTGTTTTTCCATTGTTTAAATTTTTTAAATAATTGTTGAACAAGGTATTAATTTTAATCATCGGTTATAATCTTAATCGATTAATATTATTAATTAATGAATTATTATCAGCCTTACTTATAAGTACGGCTGATAATAATTTTCTGGTCTATAAGTCGGTTGAACTATCTGAATGGCTTGCATTACAGATAGTTCAACCGATCCCCGCTGTCCGGCAACGTGCCTAAAATGCTGGCGGCATTTCCCCTCTGGATCGCTAGGCTGAGCCTTTGGGCGAAATGCAGGCCAGCACTTTGGTCACGTGTGGACTCCACGAGCCCCGACAGGTCTTTATATATTATTATTCCACGCATCAAAAATAATATAATAACTGTTTACATACAAAATGTATCTCTCATTGCGGCTTGAGGTCGCGCAGTCCTGAACTAGAGGGCGAGTTCTGGTTCTAATTGTAATTCTTTTATTTTAGTATAAATTTTGTTTTAATAACTAGGTATTTGAAAGAAAGAAAGAACAGATTTATTTAACACCACAAATTACGGATACACATGAACAGAATAAAGAGAACAACACATTTCAATGGAGCTTTGCCCCACCTACAAAACTACGTGAGCATTTAAGCTGTACCTATCATTTTGTTGGGGACTTATTACAGGTTTCATATTGCATAATCATAATCAGTATCATTTTCTACTATTCTCGCAACTCCTATAGAAGAATAACAAAAACAATGAATAAATCGCTTCGATTTCTTACTATTTTCTCAATTCTTAATTAAGCTGGGTTTTTTTCGAATCGCAACTTGTACAAAACTTTATTTTAAACCAATAATTTTAATAAATAACGGAGATATTTTACATTTATTCGTTATCTTGTACATCTTGCGGTTGATGGTGGGGCAGAATCTGGCATTGTCATTTATTTGACACCACAAAACATACAAGTAGATATAGGTAAGTACAAATATACGCTTTGCTCGGTGGTGTCAAATGGGCATCAGCTCAACAGGGCTTTGTATTCTATATTTGTTTCTAGGGTTCCGTGCCTCAAAAGGAACAAAAGGAGCCCTTATAGGATCACTTTGTTGTCCGTCTGTCTCTCCGTCTGTCTGCCTGTCAAGACCTATATCTCAGAAACGCGTGGACGTATCAAGTTGAAATAAATTGTATCAACCAAATTGTAAAATGTGGTTCCTGTTGACATCATCTAGAACTGCCGATATTGAGGGTTCCGTTCCTCACAACACAAGGACCCCTTATAGGATCAATTGTTTGTCCGTTTGTCCATCAAGAGATCTATTCAAAAGCAAAGTGTTGTCCGTATAATATTTATATTTTCATTTGGAATATCAAATTAAATGAAAATACTATTTACGCAATTAGTCAGTTTTATATTTGTTAAATTACCTACGTACAATTATTAATATTTAATATCACATTATTATTATACCTATTTACAATTTCAATTTTGTTCATTAAAATATGCCACAACACAAATATCACAATAATTATCATTCAGTCAATAACACAAGCCTAGCTCGGTCTGGTAGTATAAGAATATCTAGCACAATGTGAAGATGTACCTTGATTCTTACGATTCAATTTCTTTAGTGCACAAAATAATTTGAGATCAATATTAACATTGTTACAATTTATGGTAAATCTCCAGGCTCCGTAAGACAGGAGACAGTCTATTATGTCCTTATAGCCTTTCTCTGCCGCGTAATCCAGGAGAGATTTCCCGGAATCCTTACTAGTTACATTAACCATTACTTCATCGTTACCTTTACTAGCACTAAGAATGTACTGAACATTATCTATCATATTCTCTTTGACACTATAAAATAATTTGTTGATAATTACCAACAAATTATCTGATGGTAGATCTTCTATGTCGACATCATCGAAATATGCTCCATTAAGCAACATAATTTTGATTTTCCTTTCGTTGTCTGCCGCATAGTGCAAGGGTGTTCTCCCAAACTTATCTTTGAGGTTAATTCCAGGTTTGTAGTATAGGAAATGGCCGAATATATTCACGTCGTCACATTTGGCTGCTGCGTGGTGCAAAACTGTTTTCCCCTCGGAATCCTGTGTGTTTACGTCTACCAGAGAATTCCTCAAAAAGAAGTCCGTGTCGTTTATATTCTCTTGACATAACAACTGCACTTTGAATGCATTGCTCACGCTTGGCAATGTTTTCTTTAAACATTTCTTTAGTTCTTGCAATTTAATTTGCCTCTTAGCTCTTATCTCTTCGTCGCATGCATGCAAAGGAAGAGTCACTTTTGTATAAGTCTTAAAACACGTGTACCACATCGCTATGTTATGGTTTTCGAATATAACATTTAAAGGGGTTTTACCTTCATCGTCTGATATAAAAAGACTTGCGCCTTCCTCAATCAAGCGAGCCGCATAACCACACCTTCTGGATACATTGTTTTGTGTACTATCTACCGCGTAATGTAACGCAGTTTTCCCCAAATAATCCTTCAAGTTGAGATTAGCTGCTCTTATCGCAACGAACTGGAAAACTTCAATTTCACAGTTCAGCTGTACAGCTAACATAATGGGAGTTTTGCCTTCCGAGTCTCGCGCGTTCAATGCTGATTCTGTTAGCGTTATTTTGAGAATGTCTTTAACTACATCAGCGTTGTAATTGAAATAACATAAACTAACAACAGCATAATGCAATGGCGTCCAATGAAAAAGGTTGTCCTGAACTGAAAGGTTCTCCGAAGACGAATGTTTAATAAATACTGACATGCATTGTTCTAAATTACATCCAGCTAAGTGCAAAGGAGACCTACCAAAGGGATCTCGAATTGATATGAAGTTTTGGCGTTTCGTTTTCATACAATCCCCATTCAAGAGAGCTAATAAAATAACTTTATCTTTGGTATTTTCGCACATTTCAACCAACTTGTAATTCAAGAACTTGAAAAGGGCCCAGAATTGAGAGTCTTTTGTCACAATTTTGTACAAAAATTGTTGTGCCGAGGCATTGTATTTTCGATTATGTCTGTCCAGCATGCAGGCTAGTAGATCGGCTGCGATAAGTTCAGCAAAGGTGCGATGGACGAAGTAAGGTCTGCCGTCTACGAGACGGTTAATGAGGCCAGTGCTCAGTCCACCATGATTTATGATTTCCTCAAGTCGGCGTCTGGTACGGAGATCAATTTTCAAATCGTTTATAAGTTCGTCATCTGTGAATAGCTCAAACAATGCAAGCCATGCGTGCTCCTCCACTGTTTTCTGTCGACCTTGAAGAAATAGTTTGTCATGCATTATATATTTAACTGGCCCGCCGTAAATTATGTCCAGTTTTTTGGCCAAAAACGTCGTAAATAGATCGTAAACGTTAAAATTCCGCGACAGGTTCGAGAGTAAATTTTCCAAATTCACATTGTCAGAACCGCAGAATTCTTTAAATTCTTTACTATACACAGTAGCTATCATTGTTATGTGAAGTGGTATGGTTTTGAACGTGGACAGATGGTTAAACCTCTGTCCATATTCTTGAGAAAACATGTCCATAATTTTTTTGACGAAGATTCTCGACCGTCTTTTGTATATTTCGTTTTCTTCTAACCCTTTTTCCAATAGTTTTGTTAGAAGTTCAACTTGCTCGTTTTCGGTCAATGGAACGATTTCAAATGCAAATGTTCCTAGTCTGTTTTCCAATTCAGTTTGAATGTTATAAGGACGAGACGCGATGCATATTTTCTGAATAGCGGTCTGTTTCAAAGTATTTATTAAGTCTAGAACTAGAGTTTTGTAGTTTGGACATATTTCATTAAACCCATCAAGAAATACGGCAACTTTGCCCATTTTGTATAAGTAAAAAAATAACTTTACTTGAAAGAATTTCTGGTGGCTAATTTTTGTATCAGTATTAAAACTGACCTTACCATTTTCATCAACGGTCACAAGTTTGCTCATTTCTTTTTTCTCATCATTATCCTCTTTGAAGAGCTCAAACGCAGCTTCATAGATGAATTTTGTAACTTCACCTTTATCTGCTTCCATTGACTTTAAATCATTCAAATGATTTCGTAAATCAATTCTGACCACCCATCTTGTGCCTGCTGTGTCATCAGTCTCCATATTCACAGCTAAATGTGTCATTATGGTTGATTTTCCCATACCGGGTTCAGCGACAATAATTGTTACTTTGCCAGAAGAAGCTATTAGTTGTTCTGGTGTATATCTTTCTTTATTAGGATCATTCTCTAAAAACTCGCGTATTTTCAAAATGGTGCCTTGAGTTCGTTGCCAGAACATAGTAGGCGTGTATTTGATCCAGCGAATAATAGGAACGTTTCCCGTCAAACCCTCAGTCAGTTTCAGTAAGTTTGTATATTCTTTATTTTCTTCAGAAACCACTATTATAAGAGAGCAAGCTTGAAGATCGATTTCAGACACTTCATCTTTAGATAAAACAATGACCTGCTTCCCCTTACGTTTATATATGTCTAAATGCCTATTATGAGTACCTCTTAATAAGTACCTGTCACCTCTCTTGAGCCAGTAAATAATCTTGTCATCATATACTTCACGTATCTTCATAAAATCATCTTCTGAATTTGAAATCAGATAAACAACTTCAGTTCTGAATTGGACATGATTTATATTGGATACAACTCGGTTCTCTACATGACCATATACAACTTCATTGCTGTATTTGAGCCAATGAATAATTCTATCATTGCATCTATTGCAAAGTTGTACGAATTCGTCCTCGTGGTCAGCAATTATGACTATTTCTTTATTTGTATTGAGATCTGCTTCTGTTATCTGATTACTATTGAACACAATTTGGAAACTATCCGTATTATTTAATATACTATTGTTGACTCTGGTGATTCTTCGTTGAAAATTTCGATCAATGAAACAACTTCTGATGTCTCTGTAATTATCATCAATGGGTTCCGTACCAATGTGTAATATCTCTTTAAAAACTAGTTTAGCTAATATTTCCTCATTCAACAGTTTACAGAACTCTTTGTCTATTAGAGAATTTAAAGCTACTTCTTTTTCTTGAAATATAACTCTACTCTCGTTCAAAATTTTCACTTGCGATTCATCAGTCAGATCGAGAAAGTTATTATCGTCATCTTCAATTGTCATGTATTTTTCGACATCAAAGTCGGTTTCTTCAAATAATCTGTTCAGCAACCTTTCAGTAATATCCTGTTCTATTTTTGGAATAATGAAAATAATACTCTTCTTTTTTCGTTGATGCACTCGTTTGATAAGCTGCTTTATCAGTCTGTTCTCTGCATTGCTAAATGCCTTCATCGTGACTACGTCAATCACGATGTGGTTGTAACTTTGAGAACCAAAAGCTTCTATTGGGCAAGCCGACGTACCGACTAAGCTTGTTAAAGATTTCAGATCACAGAATATAAATTCGTCGTCTCTTGTGTTCGAATTTGCTTGTAGCACCTTCATAGATGTCAGAGCTTGATTTTTATGGTAGATAGTTAGTATTTGCTTTTGTTTTGCTTTAACAACGTCGTTAATTTGAAAAATATCTTTTACTGCATCAATGACAGTAACATTCTCCTTAAAGCCGCAATTCTTTTCAAATTTTGCCTTATATGCTAAAGAGATCCCAATTAAAGCTGATCTAGCAAAATTTTGGTTCAACGATTGAAATATTTTAGAAACATCTTCTTGCTTTAAAAACCGTCCTTCCTTTTCGTTGATCCACTGGAACATATAGTCGAGAAACTTCCCCGCTACAAATTCACCGTTAACCAAGTTCATGTCTTCACTTATCTCCTGCGTTATAATGTCCCAAAGCTCAGATTCATTAGGTTGTTTCACTGCGAATACCAGTTTATCAAAAAACGTGCTTATTTCGTCTTCGCAAACGTCTAGAGATAAACCGTTGCTGTCTGTAACGTAAGTTGGATGTAACTCAATCATCATATTTTTCAATGTGTTATCGATGTCTGGGGGTGTTTTGTTTCTGTCGCGGTATGATTTTAAAAATTTGTCCTTGAATTGTTTAAGAAAAACGTCACCTTCACAATCTGTGTCCATAAATTTGTCTTGAAATCTTACAAATCGTTTGTTGTTGGTTTGCTCTTCTTTCAGCACGTTGGCCAGCAACCAGCCCCTGTAATTTTTGAAAACTTTACATTTTTCCATTTTATTATTGGTCACTAGCTTGGCGAGGCTTGCAGCCAGTTTCATCTGTTGGCTTTCTCTAAACCTAGCTTCCAGTTCATTATATAACTCAGATCCTTTTTTAATCTTGTACTGTTTAGCATTGTAGCACTCTTTGTGACCAAAAATGATATCTTCGCTACTATCTATTTCATCGACTGAATCCAGTACATCTGGATGTAAATCAATGTTGGTACAAATGATTAAATCTTTGATTTCTCCATTAAACATGTCATTTTGTTTGATCATGAGATACGAGTTGAAATAGCTCAGTAAACTGAACTTATCTTTGTTGCTTACTTTGAGTAGATCTTCAGTCTTGATGGTTTCTGAAGTTTTTTGGGTATGCTTTGCTTGGAGTACTCTGTATTCTTTGCTCGAGTTATCTTCTTTGTAAAACGAGAACACTACGTCATCGAACTTGTCTGCTTCTGTTACTTCTGTTCCTAAACTGAATTTGAGTCCATGTTTCCTGGCTCTGCACATGAAATGCATGAGCAACTTCAGCTGGTATGTTATGCCGTGAGTACTTAGTCTTATCCCATTCGGTATGTATCGGCCTTCTTCGATTGTGGGTGACTGTGATATCAGCTGGTTGGAAGGTCCTGGTGGTAAGTTCATCCTGAAATTTTGGCTGAATTTCTGCAATCCTAACACCTACTTTTGGAGTCTGTTCTATTCTCGTGTGGTCTATTAGGACACCTATTTGTCAGAGTTATTCTAGCCGCGGCCAACTGCTGCCGAGCGACAGCAACCGGGACCGACTGCTTGCCGTGCGCCCCGAGGCACGGAGGGGCGAGGATGAAGGTGTCACTAGCGGTCACCCATCCAGGTCCTGACCTCGCCCAACGTGTACTCGCAACTGGACTACGAACCCCTCGACTACGTTTGGAGCGAGACCTGGAATATAGATAAATGTTTCGTTAAATTCATTAAAAGGATGGGTTTGTTTTATACAGGGTGTAACGTAAAGGGTATATGAAGCCGAAGGGAGGGTGTTCAGTATCGGTAACTGGACAACTAGCGATCCCGAGGGGAAATGCCGCCAGCATTGTGGGCACGTTGCCGGACAACGGGGATCGGTTGAACTATCTGTAATGCTAAGCCATTCAGATAGTTCAACCGACCTATTGTACATATATATTTGAGTTTAGTTTATATATTTTTATTTTAGATTAATATTATTCTAGGTTTTCGTTTTTTTTCCTTTACTTGTGCTATAAGCTTAATGTCTGTAGATGTAAACGAAGCTTTATTTGCGCGCATAAGTGGTTCCTTACGATGCTGTCATTAACTACCTACTTATTTTTATAGTACTTAATTGTGATTTCGAATTTTGTTATCTACCCCTTTTGGTTCTCTTGAAAATGGCGGGAAACGACGGTTGCGAAATTATTTGATAATTTTCCTTTTAACGTCTACAGGGACTATTTTGTGTTTAATATCACGTTAAATTAATCAGAAAATGTTCGCGAATGACAGTACGGTGAAGTTATTGGATTATTTATGCAAGATCTGAAGTTTCGAGCTTTTATCAAGAGTCCCCGCTACGAGCTCGGGAGTGAACGTGACTGTCGCGCTGCTTCGTCCAGAGTGATGACGCTACGGCGACTCCTCTGGATGAAGACATGAAGACGCGGCTACCCAGGGTGAATACGCTACTGCGACTCCCCTGGAGGAAGATAGAAGACCATTATATATTGAATTTTCTGTAACATGACATTGGCAAATGACGAACAGTCGAGTCCATTAATAAAATAAATCTACACCTTTTGCAGACATGTGGTATCTGAAATACAAGATACGTATTTGTTATTACAAACTTATACTTACTTATAGGTATTTGGAGATGATGAAATAATTGCGAGTATGTCGATGTATGGATAATTATTATAATTTTGATAATGGCAAAGATAAGTCGGTCTCTAAATCTAGTTGTATCTTTTGGTCAGAGCAATGTTACGGGGTTATGTTGCGTTACACGGAAGCCTCGGGGCGCGAGGCAGACACGCACTTGGCCGATTTTTATTGTTTACAAAATAAGACACTTGATATGGGCTTCGGTATACATAAGCTAGTAGCAGTAATAGGCTGGTTGACTCAATGTTTTTATTGCATCCCTCAACTCTCACACTCCTGCTGAAGAGAACTGTGAAATCAGTTTTACGATACCTATCTCATCTAATACCGAAGATATTAAGCGGTTAAGTCAAGTGGTGGGGGATGCTCAATCTCTTTATAGCAAAACGGTATTTAGTATGAAGTGTGACTTTAGTATGACGTCACACCGTGGTAGCGGTACAATACGTCGTGTACTGTTTCTGTCTCTCTCTAACACAACTTTTCTAAATGCCTGTAGTTAGTTCATTTTTAAACTAATTTCAATTTTGATTTCACAGTTGACCATGAATTTGTGTCTATTTTGTAATAATAATGAAAAACATTTAATTTTCGATAGTTGTTAACAAGCCTATTGTATTCGTATGAATAAGGACCTTGGGGAAGGATTAATTACGTAGTCTCTTGTTGCAATAATTAGGTCGCAGATATGTCGAAAGACTTGCACATGTAGGTACCTACACCTACGTCTCATATATCGTAATTCCTAGTAATCGCGATTTACAGCGGTTTTTTCCCTTCATATTGTCATACATATTAAGCGCCTTTCATGAGCCAACTTTGTAAAATAATATCTTCCAATATAATCAATTTTATTAAAAAAGCTATTTACGAAATGTTTGTTACGATAAATACTATTTTTCAATATACAATACATGGCATAATTGCGACAAGCTATGTTGTAGTTCACAAATGTGCCAAAAACGGCCGTTTTTCGCAATTATGCGAACTACAACTTACCGACATTGAATCACGTTATAAATAAGCATTTAAAAAATAGTCTTTATCGTAATAAACATTTGGTAAATAGCTTTTTTTAATAAAATTGATTATATTATCATTTTAACACGTTCATGGACAGTGGCGGCATATGTCGTACTTTGAGTATTCGGAAAATGACAGTACGGCGTATGACGTAGTATTTTGATGCATTTAAAAAGACACAACGGCATCTCCCGCGGCGTTCGTAGGCGGTTTTCTTTGTGGAGCGGTCCCACTGTCATTCTGTGTAGAAAATAGGTATGTGTACTGTCAAAATAAAGGTTGTAGGTACATTTTTGTCGGTCTTGACACGCACATACTTAGAATCCCCCACGGTTATGACGACAGTAGTTGAGAATTTTCACTGTCATATCGTAATTTCTACTGTCCATGAACGTGGAAGGGATGTTATGTTTGCGATTTTTTTCTATGTATATATTTAATGCCGTAGCCTTTGTAGAAAATACGAAGCCATCGACCCGACCACGCCCCCTTGCCCAATCTCTCTTATTTACTAATCTAAGGCATGCACGGGTAATAACTCGGTAATCATTATCATTTACTGCGTCATTAATATTATAATGGCAATAATAATAATAATAAGGTAGCATTTGAGTTACCAAATCAGAAATGCAATTTATATAATCGTGTTATTAAATATTGCACACTGATTCATAAACTCAAGTCCGACTCCAGTAGCAGAATGCAAATACGTTGTCCTTCCATCTTCTGCGCTCCTGGTACACCACTTTCGCTTCACACACAGTCAGCACTCTCGCATAGCATAGTTTAGGTAATTCTTTACTGCGAAGTCAAGGAACCCCCCATGTACATCTTCTGTGAGTGTGAAGCGCTCATTCACAGCAGAAGCCGAGCCTTGGGTGGACACATGGTGCCACCCGAGGATATCAAGACTCTCTCACCCAAGTGCATTGTACGGTTCCTGAGGGACGATGGCCTTGGGAGCGAGATATAAGAACTCGGTGCGCGGCCACAATAGACCTTTGAGGTCGCAGTGACCCTTGGACGTGTACCAACACCCTGATTTCAAATAATGGTAATAAAACTGTAGGTAATTCCCATATTTCACAAAGGTAAGATAACATTGCTGCCTACTTCGGAAGCTATTTAGCTAAGTATAGGTTTCTTTGTTTTCCCAAACACCTACAATAAAATAATATTTAAATTTACCTTTAATATAGAGTGGATATACAAATATTGCACAAGAACACTGAAATGTTTGGTTTTATCAAATAAAGATTCAATTTTTAAATAAATTAAATATTTAAATAAAAGATTATCAAAACACGACTGAACTATGTATTAGTAATCTACTGTATGATAACATTATAATAGCAATCGACATCAATCAAATCAGCATAAATTGATAGAGAAATTTTTATTAATTAGCAAATACTTGACATTGCTCATGGAATCAGTAAACTGGAGTGTCAGGGTGCTGGGAACCGATAACCGATGGGGGAGACGAGTTCTCGAATGGAGGCCACGAACTGGGAGTAGCATGGGGCGATCCCCGACCAGATGGAGGGATTACCTGCGCAAAGCTCCATATCTTACTATCAGACCCCCGACTTTACAATCTCTGTACATTTTTCAATATTTCATTTCCCGGTTCCACAGCTGATCACTAATTCGTTCGACTTCGTCTGCGCAGCCCACAGGCCACTTCCCCCCTAGCCCTGTAGCAGGAGAGCGCCCGTGTCTGCCCGCACATGAGCGCAACATTGCCTAGCGACACGTGGCACATAGAGACACAGCCCACTCCCCCCTAGCCCTGTAGCAGGAGAGCGCCCGTGTCTGCCCGCACATGAGCGCAACATTGCCTAGCGACACGTGGCACATAGAGACACAGCCCACTCCCCCCTAGCCCTGTAGCAGGAGTGCCCGTGTCTGCCCGCACATGAGCGCAACATTGCCTAGCGACACGTGGCACATAGAGACACAGCCCACTTCCCCCCTAGCCCTGTAGCAGGAGTGCCCGTGTCTGCCCGCACATGAGCGCAACATTGCCTAGCGACACGTGGCACATAGAGACACAGCCCACTTCCCCCCTAGCCCTGTAGCAGGAGGGCGCCCGTGTCTGCCCGCACATGAGCGCAACATTGCCTCGCGACACGTGGCACATAGAGACACAGCCCACTTCCCCCCTAGCCTGTAGCAGGAGGGCGCCCGTGTCAGCCCGCACATGAGCGCAACATTGCCTAGCGACACGTGGCACATAGAAATATTATCGACATGGACGCATCTCTTTAATACGGCACCCTTGTCCCCCGCTTCGTCTCTACGCGCTCATCGTTGATATAATTTTTCGCTTGCTTTGTACCGATTACATGTGTTTTGGGGAAGTGGTGGGGATCTTTATAAACTATATCCTAGGTGTTATTCTGATGTATGAGCTATATTATTGTAAAGTTTCATTAAAATCCATTCAGTAGTTTTTGCGTGAAATAAAAAATAACACGTTACTAAAAGCAAAGATATATGGTCGTTAATCCTTTTATTTCAACGACTTAAGTGCGGTCTTTTCAAAAGGATAATACGGAGAGGCCTCCCATCCCCGCACGGCGATTGTACGGTAGTTGACATCGTAGGCCTGCAGTAGGTCTCTTTCAGACCGACTCAGCTCGAAGTCGAATATAGCCACGTTTTCTTCTATACGTTCCTTTGTCACTGACTTCGGGACAGGAGTCACTCCTAGCTCCATCTAGAAACATTTCACATACTTAAGGCACCTCTTTGTCAGTTCTGGTAGCCTGGTACTTCAAATATTGTCATCATGTCCCCACTGCTCGGTCCCAGATCTTCCCTTACATGGAGGGAGACAAACGCTGGCAAGTCACCTCTTTGTGACTTCTTGTAGCCTGGTACTTCGAATATTGTCATCAGTCTACTGCTCGGGCACAGATTTTCTCTTACATAGAGGGACACAAACGCTGGCAAGTCACTTCTTTGTCAGTTCTGGTAGCCTGGTACTTCAATATTGTCATCAGACTATTTGTACGTCCCCACTGCTCGAGCACAGATCCCTTACACATAAAGGGAGCTTGGGACATGATCCATGACTTATACGAAGAGAGCTCGGTGGCTCAGTGGTTGGGTCACCGAACTTGCGATACGGAGGTCCCAGGTTAGATTCCCAGCCAGGGCAGCCATGTACCAATGAGTTATCCTCGGGTTTTTCGACGGAAAAACTTACCTACATTCACGGAATGCTCTCAAAACATCGTGATGAAACCTGCATACCGTAGAAAAACCACAACTACGGCATGTGTAATCCGCCGTGGTTGATCATGGCCCGAGCTCCCTCGACATAAGGGAAGGTCTGTGACCGAGCAGTTGAGACAGAAAATAGACTGATGATGATGACAGCTTACCAGATATCTTAAGACGATTTGAGGAACAGTTTTGTTGTGGTTCCTGGCAATCTTCATCAGGCCAGGGTCGTCTATGCGCGGAGGAGGTGCCTCGGGGGCTGCCTTGCCGTAGAACAGGGAGCCAAATGGCGTGTAACCAGTCACTATAATGTCTCGCTCTCGACAGTATTTCAGAAGCTGTGGCTGCTGCAAGTTTAGGTTGATCTGTGGGAACAATATGCTATTTATTAGGTACTCCTTGACAATTGCTATTTTGCCAGGATATGTGTGCTATTGTATGCCAGGATATTTGTGTGCTATTGTATGCCAGGATATGTGTGCTATTGTATGCCAGGATATGTGTGCTATTGTATGCCAGGATATGTGTGCTATTGTATGCCAGTATCGCAGTAGATGTAAGTCCATCGTCTCTGCCTACTGAATAAAGAATTTTTTAAATAAATAAGTACCTGAAGCAATGATACTGAAAAACTTTTAATTTTCAATACTTGTCAAATATATTATTGTAGTTAAAGCCGATAGTATGAGACAGTTTTGCGTATAAATGTAGTTTGAATTCGGTCTTGTAACGAGTTTTAAGGTGTTCGGTTTTGGCGGTTTTCATACAATTTTGATAGTCGTGAGTAGGTAATTATATTACACAATTTCTGCATCATCATAATTATGAATATGTACAGCTAACAGCAGATCAAGTTTTATTTTTATTATATTTTTTAAATTAATTATTTTAGGCTTTAAATTTTAAATTATCTTCTTAAATTGACTGCAATTTGTTATTGGGTATTATTTTATTTATTTATTTAATAGCCTGCAATGTCCCACTGCTGGGCAAAGGCCTCCCCCCAACCCTTCCACTCATCTCTATTCTGCGCAGACTCAGACCACTCTCATAAAAACGTCACGAAGGCGAGACGAACTGTCTCGCCTTGCACTTGGCTAATCGTACGTATGAGACATCTAACAGGAATGTGTGGTTGGTATGCTATATGATAAGTGATAAACGCAAAGGAAAGCAAAGTTTCAGTAACTTAAATATAAGGTATCTTTCAGATTTGCATTCCATTGATAAAACAAAAGATAACGCCAATGATAAAATCTAAAAATAATAAACAAAATTGCCGACAAGGCCACTCTAGAGGGCTTTTGAAAATGGCGGGAAACGACGGTTGCGAAATTATTTGATAATTTTCCTTTTAACGTCTACAGGGACTATTTTGTGTTTAATATCACGTTAAATTAATCAGAAAATGTTCGCGAATGACAGTACGGTGAAGTTATTGAATTATTTATGCAAGATCTGAAGTTTCAAGCTTTTATCAAAAGTTCCCGCTACAAGCTCGGGAGTGAACATGACTGTCGAGCTGCTTCGTCCAGAGTAATGACGCTACGGCGACTGCTCTGGATGAAGACGCGGCTACCCAGGGTGAAGACGCTACTGCGAATCCCCTGGAGGAAGATAGAAGACTATTGAATATATTGAAATTTCTGTAACATGACATTGGCAAATGACGAACTGTCGAGTACATTAATAAAATAAATACATAAATAAGGCCACTCTAATCCAATCCATTCTGTTTAACGCTTTCCTGGTCCATGTTCCACCTGATACAGTCTTTATCTTTTAGAAAATGCGACATAAGCGGCCATATCTTTTGATTGCGTAGACGTTGAAGTTTGATGTTGTTCACAGCTGCACGAGGTTGCAGACCTGAGTATTTGGTATCAATTTCAACTTGATCCGTCCACGCGTTTCTGAGATATAGGTCTTGACAGACAGACGGACAACAAAGTGATCCTATAAGGGGTCCTTTTTCCTTTTGACGCACGGAACGATAAGCTCATTGCAATTAAGAGAGTTGCTGGCTCGGTGAGGACCAGGAAACCTTGAGATCGGACCACATGGAGGATTCATGGGTGCAAAGGAGTGGTGTGCTGAGGAAGAAGAAGAGTGCTAACCTCAACCTGCAGCACAGCTGGTGTAACCTGACTGAGCGCTACGATCCTGTCCATCATGTGCTGGTTAAAGTTGGAGACGCCGATGGAGTTGGCCAGCCCCTGGTCGCGCGCCTCCACCATGCCCAGCCACGTCTCCAAGTAGTCGGTATTATCGAAGACTCCGTTACTCTGAATTGTAAAGGAAGTTAGGTGGAATGCTTGAAAACAAGACTACAAATGATTTCTTTGTGAACATTCGAATTAATTCAGGACACAGACCACTTCCCCCCTAGCCCTGTAGCAGTAGGGCGCCCGTGTCTGCCCGCACATGAGCGCAATATTGCCTAGCGACACATGGCACCTAGAGATATCGACATGGACGCATCTCTTTAATACGGCACCCCTGTCCCCCGCTTCGTGTCTATGCGCTCATCGTTGACAGAATGTTTCGCTTGCTTTGTACCGATTTCACATCTATTGGGTAAAGTGGCCTGTGATTCCGGGTTATGTGGGAAAAACCCTTAGTTGCGCAGTGGTTGGGTCATTGGCCGCACTGACGATGCGGAGATACCAGGTTCGATACCCGGCCACGTCAGCTGTGTAACGTCGAAGACAGAGATAAGTATACAGGGGGTCTCAATAAGGTTGAGATTTTCTCAAAAACTACTGGACCGAATTTAATAATTATTTTACAGTTACATAGTTTTAACTTTTATCTATCAAACAGTGAAATAATTTTTGCAATAAGTCAAGTAGTTTTTGAGAAAATCTCAACCTTAAAAACTCTCTCAGTGTTCCATCGCACTAAAGAGTTTTTCTCGGATTTTTCGAAGTCTAAACTTATGTAAAATTGGATTGGGATTGACTGTAGAACATCCTACTCGTACCCGATAGAGCCGCTAACAAACCCGTAAGAGAAGTAGATATATTCTATACGATACACCATGCGTGACCGTTAATGACATTTTTCATCTGAACCCCTCCGTGCCTCGAAAAGCACGTTAAGCAGTTGGTCCCGATTGCTGTCGTCAAGCCGAGTCAGAGACCTCCGGGCGGCCGGAAAACCCCTGACAATAGGTACGGTCAATAAACAAAACCACACGAGAAAAAGAAAATACTCACAAATCCGCCGACAGGCCAATGTATGAGGTAGAGATCTACGTAGCTCAAGTTCAGCTTTTGTAAAGAGTGCTTCAGAGCCGGTACTACGGCTTGCCGCGCATGCTGGTCGTTCCAGAGCTGAAATTGTCGTCAGCCCATATCATTGCTAGACGCAGGCCTCTCCCAAAGAGCGACCGTAGACTAATGAGACTCCAGGCGGCTCATAGTGCCCTGGTACTTGGGATGGGACTTACAGAGCTGGGCCTTCTAACCGAGTGGACACAGCGGGTGTTGAGTGAGATATAGTGAGACTTCAGGCTAGTCATGGGCTCCTGGTACTTGTGATGCAACTACATCATCACCAGCCCGTGTCAGTCCACTGCTAGACGGAGGGACTCCCAAAACACGCCACTCAACCCGATTCTCGGCCCTTTTCATTCAGTCTTTGCCAGCCACCTTGCGAAGGCCATCCCTCCATCTTGTCAGGGGGCGTGCCACGCTACGGTTAGCGTTCGTGGCCTCTATTCGAGATTTATCTCAACGGTTCTACGCCAGATGTAACCAGCCCACTGCCACTTCAGTTTCCTGATTCTATGAGCAATGTCAACCACTTTTGTCTTCTGACGGATATACTCGTTTCCTATTCTATCTAACAGCGAAATGCCAAGCATAGCTAGATTCCATAGTTCGCTGAGCAACTTTGAACTCGTGGGCCAGTCTCAGGCCCGTATTAATAAATCACTCTCAGCTCAAAAGTCAATCTTGAGAACGACTTCAAGATGGCGTTCCCATTAATAAACGTAACTTAGGTGCACGTTTAGGAATTGGGTATCACGTGAGTAACGCCGTATTAATAAACAAAACTCTGTTCTCACTGTGTAAGAGAACTGTCAAACTCACACTTGAGAACGTATTTGCTGATTGCAGGCGAACCGCGGCTTAAGAAAGACGTGATGTCTTTCTCAAGATACAGCCTCAGTATTGGTTTATTAATAAACGACGTACTTGAGATGGTGATCACGTCTTGAGAGTGTATCAGCTGAATTCGCTCTTGAGGTTTGAGCTCAGAGACTATTAATACGGGCCTCAGTTTGAGGCTCTTGAGCTTAGTCATTAATCTATTTTGTACATTCATCTTCCATCGTATTCCTGGCGATCTTACCTTGGTAGTGATAAAGAGATCCGATCTCTTTACGACTCCTGAAGCTATCTTCTTCGCGATAGCTCTACCCACCTGCAGAATCAGTGTACGATTAATTAAGGATGAGTGTCTAATTGTCACTAAAGAGGAAACTTGTCGACATGTGTTGCCTATCCTAACCTACGGTGCCCAGACATGGTCATTGACTAAAGACCAGACGTCCAAACTCAAGGTCTGCCAACGCGCAATGGAACGCAGCATATTGGGCGTGAGGAGAACGGACCGTGTCCGAAACACAACCCTGCGATCGATAACTGGCGTAGCAGACGTGGCCGCAAAGCAGCCACATTAAAGTGTCACTGTGCGGGCCACGTGTGCCGCATGATGCAGCCGGACCGAGGGGCCCGGACTGTCACAGAATGGGTGCCATCGGACGGTCGCCGGCGTCGGGGCAGACCGCGGCGTAGGTGGAGAGGCGATATCGTTGGATACAGGGATGGGTGTCTGGAAGAGGCTCAGGACAGGGATGAATGGAATAGGAGGGGGGAAACCTTTGCCCAGCAGTGGGACAATTTATAGGTTAACAAAAAAAAGTGTGTCAAATTTACACCGAGAATGACACGTCGATTGAATTGACGATGTTTTAAAGTGTGGACGGGTTCCATGCCATCATACGCAAAAGAGTCGCGTCCCTGATGCGCCGGGTTCGCGGCCCTAACAGCATCCTGAAGGGCATTGCGGATACCAGGGACTCTGAGCCACTGGGTACACTTACATGTCCCGGGGTCTCGGAGTCGGACCTAAGTCGCATGTGTCGCGTGTTATACACCTCATGTAAATACTAACATAGTTTTAAGCACTTATATGGTCTTTGTGACTGCAATAAATCGTTTGAATTTGAATTTAAAAAATTAAAAGAAGCGGTCGGCTACAAACCGACAAGCGTGCACGAAGAGAGCGATAACATGTGGAAGAAACAAGAGTGGTGTGTCGGGATCGCAGCAGATGGATACGACTTTTGTTTAAGACATGAATGTGTATGAAACGTGAGTTGTCTACCAGGATCGCAGCATGCTGGTGGAAGTACATTATCTCGGACTAAGTCATTGTGTGTGAAGCAAGAGTTGTGGAAGGCAACAGATCGAAGTTCTTCGCTTCTAAGAGTTTTAAATAAGAATGTGAAGGAATCGAGAGTTGTGTACCAGGAGCGCAGCAGATGAAAGAGCTTGTGGATTACCTGTAACTCAGTATTGTAGATGTATGCAGTGTCGATATGCCGATATCCGGCGTCTATGGCCCATTCCACGGCGCGTTGGACATCGAATTCTTTGCCTCGGGTGTCCTACCAAAGACAAGCAACTATTGGAATCTAGGGCCCGTATTATGAACTCAAACCTGCCCTCAAGAGCGAATTCAACTCAAGTATCATCATCAGTCCGTATCAGTCCACTGCTGGACATAGGCCTCTCCCAAAGCGCGCCACTCAACCCTACTCTCGGCCCTCTGCATCCAGTCCCTGACAGCCATACTGCGAAGGTCATCCCTCCATCTGGTCGGGGGCGTCCCACACTACGTTTACCCGCTCGTGGCCTCCATTCTAGAACTCGTCTCCCACATCGGTTATCGGTTCTACGACAGTGACCAGCCCACTGACACTTCAGTTTACTGATTCTACCTATGAGCAATGTCAACCACTTTTGCCTTCTGGCGGATATACTCGTTTCTTATTCTATCTAACAGAGAAATTCCAAGCATAGCTCTTTCCATAGCTCGCTGAGCAACTTTGAACTTGTGGGCCAGTCTCACCGTCAGTATCCACGTCTCAAGTATGTCATTTATTAATAAACCAATCTTGGAGGTATCACGTGATGTCTTTCTCAAGTGGAAGAACTCAAGTAAACGTCGCGGTTCGCCTGCAATCAGCAAATACGTTCTCATGTGTGAGTTTGACAGTTTTCTTGAGAACTGAGTTTTGTTTACACGGCGTTACTCACATGAAACCCGATCCCTAAACGCGCACCTAAGTTACGTTTATTAATAGGAACGCCATCTTGAGGTCGTTCTCAAGATTGATTTTTGAGCTGAGAGTGATTTATTATTACGGGACCTAGGACTCTGATCAACCCCAGTACCATGAACTCTTATAGCAGGATCACTTCAATAATACATTGTTTATTTATTTATTTATTTTATTAATGGACTCGACAGATCGTCATTTGCCAATGTCATGTATAATACATTGTTATTTCGTATCATGACGTCTTTAATAAGCTTACTTTGAGGTCGTCATGGTACGAAATAACAAAGTATTATTGAAGTAATCCTGCTATAAGACTTCATGGTGACTTCATAATATGTCCTGCCCCCTCACCATGAACATTATATGAGTAGTTAGGGAGTTAGAAGCACCAGCTCTGGCGTGTGGCTATACCATGGTGCTAGTGTCTGCAGTGATGAGGAGTACCCGTACTCGGGGGGCCGCTGGGAGACAGAGGGGATATAAAGTGATCAGGTTCGCCAGCGATGAGGTAAGACAGCGATGAGGTTCGCCACCCAAAAATAACGCTTATGGATGTGGATGAAGGTTCAAAAGATATAATGAAGACTCAATATAAGTTTACCGAAGTGACATATCCCAGCCAAGTGCCAAGCCCAAAGCTGGGCATATGATGGCCATCGTTCAGCTTCCGTAGAGGTGCCACCCCTAGCGAAGGCTTCGGGTCCTGTAACCATCATCAGTCCATTTGTATGTCCCCACTGCTCGAGCACAGACCCTCCCTTACATCGAGGGAGCTCGGGACATTACCATGTCCCCACCCACTGCTCGGGCATATACCTTTTCTTATATTGAGGGAGCTCCAGCAAAGATCCAACTCGATGGTCAAAAGTCAAAGTCAAATTTCTTTATTGCAAGTAAGCACGTTGAGTACATTTTTGCACGTCAATATATTTTTTGAATTTACATTTACACCACTTTGCAAGGAAAAGGTGCCAACGCTGAGGAGAAAAAGTGGCAAAAAACTCACAGCAACACATCTTTTAAAACAATGATAATACAATGATTACTTAATAACTATACAGTACGTAACTATTACTATTGTTAGTAAGTTTATCCCTCATGCAGAACCGGCGACACACACCATGCATGTTCATCGTTTAAATAGTCATCTATCTTGTAATACGCCTTCTTAACAAGTGTTCTTTTAATGAAATTGTTTAAATTTCCTCTGGGGGGGCATTTTTTAGTTTTTGCCCCGCCCAAAAAAATTTGAAGATCCGGGTCTGGGTTGTGCGTAGGTTTAGGTTAGGGTATCTTCATATATGTATATGTATGTATTTATAAGAATTCAGACATTCTACTAACATCAGACCAGGCTGTATGCCCTAGTTGGCTTTGCCTTTCCCATCAGTGCTGCCAGATTAGGCGACTTATCGCCATTTAGGCTATCTCGAAGGGGGTCGGGGCGACCATAAATCGTGATTTGCGACTGGTCGCCATTTAGGCTATCCCGAAAAAAAAATTGGGCGATTTTAGGCTACAAACGAACAGCTAGATAATTTTTTAGCAGATCTAATAAATCTTAATAATAAATAGAGAAAAATCGAGAATAGAGTTTTAAGACCTAATGTATTAATGTACATTCTGACATGTGTATGCAATTAAATAAATTGAAATTGAAATCTAATAAATCTTGCCATAATTTTCCAATTAACGTTTTATTTTCCTAATATAATCATATACTGGCAAAACCACATAACCCACAGATCCTTCCACATTATCAGCTGGCCTCTACAGCTCCAGCATATCTTCAGCGAATTATGACGATGGAGGTTTTTTAGAAGAAATTGTTTTATTAGGTCCTACATGATGATTAATATTATTCATCATCAATGCTAATAAATTGCCTCCATCGTCAATAAATTATTTCTGTATTGTGTATTTCTATATAGTGTGGGTTTAGCAACGTTGTTTAAGTCATGTCCACCAAGCTCAAAACATCAATTTCTCATAATGTCCATTTCGCAAATTGTTAAGTTTGCAAAATGTATTTCGATAAAATCCCCCTTTTCTCCTTGTATTTTCATATGGTTTCCAAATAGACAAAAACTAAAAAAAAGGATCAATGTTGTTTGTTTAGAAGTTGACTTGGACCGTGATTTACACATTTTGATTGTAACCTCAATTTAAAAAATAAAACTTTTTCATGCAGTTATTGTGGAATAGGAAACAGAAAGAGTATAAAGCCAAAAGAGAGGGGTTTCAGTATCGGTCAGTTCTACAAATTTTGATTTTTGTGAAACAAAGATTTGGCTCTCCAATTTTATCGAGGCCACAATTAAAATTGTAAATCATGATCCAGTCAAACAAACTACATTACTTTTTTTTTTAATTTAAATTATTTTTATTTTAGTTTTTATACTATTTGAAAATCACATTAAGTACATAACATATACAAGGAGAAAAGGAAATTTTTGCGAAAGGAACACGTCATGTTTATAAATAATTAAATTGAGGTGTATTTCAAGCCTAACAAAACGGTGTTATTTACCCTGCTATTTAAAGTTAACTGTGATGTATAAAAAAAGTGCTACTTAGGCTACCTGATCCGTATTTGGGCGATTTTAGGCTAATTTTAATATTTTTTTGAATTGGGCGATTTAGGCTACCTGAAGCCAAATTTTTGGCGATTTGGTTCAGGCTACGTCTGGCAACACTGTTTCCCATTGGGAATAATCTTACAAAAAAAAAAATTATATACCTTGCATTTACAAGCTGGTTTTTGCTGCTTTTTCGTCTTCGCTTTATGAGTGTAAGACCGTATCCTCTGGGATATCTCAGGAGTGACAGCGGTGTGGATCTCAAGGTCCTCATCAAAGTCTGGGTTTGGTCGGAGGATTCTTTTGGAATCAAATGAGGGTTCCATGTTTGCTGTTGGTCACATTTGGCGATCGTAAGTTAGAATTTGTGGAGAACCATTTTAAGGTATTTTGTTGGTTGTAGGCGTTCCATTGATTTATTTTTACAATTTCTAGTTGTTGTTTTTTGTATAATTCTGCCCAGAGGGAAAGGCAAAGCCAACTGGCTAGGGCATACAGCCTGGTCTGATGTTAGTAGAATGTCTGAATTCTTATAAATACATACATGTATACGAAGATAACCTAACCTAAGCCTACGCACAACCCTCCCAAGCCCCTAAACTAAATAACTCAATGATTCACGCAAGCATCAAGTTATGCAAAAGGAAACCTTGCTAAGAGCACAAAACTTCACAAACACGACTTCTTTCGAGCACTCCAACTAATAGAAACGTTCGCGGACATCTCCTGATTAACTTCACGTGATCATTAATCACTAAATACCACGGAAACTATTTAATTAGAATTTTCACAAAAAAGTAGCTAATGGCGTTTCGCGCGCTTAACAAGGAAACTTAAGTTTTCTACTTTTCTATTCTATTTTTATTTGAATGGCTTCTACTCTTATTCAAGAGATAACTTGGCCAATGTCAAGTTATTTTATTATTATTATTCATGTAAATAGAAAATTAAACGATTAAAAAATCAATCCGTCATTCCAAAATGATGGCGGATATTCTATTTTAATTTTTTGGCTTCTCCTCTTATTAAAAGAGGTAATTTTGCCAATGTCAAATTATAGAGTATTTATGCCAATGTTAGGTTAGTTATAGAGTATACTTTCTCTAAGTATAGAGTATATATTTATGGGCTTACGGAATGGAACAGATGGGACTGCAGATCAAATATTACACTTTGTACCGCGTTGTTATTATCTGCGTCATAAGAGTTGAATTCGTACTGCAAGATATGCTGTTGTCCGTACAGACATCTGAGGTGTAAAGACACAGACAGACAGACAGACGGACGGACGGACTGACGGACGGGCGGACGGGCGGACGGACGGGCGGACGGACGGGCGGACGGGCGGACGGACGGACGGACAGACGGACGACGAGGACTTTTGGGTTCCTTTTGAGTTACGGATTACAGTACAGAACCCTAAAAAGTGAAAATAAGAAATACTTAGGTAAATAATAATGTACACACTACATAGTTTTAAGTAGGTAAGTACTTACTAGCATTTATACTGCAATAAATCGTTTTTTGAATTTGAATTAAAATAACAATTACAAACAGAAATACTTTATTTTTCGAATTCACAGTTTTTGAAAACATTCTGTTCGGATCAGTGGTCAGGGCCGTTACCATGAAGTGTTATAGCAGGACTGCTTCAATGAAATGAAATGAAATTTATTAATGAAATGAAATGAAATTTATTAAGGTCGTCGTGGTACGAAATAACAGAGTATTATTGAAGTAGTCCTGCTATAAAACTGAATCAGGATTAATATTTAACATCATAGCATATAATATTAGATACATTTTGTGACACAAATTGAACAGAGGTCTTATCGCGCAAAGCAATCCCCTGCGAAGATGTGAAAGCTACGCTACGAAACTATGTAACCGTTTCCACCAATACTAAGCTACCTATACCTTATTTGCGATTATTTAGGGGGAGTTTCCGTTTCGCTGCATCGAAGTGCTGGAATGACTTACCGCCACCGATTAGGACAGCCGACACTCTCGCGTCATTCAGAAATCTCTGCAAGGAACGGCTTTTATCCTTGCAAAAATTCAAATTCAAATATATTTATTTGTAGAAACGGGTTACAGTGATCTTGGTAATGTTATAGGTTTCTCCGAATCTTGCCCATCTAGAGCATACAAACATTTCATTGAGAATCGTAATGTCATAGCTATAAAAGATGCATGTAAATTAAAAAATAGAAATAAAATTTATAAATTATGTCAAATCGATGAATCCGTCAGGAAGGCCACTAAATTATAATAACATTTGTGTATTAACATTTTGCACAATTTAACTTTAAATAGATTTGTAGGTAATTTCTTTAAATCATTGGGTATCTTATTTTATATTTCTGGGGCCATATGGAGTACGCTTTTCCGCTTCAAAATTCTTCCTGCATCTGGCGTTAGCACACACTCTTTACGTGCACTTAACTTACACTTATTCTAGTACTTAACACAGATGGGAACTTTCATGATAGTTATATCATATATTTAACAATAAATAGCATTAAGTTTTTCTGTTTTAGTTACTCTTTTTTGTGGTCTTCGAGATTAGCTGTACGAGAGTAGAAAAGACCTGAAAAGCAGCGTCGCTGAGGCCTTTCCTATTCATCTGTAACAATAGGTACTACTATAACTAACTTACTTTTAAGTTCTAAATTATGACAACCAATGCTTCAGATGAATAAATGTCTCTTTATTTATTTATGTGGACCACTGAACATGATTGGTGGAAATCAGACTCATCCATAGCAACGTAGCGTAACACATCTCTGGTGGAAAGGTACCTTTATAAGGTCGTCATGGTACGAAATAACAAAGTATTATTGAAGTAATCCTGCTATATGAGTTCATGGTAAGGGGGTTGATTGGTGGCCGTCTATGTTTATCAGTTCTTCTCAAATGGATAATAAGGGTGGTCGAGCCACTTCAACTGCGCTATGGTCCTGTAGTGCTTGTCTAAGCTCTTCATCACGTCCCTCTCCTCCGGCGTCAGCTCAAAGTCGAAGACATCCACATTCTGCTCGATACGACTCTTGGTCACAGACTTTGGTATCGGCACTACGCCTAACTCCACCTGAATATACGAAAAGAACGAAATAAAGTAAGGCCCGTATTAATAAATCACTCTCAGCTCAAAAGCCAATCTTGAGAACGACCTCAAGATGGCGTTGCTATTAATAAAAGTAACTTAGGTGCGCGTTTAGGAATCGGGTATCACGTGAGTAACGTCGCATTAATAAACAAAATTCAGTTCTTCATTACTATCGTTTTGCTTATTACAATTGCTTATTAATCAGCTCAGCAAGCGCCTGAGGGAGGCGACGGGTGACCCTCGTGCTGGCGGCTTTCTCGCGCAGAGGCTGAGCCTGGCCATCCAGCGCGGGAATGCCGCCAGTGTGATGGCCACCCAAGAGGGCCGAATTTTTTAAACTGTTTTTAGGCAAGGTTTTTTTTCTAGGTAGTTTTAAAGTATTTTTAGGTAGTATTATTAGATTGCTTAGTTTTCTTTTGACATTGTTCTATTAAATAGTTGTATTAAATTACTAAACCGAAGAACTTGTCAATTCTGTAAGTACGTTTAGTTCCTCCCGAACTCCTAGCTTTTTTAAGGCAAAGGAAAAAAACTAAGAGTCGAAGACAGAGATAAGTATCCAGGGGGCCTCAATAAGGTTGAGATTTTCTCAAAAACTACTGGACCGAATCCGAATTTAATAATTATTTTACTGTTACATAGTGTTATCTATCAAACAGCGAAAGAATATTTGCGTGATGGGCACCCTCCCAAGAGGGCCAAGTTTTTTAGAATGTTTTTAGTTAGGTAGATTTTTAGTTTAGTTTTTAATGTATTTTTAAGTAGTTTAGTTTTTTTTTATTTGTGTAAGATTTCTTGAATAAATATTTAATACTTATTGCTTATTACAAGAAGAACTCACCAGATATCTGAGCGCAACTTGCGGCACCGTCTTATTGTACTTGTCAGCAATCCCCACCAGCGCGGGGTCGTCCACCCTTGGCGGGGGCGCGTCCGCCGCAGCCTTGCTGTGGAACAGCGAGCCGAAGGGGGTGTAGCCCATCACCACGATACCCTTCCCCCGGCAGTACGATAGCAGCTCGGGCTGCTGCAGGTTCAGGTTGATCTGAAATAGAAGGAGTTTACAGGAGGGCAAAGAAGGAGAGGTTACAGAGAAGATGGCATGGGGGAGAAGCAAAATGGATGAATTTCGAGCCGTTGGCAGAACTTGAACCTTCGGTGCTATTGCGGTTCAAATCATACCATGTCATAGCGGGCATTTGCGACCCCTCATTAGGGCCTAATTTGTTGCAAGCCACGTCTAGTATCACCCCTTTCAAGGAATGTATCGAATTTCTAAACACTGTATTTGTTTTTAAACTTACACGGTTTGTATACATATTATTATTAATAGCCTGCAATGTCCCACTGCTGGGCAAAGGCCTCCCCCCAACCCTTCCACTCATCTCTATTCTGTGCAGACTCAGGCCACTCTCTCATAGTCAAAGTCAAATCTCTTTATTGCAAGTAAGCACGTTGTGTACATTTTTGCACGTCGACATATTTTAGAATTTACATTTACACCACTTTGCAAGGAAAAGGTGCCAACGCTGAGGAGAAAAAGTGGCAAAAAAACTCTCAGCAGCACATCTTTTAAAATAATATTATAATACACAATTACTTAATAACTAGGTACTACACAACTATTGCTATTGTTAGTAATCTAGACTTTATCCCTCATGCGGACCCGGCGACACACACCATGCATGTTCATCGTTTAAATAGTCATCTATCCTGTAATACGACTTCTTAACAAGTGTTACTTTAATGAAATTTTTAAATTTCCTCTCTGTCAACGTCGTGACACTTTCTGGCAACTTGTTATAAAAGCGAATACAGTGCCCCATAAATAAACATCTTCACATAACATACATTTTTTGTATACATATTAATTAGATAAAACGGGAATTACCGTGTTAAATATTTATTATTGATGTCTCGATATTTCGACAGCATTGCAGCCATCATGGTCACGAGTAGACACTGTATATTCATATTCATATTCATATTCATTTATTTAGTAATATTCATACATCGTCATTTATATGTCTTATTACATTTTGTAAAATAGTTCATTACATTTAGTATATAAAATTATATAAAATTAAATTGATCAATTACATTAATTATTAATATTGATTAGTCATTGGAATAAAATAATACAATAAATTCAAATGTCATGTTCAGTTGCCCAAGTTACATATAGTAATCAATATTTACTAAGTATTTGAATCACATCACAGTGGAGTGTCTTCTGCCAAACACTCAGCCACAGAATAGTAGGCCTTCTGGATCAACCATAATTTTAATTTAGAAACAAAACTGAAATCAGTTTTGGCTTCTTTTATGCTCGTTGGTATGTTGTTGTAGATACGAGGGCCCATCACGTGTGTGGAGTTGCCGGTCTTTTGTAGCCGATGCCGAATGGTCTCCAGGTCCTGTCGTCTCACACGCGTCGGTCTCTGTCCCACCCATGTCTTAGTCGCGTACTGGGCAATATTGCGCCTCACGTACTTGGCCACCTCCAGTATGTACAGGGATGGTACAGTCATGATGCGGTGGTCAATGAAAAGCTGCCTAGCTGGAGTGTCGTTAGGGACTCGCGCTATCCTGCGGAGAACTCGCTTCTGGATAATGAACGGGCGGTCCCTGTCAGCGGCCAGACCCCACAAATCTATCCCGTATGTGAGGTGAGGGTGAAAGTAACCGTAGTAGGCCTTGAGTAGGTTCTGTTTGGACAACGTGGGTGTGAGACGAGATATTGCATAATAGGCAGAGTTTAGTTTTGCACACACTGTATCTATATGAGTCTGCCACTGGAGGCCATTGTCAAAGGAGAAACCCACAAAGCGCGCGTGCTGCACCGTCGAAACCAAACTATTACCAACCTGGACTGACATTGGTGCGACACTAATTTTTCTCAAGGAGAATTCTAACAGATTAGTTTTGTCTACATTGAGCTGCATTCCGTTCGCCAGGAACCATTCTGAGAGTCTTATTATAACCGATTGGACTCGTTCGTTAAGTTCAGTCCTGTCACTCGCACTTACGATGGAACAGATGTCATCCGCATACATGATAAAGTCTGTATGTCGCGACTCAAAGGGGAGATCGTTCATGAGCAGCAGAAATATGCTATTGCCGACGTTCGATCCCTGAGGAACAGACCTGTCTCCGATAAGTCCCGACTCCGAAGTCTCGCTACCTGCCACCGTTACTTGGCTTCGTTCCGATAGAAATGATGCTATCAGCTCAAGTGATATTCCACGGACACCATAGTGGTCAAGCTTATTTTTGATTAGGTGATGATCTACCAGATCAAAGGCACGAGACAAGTCAAAAAATATGGCAGCAACGCACCCTCCCATATCCAAGTGGCCGAGCACCGTCCGCAGCAGCACGCGTGCCGCGCCCACTGTCGAGCGGCCGTGCTGGTAGGCATACTGCTGTTCACACAACGACTCGTTTTTAGTCAAGAAATTAATAAGTCGATTGCAAACTCCCGTCTCAAATACCTTCGATATGGCAGGCACCAAGGATATCGGTCTGTAGCTCTTCAACTCTGTTTTGCTTCCCTTACCTTTATAGACTGGAGTGACCTTTATCTTTTTTAAACAATCAGGATACCGACCACAGCTTACCGAGACGTTAAACTGATCACATAAGACATGCAATACATTAACAGGTAGTTTGTGAAGTATACGAGTTGGAACTCCGTAAATGTCCTTAGTGCCTTTAGGTTTAATCTTTTTGATGATCTTTACTATTTCTTCAACCGTAAATGGAAAGAAGTACATAGTCTGATAGATGCGCGGGATGGCCTCGCGCAGCAGTGCCATCGCCTGGGCTAGGGTCGGGCGGAGCGGGGTGTCACGCACAATGGAAAGGTAGTACGAATTTAGGGCATCCGCAAGCCCTTGCCCGCCGCCGCCGCTCACACCGCACACGGCGTGTCTCAAGACAGCGAGAGAGTCCCCACTCTCAACATTTTTATTCGTCTCAGTTTTGATGACGCTCCAGAGGGCCTGAGCTTGAGCAGTAGCAGATGTTATTTTATTATTAAAAAATTGTTTTCTAGTAGCTCTAAGAAGCCCACTATGTCTACACTTATAACTTAAATATAGCTGATATAAGTCTTGGTTTTGGGGAAATAATCGCAGCATCATTGTTAAGAGCTGCAAAAAGTTATTACTATTCCTTGTCTCATTATTGCGCCATATTGTGTCAGTATATAAGACAGGAACCTTTTTTTGAGGACATGAAGCCTCAAAGATTCTTACTAGACGGCTCACAATGTTACTGAACCCCGCGCCATCCGGACTGATGCTCTTTGCAAGAGTCGACCAGTCAAAATGGCTTACGGTTTTCACAAATCGGTCGATGTTACCTGGAGATATTACTCGTTTAGTGACATGGCGGGTGACGTTTGTAAAACCAGGCAAACACACGTCCATGCAGACCGCGCAGTGGTCACTCAAGCCAACATCCAAAGGATGGGATTTTACATTATCGGCACTTATGTCAGTATAGGCATGATCCAGACACGTCGCGGACTCACCTTCGAATCGGGTTGGGAAGTTAACCATAGAATGCATATTATATTGATCCAGAAGACCCAACAGTTCACGCTTTTGTTTGGATCGTGCGAGAAGGTTGATGTTTATATCGCCCATAATTATGATACTTGCATTTTCGTTAATTATGCTGCTCAACAAAAGATCCAGTTGACAATTAAATATGTTAGTGTCACCTTCCGTATTTGGTCGGTACAAACATATCACAATAATGTTAGTTTCAACCAACTGGACGGCAGCTACTTCTATTTGCATTTCGACCGCAAACTTACATAAATCACTCCTTTCCAATACAGTAACACTACTATGCGCATAGATACACACTCCACCATGTTGTCGCGTAGAACGACAATACGATGACGTTAAATTATAATTCATAATACTAATAACATTGAGTTCGTCAGCTGTTAACCAGTGCTCCGTCAGAAGTAGTAAGTCACATTTCGATTTCGACTGCAGTAAGTTCTCAATACCTGCCACTTTGTTTCGCAAACATCTAATATTTTGAAGCATAACTCGTACGTGCTTGGTAGTACCCGACGTTCCGCGATCAGCTGACCGGGTGTCGATGCCATGCGGCCGGTCACCGCGCGCGAGAGGAGCACCGCTCGCCGACGTCATCGCGTTCGTCTTCCTTGTCGCCCCGCTGCTGGCGGGGACGCCTGAGAAACCAGTTACTATAGCGTACGCCTTGGGGCCACGCAGTCGGCGAGTTTATACTTTCGTATAGTCTTTCAGGTACACCTATTATAAAGGATGCATGACGATCAGTTAGCAGGGTTCGTTTTTCTACGAAGTAGTCATCTGATTTCATGTTTTTGTTTAGCAGCTGCAGCACTTGCTCTTTAGTGGTCTCTGGTCTAAAGGACCAAGCTTGCAGGTACTTTAATTGCTCGATGGCTTGGATCTCATCATGTTTTGCCGAACCTATATTTACGAGTTTTCGAGATTTTCCTCCTTTCTGTTTACGAGTACGTACAACATTCCACTCCCCATCTCCGTCATTATCTGTAGCTTTAGCATCAGTTTGTTTGGTTGATGTAGTCTGTTGTGGTAGTACAGGGCCCGCCGTTTTCGTGGCCCCACTTGTCGATTTATCGGAACTTATCGCCTGCTCGTCTTGCGCACAATGGTGTGCATCCAGCGATTTAGCTACGTCGGCAAAGCGCTTTTTTCCAGCAGCAATGGCGTTGTTAGAGATGGCTGCGACCGCTTTCAAGCGCGCCCGTCTAACGGGCCGCGACGGCGCCGCTGGGGTCATCAATTGTGTTTCTTGTGTTACCGTCTTTTTAACCGGGGTAACAGATTGTTGATCACTTTTTAGCCTTTCTATCATCTTGCACTGATCAATAATTAGGTCATTTTGGGCGTTTATCCGTGCTTCCAGATCACCAATTTTATTCACCAAGTTGGTCACTGTTTTTGAGAGTTCACGCACCATGTTTTCAATAGATTTAGTCGTCATTTTAATGCATTTACGAATTAAAAATCCGGAACAATCAATAAACGATGCGCACCGCACGCAGTAGCGTAGATACAGTTAGGCTATAACAGCGGTTTAAATACCGCTGCTCACAAAATATCGCCAACAGTGATATTCTGTTGAAAAAGGTAATTTGGAAGCTGTCCGCTCACCTCCACCTGAAGCACAGCAGGCGCCTCCAGTCCATTCTCCAGGATCCTGTCAATCATTTGCTGGTTGAAGTTGGACAGGCCTATGGACTTGGCCAGCCCCAGACTCTTCGCTTCTATCATTCCGCGCCAGGTGTCCAGGTAGTCAGTGAAGTCATACGTTTGGTTGTCCTGCAAATGTTGCATAACATATCACATTCATGGTCCATGGTAATGATTGGCGAAATAAGATTTTGGAGAAATAAGGTCTGTATTGATAAATCATTCTCCGCTCAAAAGTCAATCTTGAGGATGACGTTCCTGTTAATAAACGTAACTTAGGTGCGCGTTTAGGAATCGGATATCACGTGAGTAACGCCGTATTAATAAACAAAACTCAGTTCTCTAAAACCCACATTCTTCTTCTTCTCGTGTCGATGGCTTCAAATTAGATGCGGCCGGCCCAGAAGGACGCGACCGCAACCGCTCGCACGGAGGCCGCCCATAGATCCGCGTCCGTGCACGTGGTCGGGCACGCGGGGCACGCAGTCATGTGCTGCGTGGTTTGTGTCGGTTGGCCACAGGGGCACTGTATGCTGACCTCGAAACCCACATTGAGAACGCATTTGCTGATTGCAGGCGAACCGTGACTTGAGAAAGATATCACGTGATACGCACTCAAGTTTGGTTTATAATTAATTGACAAACTTGAGATGGTGATCACGTCTTGAGGTCAGAATATTAATACGGATCCAATACCTTTTTTTTCGTGGGGAAATGCTTAGGTAGGCTGCGAGGCCATAGGCCGAGCTCCGCGTAGGGCGAAGCCCGGAGCGTCCCCACGCTACCAAAGGCTGAAAGATGCCCCTGCCTTTCGAATTATGAACAAAGTTATGGAAATTGTGTACAGCTGGCAACGTTTGGCTTTTGAAAACTTTCTTTAAGTTTTTGGCATACGGGCATTTCGAGCGTTGTTTGCTTTAAAAATAAAAATAATAACCTCCTTTAAATGAGCAAACTCTTTTCGAATAAATGTTTTTCACAGAGTTTTGAATTTGCAACTTTCGGGCGGTGCTTGATATAATTAGTGGATGGCTTGCACGAGTTATTTGCACAGCGAACAATCCGGATAATGTTTATATGTAACGACGGGTTATGTCGGACTCTCTGGGTTCTCAGTTGAACTACACCAGAGTTCCCCACGCGCTTGCTGACACCACTCCTCGGGCCCAAGACCCACTTCGGGCCGCTGAGCCAGCGGAGAAAGTGTTGAGTGGCGTGCTTTGGGAGAGGCCTATGTCCAGCAGTGGACTGATACGGGCTGATGATGGTACTCACGAACTGTCCCACCGGCCAGTGTATGAGGTATAGGTCCACATAGTCCAGGCCCAGCTTGCTCAGGGACTCCCTCAGGGCTGGCAGCACGGCGCTGCGAGCGTGCGCGTCGTTCCATAGCTGGCAAAGAGAATGGAAGGCAATGGTGGTCATGGTCTTACCATGAAGTCTTATAGCAGGATTACTTCAATAATACTTTGTTATTTTGTACAATGACGACTTTAAAGTGAGCTTATTAAGGTCGTCATGGTACGAAATAACAAAGAATTATTGAAGTAATCCTGCTTAAAACTTCACGGTAAGGGGGCTGTTTTAGCCGGCCCCAGATATTTGAGCATCTTTGCAAAGTTTTACTACCGTTGAAAGCTTTGTACGGAACCTATAACGACGAGGTCATAAAAAGCAGGCAACGAACATGGAATGTGTGCATATTTGCAAAGTTTTGAGCACATGTCTGGTGTAACTCACGCTAACTTTGACAGTTCTAAAAGTAGTTTAGAAAATGGTGAAGTTATTGGAGGATTCATGCAGGATCTGAAGTTTGGCGCCATGGTCAAGAGTCCCGCTCCGAGCTCGGGAGTGAGCGTGACTGTCGAGCTGCTTCGTCCAGAGTGACGAGCGACGTCTCCTGTGGATGAAGACATGAAGACGCGGCTACCCAGGGTGAAGACGCTACTGCGACTCCTCTGGATGAAGATAGAAGACTATTGTATATTGAATTTTCTGTAACATGACATTGGTAAATGACGAACTGTCGATTCCATTACTAAAATAAATAATAAATGACAAGCTTATCAGCATTCTGGCAATCTGATCCGTGTACTAACCTTGGTAGTGATGAAGAGGTCCTCCCTTTTGACCTTCCCCTCCCCCTCGCCGAGTCTGCCCCTCACCCCCGCGCCCACCTGCTCCTCGGTCTTGTATATGTGGGCCGTGTCAATGTGTTTGTAGCCCGCGTCTATGGCCCACTCTACTGCTAGCTCTACTTCGTTGGACTTCGGCTCAATGCGGCCCTGGAGAGTAAGTAGAGATCTGTGATAAGTTAACGAATCTGCTTTTTAGCTATTTAAATAATTAATTAAATAAGTGCTTATTTGATTAAGTTTATTTTTATATTAGTGTTAAACATTGTTTTTAATAAAATCAGTCTCTATTAAATAAGTATGTTAGTACATTGTGTACAATGTACTAACTTTTTGGTGCTTTGATCATATTTGTTTACAAAATAAGACACTTGTTTTGAGCTGCGGTATAGAAACATGTCTCCCAAACCTGTGGTCCGTGCCCCAGCCACGTCCCGAACGCCAGAGCGGGGATGTCCCGCCCGTCATTGAGTTTCAATTTCGGGACATTCACGAGTTTGCCGTGCTGAAACATAAAAAAAAACATAAGTAGATAAGTAATTATTTAATTAGATTTTTAGGGTTAGTTTTTAGTTTTTAGTCACTTTATTATTTTAGGTTTTAATTTAATGTAATTTTATAAATACAATTCCTGATTATTTATAAAATATTTATTTGTATTATTTTAAGTTTGTATATATAATTGTATTTATCTTAATTAGAAATAAATTAATATATTCTTAGAAAATAAAAAAAATATTCGATTTCTTCTGTTCATTCCTGATTATGAAATAAATAAAAGTAATGCTTCAGTGTTAAGGGACCTTATTACTCCCTTAACACTGAAGCTGATAGCCATCTAAAATCATCATCAAAGTCTAGTGGGATAATAAGGTAGAATTATTTGTCATGTCATGATTTCATGACATTTTATGATATAATAAAACCGACTATTTTGTCATAAATGGAGGTCAGTCCCTAGATTCATGCAAAACGACACCTTCATCACAAATTAAGCCGTTTAGACTAAGGAGGCCATAAATAACAGACATACAGTCGAAAAACTTTACCCTCCTTTCGTCAGTCGTGTAAGGAACTCACCAAACCGCAAATGACACTACAAATGGCAAAACACCACACGTAAACGCGACCAGCCATGGTAACACTTTATTGAATAGTGATGTGATTGAACATGTAGGGAAGGCAAGCAATATGAGAACTAGTTCTTAGGCCCGTATCAATCACTCTCAGCTCACAAGTCAAACTTGAGAACTACCTCAAGATGGAGTTCCTATTAACAAACGTAACTTAGGTGCGCGTAGGAATCGAGTATCACGGGAGTAACGCCGTATTAATAAACATAAATCAGTTCTCAAGAGAACTGTCAAACTCACACTTGAGAACGTATTTGCTGATTGCAGGCGAACCGCGACTTGAGAAAGACATCACGTGATACGCCCTCAAGATTGGTTTATTAATAAATGACAGGCGATGTTTTCCTTGTTTTGAGAGCATTCGGTAAATGTACGGTGGAACACAGAGAAAGGTGTACGGAGAGTTTTTAAGGTTGAGATTTTCTCAAAAACTACTCGACCTATTGCAAATATTCTTTCGCTGTTTGATAGATAACACTATGTAACAGTAAAATAATTATTAAATTCGGATTCGGTCCAGTAGTTTTTGAGAAAATCTCAACCTTATTGAGGCCCCCTGGATACTTATCTCTGTCTTCGACTCTTAGTTTTTTTCCTTTGCCTTAAAAAAGCTAGGAGTTCGGGAGGAACTAAACGTACTTACAGAATTGACAAGTTCTTCGGTTTAGTAATTTAATACAACTATTTAATAGAACAATGTCAAAAGAAAACTAAGCAATCTAATAATACTACCTAAAAATACTTTAAAACTACCTAGAAAAAAAACCTTGCCTAAAAACAGTTTAAAAAATTCGGCCCTCTTGGGTGGCCATCACACTGGCGGCATTCCCGCGCTGGATGGCCAGGCTCAGCCGCTGCGCGAGAAAGCCGCCAGCACGAGGGTCACCCGTCGCCTCCCTCAGGCGCTTGCTGAGCGCATTTATTTATTAGAACTATGCGTGAACTATTAGGTATCTGTCCCATCCCTAGCTCGCCATCTGGTTTGCTTTACGAGCACGATAACATTGACCTCTGTTACGAAACCAGTTATGTACAAAACAGTATGTAAAGTAAAACATATTGTGAGATACTTACCAGCTTTATGTTTAGCGACCTCGGCTTTCCGTCGTAATAATATTTACTATGGTAAAAGCATTACTTCGTAATATGCAGAGATGCGCTCATTGCGTAGTTATCATCATCATCAGCCCGTATCAGTCCACTGCTGGACGCAGGCCTCTCCGAAGCGGGGGACAGGGGTGCCGTATTAAAGAGATGCGTCCATGTCGATAATATCTTTAGGTTACACGTGTCGCGAAGCAATGTTGCGCTCATGTGAGGGCAGACACGGGCGGCCTAATGTTACAGTGGTCTGTATTAGAACGGATGAGTGAAGGTAACGAAAGGAATACGCAGAGGCCGATTTGTATGTTTTTACCTGACGGCGCAAGAAGGAGGGTTATGTTTTTCGAGTGTATGTAAGTAGGTATGTACGTCGAATTCTTTGGCACGCGCTGCAGCATAAACGGCTTGATGGATTTGAGGTCTGGATCGGACATAGGCTATAAAAAATTAATGATGCAGTTGGTTTTTTGTTAATAATTTAGGTTGACTGTATTAGATGTTGATTTTAGAATCACTGATCCCATCTGTTAACGCTCGCGGTTGGCGGTGCGGGCGCGCGGGGGGGTCGCAGGCGCAGCGGGCCACTCACTGGCCGAGCTGCCGCCATATTGGAAATTACGACAGCGGCGAACGGACGCACGCTAATTGTGTGTCAATTTATCTCTTTAAATAAATAGTTAAAAGCAATCGTTTGGCGGTTCTTATTAACACCCAACGGAGAAGGAGTTCCCCCGAAGCAGAAGCGCAGACTTCACGAACACCATCCATTTTCCTGTCTATTCTCCAAGCGTTAACGCAACACGAACTCCGTGAGTACCAGGTCCGCAGCGCCCCCGAGGAGGCCGCGCGCACCGCCTGGCGCCGCCCCGCGCTAGATGGCGCTGGAGCGAGTTACAACGCGCTATCGCTTGGTGCAGACACAAGCAATAGGCCACTTTACACGACGACGAAAAATGGGGGTGAATTTCACGGTATTAAAATATATATCATACCCTGAAATACACCGTCAGCAATGCCATCTTATTTACTTATTTTATTAATGGTCTCGACAGTTCGTCATTTGCCAATGTCATGTTATGGTGGCACTGCACTTGGCTTTGCGTATTTGACATAATTGCCATATGTGGATGGTATGCTTGACAAAATATTCGTCTTATTTGTATGTACATCAAGTATTTGACAAATACGACAAACATCCAATAGCTAATACGAATAGCTAAGTGAAGTGTCACCATTACAGAATATTCAAAATATCATAATCGTCTTCTCTTCATCACTCTGGACGAAGCAGCTCGACAGTCACGTTCACTCCCAAGCTTGTAGCGGGAACTCTTGATAAAAGCTTGAAACTTCGGATCTTGCATAAATAATCCAATAAATTCACCGTACTGTCACTCGCGAACATTTTCTGATTAATTCAACGTGACATTAAACACAAAATAACCACTGTAGACATTAAAATGAAAATTATCAAATAATTTCGAATAAAAGAAACTATTATTTATTCTATAGAACAAAATTCCTATTTGTTTAACAAATAGGCTGTTCAAAGGGCTAGTAGTCCAGTTGCGAGTACACGTTGAAAACGATCGTACAAGTTAAGCAACGTTGAGCAAAGTCAAGGAGAGCTCGGTGGCTCAGTGGTTGGGTCAATGGACTTGCAATATGGAGGTCCCAGGTTCGATTCCCAGCTAGGGCAGCCATGTACCAATGAGTTATCCTCGGTTTTTTCGCCGGAAAAACTTACGTACATTTACCGAGTGCTCTCAAAACGGTGAAGGAAAACATCGTGATAAAACCTGCATGTCGTAGAAGAAAAAAAAAAATTAAGGCATGTGAAATCCGCCAACCCGCACTGGGCCCGCGTGGTGGATTATGGCCCGAGCTCCCTCTATGTAAGGGAAGGTCTGTGCCCGAGCAGTGGGGTAATATAAATAGACTGATGATGATGATGATGAGCAAGGTCAGCACCAAGATGGGTAACCGCTAGTGACGCTTTCATCTGAGCCCCTCCGTGCCTCGAGGCGCACGGCAAGCAGTTGGTCTCGGTTGCTGTCGCTCGGCAGCAGTCGTCAGGCCGCGGCAGAGGCCTACGGGCGGCCTGAACAACTCTGACAAATAGGTGCGCTCACTAAACCACACGAGAACAAGATTCAACCTCTATGGTTCTGAACTTCTGACATCCATCATGTTAATTGTTATTTTCTTACTTTTTGATTGTCAAATATATTATATCGCAACAAAAGCTTATATTTAATTTCATACATATATTTATTTGGTCCTTCGAGCCGGATAATTGATAATAAATATATAAAGACAAAGAACAAATAGGTAACAAGCAGAATTTGTTTAAAACACAAAAACATTACTTTGACGAAAAGACATTGCCACATTTCAATGGAGCTTTACCCCACCTACAAAATTATGTGACCATTTAAGCTGTATCTATCATTTTGTTGGGGACTTATTACAGGTTTCATATTGCATAATCATAATCAGTGTCATTTTCTACTACTCTCGCAACTCCTATAGAAGAATAACAAAAACAATGAATAAATCGCTTCGATTTCTTACTATTTTCTGAATTCTTAATTAAGCATTTTTTTTCGAATCGCAACTTGTACAAAACTTTATTTTAAACCAATAATTTTAATAAAAAACGGAGATATTTTTACATTTATTCGTTATCTTGTACAACTTGCGGTTGATGGTGGGGCAGAATCTGGCATTGTCATTTTTATAGTATATTATGTCACCCCTACAATCGCCGAATCCACCGACACCTCATATGTTACAATCCATCCAGCCGTTTAGGCTGCGGGGTGGGACTAAGAACTACACGTCACCTACATACATACAAACATACATACATACATACATACATACATACATACATACATACATACATACATACATACATAATTATGTACTATTGTACTTACATATTATGTACTATTACACTCGTAAAACATAACCCTCCTTCTTGCGCAGTCGGGTAAATATAGGGTGTCCCATAGTGTTACACAACACTTTGGACCGTTCATATTATCTGCGTCGTAAAAGTTAAAATCGTACTGCAAGTGTTACCATTGTTGCTGTACCAGGATTAAATACCAGGCCATCAGATGTGTCTATCCTACGTCTGTCAAAATTGTATGAAATCTGACAAGTGTAAGACCGCACTCAAAACTTAGCTTGGACTCAAAACTTTCTATGCTTAACCCCGCTGTATAAGCGTTATAAGCCGACGTAAAATACTATCGCCTCAATTTGGCGATAATAGTGTGGCTTTATTTCCATTGTGAATGCAGCGTTACATTGTATTTTTGAAACACAAGCACTTACAGAAAGTCAATACTGAAACTACTTTCATTGCTAAACCTAAACAGTATTTTATTCGTAAACTCACAAAGTCCAAATTTCTCTGGAAAAACATTGTTAGTTAAGTCAATTGGAAGTCGCGTCGGCGGCGTTCTCTGGCGCCAACTTAGATTGAAAATACTATAGATGCGTGATAATAGCAATGAAAATGGAACGAAGTAAATTGCACTAGTGCAATCTCTTCCGATGTCGCCAAAACTTAACTGACTGTTAAACGATTTAAACCATAATGGTAGTTATCTCAGAATCTGCGTTCACGTCAGCTCACTTCCCACTAATCCTACTAATATTATAAGCGACAGTTTGTATCAATGGATGAATGGATGGATGTTGCTCTTTCATTTAAAAACTAATGAATGAATTTTAATGAAACTTTACAATAATATAGCTCATAAATCAGAATAACATATAGGCAATAATTTATACAGATCTTAAGAGCCTTCCACGAGCCAACTAGCGCCGCCAATCTTGAAAAAATAATAGCTTTTTTAATAAAATTGATTAAATAATAAATTTTATTAAAAAAGCTATTTACGAAATGTTTATTAGGATGAATACTATTTTTCAATATACAATACGGAGGTCCCAGGTTCGATTCCCAGCCAGGGCAGCCATGTACCAATGAGTTATCCTCGGGTTTGTCGAAGGAAAAACTTACGTACATTTACCGAGAGCTTTCAAAAACGGTGAAGGAAAACATCGTGATGAAACCTGCATGCCGTAGAGGAAGAAGAAAAATGTAAAATGGATGTAGGTATATTCCACGGCATTTTAGCTGAGCCAACTTCTAGCCCAGCTAGAATGTTGTTCTCGCTTTTTTGTAAAAAATTTAAGTAGGTTAGTTTAGAATAGTTACGATGGGATTGACATTGTCACTATGTGCACAAATATCCCTAAAAAAAATATAGGAAAAAGCATTGCATTAAAACCAATTTTCAGTGCAATTTTCCAGTGACTTCGCAATACTTTGCATCTATAGCATTTTTCCTGTACGGGCGCCAGACAGTCCGGCGCCATCTTGCCGTTTTACTTTCCGAGGCAAAGGGCCTATTCCCTCCAGCCAGCTTCCGCATTCGGCCTATTATGGCAGCTAATTTACTGTTATGGGGGCCTAACTTTTGCTGTTTTGCGGGCCGAGGGTATTCGTGAAAAAGAAATCAACAGAAGTGCTTCCTTTATGTATCTACTTTAGGTACAGACGACCCTAATTTCGATTAAGTCCGTAGAGTTATAAAACTTTAACAAATCGGTTTAGATTTTTTTATAGGTAGGCAGGTACAGTCGAAGACCGAGATAAGATAGAAGTCATTTATTCATCCATAAAAAAGAATTATGTACAAAAGATGAAACGGCAAAGCCTCAGCACAGCTGCTGTTTTTCAGGCTTCCCTTAAGCTAACATCATATAAAACTTATAATTAATTAAGTATGTAGTATAAATAGTACAATTTTAATTAATTATTAATTCAAGTATTTAAATAACTGTCAAATATTCAAATTTAAATTCAAAAGTAAACATCAATTAATTATTATTATTCTTATTACATTAATTAATCTAAACACACCCATCTAAAATCCAGTTATCTCATTGTATTTTAAAGGGGGACCAATTACTTTGCGACTTCTGCACGTTTTCTTTCTAAACACATTCAATGATTTAGAGTTCTTTGCTGAGGGAGGGAGATCATTCCAGTATGTTGAAGCTGCATATCGAGAAAACTCCCTTTATATAGTGCTGTTCCTGTGTTGAGTTTCTTATCATTCCATGTTAATTTCTTAGCCAAGTAAACAGGTTTAGATGTTTTGCGTAAGGCATAGGTAAATCAGTTCAGTTTCAAGGCACATCTGTTTGCCATGTTCAATGTATCGTCGTAAGTATTTAGGAATGGGGTAATGTGTGATCTTGGCGAGTATATAAGTATACAGGGGGCCTAAATAAGGTTGAGATTTTCTCAAAAACTACTGGTCCGAATTTAATAATCCTTTTACAGTTACAGTTTTAATTTTGATCTGTACAACAGTGAAAGAATTATTGCAATAGGTCAAGTAGGTAGTTTTTGAGAAAATCTCAACCTTAAAAACTCTACTGTACACCTTTATCTGTCTTCGACCGTTCCTAATTCTCTTAAAATAATTCCAGATATGTTACCTCGTGGTATCGGATGGTCTTCTCATGAGGAGCCAGCGCAGAGAGTGAGGCGCTTTGAGAACCACTCTGATGATGACAGGACCCTCAGTCCTGAGGAACTACAGGAGGTTAGAGGTGATATCATCAGCGATACTTAATGGTTACATAGTTATCTATCAAACAGTGAAAGAATTTTTGCAATAGGTCAAGTAATTTTTGAGAAAATCTCAATCTTACAAACTCTCCTGTACACCTTTCTATGAGTTCCACCAAAACACCCACTGTAGACATTAAACTGAAAACTATCAAATAATTTCGCAACCGTCGCGTCGTCGTCGTTTTCAAAAGCCTTCGAGCCATTTATTTATTTATTTTATTAATGGACTCGACAGTTCGTCATTTGCCAATGTCATGTTACAGAAAATTCAATGTATAATAGTCTTCTATCTTCCTCCAGGGGAGTCGCCGTAGCGTCAATCACTGCGGACGAAGCAGCTCGACAGTCACGTTCACTCCCGAGCTTGTAGCGGGAACTCTTGATAAAAGCTTGAAACTTCAGATCTTGCATAAATAATTCAATAACTTCACCGTACTGTCATTCGCGAACATTTTCTGATTAATTTAACGTGATATTAAACACAAAATAGTCCCTGTAGACGTTAAAAGTAAAATTATCAAATAACTTCGCAACCGTCGTTTCCCGCCATTTTCAAGAGAACCCCTTCGAGCGTAGATAGAGAAGCCTTCGAGCCATGTTCGAGCATATTATTTTCTATCACAGATTAAAGATACTCCTATCACTATGTAGCATCAAGTCCAAATAGTTTGGTCAACTTCAAAATGACAAGTGTATATTTTTAACAAATTTCATGGATTTCTCAAACAATATTTCCGCCTTTGTTTACAAATGCTTTTAAAACTCCTGTGCGCTGTGATACTACTGGAATGTGGGGGTCAGTGGATGGGGGGTCCCACAGGGAGGGGTCCTAGAGTGGGGGGTCTCGTGGCTGCGTACGGCGAGTATGATGGCGATGACGATATAGGATCGGATTTCTATGAGAAGTATAATGCTGAAGGTACTCAATACTCTATATATTTATTGCATTCCATAAGTTTTATTCAAATGTCAAGCTTAAAACTAATACAATAATATACTTATAACTAAATTATCCGTTGAACCTTCGTCAATCAAATAACCCGCCCCTTGTCATACCCGGGGCAAAGGTGACCATAACGCTCGCAGCATTGCCGCGCTGTATGGCTATGGCCAACCTTTGCACCAGGTAGGACCCGGAGCGAGAGTCACAACCCCTCTCTCTACTTCCATAAGTTATACCTAATCTTCTCTTCTCAACGTTCCTCTTCTCATCGAAGGTTGGACAACATCATGGCAATCCCCCTCTGTCCGGCTGCCCGGAACAAGGAGCCGGTGCTGCAGCCGAACCAATCACGTAAATTCTTTAGCCAAGAGTGTCTCCTGCCAACGCTCCTCTTCCCACAAATCTTGCCCGGGATGATCAATTGCAGCAGGTTATATCGGGGGTTCCGCGTAATGTGACCGAAATATTGGAGCTTCCTCCTTTAAGAGTTCCAACTTTTTATCCATACGGTTCAACACCGCAACATTGGTCCCCCTTTTTTTTTTTTTTTACTTGGGGAAATGCTTTTCGCATCTCACCGCGCCAATGAGGAGGGGCGCGCGGTGAGTATGTGGGACTCCCGCCAGAATACGGTCCTATACCCACTAAAACCCCAAGGTGTTCAACGCATCGCGTTTGGAACGAAGTTGTGGGAACGCAGCGCCTAATACCACAACCTCGTCCGCGGCCGCCCGCGTGGGCCCTTCTCGGGGGTCTACCCCGTCCCGCCACGATATCTTCAGGAGTCAACGATATATCCACATCTCAAAAGCCTCGATTTTCCTCATGCTCGCCTGTGTGAGTGTCCACGTTTCGACTTCATGCAAGAGGACAGACCGTACGTGACAACGAACGATCCGCGTCCTCGTGACGAGTCGCAACGTTTTGCTTGTTAGTTATAATACAGACAAGGGCGTCGCCAGCCGATGGCTCAGAGGGGGGCAAGTCGATATAAATTACAGCTGTGTGTGAGAACAGGCGACGACGCGGCCGCGTGGACGGAATAGGAGAGACAGTAGCACTCTCCTCTCCCCGCTCGCTCTCGCCACATCGCCTTTCCAGTACCTGACTAAGGACTTTGCATTGGGCTGGATATTTTTTCTAATCTCTAGGGGGGGGCAGCTGCCCCTACTGCCCCCCCCCCCCCCCCCCCCTGGCGACGCCCTTGAATACAGATGTTCATATAATTAACATTAAAATGTTACAATGTATGTTCTTTATAGACCTTGTGTAGGCACAGCAATATAAGAGAGAGACGACATTTATGCGTCGCGCACATTATGCCGGGCCGCACCGTGTCTTGAAACCTTTATTTTTTATTTGTTAGGCTTCCGTGTCTCAAAATGAAAAAAGGAACCTTTATAGGACTTACTTTGTTGTCCGTCTGTCTGTCAAGACCTTATATCTCGAAACAAGTGGATGGATCAAGTTGAAATCATAACCCAATCCTCAGGTCTGCAACCTCATGCAGCCGTAAAAAAATCAACCTTCTATGTCAACGCAATCCAAAGATATGGCCGTTTATGTCGCCTTTTGCTCCCATATTTGTATGAAAATGCACGAAAACCAAAACCTATAGGGTACTTCCCGTTGACCTAGAATCATGAAATTTGGCAAGCTAGGTCTTACAGCACAAGTAAAGGAAAAAATCCGAAAACTGTAAGAATTTACAACTCACCAAAAAAAAATTGTTATTACAAACTTATATTTGCAGATGATCAACTAATCAGTAGTATGGTGATGTACGGACATAATATTTTGTTTACAGCAAAGTGACGGGGTTGCGTTGCGATGCACGGAAGCCTCGGGGCGCGAGGCAGACTCGCACTTGGCTGTTTTTTAGTACACTCAAAGACAGACAAATATCCCAGGGGTCTCAATAAGGTTAACACGTTCATGGACAGTAGAAATTACGAAATGACAGTGAAAATTCTCAACTACTGTCATAACCGTGGGGGATTCTAAGTATGTGCGTGTCAAGACCGACAAAAATGTACCTACAACCTTTATTTTTGACAGTACACATACCTATTTTCTACACAGAATGACAGTGGGACCGCTCCACAAAGAAAACCGCCTACGAACGCCGCGGGAGATGCCGTTGTCTTTTTAAATGCATCAAAATACTACGTCATACGCCGTACTGTCATTTTCCGAATACTCAAAGTACGGCCTATGCCGCCACTGTCCATGAACGTGACTAAATAAGGTTGAGATTTTCTCAAGAACTCCTGGACCGATTTTAATAATTCTTTTACAGTTACATAGTTTTAATTTTGATCTGTATAACAGTGAAAGAATTATTGCAATAGGTCAAGTAGTTTTTGTGAAAATCTCAACCTTAAAAACTCTACTGTACAACTTTCTCTGTCTTCGACTGTTCCTAAATCTCTTAAATTAATTCCAGATATGTTACCTCGTGGTATCGGATGGTCTTCTCACGAGGAGCCAGCGCAGAGAGTGAGGCGCTTTGAGAACCACTCTGATGATGACAGGACCCTCAGTCCTGAGGAACTACAGGAGGTTAGAGGTAATATCATCAGCGACACTTAATGGTTTAAAAATGTCATCAAAGAAATGCTAATTATAAAAGTTATTTTATTTTAATATTTGGCTCTAAAATGAGCTAACTAGCGCCGCGCATAATAATAATGATTATGTATTATACCTATGTAAGTACCTAATATAAATGGTAAAATAGTATTTAGGTACCTTAAAAAGTATTTGATTCATAGCTTTTTTAATAAAAAATAAGATAAATTTTGTTTAGATATTTTCTTGCATATGCGCTATGCGAAACGAAAATATAAATGATAAAATTAAATAATCCATTTATCATTTAGATAAGATAAATATTATTTATTGCAAAATAAAAGAAATTACACAAAAGAAGCATATTTCTTTTACAGTTAGTATCACAATTGGCGGTCTTATCGCTTAAAGCGATCTCTTCCAGACAACCTATGGGTAGAGAATTCAGCGAATGAATAGGTAGCTTGTTGAGCAATAATTAAATACCTATCAATACCTAACTGGTACAGTCGACAGCAGATCAATGATAACACTTTCAGCGCGATTTCAAGTCTTACGACGCAAATAATAAGAACTGTCAAAAGTAAAAAGTGTTACCATTGATCTGCTGTCGACTGTACTTACCTACTTAAATACAACGAAGTATACTTACATCAAATAATAATTCCACATTATAATACACATAAAATAGGGTACGTGCTCTAACTGTCGCAGAACAGTAGATGATGATGATACAATGTTATTATTTTCAGGCGCCTTAAAACAACTATTCTCTGGCCCGAACGTAGACAATCTATTCATATCATCAACTACAACTGAAGACGATGACGTAACTAGTCCCACAATAGAATATGTTCATGACGAGGCAACGTCTAAAAAGACTGACTATCATGATTATAAAGAAGTCATGGCAACAAGATCGAGATCACCTTTACAATTCTCAACAGCTGTAACACTAGAATTTAATCCCAGAGAAGAGCAAGACTACTTTGATTATTACGATGTATTAAGAGCTAAGGCCCAAACAGTTAACCTTTTTGAAGTCCCTACAACCAAAGCCACAACAACAACAACCAAAGCCAGCACAACAACAACCAAAGCCACAACAACAACAACCAAAGCCAGAACAACAACAACCAAAGCCAGAACAACAACAACCAAAGCCCCAACAACAACGACTAAATTCCCTCGCCTAGACATACCAGCGCTACTGGATATAATAGCGAACCTGACATATGATTACGAGACGAATCTCACTAGATGGGTGAACGAATCATTGCAACGGTATTCTATCCCTACTTGTGCTACCCCGACCACTACCACGACTACTCCAACCACTACTCCTACAACCACTTTTGGGTATGATTATGAGGCGAATGGCACAGGAGTTATTATGGGGAAGGTAAGAGACTTGTTCCATAGTATCTTGTACCACGAATGGAGTTGAGGATACTTATACGAGCCTTAACTGGACACTGCAGGCTGAATAAACATCTGAACAGAATGGGCCTGTCTGACACCACTGCCTGTAGATTCTGCTGCGAAGCCGAGGAAACCCCCATGCATGTCCTCTGTGAGTGTGAAGCGCTCATTCACAGCAGAAGCCGAGCCTTGGGTGTACACATGGTGCCACCCGAGGATATCAAAACTCTCTCACCCAAGTGCATTGTACGGTTCCTGAGGGACGTAGGCCTTGGGAGCGAGATATAAGAACTCGGTGCGCGGCCACAATAGACCTTTGAGGTCGCAGTGACCCTTGGGCGTGTACCAACACCGTGATACCAAATAATAATAATAATAATAGTATCTTGTATCCACAGACCACTTACCCCATAGATCTGTAACAGGAGTGCAGGGGCGTCGGCCCGCACATGAGCGCAAAATTGCTCCACGACACGTGTTAGATATTATCGACATGGACGCATCTCTTTAATACGGTAGGATGCTGTTAGTGCTGCGGCGCACCCGGTACATCAGGGAGGCGCATCTCTTGCGCACTACTGCATGAAAGCCATCAATGCGCGCCTCCGTGAAGCCCTTCTTATAAACCTTACCATATCTCTAGGCCTTTCGACATTTAAAGCTCTTCAAAGACGCAGGTGCACTCGGTACTCACTCGGAGCTTTTTCCGAATGTCTTCACTTCCTAGTTTAGTTCTAATGAAGGCTATGTGTGTTTTGTCAGTTCTCTCTCAATGGGCCTTGTACATTCTGATTAAAACTTGTTATTTTCAGTGCTACGTGTGCGGACTAGAAGTTGAAGAGATCCCTCGGACTGCCTACTGCGCTGACGCTTTCGCTGGAGACTTCCTTCCTCTGGTGCCTGTCAACCCGGTAGCGAGAGGCCAGATAGGGACATATCGAAAGTATTGCCGCTATATGGACGTGTGAGTTCTTTATCATCATCAATCCCAGTCGGTACTACGCCTGCCTTCTGTGCAAGAGATTCTGTGGTAGATTCATCCCCATCAGTCTATTTGTATGTCCCCACTGCTCGGGCACAGACCTTCCCTTACATAGAGGGAGACAAATGCAGGTAAACTCTCACAGTGTCTGTCACGGTAACTCTTTGTCACTTCTGGTAGCTTGGTACTTCAAATACAATTCAATCAGTATATTTGTATGTCCCATTGCTCGGGCACAGACCTTGCCTTACACAGAGGGAGCTCGGGCATGATCCATCACGCGAAATCAATGCTGGCTTACAATTTTATTATTCAGTATGCAAGTTTACTCAAGGTGTAGATTAACGCAGGTTGGGCACTGGGCTATTCTCAGAATGGTGAACGAAAACATCTTGATCAAACCTGAATGCCATAGTAAAAAAAAATATTGCATGTGTAATCCACTGATCCACCGCACCGCAGTATACCTGAGTGGTGGATCACGACATGAGCTCCCTCGATGTAAGGGGAAGGTCTGTGTCCGAACAGTAATAATATTTGAAGTACCAGGCTACCAGAACTGACAAAGACCTTACCTGTCATTGTGTTTGATTTTTGGTGTAAGTCGAACTCCCATCTAGGGAAGGTCTGTGCCAGAGCAATGGGGACATAGAACAAATATACTGATGAGAATACCTATTAATTAATTATTTGAGAGTGTACTAGGTATTGTGAGAATAACTATAAACTACATTCGTCTATTTTATATAATATATATTCTAATAACAATGTACTTACATTATTTTATATATAATAGACAAAATTTGAAATAAATAAATAAAAAAGTACCAGGCTACCAGAACTGTCAAAGAGGTAGCTTGCCTGTCACTATGAGTGTTTACTTGTACTTGTCTCTCGCTACGCAAGGCAAGGTCTGTACCGATGATGACGGTTTGACGATGTAGATTTTCTTCCAGTGGCCATTACCATGTCAACGAGTCCGACCCTCGTTCTGTCTGGGGCCGCTGGACCGGAGGCTGCTCCGTGCGGTGGATCGACCTCAGCGGGATCTACACGCAGCGGGCCTGTCGGAACAGACACAAGGCAGTCCTGGGCCGGCATTTCGTCAGCAAACGCATGGCCAAATTGGAAATGGCTTTGACGGTAAGATATTCAAATCAAATTACAGATCGGGGACTCGTCCAGTTGCGAGGACACGTTAAAACGATCGTGCAAGTTAACATGTTCACAGTCCAGTGCCCCATATATGGAGCACGACAAACTAGCTTCACAAACCCGTGCACCACATATGTGGATCAAAAAACAAAGTATATGCCTCCCAGAGTCACCCGAGGATATTAAAACTCTCTCACCCAAGTGCATCATACGATTCCTGAAGGACGTTGGCCTTGGGAGCGAGATATAAGAACTCGGTGCGCGGCCACAATAGACCTTTGAGGTCGCAGTGACCCTTGGGCGTGTACCAACACCGTGATATCAAATAATAATAATATTAATGTGCCTACCAGATCTGCATTAAGAGTATTTTTTCTGAAGGTAAGTAAATCCGATGTCCTTGGTGGATGCTGCTGTCCATTCACGTCCTATTGTCTTCAGAAGAGTGCTCCCAGTGTTGAAGTGCTCACATAACAAGTTTGATGTATTTCGACTTGTATAGAGATTGAAATAATAGGCGGGGCTTACAAGGAGATCAAAACGTTTTTTGTACGGAGACTGTGAACGTGTGAAGCAACGTTGGTCGAGGTCAGGACCTGGCTGGGTGACCGCTAGTGACATTTTCATCTGAGCCCCTCCGTGCCTCGGGGCGCTCGGCAAGCAGTTGGTCCCGGTTGATGTCGCTCGGCAGCAGTCAGGCCGCGGCAGAGGCCTACGGGCGGCCCCTCGTTAATAGGGCCTAATTTGTTGCAAACCACCTCTAGTATCACCCCTTTCAAGGAATGTATCGAATTTCCAATCATTCTGTATTATTTCAGCACGTCGATAATGGGTGTATCATCAGCCCAGCTGCATCCCTAGTGCCTCTGTCGCGCGGCATCTCGCTGTACGCGCGTTTCCATGCCTGCGTGTGTACGGGCAGCTGGTGCAACCGTGCTTTGAAGAACGCGCAATGGACGTGGTATAACATTGCTGTGTCGTCGCTTGCTGTTTATTTGTGTACGGGTTAATTTCACGAATGGTTATTTTCAATGATGTTCACTGATTGTGATTTGCACAGCAGGATATTACTGTTGACACAACAAGAATAACCAATAAGTATCGGACCACAGACCACTTACCCCATTGACCTGTAGAAATGCCCGCGCATGAGCGCAAAATTGCTTCGCGACACATGTAACCTAGATATATCAACATGGACTTAATACGGCACCCCTGTCTTCGTTTATTGCGCTCATCGTTTGACAGAATTTTTCGCTTGCAAATGACATTGCCACATTTCAATGGAGATTTCTACAAAACTACGAGACCATTGAAGCTACCTATCATTTTGTTGGTTTCATATTGCATAATCATAATCAGTAGGAGTTGCGAGAGTAGTAGAAAATGATAACAAAAACAATGAATAATTCGCTTCGATTTCTTACTAATTTCTGAATTCTTAATTAAGCTGCTTTTTCGACTCGTTTGATGTACAAAACTTTATTTTAAACCAATAATTTTAATAAAAAACGGAAATATTTTTACATTTATTCGTTATCTTGTTCATCATGCGGCTGATGGTGGGGCAGAATCTGGCATTGTCATTTGCAAGCGAAAAATTCTGTCAACGATGAGCGCATAGAGACGAAGCGGGGGACAGGGGTGCCGTATTAAAGAGATGTGTCCATGTCGATAATATCTCTAGGTTACTGTCGCTAGGCGATGTTGCGCTCGTGTGCTCAAATCAAATCAAATCATTTATTTGCCAGAATACATGAAATATCAGGATGGTAAATTGCATTGTCCAGTACAGTATTCTACTTGTATACAAGCGTGCAAAGTTTTTCAGTTACATAAGCAATAAAAATGTCAGAAGAAATAAAAATAATTAATGTAAATGTCATGTAGTAAAAATGTCAGTGAGAGGAATTTAAATATTCGGTAACGGTATAGTAACAGCGATCTAATAACCAATTGTATAATTTAGATTTAAATAATTTAATGTCATGTATTATCTTTATTTCCTCGGGTAACGCATTATATACCAGTATACACATGTTATATACATTTTTCTTATACATATACGTGCAGCATCGCGGTTGATAAAGCAGATTCAGGTACTGTTCCCTTGGCGGCCTTGTCATAACGTCATAGCGGTTTTTGAAGAGATCAGGATATATAGTTTAACGAAAACACATAATTCTTTTATATATAGACATGGAAGCGGAAGGATTTTTTACAGCTACAGGGATAGAGGGGAAGTGGTCTGTGATGCGGACCAATAACAGATCCATGGTAAAACTTGAAGTACGATTTCAACTCTTACAGCGCAGATAATAAGAACGGCCCTAAGTCCAAAGTGTTATACTTGATGTGCTTTAATGTGTACTTAATAAATATTGAAAATCGTGTTTTGTTTGACGAGGTGGAAATATTACATTTGATTTACGAAATTTTGTACGTATTTTTGTTACATTTGTGTACCTACTTTACCTATGTTTGTAAGCTTTTTCTTAGTATTTTAATACATACAATTAGTTTTATTTAGTTACCTCTATTATTTTTATTAATAAAAATGCATACTTGAGTATAAAAAGCGTTGAAGTTTAATTTTTTATTATATAGTTCTAAATTACACAGGGTGCAACGGAATGATTAGAATAGGAAGCCGAAAGTATTGATAACTAAACTCTCTTATACGACTTTTCGCGAATATATTTTTGTCAGCTGATCGATATATGATTTTTTTTTTCGAAAATTTGCAGAACAAAAAGTTGTTTAGTTATCTACCTATACGAATCGAACACCCTCCCTTCGGCTTACTATACTTACTATACCCTTTCTATTAACACTCTGTATAATAATAATAATAATTCTAGTTAAGGCGCTGACATCAGCCAACTAGCGCCGCCAATCTTAAAAAAATCATATCTTCCAATATAATCAATTTTATTAAAAAAGCTACGTTCACATTGTTTAATACTATAAATATTATTTTTTAAATGCTTATTTGTAACGTGATGCAATGTAGGTAAGTTGTAGTTCACAAATGTGCCAAAAACGGCCGTTTTTCGCAATTATGTGAACTACAACTTACCTACATTGCATCACGTTACAAATAAGCATTTAAAAAAAAATATAGACAATGTGAACGTAGCTTTTTTAATAAAATTGATTATATTGGAAGATATGATTTTTTTAAGATTGGCGGCGCTAGTTGGCTCTATGAAGGCTCTTAAATAAGTACTTATTTTAGTTATAATTTTATTCAGAGCGACCATTTTCCAATCTTTGCCTAGATTACCGACCTACTGAAACCCAAATGAAGCGTTTTATTTTGCATACAAATATGATCGTCTAATTACCTGTTGTGATGTAACACTGAAGGAACTGATCGAACCTGTTCATCATTGTGACAAATAAAGTGATCCGATCTAATAATGTGAAAATAACTATGCAATAATCACAGAAGAGCTTAAAATGTTAGTAGGTAGGTTTTGTTTACAAAATAAGACACTTGAAAAGAAGGATCGCAGCAGATGGAAGTTCATCGTCTCTGCCTACCTACGGGAATCAGGCGTGAGTTTATAAATAAATAAAAATAAATAAGACACTTGATTTGGGCTTCAGTTTAGAACATCTGTTCAGCTGTTTGAAGATAGTTTGAAGGTATTTTCTTGTTGTTTTTAGGATTCCGTAGGTACCATCAGCAACAGCTCCGTCTGTTCACTTTTCAAATGTTATTCTTTGCACCCGCACGCGGGCCTCGTCCGGCCCCCTGGTGAGACTACCTGACCTATTGAGCAATCAGGGGACAGTGACCCTTTTTTATGTGTCTAAGATAATTGTTTTGTTTGTGTAAACTCTTATTGAAAAAATGTAGGAGTCCAATGATAAAAACATGTGTGCAAAAAAATCTTTTGTTGTTAACTGTCGTAAATCACATACCCGGTTTGCTATTGGTTGATGAAAAAAGGAGGAGCTGTGGGGCCGCCGGTAACTACAAATGAATTGCAACCTAAAGGTGATCAGGCGGAACTGTTGCTGACTGTACCTCAAGAGGGAAAAAGGAACCCGTATAGGATCACTTTGTTGTCTGTCTGTCCGTCCGTTCGTCTGTGAAATTAATAAAATATATAAATAAAAAAATAGCATAAGACCATAATGTTCCTGGCTCCCAAACTAGGATTCCCTGTGCTATGAGAAGCCAGGTCTTTCGTCCTTAAGACTATTGCAGAGGTACCTCCCCGTCCATAATGTCATCTGTCAAGACATTATTCTCAGAAACGTAGCAAGTTGAAATCTACCAAGTAGTCAGACCTTTATGCCCAACTTCGGTATAAACAGAGTGATCTTATTACACCCCGCTTGTCTCTCAAACTGATCTTAATTAGGTACTAAATTAGTCGCGATTCTCGCACATGTGGTCACCTACCCCTTAGGGGGTAGTTTAGAAGGCAATAAAATACGATACAGCGGTCAGTGACAGGGGTGGCGAGCGATGACCCAGGAATTTATATTTCACAACAGTATTACTTCTAATTATTATATATAAACGGATATCACTCACTTATATTGTTAAAGTCGGCAATTAGACTGACAATTTCGACCGATTTCGACGGTCTTTTTCAGGGTGGCGCGCTCACCTTTTGGGCACGTTGCCGGACAACGGGGATCGGTTGAACTATTTGTAATGCTAAGTCATTCAGATAGTTCAACCGATCTATTGTACATATAGTTTTTAGTTTAGTTTTTATATATTTTTTTTAGTTTTATTGTAATAGATTGTAGTACTTATAATGTTATTAATAATAAAACATACCTACTGATTAGTTCATAAATCTTCAAATATAAGTTTGTAATAACAAAAAAATATTTTTGGGAGATATTTTTTCAAATTTACAGTTTTCAGATTTTTTTCCTTTACTTGGGCTTCTTGCCAAATTTCATGATTCTAGGTCAACGGGAAGGACCCTAGGTTTTGAGTTTCTTGCGTTTTCATACAAATATGCGCCAAAATTCGACATAAAGCCATATCTTTTGATTGCGTTAACTTAGAAGGTTGATATTTTTACGGCTACATGAAGTTACAGACTTGAGTTCTTGGTTTTAATTTCAACTTGATACGTCCACGGGTTCCTGAGATATAGGTCTTGACAGACAGACGGACAACAAAGTGATCCTAAAAGGGTTCCTTTTGCGGCACGGAACCCTCAAAAGGTTCACTCTAAATGTAGGTATAGCAACAGTTCAGTTCCTGATACGAACACCCCTTAGTATATACGTCTCGTTACATACACCCTAGGTATATAATATCTCCCCCCTGCCTCTCTCAAAAATATCTTTAAAGTACACACTTAACCCACACCGTCAAAGCCTTAAATCCAAGATGGCGGTCGGTTCTCGCCCACCTGTGGCACTGCGCTCTCATTGGTCGATATAGACTCGCCTCACCGACACACCTACCTATTGAGACACCCCTCCATAATGAAATGTAGTAAAAAATAAATAACATTTTGAACAAAAACAACTTTTGATAGCGAATTGCTCAATTTCAGTTGTAGGTAAATATCATAATAAAATTTTCTTTTCATTCGCAATGAATTATTGGTTGAATTGATGATTTCACGATAATGTTATTTATTTTGTTTCTGGAGTAAGTATTGATAAATAAATAATTTTTAATTTGTTTTACATTCTAAATTGATAATTTTATCAAACGTTACATCTCCATATCAAAAAAAACTCGCGCCGGATTTGGGGAATATTGGACCCGTCTCCTTTAAAAAAAAGTGTAAGTACAAAAATATACAAATGTATATTGGGCTTTTGATGTCGGGAAACGACGGTTGCAAAATTATTTGATAATTTTTATTTTAATGTCTACAGTGGTTATTTTGTGTTTAATATCACGTTCAATTAATCAGAAAATGTTCGTGAATGACAGTATAGTGAATTTATTGGATAATTTGTACAAGATCTGAAGTTTCAAGCTTTTATCAAGAGTTCCCGCTACAAGCTCGGGAGTGAGCGTGACTGTCGAGCTGCTTCGTCCAGAGCACAGACCACTTCCCCCATATACCTGTAACATGAGAGCGCCCGTTTCTGCCCGCACATGAGCGCAAAATTGCTTCGCGACACGCGTAACCTTGAGATATCGAAACAGGTTTAATATGGCGCCCCTGTCCCCCGCGTCGTCTAATTGCGCCTATCTCTTGACAGAATTTTTCCGATTTCATGTCTATGGAGTAAGTGGTCTGTGGTGAGTGATGACGCTACAGCGACTCCTCTGGATGAAGATAGAAGACTATTCCATATTGAATATTCTGTAACAAGCCATTAGCAAATGACGAACTGTCGAGTCATTATATATAAACGGATATCACTCACTTATATTGTTAAAGTCGGCAATTAGACCGACAGTTTCGACCGATTTCGACGGTCTTTTTCAAGGTGAGCGCGCCACGCCCGCGTCGCCGGGGACGTTTCTTCGCGCACTTTATATATAATATATAATAATTTGTAGTAATGGCTCACTATAGTTTTAATTCTAAAACTGTCGAGTCCTTTACTAAAATAAATAAATACAAATGTATTTAACAAAGAGGTCTGATTCTGATTATCACAAAGCACTATACCAGTTCCCTTTTCCTAAACCTCATTGCACTAAAAGCCAAAGCCGTCCATTTAGCCAAATGTCGCTAAACTAACTAATTCACTAAAATAAATCATAAATCCGTATTAGTTTGCCCCCCGGCTTTCGGCGCGTTTACGCTACACTGGCTAGAGACGGGCATTGGAGTTGCTTTATTGGGTTTTATAGCACTGTTTGAAATGAGGGTGGAGAGCATTAGAAAAGTTTTTGAAATAGATCCCGACAGTCACGCTTGAAGACTTACTTAATAAAAAAGCCTTTTTGTTTCATAGCCTAAAAATTAACAGCCTTACTTATAATCGATGATTAAAATTAATACCTTGTTTAACAATAGTTTTAAAAATGTTTACTTATAAACACTATTTAAAGTTAATCAACTCCTGAAGAACCGAATAAGTAGCTGTCAGTTTAAACAAAGTCGTATGCTTAATTAACAAAATGGCGGACCGAATTCGGAACAGCTGAGTCCATTTGATACTGCTGATTACTTTTTTAAGGACTTTTGAGGCCTACTGGCATTACCCCAATTTAGGCCAAATTTTCGTTCTTTTTTGAATTCATTCAGCAGTGTTACCGTGCCTAAATATTTTTGAAATGACGATTAGCTAATCACTGCTTAAATAACGTTTATAAGAAAAAAATGGTTAATCACTTATTAAGAGTTTAAATAATGATTAGTTAATATGTTGCTCAGTGCTTGATTAGTGTTTTTTTTATAAGTAAGAGGGTAATATCGGCTTGTTTAAATTACATGCGCCAACTAGCGCCGCCAATCTTGAAAAAATTATCTTCCAATTTAATCAATTTTATTAAAAAGCGGTTTACAAAATGTTTATTAGGATGAATACTATTTTTCAATATACAATACATGACATAATTGCGACAAGCTAAGTTGTAGTTCACAAATGTGCCAAAAACGGCCGTTTCTCGCAATTATGCGAACTACAACTTACCGACATTGAATCACGTTATAAATAAACATTTAAATATTTTTATTTTTTTGAGAATTTACTATTTTTATTTATTTATTTATTAAAAAAGCTATTTACAAAGTAAAATAAATACTAGTTATAATTTAAATAATAGTATTTATCGTAATAAACATTTTTTAAATAGCTTTTTTAATAAAATTGATTATTTGGGAAGATATTATTTTTTTAAGATTGGCGGCGCTAGTTGGCTCATGGAAGGCGAAAAAAGTACTCACCAAATACTTTTTAAACACTACATGACAGCCCCACCCCCGCGATCAGTGTCGGAGCCCCAGCGTTGCGCCCCATTGACTCGGGAGGGGCGCTAATACATTTACATATGCGATGGGCACAGATTTATTTTACTCAAGTCTAAGTATAGATACTTATCGTAATTCTGATTCATATCTTTCATTGCAAATAAATAGAAGTAAGTATAATCTTGCAAGTTCACTTTTTCATCTAAAAAAGTTCTTAAGATGGCTAGATTAAACATATTAAAATAAGCTAAACGATAATATTGCTAATTTTTAATTTGCTATTTATTTAATAAGATAAGATCTTTATTGGAAAAATGAAAAGAATTACACAAAAGAAATAGGCTAATACAGTTAATATTACAATTGGCGGTCTTATTGCTCAAAACGATCTCTTCCAGACAACCTATGGGTAGAAAATTCAGCGTATGAATAGGTAGCTTGTTGAGCAATATTAAATATATATCACTAACGGTACTTACATTAAGTACCTACCTACATAAATAAAAATAAAAAGTAACAATCTTAAAATCTTATCTTCTTATCTTTTAATGTTACTGTTTGGCTTGTGTATCTTGTTAATTTAATCTAAACGCGCGTAACGCCGCGTGAACGCGAATTTTCAGTTATTCAATCCAGTTTATTGCACTAACTACTGAAAAGAAACGTCTGAAAAAAATATATAGCATTCTCGAAATCTGTTTAGAACAGACTCTTTTTTACCGATACACGCTATGGACAAACTTCGCTCGATATAAAAAAATCACAAACATACCCCATTCCATGTGTTTTCATATTAAAATAATGTCTTAGCTTACAATAAATAAGCACAGTATTCAGCCTTTCTTTGTGTAATTGATACTTAAGTCCAAATAAGTTGTTACTACGCTGTACCTACTTAGTTTCTAGTTATCCAAAATAAAATAAAAAATAAACATGTTTAGAACATAAACGCCTTTCCCAAACAAAAATTTAAAAAAGGGACCTACAAAATTGCACAGAAAGTGCAAATCACCAAAAAAAACACCATCTCACGACAGAAGGCAGATCGTGCCGTTTCCGGCGCGTCGCTTCCGGTGTGACGTCACTTCCGGATTCAACCCTAGACCGGGGAAAGACGCATTGCTGGGGTGACCATGTCGGCCCGGAGCCTTACTCAACTACCAGAATGACATGACAATACATTTACATTTATTATTTTATAAATATTGTGTAAGTACTACCTACAATGAAATAAATCAGTGTTGAACCAACCAGCGGGTTTACATTACAGTATTCGAACTGTGTACCCCTAAAGTGTACTTTTGAAAATGACAATGCCAGATTCTGCCCCACCATCAACCGCAAGATGTACAAGATAATGAATAAATGTAGAAATATCTCTGTTTTTTGTTAAAATTATTGGTTTAAAATAAAGTTTTGTACAAATTTTGTGCGATTCGGAAAAAACAGCTTAATTAAGAATTCCGAAAATAGTAAGAAATCGAAGCGATTTATTCATTGTTTTTGTTATTCTTCTATAGGAGTTGCGAGAGTAGTAGAAAATGATACTGATTATGATTATGCAATATGAAACCTGTAATAAGTCCCCAACAAAATGATAGATACAGCTTAAATGGTCACGTAGTTTTGGAGGAATTTATAGGAATTTACGTAATGTAAGATAAAAATAGTGTAACTTTTGTATGTTCGCGCTAAGCTTTGCCTGGGAAAAGCAAAGCTAACTAGAAAATCCAAAGGAACATACAGCCATATTAAACTAACCCCCATTCGAGGTTCTCTTGAAAATGGCGGGAAGCGACGGTTGCAAAATTATTTGATAATTTTTGTTATAATGCCTACAGTGGTTATTTTATGTTTAATATCACGTTAAGACTTAACTTAACGGTTAAGTTAACCAGAAAATGTTCGCGAATGACAGTATGGTGAATTTATTGGATAATTTGAGCAATATCTGAAGTTTCAAGCTTTTATCAAGAGTTCCCGCTACAAGCTCGGGAGTGAACGTGACTGTCGAGCTGCTTCGTCCAAAGTGATGACGCTACGGCGACTCCTCTGGAGGATGATAGAAACTATGATATATTGAACTTTCATGACATGACAAAACATGACCTCTCATGATTCTCCTCAGGGCCTTACACTATGTCAATAACAATATACAATAAACTACCAGAATCGTTGAAGGCAGAGATTAATGATAATAAATTCATAAAAAAATTAAAACAATTTCTAATCGCAAAATGTTATTACTCCGTGCAAGAATATCTAAATGATAAATTAATATAAAAATAATAAATAATCAAATAAATAATACAGAAAAATACAATAAAATAAAACAATACTAATATAGCTAAATTAAGAAATATTCAAATATAACAAAATAAATAGGTATAAATAATAATAATAGATTGATAACGAAATGCAAAAAAAAAAAAACTAAAATGAATGACAAGTAATAATATTATGCTATTAATGGCCTTAATAGCTACGATTAGCCTTCCTCTCTCCTAATTGTGTGCCCAACAGGGTCCGTAATGTTATATTAACATCAATTCCATAACTTACGGAATACAATAAAGAATTTGAATTTGAATTTGACATTGGCAAATAACGAACTGTCGAGTCCATTAATAAATAAATAACATTCCTAAGTTCCCCACCATCATGGTCGCAGGAATGACGACGTCGTATCAATTTGTTAGGAAAATGCTTTTCTGTCAGACTACTAGAGACTTTTATTGTTCAACAATTTATTGTTATTATATCTAGAGTTAAGAGTATGGTAGGTATGTATGGGAGGTCCTTCAGGCTTTGCATGGGGTGGAAGCAGAATCATCTTTTTATTGTAAGTTAATACCTACATTTGTTAACGATGTTTTCCTTCACCGTTTTGAGAGCACTCGGTAAATGTACGTAAGTTTTTCCGTCGAAAAAACCGAGGACAACTCATTGATACATGGCTGCCCTGGCTGGGAATCGAACCTGGGACCTCTCGCAAGTCCATTGACCCAACCACTGAGCCACCAAACTCTTATCTAAGTAAATACGCCATTTCCGAGCCCTGAAAGTGAAGGAGTCTAGATATTTCATTTAGACGTTCGTTCGTTTCTGTTAAATCACCCTGTAGGTATATTGTCTATAACTTTTCTGCTACACCCTGTGTGCACAGACAGACAGTCTCTCGACAGAGCATTAGTCCCGGGACGCAAGTCATTGGACACAATACAAAAGCGAAGATTAATATCATTTCTTTCGGTTCATAATTCTTTGAATAATATTTTGTTCGGGCTTGTTTGAATGATACTAATAATAGAGAGGCTTCTGAAAAGACCCCGGTATACTTATTGTGTTTCAGTGAACAGTAAATTAGGGGATTATTGAAAATTCTTGAAACTTTTTTTTTTGGAAAATTCTTCCCAGAGGGAAAGGCAAAGCCAACTATGGTCTGATGTTATAATACAGCCTGGTCTGATGTTAATAAAATGTCAGAATTCAAATACATCACTGATCTCCTATAAACAACTAGATACACAAAGGTCTTACTAAAACAATTTTAAAACGTCCAATTAAGGGTCCATTGTTAACGTCCAAATAATGTCCAATAAAGCAATTTCATCCGTTTGGACCTTCTTTGCGCTCGGACATTTTTAGAAGGCAGACTGTGTATCTAGTTGTTTATAGGAGATCAATGAAATACATACATATATATCAAGATAACCTAACCCAAACCCCTAAATAAAATAACGATCCACATAACAGCACTATTCTGCAATACGCTTCTTTACCCGACTGCGCAAGAAGGAGGAGTGTATGTTAGTATTGTATGTCCAATTCTTGCACCATATGAAAGGGTAGCGAAGACCCGCGCCACTTCGCCACCCTGCGTCACCAAAAATAACAAGCAGTTAAAACCACCGTGGCGAAAACTCGTGGCGACAATTAAACCGCTGTTAATGGTTAAAATAACAAATGTTATTTGTCCCCGAGGGGTGAGTTATTAGGGGATGCGGTTTATGCGCGGTAAGGGGGTTGGATTCAATACGGAACATTGGAAACAAGTGAAATAAATATTTATTTATTTTATTAATGGACTCGGCAGTTCGTCATTTGCCAATGTCATGTTACATAAAATTAAATATATAATAGTCTACTATCTTCCTCCAGAGGAGTCGCCGTAGCGTCGTCACTCTGGACGAAGCAGCTCGACAGTCACGTTCACTCCCGAGCTCGTAGCGGGACTCTTGATAAAAGCTTGAAACTTCAGATCTTGCTCAAATTATCCAATAAATTCACTATACTGTCATTCACGAACATTTTCTGATTAATCTAACGTGATATTAAACACAAAATAGTCACTGTAGACATTAAAATAAAAATATCAAATAATTTTGCAACCGTCGTTTCCTCAAAGAAATAAGGACTTCTCTGAGGTCGTTTCCCGTCATTTTCAAGAGAACCCAAATGAAATATTATGAACAAGAAAACCAAGTAATAGACATTGCCACATTTCAAGGAGCTTTGCCCCACCTACAAAACTACGTGACAATTTAAGCTGCCTATCATTTTGTTGGGGACTTATTACAGGTTTCATATTGCATAATCATAATCAGTATCATTTTCTACTACTCTCGCAACTTCTATAGAAGAATAACAAAAACAACGAATAAATCGCTTCGATTTCTTACTATTTTCTGAATACTTAATTAAGCTGTTTTTTTCGAATCGCAATAGAAACTTATTTTAAACCTATAATTTTAATAAAAAACGGAGTTATTTTTAGATCTATTCGTTGTCTTGTACAACTTGCGGTTGATGGTGGGGCAGAATCTGGCATTGTCATTTAGGGTTCCGTAACGTAAAAGGGAAAAATGGACCATTATGGGACAGACGGACGTCGAAGTGATCCTAGGGTTATTTTTTTCATCTTGAGGTAAAGAGCATTCAGTATTGAATCTAACGTCCATAATGAAAATAACCGTCTATAGTAAGAATTATCAGAAAGGACCCTCTCTTATAATTTTTACAACTCAATTAAGATGGCAGTTAACTCTGACTATAATTGTCTCGTCATAATTACTTTATAGTTTTATGTTCATACATTTCTTTATTAAAAATGCTTGGCTTAATATTATTTATTAAGATTGTTATTGTTTTCACAAATGTCGTTTTTCTCAAGTGTTAATAAGTAGTTATTGTTACGGAATTCTATCTTTTTAGGGTTAAGAGTCTTAAGAGGAAAAAAAAGGAACCCTTATAGGATCACTTTGTTGTCAGTCTATCTGTCAAAGTCAAAGTCAAAAGACATTGCCACATTTCAATGGAGCTTTGCCCCTCCTACAAAACTAAAGGTACAGCTAGGTAGGATAGGTACAGCTTAAATGGTCACTCCATTTAAGCTGTACCTATCATTTTGTTGGGGACTTATTACAGGTTTCATATCGCATAATCATAATCAGTATCATTTTCTACTACTCTCGCAACTCCTATAGAAGAATAACAAAAACAATGAATAAATCGCTTCGATTTCTTACTATTTTCTGAATTCCTAATTAAGCTGTTTTTTTTCGAATCGCAACTTGTACAAAACTTTATTTTAAACCAATAATTTTAATAAAAAACGGAGATATTTTTACATTTATTCGTTATCTTGTACAACTTGCGGTTGATGGTGGGGCAGAATCTGGCAATGTCATTTGACAAGAAGCTAGCTTACAGCAGAAGTAAAGGAAAAAATCCGAATACTGGAAATATGGGGTTTCATTTATCTTTTCGGGCTCTACCAACTCACTACCGATCTCTCAAAACATAGAGCCTTGTAAACAATTCGGCAAGTAGTTGCCAAACTACTCCGATACAAAGGGAGATACACAGCCGCTATAAAGTTGCGTCGGTCGATTGCCATGATTTATGGGTTTCCGGGGAGGGGGTGAGGGGGAATGGAAGGGGAAAGGGGAATGGGAGATGACTGTTCAGTTGTTTTTATCTATAAGCATGTAGAATCTTCGGGAGGCTGTATGGATAAAAGTGCTTTGCCTGTAAACTGAAATAGAGGGGATTTCAATGTTACATTTAAAAAAGTAAGTAGGATCTCTTGAAAATGGCGGGAAACGACGGTTGCAAAATTATTTGATATTTTTTGTTATAATGTCTAAAGTGGCTATTTTGTGTTTAATATACAAGTTAATCAGAAAAATGTTCTGAAGTTTCAAGCTTTTATCAAGAGTCCCGCTACGAGCTCGGGAGTGAACGTGACTGTCGAGCTGCTTCGTCCAGAGTGATGACGCTACGGCGTCTCCTCTGGATGAAGAGAAGAAGACGCGGCTACCCAGGATGAAGACGCTACTGCGACTCCTCTGGAGGAAGATAGTAGACTATTATATATTGAATTTTATGTAACATATATGACATTGGCAAATGACGAACTGTCGAGTCCATTAATAAAATAAATACTTACTTTACTTTTGCTGGCTTTTAGGTAGGGAATCAGGCGTGAGTTTATAAATGATATAAAAATTGAGCTTAACAAATGATACAACTGTAACGCCGAAACGTATCAATTGTCGCCAATCGCGTCGCGGATCGGATTAATCAGCCGAAGTGGCTCTCCCTGCTATGTAGAGTTATGACAGCCTATTACTTACCACGGCGACTGTACGTCATGTCTGCGGGGGTGTGGGGGCGGGCAATCCGCAGTTAAATAAATTATATATATCAAAGTGGTGAATACAATATACAAACAATGTTGGCCGTGGTCATCAGTCTATTTGTAAGTCCCCACTGCTCGGGCACAGACCTTCCCTTACATGGAGGGAGACAAACGCTGGCAAGTCACCTCTTTGTCACTTCTGGTAGCCTGGTACTTCAAATACTATCATCAGTCCATTTGTATGTCCCCACTGCTCGGGCACAGACCTTCCCTTACATGGAGGGAGACAAACGCTGGCAAGTCACCTCTTTGTCACTTCTGGTAGCCTGGTACTTCAAATACTAGCATCAGTCCATTTGTTGTCCCCACTGCTCGGGCACAGACCTTCCCTTACATGGAGGGAGACAAACGCTGGCAAGTCACCTCTTTGTCACTTCTGGTAGCCTGGTACTTCAAATACTATCATCTGTCCATTTGTATGTCCCCACTGCTCGGGCACAGACCTTCCCTTACATGGAGGGAGACAAACGCTGGCAAGTCACCTCTTTGTCACTTCTGGTAGCCTGGTACTTCAATATCGTCATATCGTTTGTCACTCAATTTTATCAATGTGTAGTTTACCCCACTGCTCGGGCACAGACCTTTGTGGTCGGGTCATGATCCACGCGAGCCCAGTGTAGATTGGCGGATTACACATGCCTTAATTTTTTCTGCGGCATGCAGGTTTCATCACGATGTTTTCTATCACCGTTTTGAGAGCACTCGGCAAATGTACGTAAGTTTTTCCGTCGAAAAAACCGAGGATAACTCATTGGTTGAAAAAGCTTACGTACATAGTGCTCTCAAAACTGTGAAGGAAAACATCGTGATGAAACCTGCATGCCGTAGAAGAAAACAAAAAATCTAAGGCTTGTGAAATCCGCCAATCCGCACTGGGCCCGCATGGTGGATTGTGGCCCGAGCTCCCTCAATGTAAGGGAAGGTCTGTGCCCGAGCAGTGGGGCAATATAAATAGACTGATGATGATGATGAATTCATTGGTACATGGCTGCCTGCCGGAGATTGAACCTGGGACCTTCGTATCGCAAGTCCAGTGACTGTTAGCCATAAAGGTGAATTAACTTTCACGGTTTAAAATGTTGGTTACAGATTTGTTGTCAAATTAAAATCATGGTTGGTCCAGAATAGCGTTACCGATCGATAGTCGAAATCAATATGTACAGCTATAGTATGACCGTCTAAATCAGTCTTCGCCTGCGCGGTACAGGGACGCGGGGGTATGACGACAACGGGGACCGAGAGAGGTGCGGGGGCGGGCGCATTTCTGTTACACCCGCATCCCTGGACCGCGCAGGCGAAGACTGATTTAGACGGTCATACTATAACAGCAGATCAAGTGTAACACTTTGGACTTTGGACCGTTCTTATTATCTGCGTCGTAAGATTTGAAATCGTACTGCAAGTGTTACCTATGATCTGCTGTTGTCGGTACTATCGTTAGCTCGGGCCGTGGCAATATCTACTGTCGACACCGAATGGGTTATTGCCCGTGGACCACCTCGGTAGTTCACCTCGGTGGTCTACGGGAAGACATTTTTGCCCGTAGACCACAGAGGTGAACTGCCGAGGTGGTCCACGGGCAATAACCTGACCGAACGCATTGAATACCTGAATTTACAGATGAAAGCTATCGCTAGTTTGGCAACGCTAGTCCATAAGGCCTATTATTGAGGCATTTTTCTCTGTTTTCGCCGAATTCGTGACGCTTCTTAGCTTGTGACAGAAGTGGCGCATTGCTCAAGACATCAGGCAGTGACTCTTTTCAACAGGATGCCTCAGTAATTTAAATCTATTCACTGTCTAAATACTTTCAAGACCAAATTAAAGGACTTTCTGTTGGAAAGGTGTTGTTACTCTATTGACGAATTTTAAATCTTTTTTGTTGTTGACATTCGTAGTAGTTTTAGTTCTTGACATGCCTAATAATTAAATTGATTGAATTTTTAGTTTAGTATAAGTATTATATTGATTATTTATTTACATATTGACTAATTATAAAATTCGCATACAATGTAATTGTTACTGAATAAATGAAATGAAAATAGTGATGCCGACTATACCCAGACTGGATGTCTGCATTACAATGTGAGGCTGCGTCCCCTCAAGTCAACGTAACGTAAAGCATTGCGAGGATGAAATGCAGAAACTTTTATGAGCTTACGCGCCATTTGTACAAAACCGAGACGAACCGCGTCAGTTTATTTATTTATTTATTTATTTATTATGTACAAACTTACACCTAACAGTTAATAAACCATACATGCAAGTCACAATTAAAAATTTAAATTATTAAAATATCAGAATATGATTACAATTGATTATTACTAATTAACTTATACAGCGAACACACTGAGTAGGTACGCACCACCTCCTAAACAATTGTGCTTCTGGGTGCCAGTGACTCTAGGTATCGACCTGCCGAAGCCAGGAACCCGGGCTCAGAGCCCGCGAATAAATCCGCTGTTACAGCCAGCGCGTTTAATAATGTCAATGCCTCGCGGAGAGGCGTGCGTGATAGAGCCACGGTGTTTGCAGACGGTAAGGCGAACAAGGGAAGCTGACGAGGACGCAGTACCTTAGGACCGGTGGTATTAGGAATGAAATTTGCGATAGCAGGGTCGGATTCAGGACATCACCGCGCACCAGCCGAAAGAAATATTTGACGAGGGAAAGCTTACGTCGCATGATGATTCACGATGGAATTTTTATTTAGTCTTTACCCGACAAAAAGGAGGGTTGTGTTTTTAGAGTGAGGATCTTGACAAGGTCAAATTATTAACATATTATCCTAAAAGAAAAATACCAATTCAAGATTTTGTCTCTCTTCAGAACTTTTTCGTAGGTCACGTTTTCTGTTTTATTTATTTTTATTTTATTAATGGACTCGACAGTTCGTCATTTGCCAATGTCATGTTACAGAAAATTCAATATATTCAATAGTCTTCTATCTTCCTCCAGGGGAGTGGCAGTAGCGTCTTCACCCTGGGTAGCCGCGTCTTCATGTCTTCATCCAGAGGAGACGCCGTAGCGTCATCACTCTGGACGAAGCAGCTCGACAGTCACGTTCACTCCCGAGCTTGTAGCGGGAACTCTTGATAAAAGCTTGAAACTTCAGATAAATAATTCAATAACTTCACCATACTGTCATTCGCGAACATTTTCTGATTAATTTAACGTGATATTAAACACAAAATAGACATTAAAAGGAAAATTATGAAATAATTTCGCGACCGTTGTTTCCCGCCATTTTCAAGAGAACCCATGTTTTCTGTAAAATTAGGCATTCCGGAAGTACTGTGGCTCTGACGCAGGCAAAGGGAATCTAACCCATACAGCCAAATTATACATAGTATTTTCGTTCTTAACACTTTTTCAATGTATAATTTAATATTTATTTTCACATTATTAGATTCGGTTCACTTTATTTTCACAATGATGAAACGGTTCGAGCAATCAGTTCCTTCAGTGTTACATCACAACAGGTACAAATCATATTTGTTTATAAAATAAGACACTTGATTTGGGCTTCAGTATCATTTCGGTATAAATCAAAATCTTTTGGCCGTTACGATGCCACGGTGATACAAAAGTTTTGATTTCCTCGTAAGTCCCTTATTATTTCAATCTCTATACAAGTCGAAATACATCAAACTTGTTATGTGAGCACTTCAACACTGGGAGCACTCTGAGCACTCTTCTGAAGACAATAGGACGTGAATGGACAGCAGCATCCACCAAGGACATCGTATTTACTTACCTTCAGAAAATAAATACCCTTAGGCCCGTATTAATAAACCACTCTCAGCTCAAAAGTCTTGAGAACGACCTCAAGATGGCGTTCCTATTAAAAAACGTAACTAGGTGCGCGTTTAGGAATCGGGCATCACGTGAGTAACGCCGTATTAATAAACAAAACTCAGTTCTCAAGAGAACTGTCAAACTCACACTTGAGAACGTATTTGCTGATTGCAGGCGAACCGCGACTTGAGAAAGACATCACGTGATACACCCTCAAGATTGGTTTATTAATAAATGACATACTTGAGATGGTGATCACGTCTTGAGCTCAGACTATTTTTTTTTTCTATAATTGTTTAGGGATATTTGTACACATAAAGTGACGATGCCAATCCCATCGTACCTATTCTAAATTCACTTATCTACTTAAATTTTATAAAAGATCGAGAACAGCATTTTAGCTGGGCTCAGCTAAAATGCCGTGGAATATACCTACATCTAATTTACATAAACCTAAACTATTAATAACATCATCATCATCATCATCAGTCTATTTATATTGCCCCACTGCTCGGGCACAGACCTTCCCTTACATCGAGGGAGCTCGGGCCATAATCCACCACGCGGGCCCAGTGCGGGTTGGCGGATTTCACATGCCTTAGATTTTTTTTTTCTTCTACGACATGCAGGTTTCATCACGATGTTTTTCCTTCACCGTTTTGAGAGCACTCGGTAAATGTACGTAAGTTTTTTCCGTCGAAAAAACCGAGGATAACTCATTGGTACATGGCTGCCCTAGCTGGGAATCGAACCTGGGACCTCCATATTGCAAGTCCATTGACCCAACCACTGAGCCACCGAGCTCTCCTTTAATAACATGCTCTCTAATAATACGGAGCTAAGACTATTACCTAATACAGACCTTAGTGCGGATCTGGGAGGCACATACTTTTTTCATCGTGCTACATATGTGGGGCACGGGTTTGTGAAGCTAGTTCGTCGTGCTCCATATATGGGGCACTGAACTGTGTGTATTAAAACACTCCTCGATTTGCGTCGGAGCTTAAAAAATCATCCGTAATACGTACTTCGAGTAGATTTTAATATCCAATTACTATAATAAGAAACATTAGTAAAAATCGCTAGTTTTACATCGCACTCGCGAGGTTTTATAGCTAGCAACCCAGCAATTTTATCTTCAGCGTAAATCGGTCCAAATTCATGAATAAAACAGTCTTTGTGATCTGAAACATCAACACAGATCATGCTGTCATCTAAAAACACACCATAAATCTCGTAGCATTTGCTATGTTGAGCGATTTTCAAATCATAATTCTCAAAATCGTTTGTCAGGAAGAGTTTCTTATCCATAGTCGCTACGGTCTTCCAAACGCTAGCGACCACTGTGTTTACTCCACTATCATCAAACACAGAGGATTTAATCGAAAAATCATAGCTTTCTACATTCAATTTCGCTACAGCAATATCGTATCTCGGTGTCGGATTACTAATATTAAACTTCTCATGTATTCGCCATAGTAATATAGGGTATGTATGCGATAGATTTCTGACAAAGTCATGGTAGAGTAGCACTCGATGTGTGGATTCTGGAGTTCGGCAGTGAGCTGATGTGACCACCCATTTGACGAGGATCACGGAGGCGAAGCACGCGAAGGACCAGGTCGTTGAAGAATTCTTTATTATTGCTGCTACGTAGGGGAACCTGATAAACCAAACGAAACAAGCAGAAATTAAAAAAAACGACTAAATCATTACTTTGATTAAATGACAATGCCAGATTCTGCCCCACTATCAACAAGTTGTACAAGATAACGAATAAATGTAAAAATATCTCCGTTTTTTATTAAAATGATTGGTTTAAAATAAAGTTTTGTACAAGTTGCGATTCGAAAAAAACAGCTTAATTAAGAATTCAGAAAATAGTAAGAAATCGAAGCGAATTATTCATTGTTGTTTTTTTATTTTTCTATAGGAGTTGCGAGAGTAGTAGAAAATGATACTGATTATGATTATGCAATATGAAACCTGTAATAAGTCCCCAACAAAATGATAGGAACAGCTTAAATGGTCACGTAGTTTTTTAGGTGGGGCAAAGCTCCATTGAAAAGTGGCAATGTCTTTTGTGCCGATTTCATGTCTATTGGGTAAGTGGTCTGTGATTACAGTTACATTCCATAAAGCCGTTTAGGCTGCAAGGCGGCACAAAGAATTAGACACACAAACTCACATACATACACTCGAAAAACATAACCCTCCTTCTTGCGCAGTCAGATAACAAGATACGTGGGTATATTTGTATGTCCCCACTGCTCGGGCACAGACCTTCCCTTACATCGAGGGAGCTTGGACCATGGTCCACGACATCACACCAAATTCAAGTAAACACTGTGACAGGCAGCTCTTTGTCAGTTCTGGTAGCCTGGTACTTCAAATACTATCATCAGTCTATTTGTATATCCCAGTGCACACAGACGTTCCCTCACATAGTGGGAGCTCGAACCATGATTCACCACGCGGGCCCAGTGCACATTGGTGGATACACATACCTTACAAACTTTTTTCTTTAGCAGGCAAGTTGCCTCACGATGTTTTTCTTCGCCGTTTTGAGAACATTCGCTAAATGTACGGTCCGAAGCCTCAGCTCTTTAAGTCGCATGCCAAGTACCAGGGCACTATGAGATGCCTGGAGTCTGATTGACATGGTTTCCAGCATATCCGGAATGCCAGTTAGTGGACTGATGATAAAGTTGCTTTCCAAGTACCAGGAGCCCATGACTAGGCCGAAGTCTCACTATGTCTCACTCCACACCCGCTGTGTCCACTCGGTCCGAAGCCCCAACTCTCCAAGTACCAGGGCACTATGAGCCGCCTGGAGCCCCCCTAGCCCGGGCCGCGTGGACACCGTTGGAGAGGACCGAGGACATGATGAAGATGAATTACAAACCTCTCAGATTCAGCAGTCGATAGATTCCCATTCAGCGATATGACTCCCACCGCTTGTGAGAACCTGAACACGTTTTGGCCACTATCGTCTCGATTCTTCTCGTCCACTGCGATCTCGGTGGCGAACTTGACCATGACACAGACGGCCATTATGGCCAGCATTATCAAGAGAGCCAGAATCAGGCATGCTGCTTTCATTGCTGAGGAGGTGAGGGGATTTGGAAGGTCTCAATCACAAATTTAGAGATATAGGTTTCTACAAAAATCTCTATTCTATTTTATAATCAATAGCATCTGCTCTTATTATTTTGTGTAAAGTTATTTAGATTCATGTAAATAGAAAAGTAAACAAATACGAAACAAATAGTAAAAAAAAACAATCCGTCATTCCCAAAACCAAAAAAAAACTTAGAAAAAATACCTCTTTATTCTGTTTTTATTTGATGCCTTCTCTTTTTCAAAGAGGTCACCAATATCAAGTTATAGTTATTTTATTTATTTTATTAATGGACTCGACTGTTCGTCTGGCCGCCACAATAGAATTACATTAGTACCTAGAGCCTGTCCATTCACTGACTCTACAAGATAGTTATCCCAGGAATCACCCAATACAATCGCCGACGCATCTTCCAACAGAAACTTCTCCCCAAAAGACATTTACAAGTGCAATAAAATAAAATATTATCTTCCCTACAATCTCGCATTGCATCGTCAATCGTCCATACATCTTATGTGATGTATGGAATATAAGATAAAATCTTATAAAGGAACATCCCCGGCCATTATTTAAAGGTACGGTAGACTAGATTATACACAGAGAAAAGTCATATTAATTTATTTGGTAAATATTTCAGTATACAGGAGTCAATATATGTATAACCTACGAGCGTACATGAGGAGATTTATTTATTCAATATATAACTGACTGGTTTACAGATATCACCAAAGCACCGAGTCAGTGGATACAATATAATAATAATTCTTAAAATAATCAATTATACAATAAAATTAGTGTAAATTAGTGTAGCTGTTAAGATAGCAATATATATTTTTTATACAGGGAACACCATGGATCGGCAAATACATCAGCATCTCTTACTGCGTTTATGAAACAGTTAATTAAATCAGTTGATGAATGTAGATGAAGCGAGACTTGTATGCCAGGATCGCAGCAGATGTAAGTTCATCGTCTCTACCTACCCCTGCGGGAGTCAGGCGTGAGCGTAGGGCGTGAGTCGTTTGCAATAGGTCAAGTAGTTTTAAAAACTACTTTTTTGTCCTGTCAAAGCCTGCGCGAACGAAATTTTTGTACGGATAACAGCAGATCAATGGTAACACTTGCAGTACGAATTCATCTCTTATGAAACAAATAAGAACGGTCCAAAGTCCAAAGTGTTACACTTGATCTGCTGTTAGCTACTTACTATTGTTCGCCAAAAAGTAAAAATCGACGCAGCGCACCCCCTGTAAACTTTTACATCTAGTTTTCCTCGAGTTTCCAACGAAAAGACTGTTACAATTCCATCTCCCAAAAGACCAATTAAAATAGCTATTCTTTCTACAGCAATTAACAAATCCATAAACTGCACATTCCATCTAAACTTGCCAACTCTCCCCTTCGAACAAAACGCTAAAACTTCTCAATATAAGTGATAGATACAATTTTGCCCCTCGATAGTAAAATAAAATTATTCATAACGCAGCCATTCGTTTTAGAGTGCAAGTATGAACTGAAATTATATTTATAGCGTTCTGCCTCATCGCTCACAGTCAGAGAGTTACGTAAGTTATATTTATTTATTTTATTAATGGACTCGACAGTTCGTCACTTGCCAATGTCATGTTACAGAAAATTCAATATATTCAATAGTCTTCTATCTTCCTCCAGGGGAGTCGCAGTGGCGTCTTCACCCTGGGTAGCCGCGTCTTCATGTCTTCATCCAGAGGAGTCGCCGTAGCGTCGTCACTCTGGACGAAGCAGCTCGACAGTCACGTTCACTCCCGAGCTTGTAGCGGGAACTCTTGATAAAAGCTTGAAACTTCAGATCTTGCATAAATAATTTAATAACTTCACCGTACTGTCATTCGCGAACATTTTCTGATTAATTTAACGTGATATTAAACACAAAATAGTCACTGTAGACGTTAAAAGGAAAATTATCAAATAATTTCGCAACCGTCGTTTCCCGCCATTTTCAAGAGAACTGTTACGTAAGTTATATTGCAATAGATATTAATATAAGTGCTGTAGTTAGACGTAAACCTAGTTGAACATCACGTCCCTTAAACCGTGTTTTGTCACTTTTACACTTCATCATAAACCTAAGGTAGAAAGGGACCGCGGCCCACATTCATTTCATTTCACTCACGTAGTTTCGTAGGTGGGGCAAAGCTCCATTGAAATGTGGCAATGTCATTTGTACCAATTTCATGTCTATTGGGTAAGTGGTCTGTGGTTATAGGTTACAAATAGTATCATAATAAAATAAGTTTCATACAATTTTACCCGTTCTGGTAGCGAGAGGAAAAGTACTTTAAATATAAATATTTCATTAGTCAAGACTCAAGAGTAAAGACATTGTAAAACAGTGCAGGCTAAAACAATGGAATATTAAGTCACATTTATAGCTAACAGCGCTTTTTAGGTACGATGCGACGAGACTGCATGAATAGATTGATGTTCATACACAATGATATAGATGACGAACTTTATACACAGTCATCAATCTATTCATATCTATTCATACTATGAAGCGAGTATGGTGTGCCAGGATCTAGAAACCTAGGTACCTAGGAGGTAGAAAGTAGATTTTTTTCTAAAACTACATCTTTTTCTGGGGAACGAACATCTTTACTGGTGTAATACCAACCAACCAAGTCTGTAGGCCATTAACTGTACTTATTATATGTTGACAATTTATCAACCGTGGATAAAGATAACATTTTTTTTGAAACAAGGCCCTATGCCTACCTATTCACTTTGCCAATTATACAAAAAAAGAATGTGTTTTTTACAGATTTAGTACTTGCTACTCGTCAAAAGATGGCGCTGTATTGAAATGTTTTATTTGGAATAATTATTTTATTTTAATTTAAAAATGAAATCACATTGGATTCACTACATAGACCTTAATAAATTAGTTAGTTGTTATTAATTACTTATCCTATACCTACCTGATAATATTAAATTAAGTAAACATATCACTAATCGATGTTTATTGCTATAAATATATTAACAGGCGCTTGTAGCGATTGTAGAGCAGACAGTAGTCTTGTCTAGTCTAATTCTATTAGTCTATATACCTAATTAAAATATCCAAGAACCCGTTTCAATTTTATAACCAATAAAATGCAATGTAAGCTGACTTTTATTTTATAGCTGTACTTAGCTATTACTTATCGAATGCCACAATGCAATTCAAATAGTACCTACTTAGTATTTACATTAAACCTACAATTTTATTATTATTAACTACAGTCATTGTATAGGTACTAAATATAGATAAAGAGATCTATTACATTTGCTAAAGTGTAAACTAGTAATTACTAGTCGTAGCGTAACAGACAACCTTGCATTCTATCGGCTATCGGGAACCACATCGCTAACTAGTTCCCATAAATGGCAAACTATGTCCCCGCATAACGCTACCTGCGAGATTTCACTACAAAACACGTAATCTTCCGTCAAAGCTGTTAGTTTAATAAAAATAAACATGAATCAAAAATATCGATGAGTCAATGCGCGAAAAACGGGCGTGAATCAGCTGCAAGGAAAAATCAATACTTCATACTTGTATGTTGAGTTTTACTGCTATTTTAGGAAAGAAAACTAGTTTAAATGAATAAAGTTCCATATTAGAATATATGAAATGCAGTTTTAGTGAAAATTAGGCCTAATTCAAGCGTTAACAATCCTAATTAGTGTGTCGAAATTAAATTAACACAGGTGTGAACGTAGCCGCGAATGAAACGAAAGCAATAACGTGAACGCACCAGATGGCGCAGTCATCCCGTGATGTTTGTTACAAGTAGGGCGTGTGAGTGATTGTGTGGATTTTATTGTGTTTTGTGACTATTCAACGACTAATGGAGGATAAAAACGGTAAGTCAAATGCCTTTACTATCCTACAAACCCATTACAATAACCCCAAACGTGTAAACTTTATAGGAATCCCGTAGGAAACGAGAATCCCTACAGATGTTCTATCAGATGTGTTATCCGACCAAATTGAGATGTCTCGTGTTTCGTACAAAGACGTTCAAAATTGATGCTTTTCAATTTGGCAGCGTTATATTCCCGCCATTTTGTATGCTGGAAGCTTTCAGGATTTCGTATAAATATATCGATCGGAAGCTTACCGTAACCTAATTCTCAAGTTATTCTTGTTCTAAACGAAGCATTGCATATACTTGTTATGTTAATTTGTTTCCGTATTCAATCTTACTCAGGAAAATTGATATCTTTGTTGACATTAGCGATTTTTAGTTTTGGGGGCCTGAAATACGGAATTTTTCAGTTTCATGGGACAGAAACCTTAGTAAATTAGGCTTGGGTGCGTCGCCCTTTCGTATATATTCGTAATGTAAGCCTATAGTTAGTTAGAAGGGTTATAAACTTATAGCTATTGGCCTTGTTAAAATCGCCTACATATTCCTTTGCAGTAGTTTTATCTTCGACTGTGACATCAGATATTTTAAATAGATTACCTTTTGGGAGCTAGGAGTGTCCTCGTGCATAAAACTCGAATGTTTTGTATAAGAATTTCAAAGTAAACTGGTTTTTCGAGTATGTTATTTGAACAGTACATTGTATTTTTATGTTTTACATAAATAACTAAGATTTTGTATTTTGGACTCGTGCCAATACTATTAGAATGAAAGGGAAAGAAAAATATTGCTACATGAATGAATTGACTAAGTAGGACAACATTTTTTCAGAGTCAGATTCTATTAGGATCTATACGATTCTTATAGGATTTCCTTTTGTATCAACAAAGAATTATTTTTACCTGCTGTAAAGTTGAGTGGCACCGAGATTTCCGTGCCACCCAACTTACTAACCCGGTAACTTTGCTCTGACGAAAAGATAAAAAAATATTTTTGGAGGGATGTAATTTCAAACTTACAGTTTTCGTATTTTTTCCTTTACTTGTGCTGTAAGACCTAGCTTCTTGCCTAATTTCATGATTCTAGGTCAATGGGAAGTAACATATAGGTTTTGAGATTTTTGCTTTTTCATACAAATATGCGCCAAAATTCGACATAAACGGACATATCTTTTGATTGCAGTAACATAGAAGGTTGATTTTTTCACGGAAGCATGAGGAGTCCTGAGTATTCGTTACATTTCAACATTATCCGTCCACACGTTTCTGAGATATAGGGCTTAACAGACAGACAGATGGATAACAAAGTGATCATATAAGGGTTCTTTTTGAGGCATGGAATCGACAGTTCTAAATGATGTCAACAGGAACCACATATTACTATTTGACCTTATTTACTACATTACTAGCTGATCCCACAACTTTGTATGCGTAGAAGTCGCTGGTTACTATTACTACAGACCTCCAAGACGTACTTTCAATGTACTGAGAGGCAGCTCTTCCTCTCTGGTCACGTGGTTCCACATCACATACCGCAATAGCCATGTGCTGCCCCGATATTGGAGCTATCTTATCTATCTTCAAGTGAAAGTCCCTTCAAAATCCTTCCAGTAGTTTTGGCGAGATGCCTGAACTTTGACACAGACAGACAAACAGGCAAGAATTCTAAGTAAACTTTAAATAAATAAATTCTAAAAATTGGCATTCTGTTCATCAGTATTGTTCCTAAAACACATTACAAAAATATTTGATATATATCTATGAATTATTAGATTACGATTGCATTGTAATTATTTTTACAATACATTTGAATAATACAGAGTTACAATACAACTACAGTACACTGAAGTGTCAGTGTGCTGGTCACATCTGTCGTAGAACCGATAACCGATGGGGGAGACGAGTTCTCGAATGGAGGCCACGAATGGGTAAACGTAGTGTGGGACGCCCCCCGACCAGATGGAGGGATGACCTTCGCAAGATGGCTGGCTGGGACTGGATGCAGAGGGCCGAGAGTGGGGTTGATTGGCGCGCTTTGGGAGAGGCCTACGTCCAGCAGTGGACTGATACGGGCTGATGATGATGACAATACAACAGTGGATAGTCCACTCATAGCCAGTCGATTCGCCAGTACCACAAGCACAGCCAAATATTTGTATGAACAACATCAGATCAATGGTAACAGTTTCAGTGCAATTTCAACTCTTATGACACAGACAATAAGGACTGTCCAAAGTCCAAATTGTTACACTTGATGTGAATTGTGAGTATTCGGCATTTAGGTTCTCTATCTATTCCAAAAACAGAAAACAAATACTCCAAAAAGATACTATTGATGATGATGATGTATGTGTGTGTGATTCTACATTTCAACCTTCTTCTCATGGAATATGGTCTAGATTGCGTTAATTTTGTATTATGTTGCTGTACTTACCTATTTATAAATCATCCACAGCAGTTTTGTAATCTCGCTTCCTGTGTCCCATATATTTGTTACGGTTTACTTTGAACTTTTGTACGCTGTAATTATTTATACTGTCCCGAATAATACTGGTTACTTTTTACCATGGAAATTATCAATCTTACATAGGAAAATTACATTTTATATTTGTCATAAATAAATCTAGGTACAGTCAACGAGATAAGTATACAGGGGGCCTCAATAAGGTTGAGATTTTCTCAAAAACTACTGGACAGAATTTAATAATTATTTTACAGTTACATAGTTTGAACTTTTATCTATCAAACAGTGAAAGAATTTTTGCAATAGATCAAGTAGTTTTTGAGAAAATCTCAACCCTAAAAACTCTCCTATACACCTTTCTCTGTGTTCCGCCGTACCTATTTGAAAATGTTATTTGTCGCTTTTCTCCTAAGTGTTGACACCTTTTCCTTGCAAAATGGTGTAAGTATTGTTCCTCACGAACAAGTGGAACCACAGTTGCCAAACCAAGAAAAAAAAGGTCCAAAAACAATTGACAGGCAAATACGCAATGGATTTACTTGCAATAATGAAGGAAAAACTTTTCGCCGCGCTTCATGGAGAGAGTATGAAGTATATTTTGTATGGGGGCCTTTAGAGTTTGTTGTTACTTTCACCCTCATATGTCAGAAAGAGACAACTCCTTGATTCGGTTCTGTTGCTTTTGGTTTGTTGTTTAACTTCATGGCGCATAGCATTGATCTCCTATAAACAACTAGATACACAATCTGCCTTCTAAAAATGTCCGAGCGCAAAGAAGGTCCAAACGGATGAATGCTTTATTGGGCATTATTTGGACGATAACAATGGACCCTTATTTGGACGTTTTTAAAATTGTTTTAGTAAGACCTTTGTGTATCTATTTGTTTATAGGAGATAAGAGGGCTCATAGCCATAAATATGCTTTAAAGTTATTCCACCATTTAGGCATTCTATGCCTTTCTACCTGACTTTTTAACGAAGTGTCAAACAGCAACACAGTTTGGGAAGTTAGGTTAGGTTTATGTTTAGGTGTATTTTTCGAGATGAATTGCATATAGAGGTCATTTCGATTACGTCATGGCCAATCGGTGTCCGAGGCTGCAACGGGTCACTCTGCTTGACCTAATTACGATAAACTGAGGCAAAAAATTGGCTGCTCCGAATTGGCGGTACACTGTTTCCTATATTATACCCGAGTATGTCTAACATAAGAGAGCTCGGTGGCTCAGTGGTTGGGTCAATGGACTTGCGAGACGGAGGTCCCCAGAGATTCCCAGCCAGGGTAGCCATGTACCAATGAGTTATCCTCGGTTTTTTCGATGGAAAAACTTACGTACATTTAACGAATACTCTCAAAACGGTGAAGGAAAAACATCGTGATGAAACCTGCATGCCGTAGAAGAAAAAAATCTAAGGCATGTGAAATCCGCCAATCCGCTGTGGGCCCGCGTGGTGGATCATGGCCCCAGTTCCCTCGATGTAAGGGAAGGTCTGTGCCCGAGCAGTGGGGCAATATAAATAGACTGATGATGATGATGTCTAACATACGTAGAATCCTGCCTGTCTACTGCAGCGATAGGCAGATATGTTCTACCATCTATGCTCTCCTGGTACACCACTCTCGCTTCGAACACAGTCAGCATTCTCTTCACGCACATTCGGCGGTTTTTAGCAAACCACATTCGTCTCTTTTACACATTGATCCCCAAACTGTGTTCCTGTTTGACACTTCGTCAAAAAAGTCAGGTAGAAAGGCATAGAAGGCCTAAATGGTGGAATAACTTTAAAGCATATTTATGGCTATGCGCCCATAGATCTCCTATAAACAACTAGATACACAAAGGTCTTACTAAAATAATTTTAAAAACGTCCAAATAAGGGTCCATTGTTATCGTCCAAATAAAGCAAATGAGGGTCCATCCATCCGTTTGGACCTTATTTGCGCTCGGACATTTTTAGAAGGCAGATTGTGAGATACACAATCTGCCTTCTAAAAATGTCCGAGCGCAAAGAAGGTCAGATGAATGGACCCTCATTTGCTTTATTTGACATTTGTTGGACGTTAACAATGGACCCTTATTTGGACGTTAATACGGGCCTACCAGCGGGGACTGTCTACGCACAACGGTGTGGCGTCGGGCCCCGCCAGCAGGCCTCGGGGGCGCGGGCGCAGGGTATATCCGGTGTGATCGGCACATCTTGTATTTCACCTTAATCTAGATCTAAACTGTAAGTCAAACAAGGCTATCGACCGAATCAACAGACGGGCCTGTCGATGCGACCTTCAGACCGCTACGATTGCGCAAGAGTCGAGAATACGTTTAGTGTTTGCTGACAAACGGCCTTTGTATTGCTTTTGGTATGACGCTACGCCTACTACCAAGGTATACCTCAGTTTTATAAGGAACGGCAAACAATCTCGTCTTACTTAGTTCATACGCTACGTGATATGCCATTATGACCAGAAAGCCTAAAAGACAACACCAAATTATTGTTCTGGAGATGGCTCCAGAATATATGTATAATTTGGTGGTTTGACGAATTAATCAGTGGGGCGACCGCGACTTGCAATCGATATCGTAATCGCTTTCAATTTGACACATGGACGCTATACATTGGTGCTATGTTTTTCTTAGCCTGATAGGGTGCAACGTGTTGACAACGAAACGCAGCAACGTTCAAGTGTCAAAATGAAAACGATAACTAAAACGATTGAAGTCGCGGTCGGTTCTCTTGAAAATGGCGGGAAACGACGGTTGCGAAATTATTTGATAATTTTCCTTTTAATGTCTACAGGGACTATTTTGTGTTTAATATCACGTTAAATTAATCAGAAAATGTTCGCGAATGACAGTACGGTGAAGTTGTTGAATTATTTATGCAAGATCTGAAGTTTCAAGCTTTTATCAAGAGTTCCCGCTACAAGCTCGGGAGTGAGCGTGACTGTCGAGCTGCTTCGTCCAGAGTGACGACGCTACGGCGACTCCTCTGGATGAAGACATGAAGACGCGGCTACCCAGGGTGAAGACGCTACTGCGACTCCCCTGGAGGAAGATAGTAGACTATTGAATGTATTGAATTTTGTGTAACATGACATTGGCAAATGACAAACTGTCGAGTCAATTAAAAAATAAATAAATAAGTCGCGGTCACCCCGAGAGGATGAGAACCGAGCCAACGAATATTCGGGGGTGAAAGACAGGATGTCTACACTGCGTAGAACTACACCTACTTTCTGACATTTCCGAGTATTTTCAGGCCTACTATAAGCATGGCTAAATTACCATGGTATATGGCAGAGGTGAAGGCAAGAACGGCTGCGTGTCGTGTCCATTGTTTCATTAGTCCAAGTCTGGAGTCAGTTCAGCAAATAAACGCTAATTCGTTGAGTCCACTGTTGGGCGGAAGTCGCGAAGGTACGCTTGGACTGCGGCCAGAGCGATGACCTCAATACACTTATTTACATACACAAACCCCCGTCTGTCTCCCATAGCCTTTTGCGCTCCTGGTACACCAGTCTCGCTTCACACACAGTCAGCAGTCTCCTCACGCACGCTCGCCGGCTTATAGGATAATCGTAACTCCCACTTCAGTTGGCTATTCGTATTCAATATTGAATGTTTGTCGTATTTGTCAAATACTTGACGTACATACAAATAAGACGAATGTTTTGTCAGGCATACCAACCACACATGGCAATATGACAAACACGCAAATAGCCAAGTGAAGTGCCACCATTACGGTCGAACATATAGAAAGGTGTACAGGAGAGTTATTCGGGTTGAGCAGAGGCGGATTAAATGTCGCCAGCGCCCTAGGCTAGCATCACACCAGCGCCCCTCGGTTTTTGTCTTACCAAGTTCTGCCCCCTTACCATGAACTCTTATAGCAGGATTACTTCAATAATACTTTGTTACTTCGTACAATGACGACCTTAAATTAAGCTTGTTAAGGTCATCATTGTACGAAGTAACAAAGTATTATGGAAGTAATCCTGCTATAAGAGTTCGTGGTAAGGGGGCTGTTATGGAATCTGGCGAAGTAGGTGTAATGAAGTAGACGGGGCGCACTTATAGGAAGCTCTAAAGGTGGATTTAAAATCACAAAAAACACTGAAAACGACATAGTATTAGCGAATTCGTGGCAATGCCTGGCGTGAAAACGCAGGGGATACCTAAGTCCGAATCTAGCTTTATATTATGACTAATTTTTTTATTTTAAATAGGTACTTATTTTGGGTTTTCGTCAACTAAACGCCTTCCGTGCGCGCCCCTTTGTGACCTCGCGTTCCTAGGCACATGCCTAGTTTGCCTTTAGGATAATCCGCTACTGGGTTGAGATTTTCTCAAAAAGTACTTGAAAGATTTCTGAAAATTCTTTACAATTACTTATCTACTAGGAAAGTCTCAATCTTATTGTGACCCCTGTATACTTATCTCTGTCTTGATGTGTACGTACGTACAGCTAACAGCAGATCAAGTGTAACACTTTGGGCACACCACTGCCTGTAGATTCTTCTGTGAAGCCGAGGAACCCCCCATGCACATCCTCTGTGAGGAGCACTCATTCCCAGCAGAAGCCGAGCCTTAGGACACATAATGCCACCTGAGGATATTAAAACTCTCTCGCTCAAGTGCATCATACGATTCCTGAAGGACATTGGCCTTGGGAGCGAGATATAAGAACTCCGCGCGGCCACAATAGACCTGTGAGGTCGCAGTGACCCTTGGGCTTGATACATTCTCTTCGGAGTTCAAATCGTACTGCAAGTGTTACCATTGATCTGCTGTTTTCCGTACCTATTAATTTCAAAAAGGTCTTGATAGACAAGAAGAACTCTATTCAAGTTCAACGTGTTACCACTGATATGTTGTCGGCGGTAACATTGCCTGCATTCACTCTTATGCCCCACGATATACAAATCTCAATGTGTACACATGTTTTTGGATTACTGTCTAGACCATACATTTAAGACTCTGATATTTCAATTACTTATACAATGATTGTAATCTGTTTTGTGTACCAATTAAAAATAAATAAATAAAAGAATAAATCAATGAAAGAATTAATGAAGGGCAACCTTCCATTGTCACTAGAGGAAACTTGTCGACATGTGTATCTTGCCTATCCTAACCTACGGTGCCCAGACATGGTCATTGACTAAAGACCAGACGTCCAAACTCAAGGTCTGCCAACGCGCAATGGAACGCAGCATATTGGGCGTGAGGAGAACGGACCGTGTCCGAAACACAACCCTGCGATCGATAACTGGCGTAGCAGACGTGGCCGCAAAGCAGTTACATTGAAGTGTCACTGTGCGGGCCCCGTGTGCCGCATGCAGCCGGACCGAGGGGCCCGGACTGGCACAGAATGGGTGCCATCGGACGGGCGCCGGCGTCGGGGCAGACCGCGGCGTAGGAGAGACGATATCGCTAGATACAGGGATGGGTGGCTGGAAGAGGCTCAGGACAGGGATGGAAGAGGAGGGGGGAGACCTTTGCCCAGCAGTGGAACAATTTATAGGTTAACAAAAAAAAAGACAGACGCATAACGAAGTGGTCCTTAAAAAGCACCATTTTCTATGCTACTAGCGTCAATGAAAATCTTGACTTGGCTGGGGGGCCTGTCTTCAAACATGTTAAATACAAACTCGCGCTGACGTATCCTAAACAACAGATTGTAAGGAGGCGTCCGAGGTATTTTTACACCGCGTCTCGCTATAGCAAACCCGTTCGCTATGGGGCATGACTCATGGCTATAAATCAGCTGTTGCCTCACTGATGTGGTGACGAGATGATGGTTCCGCGTACTGCTATGAGTATTAACCGACTTCCAAAGAGGACGTTTCGATTAGCTTAATTTATATCGCAAGAAATACATTGAAATCGAGTGGGATTTTGTTAAAAAAAACGGCCAAGTGCGAGTCGGCTGTCGACCGATGTTTATTAGGATAAATACTATTTTTCAATATACAATACATGGCATAATTGCGACAAGCTAAGTTGTAGTTCACAAATGTGCCAAAAACGGCCGTTTTTCGCAATTATGCGAACTACAACTTACCGACATTGAATCACGTTATAAATAAGCATTTAAAAAATAGTATTTATCGTAATAAACATTTCGTAAATATCTTTTTTGATAAAATTGATTATATTGGAAGATATTATTTTTTTTAAATTGGCGTCGCTAGTTGGCTCTATTCAGGGAAGTGAGATAGGCTCACATCTGACTGAATCACATGTTCATAATATCATTCGAATAATGTGCATTTTTTGCACTAGACACAGGAAGCAGCCGGTTTCCCGTTGGCGCCACGCCGATACATGACGATATACAATAAGCAACATAAGTTTAACACTAGGTTTAGACTAGACAGAATATAATTACTGCACATAGATTGCGGTCCGGACATATTCCATCAAAATCTTTTGCATTCTTAATGCGCAAAGTTGATTCTCCCAACTGCGAAGATTGTGGGACCAAGGAAGACTTGCAACATATTTTGATGGAATGTGTCCGGTACGCGACTAAAAGAGAGTATGTTATCAATAGTTTAGGTTTATGCAAATTAGATGTAGGTATATTCCACGGCATTTTAGCCGAGCCAACTTCAGGCCCAGCTAAAATGCTGTTCTCGATATTTTATAAAATTTAAGTTAATTTAGAATAGGTACGATGGGATTGGCATCGTCACTTTATGTGTACAAAAATCCCTAAACAATTATAGATTTAAAAAAAAAAGGTTTAGACTAGGTCTTATTAAGGCGCTATATGGTTGTCAAAAGCAAGAGTGAGACACAAGATGTGAAGAGCACGGCGCAGTGCCTCGATATTCGTATTTTTATGAATTTTGGCAGGGTAATAAAAATACGCCAACAAAAATCAGATTATTTTAAACAAGCTCTCGTATTTATAGTACCCTACATTTTGATATATATTTTGTATGAATAACTATTTCGGTTTGGATATAATTTTCATTTTAAAAGACATGGAAGAGGTGTGTTTGCGATTTTTTTCTATCGAGCGAAGTTTGTCCAATCGTGTATCGGTATTCATCAGTCTCTAAATAGACACCCCAAGATTGCTTTTTTTTTCAGACGTTTAATTTTAGTAGTTACTGCCTTAGCCTTAGTAGAAATACTGAAAATACGCGTATACGAAGCCTTAAATACTGCTCACAAAATCTAGCCTTCAAATAAGAAGCTGCTGTACCACCTGCCATTGTGGCTCATAGTGGATTCATCATCATCAGTATATTTGTATGTCCCCATTGCTCGGGCACAGACCTTCCCTTATATAAAGGGAGACAAATGCAGGTAAACACTCTCAGTGTCTAGCACGGCAGCTCTTTGTCACTTCTGGTAGCCTGGTACTTCAAATACAATTCAATCAGTCTATTTGTATGTCCCATTGCTCGGGCACAGACCTTCCCTTACATAGAGGGAGCTCGGGCCATGATGCACCACACGGGTTCAATGCGGTGTGGCGGATTTCACATGCCTTAGTTTTTTTTCTACGGCATGCAGGTTTTCCTTCACCGTTTTGAGAGCACTCTGTAAATGTACCGTAAGATTTTCCATCGAAAAAACCGAGGAGAATAAGTTACATTGGTACACGGCTGCCCTGATTGGGAATCGAACCTGGGACATCCGTATCGCAAGTAATTGACCCAACCGAGCCACTGATTAATTTACAATGATATTAAACACAAAACAAAGTACTTATACAATAAAATCTAAATTTTCTAATTTACAACCGTCATGATCTCACCTTTTTCTAAAAAACCACATCGATGATATTAGAATTTGTTTATTTTTTGTACATTCCGAATTCGTATAACAAACACTTCATTTTTTGCTCTTCATATTATGTTCTCGACTGTTCTATAAATGAATCATTATGTTCTGATGATTGTGGAAAAAATTACCTTTAATGGGCTGATTCGTCATCTGATCTGGCTACTCGTACTAATGACATTTAGAATAATGCGTTGAGATGATATGTATGATGCATACATACAAGTATAATCAACTACAAACCAAGTAAAGAGAGTGCTAACTGTGTGTGAAGCGAGAGTGGTGTACCAGGAGCGCAGCAGATGGAAGGACAGCGTCTGCCGGCCGCTACGGGAGACAGGCGGGAGTTTATACCTATAGCATGTCCTATGCGAGAGTGCTGACTGTGTGTGAAGCGAGAGTGGTGTACCAGGAGCGCAGCAGATGGAAGGACAGCGTCTGTCGGCCGCTACGGGAGACAGGCGGGAGTTTATACCTATAGCATGTCCTATGCGAGAGTGCTGACTGTGTGTGAAGCGAGAGTGGTGTACCAGGAGCGCAGCAGATGGAAGAACAGCGTCTGCCGGCCGCTACGGGAGACAGGCGGGAGTTTATACCTATAGCATGTCCTATGTGAGAGTGCTGACTGTGTGTGAAGCGAGAGTGGTGTACCAGGAGCGCAGCAGATGGAAGGACAGCGTCTGCCGGCCGCTACGGGAGACAGGCGGGAGTTTATACCTATAGCATGTCCTATGTGAGAGTGCTGACTGTGTGTGAAGCGAGAGTGGTGTACCAGGAGCGCAGCAGATGGAAGGACAGCGTCTGCCGGCCGCTACGGGAGACAGGCGGGAGTTTATACCTATAGCATGTCCTATGCGAGAGTGCTGACTGTGTGTGAAGCGAGAGTGGTGTACCAGGAGCGCAGCAGATGGAAGGACAGCGTCTGCCGGCCGCTACGGGAGACAGGCGGGAGTTTATACCTATAGCATGTCCTATGCGAGAGTGGTGACTGTGTGTGAAGCGAGAGTGGTGTACCAGGAGCGCAGCAGATGGAAGGACAGCGTCTGCCGGCCGCTACGGGAGACAGGCGGGAGTTTATACATATAACATGTCCTATGCGAGAGTGCTGACTGTGTGTGAAGCGAGAGTGGTGTACCAGGAGAGCAGCAGATCGAAGGAATCGAAGGATTAAATGTTCGTCTACATTTTAATATGTTTTCATGATTTTAACACTGACCTACTTAACATGACAACATTATGACACATTTATAGCGAATTAAAGTTATTTAAGAATTATTCGCCGGAGCTTTCCTCCTAATGAGTTATATTCGAATTGACACAGTTCTGGGACATCGTCTCCTTGACCCGCTATGACGTCATACGTACGCAGCGTGTGATGACGTCATTGTAGCGACAGAGGGGCTCATAGTCCAGTTGCGAGTACACGTTGAAAACGATCGTACAAGTTAAGCAACGCTGGGCGAGGTCAGTACCTGGATGGTTGACCGCTAGTGACACTTTCATCTGAGCCCCTCCGTGCCTCGGGGCGCACGTTAAGCAGTTGGTCCCGATTGTTGTCGCTCGGCAGCAGTCGTTAGGCCACGTCAGAGGCCTACGGGCAGCCTGAATAACTTTGACAAAAAGGTTTGGTCACTAAACCATACGAAAAAAATAATTGTAGCGATCTTGGATTGACCGGACTGCATTGATCTCCTATAAACAACTAGATACACAGTCTGCCTTCTAAAAATGTCCGAGCGCAAAGAAGGTCCAAACGGATGAATGGACCCTCATTTTCTTTATTGGACATTATTTGGACGTTAACAATGGACCCTTATTTGGACGTTTTTTAAATTGTTTTAGTAAGACCTTTGTGTATCTAGTTGTTTATAGGAGATCAATGCCGGACTGTCAAAATGAAGGGATATTTTATCTGTTCTGCGTATCTCTGTGGGGAGAATGCGGTCAGCGTCGAGTGTAACGCCTTGGGAGAGACCTGCGTCCAGCAGTGGACTGATACGGGCTGATGATGAAGTTGCATTACAAGTACGGTGGAACACAGAGAAAGGTGTACAGGAGAGTTTTTAAGGTTGTGATTTTCTCAAAAACTACTAGACCTATTGTAATAATTATTTCACTGTTTGATAGATAAAAGTTAAAACTATGTAACTGTAATATAATTATTAAATTCGGTCCAGTAGTTTTTGAGAAAATGTCAACCTTATTGAGTCTTTATACTTATCTCTGTCTTCGATTGGTACCAGGAGCCCATGGCTGATCCGGAGTCTCACTATGTCTCATTCAACACCCGCTGTGCCCACTCGGTCAGAAGCCCCAGCTCTGTAAGCCAAGTACCAGGGCACTATGAGCCGCCTGGAGTCTCATTAGCCTGGTGTCCCGCGTGTGTCTGTGGGGAGTACAGACCACTTACCCAATAGACATGAAATCGGTACAAAAGACATTGCCACATTTCAATGGAGCTTTGCCCCACCTACAAAACTACGTGACCATTTAAGCTGTACCTATCATTTTGTTGGGGACTTATTTTATTACAGGTTTCATATTGCATAATCATAATCAGTATCATTTTCTACTACTCTCGCAACTCCTATAGAAGAATAACAACAACAATGAATAATTCGCTTCGATTTCTTACTATTTTCTGAATTCTTAATAAAGCTGTTTTTTTCGACTCGCAACTTGTACAAAACTTTATTTTAAACCAATAATTTTAATAAAAAACTGTGATATTTTTACATTTATTCGTTATCTTGTACGTCATGCGGTTGATGGTGGGGCAGAATCTGGCATTGTCATTTGCAAGCGAAACATTCTGTCACCGATGAGCGCATAGAGACGAAGCGGGGGCCAGGGGTGCCGTATTAAAGAGATGCGTCCATGTCGACAATATAATAGGTGCCACGTGTCGCTAGGCATTGTTGTGCTGGCAGACACGGGCGCACTCCTGGTACTGGGATAGGGGGGAAGTGGTATGTGGTGGGGCGAGTGCGGCGCGAACACGCGGGAGAGGCCAGCAGTGGACTGAAGATAGACCTTTTTTTATATACCCAGGTAAAACATGCAAATCATGTGTCACCACGCCCGGGGGAGCGTTGGTTATGTCTGGCTCACCGCCCTGAAGGGGCAGCATACCGACTATACGTCCTGGGGTGTTCCACCTCGTGCCATTCTTACCGAGCCACGGGAAACTGTGATATAGCCGCGCCCCGACTGGCGCCCGAGCACTCCCCATTGTGGGCTGTACGTACAGTCATGAGTAATAACATAGAAAAATCCTTAAAATTCAAATTCATGTAACAACTTTAAATCGCAAAAATAAGTATGCTAAATTATATATTAATGACTTCTAAAACCATCACATTTATCTGTCAAAATAGTCCAATTAATAAAATAAACTTTATTTAATAATATTCTTTTTCATAAAAATTATTTTAAATATCTGATCCTTTCGTACTAAAATATTTTATTTTTCTAAAGATAGAAACCAACCTGTGTACAGTCGAGGACAGAGATAAGTATATAGGGGGCCTCAATAAGGTTGACATTTTCTCAAAAACTACTGGACCGAATTTAATAATTCTTTTACAGTTACATAGTTTTAACTTTTATCTATTAAACAGTGAAAGAATTTTTGCAATAGGTTAAGTAGTTTTTGAGAAAATCTCAACCTTAAAAACTCTCCTGTACACCTTTCTCTGTGTTCCATCTTACTAGCCCACATGTATAATCCATAGGACTGCAGATAGAGCTGCCACACCCTAATACTACATATACGACCTAATACGACCTGTTTGTGTCGAGTCCGGCCGCAATAAGACGGCTTATCACTGGCAGCTACTTCGAACCTCCGGCACAATAACTACTTGTTGTTATATTGTGATATTTGTGTATCTATTTTGTGTATATATTTCATACCATGGTGTTCACCCTTGTTCGATTATTTTTCATTATTGCATCTGTAGATATGTACATGTGAAAACTTATAATTGGCTTATAGATATTATTTAATTATTTATTTTGTCATTGCAGCTGTTTGTTTTCCGAATAAAATAAAATAAATAAATAACAGCCTGTTATATACATACAGACAAATTAGCGCGTCCATTCACTTCGGCCCACAGTCGGCAACGCTCGGCGCTCTAAATATACGTCGTTGCGTAATTTACGTACAATTGACATGCGTTGCGACACGTCACAATGTTGATTACCTCTCTGTTCGCACTCGGATGAATTTTTTAAGTGTTTTCGTTTTTTAAACGGCTGTGATGTGATGAGAGCTCTTGAAAATGGCGGGAAACGACGGTTGCAAAATTATTTGACAATTTTTGTTTTATTGTCTACAGTGGTTATTTTGAGATTAATATCACGTTAAATTAATCAGAAAATGTTCGCGAGTGACAGTATGGTGAATTTGTTGGATAATTTGAGCAAGATCTGGGGTTTCAGCTTTTATCAAGAGTTCCCGCTACAAGCTCGGGAGTGAACGTGACTGTCGAGCTGCTTCGTCCAGAGTGATGACGCTACGGCGACTCCTCTGGATGAAGACAAGAAGACGCGGCTACCCAGGGTGACGACGCTACTGTGACTCCCCTGGAGGAAGATAGAAGACTATTACATATTGAATTTTCTGTAACATGACATTGGTAAATGACGAACTGTCGAGTCCATTAATAAAATAAATAACAATAATAATGTGATGAGATGACAAACATTTGGGATTTAACAGCTGACACAGAAGAAAGTTTACAGGGGAGTTTTTAAGGTCGAGATTATCTTTAAATGTATTGTTATTACATGTATGTATTATGATTATTTTTATATGTATGTATGTGTGCTGTGTTGTGTAGTTATTTTTATTTTTTATTGTTTTCGAAATAAATGTTCAAACTAAATTAAACGATTTTTTTCTTCTTTAAAAAAAAGTGAAGGAAAAAATCCGAAAACTGTAATTTTGTACTTACATCTATAAAAAGAATTATTCATTGTTTTTGTTATCATTTTCTACTACTCTCGCAACTCCTACTGATTGTGATTATGCAATATGAAACCTGTAACAAGTCCCCAACAAAATGATAGGTACAGCTTCAATGGTCTCGTAGTGTTGTAGGTGGGGCAAAGCTCCATTGAAATGTGGCAATGTCATTTACGGGGATAAGTTGCCGACTCGCACTTGGCCTGTTTTTTATTTATATTTGTTCTATAGAACTATAATACAATGCCGTAGTGGACGGTAAATACATGGTATTGGTATGTAATACCATATAAGTACCCCACTTTTAGTTATCGTGCAAAATAACCTTAAGGTGTGGGGCCGCACCATGCGATAGCGCGTTTTAACTCGCTCCAGCGCCATCTAGCGGGGGGCGGGCTTGTACGGTGGAACACAGAGAAAGGTGTACAGGAGAGTTTTTAAGGTTGAGATTATCTCAAAAACTACTTGACCTATTGCAAAAACTCTTTCACTGCTTGATAGATAAAAGTTAAAACTATGTAACTGTAAGAGAATTACTAAATTCGGTCCAGTAGTTTTTGGGAAAATCTCAACCTTATTGATGTCCCCTGTATACTTATCTCTGTCTTCGACTGTACCAATGAGTTATCCTCAATTTTCTCGGCGGAAAAACTTACGTGCGTTTACCGACTGCTCCTAAAATTTTTTGTAATTATTTTACAGTTACATAGTTTTAACTTTTATCTATCAAACAGTGAAAGAATTTTAGTAGGTCAAGTAGTTTTTGAGATAATCTCAATCTTAAAAACTCTCCTGTACACCTTTCTCTGTGTTCCACCGTACCATGACGTCCACTCCGAAAAGGACCTTTGCGAGGTAGGCAGAGAGGACGGAGCGCCATCGTCATTATATTTTTTGCACTGGTGCTCGGGCTCCGTTCTATCTGCCTACACAGCTTCAAGATGATGTGAACTGACGAGAAGTCTTAAGGCTTCGTAAGCGCGTATTTTCAGTTTTTCTACGAAGGCTACGGCACTAACTACTATAATTAAACGTCTGATAAAAATATATAGCAATCTTGGGGTGTATATTTAGAGACTGATGAATACGGATACACGATTGGACAAACTTCGCTCGATAGAAAAAAATCGCAAACATACCCCTTCCATGTGTGTTAAAATGAAAATTATATCTAAACCGAAATAGTTATTCATACAAAATATATATCCAAATGTAGGGTACTATAAATACGAGAGCCTGTTTTTAAAATCTGATTTTTATTGGCGTATTTTTATATCCCTGCCAAAATTCGTAAAAATACGAACATCGAGGCACTACGCCGTGCTCTTCACTCCGCCGCTGCGGGGCATCTTGTATCTCACTCTTGCTTTTGACAACCATATAACGCCTTAAGTACTTATTTTATTTCATCATCTGTCTATTTTTATGTCTATGAATTGGACTCGCAAAGTTTTTGTAACAGCTCACATAATTAGCTTGCAGTGCAATCTGTAATTTCCAAGAACCTCGATTGATCAGTCCACTGTTACGTCACATCCGTTGCCGGTAGGCGTGAGGCCCACTCCCGGCCCACGCATGGGCTGTCTGAAGGGCCGAGTGAAAGTCGCGAGGGCCAATATGCCAACGGGTTACTGGTTTATGTGGGCTTGATTGTCGCATTGTTGTTTTAGTTTGTTAATGGACTCGACAGTTTACCATTTGCCAATTTCATGTTACAATATATTCAAGGATGATAGTCTTCTCTTTCTTCAGAGGAGTCGCCGTTGCGTCGTCACTCTGGACGAAGCATGGTGTGTGTCGCCGGTTCCGCATGAGGGATAAAGTTTAGATTACTGACAATAGTAATAGTTGTGTAATACCTAGTTATTAAGTTATTGTCTTATCATTATTTTAAAAGATGTGCTGCTGAGAGTTTTTTTGCCACTTTTTCTCCTCAGCGTTGGCACCTTTTCCTTGCAAAGTGGTGTAAATGTAAATTCAAAAAATATGTTGATGTGCAAAAATGTACACAACGTGCTTACTTTCAAAAATCAATAAAGAAAAGACATTGCCACATCACAATGGAGCTTTGCCCCACCTAAAAAACTACGTAACCATTTAAGCTGTACCTATCATTTTGTTGGGGACTTATTACAGGTTTCATATTGCATACTCATAGTCAGTATCATTTTCTACTACTCTCGCAACTCCTATAGAAGAATAACAAAAACAATAAATAAATCGCTTCGATTTCTTACTATTTTCTGAATTCGTAATAAGCTGTTTTTTTCGAATCGCAACTTGTTCAAAACTTTATTTTAAGCCAATAATTTTAATAAAAAACGGAGATATTTTTACATTTATTCGTTATCTTGTACAACTTGCGGTTGATGGTGGGGCAGAATCTGGCATTGTCATTTGACTTTGACGGCGCTCGGAGACGCGCGGAGAATCTCAATTATATCGTATGTTGAAGTAAATAAAGTTCAATTCAAATTGTAACTAAATTAGTTGCTTCGCCGCCACCCGGTTCCCTCCTTGTTTCCTTTTGAGGTATGGAATACTAAAAACGGTCCAAAGTCCAAAATGTTACACTTGACGATGTTTCGACTGTACAATTGTAGATTTTGTTTACAATTTCGCCGCCATTTTGGGTCATCTTTGCTGACGTCAAAGTCAAATCATTTATTTGCGTGAATGTAGAATCAGTTGTCATGATACAATAATAAGCCCCTAATACATTCTACCACTTATATGGCATGCATAAGGCATAATATAGAGTATATTACTTATATGAATTTAATGTTTAAAATGTAACTGAAATGACAATGCCAGATTCTGCCCCACCATCAACCGCAAGTTGTACAAGATAACGAATAAATGTAAAAGTATCTCCGATTTTTATTAAAATTATTGGTTTAAATTAAAGTTATGTACAAGTTGCGAGTCGAAAAAAACAGCTTAATTAAGAATTCAGAAAATAGGAAGAAATCGAAGCGATTTATTCATTGTTTTTGTTATTCTTCTATAGGAGTTGCGAGAGTAGTAGAAAATGATACTGATTATGATTATGCAATATAAAACCTGTAATAAGTCCCCAACAAAATGATAGGTACAGCTTAAATGGTCACGTAGTTTTGTAGGTGGGGCAAAGCTCCATTGAAATGTGGCAATGTCTTTTCATGTCATATCCATGTTTAATAAAATAATCATAGCTATAATTTAAAAATTCGCCAACAGAATATAATCGCTTGCCAAGCAACCACTCGTGCAACTTTCTTTTAAAGAGGGGGTTGGGGAGCTCTTTTATTTCATTTGGCAGCTTGTATATCCGGGGTCTGTACTGTACTGATGTGTGTGTCTGTAATCTATATGTATACATACAATCTATGTCAGTATGTAGGCAATTAGGTTGGTATTTAATGATGTTTGTCATACAACCGGGCCATAAGATTATAACAAGCATGCTAGATAACATAACTTAGGCCGATATTCGGTATTTGAGTTACTTAGGTGGTACTGTAACATGGAATTTGACAAAAATTCTTGCCGTGGGCAGGACTTGAACCTGCGACCTTGTCATTCCGTGACACGCTCTTACCAACTGAGCCACCACAGACCACGTCACGCCCACCGAAAATCTTCATCGCTTTATACATACTTAAAGGGTATGTTACGCAACTCCATCTATCGGACAATAGTAGTAGTATTCCAGGCAAGAATATTTTCATCATGTTCTAATTTATTCACCGAGCATGGATAATGCGTAATTCGAATTCCGATGTAATTTGACGTTTGTAAGTGCGAGCTCATGCTAATCTTACTAAAAAACTGTCGTAAATATCTCTTTAGACAAGTGCAAGTGTCATTTACTTACCAATATTATTAAGATTATTATATATAAACGGACATCACTCACTTATATTGTTGAAGTCGGCAATTAGACCGACAGTTTCGACCGATTTCGACGGTCTTTTTCAAGGTGAGCGCGCCACGCCCGCGTCGCCGGTGACGTTTCTTCGCGCACTGCGGATCAGCGCCCACTGAGCGCGTTCCGACATAACTTGTCCCGACTTCAACAATATAAGTGAGTGATATCCGTTTATATATAATAATTTGTAGTAATGGCTCACTATAGTTTTAATATAGTAAGTACCTACGTATTTGTAAAAAAAATTACAAGCGGTTTAATAGTAGTTTTCGAGAAAATCTCAACTTTAATCAGATCTCCCTGTGTACAGTCGACAGCAGATCAATGGTAACACTTGCAGTACGATTTCAAGTCTTACGACGCAAATAATAAGAACTGTCAAAAGTAAAAAGTGTTACCATTGATCTGCTTTCGACTGTACATGTATAGTGCTACTATTCTCCATATCAATAAGTATGATATCGAAACAGTAGGCTCATTGTCGTCGCGTGCCGTATCTATTATGTATGCGCAGTTGCGCACGCGCAGATACCACACGATAAATGAGTGACGAGTGACTGGCGCTATTAGATAATAGTACACCCAAATCAAGTGTCTTATTTTGTAAACAAATATGATCGTCTAATTACCTGTTGTGATGTAACACTGAAGGAACTGATTGATCGAACCTGTTCGTCATTGTGACAAATAAAGTGATCCGATCTAATAATGTGATAATAACTATGCAATAATCACAGAAGAGCTTAAATATTAGTAGAGTAAGATAAGATAAATACACTTTATTGCACCAAAATACAGTATTAATTACATTATTGAGAAGCATGTACAATTTTGGCGGTCTTATCGCTAAAAGCGATTTCTTCCAGACAACCAACTGCAGAGGATATTATAAAAATATATCGGAAAGAGGTAGATGTGCATAGTAAGTAAATGTAATAAATAGTAATATCTACGTTAGATAGGTACCTAACACAATTTAGGGTAGTTTTTGTTTACAAAATAAGACACTTGATTTGAGCTTCGATTTACGTACGGACAACAGCAGATCAATGGTAACACTTGCAGTACGAATTCAACTCTTATGACGCAGATAATAAGAACGGTCCAAAGTGTTACGCTTTATGTGCTTTGATCATTGATCTCCTATAAACAACTAGATACACAAAGGTCTTACTAAAACAATTTTAAAAACGTCCAAATAGGGGTCCCTTGTTAACGTCCAAATAATGTCCAATAAAGCAAATGAGGGTATATTCATCCGTTTGGACCTTCTTTGCGCTCGGACATTTTTAGAAGGCAGATTGTGTATCTAGTTGTTTATAGGAGATCAATGGCTTTTATGTACGTATGACTCTTTAACACTTACTACAGCCCAAAGCACGTCAAGTGTAACACTTTGGACCGTTCTTATTATCTGCGTCGTAAGAGTTGAAATCGTACTGCATTGATCTGTTATATATATTACACATGAAGTCAAAGAAAAGAAAACGGGCCTCAATAAGGTTGAGATTTTCTCAAAAACTACTGGACCGAATATAATAATTATTTTACAGGTACTTAGTTTAGCTTGTATCTATCTAACAGTGAAAGAATTTTTGCAATAGGCCAAGTAGTTTTTGAGATAATCTCAACCTTAAAAACTCTCCTGTACACCTTTCTCTGTGTAGACCGTACAACTTAGAGCCGAGAGCGTCGACTGATAATAGTTTTTATGATAACCAACGTTAGGTACTTATCAGATATAAAAAAATTACAGGTTGTCCTTGAAATCATTCGACAAAATTAAATGTATGGTCAGGCTTGTGACATACATTAATTCTGCACAGCGTTTAAGTAAATTAAACAATTTGGGGAAAAATATAATATTTACAATACATTCAACTATCAAATATTTTTTTTTATGTGCTTGGTGTTTTTTACATTTTAAGGTATTTTTAAATTTTTTACAACGATTTTTTTCATTGGAATTTGACCTAATGGTCATTTCTAAGGTCATTGTGTGACTTGTGACGGACTTAGTTCAATTTGTTTTGTAGTTTTGATTTACTAAAAATCCTTACCAATTTAATAATTATCATGAGTAAAACCCTCAGTTTCAATTTATCCAATGAATTCAAGCACACTCTGTATAGACTGCATAAATTAGTAAGTAAGTAATCCTTTTATTTGGCAACAACATTTACGTTGTGGTACATTATAGTGGCTAACAAAATAACACCAAAAAGAGCGGTTGTGCTGCCGTTGCGGTCAGGGCCTCAACTCAGCATGATGTTGTCGACAGGATGCCGGCAACGCTGCTATTCTGTTGGACCCGAGTTGTAGACCGGCGGGACCAGGAACGAACACTCACTTCAGCTAGAGTGGAAATATTAGAAATACCGACGATTTATATTCAAATAAATATTTACATAGATATATACGAAAAGAGATACAATACTTAGTATACTATATTACTTATATGTAATTACTTAATACCTTAACTATCCGAACTTAAACCTTCAAGCGGAACTGGCGACCATGCATTTCCCATCAATCGTTATATCTCGTCGCGTCTATCCTCTGGCGGTCCCATGTCGGGCGCCAAGATTCTGTGTGCGAGCGAGACGGTCGCCGTTGCTTCCGTTTCGCTCTCGGCGCCAGTCGGCCCGGCGCCGTCTGGCGGGCGTCTGCCGCCGCGCTGGAGCCTCTTACATAACCACCAGCTCGGCCGGGCTCGGGCCGGGACACGTATGTAGGGACACACAGACCACTTACACAATAGACATGAAATCGGTACTAACATTGCCACATTTCAATGGAGCTTTGCCCCACCTACAAAACTACGAGACCATTTTTTTTTTGATTGACTAAACCTGCGTTTGGCCTTGATCTCACCTGATGGTAAGTGACGATGAGGCCGATGATGAAGCACGCATTTAAGCTGTACCTATCATTTGGTTGGGGACTTATTACAGATTTCATATTGCATAATCACAATCAGTAGGAGTTGCGAGAGTAGTAGAAAATGATAACAAAAACAATGAATATTTCGCTTCGATTTCATACTATTTTCTGAATTCGTAATTAAGCTGTTTTTCGACTCGCAACTTGTACAAAAATTTATTTTAAGCCAATAATTTTAATAAAAAAAATGGTTGCCTGTAAAGTCGGTATACGGGCGAAAGTTTTACGTGACAACGACGAAGGGAAAGTGGAAGGGACGCGTGCCTCTCACTCGCTCTCATTGTGAGCGCATAACGTGAGCGGAGCGTAACGCAGTTTCTTGAAGTGTCACCCGGCAAACCAATTTATAAGACGTTGTCACGTCAAAAACGGAGATATTTTTACATTTATTCGTTATCTTGTACATCTAGTTGATGGTGGGGCAGAATCTGGCATTGTCATTTGCAAGCGAAACATTCTGTCAACGGGCTTTTGACAATGGCGGGAAACGACGGTTGCGAAATTATTTGTTAATTTTTAGTTTAATGTAAATATACATAAATATCACGTTAAATTATGATTAATTTGGGCACTCTTCCGCAGGGCAGCGATTTGGCCCCAATTTTTTATTTATAGGTATATATTTATTTGTTTTTTAATATTATTTTGTACATAGTTTTAATATTATTAATGATTAAATATAATAACATTTGAAAATGTTCGCGAATGACGGTATTTTTTTATTCAGGAGAATTATTAACGATTTTATTCAGGTAATTCGCGTTTTATCTCATAAATTTTACTCACTGTATACAATAAAATTCACAAATAATTTAACAACTGTCACATTCCCGCCATTTCAAAAGTCCAACTGTATTTTCTTGAGAACACGAGAACAATTACCGATTCTTTGGAAAGAACTTCCCGCCCCGACTGGCGCCTAGAGCGAGACGGCGACACGTCACGTTGGCCGTCCTTGTCGCTCGCAGATTACTGGCGCCCGACATGGGACCGCGACTCGCGGGATAGATTCGGGGAGATGTTGGGTCATAGTTGGATGTCTTTGAGATATATCTAAAAAATAATTAACGTAATTGACAACTTTCTTTCTAGCCTGGTGTGTTAGTCCGTCTGTCTTCTGTGCCTGGTTTTTGGGTTAGATTGCCAGACTATAAACCTCATTTTCTGAGAATTTTCATGTCCGGTAGGTAGCGATCTGAGGCCAGTGATCTATATCCAGTAGGTAACGACGGCAGAAAATGAGGCGGGGCATGCGTTTCAACTGATCGCAAGACGCAAGCCGCGGCCGTGTGTGTCAAGCTTAACCCGGATAGTTTAAAAGTTATGCTTACACTTAAAGAGAATTTTTTTTTTTTCAAATATATTTTTTTTTAATCACTTTTAAAGACTTTTATTTATTTTGTTGGTAAGTGATTTTATCGTGTGTTCTTAACTATGATTAGCCGTTTGAAGATCATCAGCTCTTTTCTACGTGAACTTCTACATCTCTGATCGATTCGTTTATTTATTTATTCAATATATACCTAACTGACTGGATTACAGATATCACCAAAGCACCATTAGTGTAAATTAGTGTTGCTTTTAAGATAGCAATATATATTTTTATACAGAGAACACCATGGATTGACAAAAACAGCATCTTTTACTGTGTTTAAGAAACAGTTAATTAAATCTACAGCACGAGCCGTAGGCGCATTGCTGGGAGGCTCGCGGATTCTACAATGTTTATGGACACAGAACGCCACATCTAATTTCTTCTGCCATCTTGGCCGGGTCCAGAGACAAGGCTCGAGGGGGATTCTGTTATTTTATGGCGTTTTGATTTGGTTAAATTTATTGCAATGTCGTTAGATGTGATCTAAAGTTGTTGGCGAGATTAAATTGTAATGTCTATGGAATATTTGTGTCGAGATTTATAAGTATTGGTGGCAATAAAGATATGGAGACAATATATTGTTGTTATAGAAAATTTATTGTTTTTTTTATATGAAAATTGATTTGAATTTATTTATTTAATGGACTCGACTGTTCGTCATTTGCCAATGTCATGTTACAGAAAATTCAATATATTCAATAGTCTTCTATCTTCCTCCAGAGGAGTCGCCGTAGCGTCATCACTCTGGACAAAATAGATAAATATTTAGTAGCAGTTATATGTACCTATTTTATTTATTGGTATTCTCCTTCAATATATTAAATTTTGTGCACGTAAGCTTGTATGTCTACTACTTATGTATCTATATGGTTTTCTTTTAATTAACTAGGCTTTGCTGGAAGAAATCTCTCCTAAGAGATAAGCACGCCTGTGTACATCCTTTCTCACTGTCACTTATATAAAAATATGTTTTGTGTACAATAAAGAATAAACGAAAAATAGTCCCTGTAGACATTAAAAGGAAAATTATCAAATAATTTCGCAACCGTCGTTTCCCGCCATTTTCAAGAGCTGATTTGAATTTTGAACTGTATCATAGCATAACCAAAGATCATAGACTAGCAATGGTAGTAGGCTTTGTGCATTTTTTTTTTTAAAGGCTGGGCGTGGAAGAAAATGTTCGCGAATGACAGTACGGTGAAGTTTTTGGATTATTTATGCAAGATCAGAAGTTTGTTTGTTTTGTTTATTTTATTAATGGACTCGACAGTTCGTCATTTGCCAATGTCATGTTACAGAAAATTCAATATATTCAATGGTCTTCTATCTTCCTCCAGGGGAGTCGCAGTAGCGTCTTCACCCTGGGTAGCTGCGTCTTCATGTCTTCATCCAGAGGAGACGCCGTAGCGTCGTCACTCTGGACGAAGCAGCTCGACAGTCACGTTCACTCCCGAGCTTGTAGCGGGTACTCTTGATAAAAGCTTGAAACTTCAGATCTTGCATAAATAATCCAATAACTTCACCGTACTGTCATTCGCGAACATTTTCTGATTAATTTAACGTGATATTAAACACAAAATAGTCCCTGTAGACGTTAAAAGGAAAATTATCAAATAATTTCGCAACCGTCGTTTCCCGCCATTTTCAAGAGAACCAGATCAGAAGTTTCAAGCTTTTATCGCGAGTCCCGCTCCGAGCTCGGGAGTGAACGTGGCTGTCGAGCTGCTTCGTCCAGGGTGACGACGCTACGGCGACTCCTCTGGAGGAAGAGAGGAGACTATGATATCATGACGAACTGTCGAGTCCATTAATAAAATAAATAAATACTTTTAGAACCTTCAAAATGTAATAATAAACGGGCTATTTTTTTGTTTCTCTCATCAATCTTATCAATGCCTAGTTTAGGTCTATCAAATATATTTGGATGACCGCCAACGTTCGAAGTAGGTACGGTGGAACACAGAGAAAGGTGTACAGAAGAGTTATTAAGGTTGATTTTTTCTCAAAAATTACTTGCCCTATTGCAAAAATTATTTTACTGTTTGATAGATAAATGTAACTGTAAAAGAATTATTAAATTCGGTCCAGTAGTTTTTGAGAAAGTCTCAACCTTATTGAGACCCCCTGTATACTTATCTCTGTCTTCGACTGTCATACGCATCTGTCATACATTATACTTCATAAGTTCTGAAACTATTTCTCGTAGGATATATTGAACACATTGTATCGGAACTCCCGAGTTTATTCATGCCTGATGCGACGGGTTCGCGGCAGCCCTAACGGCACACTTCCCCCATAGCCCTGTACCAGGCGTGCGCCCGCGTCTGCCCGCACATGAGCTCAACATTACCTAGCGACACGTGTAACCTAGATATATTATCGACGTGGACGCATCTCTTTAATACAGCACCCCTGGCCCCCGCTCATCGTTGACAGAATGTTTCCCTTACAAATGACAATGCCAGATTCTGCCCCACCATCAACCGCAAGTTGTACAAGATAACGAATAAATGTAAAAATATCTCCGTTTTTTTATTGAAATTAATGGTTTAAAATAAAGTTTTGTACAAGTTGCGATTCGAAAAAACCAGCTTAATTAAGAATTCAGAAAATAGTAAGAAATCGAAGCGATTTATTAATTCATTGTTTTTGTTATTCTTCTATAGGAGTTGCGAGAGTAGTAGCAAAATGATACTGATTATGATTATGCAATATGAAACCTGTAATAAGGTCCCAACAAAATGATAGGTACAGCTTAAATGGTCACGTAGTTTTGTAGGTGGGGCAAAGCTCCATTGAAATGTGGCAATGTCTTTTGTACCGATTTCATGTATATTGGGTAAGTGGTCTGTGACCCTAAAGGGCATTGCGGATACCATGGACAGTCCGATTCTGAGACACTGGGTACACTTTCATTCGGACCTAAGTCGCAAATACCATAATCTGCTGTCCAATCTACCTTCACGAGCTGCCGCCATTGACTCAACTTACTTACCAGGAACTGAAGATAACGTTTCAAAGTCAAAGCGTCTTTATTGCAATTGGTTACGGGATACAAAGTAGGTCTTAAATTATTACATGTTCATACATAACCTACCCGTTTTGTGGGCGTGCAATAGATACTTAATAATACATTAATTGGTTAATAATACATTTACAAGTTTCAATATTTTAATATTCCACATTTATTTAGATACGTCAATCATCATCAGCTCGTATCAGTCCACTGCTGGACGTAGGCCTCTCCCAAAGCACGCCACTCAACCCTCGGCCCTCTGCATCCAGTCCCTACCAGCCATTTTGCGAAGGTCATCTCTCCATCTGGTCGGGGGGCGTCCCACACTACGTTTACCCGTTCGTGGCCGGCGCTGTGTTATGTGAGGAAGATGGGTGAACTATGTCTTAATTGTAATAATGATAAGAAATTATGAATATTGTAATGTAATGAATGTTTAATGTATAATAATTATTGACATAGTATATCTAATAATAATTCGCCCAAAGGCTCGGCCTAGCGATCCAGAGGGGAAATGCCGCCAGCATTTTGGGCACGTTGCCGGACAACGGGGATCGGTTGAACTATCTGTAATGCCAAGTCATTCAGATAGTTCAACCGACCTATTGTACAGTCGAAGACAGAGATAAGTATCCAGGGGGCCTCAATAAGGTTGAGATTTTCTCAAAAACTACTGGACCGAATTAAAAAATTATTTTACAGTTACATAGTTTTCACTTTTATCTATCTAACAGTGAAAGAAATCTTGCAATAGGTCAAGTAGTTTTTGAGAAAATCTCAACCTTAAAAACTCTCCTGTACACCTTTCTCTGTGTTCCACCGTACATATAGTTTTTAGTTTAGTTTATATATATTTTTTTAGTTTTATGTAAGTTGTTTAGTTAGATGATAGATGTCAGTTACAAAGTACCTACTTATGAGTAAACATAAACCGAGATGTCATAATAATCATTTAAGATAAGTTGATAGTCCAATTTAATTATATTAATAATTAAATTGGACTATAATGATAATATAATATGAATTGCACAGCGCAATGGTGAAGTGAATGTAATGCTGTGACAATATTGTTTAAATAAATAAATAATAAAGCACGGTGGCTCAGTGGTTTGGTCAATGGACTTGCAATATGGAGGTCCCAGGTTCGATTCCCAGCTAGGGCAGCCATGTACCAATGAGTTATCCTCGGTTTTTCGGCGGAAAAACTTACGTACATTTAGCGAGTGCTCTCAAAAACGGTGAAGGAAAACATCGTGATGAACCCTGCATGTCGTAGAAGAAGAAGAAAAAATCTAAGGCATGTGAAATCCGCCAACCCGCACTGGGCCCGCGTGGTGGATTATGGCCCGAGCTCCCTCGATGTAAGGGAAGGTCTGTGCCCGAGCAGTGGGGCAATATAAATAGACTGATGATGATGAAATAAATAATAAGTAAATTTATGTATTGGCCCCGGATTGGTCTGGTATTGTATTCTGGGTACTCATTCGGAGTGTTCTTTTCCGTAGACCTTGGACATCTGTTTATATCCATCTCTGTCTTCCCCAGGTGTAAGGAGCGCAATGTGAACGAGCCACAAACACGCCGAAACAAGTGCCTTATGTTACACTTACAACCCGCCAACCGACGTGCCTGCACTAGATTAGAAATTAGAAACGAAACGAGGCAACGATAACGAGAAACGAACGTTTTAACTGGTGAGTAAGACATCTTATCCTTTGCAGTTTATTATCTTTTTAACCTCCGATGTACAAAGACGGATGTTATAAGTCTGTGGCATGTATATTTCTTCTAAACCTATCAAGACGCTAGTCCTCAGAGCGAAATGACATTGCCACATTTCAATGGAGCTTTGCCCCACCTACAAAACTACGTGGCCATTTAAGCTGTACCTATCATTTTGTTGGGGACTTATTACAGGTTTCATATTGCATAATCATAATCAGTATCATTTTCTACTACTCTCGCAACTCCTATAGAAGAATAACAAAAACAATGAATAATTCGCTTTGATTTCTAACTATTTTCTGAATTATTAATTAAGCTGTTTTTTTTCGACTCGCTAGATGTACAAAACTTTGTTTTAAACCAATAATTTTAATAAAAAAACGGAGATATTTTTACATTTATTCGTTATCTTGTACATCTAGCTGTTGATGGCGGGGCAGAATCTGGCATTGTCATTTAATGGCAAACCTACAAGTGCCATCACAGCCAATAATGTCTAACAAACACTCCACTGGCTGTATCATATGCAAAATAAACTTACATTTGAAGAGCTTTAAACTCACGCAAATATTGAGCTGAGAACCGTTAGCTGACATAATATTGACTTAGCAAAGGGTTCTGAAGAGGATGGAATCAATGGAAGGCTTGTGATAACACATTGGGACTCCTCACCCGCGTTTGACGTAAGAAGGTAAAAGATGGGGCCGAGGATGGAGCCCTGTGGCAGCAGTCAGAAGTGAAACAAAACTCACTAAAGGAACAGAACTGACTAAATTACTATTTCTATAACTTACTGGAAAGAAACTATACAAATATATTTATACTGTTAGTAAGTACCAGAGAAAAGGGAAATGGTGATATTTATAATATATAATATTGTGTGTGTGTGAAGTGAAAAGTGCTCACAAGAAACTACCACTCAACATGAACTCTCGGTTTCCTACGTACAGGTTTTTACCTAGTTAGGAGTCAGATATTGTTTCGGTGGTAAGTACAGACCTGAGCCATGAGCTAGGTTACCACTTGCATCTACCCACAAAATGTATCTTACCTAATGTTAAATGTACTAAATAAATAAAATAAATGAACAGAACTGTACAACCCGCGTTTGACGTAAGAAAGTAAAAGATGGGGGCGAGGATGGAGCCCTGTGGAAGCAGTATGAAGTGAAACAAAACTCACTGAAGGAACAGAACTGACTAAATGAACAGAACTGTACAACCCGCGTTTGACGTAAGAAAGTAAAAGATGGGGCCGAGGATGGAGCCCTGTGGAAGCAGTATGAAGTGAAACAAAACTCACTGAAGGAACAGAACTGACTAAATGAACAGAACTGTACAACCCGCGTTTGACGTAAGAAAGTAAAAGATGGGGCCGAGGATGGAGCCCTGTGGAAGCAGTATGAAGTGAAACAAAACTCACTGAAGGAACAGAACTGACTAAATGAACAGAACTGTACAACCCGCGTTTGACGTAAGAAAGTAAAAGATGGGGCCGAGGATGGAGCCCTGTGGAAGCAGTATGAAGTGATACAAAACTCACTAAAGGAACAGAACTGACTAAATGAACAGAACTGTACAACCCGCGTTTGACGTAAGAAAGTAAAAGATGGGGCCGAGGATGGAGCCCTGTGGAAGCAGTATGAAGTGATACAAAACTCACTAAATGACCAGAACTGACTAAATGAACAGAACTGTACAACCCGCGTTTGACGTAAGAAAGTAAAAGATGGGGCCGAGGATGGAGCCCTGTGGAAGCAGTAAGAAGTGAAACAAAACTCACTAAATGAACAGAACTGTACTTTTGAACCACCTGCCACGTCAGGGTGCCGAGATGGGAAGGTGCCGAGTTGGGACTAAACCAAACCGAAGCCCAAATCAAGTGTCTTAATTTGTAAACAAGAACTACCCTACCCCACTAACATTTTAAGCTGTTCTGTGATTATTGCATAGTTATTTTCACATTATTAGATCGGATCACTTTATTTGTCACAATGATGAACAGGTTCAATCAATCAGTACCTTCAGTGTTACATCACAACAGGTAATTAGACGTGATATTTGTTTACAAAATAAGACACTTGATTTGGGTTGCGGTATATCTACCTTCTCTTCGACGTACTGGTTTGGTGGGATTTGAGTTCCGCTACTTGCCGCTAGAGCAACACAAATTCTACCAATCCCGTACGTCAGAGCTGTGGTTTACATAGTCACTAGCGAGCAAACTTGTTGCGGAGCGAGCGGATTATTAAAATACTTATGTAAAATATGTGGACTGGGTTTATTTAAACAGAAAAATAATGGTTATTTACAAGATAATTTTAGATAAATATTTTTATAAATTGCAAAATGAGAAAATCAACCATTTTAAATTGAAATCTGGTGAAAAAAGTACAAAGTCGCAGCTTTTCTTTTTAAAAACATACCTATTAATTTAAATTTCATACGGCCAACTAGTAGATGCGGCCAAAAGAGACCGCATCGTAACAAACTTACATCGTCCACTCATGGCGGAACTTCATCAATCCTCTCGCGTAAAGCTTCTAACACAATCTCGCAGGTTACAATGTAATCTGGGTGACCCAATTAAAGTACATTATCTTTCTCGCCATGATATCATCCTGGATGACGCAAGTCCTGCTCTCCTTTGTTTTCTATTCGACGCATTTATTCATACCATGCAGAGGTCCCCTGTTTGGTGCAGACGAAGACAGAGATAAGTATACATGGGGCCTCAGTAAGGTTGAGATTTTCTCAAAAACTACTGGACCGAATTTAATAATTCTTTTATAGTTACATAGTTTTAACTTTTATCTATCAAACAGTGAAAGAATTCTTGCAATAGGTCAAGTAGTTTTTGAGATAATCTCAACCTTAAAAACTCTCCTATACACCTTTCTCTGTGTTCCACCGTACCATGCTGAGGTCCCCTGTTTGGTACTGCTACATGCACCTTATTTATTTATTTATCTGTATAATTTTAAGGGATGAACCAACTAGCCTTGCCAATCTTTAATCTTATACCGCGTCCAAGTAGGTACATTTTTGGAATTTTATTTTTTTAAGTAGTTTATTTTTAAATTGTAGTACTCTCCACTCGGCGTAGGTGGAGATACGATATCGTTAGATACAGGGATGGGTGGCTGGAAGAGGCTCAGGACAGGGATGGATGGAAGAGGAGGGGGGAGACCTTTGCCCAGCAGTGGGACAATATATAGGTTAAAAAAATTAAATTGTTTATATCATTTTTTTGTTTATGTATGTAAATATGTTATTGATTTATTATAAATAAAGAATAGTAACTATTATCTTTAAAAATATATCATCCAAATATAATCAACTTTATTAAAAAAGCTACTTAGAAAAGCTTTATTATGATACATACTATTTTTTAATATACAATACTTATCATAATTGCGACAAGCTAATTTTTCTAAATGACGTTTTTCGCAATTATGCGAACTACAACTTACCGAAATTGAATCACGTTGATAATAAGCATTTAAAAAATAGTATTTATCCTAATAAAGATTTTCTAAGTAGCTTTATTAAAAAAATTTTTTTTATATATAGCTGTAGCCCGCAACTTCGTTTGCGTAGAGGAGGAGGATGGAGGAGATCAGGAGGCAGATCTTCCTCTCTGGATCCTTGTTTCCAAATCACATACCGCCATGGCTTTATAGCCTATGAGCTGTTCGGATATTTCAGCTATCTCCTAGTGAAACTCCCATCAAAATCCCTTCAGTAGTTATGGCGTGATACTTGCACAAACAGATAAAAATTCTAAAATTTGTGTTTTGGCATCAGTATCGATCCTAAAACACATTACAATTATTCTTTTCAAAAAATATCCAACCTGTACGACACAACTTTTTTACAGTCTTATTATAAGTATATAGATTGGCGGCGCTAGTTGGCTCATGTCAGGTCCTTATATATTTTTCTATACATTATGTATTCAAGTAATCACAGACAAACAGATAAAAAATCTAAAAAATTGTGTTTTGGCATCAGTATCGATCCTAAAACACATTACAATTTATTATTTTCAAAAAATATCCAATGTACAGACACAACTTTTTTACAGTCTTATTATTCTTCAATATGTGCCCGCAAACGCGAATCACACAACAAATGTGAACTTGAGTGCGTCAGCAGATGCGGTTTTGAGCTCGACCCTTGCGCCGAAATTTAGTCTACCCGCCAATGCAGCGCGAAAAAACGATGCAAATATATCAGCTGAGCGCTCGGGGACAGTGGGCGGCACCGGGTCGGTGGTGAGGAGCGCGGTGAAACCGGTCGAGGAGGTCCCGCTCACACTCGGGAGAAATAGCGGCGAGCTGATGCGCTCGCGCAGTGAGGCCCGCACCACGGTTTCTAGTGTTGATCGCAGCGCGCGGAGGCCCGTTGACGTCATCACTCCGACTACGAGCACGGAGCGCACCGAGGCGGGAGGTGGCGAAGGCGACGGAGTGACTCATTCACTGCGTATCGAGTCTCATAGGAACACGATGGCGGAGGTTGTGAGCGCAACGGGAAAATGGAAACAACAGAGTGGGGATGACGATTGGACATTAGTGCAGAAAAGAAAGAATAAACAATATAGATTTGCGGGAATGATGGGGAAAGCTTGTAATGAGCCAGATTCGAAATTTAAAGCGGCAGAAATAAAGTTGCCTTTATTTGTCTCTAATGTAAGTAAAGAAACTAGCGAAAGCGATATTACGAACTACATCAGAGATAAAACACAGGAAATCGTTACACTGCAAAAAATTAGAATGAAAACTGAGAAAAGCTACAATTCCTATAAGTTATATGTACCTAAAAGTAAGCTTGACTTATTTTTAGAGGACAGTTTCTGGCCAAGTGGAATATCCTTCAGAAGGTTTATACGCTTTAGGCCTAAGGATACAGACAGAACGATTTCTGATCGGGTCGTAGTATGAACATAATATTTATAGTATGGATAGTATTCAAAATATAGATACCAATACAATACTTGCGAGTTACAATTGCAAGTCTGTGAAACGCTCAGTCGACAGCATCAGGTACCTATGTAAACATGCCGATATTTTATCCCTTCAAGAGACGTGGTTACTGCCCCATGACATTCCCTACTTAGGCACAATACACGAAGACTTCGAGTATACTGGAAAATCTGCGGTCGATACGTCGGCGGGCCTGCTGATTGGTAGACCATACGGTGGTGTCGCCATCTTGTGGAGAAAAGGTATTTTCCAATCTGTATCGGTGGTGGAGTGTAAAAGTTCGCGGATAGCGGCAGTGAAGGCGAATTTAGGAGATCGTACCATCCTCGTGTTCAGCTTGTACATGCCTACGAATTCGATTGATAATTTGCCGGAATTCACAGACTGCTTAAGCGAGCTGAGTGCAATAGTGGATGGTAGTGGTATAGAGGCTGTTTATATAATGGGAGACTTTAATGCACACCCTAGTGAGTTATTTTGTAATGAGTTGTTAGATTTTTGCACGGAACAAAAGTGGTTGTGCGCCGATATAAACAAGTTAGGTATGGACTCGGATAGCTATACGTTTGTGAGCGACGCGCACGGCTCGAGGCGATGGTTGGACCATAGTGTTGTCACGCGGTCGGCGTGGTACACGGTTATCGATGTTAACATAGACTATAATGTATATTGGTCGGACCACTTGCCACTTTTAGTTAAATGTAATTTAAACATTGTAAGGCCTAAACACACTATGACCGATGTATCATGTAATAGGGTAATATGGGGGGAACGAAACAAGGAGCAAATTAATTGTTATTATGAAACCTGCAATAGTTCACTACGTAATATCCATTTTCCACAACAGTTCGCCTCGTGCAGCGACAGATCGTGTACAGATATGAAACATAGACTAGTGTTAGATGCAATGTACAGTAATATTGTACAGATACTCACAGACGGAGCGATTATAAGTCATAGCACGAGTAAACCTAGGAGAAAGGGTCGTGTCGCCGGATGGAATAAGCATGTGAGAGGCGCCCACGGGGAGGCCAGGCTTGCCCTTCAAATGTGGCTATCTCATGGGAAACCACAGTGCGGACAAATTTTTGAAAATATGAAGGAAACTCGTAAAGTGTTTAAAAGTAAATTAAAATGGTGCCAAGATCACCAGGAGCAAATAAAAATGGACATTATTGTTTCGCATCGCTATGCAAATAACTTTAGCCAATTTTGGAAGTCCACTAACAAATTGAATGTTAAGCCTGGCCTTCCCGTGAGCGTAGACGGCTTGTGTGAACCAGCGGCCATCGCCAATATGTTCAGGGAGCACTTCACGGTCAAATCACCGCTGGGGCCGTCGCGGCCGGGGACTCATACCGAAACTAGACACGGAGAAGAGGTTATTCGTTTTTCGGCCAAAGAAGTTGGCAATGTTATTAAAAGAATGACGCGAGGTAAGTCACCAGGCCACGACGGACTCAGCGTGGAGCACATGCAATGTGCGGGCGTGCACCTCCCGAGGGTTTTATCCATGTTTTACTCGCTGTGTCTGAGTCACGCTTACTTACCGACCGATCTCATGAAGACGATTGTGATTCCTATTGTAAAAAACAAGACGGGGGATATATCGGACAAATGTAATTATAGACCTATCTCTTTGGCCACGATTACAGCGAAGGTGCTGGACAGTGTGCTTAACTCAAGATTAGAAAAATACTTACAACTTCACGATGCTCAGTTCGGTTTCCGACAGGGTCTATCCACGGAAAGTGCAATCTTGAGCTTGAAGCATACTGTCCAGTACTACGCAAATAGAAAGACGCCGGTTTACGCGTGTTTCCTCGACCTCAGCAAAGCTTTCGATTTAGTTTCTTACGACGTGCTCTGGGGCAAGCTGAGAGAGAGGAACGTGCCGGCGGAAATCCTGGGTATTTTTCAATATTGGTACGCTCACCAGGTGAACAATGTGCGTTGGACTAACAGGCTCTCTGAGTCGTACAGGTTGGAATGCGGCGTGAGACAGGGGGGGTTAACCTCACCAAAGCTTTTCAACCTGTACATAAACGACCTGATCGTTGGACTCAGCAGCAAACGTGTCGGCTGCTATGTGGATAATGTATGTGTAAACAACATTAGCTACGCGGACGACATGGTGCTGCTGAGTCCATCGGTCAGGGCTCTCAGGAGGCTGTTGGAGACATGTGAGGCGTACGCGATGAGCCATGGTCTTGTATACAATGTCAAGAAAAGCGAATACTTGGTATTTAAGGCCGACGGTAAATGTCCAAAAGAAGTGCCACCGATTAGACTGAACGGAGTAGAGCTGCAGAGAGTGACAACGTTCAAATACTTGGGCCACTACATTACCGACGACCTTAAAGACCAGGTTGATATTGAAAGGGAACGCAGGGCGTTGGCGGTGAGATGTAATATGCTCACGCGCAGGTTTGCTCGATGTAGCGATCAAGTAAAAGTCACGCTTTTCAAAGCCTACTGTCAGACTTTCTACACGAGCAGCCTGTGGAGCAATTACACTCAAAAATCGCTCAATGCCCTGCGTGTCCAGTATAACAATGGCTTCAGGATGCTGATGGGACTGCCCCGCTTCTGCAGCGCATCGGGTATGTTTGCGCACGCTCGCACGGATGGGTTCCATGCCATCATGCGCAAAAAAGGAGCGTCCCTGTTGAGCAGAGTGCGGGACAGTCCCAACACCATCCTGAAATGTATGGCTGATAAATATGACTCGCCAATTATGTGTCATCTCTTTCACGTGCCGATCAGATAGATAAACTGTCTGGTCGGCTCGTGGGGGAGATGAACACATAAAATATACTTACGTGTGTGAACTCCCTATTTTATTTATGTAAGTACTAACATAGTTTTAAGTACAGCTACTAACACAAAATGGATCTTGTTATCTAAATTAATAAAAATATTTGAATTTGAAATTTGAATTATAAGTATATAGATTGGCGGCGCTAGTTGGCTCATGTCAGGTCCTTATATATTTTTCTGTACATTATGTATTCAAGCGTGCTGTCTAATGTCTATTCATTCTATACGACCCCTTGTGGATTGACTGAAAGTTGGAAAAACTATAAAAACAAACGCCCCGGCAACTTTTCTTAATTTACACCCAAATCGCTAGCACTCAAAGTGACATGCGCCACATGCTGTGATGCAAAGTACATTTGCGTTCGTTTTATAAATATTCGCCTACGTAGTTTTTTTAGGTAACATATGGAAATTCTAGCGATTTTATTTCGATTTTTTTAGTACGGTGGAACACAGAGAAAGGTGTACAGGAGAGTTTTTAAGGTTGAGATTTTGTCAAAAACTACTCGACCTATTGAAAAAATTCTTTCACTGTTTGATAGATAAAAGTTAAAACTATATACTGTAAAAGAATTATTAAATTCTGTCCAGTAGTTTTTGAGAAACTCAACCTTATTGTGGCACCATGTATACTTATCTCTGTCTTCGACTGTACCTACCGGAGGTCAAGGCCCGTATTAATAGTCTGAGCTCAAACCCGCTCTCAAGAGCGAATTTAGCTGATACACTCTCAAGACGTGATCATCATCTCAAGTTTGCCATTTATTAATCAATCTTGATACACCCTCACGTGATGTCCTTCTCAAGTCGCGGCATAATCAGCAAATATGTTCTCAAGTGTGAGTTTGACAGTTCTCTTGAGAACTGAGTTTGGTTTATTAATACGGCGTTACTCACGTGACACCCGATTCCTAGACGTGCACCTAAGTTACGTTTATTAATAGGAACGCCATCTTTAGGTCGTTCTCAAGATTGATTCGAGCTGAGAATGATTTATTAATACGGGCCTAAGTGTATTTTATTTTATTTTTAATTTATTGGAAAACCAACCGCAATTATCAAAGGGTAAGTTACACAATATAAAACTGATAGCCAATTACAGGTTTTCGCTGTTAGATTATAGACTAAATTAACTATATCAAGCACTATTTGCACTCACACACATACCTACACTACATCACTCATTGAAAAACATTGTACTCAACAACCGCCTCTGTAGGACATTCATTTATGCTATCATTCTGTATTTAAACTATTTATTATCTACCATTTAACTATGTTCGAAATTGTATGTGTGTACTTCAGCATACCTACTCTACATGGTTTGGTTTCATATGAATCACCTTCTGTAATTGTCATTCAAAATGCGACATTGTTTATTCTGTAATTTGCTTCGTTGAATTTGTGTGCAGTTCGATTGACGGTTCAATTTGTATTTGTTTGTTCAATATTTTGATCATCCACTATCTGCAGATCAGAATTTGTATCAATCGTGTTGTTACCGTCCCCCGCTTGCAAAACAACGCAACCCTTCGCGTCGTCGCCCATTACTTCTGTCCCATCGCGTCGCTCCGCTGCGTAAATATTCATAATTGTACGCCACATCGCGGCGATTTAGGGTTAACGTCTCTTTCGGTAGCAACATTTAACTCTGCCGCTTCTGTGAACTCTCTTCCGTCGTCTGTAGCGACGGGTTTTGCATGATTCTGCAATTTGCAGTCTGATTTGTTTATTTTTTTTAAATGCTTTGTCAATCAGTGCTCTTTTGTCAGCCAAAGTGGTCACAGGTGTATTGTTAACTATAGGGTCGACATTTGTTGCTGTTTTTGTAATTGGGGTCGCTCGTATTACGACGGTCTTTATAAAATCTCGCTGAGTGCATTAAATAAGATGATGACTTAAATTAATGACCAATAGTAACTTTTTATTGCCGTTCATAAAAGCACATCGGCAGTAAATCTTGTCTTGACATGATAAGGGGATTAATAACTCCCAAAAAGCTCCCAAGTCTTCGCTTCGATACGAATCAATAAACAAAATCACGAGCGCCGGAAATCCGAGCGGAGTCCGAGATGCATTTCCATCTTTCACCGTCTTTTCACCCTCCGAATATCATCCCCAAACTTGATCCCCCATCTCGATTTTCCTGCAAGTGCGACAAAGACGAGGGTGGTTCACAGCGCGTGCGCGGGGCGACCCCTCATAAGCGTTTGAGAAGTTTGATAGTGCGGAGCGCGAGATCCTGGCGCCTTGCCGGGGCCGCAGTCCATTCCTCGTTGGACCGGCCGCAGAGGCGGAGGTCCCGCTCTCTCACCCTTGCCTTCAAAACGCAGCAAAACTGCACCCAGATACAAGAACTACCGAGTGCACCGCAGGGCACTGCTCTCGGCCCCATACTATTGCATATGCAAATAATTTCTAATCGATCAACTCTTCTATTGTTTAAAGCACAATAGTAAATCTAATTCAGGGTGTGAGAGAGCGAGAGGCGATAAGTTTTTATATAAAGTGGGAACGAGACGACGAGATGACTCGGCGCTCCCGGTCGAGGTAAGTGCCACTTGTATGAGCCACGTGTTCAAACTTTTAGTTTTCACTTTCAGGTGGCTTGTGAAGCCCAATTTCTGCTTTTTCATTGTTTTCGGCAGATGTGGGAGTTCATTAACTGCTGCCGTGTTGTATGTGTTTATTTATACACATATTGAATTGCCCATTATTCTGCTCCGCACTTTGATAATGAATTGTTTCACGTTTCTGAAAGGTCTATTGTGTCTTTGGAAAACTTCAGAAACTTAGTTGCTGAGTAACGTAACCTCAGCTATTAATTGGAGTTATTAATTCAACAATTACTGATTTATCTAAAACTACGTATATTTTATATCTTTTAGCGTTGTTCTTAACTAATTTAGAAATGTTATCACTTACTCTGGTATTGTAAGTCCTTTCCTCAAGTAATTAAAATCTTTCCTAAAGTATTCTTCTTAGCTATGTTTCTCCAACTTGTCGTTGCAGCAATCGGTCTGTTTCCCCGTCTCTTTGCCTTTTCCTTCTCATCTGTCGTTCCAGAGTCTTATAAGCATCTAAAATATGATTCGTTTCCATATCTTCTACTTCATTTTCATCCTTTCCAACATTATCATTACTCAATCAGAAATCGTCGTTGTATAATAAATCTTCCTATTTTCTGGTCGGCTGTCAATATTTTATATTTTTTGGCTCACAATCACAGAACCGTTGTCTATTCCTTTGTCGACGAAAATACAGAATGCCTTGTTGTCTTTAAAAAAATCGTTTCGCATTCATAGAAGTATTGAATCAACCAGAATCCCATGCTTTGGAGCACACCACTTCACAATTTGATTTAACATTTTCTATATCTCTACTATCTACAAAGATACGTTCCATCTCACATTTATTATGACTACCATCTTCTCCTATCATCCCCAATCTCTATTTGATATCCGAATCCTCTTTAATTATACCACTTCACTTTAATATTACCACGTCCCACACACGCTGTTTTATAGAAGACTTTTCGCATTCATAGAAGTATTAAATCAACCAGAATGCTTTGGAGCACACCACTTCACAATTTGATTTAACATTTTCTATATCTCTACTATCTACAAAGATACGTTCTATCTCACATTTATTATGACTACCATCTTCTCCTATCATCCCCAATCTCTATTTGATATCCGAATCCTCTTTAATTATACCACTTCGTCCCACACACGCTGTTTTATAGAAGACTATTTGTTCCGTATAATTGTCCCGTTTGTCAATATGCATCACCCTGTGATTAGGCTTCGTTAGGAGTCCTGATTGACAAGTCTCCCGTAGAGCTGATGAGCACGATGTAAGGCTCATTTACATTGTTTTGATGAGGGAGACAGCTACCCTCCTATTAAGTTTGAATATAGTCAATTTACTTGTTAGCATCTAACTTTGTGTTGTTAACAAGCTTTTGTTTCTAGAAAACCATGCGTCATTTCTATTTCAATAGTCTTGTACTATTTTTATTTGATTCTTTCACAGAATGTCCCATTCTCTAAATCTCTTTTGTCTCCCCTCTATGTCTCAATACTAAGTGCTTGGCGTAGTTTCTCTTCGTTTCTTCCCAAGCTATATTTAAAAGTCTCGAAATCAAAATCGCCTCGGCATCGTATTGTCTTTAAAACACCGATTTTAGCTCGAGTAACAGATCTGTAGCCATCATTAATCAAAAGTAACTTTTGATTGTCGATTTTATTAATACCTGTCTCATTTCTCACGTAACCAAAGAAGTATTTTATTAAGAAATCAACACTCTTTAAACATTACGGCATATCTTCACTTTTAGCGATAAGACCGCCGATAGTACTCTGTAATATGCAATAAATGATATTTTATCTTATCTTCTCGGTTCAAGTTAAATTTACTTAATCAATAGGTCCGCTCAATAAGCGAAAGGTTTCTTCAATAGGACCCGTATTAGCGAAACTCCTTAGTCATTCATTACTCCTTAGTTCGTTAGTTGCCATTCCTCCACGCCGCGGGATAGCGCGCTACACCGGTCGCCTGCTGAGATGATCGTCTTGAGCTGTATAAAGCGCTTGATTGATTGATTGGATAATTGACTAGCTATAGATTACTGCTTGTAATGAAGGTATTGAATCTAGAAGATTCAGCGACGCAGGTATCAGGTAATTGGTTTGTTTATTCCAAAATCTGAAGAGAGGGAAGCGTATATCTGGGGCGGGTAGAACGTTATATCATCTAAGATTTATTTCGTCATCTCCTAGTTCTTGTGTGGTTTAATGACCAAACCTAATGTCAGAGTTATTTATGCTGCACGTAAGCCTCTGCCGTGGTCTGACGACTGCTGCCGAGCGACAGCAACCGGGACCAACTGCTTGAGGTGCGCCCCGAGGCACGGAGGGGCTCAGATGATGAAAGTCCCTGTCAGCAAAGCATGATATTGTACTATTTTGTAATTATGTTTAATAAAGAATTTTAAAATCAACGTATGATGCGTTTTCTTAGATTCATCACTATTGAAAATCAAAATTGTGCAGACAATTTGATTTGCTATAGTATCTTCAAACGACATCGAAATAATCACATCTTTAATTGCAATCACATTGCTAGGATAAGGTTGCAGCGGTGAGGCAGAAATATCTCGGCACATATTTTAAAGTAATAATTATTATGGTAAATAATTAGGTTGCGGGCGTTTTCGGCAAATTATAATAAGAATCAAAACTCTCGACAAAATCATCCATGCGGAACTGGCAATACTCTGGCACGATATTCAAAATTAGCTAAAACCAATTTATTTTGTTATTTGTTTCGATATTAAGACCGATTTCGACGGACTTTTACAATGTGAGTTCCTCAGATTCCCTGATCAGAGGTACTCACTTTGAAAAACACCTTCGATATCAGTCAAAACTGTCAGTTTAAACACCAGCTTCAACCAACCAAGTTTAATCTTACTTATAATACTTTGAAGTAATATCTCACTATAGTTTTATTCTAAAACCACTTTATTAGTCCACAATCCCCAACATTCTTACTTGTTTGTCCAGTAAATCTCTCCCTAATGCAGCGGCCGTTATTGTGTTACAATCACATCGTCCCCCGCCCTCTCGGCCCTAATTCGCTAATAGAAAGCAGGCTGTATCGTGTTTCCTGTGACAAGTTCCGGTGACAGCATCTGCCTGTATTACACTAAGATATTTGGATTGAACGGAGTCGAATCGTAAACTTTGGGCTCATTGTTTGATATCCTGGTTCTTACGGCCTCAATAAACATCTTAACAGAATGGGCCTTTCCGACACCTCTGCCTGTAGATTCTGCTGCGAAGCCGAGGAACCCCCCATGTCATCACTCTGGACGAAGCAGTTCCACAGTCAAGTTCCCTCCCGAACTTATACTACGAATTATTCAATAGTCTTCTAACTTCCTCCAGGGGAGTCGCAGTAGCGTCTTCACCCTGGGTAGCCGCGTCTTCATGTCTTCGTCCAGAGGAGTCGCTGTAGCGTCATCACTCTGGACGAAGCAGCTCGACAGTCACGCTCACTCCCGAGCTTGTAGCGGGAACTCTTGATAAAAGCTTGAAACTTCAGATCTTGCTCAAATTATCCATACTGTCATTTGCGAACATTTTCTGATTAATTTAACGTGATATTAAACACAAAGTAAACACTGTAGACATTAAAATAAAAATTATCAAATAATTTTGTAACCTTCGTTTCCCGACATTTTCAAGAGAACCATGGCCTGTGGTGTTCACACAATCACCCATCACAAGACAATCGCAAACTAATGCCCCCTTGTCCAAGCATCTCGTCAATTCTCGTCCCCTAATTCGCTAATAGAAAGCAGACTATCGCATTTCCCGCGGCGGACAGCGTGACGACTTCCGGTGTCCGCCGGAAGGCCAATATGGCGACTGGATTCTGTTACGCTTAAGATATTTTTGTCTGCGTCTATTTTATTTTTATCTAAAGCTTTGATATTGTTCTTGCTAATAGTTTGGCGTGTTTTTCTTTTCGAATCATTCACGGAGCACCGCGTTCTCTCTCTACTGACGAAACTGCGTCAACTCTCTTAGCGTCGATTCTCGCTACGTGGAGTCTCTTTATAGTAACCTCTCTTTAAGTTAGGAAAAGGAATGGATCGGGTTCTCTTGAAAATGGCGGGAAACGACGGTTGCAAAATTATTTGATAATTTTTGTTATAAGTCTACAGTGACTATTTTGTGTTTAATATCACGTTATGTTATGTGTCGACTCCTCTGGATGAAATCGCGGCTACCCAGGGTGAAGACGCTACTGCGACTCCTCTGGACGAAGATAGAAGACTATTATATTATATTGAATTTTCTATAACATGACATTGGCAAATGACGAACTGTAGAGTCCATTAATAAAATAAATAAAATAAAAGGAATGGATCTTTCACGAAACGTGAATTGTCTCGGTCTTCCAAAATTATGTCTATTGTCATAATATGATCGTTTTTGTGTAAGCCAATGATTGTTCTTTCATCATCATCATCAGTCTATTTATATTGCCCCACTGCTGGGGCACAGACCTTCCCTTACATCGAGGGAGTTTGGGCCATAATCCACCACGCGGGCCCAGTGCGGGTTGGCGGATTTCACATGCCATAGATTTTTTTCTTCTTCTACGACATGCAGGTTTCATCACGATGTTTTCCTTCACCTTTTTGAGAGCACTCGGTAAATGTACGTAAGTTTTTCCGTCGAAAAAACCGAGGATAACTCATTGGTACATTGTTTGATTGTTCTTTAATAATCTATAAATCATCCGACTATTGAGCAAAGGTCTCTTCGTCCACCGATGCTTGCCCTGACCTTCTTCCATCCATCCCTGTATTAGGTGAGATCATCTCTTCAGCTTCGCCGGGGTCTGTTCCGGCTACGGCGACCGTCCAGTGATTTTTCATTCATAATTTTCTGTAAATTTCATTTTGTATTCAATCATGTCTATTATATTCTTATGAACTCTTTCTATTTCGTCTTGATAGAGTACCCTTGATAAAACACCTGCGTTTTGACTATGACCATTGACTGCACCAGACTTAGTAGTTACTTCAGTTTCTGTATTGCTTTTTGTTGCGTCATCTGCATTGTGTTCTAGTATAACTTCTCTGTCAAATAATTCATCATCAGATCGTTCATTTTCTTTTACTCGTCCTGTAATATCTTTATCTGATAGTTTCACATGCTCCTTATGATTGTTATTCACCAAATCATTAAATCCCATTACATATTTACCCAAAGCCTCCATTGCGGTAAATGACCACACCCATTTTCCTATATACTTCTCATGCCCCATCCCCTTTTATCGCCGTAAGTGTGAGAGAGATGGCCTCGTCGCCCGGGCTCCGGGCGCCAGACATGTCGGCGCCTGAGTCAATCGATTCACCCCTCCCTGTCTCATCCGGGTCTGGAGGGGGTGCGCGCATGCGTACAGTTTGTTTGCGCATTTCTTCAGGATTATAGATTTTCTTCGCTTGTTTAATAATCTTATTAGATTGCTTTGTTAGGCTTTCAGATTCATTGGAATTTGTAATTTCAATGATTGATTTCTTCTTCATTTGTAACTTTTTGATTACTACAGGAGTACCTAGTACCAGCTAGTCTTGTCTAGACGACGATTATCATTTACTAGTTTATACTTCTAGGGTCAATAAATATCTTCTATTCTTGCCTTCTCTTCTTATTTTAAGTCTTGCTTTGGTCAGCGATCCATTTTTTTTAATGGATGTATATAGCCCAAGGGAGAGAGAAGTGGAGCTGTCTGGAGGAGGCCTATGCCCTGCAAGAGGGGATCGAATACAAATTTAAAAAATTAAGATGAAAAAATTTACATAATAATGGTAATAAATTTATTTGAATACCATTAACTATTAAAAAAAAATTAGCTTAAATTTTAAAATTACTATTGTTATTATTTATTTTTTTATGCATGAATTGAATTATTTAATATCAAATTGTATTTCAACTGTATTTATTACTGAGAAATTAAAGGCATTTTATTTATTTATTTTGGTCCGCGATGGATTTCATATATTGATGGTTCAAACTTAGAGTACCTAGAATGTAATAATAGGTTTTGATTCCATAGCGTTTTCATACAAATTACATAGTATTATACATATATTTATTTCAAAAAGCTACAATATAAAATATTAAAAAAAACACATTAATTATTTAAAAACCTAAAATAAATTAATTTTTAAAATTTAGACTTATGGGACAGACACTGGCAGCGTTACCTCGCTGGATCGCGATGCTACTTTATTGCATAGTTACTTCATTTTCACAATGATGACCAGGTTAAATCAATGAGTTCCTTCAGTGTTACATCACAACAGGTAATTAGACGATCATATTTGTTTACAAAGACACTTGATTGTGGCTTCGGTGGGTATGGAATCCTAGCAACAGCTCCTATGTCAGAAGGGTTGTCTTAGTGGTTCGGGGACAGGTCGCCATCGCCAGTGACCCTTTCTATGTCAACATGTCTCTTTGAATGTGATACAGACATAATCTATTATAGTGTAGGGTTACTGTTGGTTGAATTTGTCAAGACTGGATGTTTGGGGATGTTTACGTGTGCAACAAATTGTCTGTTATAAGTATGTCTCGCAACTTTAAGGGCCTTTATAGAGCCAACTAGCGCCGCCAATCTTGAAATAATAATATCTTGCAATTTAATCAATTTTATTAAAAAAGCTATTTACAAAATGTTTAGTAGGATGAATACTATTTTTCAATATCCAATACATGGCATAATTGCGGAACTACAACTTACCGAAATTGAATCACGTTATAAATAAGTATTTAAAAAATAGTATTTATATCCTAATAAACATTTTGTAAATAGCTTTTTTAATAAAATTTATTAAATTGGAAGATATTATTTTTTCAAGATTGGCGGCGCTAGTTGGCTCATGGAAGGCCCTTAATGTCGCCGCTTGGGTCACCGGACTATCCTACCACCCCATTGAAATTTTGTTGAGTTCCGTACCTCAAAAGGACCCCTTATAGTATCACTTTGTTGTCCGTCTGTCTGTCAAGACCTATATCTCAGAAACGCGTGGACGGATCAAGTCGAAATTAATACCAAATAATTAGGCCTGTAATCTCGTGAAGCCATGAAAAAATCAATCTTCTACGTCGCCGCAATCATCATTAACCGCATCATCGTTGTCATTTGCCAACTTCATGTTACAGAGTTCATATCTTAAGTTAATGTGGCGTGGCCTGTGGTGGCTCAGTTGGTAAGAGCGTGTCACGGAATGACAAGGTCGCAGGTTCAAGTCCTGCCCACGGCAAGAATTTTTTCATCATGTTCTAATTTATTCACCGAGCATGGATAATGCGTAATTCAAATTCTGATTAAAATCAGAATTATGAAATAATTTAGCAACTGTCACTTCACTGCCATTTTAAAAAGTCTTCCGGCCTTAGTATAATACCTTTTGCGATTGTTGTTTATGTTATGGAATGCAATAGTCTGCACATAGCTCTCGGTCGCGGCGTCTCGACCTAAATCTTATCTAGAGCTTACGAGGCGGATTCCCGGCCAATCCGGCGCCGGGCGGGCGACGCGAGCGTTGCTAGGATACGGAATCAGAATATCTCTCTCTGTCCATTGCAGTACTTGCAAGTATGTTGTGTACATTTGTTCACGTCAACATTTTTGGAAATTACATTAAGAGCCTTCTTAGAGCCAACTAGCGCCGCCAATCTTAAAAAAATAATATCTTCCAATATAATCAATTTTATTAAAAAAGCTATTTACTAAATGTTTATTACGATAAATACTATTTTTTAAATGCTTATTTATATCGGTAAGTTGTAGTTCGCATAATTGCGAAAAACGGCCCTTTTTGGCACATTTGTGAACTACAACTTACCTAAATTCACGTTACAAATAAGCATTTAAAAAATAATATTTATAGCAATAAACAATCTGAACGTAGCTTAATAAAATTGATTATATTGGAAGATATGATTTTTTAAAGATTGGCGGCGCTAGTTGGCTTGTGTCAGCGCCTTAAGAGGGCGTATTACATAATAGATGACTATTTAAACCATGAACATGCATGGTGTGTGTCGCCGGTTCCGCATGAGGGATAAACTTACTAACAATAGTAATAGTTACGTACCTATATAGTTATTAAGTAATTGTATTATCATTATTTTAAAAGATGTGCTGCTGAGAGTTTTTTGCCACTTTTCCTCCTCAGCATTGGCACCTTGCAAAGTGGTGTAAATGTAAATTCAAAAATATATTGACGTGCAAAAATGTACTAAACTAAATTAGACTTTGACTACCTCCATCGTCGGTCCCTCGCTCCATGTCGTCGACGTATCCGCTGAGCCGTGAAAGATGCGTCTCGACACGCCCGCGTACGGCTGACTAGGTGTGACACATGCCTCCGTGACGCTAGGGGGCTCCTGTTTAATGGACGATAAAGAAATAACTTCACCCTCGATTAAAGATATGACAGGTTGACTTTCGCTATGCATTTTTAACCCGCGATCAAATTGGCGATGTTTAAAAAAACGGCTAATTGCGAGTCGAACTCTCGCATCGAGGCTTCCGTGCAATGCAACTTAACCCCGTAACTTTGCTCTAACGATAAGATAGATTTAGGCCCATATTAATAAACAGCCTCCTGAAGTTAATTGTCGACAGGTGGGACTGCCCCATCCTGCGTTTTTGGGTGAAGGTACATGCTACGGCAGGTAACTTCACCCAAAAAATGTTATTATAATTAAAATCACTAACATAGTTGTAAGCAAATTGTTACTAACATATTATGGACTTTTGTCTGAAATAAAGATTTTTCATTCATTAATTTTTTTTTTCATTCATTAATAGTCTGAGCTTAAACTCAAGAGAGAATTCAGCCGATACACTTTCAAGACGTGATCACCATCTCAAGTATGTCATTTATTAATAAACCAATATAATACGCCCATCACGTGATGTCTTTCTCAAGTCGCGGTTCGCCTGCAATCAGCAAATATATTCTCAAGTGTGAGTTTGACAGTTCTCTTTAGAACTGAGTTTTGTTTATTAATATTGTTACTCACGTGATACCCGATTCCTAAACGCGCGCCTAAGTTACGTTTATTAATTAGGAACGCCGTCTTGAGGTCGTTCTCAATATTGACTTTTGAGCTGAGAGCGATTTATTAATACGGGCCTTAGAGACTAACTTATATTTGAAAAGGGGTGTCAAATACTTTTAAATTCTCGCCTAAAAACCAATTTAAAATCCCCTACAAATAACCTCGTGCAATAACAATAAAGTCGAAATAACTCGACGCACTCACTCATATTGAACTATTAACATTCCATCCGGCTCCGTCTGCGTTAATAAGGTACTCACAGACAGCGCTAGTGAATTGCGAGGCAGTGCAGTGCGAGACAAAACATTGGGGCTATTACGTTTCTCAAAACGATCAAATCATACCATGTCATATCGTGCGTGACAGGGACAGTGCTATTACGTTGATACAGCGGCGCCTCTGTTCGGCGCGACATCACACGGTATGATTTCATCGTTTTGAGAACGATAATAGTGGCAGATGTCGTGGCTGACTGACGAATCAGCCCCCTTACCATGAACTCTTATAGCAGGATTACTTCAATAATACTTTGTTATCTCGTACCATGACGACCTTAATGAGCTTACTTTACTTACAGCCATGTACCAATGAGTTGTCCTCGGTTTTTTCGACAGAAAAACTTACATACATTTACAGATTTCACCGCCAATCCGTACTGGGCCCGCGTTGTGGATTATGGCCCCAGCTCCCATGATGTAAGGGAAGATCTATGTCCGAGCAGTGGGGACATATAAATAGACAAAGTCAAAGTCAGACTGATGATGAAGCGCGTAGAGACGAAGCGGGGGTCAGAGGTGCCGTATTAAAGAGATGCGTCCATGTCGATAATATCTCTAGGTTAAACGTGGCGCGAAGCAATGTTGCGTGGTCTGTGCCACAACCACGCAACATTGCTTCGACTCTGTGGGTAGTGCCGAGACATGCCTCGCGTCGGATTCGCGCTGTACGTAACTGCCTTATACCCATCCATGGGGCTTTTTATGCAAAACTTCGTGCCATAACCGCACCATTATTGCTATGGGGGTTTTTAATGAGAGAATATACTGTGTTAACGGGCGCTGTGTTAGCGATACGCCGTAGTGCCTAGGGTTTAAGAGCTAGGTTTTAATGTCATTTTGGGTGAAAATTAAGGCTTCAGTTATGACTTGATGGGGCGGCTAAACGGACGGAGGATACGAGTAATTTTATTATTTATGGTGACTAGAACGTAGTCTTTGCCACTTCGTTAAAAAAAATGGCCAAGTGCGAGTCTGCCTCGCGCCCCGAGGCTTCCGTGCAACGCAACTTAACCCCGTAACTTTGCTCTAACGAAAAGATACAACTAGATTTAGAGACCAACTTATCTTTGCCATTATCCAAATTTTATGTCCATACATCGATATACTCCTGATTAGTTCATCTGCAAATATTAGTTTGTGATATAAGATAAAAAATATTTCAAATTTACAGTTTTCGGAGTTTTTCCTTTACTTGTGCTATATAAAACCTAGCTTCTTGTCAAATCTCATGATTCTAGGTCAACGGGAAGTACCCTATAGGTTTTCGTAAAAATATGCGAGAAAATGCGACATAAATAGCGATATCTTTTGATTGCGTTGACATTTTTTTCCCGGCTGCATGAGATTACAGACCTTTTTTTTTTTTTTTTTACTTGGGGAAATGCTTTTCGCATCTCACCGCGCCAATGAGGAGGGGCGCGCGGTGAGTATGTGGGACTCCCGCCAGAATACGGTCCTATACCCACTAAAACCCCAAGGTGTTCAACGCATCGCGTTTGGAACGAGGTTGTGGGAACGCAGCGCCTAATACCACAACCTCGTCCGCGGCCGCCCTCGTGGGCCCTTCTCGGGGGTCTACCCCTGTACGTCCGCTTAAGGCGCCTCGGAACACTGGACGAGACGCCTTACAGCTCGGGACCTCTAAGCGGGCGCCGGACCCCCCGACCCGACGCCCGCAAGTCCCCGTTAGGGCGGCAGGCGGCGGACATACGCCCGTCGCCTGCGGCCCGCTCGCCGTCGGCGGATCGGGAGCGAGAGGGGGGCATTCTCGCGCTCCCGCTCCGACGACTCTTTCGCCGTCATGATGGTGGCGCAGAAATCCGCCACCATCTTCCATTAATTAATAATGAGATTACAGACCTGAGTATTTGGTAAATTCAACTTGATTCGTCGACGCGTTTCTGAGATACAGGTCTTGACACACAGACAGACAACAAAGTGATCCTATAAGACCCACCCTTTATAGAAGTATACTGTTATTAATTTAATATTCATATTTTCTACCTCCTGTTAGATCAAAATATTATTCGGAATACATTTAATTTATATATCAATGTTCTTGGAGTTCAGTCAACTTCAGTAACGTTGCCTATGATTTCCCAACCAACGTTGGAGACAACATTTATGTCTAAGGTATGTTGCTTGAGCATAACTATAAACTTTGATAATTTTATGTCCTTCAAATTAAGATTAACATGTAACTATTACACTTTTACAGAACTTTATTGAAGATGAACAGTATTCAAAACATGCCGTAGTACCGCCAAGAACAAACCCAGCACCTTCTGAACATTTCACGCTGCCAGAACCACAAAAATTCCCCGAGATAATACAACCGGATACCAGTATTGATTTACTAAATTTGCCAACTCATTGGAATACTCCACGTAAAATGCGACTTAGGAAAAACAAAGCTTCGGTGCATTCATTTGTGCAATTGAATTTAATAAAAACAAGTGGTACTTACAGAAAAGTACGTTGATTCGAAGGAACATATTCAACTTTTTTATTTTGATTTCATCAAATGTTAAGGTAAATTCAACTTTGCATTGACTAGCCTTGTGTTTAAGAGCAATAAACGCGGTAGAAAAATATTAATATTAGGATTAATATTGTCTCAATAACAGGACAGCAAGGGTGGGCCTTAATTATTATAGCTATAAATCGCGTTAATAAAAATTCGTTGTAAATAGCGTTATTGTAGCTGTAAATCTTCCATAAAATAAATAAATAAATAATAATAAATAAAGGTATGGGCTCCTTTGAGATTTACCTGTTTTAAGCTTATTTATTTTTATGTCCCCACTGATTGGGCACAGACTTTCCCTCTCATCGAGGGAGCTCGCACCATGGTCCACCACGCGGGTCCAGTGCCGATTGGCGGATTACACATGCCTTAGATATTTTTTTTCTACGGCATGAAGGTTTCATCGCGATGTTTTCCTTCACCGTTTTGAGAACATTCGGTAAATGTACGCAAGTTTTTCGGTCGAAAAAAACCGAGTATAACTCATTAGAACATGGCTGCCCTGGCTGGGAATCGAACCGGGACCTCCGTATTGCAAGTCCAGTGACTCAACCACTGCGCCATCTAGCTCTCTCTATCTATAAGCTATCAGTATTATTTAATTTAATAAAACTAATTTATTTCTTTACAATTTGCGCTGTTTTATTTATTAATGTTTAGTATCACATAGTAGTAGACATTTGATGTCACATCAAATTCCGCAATATGACTCATCCTAACAATTATCTAAATTCAAGTACAAAATAGCTTATCGACAGAAAATGTCGATAATCGATACATCCTATATTATTATCCCATCCTTGCGCTGCATTCGTTCTGCGCTTACGACGTGCGACGACCTTGAATTGGCCAATCAGGATGTGGCTTGTCCCGCCCCGCACCTCGTTCCTGTGGCGATTTCGTTTTCAAACAAAAATATGTTAATGCGGACTCTAGTGGGGGTGCTCTGTGGTTAGAATGGACCAAACGCTTAAACCGTGGACTAACTTAATCACATTTATGGCTATCATCAGCTACAATACTTCATTTATTCAACCTTAAGAGCTCTAGGGAACACTAGGTTATGTCATGTGAGTAATACTCGGCGTGAGCTCGCTCTTCCGACTGTCAAATCTGACAGTTATAAGTCGGCTCGCACTCAAGATTGTGAATATAGACCCAACACTTCCACGAAAGCCGTTAAACTCGCGCGGTTATTGAACTTATTGAGCAGATATTGAAATGTTTACGAGCGGGCTAATTGTGGACCGCCGGGCCACTTACTAAGCTATGTACCAAGTTTATAGCGAATACAAGAAATCTTTGCGTTTAGGCAGTTTTAACGTAACGTAAGATACTGTCGTAGTAACGCATATTTCTAATGTTACAATTAACATCAAAAGTCAAAGGCAAATGTCTTTATTGCAAGTAAGCACGTTGAGTACATTTTTGCACTTCAATATATTTTTTGAATTTACATTTACACCACTTTGCAAGGAAAAGGTGCCAACGCTGAGGAGAAAAAGTGGCGAAAAACTCTCAGCAGCACATCTTTTAAAATTATGATAATACAATTACTTACTAACTATATAGGTACATAACTATTACTATTGTTAGTAAGTTTATCCCTCATGCGGACCCGGCGACACACACCATGCATGTTCATGGTTTAAATAGTCATCTATCCTGTAATACGCCTTCTTAACAAGTGTTCCTTTAATGAAATTGTTTAAATTTCCTCTCTGTCAACGTCGTGACACTTTCTGGCAACTTGTTATAAAAGCGAATACAGTGCCCCATGAAGGATGTACTAACCTTACGTAGTTTGAATCCGGGAAATGCAAGTTTATCTCTATTTCTTGTATTGTAACTTTCAATATTTACATTTACTTTTTTATTTGTTTAAAATATATCTAAATCAAGATAGACTGACAATAGCTTTGAAGCTTCCCCTTATGTAACTATTTGTAGGTCTCTTGAAAATGGCGGGAAACGACGGTTACGAAATTGTTTGATAATTTTCCTTTTAATGTCTACAGGGACTATTTTGTGTTTAATATCACGTTAAATTGATCAGAAAATGTTCGCGAATGACAGTACGGTGAAGTTATTGGATTATTTATGCAAGGTCTGAAGTTTCAAGCTTTTATCAAGAGTTCCCGCTACAAGCTCGGGAGTGAACGTGACTGTCGATCTGCTTCGTCCAGAGTGACGACGCTACGGCGACTCCCCTGGAGGAAGATAGAAGACTATTGAATAATTTGAATTTTCTGTAACATGACATTGGCAAATGACGAACAGTAGAGTCCGTCAATAAAATAAATAACTATTTGTAATTTTGTCCAATAACTGCAGACCAGCGGAACATGCGCATTTCATGAATCGGTCTAAGTTCCCCGAATAAAATAAAATAAAATTACAAATACCATCTCTACTACGAATATCTAAGTCACATGTGTCACTCATTGACGGTGTATTTATAGCGTAGCGAGGCGCATGGCGTTTGCACCATCGCCCCCATAATACTCACAGGTGCGTAGCGTATTCTGGGAGCGCTATGTTTAGCGGTGGCGTGACGCTTGATTGTTGACATGGTCACTGATTGGGCAGTTTTATTTTACTGGTGGTGACGGCGTGGGAAATACAGTCTTCTTCTTCTTAGCCATTCTTTCTCCATTCTCGTCTATTTTGTGCCACTTCGAACCGGCTGCTCTTCGGATGTCATCACGCCATCTCTTCTGCGGCCTCCCTGTAGGACGTTACACTCTCCACGGACTCCACTCAACTCAGCCTTACACCAGGAGTCTTATAAATTTTAGTAATGGACTCGACAGTTCGACATTTGCCAATGTCATGTTACAGAAAATTCAATATAGGTATAATAGTCTTCTATCTTCCTCCAGAGGAGTCGCCGCAGCGTCGTCACTCTGGACGAAGCAGCTCGACGTTCACTCCCGAGCTCGTAGGCGGGACTCTTGATTAAAGCTTGAAACTTCAGATCTTGCCAAAATTATCCAATAAATTCACTATACAGTCATTCGCGGAAATTTTCAGATTAATTTAACGTGATATTAAAGAAAAAATAGCCACGGTAGACATTAAAATAAAAATTAGTGAATAATTTTGCAACCATCGTTTCCCGCCATTTTCAAAAGCCTAGCATAGCCTTTTTTTCCTTTTCTCGTGTGGCTTAGTGACCAAACCTGTTATCAGAATGTGTCAGAATTATTCAGGCCGCCCGTAGGCCTCTGACGTGGCCTAACGACTGCTGTCAAGCGACAGCATCAGGGACCAACTGCTATCGTGCTTTCCGAGGCAGGAATAGCCTGATGATGATATTTGAAGTACCAGGCAACCAGAATTGATGAAGATGTTTGTCCCCAGGTCTCTAGCGAGCGTTCACCGCAAGCATCGTCTGTCGCGTGACGCAGCGTGCGCGAGCGCGTGCAGGCGGCGCTACAGGACAGCTGGAGACGGCTCTCACCACGCAGAGCCGTGAGTTGACATTATTATTTAGTTTATTAACGGACTCGACAGTTCGTCATTTGCTGTCAAATCACAGGATATTTAAGATATATAGTCATCTCTTCCTCCAGGGGAGTCGCCATAGCGTTCGGCCAGGGTGACTACGCAGCTCAGCAGTCACGTTTCCGAGCTATGTAGTGGTACTAGTGAATCTAGCTCGCTACTACAGATCTTGTCGATCTTACCGATGTCATATTAAAGACAAAACAATCACTTTAGTTAGACAATAAATATACAAGTAGGTATTATTAAAAATACAAAAAATCCGACTGCATTATTACTTTGATTAAATTTTTATAGCCTATGTCCCTCCTACAATCCAGACGAATCTAACGACACCTCATATGTTACAATACATCGAGCTTTTTAGGCTGCAGGACGTATCAAAGAATTAGACATACTAATTCATATATTATACATACCATTTTACCGTCCTTCTTGCGCAGCCGGCTAAAAATTATCTAATAATTTTACCCGGTACCTGACTTAGGTATTAATAAATCACTCTCAGCTCAAAAGTAAATTTTGAGAACGACCTCAAGACGGCGTTCCTATTAATAAACGTAACTTAGGCGCGCGTTGAGGAATCGGGTATCACGTGAGTAACGCCGTATTAATTAACAAAACTCAGTTCTCAAGAGAATTGTCAAACTCACACTTGAGTATTTGCTGATTGCAGGCGAACCGCGACTTGAGAAAGACATCACGTGATACGCCCTCAAGATTTGTTTATTAATAAATGACATACTTGAGATGGTGATCACGTCTTGAGAGTGTATCAGCTGAATTCGCTCTTGAGGGTTTGAGCTCAGACTCGATTGCGATATAGTGGCAGCTTCAGATTTAGCTACAATATCTGTTTTAATTGCAGGGTTCATTCGCTAGCCGGCCGCGACACAGCTCCTTCAGCTCGGAGCGACCCGCGAGGAGGGCCAGCGCGCACTCGCTAGACCTTGAAGAGAGGCCAGCCCACACGGCTACTATACACAGGTCAGTTGAGGGTTTGGTACAATTGGGTCGAGATTCAGGAACAATTTGGTCGAGATTCAGGGATAATTTGGTCCAGATTCAGGAATAAATGCTTTGATATTCAGGGACAATTTGGTCGAGATTCAGGGATAATTTGGTCCAGATTCAGGAATAAATGCTTTGATATTCAGGGACAATTTGGTCCAGATTCAGGAATAAATGCTTTGATATTCAGGGACAATTTGGTCGAGATTCAGGGATAATTTGGTCCAGATTCAGGAATAAATGCTTTGATATTCAGGGACAATTTGGTCGAGATTCAGGGATAATTTGGTCCAGATTCAGGAATAAATGCTTTGATATTCAGGGACAATTTGGTCGAGATTCAGGGATAATTTTGTCCAGATTCAGGAATAAATGCTTTGATATTCAGGGACAATTTGGTCGAGATTCAGGGATAATTTGGTCCAGATTCAGGAATAAATGCTTTGATATTCAGGGACAATTTGGTCGAGATTCAGGGATAATTTGGTCCAGATTCAGGAATAAATGCTTTGATATTCAGGGACAATTTGGTCGAGATTCAGGGATAATTTGGTCCAGATTCAGGAATAAATACTTTGATATTCAGGGACAATTTGGTCGAGATTCAGGGATAATTTGGTCCAGATTCAGGAATAAATGCTTTGATATTCAGGGACAATTTGGTCGAGATTCAGGGATAATTTGGTCCAGATTCAGGAATAAATGCTTTGATATTCAGGGACAATTTGGTCGAGATTCAGGGATAATTTGGTCCAGATTCAGGGACAATTTGGTCCAGATTCAGGGATAAATGCTTTGATATTCAGAGACAATTTGGTCGATATTCAGGGATAATTTGGTCCAGATTCAGGAATAAATGCTTTAAAATTCAGGGACAATTTGGTCGAGATTCAGGGATAATTTGGTCCAGATTCAGGGACAATTTGGTCCAGATTCAGGGATAAATGCTTTGATATTCAGGGACAATTTGGTCGAGATTCAGAGATAATTTGGTCCAGATTCAGGGAAAATTTGGTCCAGATTCAGGGATAAATGCATTGATATTCAGGGACAATTTGGTCGAGATTCAGGGATAATTTGGTCCAGATTCAGGGACAATTTGGTCCAGATTCAGGGACAATTTGGTCCAGATTCAGGGACAATTTGGTCCAGATTCAGGGATAAATGCTTTGATATTCAGGGATAATTTGGTCCAGATTCAAGGACCATTATGTCTGATTGATGAGATTCAGCGAAAATTCAGAGATTCGGGGACAATTAGGTCGAGATTCCGAGATAATTAGGCTGAGATTCAGGGACAATTAAACTGAGATTCAGGGATAGTTATGATGTGAATCGGGGACACAGACCACTTACCCAATAGACATGAGATCGGTACAAATTTGCAAGCGAAACATTATGTCTGTGTGTGTGTATGATTACAATATACTAAATAAGTTTGGCGCCCGGTTTCATTGTACGATACCAAATTGTTGTTGACATAACCAAGTGCTCTGTAATGTTCCGTATGGTTAGAAATAAAGTATATGAATATACCTATGTCCCTGAGCAATAGAAACCTATAAAATTTCATAATTTCAAAACAAATATAAATGTCTATCTGCCCCCAGAGCCCAGTCGCTGGTGAAGATGTCTACGCTGTCGCTGAAGATCTCGCTGGGCGGCGGCGCGGTGGTGAAGACCATGCAGTTCGACCCCGCCACCACGGTGTACGACGCGGGCCGCATCATTCGAGACAAGATACTGGAGGCAAACGGGAGCGACCGTTAGTATTTTGTACTAGTATTTTATTTTATTGAAAGGAAGAAAGAAAACAGATGGGTGAGCGTAGTGTGGGACGCTCCCAGGCCAGATGGAGGGATGACCTTCGCAAGATGGCTGGCAGTGACTGGATGCAGAGGGCCGAGAGTAGGGTTGAGTGGCGCGCTTTGGGTGATACGGGCAGTGGACTGATACGGGCTGATGATGATGAAACACTTTATTGCACAAAGAAATATATAGACATAGAAAAATGTAGGTATTTATATTAGGTATCTATTATGAAATAATAATATTTGATTAAACCATCAGAAATTAAATAAATAAAAAATCAAATTGATATAATTATAAATGTCAAAAAAATATATTTCAGTATTCCATGTCGATCGATATACAGAACAACAAGACTATATACAGAACAACAGCATGAAAAGTCTTTAAAAGAACAAATTAAAATGCCTCCCACAACATGCCTCACGCTGCGCCTAGATATCTTATACTAACAACTCCTCCATCTCTCTCCCCCAGCCAAAGAGTACGGCCTCTTCCTAGCATCAGAGGAGGACAACAAGAAAGGCATCTGGCTGGAGGCGTCGCGCAGCCTCGACTACTACATGCTGCGCAACGGAGACCTGCTCGAGTACAACAAGAAGACCAGGAACCTGCGCGTCAGGATGCTGGACGGTGAGTGAGACTGTCTTGCATCTCCCTCCCGCAGCCAGAGACTGCAGCTTATTGCTTGAGTCAGAGCAGGACAAGCTGAACCTTCGCGTCTTCTCTCTTCATCCAGAAGAGTCGCCGGAGCGTCGTCATCCTGGAAACCATTGTCTTAATTTCTTCATTGTAATAAAAATAGAATTGAAAAGGGTATGTTACGACTTACGTTGGTTTGGCCACTTAGAGCGGATGAGTGAAGGAAGGGTAACGAAGGAAATACACAGAGTGAATGTTGACGGGAGGGTCGGCAGAGGGAGACCGAGGAGAACGTACGGCGACCAGATTGGCGAGGTCTTGGAAAAAGGGTCAAGTACGGTCTACTACAAACCGGCGAGCATGCATGAAGAGATTGATGAATGTGGAGGAGGCAAGGGTTGTGTGCCAGGATCGCAGCAGATGGAAGTCTATCTTCTCTGTCTACCCCTACGGGAATCAGGCGAGAGTTTATAATAATAATAATTTATTCATCCAGACAGTCGCAAGACGTCGTCACTCTGGACGAAGCAGCTCCACAGTCACGTTCACTCCCGAGCTTGTAGCGGGACTCTTGATAGTAGCTCTAAACTTCGGATTTCTATGTCACGGAATGACAAGGTCGCGGGTTCAAGTCCTGTCCAGCTAGAAATTTTTCATCATTTGAAATAAAATATATTTTCCTTTTCCACCTCTCCTAATGTGATTGTCTCCTGGCAGGCACTGTGAAGACGCTGCTGGTGGACGACAGCCAGGTGGTGGCCAACCTCATGGTGGTCATCTGCACTAAGATCGGCATCACCAACTACGACGAGTACGGCCTGGTCAGTATATACACTTAATAAAAAGAAATCTTTGTGTGGTTTGTATGGCGCTACGTGTGACGTCACGGTCGCAGTACATCTGGTTTAAGATCATTTATTCCTCATAAGAATTATACATTCACTTACATGAGAAAACATAACTTAAAAGTAGGCGTACAGAACTTGATATTAAGATAGAATTGTAACATTAATTAATATAAGAAACGAAGTTTAAATCCCATGTAAAAAAAACCTAATGCGAAAAGCATATTATACTACCGATGACTACATTACTGACAAAGAAGCGTGGTGCTCCCCGAATTCGGTCTAATACAAGTATATTCTGGTTTATTATAAATGAGCTATTTTTATTAATATTATAGACTTATATTTTTAATTGAATGACATTTATAATTAATTGAATGAATTTATATTTATATTTAATATTGAAATTGGTCAATTTTAGTTTTTATATTGTTGTATAATTTTTATTATATTTTGACATGAAAAAGTATTCATAAGGATCTATTTTCAGAATAAATATTGAAGTTTGAAGTATAATGTAGGTAGTTTGAAGTAAACAAATACAAGTTTGGTAATATAAAATAAAACGGAATTATGAGTACTAGTCCTAACTATGACTACATCGTGTACTGTTTCTCTCTTTCACACCAAAATGACTGTAATTGACAAGGTCTTATTTTTTTTTATGAAGATATAGTTAAAATAAAGGAACCGATATTTTTCCTTTTATTAAAATGACGTCGTTTTCATTATTTAAAAATTAAGTTAAGATTAGTAACGATGACGTCACATTACTGTAATAGTGTCGTTCCAAAATCGATGAATGCCCATGTTTCGGACGTTTTCGGTATTTGTAAGAGTGTGTTCATTGACATTGCTCTTGTGGACTCGACTAATATCATTCTGACTGCCGAGAAAGTATTGAAAAAGTGTTAAGTACAAAAAAAAATACAATGTATTACTTGACTGTATGGGTTAGATTCCCTTTGCCTACTACGTCAGAGCCACAGTACTTCCGGAATGACAAAATTTTACAAGAAACATTTTTTTTCTCGGAACTTATCTACGAAATTATTCTGAAATAAATTCTACGTATTCAGAGAGACAAAATCTTGTAATGGTATTTTTCTTTTAGGATGTAAATAATTTTTAGACCTTGTCAATTATTACTCTAATTTCAATGTCACAATTGATCATCAATTTGTGTCAAAAACATTTAGTTTTCGATTACTGTCAAATACCCTATTGACCTTTGAGGTTGCAGTGACTCTTAGGCTTGAACCATCATCCTAATTCCATATAACCCTCTCTCAGGTCCGCGATGAGCCCAAGGACGAGTGTGACCCGTGCGAGAAGCCCAACTACGGCACCCTGACCCTCAAGCGGAGGCACCAGGAGAAGGACCGCGACCTCAAGATGGACCAGCTCAGGAAGAAGCTCAGGACTGATGATGAAGGTGGGTGGAATGAGAATTTCAGGAGCGCTGGGGAGAGTTAGGGATGGTCACCTTCGAAGATGGACAGTCATAATCGGGGATGGTCGGCCACATCAGGGATGATTGGTCCTATTTAGGGATGATGACGATGATGAATCATAGCCATAAGTTTAAAAATAGGAAACTTCTCTTAGAAATAAACAATTTGTCAGTCGGTCACCTTCATTAAAAAAATTGTGAATAGCCAATTATACGCAATACTAAAGTATTACTTTTATTTTAATAAAGGGTTATAGTTTTGTTTCTGACCTCTTGTCTTTCCTCCAGTGAACTGGGTAGAGCCTGCCAAGACTCTCCGGGAGCAAGGCATCGACGTCACCGAGACTCTACTCCTCCGCCGCAAACTCTTCTTTTCCGACCGCAACGTGGACTCGCGTGATCCCGTGCAACTCAATCTGCTCTACGTGCAAGCTAGAGACGCGATATTGGACGTCACGCACCCGGTCACACAGGATAAAGGTGAATATAGTTAGATTTTAAAGGTATTTGGGGAAATAACTTGGATTTTTAAAGGTTTTCGGGGAAATGACTTGGATTTTCAAGGGTTTTGGGGAAAGGATTTGGATTTTTAAGATATGTAGAGAAATAACTTTGGTTTTTGTTAGGTTAGGTTAAAGTTAGGAGAAAGAACTTGAATTTTTAAGGTATGTAGGTAAATAACTTGGGATTTTGAAAGTATTTTTGGGGACTTAACTTGGGATTTCAAGGTATTTGGGGAACTAACTTGGGGTTTAAGGTATTTGTGGGGAAAGAACTTGGAATTTCAAGGTTTTTGGGAAAAGTAAATGGGATTTTCAAAGGTATTTTGGGAATGGACTTGTATTTTCGAGGTATATGGGGAAAGAACTTGAATTTTCAAAGTATTTAAAGAACAAAGAACTTGGATTGTTAAAGTATTTGGGAAACGAACTTAGATTTTTAATGTAATTAGCGAAATAACTTGGATTTTAAAGGTGTTTGGGGAACATACTTGGATTTTCAAGGGTAGACTAGCCCTGAGTTTAACATCGATGATAAAAACCACTCCCTGTATATTAACATGTTTTATTTGCGTCCAGCTTGCGAGTTCGCCGGCATCCAGTGCCAGATACAATTCGGAGATCACAAAGAGGACAAGCACACCATCGGATTCTTGGAGTGAGTAGTGGAATTCAATTACAGGCCGCGTCATGTAAAAAGAACGCTGTAAGAAAGTGGAGGGGGGATGTTACGCCTGGGTAAAGCAAAGGTCGACTGACGAACCAACAGCGCAACGGCAAGCATGCAGCGCGCAATGACTGTTCCTTAGTCATTGGCAGCGCGTGACCCGCCCCCGCCCTCCGCGCGACGCACCTCATACCAACTATCAAGTCTAACAAGGCTTTATAAGCACTATCAGACTAATATACCACATCACAATAAGGACAGACATTATGGGATAATAATATTTAATAATTTTATAATAGCAAAAGCACAGAGAACACAATAAACAAGTAGTAACCTAGCAACGTACTGCTGATGTCGTCACACCAACAAATAGATCGATAAATCGCCTAATGCGCAGCTTGACCGACAGCGGTCTTTTTACGTGACGCGACCTGTACTAATGTCTGAATGGCTTAGCATTACAGATCATCATCATCATCAGTCTATTTATATTGCCCCACTGCTCGGGCACAGACCTTCCCTTACATCGAAGGAGCTCGGGCCATAATCCACCACGCGGGCCCAGTGCGGGTTGGCGGATTTCACATGCTTTAGATTTTTCTTCTACGACATGCAGGTTTCATCACGATGTTTTCCTTCACCGTTTTGAGAGCACTCGGTAAATATACGTAAGTTTATCCGTCGAAAAAACCGAGGATAACTCATTGGTACGGTGGAACACAGAGAAAGGTGTACAGTAGAGTTTTTAAGGTTGAGATTTTCTCAAAAACTACTTGACATATTATAAAAATTCTTTCACTGTTTGATAGATAAATGTGAAAACTATGTAACTGTAAAAGAATTATAAAATTCGGTCCAGTAGTTTTTGAGTAAATCCCAACCTTATTGAGGCCCCCTGTATACTTATCTCTGTCGTCGACTGTACATGGCTGCCCTAGCTGGGAATCGAACCTGGGACCTCCATATTGCAAGTCCATTGACCTAACCACTAAGCCACCGAGCTCTTTGCATTACATATAGTTCAACCGATCCCCGTTGTCCGGCAACGTGCCCAAAATGCTGGCGGCATTTCCCCTCTGGATCGCTAGGCTGAGCCTTTGGGCGAAATACAGGACAGCATTTTTTTTAAAATCTTTATTGCTTGGTCGCTATGCGACTAATCCACTCTATCGTGCCTCCGTATAACTACATAACATGGAGTACATATTATACCACAATGCCTAAAAACTAAGGTCTTCAACCAGTGCGTCCTTCCAGTGATGACCTACGGAGCCGAAACGTGGACATTGACGGTGAGACTGGCCCACAGGTTCAAGGTCGCTCAGCGAGCTATGGAAAGAGCTATGCTTGGAATTTCTCTGTTAGATAGAATAAGAAACGAGTATATCCGCCAGAAGACAAAAGTGGTTGACATTGTTCATAGAATCAGTAAACTGAAGTGGCAGTGGGCTGGTCACATCTGTCGTAGAACCGATAACCGATGGGGTAGACGAGTTCTCGAATGGAGGCCACGAACGGGTAAACGTAGTGTGGGACGCCCCCCGACCAGATGGAGGGATGACCTTCGCAAAATGGCTGGCAGGGACTGGATGCAGAGGGCCGAGAGTGGGGTTGATTGGCGCGCTTTGGGAGAGGCCTACGTCCAGCAGTGGACTGATACGGGCTGATGATGATGACATATTATACAGGGTGTATATGAAGCCGAGGGGAGGGTGTTCAGTGTCGGTAACTGAACAACTTTTGAGCTACGACTTTTCGAATAAAAAATAAAAATAAATTAATGTCTCATACAAATCGATCAGCTGACCGGTGCGAAATGTATGAAAAGTCCAAAAATAAAATTCGCGAAAATCAAAAAGTCGTAGAACATAAGTTGTTCAGTTACCGATACTGAACACCCTCCCTTCGGCTTCATATACCCTTTACGTTACACCCTGTATACTAACACTAAACTAGATTTCACGAAAAAAAATTAAGCCAATGCCCTTAAGAGCCTTCATAGAGCCAACTAGCGCCGACAATCTTGAAAAAATAATATCTTACAAATTATTATTTTTTATTAAAAAAGCTATGTACACAATCTTTATTAGGATAAACACTATTTTTCAATATACAATACATGTCATAATTGCGACAAGCTAAGTTGTAGTCTCAAATATGCCAAAAACGGCCGTTTTTCGCAATTATGCGAACTACAACTTAGCGAAATTGAATCACGTTATAAATAAGCATTTAAAAAATAGTATTTATCGTAAATAGCTTTTTTAATAAAATTTATTATATTGGAAGATTTTATTTTTTGTAAGATTGGCGGCGCTAGTTGGCTAATGGAAGGTTCTTAAGTATTTCTACATTTAATTGCAGCCTCAAAGAGTTCCTGCCGGCCTCCTACATGAAGGTGAAGAGCATAGAGAAGAAGGTGTTCCGCGAGCACCGGCGGCACGCGGGCCTCAGCGAGCTGGACGCCAAGGTGCTCTACACCAAGAGCGCGCGCGACCTCAACACGTACGGCGTGGCCTTCTTCCTCGTCAAGGTGAGTGCGGCCACTTAGAACCACTAGGGGACTAGTAGTGAGACAGAGTAGTACTTCAGAGGTCATTCAATAGTTACAATTTCTTCACAGAAGTCAAGTCAAAGATATCCATTGCATCATCATCAGTCTATTTGTATGTCCCCACTGCTCGGGCACAGACCTTCCCTTACATGGAGGGAGACAAACGCTGGCAAGTCACCTCTTTGTCACTTCTGGTAGCCTGGTACTTCAAATACTAGCATCAGTCCATTTGTATGTCCCCACTGCTCGGGCACAGACCTTCCCTTACATGGAGGGAGACAAACGCTGGCAAGTCACCTCTTTGTCACTTCTGGTAGCCTGGTACTTCAAATACTAGCATCAGTCCATTTGTATGTCCCCACTGCTCGGGCACAGACCTTCCCTTACATGGAGGGAGACAAACGCTGGCAAGTCACCTCTTTGTCACTTCTGGTAGCCTGGTACTTCAAATACTAGCATCAGTCCATTTGTATGTCCCCACTGCTCGGGCACAGACCTTCCCTTACATGGAGGGAGACAAACGCTGGCAAGTCACCTCTTTGTCACTTCTGGTAGCCTGGTACTTCAAATACTAGCATCAGTCCATTTGTATGTCCCCACTGCTCGGGCACAGACCTTCCCTTACATGGAGGGAGACAAACGCTGGCAAGTCACCTCTTTGTCACTTCTGGTAGCCTGGTACTTCAAATACTAGCATCAGTCCATTTGTATGTCCCCACTGCTCGGGCACAGACCTTCCCTTACATGGAGGGAGACAAACGCTGGCAAGTCACCTCTTTGTCACTTCTGGTAGCCTGGTACTTCAAATACTAGCATCAGTCCATTTGTATGTCCCCACTGCTCGGGCACAGACCTTCCCTTACATGGAGGGAGACAAACGCTGGCAAGTCACCTCTTTGTCACTTCTGGTAGCCTGGTACTTCAAATACTAGCATCAGTCCATTTGTATGTCCCCACTGCTCGGGCACAGACCTTCCCTTACATGGAGGGAGACAAACGCTGGCAAGTCACCTCTTTGTCACTTCTGGTAGCCTGGTACTTCAAATACTAGCATCAGTCCATTTGTATGTCCCCACTGCTCGGGCACAGACCTTCCCTTACATGGAGGGAGACAAACGCTGGCAAGTCACCTCTTTGTCACTTCTGGTAGCCTGGTACTTCAAATACTAGCATCAGTCCATTTGTATGTCCCCACTGCTCGGGCACAGACCTTCCCTTACATGGAGGGAGACAAACGCTGGCAAGTCACCTCTTTGTCACTTCTGGTAGCCTGGTACTTCAAATACTAGCATCAGTCCATTTGTATGTCCCCACTGCTCGGGCACAGACCTTCCCTTACATGGAGGGAGACAAACGCTGGCAAGTCACCTCTTTGTCACTTCTGGTAGCCTGGTACTTCAAATACTAGCATCAGTCCATTTGTATGTCCCCACTGCTCGGGCACAGACCTTCCCTTACATGGAGGGAGACAAACGCTGGCAAGTCACCTCTTTGTCACTTCTGGTAGCCTGGTACTTCAAATACTAGCATCAGTCCATTTGTATGTCCCCACTGCTCGGGCACAGACCTTCCCTTACATGGAGGGAGACAAACGCTGGCAAGTCACCTCTTTGTCACTTCTGGTAGCCTGGTACTTCAAATACTAGCATCAGTCCATTTGTATGTCCCCACTGCTCGGGCACAGACCTTCCCTTACATGGAGGGAGACAAACGCTGGCAAGTCACCTCTTTGTCACTTCTGGTAGCCTGGTACTTCAAATACTAGCATCAGTCCATTTGTATGTCCCCACTGCTCGGGCACAGACCTTCCCTTACATGGAGGGAGACAAACGCTGGCAAGTCACCTCTTTGTCACTTCTGGTAGCCTGGTACTTCAAATACTAGCATCAGTCCATTTGTATGTCCCCACTGCTCGGGCACAGACCTTCCCTTACATGGAGGGAGACAAACGCTGGCAAGTCACCTCTTTGTCACTTCTGGTAGCCTGCTACTTCAAATACTAGCATCAGTCCATTTGTATGTCCCCACTGCTCGGGCACAGACCTTCCCTTACATGGAGGGAGACAAACGCTGGCAAATCACCTCTTTGTCACTTCTGGTAGCCTGGTACTTCAAATACTAGCATCAGTCCATTTGTATGTCCCCACTGCTCGGGCGCAGACCTTCCCTCACATAGAGGGAGACAAACGCTGGCAAATCACCTCTTTGTCACTTCTGGTAGCCTGGTACTTCAAATACTAGCATCAGTCCATTTGTATGTCCCCACTGCTCGGGCGCAGACCTTCCCTCACATAGAGGGAGACAAACGCTGGCAAGTCACCTCTTTGTCACTTCTGGTAGCCTGCTACTTCAAATACTAGCATCAGTCCATTTGTATGTCCCCACTGCTCGGGCACAGACCTGCCCTTACATCGAGGGCGCTGGGGCCATGATCCACTACGCGGGCCCACTGCGGATTGGCGGATTTCACATACCCTGGAATTTTTTTCTTCTTCTAGGGCATGTAGGTTTCATCACGATGTTTTCCTTCACCGTTTTGAGAGCACTCGGTAAATGTGCGTAAGTTTTTCCGTCGACAAAACCGAGGATAACTTATTGGTACGTAGCTGCCCTGGCTAGGAATCGAACCTGGGACCTCCGTATCGCAATTAACCCAACTGCGCCACTGAGCGCTCTCTTACTTGTCAAATATCCTATAAAAAAAGTGTTTGTTTTAGTAGTATTCTGTATTTAACTCCCATATTGTATTCAGGAGAAGATGAAAGGCAAGAACAAGCTGGTCCCCCGTCTCCTCGGCGTGACGAAGGACTCCGTGCTGCGACTGGACGAGAAGACCAAGGAGACCCTGCAGACGTGGCCGCTGACCACCGTGCGCCGCTGGTGCGCCAGCCCTAACACCTTCACCCTGGACTTTGGAGACTACAGGTGAAAAGACCGTCTTCTCGTGCAATTGCGTCCAGCTGTGTGGACACTATGGGCATGCCCACAACCCTAATAGACTTTAGTACTGAATGCTACCGTGGCTCTGTTGGAATAGAGCGTGCTACGGAATCAGTATCGATCCTAAAACACATTACAGTTATTCTTGTCAAAAAATATCCAATGTACAGACACAACTTTTTTACAGTCCTATTATATGTTAGAGTCTTATTAAATGTATAGATTATGAGCTCTAGGGAACACTTGGTTATGTCATACATAATGGAATAATTTACAATAATATAAGGTACAGAATACAAACTAGGTTACGGCTGGATGCACGAACAGAGAAACAGGGCAAAGAACCGACCCATGGGATATAACAAAATGATCTAATTGCGGCTGTAAAGAGGCCTTGGCAATGGTTTACAATGGATTAACCATTATAATTAATTGCACTGAATGTCAAAATAGGTTTCTGTAAAAATACCACGTCAAATACAAGCTTTACAGCGGCTGTAAAGTGGCCTTTAGTTTAAATATTGTGTGTTATTTAGCTGTTATAGCATTTGCAATCAAAGTCAAATTTATTTATTGCAAGTAAGCACGTTGAGTACATTTTTGCACGTCAACATATTTTTTGAATTTACATTTACACCACTTTGCAAGGAAAAGGTGCCAACGCTGAGGAGAAAAAGTGGCAAAAACCTCTCAGCAACACATCTTTTAAAACAATGATAATACAATGATTACTTAATAACTATACAGTACGTAACTATTACTATTGTTAGTAAGTTTATCCCTCATGCGGACCCGGCGACACACCATGCATGTTCATCGTTTAAATAGTCATCTGTCCTGTAATACGCCTTCTTAACAAGTGTTCCTTTAATTAAATTGTTTAAATTTCCTCTCTGTCAACGTCGTGACACTTTCTGGCAACTTGTTATAAAAGCGAATACAGTGCCCCATGAAGGATGTACTAACCTTACGTAGTCTGAATCCGGGAAATGCAAGTTTATCTCTATTTCTTGTATTATAACTATGTGTGTCACTGATTTTTGAAAATCTTAACAACATACCATTTCGTTTCAGTGACCAATACTACTCGGTGCAAACGACTGAAGCTGAGCAGATCCTGCAAGTGATCGCGGGCTACATTGATATCATCGTGCGCAAGCAACGAGCTAAAGACCACCTCGGCATCGAGGGAGACGAGGGCTCAGCCATGCTGGAGGACTCCGTGTCGCCGTCCAAGTGAGTCTGCATCGCGGTGACGATATTTTCACGCCGTTAGATATATATAGCGGGCGGTGATGGCTGTAGATGGCGCGTTGGGTCGATGCGTTACACTAGGGCCCGTATTAATAAATCACTCTCAGCTCAAAAGCCAATTTTGAGAACGACCTCAAGATGCCGTTCCTTTTAATAAACGTAACTTAGGTGCGCGTTTAGGAATCGGGTATCACGTGAGTAACGCCGTATTAATAAACAAAACTCAGAACTTGAGAACGTATTTGCTGATTGCAGGCGAACCGCGACTTGAGTAAGACATCACGTGATACGCCCTCAAGATTGGTTTGTTAATAAATGACATACTTGAGATGGTGATCACGTCTTGAGAGTGTATCAGCTGAATTCGCTCTTGAGGGCGGGTTTGAGCTCAGACTATTAATACGGGCTCAGGTATCTTGTTAGTCCATTCATACTAGATCTTCACTTATTCTTATATGAGAGCAATTCAGATATGAGTTCTTCCAGTATATTGCCTGCTGTATCGCTTGGTGCCTTTGATCCAGACTGCACTGACTCATATGTAGTGGCATCTAAGTCTTCTTCTTAGTTGGTAGTCAAGGAACTAGGTAATGACCACCTCGGGATCGAGGGAGACGAGGGCTCAGTCATGCTATATACAAATACGGACATATACGACCGTCCACAAGCGCGCGGATACGCGTACTATTAAATGACACAATGCCACATTTCAATGGAGCTTTGCCCCACCTACAAAACTACGTGACCATTTAAGCTGTACCTATCATTTTATTGGGGACTTATTACAAGTTTCATATTGCATAATCAGTGTCATTTTCTACTACTCTCGTAACTCCTATAGAAGAATGACAAAAACAATGAATAATTCGCTGCGATTTCTAACTATTTCCTCAATTCTTAATTAAACTGTTTTTTTCGAATCGCAACTTGTACAAAACTTTATTTTAAACCAATAATTTTAATAAAAAACGGAGATATTTTTACATTTATTCGTTATCTTGTACAACTTGCGGTTGATGGTGGGGCAGAATCTGGCATTGTCATTTGGTATTTGCGGTGTTTGTCGATTGTAAATAATATTTTTTCACACATACCAACCACACATGGCAAGTATAACAAATACGAATAGACATGTAAAGCGGGATGTTATAATTTATCGAAAATTGGTGGGTTTTGATAGCAATATTATGTGCTATCAAAACCCACCAATTTTCAATACATTATAACATCATCATCAGCCCTAACGATGACTGTATTTTGTCCTTAGGGCCAACATCATCCAACACGACACGTTCAAGTCCGGCAAGGTGAACACGGAGTCGGTCGCCAAGCCCGCCGTGCTCCGGCCGGGGGCGGAGGGTAAGCCAATACTGTCTTAGGCGCGGTTTATACTGAAGTGGCGTGGCGCGGACGTATGGCGGAAGCTTGTAGTCAAGAAAACATAATATAAATCTTAATAGTACTGAGAATAGAGTCGTATTTGTCGTAAAGAGAACTGCGTCCGCGCCACTCGGCGACAAACGCCCCTCGCCTCCGCCATGCGCTGGCACGCAATTCTCTTTACGACAAATACGACTCTATTCTCAGTACTATTAAGATTTATATTATGTTTTCTTGACTACAAGCTTCCGCCATACGTCCGCGTCACGCCACTTCAGTATAAACCGCGCTTTAGAGCGAGTTTAGTCGTCGCTGCGTCGTTTTCCATATATTTTTTATGACATGACCCATTAGACCATTGCGCCGTCGCGCGCGACATTTCAACGGATCGACGGACGAGAGACGAAGCGAGAGGGAGGGTGAAGCCAATGATACACTAGGGGGCAAATGTCCTACGACATGTATCGGCGACATGTCAAGCGAAGCCGGCCGATTTCGCCTGACATATCTGGCGACATCGCGCGACTTATGTCCGTAGCGACGTCAGACATGCCAGACATGTCGCGCGAAGTCCGGCAACGTCGCGCTACTTCACCCGACGTCCCTGGCGACACGTGTCGCAGGACATTTGTCCCCTAATGTATCCTTGGCTTGATGCGCTGCGTTGTCGGAGCTCCGCTGCGACGACGGACAGTGATCCACTGCTAGAGGAGGAAGCTAGACGAGCGTAACGACATTTTTTAACTTACCGACGGCGCGCATACCCTCTTGCGCTGCGACATCGTGCGTCGTCGCAACGCAGGGGTGGCATACAATTCGTCGCAACGCAGCGCAACGCATTAATGGGGCCTCGCTCTTAGGGTAGTTTGACGACGCTCTACGACTCATAGTAGTGGAATCTGCGGTCTAATTCTTAGTCCCGCCCCGCAGCCTAAACGGCTGGATGGATTGTAACATATGAGATGTCGGGAGATTCGGCTGGATTGTAGAAGTGACAGGCTATAAAAATATAATCAAAGCGGGTAAAAATTTTGTTTTATTGTGCAGTTTTTTTTTTAAATTAATTTTTATGGTTAGAATTTGTATTACGCATTATCCATGCTCGGTGAACAAATTTAAACATGATGAAAAATTTCTTGCCGTGGGCAGCACTTTAACCTAATGGGCTAGTACAGCCCACAATGGGGAGTGCTCGGGGCGCCAGTCGGGGCGCGGATGTATCGCAGTTCCCGGGGCTCGGCAACAATGGCACGAGGTGGAACACCACAAGAGGTTTAGTCGGTATGCTGCCCCTTCAGGGCGGTGAGCCAGACATAATCAACACGCTCCCCCGGGCGTGGTGGTACATGGCAACATGTTTTACCTGGCTTAAAAAAAGGGTTACTAATACTAGTGAACTAGTTTTATATGCAGATTTAATTGACAGGGTCTAAAAATGATTCACATCCTGAAAGCAAAAAACAATTTTGTCTCTAAATAAGTAATTTTTTTTTCAAAATGACTATGCCAGATTCTGCCCCACCATCAACCGCATTATTGATATTGATTAAAAAAAAAGAAGGACTTCAACGTGCCGCCTTGTCAGTCCGTGGCGTAATTTCTGCTTGTTTAAATTTTGTTTGCACATTTTGTTTGCCATATCACAGCTTGTTATTTATCCCCGCGTAGGAGCTAAGCCGTTCGCCGTCGGCCACGTCACCGGCGCGCAGCAGACCACCGTCTCGGGGCAGATCATTACGGGACACACGCCGCCAGCAGTTAGTACTTTCAGTTGCAGCTTGTGTTTAAAGCCTATCCACTCGGCGGCAATAAGCTAGTTGACTCATATCGATATTCAATAAAACAATATTTATTTCATATAGTATTTCACATCAGGATCCCAAATATATCACTATTATTACATATAAAGAGCTCGGTGGCTCAGTGGTTGGGACAATGGACTTGCAATATGGAGGTCCCAGGTTCGATTCCCAGCTAGGGCAGCCATGTACCAATGAGTTATCCTCGGTTTTTTCGATGGAAAAACTTACGTACATTTACCGAGTGCTCTCAAAAACGGTGAAGGAAAACATCGTGATGAAACCTGCATGTCGTAGAAGAAGAAAAATCTAAGGCATGTGAAATCCGCCAACCCGCAGTGGACCCGCGTGGTGGATTATGGCCCGAGCTCCCTCGATGTAAGGGAAGGTCTGTGCCCGAGCAGTGGGGCAATATAAATAGACTGATGATGATGATTACATACAAAAGTAGAAGATAACTGTAAAAAATGAAATTAAAATTTTCCCACACGTTAAAAACGCTAGTCGACCATGTTCGCGAGATTCGTGACGTCACTCTGGATTTTTAGGGATGCCCGATTTTTTTTATTTATCGATCTTATGTGGGTTTTGGTAGATACATTAATTATTGTTAATAATTCAAATTTTAATGACATAATATTTACCAAATAAGTGGATTGAATACCTAGATTTGAAGGCTCCCGGATTATACCTAGATTTAACCAGGTGTTACGATGATAAATCTATGTTAAGAGCAAAAACATCGATGTATTATCATTGTGTTTTCTCAACATCGAACATCCCTAGTTTATCGGGGCCGCGATGACGTCATGCCACAGATAATTGTTGTAATACTCGCATGTATTTTATAGATATTTTGTAGTTCTTTTTACAATTTTCTATCTGACTGTTATTATTACATTGTTCATCTCCATTCTCGTCACTTCAATAAATTATCTTCATCAGTATACACTATTTTCCTCTTTTATTACGTTTATCTCTATAAATTCCCAACAATAATCATGGCGGACTCTGTTTTTGACCGAGGTAGGAAAGTATTAAATTAAAGTTTTTGGTGTTTTAAAGGTCTCAAAAAATTCTGTAATTTTTTCTAACTATTTTTGTTAACTATTTAAGACAAAAAAAAATCGTGTCAACTAGCCTATTGTTGCCTATACCGCAGCCCAAATCAAGTGTCTTATTTTGTAAACAAATATTCGTCTAATTACCTGTTGTGATGTGACACTGAAGGAACTGATTGATCGAACCTGTTCATCATTGTGAAAATAAAGTGATCCGATCTAATAATGTGAAAATAACTGTAATAATCACAGAAAAGCAATAAAATGTTAGCAGTTTTTGTTTACAAAATAAGATAATATGCACTTTTTAAACTTTCACGGTTTGTATACATATTAATTAGATAAAACGGGAATTACCGTGTTAAACATTTATTATTGATGTCTCGATATTTCGCCAGCATTGCAGCCATCATGGTCACGAGTAGACTGAAGTCGGTGAGTGTTGAACGTCAGAAGGGTGACACAAAATAAATTCCCGTTTTATCCAATTAAGAGCCTTCCTAGAGCCAACTACCGCTACTACATAATTGCGAAAAACGGCCGTTTCTGGCACATTTGTGAACTACAACTTACCTACATTGAATCACGTTACAAATAAGCATTTAAAAAATAATATTTATAGCAATAAACAATGTGAACGTAGCTTTTTTAATAAAATTGATTATATTGGAAGATATGATTTTTTTAAGATTGGCGGCGCTAGTTGCCTCATGTCAGCGCCTTAATAAGATAATATGCATTGCATGACAGAAACTTAGAAGAATTGAATTGAGAAATCAACCTAATTGTTACGTTTATGTTTGTTACACGCTTACTAACATGGATGCGTTACAGTCGTGGAGCTAGGCTGTGTAGGTACTTACTTTATTATCATAATTATACTTAGTATGCTTAAAAACAACTTGCCAATAAGTATTTGGAATACTAATCACTCGACGTCCCAATTCCCTGAAAGACTATTCCTTGAACCTCCTAATAACTGAACGTATGTTCCCTAAACATCTGTTAAGAATGTAATGTCTTTATCTATTTCTGTTCTACTATAAATGTCCTGACTCCATAAAGGGGATGTTAAATAAAAGAGTAGGTTAACTTTAACTGTATAGCTGTATATTGTACACACACAACTATAAGACAGTATTAATGTTTGGACAGTACCGGTCGGGACGCGTGACGGGAAGCGACTGGCGAGCCCATGCGTCGCGAGCGCCGCTAACCCTTACACATCCAATTGACCGAACGTCTATTCCCTGAACATCCAATTTACCGAACGTCTATTCCCTGCACATCCAATTAACCGAACGTCTATTCATTGAATATCCAATTGACTGAACCTCTATTGACTAAACATCCAATTAACCGATAGTCTATTCCTTGAACATCCAATTGACTGAACGTCTATATTCGGTGCGGTGTTTTGCACACAACATACACCTATTTAATTATGTATTTGTAGTTATTATTTAAGACCGGATGTTGTTGCTTACTAACGATATTTCTATTACATTCCCTGAACATCCAATTAACTGAACCTCTATTCCCAGAACATCCAATTAACCGATCATCTATTCCCCGAACTTCCAATTAACCGATCGTCTATTCTCTGTTAACCTATTGTTGTGTATACTGCAGTCGTCCCAGACTCACCAGACGAAGGTGACGTCAGTGTTGAGTGAGCCGCAGCGCGCGCTCCTCACCACCATCTCCAGCGGACGCGAGCTCATACAGCACACTGAGCGCGAGCTTGCTAGGGTGAGTGCCTACTTAAAAAATAAGAGAAAATATTGTAATGAAACCATGTACAGACTCCTGCAAAAGTTGACCCAAAATGGCGCCGAATTTGTAAACAAAAGAATGCAGTCCAATGATGTCGCTTCACTTGGCTATTTGTATTTGCGTATTTGTCATAATTGCCATGTGTGTGTGTCATTTTAAAGGAAGGAGCACGGCACAGTGCCTCGATATTCGTATTTTATGAATTTTGGCACAGAAATAAAAATACGACAACAAAAATCAGGCCTTTTTTTTAAAAAGCTCTCGTATTTATAATACCCTATATTTTGATATATATTTTGTATGAATAACTATTTCGGTTTAGATATAATTTTCATTTTAAAAGACATGGAAGGGGTACGTTTGCGATTTTTTTCTATCGACCGAAGTTTGTCCAATCGTGTATCGGTATTCATCAGTCTCTAAATAGACACCCCCAAGATTGATATATATTTTTTTAAGACGTTTAAATTTAGTAGTTAGTGCCGTAGCCTTCGTAGAAACACTGAAAATACGCGCATACGAAGCCTTAACATTGCGGGATTAAGTGCCTACTTACAGTGGGAGCCTTCCCACTGTTCCCACTGTGATGGCGGCACTTCACTTGGCTATTCGTATTTGTCATAATTGCCATGTGTGGTTGGTATTCTTGACAAAATATTTATTTATTTATTCTTTATACACGATTTTATGTACAGGCGAACTTAATGCCATGCGGCATTCTCTACCAGTCAACCTTCGGTTATACATATAGGATTAGGCGGTGCATTGTTGAGGAATGTTGATCTACAAATACTACTACTACTAATAGTATTAATAATTACATAAATAAGATGATACACATATTACACACACGATACATACGATTATATACCGACTATATATGGTTAACATAATATAACATATATAACAAATTTATCTTATTTGTATGTACGTAAAGTATTTAACAAATACGACAAACATCCAATAGCGAATACGATTAGCCACTTAAAGCACGTCAAATGTGTCACTTTGAACTTTAAACCGTTTTTATTGTCTGTTAAAAATAATTTTGATTGGTTCAAATATTATTAAAGTAATATCGTGTATTTGTATGCAGTCTAACCTGCCTGCGCTGGGCCACGACGCGGCCTCCGTGAAGTGGAAGCAGGTCACCCTGGACACCAACAAGCAGGTCGTGACGTCACACATCGCGGCCATGAACGCGGCCACCGCGCAGGTCGTCACGCTCACGTCAGGTGAGGCTCCACGCGGCTCATGGTGCCCTGGTACTTGTAGGGAGCTGAGGCTTCGGAACGAGTGGACACAGCGGGTGTGGAGTGAGACACAGTGAGGCTTCGGGCTAGCTATGGGCTCCTGGTACATGTAATGCAATTTCATCAACATCATCAGTCCCCTGCTATCCCCGGGCCTCTCCCGCGGCGCGCCGAACGCCGGTGTACACATGCTAATAAGACTCCAGGCAGCTCATAGTGCCCTGGTACTTGGAGTGAGCTGGAGTATGGACAGTTAACCCGCCGCGCTCATCCAGAGCGAGTTGGTATGTGGTCAGTACCCCTTCTAACTCGACCTATGAGCGCCGTCGTTGACATGCGAGTTGTTCTTCCGCCGCCGCCCTAAGCTGGTATCCTGTCCTAACACCAGCTGCCCAACGACCTAGTCCAGACTACTTTATGGTAGCCCTGAATTGGCAGATTACACCCGAGAATCCGAGTGTACGACAGTTTAACGTCGTGTCGGCGATAGCGAGACGAACTTGACGTTTTTATGAGAGGGTCAGAGTATGCGCAGAATAGAGATGATTGGAAGGGTTGGGGGGAGGCCTATGCTCAGCATTAAGACATTGCATGCTATTAAATAAAAATGAATCATTAAAGTTGGAATTTTAACAAAATATTACAATACCTGTTGTGTTTGTTCGCAGGCCCCACTGAGGAGGTTGACCACACCGCTGTGGGCGCCGCCATTACCACCATCACAACCAACCTGCCGGAGATGACCAAGGGTACGTATATTTGGCGTTATTTAAATCAATTCAAAATCAAATCAATTTATTGCTTCATGTGGTACATACATGGTTTAATATAGCTTGTCGACAACATAACGTATCAAGAAATTTTTATACAGGGTGTCCTTGAATTCATTGGATAAATTGATACTGGGAGTTGTACTCATGATAAATATTCAATTGGTATGGTTTTTTAGTAATGAAAACTGGTTCAACAATTCAATTGTAGATATTATGAAAAAATTAACATCGAAAAAGCCACATTACCATACAAACAACCATAATAAAAATTTAAAATAACAATAATACTTAAAAATTAATTAAATAAATAAACTAAAAGTAAAGTAAACTAAAAAAAGACATGGGACGTGCCAGGCTCAAAGGTTCCCATCATGCTAGCCGTATTGCCGCGTTGTATGGCCAAAGAGAGCCTTTGAGCTTAGAACGAACCAGAGCGAGGATTCGATCCTCGCTCCTCCTTTAGTAATGTAAATTCAAAAATATGTTGACGTGCAAAAATGTACACAACGTGCTTACTTGCAATAAAGAAATTTGACTTTTAAGTAAAAACAAAACTGCAAAAAAAATTTAACTAAGTACGTCACAAGTTACACAATGACCTTAGAAATGACCATTAGGTCAAATTCCAGTGAAAGAAATCGTTGCAAAAAATTAAAAAATACCTTAAAATGTAAAAACTCCAAAGCACAGTAACGACATCAAATTAATATTTTATTTTTATTTTCCCCCAAATTATTTAATTCACTTTTACTCCTCAGTAAATGTAAATTCCAAAAAAAATGTTTACGAGCAAAAATGTGCACAACCTGCTTTTGCAATAAAGAGTTTTGACTTTGTTTTGACGTCGCTTGTGTGTGCAGGTGTTGAGATGATCGCTGCACTGCTGGACGACTCGGCCAACGGCGACCGGCTGCTGGACGCCACGCGCAAGCTCTGCCACGCCTTCAGCGACCTGCTCAAGGCGGCAGAACCGGAAACCAAGGAGGTGAGCTTACGCCTCGGCCACGACCCTAACCAGCGCGGCTTGCGAGCTACGATGCCCTGATTACACATGTACAGTCGAAGACAGAGATATGTATACAGGGGGCCTCAATAAGGTTGAGATTTTCTCAAAAACTTAATAATTCTTATAAATAAACCAATCTTTACACCCGCCTCATCATTCTCCGCATCACCAAAGGTTAACTGGTAGAAAATGCCGCAAGGCATTAAGTTCGCCTTTATACATACTTGTGTAAAAAGTTTAATAATAATAATTCTATTTGTTTTTGATACTGAAATGTATAAATATATTAAATAAGAGATAAAATAAACTTTTATATATCTAACAGTGAAATAATTTTTTCAATAGGTCAAGTAGTTTTTGGGACAATCTCAACCTTAAAAACTCTCCTGTACACCTTTCTCTGTGTTCCACCGTACCTACATTCACGCAAATAAATGATTTGACTTCTTATTTTGTAAACAAATATAATCGTCTAATTACCTGTTGTGATGTAACACTGAAGGAACTGATTGATCGAACCTGTTCATCATTGTGACAAATAAAGTGATCCGATCTAATAATGTCAAAATAACTATGCAATAATCACAGAACAGGTTAAAATGTTAGTAGGGTAGTCTCATAGAGTTTAGAACAGAGGTTCTCAAACTTGTTTCGTCTACCGCCCACTTCAAAAAAATCAATTATTTTTCAGTGCCCCCATTTTTTTTACTTTACCAATAACTTGTTAAAATTTAATTGCTCACAAGCTATCCTACGAAAGCTAAGTTAAATATCTTAAGTTTTATTTTATACAATCAAACAGGGCAGAAATATAAACTAACTAAATATTATAAATTTCAGTGAATTTTAAAATATTAAGTAGGTGAAATTACAAATTAGCCACCGCCCCTTAAAACACTTCAACACCCTAATTTTTTCCTTGTGCCCTTACCTCCCCCCTGTAGGCCTCCAGTGCCCACAAGTGGGCGTTATTGCCCACTTTGAGAATCACTGGTTTAGAAATTACAGAGTGCGATCACTTATCGTTGCCATGTATGTATCTGTATTAATTCCCGTTCTATTTACTTTCCAGCCGCGCCAGAACCTTCTGAACGCAGCCTCCCGAGTCGGAGAAGCATCAACAACGGTCTTGTACACGATCGGCGAGGAAACGGAGGAGGACAAGGAAACACAGGTAACAGACACTAGTCTAGATCGCTCTAGGACATCTAAGAAATCATATTTGTACAGAAAACTCAATTATTGCTACGATAATTTCTATAAAGTATTCTTTGGGAACAAAGAGAAAGAATATGGCGCAGACTTTGATAGTAGCGATGGTAAAACTTACGATGATGATGGTATATATGAAGATGTTGATACTACTAGGAATTGGGGACTGGATGTGATTCAAGAGGAATCCGATAGTGATTATTATAGGAGCTTAGACTACTGTAATGCGTTCTTTAGACCAAACAGACCGGTTACGATAGATGAAATCAACCAGGGAAAAGTATGCCAGGACGATAGCACGAGCAAAGGTAGCGATTTCGAGGCAATACTAGAAAATTGCGAAGGCTATTTGGAAAATAGAAATAACGAAAATAAAAACAATGTTCCGAAGTTATATCCCAAAACAATCTCAGACAAAATCTACAATTTCAAGAAAGATTTCTCTAACCACGATTATGTTAATGTTAATTTCGATAAAAACAAACTTAATCATGATTACGAAACTATTAATATTGATAGAAAGAATAAAAACGAAGTACTCCGACAACAGTTCTTTTCGACTGTCAATAAAAACGATTTAAATGACAAATTCAATAAGTATGACAAGAAAATCGAATGCCATAGCATTAGAAATGATATCACTAAAACTGGTCCAGATGTAAAAGTAGCTGGTTCATTGAATATGAAGTTATTGAACTTAGATAAGTACAATCGCATTTTAACTACAACTGAAACTTTTATGGAGAACGCTGAAGCCAGTTTCACTAAACACGAACTAAATAAACGCAAAGATGATTTAGAGAGTTTCGTTAAGAGAAGCGAGAAGTATTATACGAGCGAGAATCGCGAGAGAACGACTACTGTTCAGCAGTTAAATAATTCCAAAGGTAAAACTGAAATTCATATATTCTATAATCCAACTTTCAAAGCTACTGGTAAAGAAAATATAAGAGGATTCTGTCAATTCTGTAAGCGTCGATGTCCAAGAACTGAATTGAAATGTTGTCGGAGTTGTGTTTGTTTAGAATTGGAGTTGAAACAGGTTTGGAAGGAGAATTGGTTGAACATTCTTTGTTTTGTTGGTATGTTGTTCGTTTTGTTTGCGCTGTTGGTGCAGTGTTTTGTTGGTGAAGAGGTGTGCGAGGGAGCGAGTAATGGTACCGATGGAAATTGTGTGGAAGGGATTTGTTTTCCTGAATAAATGGATATAAAATTAGCTGACGGCTGATTAACCACTGACGGTTGATTAAGTTTTAAATTATTATTCTTTCATGCAATTTTCTATTTATTTAATGTTGATTACTGATTGGGATGCAAGATCCTGAATAATTCTTGAGGGCATTTGGGAGAATAAGATTAGCTAACGGCTGATTAACCACTGACGGTTGAATAACGGTTACTGATTGGTATTCAAGATCCTGAATAATTATTGAGGGTATTTGGCAGAATAAGATTAGCTGATGGTTGATTAACGTTTTAAATTGATGATTATTATTTCGTATAACTTTTGCTATTTACTTAACGTGGTAGGAACATTCAAGTAGCTTGGAATTCATGTTGCTGAATAGAAGTTGGAGAGTATTTGGGATATAAAAATTAGCTGACGGCTAATTAACCACTGACGGTTGATTAACGTTTTAAATTTGTTGATTATTCTTTCGTATAACTTTTGCTATTTACTTAACGTGGTAGGAACATTCAAGTAGCTTGGGATTCATGTTGCTGAATAGAAGTTGGAGAGTATTTGGGATATAAAAATTAGCTGACGGCTGATTAACCACTGACGGTTGATTAAGGTTTTAAATTGATGATTATTCTTTCGTATAACTTTTGCTATTTATTTAAAGTAGATCCAGGAACAAGAATCCCAACTGATAATGCTGCTATTCATAAACCTAGTTAAACATCACTTCCTTTAAATCGTGTTGCTATCCCTTTCACACTTCGTTAAAGAAGGTTAAGATAGAAAGGGACAGGGGACCTAAACGGTGGCGTAACTTTAAATCACGTTTATGAATAACAGCCTAAAAGTTTAAGGGTATTTGGGATACTAAATTTACCTGACGGTTTATTAAAGTTTTTAAATGATTATTATTTCAGCAGTTTTGGATATGCGTGAGAGTTGTGTAGATGGAATTAATGTTTCTGAATAAGAACTTAAAGGGTATTTGGTATTATAATTAACTGATGGATAATTAACTGATGGATAATTAACGTTTTAAATTATTATCTCTTCATCATACAAATATTTTATGCAATTTTTAGTACTGGTCGTTTACAATTACCATGAATAATTAGGACTTAATAAGTAGTAGTACAGTCGAAGACAGATAAGTATACAGGAGGCCTGAATAATGTTGAGATTTACTCAAAAACTACTGGACCGAATTTAATAATTGTTTTACAGTTACATTTCTTTAACTTTTATCTATCAAACAGTGAAAGAATTTTTGCAATAGGTCAAGTAGTTTTTGAGAAAATCTCAACCTTAAAAACTCCTGTACACCTTTCTCTGTGTTCCACCGTACCTTAGAAGACAACTTTATTTATAAGAAATACATAGGGTTTTATGGTGCATGAGTTTAATTTTAAGATTTCAATTTATATTACTTCAGCTGTCCTTTTCCTTTACTTTCTCTATTTTACTTATTTCATTACAAAATACAAAGCGCTGTCTATATCTATAACTTATCGCTGTTGCCCATAAACGGGACTTAAAAGTTATCTCACGATTTAAACCGAAGTCTTTTTATTATTATTTTTTACGAAGGGTGAAAGTGACAAACTCTGTTAAACTAGTGTTATGGCTAACAATCTTTATTTCAATGTTACTTACGATATTTCCGATACTTTAAGAGAAAAGAGTAAAATAAATACATGGGTTAAGTTTTGATTTTCTCAAAGACCCTTAACAATAAAAATTCCTTAACGGTGGTTAGTTGTGACAGTTGCTTAACCGTCGACTTTGTATAGTGATTATTTTATCGAATGAATTCAAGGACACCCTTTTTTTTCGGGGGGAAAATCATCTAGATATCATGATACCTCCTTGCCACGGGGAGGCGAGGATGGTTATGTCGGACTCTTACCGACTAAAAACCCCTCGGTGTTCCGTCTCGCCGCCCTATGACGGACAACAATTCAAGGCCACCCTGTATTATGTGACTACGACTGTACTTTCTCATATGTACTTAATTTTCTATAATAATTTAATAATCAAAGACAAAATAAGGGAAAAGACTGCGAAATGACAATTTTTACCAGTTAAGTTGTACTTAATTGATATTATTTATTAATTTAATTTATAAATTGGTTGTTTTGTTAACAGTGTTAATTTATACTAATCTAGTCGGTTTAATTAATTATTTAAATTGTGGTTATTGGCAGCTAATACAGGATGGGTCTAAATAATGATCAGATGATGTTTTTAGATACGATACTATACATGATGTAACGGAAAGGGTATATGAAGCCGAAGGGAGGGTGTTCAATATCGGTAACTGAACACCTTTTGTTCTACAACTTTTCTGATTTTCGCAAAAAAAATTTTTTTGACACTGATCGATTTGTATGAGACGTTAATTTATTTTTTATTCGAAAATTCGTAGAGCTAAAGTTGTTCAGTTGCCGATACTGAACACCCTCCCTTCGGCTTCATATACCCTTTCCGTTACTGTATACTACTATTTTCTTCATATATAATTTGTTTTGGATGCGATTCCGTCGTCATCTCTAAATCTTATCTGATTATTTTTTAGACAAAAATTATTTGGTTCTAAGTCAAAGAAAACTATTTGAAATCAGTATTATTCGGTAGAGATCTAAATTTTTCCAGTTTTTTTTAACAAAATTGTACATAAAGTTTTTCTTATTTACTAACTTACAAAATGTATTATGTACTTATACATTGACAAACTAATATGCTGTGAAATATAAGTACAAATGAACATACATAAATTATCATACTAAAGTTTGTATGTGATGTTTTTAAAAAAAGCGGGACAAAACCTTGAAATACATTGAAAGCAACGGTAATCTATGAAACTCTATGTAACTCTATGAAATATGACAGACTGAACGCCGCAACGGAGCGTCAGCGGCACAGCAAGGGCGCGTCAACCGTGCGGCGTTCTGTCTGCCATCTTTTGTAAAGTTTCATACATCACCACTGCCGTTTCGCTGCCAGAATTTTTTATTTATTAAAAAAAAGGAAAATTTGATTTTATTTATACATCACACACAACCTAAGTATGGGTATTATTTTTTACAATACAAGTGACGGGGTGAATATCAAAAGGTGACATGTCCTTTTCAGAAATTTACAGAAATCGATAAATACCGCTACATTTTGGAGTCTTCGCATAATATTTTGCCTTCCATGAGCCAACTAGCGCCGCCAATCTTTAAAAAATAATATGTTCCAATTTAATCAACATTATTAAAAAGCTATGTACACAATCTTTATTAGGATAAACACTATTTTTCAATATACAATACATGACATAATTGCGACAAGCTAAGTTGTAGTTCACAAATGTGCCAAAAACGGCCGTTTTTCGCAATTATGCGAACTACAACTTACCGAAATTGAATCACGTTATAAATAAGCATTTAAAAAATAGTATTTATCGTAATAAACATTTTGTAAATAGCTTTTTTAATAAAATTGATTATATTGGGAGATATTATTTTTTTAAGATTGGCGGCGCTAGTTGGCTCATGGAAGGTCAATTGCCTTGGTTAAATTTTTTTATCCTGAAAAAATTAGCGACATTCATTTAGTTATTTTGCGATTTTTTTCGATTTCAGTTGATATTCACTTCTTTAAATATCATATCATGAAACATAATTTTGTTGTATCTGTACAATTTGCTTATTTTTGTTATTATTTTAATAGTTATCTTATTTTTGTTACTCATTAAGTTTTGTACCAGACTTGCCCATGATAACATATGTTTTAATGCTTTCAATATCACTACCATGACCTCGCTGTAGTACGTTCACACGCTAGCGACTACGCAATATCGGTAGCTACTAGGTATATGCGTAAGAGTTGCGTAACATAACTATACCCATAGTACAGGAACAGGACTTCCCAACCGGTGGGGCGCCTCCCCAGGGGGGCGTGAAGAGATCACGAGAGGGGCGTCGTGTTTGGAAATCTAAAAAACACAATTTTAAGTCTTTCTTTTATTTGAAGGGACAGTGGTAGAGACCCCCGCTCCGGGTCGTATCTCGTCCAAAGCATTTCCCTCGCAATCCCGCGCGGTAACGCTGCTGGTGTGATGGGAACATTTCGACGAGACACGACCCGAGACGGCGACTTTTATATTTGATTTGAGTCTTTCTTAAATCAACTAATTTTATTATCCTTATAAATCCATTTCTAGAAGTGAACACCATAGTTACAATTTATTCGATTATGGTTGTAAATGATGTAATAATAAATTATAAATAATAAATTTGTTTATTGTCACTTAAGCATTTTCACTTAACTATATTGGTGAGCGCTAGCTCCCACACTAGGATTCCCTGTGTTGTGGGAGACTAGTCTCTCCCTGGAGTACAAATAATTACAAATGACAAAAAAACATTTAGCTGGCGATAAAAACGTATGTGTGTGTGTGTGAGGGTGTGTGTGTAAGGGTGAGGGTATGTGTGTATGTGTGACGGTGACTGTGTGTGTGTGAGTGAGGTGTATGTGGGTGCGTTGGGGAAGGGTGCGTCATGGTGAGTGTGTGTAAGAGGGTGTGTGAGTGAGGTGTATGTGGGTGTGTTGAGGAAGGGTGCGTTATGGTGAGTGTGTGTGATGGATATTATATATATATATATATATATGTATGTATGCCTAGTTTTAGTTTTTGTATTAGTTTATTTTTATGTCAATTTCTGATAGCTTAGTTATTAGGTACCCGATATTGTCTCTTATTTTTGGATTTTAAGTAGCTCCTCTGTGTTGGAGTACCCAAGACCAATAAGCCATTCGTTCATCTTTCTCTTACAGGTATATCTAGTGCAGTCTACGATGGCAAGGATTTTGTTAGTTTTAGTGTAGATGTAAGGGCCTAAGAACATATATGATCGTTGTGCGAATTTAGTTTTAATTCGCGTGTTAGACCAGGTTTGTAATCGTTGTGATCTATTGGATACAGTCATTGTGTCAGTGGCAGTTTTGTGAAAACGGAGAATTGAGGCTAAGATATATAACTGTCTAACAGTAAGGGTTTTACATTCCTGATACAACAGATCGGTGGGATGCCTAAATGTTTTTTTATAGGAAACTTTTAATATAGCACGCTGAGCCCGTTCTATTCGGAGGAGATTACTTGTGCAAGCTGCTCCCCATGTTGTGACACAGTAGCCGAGAATGGACTGACATAGGGCCGTGTACGTTAGCTTAATCGTATTTTCATCAGCCACTGATCTCAGTCGTTTAAAGATAAACAAAAGCTTCCTGACTCTTCCACTGAGAACCTCAATTTGCTTTCTCCAGTTTAGCCGGTCATCCAGAATTACTCCGAGATATTTTATATGTTTAACTTTTTCCAGTGTTGGACACACGCAAGTTCCGTCATCCAAGTGGCTACATGTGTGCAGCCTTATGCTAAGATTGTCGGGGGCTGATGTTTTTTGTGTGATGGAGAAACAAACATATTTAGTTTTTTGGGCATTTAGTGTGAGTAGGTTCATCTGAAGCCACCCCGCAACCCTTCTCAATCCGTTTTCAGCTAATTTTGAGACAGAATTCCAGGATTTTGCATGGAATATAAGTGCTGTGTCATCCGCAAACGCTAGTACAGTGGCTTGGGCCAAATTCAGCAAACATAGATCGTTAATATATATAAGAAAGAGAGTTGGCCCAAGCACACTGCCCTGCGGGACTCCGAAGGAAGGGATTGCGTATTCGCTGCGAATGTTTCCCATGCACACTCTCTGTTTCCGGTTTGTAAAGTATGACTGAAACCAGTCTAGGGCTACCCCTCGTACTCCCAATAACTCCATTTTTTTCAGAAGTATTGGCCGGGAAACGGTATCAAATGCTTTGGCGAGGTCAAGAAAGACACCGATGCACTTATGTCCTTTGTCTAGGTGGTTAGTAATGGTGTTGGCCAATTGTAATACGGCGTCCTCTGTAGACCTGCCAGCACGAAAACCATATTGGTTCCCGGCCAATAGTTCCTCTTTTTCGAGAAAAGATAATAGGCGTTTATTTACAAGCTTCTCGAGAATTTTTGAAATAGAGGTTAGTAGTGATATGGGTCTGTAGTTGGAAGTAACGAGGGGATCACCGGCTTTATATACTGGGCAAACATTGGCTATTTTTAGACAGTCAGGTACGATTCCAGTTGATAGGCTTAGGTTACAGAGATATGTAATAGGGACTACTAGTGATGATCGACCTAACTTTATGATTTCATTGCCGATGTCATCCCAACCTGGTGCTGATTTTGTTTTTAGATTGTTGATGATCTTCAATATCTCAATTTCGTCCGTCGGGGATAAGAACATAGAGGTCTGGGGAGTTTTTGTTAGTCGTGTTGTGTCTGTGAGATGCTGCTCGGATTGCTCGATTTCTTCTAGAATATTATTGGCTAAGTCAGACCCAACTGACGTAAAATAACTATTGACTCTGTTTAGCGATTCTTTCGGATCCGTGCATGCTTTCAGTAGTTCTGTACTTCCAGGTTTTCTTCCATTGAGATTGCAGATTTTTCTAATAGTTTCCCAGGTCTTTTTGCTGTCGCCTTTGGCTGCATCTAGCATGGCACAGTCGTATTTGTTTTTCGCATTTTGTATTATATTATTGCAAAGGTTCCTGTACACTTTATATTCCTTTTGTGCCACCAGATCGTTAGGTCGTTTCCTTGCTTTCATATGTAGCAAGTCACGTCGTCTTATGCATCTGATGAGCCCGGGGGTAACCCATGGCATTCGTATTGCTTTTGAGTTACTTGTCGTTGTTTTGGACCTATGTTTGATTAGTTTGTCATTAAGTGTGTCTATAAATTCTTGGAAGGCATTGTTTGGGTCAGTGTGATGGTATAGTTTTGTCCAGTCAGTGTCCACTAGGTCCTTTAGTAAGTTTGGAAAGTTCGTCTTGATGTGAACTTTTGGGTCTATATTGAGTTTGGGGTAACTTTTGTCAATGCCAATTACGACTGTATCGTGGTCAGTAATCGCTGAACCACAAACCACAATACGGGCTTCCCTAACAGACCTAATTAGCGCATGGTCGAGGCAATTGTGGTCATGGGTAGGCAGAGTATGACCAGAAACTAGTCCAAGGTGAGCTGTTAGGTCTAGATATTTTTCGGACCTAGGATCATTTGTTCCTGGTTTAATATCAATATTAATATCTCCTGTTATTACTAAAGTTCCGCAACTAATTGTGCTCACGAGCGTCTCTAACGAGGCTAAGAAAACATCGATATTGTAGATAGATGGCGAACGATATAACGCTAGTATAGTGAATTCGTTGTCAATCCTTATTAGTAGGCAATTAGCGTCATTGAATGGTGGCTCTTCAATTTGTACAGATAGGTCTTCTCGAGTGTACACCACAATCCCATCATTTTGGTTTAGGTACTTTTTAGAGTAATATCCGTGATAATAATCCATAGGTATCTGTGTATATCTCTCATTGAGCCAACATTCTGTTAAAATTATGACATCAGGGCGGAATTGTAATCTTGATAAAAATAATAATAGTGTATCAAAGTTTTTCCGTATACTCCTAATGTTTTGTGTGACAACTGTAAGTTGGTTAGTAGTGTCCCCTAGATTTTGTCTACATTGTTCAGGATTGAAGATATGCACGCTTGGTATTAGTTCTGTGCTGTCAAGTTCCTCAATGAGTCTTCGATTATCGAGTTTTAAATTGAATTAAATCTAATTGCACATATAATGACAGGTTACCAAAATAAGGGAAATAATGTGGCAGGAATTTATTTACTACTACTAGGGATTCTAAGAGCATTTTATGTATTTGTATTAGAGATTTTATGTCACCTTGTGAGGAGTTGTAGGCAAACATATGCATTTTGTTGTGAGTGGTACTTTGTTTGTGTTTATATGTGAGAATGTAATTGGGAAGTATGTGTGAATATTGTAATTGGTATGTATTATGATATTGTGTATGTAAGGTAGGTAAGAAGTAGTGTGTGAAAGGTATGTGTGAAACTGCAATATAGTTACAATACTGGATAATTATTAGATTACAATATTGAATGTTTAAATTACAAAACTGAATGGACATTAAATAATATAACATAACAAACGTTAAATAACAATACTGAGTAATTTTTATACATATTAGATTTAAACTTAGTCATGCATTCTTTTTCAATATATTAATATGAGATTCATTTTTAATCAGTATGTATGGCTCGCCTTCTTTTTTCCGGAGGTAAACCTTCCCGTTAGATGTCCAGCAGTACGCATAATTTCCCGTTTTGGATAGATCCCTCGCCAGGAAGTGGAGCCGCTTCGCTTTGGGTGTAAGGAGCTCCGATAAATAGATAGGAGTGTTCTGAGGAGACAATCCGAGATGGGCACAAGTTAGTTGATTATTCGGGTTGTTTTTGTTGCGTTGTTTGGCAGCATTAAGAATGTTAGTTTTCAACAGGGTGTTTGTGAACTCTGCCACGATAGTGCTAGTACTTTGTTCCGGTTTTGCAGGAAGACGGAAAACATCGCGCAGATCGCTAGATGAGATAGCGACATTTAAATTGGACGCTAAAGTTTGTATCATTTTGAACATGTCATCCTTTTTTTCGTCTTTCTTTTTCGGGATGTTGCGGATTTCGATGCAGGTTTTCCTTGAGTTCCTATCCAGGGTTTCCATTTTGTCCTCTAGCACATTTATGTCAGATTCGAGAGCTTTGCGGTCGTTCTCGAGACGGGAGATGTTTTGTTGCATGTCCTCGAGCTTTGCGGACATATCCTCCACTGATTTCTCGATATCTAAGTTGGTTTTTTGGATGGAGTTATTTTGAGTTTTTACATCCGAAATATGTTTCTCCAGTGTATCGAGGCGGGCCTCAAGTCGTGTGCATTGATCATTTTGAAAAGAAGTTAACATTTGTAAGATATCATCACGAAATGACGCAAATTTATCAGGCTCGCTATCTTCTCCAGAGAAACGCCGCCGACGCTTTTTCTCTCTCTGAGGCTCTTTGCTCTTGGTAGTAGCTGTCTGTCTTGGTAATATCTGTTCAGTTGATGTTGACTCAGATACACTTACATCCAATTGGGATGCAGAATGACATCTTTCCCTCATCGGCGAGCGCATTATGTTAGGCATTTTTATTTATGAAACACAAAAGTAGGCCTAAAAGTGAATCGTGCGAACTGCCGCCGGCTATTAGTCACCTTATGGGCGGGGTCAATACCTGATTATGATTTGTTGCGCCGGGGCAGGTAGGCGGGTTCTTAACGCGTGCCGAGATGCACAGGTATGTAATATATATATTGCGTTCGCTCGAATTATGAGCTATCACCTTCTAATCAGATAGACTTTCAATGCCCAGTACCAGGGGATCAGAGCCGGTTTGAAGTAGCTTTGTCCTCTGGTTACGTATGTGTCAATTAATTATAGACTCACGCGCGCACGATTTAGGCTGCTTCCAGCTTGGTGTGATGGTGGGCGATGCCACTTTCACGTCATCCAGTCACTTGTTGTGTTGTTATGCACTCCTATTTTTCGTCGAGGATTGTTTGTAGGTTATTTCAAATGATATTAATTTAATTAAGTTGATTTAAATATGACACGTCTTATCTTGACCAGATCCGAGAGGGGAGAGGATGATTGAAAATAGTTATTTTGTATTTGTACCTATGTATGTAAATACAGTACAATTAAAGGGGGCGTGAATATATATATTTTAAACCGGGGAGTCTCGATTCAAAAAGGTTGGGAAACCCTGCTTTAGTATGTATAATACGATGAAGAGTTTCGGTGGGCGTGGCATGTGGTGGCTCAGTTGGTAAGAGCGTATCACGGAATGACAAGGTCGTGTCACGGACTTGAAATCCTGCCCACGGCAAGAATTTTTTCATCATGTTTAAATGACAATGCCAGATTCTGCCCCACTATCAACCGCATGATGTACAAGATATCGAATAAATGTAAAAACATCTCCGTTTTTTATTAAAATTATTGGTTTAAAACAAAGTCTTGTACATCAAGCTAGTCGAAAAAACAGCTTAATTAAGATTTCAGAAGATAGTAAGAAATCGAAGCGAATTATAATTTTTTTAGTTATTCTTCTATAGGAGTTGCGAGAGTAGTAGAAAATGATACTGATTATGATTATGCAATATGAAACCTGTAATAAGTCCCCAACAAAATGATAGGTACAGCTTCAATGGTCACGTAGTTATGTAAGCTCCATTGAAATGTGGTAATGTCATTTGTTCACCGAGCATGGATAATGGGTAATACAAATTTTGAGCTACTAGGTTTGTTCGGTTCGCGCTGTTAACGGCCAGTAGCTGAACTAAATTGTCTCAATCACCAATCTTGGTACTACGTTATTACGCAGTCGTTATCGAACGAATTGACTAGCAACCCAATGATAGTGTAACTGATGAGGTTTGGTTTCCGATTTAAACAGTGAAAATGTATACCGCAGCCCAAATCAAGTGTCTTTGTAAACAAATATGATCGTCTAATTACCTGTTGCGATGTAACACTGAAGGAACTGATTGATCCAACGTGGTCATCATTGTGACAAATAAAGTGATCCGATCTGATAATGTGAAAATAACTGTGCAATAATCACAGAACAGCTTAAAATGTTAGTAGGGTAGGGTAGTTTTTGTTTACAAAATAAGACACTTGATTTGAGTTTCGGTTTATATTATGTGTGCGGGTAATATCTACAGTCTGTCCCAATCCAATGGTCCGTGGATGTAAACAAATCACTAACCGCACTTACGTATTTACCAATCACGATTTGCTTGAGCCAGCTTTGGCCAGTGGGAATCAAATGAGTCAGTTCAGAGTGATACAATCGAAATTCCAATCACTTCCAGTCTAACTTTCAAACGCCATGTTTGTTTACATCCATGGACAATTGGATTGGGACCGTCTATATAGTCATACATAACTACAGTATTTGGTTATTGTTTGTTAATACATTTGCTTCGGCCGCCATTTTGGATTTTTATTTACGACTAACTGTCCGACAAAGTAAATGTAGTGACAATGATAACTAGATACTAATATACCCCAGCACTGTAGTGTAGGCAACGGGTGACCGGCACGGAGGCAGGAGGCATACGTTGTGTAAGTGACAGATAAGGGATTTTGCTCTTTACGTCAAACTTAATGATGAATCCGAATATATATATCATAAATCATGTTTCTAACCGAATGTTAGACATGGTTGTCGGAATACTACTACTGTTGTCCGATAGATAGAATTGCGTAACATACCCTTTAAGTATGTATAAAGCGATGAAGATTTTCGGTGGGCGTGGCGTGGCCTGTGGTGGCTCAGTTAGTAAGAGCGTGTCACGGAATGACAAGGTCGCAGGTTCAAGTCCTGCCCACGGTAAGAATTTTCATCATGTTCTAATCTGAATATAGTCACGAAACTTGCTGAAGAGAGCTCGTAGGATGGTAGTGAACATTTGAACTGTATTTTCTCTCTCGAAAAAGAGAAGGATGACAATATTTGACATGTATCGAAAAGTAAATGTTTTTCATTAGATATTATTACAAAATAGACACAAATTCATGTTCAACTATGAAATCAAAATTGAAATTAGTGGAAAAATGAAGTAACTACAGGCATTTAGAAAAGTTGCATTAGAAAGAGACTGAAACAGTACACGACGTATTGTGACTGTGACGTCATACCGTGGTAGCGCCATACAAACTTCATACTAAAGACGGGTTTGCTAGAAAGAGATGAAGCATCCCCCAGCACTTGACTTAACCGCTTAATATCTTCGGTATTAGTTGAGATATCGCAAAACTGATGTCACAGTTCTCTTCAGCAGGAGCATGAGAGTTGAGGGATGCAATAAAAAATGAGTCAAATACCCTATTGCTCTGTTTTTTGGGTTCCGTACCTCGAGACGAAAAAGGGAACCCTTATAGGATCCGTCCGTCTGTCAAGATCTATATCTCAGAAACGCGTGGACTGATCAAGTTGAAATTAATACCCAATACTCAGGTCTGCAACCTCATGCAGACGTGAACAAATCAAACTTCTACGTCAACGAAATCTAAAGATATGGCCGTTTATGTCGCCTTTTTCCGCTTATTTGTATGTACACTCAAGAAACTCCAAACCTATAGGGTACTTCGCGTTGACCTAGAGTCATGAAATTTGGCAAGAAGCCAGGTCTTGTCCTCGACCGTACGATACCAAATTGTCCCAATAATGCCCAGTAATTCTAAGGAAAGTAAGTTATGCCGTCTCCTTGGACACGAAAACAGATATGTTTTTCTTTTATTAAAATACCGTCGTTTTCGTTATTTAAAAATTAGGCTAAGATCGTGAAAATTAAAAAGGGCGTAGATGACGTCACATTACTGAAATAGTGTCGTTCCAAAATCAGTGAATGCCCATGTTTCGGACGTTTTCGATATTTGTAAGAGTTTTTATTGTCAGTGGACTCGCCATATATGATTCTGACTACCTAGAAATCATTGAAAAACTTGCGGCGGTTGGGGTTTTTTAGACCAGCCCAAGCACACCAGCAGATAGGGTAGGTAAGTAGGGGTTCAAATAAAAAGATGAGGTAGGTTCACCAGTTTATTGAAGCCGTTATATCACACTTCCTCCATACGCCCTAGGTCTAGACTAGGACACAATCACTGGCCTTGAGTCTTCGAGCATCGGCAGCTCAGAACCTGCAGATCCGTGTCCAGGTGGCTAGATTTAGGCTGGAACTCCAGCTAGTCAGCATGCAGTAAAAGTAGGTCAAGGTGATCTCGTGCCGTGGATCCTGGGGACCAAGCACAGCATTAGCTGGCTGTCCTGCAAGTGCCTCGCCACCAACTGCTACCAAACCCAAAGTCCAGCGACCCGATCCAGTCAGGTTAGCAGCTTGGCAGACAGACAGGCAGAATAGAAAAGAATAGAACAGCCTAAGCACTAAACAATGCTCAATAGGAAATCACCCCAGCGGGAAAATCCTTAAAACACTCACAGTAGAATATCAGTTTAATTAAAATGCGCGCGCACAGCTGCCGCGATGAAGGTTTCAGATGAAGTGCGGGGGAAATGTCCGATGGCCGTTAAAACCGTTAGACTCGAGTGACGTCATCAGCAATAACATTCGCGAAATCCATCTGTAGGTAAACTGAGAAAAACGCGGTAAACTGACGCAATCGACGCGAGGAGGCGCTGCTCGTCAAGAAACGGAGCTATGCTGTTAAAATCGTCCTAACTACCGGCTTGCAGGTGGCTTCAGAAAACGTGCAACGTTACAAACTGTGACAAACAAAACTACAATGTATTACTTGGCTGCAGGGGCTAGATTCCCTTTGCCTACTACGTCAGAGCCACGTACTTCCGGAATCACTAATTATTGCAGTACGATTTCAACTCTTACGACGCAGATAATAAGAACGGTCCAAAGTGTTACACTTGATCTGCTGTACATACAAATAAGACCAATATTTTGTCAAGCATACCAACCACACATGGCAATTATGACAAATACGAATAACCAAGTGAAGTGCCATCATTACATTTTAAGATGTATGCAAGATGTAAACAAAGAAATGAAAAGAAAATTGTAATACAGTCGCTTGCAACCGATTGCTATAGTTTGCTCCAAACCTTAACTTATCCTTTCTTTCGCAGGACATCCTGCTGTCTCTGGCCAAGGCTGTGGCCAACACGACGGCCGCGCTAGTGCTGAAGGCCAAGAACGTGGCCGCCCAGTGCCGCGACGACCAGCCGCTGCAGAACACGATCATAACGGCCGCCACGCACTGCGCGCTCGCCACGAGCCAGCTGGTCGCGTGCGCCAAGGTGAGTCCAACACTCGGCACCGGCCTGGGCCAAGGCAGTGGCCAGCACATCGCACCGGCCTGGGCCAAGGCTGTGGCCAATACGATCGCGTTGGTGTTATAGTAAAATTTTGGGCTGTATGTTCAATAACCCTTACCTAATTACGCATTATCCATGCTCGGTGAATAAATTGGAACATGATGAAAACTAACCGAATGTTAGACATGGTTGTCGGATTAATACTACTATTGTCCGATAGATGGAGTTGCGTTGACCTTTAAGTATGTATAAAGCGGTGAAGATTTTCGGTGGGCGCGACGTGGCCTGTGGTGGCTCAGTTGGTACGGAATGACAAGGTCGCAGGTTCAAGTCCTGCCCACGGCAAGAAGTTCCAAGAAAATACATTTATTTAATACAACATACATAGTGAAATTGCACTAAGGGTCGATTTTTCAATCGCACTGAAACCCGTTGAAGCAGTCAATCAAAAACGAACCTTATGCATCCAGGTCGTAGCCCCAACTCTGAGCAACCCCGCGTGTCGCGAGCAAATCATCAGCGCGGCGCGCCAAGTGGCGCAGGCGGTGGACCGGCTGGTGGCGGCGTGCCAGCTGGCGCCCGAGCACGCGGCGCCGGGCGTGGACCAGCTCACGGCGGCCGCGCAACGCGTTACGGACGAGCTGGAGAGGCTGCTCGCGCATTGCGATTTTGGTGAGTTACTTTAATTTATACTTTATTGTAGAGCTCGGTGGCTCAGTGGTTGTGTCAATGGACTTGCAATATGCCTCCATATTGCAAGTCCATTGACACAACCACCCCACTCCCAGGTTCGATTCCCAGCTAGGGCAGCCATGTACCAATGAGTTATCCTCGGTTTTTTCGATGGAAAAACTTACGTACATTTACCGAGTGCTCTCAAAAACGGTGAAGGGAAACATCGTGATGAAACCTGCATGTCGTAGAAAAAAAATATCTAAGGCATGTGAAATCCGCCAACCCGCACTGGGCCCGCGTGGTGGATTGTGGCCCGAGCTCCCTCGATGTAAGGGAAGGTCTGTGCCCGAGCAGTGGGGACATATAAATAGACTGATGATGATACTTTATTGTATACGAAAAAAACAGGTGCAATATTACAAGAAAGCAGATGTACAGTCGAAGTATACAGGGGGCCTCAGTAAGGTTGAGATTTTCTCAAGAACTACTGGAATTTAATAACTCCTTTTTATTTATTTGTTATTTATTCACATACAATATAGCTTACAGAGATATATCTCTAAAACACTACATGTCACTTTAATAATATTCACAATATAATCAATACAATCAGTATAAATGGACATTACAAACATAAAATAACATTACATGGGTCAGCTGGAAGAAATCACTCAATAGAGATAAGTGCGCCCTTTGTACAAATTAATTTTTAAGTTTTATTTGTTATGTTGTGTACAATAAAGTGTTAAATAAATAATACAAACATCCACTTAAATATCTATACACGTGCCCAGTAAAAGCACCAATTCTAACGACAAATACGTCGACGTCCTCGCGAGCAGCTTTCTTCTTTACAGTTACATAGTTTTAACTTTTATCTATCAAACAGTGAAAGAATTATTGCAATAGGTCAAATAGTTTTTATGAAAATTTCAACCTAAAAAACTCTTCTGTACACCTTTCTCTGTGTTCCACCATACATGGCTGCCCTGGCTGGAAATCGAACCTGGGGCCTCCGTTTCGAAAGTTCATTGACCTAACCACAGCCACGGAGCTCTCAAGTTTAGATTGCTAATAATAGGAAAAACAACATAAGCAGATCATACTGAATGCTTGATTGCACACTTAGCTTCAATATTCTGTAACATGTACTCAATCCTTATCCTATTGTCACAGATCGTCGCGCGCAGCCGAGTGTCACGGAGCGCACCGTTGAGAGCGTGATGACTGCGAGTGAGCGCGTGGTTGTGGCCGGCGACCCGGCTGAGATGGTGCGCCACGCGCGGCTCCTGGGGCAGGCCACCGCGCACCTCATCACCAACATCAAGGTCAGCATCAGACCGTATCACTAGACTATTGAGACTCCAGGCGGCTCATAGTGCCCTGGTACTTGAGGTGGGACTTACAGAGCTGGGGTTTCTGAGTGGACACAGCGAGTGTTGAGTGAGACATAGTGAGACTCGTCATGGGCTCCTGGTACTTGTGAAGCAAATTCATCATCATCATCAGCTCGTAACAGTCCACTGCTGGACGCAGGCCTCTTCCAAAGCGCGCCACTCAGCCCGATTCTCTGCCTTTTGCATGCAGTCTCTGTTAGCCACCGTGCGCAAGTCATCCCTCCATCTAGTCCACGCTACGTGTACCCGTTCGTGGCCTCCATTCGAGAACTCGTCTCCCCCATCGGTTCTACGACAACTGTGATTTTTGTTCACTTGACATCAAGGTCAATCATAAATAAATAAAGCCTTTTATTCAATACTAGCCAACAGCAGAACAATGGTAAGACTTACAGTATGATTTTAAATCTTACGACGCAGATAATAAGAATGTTCCAAAGTGTTAGACTTGATCTGCTGTTAGCTGTACGTGTAATGTCCCAATGTTGGGCAAAGGCCTCCCCCCAACCCTTCTAGGAACTTGACGTTTTTAAGAGAGGATGGTCTGAGTCTGCGCAGAATAGAGATATAAACAATTTATCTCCCAAGGTTTCAGAAAACCCGGTCCTTTGAAAGGCTTGCACGGAGACATAGGTCCAACGCGTAGAGGCCCCTTAGAGAACTGTAATTTGAAGGGATATGTGATGCACCTAGCGGGACCCGTCTCTGAGCGCATCTGACTGCACTCAATGACAGACCCCGTCAGGTGCATAAACTATTATAGCATTGAGTGGAAATTAAAACTTGAAGGTTTGGAGTGTTGGTGGGTCAGTCTTTAAACAATTTATTATTATTCGTCTCTCAGACGGAAGCAGAGAAGCAGCCGTCCGATTGCCAGCGCAAGCTGCTGGCGGCCGCCAAGCTGCTGGCCGACGCCACCGCCAGGATGGTGGAGGCGGCACGCCAATGCGCGTCGTCGCCGCAGGTAACTGTGGGGATAGAGGGGGGAATGCTGTACGTCAGACGGAGGAAGAGCTCGATGGCGCTGTAGACTTGCGATACGGAGGTCCCAGGTTAGATTCCCAGCCAGGATATGTACGGTGGAACACAGAGAAAGGTGTACAGGAGAGTTTTTAAGGTTGACATTTTCTCAAAAACCACCTGACCTATTGCAAAAATTATTTCACTGTTTGATAGATAAAAGTGAACACTATGTAACTGTAAAAGAATTATTAAATTCGGTCCAGTAGTTTTTGAGAAAATCTCAACCTTACTGAGGCCCCCTTTATACTTATCTCTGTCTTCGACTGTACCAATGAGTTATCCTCGGTGTTTTCGACGGAAAAACATACGTACATTTACCGAGTGCTCTCAAAACGGTGAAGGAAAACATCGTGATGAAACATGCAAACCTTAGATCAAATCTAAGGCATGTGTAATCCGCCAATCGTCACTTCTTTCTCCATGTAAGGGCAGCTCCGAGCAGTGGGGTCATACATATACACTGGCGGTATTGAAGTACCAGGCTACCAGAACTGACAAAGAAGTACCTTGCTAGTCACTATTACTTGCATTTGTCGTGGATCATGGTAAAAACTCCTTAGATGTAATAAAAGGTATGAGCCCGAGCAGTAGGGACATACAAAAATAGACTGATGATAATATTGGAAGTACCAGGCTACCAGAACTGACAAAGAGGTAGCTTGCTGGTCACTGAGGCGCGTATTCATAAACGTCATTTAAGGGCCTTCCATGAGCCAACTAGCGCCGCCAATCTTAAAAAAACAATATCTTCCAATTTAATCAATTTTATTAAAAAAGCTGTGTATACATTGTTTATTACGATAAATACTATTTTTTAAATGCTTATTTATACCATGATTCAATTTCGCTAAGTTGTAGTTAGCATAATTTTAGACGGCCGTTTTGACACATTTGAGAACTACAACTTTGCTTGTCGCAATTATGCCATGTATTGTATATTGAAAAATAGTATTTATCCTAATAACGATTGTGTACATAGCTTTTTTAATAAAAAATTATTAATATGGAAGATATTATTTTTTTAAGATTGGCGGCGCTAGTTGGCTCATGGAAGGCCCTTGAAGTTAATAGTTCATTTTAAGTATTAATAATTCCTCAATTATCCACAGGACCGCGAAAAGCAAGAAGCGCTTCGCAAAGCAGCGGAAGAGCTCCGCTACATTACAGTAGACTACGCCCAAGGACAAGACATCGTTGGCTCACAAATAGCTCGACTCCAAGACAGCGCTCGACAGGCTGCCTCCAGCGCCACGCAGCTGATCACGTCGTCACACAACGCCACGCAGTACAACACTAACAAGTATTCGCAGGTGAGTCCTACAACGCGGTGACGATATTTTCACGTGATTAGATATATATGTCGTAGGTAGATGGTGGGAGGTGGCGCGTTGGATCGATGCGTTACACTAGGGACTGTTGACTAGGCACTTATAAGCGACTAGACTTATAGATGACTAGACTTACAGGTGGGTTAGACCTATAGCCTATAGTCGGTCAGACTTATTGGTTAGTCACCAATACTTATATTCAGTTAGACTTATAAATGACTAGACTTATGGGTGGGTTAGACTTATAGGTGACTAGACTAATGTTCGGTTAGACTTATAGGTGACTAGACTAATGTTCGGTTAGACTTATAGGTGACTAGACTAATGTTCGGTTAGACTTACAGGTGACTAGCGGTTAGACTTATTGTTGTAATACCTATTTGGTGATTACTTTTTAATCAAAATTATATTTTTTTAGAAGAGTTTACACTCTGTTTAAATTTAAATTGTGTCAACCTGACTTCCAGAATAAATTCTACCAAGAAATGACTTGCTTTTAATTTTATTTGTACAACACTTATAGATGACTAGACTTACGTGTGGGTTAGACTTATAGATTACTAGACTTATGTTCGGTTAAACTTATGTAAAACTAGAATTTATAGTCGGCTGTACTTACAGATGTGCTAGATGCCTATAATTTTAGGCTGTTATTCATAAACGTGATTTAAAGTTACACCACCGTTTAGCCACCCTGCCCCTTTCTATCTTAACATTTTTTAACGAAGTGTGAACGGGATAGCAACACGACTTAAAAGAAATGAGGTTCATGAATAACAGCTTCCATTTCTTCTTCCATTGCCCAGGAGACGTTGCTGGAGGAGTGTCGGAGCCTCAACGAGCAGATCCCGCGCATAGTGGACGCCGTGAAGGTCTCGTCCACCCGGCCGGGCGAGGCGGCTGCACAGCTGGACCTCATAGCGGCTGCAGAGGCTTTGCTACAGGTCAGCTGGACGGATTGCTTTCCTTCTACTGCTTTCATAAGCTCATACCCACTACACTCTGTACTCAAAGACCATGGACTTCCATCTGCTGCAATCCTGGCATACAATAACACACATAGACATCCTGGCATACAATAGCACACATATCCTGGCATACAATATCACACATATCCTGGCATACAATAGCACACATATCCTGGCATACAATATCACACATATCCTGGCATACAATATCACACATATCCTGGCATACAATAGCACACATATCCTGGCATACAATAGCACATATATCCTGGCATACAATAACACACATATCCTGGCATACAATAGCACACATATCCTGGCATACAATAGCACACATATCCTGGCATACAATAGCACATATATCCTGGCATACAATAACACACATAGACATCCTGGCATACAATAGCACACATATCCTGGCATACAATATCACACATATCCTGGCATACAATAGCACACATATCCTGGCATACAATATCACACATATCCTGGCATACAATAGCACACATATCCTGGCATACAATATCACACATATCCTGGCATACAATATCACACATATCCTGGCATACAATAGCACACATATCCTGGCATACAATATCACACATATCCTGGCATACAATAGCACACATATCCTGGCATACAATAGCACACATATCCTGGCATACAATAGCACACATCCTGGCATACAATAGCACACATATCCTGGCATACAATAGCACACATATCCTGGCATACAATAGCACACATATCCTGGCATACAATATCACACATATCCTGGCATACAATATCACACATATCCTGGCATACAATAGCACACATATCCTGGCATACAATAGCACACATATCCTGGCATACAATAGCACACATATCCTGCCATACAATAGCACACATATCCTGGCATACAATAGCACACATATCCTGGCATACAATAGCACACATATCCTGGCATACAATAGCACACATCCTGGCATACAATAGCACACATATCCTGGCATACAATAGCACACATATCCTGGCATACACTATTACACATATCCTGGCATACAATAGCACACATCCTGGCATACAATATCACATATATCCTAACATACAATAGCACACATACCTCATCCAAGTTTTGCGGATTCGTCTGTATTTTTATATTTACCCGACTGAAGAAGGATAATTATGTTTTTCGAGTGTATGTATGGAATAGAGCTTGTCACGGAATGGTGAGATCCCTGGTTCGACGGTGACGAAAAATTTTCTAATTTTAATATAAGGATTTTTGCAGTGGCCAAAATTTCGTGGCAAATAGATACTGAACATTCTCCCTTCTGCTTCATATACCCTTTACGTTACACCCTGTATAATGTACATTGTGCCTATAGCCGAGCAGTCACGTGGTACACGCCGCGCGCGGTGCGCTTCCGACCGTGCACGACGCGCCCTCCGCCAAGCACCTCGCCGACACTACGCAGCAGTACGCGGCCAGCTGCAAGGAACTCAGGTACTAAGGCAATAAGGTTGAGATTTCCACAAGAACTAGCTGTCGACCTTCGTCGAAGTCTATAGAACTACATGAAGTACTTTCAATGTACTGTGAAGCAGCTCTTCCTCTCTGGTCACTCCACATCACATACCGCAATGGCGTATAGCCTATAAGTTGTCCAGATATTGGAGCTATCTCCTAGTGAAAGTCACATCAAAATCCTTCCAGTAGTTTTGGCGTAACGCCTGAACATCGACACAAACAGACAAACATATAGGAAATCAAAAAAATTATGTTTTGCCATCAGTATCGATAATAAAACTCATTACAAACGTACAGACTGTACCAGGCTACCAGAAATGACAAAGAGGTACCTTGCCTAGCACTGTGTTTACTAGCATTTGTTTCCTTCTATGCAAGGGAAGGTCTGTGCCCGAGCAGTGGGGACATAGACTGATTTGAAGTACCAGGCTACCAGAAGTGACAAAGAGCTACCCTGTATATCACTGAGATTTTAGGTACTTGAAACTGTTAGCAATATTTGAAGTACCAGGCTACCAGAACTGACAAAGAAGCCTTGACACAGTGTTTACCTGAATTTGTCTATCGCAGGTCTGCCGTGAGCCGCGCCCGTCTCTCGTGCAAAGGTCTTGAGATGGACGCTGCTGCTGAGATCATCCGCTCGCTGCAAGCAGAGTTGGACGAAGTCGAGGCGGCCGCCAGAGCGTTCGAGCTCAGACCGCTGCCAGGACAGACGGTGAGACATACATTACTAGCTGTAGAAATCGCTGGTTACTGTAGACCTCCAGGAAATACCGTCAATGTACTGGAAGGCAGCTCTTACTCTCTGGTTGCGTAACCAAACTTAGCTCCACAGACGCCGTAGGAAGCTACCGAAGTTTAAGATTATTTAAGAAAATTAAGTGTTTCCTCAAGAGGAAAAAAGAAACCCTTATAGGATCACTTTGTTGTCCGTCTGTCTGTCTGTCAAGACCTCATTTCAATGTCATGATTCTAGGTCAACGGGAAGTACCGGGTTTATTGTGTTTTCATACAAAATTCGACGTAAACGGACATATATTTTGATTGCGTTGACGTAGAAGGTTGATTGCATGAGGTTGCAGACCTGAGTATTTGGTATTAATTTTAACTTCATACGTATATAAGTATTGATAGACAGACCGACAATAAAGTGATCCTATAAGGGTTCCTTTTTTTCCTTTTGAGGCACGGAACCCTAAAAAAAAGAAGATGCGCCATCATTATGGAATGGCCGATTGATTTTTTATTCGTTTAATTTTATATTTACATGAATACTCTAAATAACTTTACATTGGCGAAATTATCTCTTGAATAAGAGTAGAAGCCATTCATATCAAATTAATAACATACACTTGTATCACCAGGCCGAATGGGCGTCATCCACCCTTACCTCGGCATCTCGCGGCGCCGCCTCCTCCACCGCGCAGCTGGTCTCCGCAGCCAGGCTCGGCGAGCCGTCTGCGTGCGGCAAGGCATCCTGCGAGCTAGCGAGCTCGCTGCGAGACTTCACGGCGGGATTGCGAGCGACTACGGCGCTGCAAGATAACCAGCCGAGAAGAGAGAAGTGAGTTCTATAATCCTACATCGCGGTGACGATATTTTCACGCGGCTAGATATATATAGCGGGTGGTGATGGTGGTAGGTGGCGCGTTGGATCGACGCGTTACACTAGGTTCTACTAGGTCGAGGTTTAGAGTATTAAGAGCGACCTTAGTGGTGAGCTCGCTCTTACAAATAGCAAAGTTTAAAGACAACCAGTGGAAGATGAGAGGTGGGTTATTGGGCGACCCGTCTGCGTGCGGCAAAGCGTCCTGCAAGATCGCTGCGAGATAGAAATGGTATCCTGGGCTAGCCTTCTGCGTGTGGCGAAGCCTCCTTCGAGCTAGCCAGCTTGTTGCGAGACTCAGGGTTAGCACGGCACTGCAAGATAACCGAGGAGGGAGAAGTACTTAACTACCGAGTTATATGCCGTGCAGGCCTGTTTTAAGTGTCCCCACTGTTGGGGCATAGACATTCCCGGACATTGAGAGAGCTCATCACAGGCCCTGAGCCACCAAGCGGGTGCAGTGCCGATTGGTGTATTAAACATGCCTTGAATTTTTTTTTCTTCCATCGTAAGTTTTTATTCACGTTCTAGTGTTGCCCTAATGAAGACAATGTTTACTTCGTAAAATCTCTTTGAGGCTATTCATAGTCTTACAAGTCTGTGGCTCGGACGTAGTTCTAAATGGAATCATATTGAATATGCTGTTACCATTACTCATGAAGGCGCGTGATTTAAAGTTACGCCACCGTTTAGCCACCCTGTCACTATCTAGCTTAACCTTTTGTGACGAAGCATGAAAGGGATAGCAACACGATTTAAAGGAAGTGAGGTTTATGAATAACAGCATACGTTATTCTATGCAGGATGTTGTCGAGCGGGCGCGAGGTGCTCCACTCGTCGCTGACGCTGGTGGAGACGGTGCAGCGGTACCTCAACACGTCGGAGACGGTCGACACCACGTCCATTGTGTCCATCGCTAAGAACATATCCAAGGTAAGTGCACTCACGATAGCTGATGAGGAGAGAATCATCTCTTTATTGCAAGTAAAAACGTTGTGTATATTTTTCCACGACCACGTGGTCCATTGTTGTTGTTTTATTTTACTTTTAAGCTCGATAATGGCCGTTTCATAAGATCTTAAATATGATAACTAGTGTCCGACCGAAACTAGGTTTTAAACCGAATTTCGGCCACGGTCTTAGTTTCGGTCGAAACCGTAACTTCCATATAAGGTCATGTTTTTGTGGAATAAAATAGTCAATATATAATCAGTCAGTTTTTATTTATAAATCATATATTAAACAATTTAGTCTCTGATATTTGAAGCAATCCTTAAGCATTACATATTGTCCTATTCATACGCCGAATTCTCTACGCAAAGGTTGTCTGGAAGAGATCGCATTGAGCGATAAGACCGCCAATTGTAATACTAACTGTATTAGCCTATTTCTTTTGTGTAATTATTTTTTTTGCAATGAAGTATTCTTATCTTATCTCTCACTTATTTCAAATAAATTATTAACGCTTTTAATATTATAACGCTATAGGCTCTCGAACCCTGTTTCGGTTGCCATCTGGAAAGCCGAAACCCGTTATTAGGCCGAAACCGAAAGTTCGGTCGGACACTAATATTTATTTATTTATAAACTCACGCTTGATTCCCGTAAGCAGAGACGATGGACTTCCATCTGACATCGGACAAAGTCAAAGTCAAATTTCTTTATTGCAAGTAAGCACGTTGTGTACATTTTTGCACGTCAACATATTTTTTGAATTTACATTTACACCACTTTGCAAGGAAAAGGTGCCAACGCTGAGGAGAAAAAGTGGCAAGAAAACTCTCAGCAGCACATCTTTTAAAATAATAATAACACAATTACTTAATAACTAGGTATTACACAACTATTACTATTGTTAGTAATCTACACTTTATCCCTCATGCGGACCCGGCGACACACACCTAACCGTAATATTATATCCTGTATGTGTCGCAGAGCTTGGACCAAACATTGGAGGCTGTGCCGTCGCATACCGAGCTGGACTCTGTGGTGGAGAACATCAACGAGACGCTGCACATACTGGGCATGGGCGAGTTCCCGCCGTCCAATAAGACTTACGGGTAAGCGGGTGACAACGGAGATATTATGTATGCATTTATTTGTGCAAATTAGTTAGAAATTAACAACCTTACTTATAATCCATGATTAAAATTAATACCTTGTTTAACAATAGTTTAAAATTTTTTTTTACTTATAAACACTATTTAAAGTTAATCAACTCCTGAAGAACCGAATAAGTAGCTGTCAATAGCAAAGTCGTATGCTTAATTTACAAAATGGCGGACCGAATTCAATGTTGGGGTAAACGTAGTGTGGGACGCCCCCCGCCCAGATGGAGGGATGACCTTCGCAAGATGGCTGGCAGGGACTGGATGCAGAGGGCAGAGAGTAGGGTTGAGTGGCGCGCTTTGGGAGAGGCCCAGTCCAGCAGTGGACTGATACGGGCTGATGATATCATAGTAATAATTCAGAAATATTAAATTTGCCAGCGCTTAGAACAAAAACACATATTTATATAAGACTTTTTTTATTTTCTCGCAGCGAACTCCAATCTGAGCTCAACTCAGCTGCCGTCGGCCTCAACTCCGCGTCCTCTGAAGTCGTGCACACGGTGGACCGGCCCTCGGCGCTGGCGGGCAGCAGCGGCCAGTTCGGCGACGCGTTCAACCGGCTGCTCGGCGTCTCCATGGAGATGGCGGGCAGGCAGGAGGTACGTAATATTATCCTTGTACTCAGCGCTTATCTCAACTCAGCCGTGATCGGTTTCAACTTATTGGTGATCGAACTTAGCAGCAATCGGTCTCAGTGGTGATTTATCTCAACTTAGCGGCATTTGTCCTGAATTTTGCGGCAGTTATGATAAATTTAGCGACAGTTAGCCTTAATTCAGCGGTAATCCCTCTACTGTGATTGATCTCAACTCAGCGGCAGTTGGCCCCAGTTTAGCGGCAGTTGGCCTCAACTCAGCAGTGATCAACCTCAACTCTGCGGTGATTGGTCTCAACTCAGTGACAGTGTATTCAACTCAGCTGGCATCGGCCTCAACTGAGCGGTGATCGGTATCAACTCGGTTCAGTGATCGGTTTCAGGAAATATGAGGATCCTTTATAAAACAAAAAAGAAACATTTCTTTTCCACCGGTCATATACCTGTCCACCTAGCTTAATTGTGTTTGTTCAAAATTGTATACCTTTTTTTTTCAAATGACTGTGCACACATTATCGTAATGGGGATACCTGTGAAGATATTGTAGTTGTAATAAATAAATAAATAAATAAATATTCGATTCCAGAAATTTCCCAACACAAGTCGTCATGGGTGCAAGTTGTTATACTATGTATTATTGTTGCAGGACTCTGAAACTCAATCGCTGATGGTGTCCTCGATGAAGTCTGTGACCGTCAACTCGTCCAAACTGCTCGGCACGGCCAAGTCGGTCAGCCAGGTGAGTCTGGGGGTTACATCATCATCAGCGGTCCACTGCTGGCCTCGGGCCTCTCCCGCGCGCCCGACCCCGGCTAGGGAGGCTCCAGGCGGCTCATAGTGCCCTGGTACTTGTACAGAGCTGAGGCTCCGGACCGAGTGGACACAGCGGGTGTGGAGTGAGACATAGTGAGACTAGTCATAGGCTCCTGGGACTTGGAATGCAACATCATCAGCTCGTGTCAGTCCATTGCTGGACTTAGGCATATCCCAAAGCACGCCACTCAGCCCGATTTTCGGCCTTTTGCATCCAGTCTCCTTGCGAAGGTCATTCCACCTTGCAAATTATATCTGAATCCATAGCATTCACAATACACACCTATGCTGACCTAGTTCGACCTCACTCGTATGTATGGGCACGGGCGTTGAGTGAGACATAGTGAGACTCCGGGCTAGTCATGGGCTCCTGCTACTTGGGATGCAACTTCATCATATCAGCTCGTATCAATCCACTGCTGGCCTAGCTCTCCCAAGGCGAGACACTCTACGCTGGTGTGGGACGACCACAGACACATGCTAATGAGACTCCAGGCAGCTCATAGTACCCTGGTACTTGTAATATGACTTGAAGAGCTGGGACTTCTGACCGAGTGGATACAGCGGGTGTGGAGTGAGACATATTGAAACTCCGGGCTAGTCATGGGCTCCTGCTACTTGAAATACAACTTCATCATCATTAGCCTATAATCTATAATAGCTAAGGACAGAGTTAGTGAATATTCAGATTTATTTTTTATGCAATATACCATGCTCGGCTAACAATTTTAATTAGTGAATATTGTAAGTAAGGCTCCAATCCTTATGCTGTGTGTCATCATCAGGACCTGAGCCGCCCCAACGCCAAGAACCAGCTCGCGGCCGCCGCGCGCGCTGTCACTGACAGCATCAACCGCCTGGTAAGATATAGCCACGATATCGCTCAAAGCGAGCTCTTCTAGACAACCACTGTCTATAGGACTGCATAACGGACATAACATGGTGACATAACGGAGTCCATGAAACACCTACTGTGTGAATGTGACTCACTGGCTAGAAAGCGAATGAGTCTCCTGGGGTCGGCCTATCCGGAACCAGAAGACTACAGGCTCCTTCCCATGAGCTGCATAGCGGACCTACTGAGTTATATCTTTAGGGAGGAGCATAAAGGAAAGGGGAGAGCACAAAAGATCCCAATGGGTCGAAGTGCCGCCACATTGGCTCCCAATCAGGATAATATAAGATAGGACTGCATGACCTATCGTATGTCGATAAATATCGCACATATCGGTTACCGCATCACTACGTAAACGAGCCTAACTGATGTCTCGTGCGCATTATACGTGCCTACCTATCGCCTCACCTACCGGCATGTGGCTCGCAACGTAAATAAAAATTAAATAGCAATTAGATACTGCCCGCATTTATGCTGTAGTCAATTATTTTTAACCATATTGTTAATGTATCTATACTCTTAGCTATAGTTTAGCTATTTATTTTATGCAGAAAATGCGTTTAGCATAACAAAGGACACATAGTAATTTAAATATTTTAAGTTAGTTTTTATTTAACCTTAGTCTTATTTTATTTTGTTTTGTTCAGGTAGCTTACAGCTATATGCTACATAATTGTAATTTAATATCTAAGAGCTAATTACAAGCTTCCACAGATTTGTTTCAATATAATGACTTATTTTTTAATTTTTTTAATCTTTAATTTGCAACCGAATTAGCTGCGAACTTGGTTGTGAACAAGGACTTAACTATCGAAGGGCTACTGGTAAACAAATAAGTGTACACAATCTTCACCCAGTTCATTAAATGCAGAGCATGCTCTAGGTATATAACTATTCTTTCTATAGTTGGTGTGTGCTTAGGAACACGAAGTAGATCTCTCCTGCGCATGAGTCGGCTCGGAACTTAGCTTAAATCCCTGATACCTAACTAAAAATAACAATAACTGTTTTTAAAGTTTATATAGGCTAGGAAAATAGTATTTATCGTAATAAACATTTTGTAAATAGCTTTTTTAATCAAATTGATTATATTGGAAGATATTATTTTTTTTAAGATTAGCGGCGCTAGTTGGCTCTATGAAGGCTCTTAATATAGATTGTTAAAAATGTTACCATGTTGTTTTGCTAGGTGGACGTCTGCACCGAGGCTGCCCCCGGACAGAAGGAGTGCGCCGCGGCCATTCGCAGCATCCAGAGCACGCTCCCGCTACTCAACTCGCCCACTCAGCCGCTCACCGAGCTCGGCTACTTCGCGTGTCTGGACTGCGTGGTCGACCAGAGCAAGGGACTCAGTGAGTGCACTTACTGGCTCAGGGACTCAAGTGTTTGAGCACTTTATTTTATTTTATTCTGGCCACAGTCATTAGAATAAAGTATTAACAATAAGCTTAGGTCAGCCAGGTACAGGACAGCAGATCAATGACACTTTTTACTTTTGACAGTTCTTATTATTTGCGTCTTAAGACTTGAAATCGTACTGCAAGTGTTACCATTGATCTGCTGTCGACTGTACACGCGACGATAGAGATAAGTTTAGTTTTTGGTTTTGTAAGTTCTTTATTTGCATAAATGATTCAATTACATTGTATACTAAAATCTATATTATATTGATATTAGGTTAAGAATTTAAATTGTTTCTTGGCGGCATTTCACTTGGCTATTCGTATTCGCTATTGGATGTTTGTCGTATTTGTCAAACACTTGACGTACATACAAATAAGACGAATATTTTGTCAAGCATACCAACCACACATTGCAATTATGACAAATACGCAAATACGAATAGCCAAGTGAAGGCCACCATCTCATGTTACGAAACTCTTAAAAATTATTCACTGAGTTTAATTCACTTAGTAACTACAAACTTATATTTGCAGATTATGAACTAATCAATAGTCTGTCGATGTAATATTTTGATAAAAAAAAATTGTTAACCTATAAATTGTCCCACTGCTGGGCAAAGGTCTCCCCCCTCCTCTTCCATCAATCCCTGTCCTGAGCCTCTTCCAGCCACCCATCCCTGTATCTAACGATATCGTCTCTCCACCTACGCCTATAACATTTTGATAATGGCAAAGTTAAATTTGTCTCTAAATCTAGTTTATCTTTTTGCTAGAGCAAAGTTGCGCGGTTAATTGCGTTGCACGGAAGCCTCGATTCGAGTCCCGACTCGCACTTGGGCGCTTTTTTTTCGAAGGATAAACTTACATAATCGACATTACCATCTATTTACGTCACAGCTAACGTCCTATCGTTCTGCAGGTGAAGGCATGTCCGGCATGGCGAGCGCGGTGAAGCGCTCCGAGCACGAGCAGTTCGCCAGCTCCGTGCAGACCGTCGCCAGCGCGGTGCAGGGGCTCGTGGAGTGCACGGCGCAGGCGGCCTACCTGGTGAGCGGTCGGGGCTAGCCTCCAGGCGGCTCATAGTGCCCTGGTACTTGTGGAGAGCTGGGCCGAGTGGACACAGCGGGTGTGGAGTGAGACATAGTGAGACTCCGTGCTAGCCATGGGCTCCTGCTACTTGGGATGCAATTTCATCATTATAAGCTCGTGTCAGTCCACTGCTGGGCTTGAGCTCCTACTACTGGTACTTGGAATGCAACTTCAGCATCATCAGTCCCCTGCTGGACGCGAATCTCTCCTAAAGACATACGCTGTACACCATGCTAATGAGACTCCAGGCGGCTCATAGTGCCCTGGTACTTGTGATGTGACTTATAGAGCTGGGGCTTCTGACCGAGTGGACACAGCAGGTGCTAAGTGAGACTCCGGGCTAGCCATGGGCTCCTGGTACTTGTGATGCAACTTCATCATTTTAAAAGTCAATAATGTTTCCATGCGCAGGTGGCCGTGTCTGACGAGACCAGCGTGTCTGGTCGTCCTGGGCTGGTGGACCAGGCCAAGCTGGGCCGCGCGGCCGTGGCGCTCGAGCACGCGTGCCGAGCGCTCTGCGACTACTCCAGCGACCGGGAACAGGTAATGACATTATAGTGGGATCAGGCGACTCAGAGGAATTATAGGTTTCCCAGACGGCTCCCCAACTTTTTCTGACATTGAATTTTGGCAAGCCGTCTGGTTATATAGGTAATATAAGACATTGAATTTTGAGGAACCGTCTGGTCTTAAGGCATGGAATATTGCAGAACCATTTGGTCATAAGATATAATATTTTGGGAAGCTGGTTTTAGAACATTAAATTTTGGCAATCCGTCTGGATGTATTTTGTGGAGCCGTCTGGTTATGAGACATTGAATTTTGGGGAGTCGTTTGGTTATAAGATATTGAATTTGGGGAGTAGTCTGGTTATAAGACAGTGAATATTAGGAATTCCGTCTGGTTATAAAGCATGTAGTTTTGGGGAGTCGTCTGGTTATAAGAAATGGTATTTTGGAGAGTCGTCTGGTTATAAAGTATTGTGTTTTGGGTAGTCATCTGATTATAAGAGATGGTATTTTGGGGAGTCATCTGATTATAAAGCGTAGAGTTTTGGGTAGTCGTCTGATTATAAGAGATGGTATTTTGAAGAGGAGTTATCTGGTTATAAAACTTTGAATTTTGTGGAGTCGTCTGGTTATGAGACATTGAATTTTGGGGAGTCGTTTGGTTATAAGATATTGAATTTGGGGAGTAGTCTGGTTATAAGACAGTGAATATTAGGAATTCCGTCTGGTTATAAAGCATGTAGTTTTGGGGAGTCGTCTGGTTATAAGAAATGGTATTTTGGAGAGTCGTCTGGTTATAAAGTATTGTGTTTTGGGTAGTCATCTGATTATAAGAGATGGTATTTTGGGGAGTCATCTGATTATAAAGCGTAGAGTTTTGGGTAGTCGTCTGATTATAAGAGATGGTATTTTGAAGAGGAGTCATCTACTTATAAGGCTTTGAATTTTGTGGAGTCGTTAAAACCTACATTTCTAGACACTACTACTTTTCAATTTGCATATTCTGAAATTTTTAGAAAGTAGTCGATTTGGGAAGTTGACATTTTGGGAGTTGTCCTTTCGGGAAGTAGACTATTTGGGAAAGTGGACGATTTGGGAGAGTGGTCATTTTGGGAGTTGCCGTTTTGGGAAGTAGACGATTTGGGACAGTGGTCCTTTTGGGAAGTAGACCTTTTGGACCGAAAGGGTCTAGATATGACAGTCTACTAGGAGATATCAAATTTTTAACATTTCCTCAGTCTATATTCATTTATTTATCCAACACCTCCCACCAGGTGCTATCCGCCGCCACTGAGATAGCGAAGTACACGAGCGTGGTGTGCAACGAGTGCCGCGACGCGTCGGGCAAGTCCACCGAGCCGCAGGCCAAGCGACACTTCGTGCAGGCCGCCAAGGACGTCGCCAGCGCCACGGCCAACTCCGTGAAGGAGATCAAGGCGCTAGACGGGAATTATAATGATGTGAGTTTAGGATTCTAGTAGAATCGTCGGGTTATTGCCCGTGGTCCACCTCGGCTGTTCACCTCGGTGAGATAGAATCTCAGAATATTTATACTCATACTCATTTATCATCTCGTAATCTTTCACTGTTTGATAGATAGATAAAACTATGTAACTGTAAAAGAATCATTAAATTCGGTCCAATAGTTTTTGAGAAAATCTCAACCTTATTGAGGCCCCCTGTATACTTATCTCTGTCTTCGACTGTACACTATGTAACACTTGGTTACATCACGTTTCTTACATAACTATATATTTGTACATATTAATTAATTAATATAATAAACAAGTAGATAAAAGTTAAAACTATGTACAGTTACATAGTTTTAACTTTTATCTATCAAACAGTGAAAGTGAAGTATCATTAAATTCGGTCCAGTAGTTTTTGAGAAAATTTCATTTTTGAGGAGTGATTTTTTTTCTTTATTGAGGCCTCCTGTATACTTATCTCTGTCTTCGACCGTACCATACTGATTGTTATTGTTGACCGCAGCAAGCCAAGCGCGCCAGCTGCGCGGCGACGACCGTCCCGCTGCTGGACGCGGTGCGCAGCCTGTGCCAGTACGCGGACAGCGCGGAGTTCGCGTCCATTCCGGCCAAGATATCCGCGCAGGCCCGGCACAGCCAGCGAGCCATACTGGACTGCGGCAGGTCAGTGCAACCAGCACCAGACCATACATTTTGGGGACTCGTCTGGTTATTAGAGAATTTTGGGGAGTCCTCTGATGATAAGAGATGATATTTTAGGGAATCATCTGGTTATAAGAGATGGTATTTTGGGGAGTCGTCTGGTTATAAAACATGGTTTTATGGGGAGTCGTCTGGTTATAAGATATGGTATTTTGGGGAGTAATCTGGTTATGATACGTTGCATTTTGGTTAGTCGTCTGGTTATAAAACATGGAGTTATGGGGAGTTGTCTGGTTATAAGAGGTGGTATTTTCGTGAGTCGTCTGGTTATAAGAGGTGGTATTTTCGTGAGTCGTCTAGTTATGAGACGTTGTATTTTGGTTAGTCGTCTGGTTATAATAGATGGTATTTTTGTTAAGCGTCTGGTTATAAAATATGGAGTTACGGGGAGTCGTCTGGTTGTCGTCTGGTTATAAGAAATGGTATTTAGGGGAGTTGTCTGGTTAAGAAACATTGAATTTTGAGATTTCATCTTATTATTATACTATGCATATAAGATAACTAAGACAATTTATGAAATGTATAGTGCATTAGTTTAAGACTGTAATGCTAGACATTTAAATTAAATAATAAATAAATAAGATTGACGTTCTATGCGATTATTGTAATAAACATTATCTCCCCCCAGGAGCATCATATCCGGTTCGTGTTCAATGCTGGAGTCCGCCAAGGTGTTGGCCCTGTCGCCCCAGGAGCGCAGCCAGTGGCAGGCGCTCGCCTCGCACAGCAAGACCGTGTCGGACAGCATCAAGGCGCTGGTCACCAACATCAGGTGAGAACTGCTTCACTGCCACCTCCAGGCAGCTCATAGTGCCCTGGTACTTGGACTTAAAGAGCTGGGGCTTCGGACCCAGTGGACGCAGCGGGTGTTGAGTGAGACATATCAAGACGTGGGCTCACTATACTCATTTATCATCTCGTAATCTTTCACTGTTTGATAGATAGTTAAAACTACGTAACTGTAAAAGAATCATTAAATTCGGTCCAGTAGTTCTTGAGAAAATTTCAACTTTATTGAGGCCTCCTGTATACTTATCTCTGTTTTCGACTGTACCACGCTATACCGGGGCCCAAATCAAGTGTCTTATTTTGTAAACAAATATGATCGTCTAATTACCTGTTGTGATGTAACACTGAAGGAACTGATTCATTGAACCTGTTCAATTCATCATTGTGACAAATAAAGTGATCCGATCTAATAATGTATAAAGAACTATGCAATAACCACCTAATACCTTAAAATGTTAGTGGGAGAGGGTAGTTTTTGTTTACAAAATAACACACTTAATTTGGCCCTCGGTATACGTTTATCCGTTGACATCCTCAAAATCTACCCTCCTTTCATATCTGAATAAATACTTAATGTTGTGTTGTTACAGGGAGAAGGCCCCGGGTCAGCGCGAGTGCTCGGCCGCACTTGAGACGCTGAACAGACAGTTACGAGAGCTCGACCAGGCGGCCATACAGGCGGTCGGACAGGAACTCACCGCCAGAAAGGCCCACTCATTGCAAGGTCAGTGGCTCACACTTACTATAGCCAAGTTCAGCCTTATTAGCATACACATACATTACAACTCACACTTAGCCAGCATTTTTTAAATAATGTTGATTATATTGGAAGATATTATTTTTTTAAGATTGGCGGCGCTAGTTGGCCTATATGAGGCCATTAAAATCTCATCATGGACTAAACATATGCTAAAATACCGTATTGTCTACAGGTTATTGCGATCAGATCGAGAACAGTGCTACTGAGATGCTGGAGCGGCTGGAGCCGCTGCGAGTGGCCGCCAAGAGCGAGGCGGAGAACCTGGGACACGCCGTCGTGCAGCTGGTGAGTTATGACACTTACAGACCCTTAACGATGTTTTAGGGTACCTCAAGGAGAAAAAAGGAACCCTTATAGGATCACTTTGTTGTTCGTACGTCCGTCTGTCTGTCTGTCAAGACCTATATCTCAGAAACGCGTGGGCGGATCAATTTGAAATTAATACCAAATACTCAGGGCTGTAAACTCATGCAGACGGGAATAAATCAACCTTCTATGTCAACGCAATCAAAAGATATGGCCGTGTATGTCGCATTTTCCCGCATATTTGTAATTCATAATAATTCATGATTCATTTATTCATAGCTTTATGTGGTAACATGGTTCTTAGATAGTGCAGGAAGTGCTCCGATAAACCCTGTAAGGTCAACACTAGATACTTAAACAATAAAAAATGTAAATGTATGAAAACGCATGGGATTCAAAACCTATAGGGTACATCATACTGGAATAGCAGCGTTGCCGGCATCCTGTCGACAGCATCATGCTGAGTTGAGGCCCTGACCGCAGCGGCAGCACAACCGCTCTTTTTGGTGTTATTTTGTTAGCCACTATAATGTACCACAATGTAAATGTTGTTGCCAAATAAACGGATTACTTACTTACTTCCCGTTGACCTAGCATCATGAAATTTGGCAAGAAGCTAGGTCTTATAGCATATTCAAATCCAAACGATTTATTGCTGTCCCAAATACCATATAAGTGTTAGTAAGTAAAGGGGAAAAATCCGAAAAATGTAAATATGAAGTTTTTGCTGTATGTATACTTAATATACAAACCGTGTAAGTTTAAAAAGTAATATGTATAATATAACTAATAATCCTATGTGATGGCCACCCTCCCAAGAGGGCCGAATTTTTTAAACTGTTTTAGGTAAGATTTTTTTTTCTAAGGAGTTTTAAATTATTTTTAGGTAGGTTTAATTTTATTTTTTGTATTTTAAATATTTTTAAGTAGTTATTGTAATAGTTTGTAATATTATTATTAAATAAAGAATTATGCATGATAATCCTATCATATTATGTCCTTTAGGTATCGTACGCCGAGCCGCTGGTGTCGGGGTCCGTGGGCGCCGCGTCCAACATCACCGAGTCCAAGGCCCAGGCGGCGCTGCTCGAGCACGCGCGCACCGTGCTCGAGACACTGGCGCTGCTCGTGCACGCGGCCAAGAGCGCGGCCGGAAACCCGAGGGTGAGTGCACATACATTATATATACATATATATATTTTTTGTAAACCTATAAATTGTCCCACTGCTGGGCAAAGGCCCCCTCCTCTTCCATCCATCCCTGTCCTGAGCCTCTGCCAGCCCCCTTCGGCCGTCTACGAAACCGGAGTTTCGAAACTGGCTTCGATCGAGGCTTTTGTAGTACTTGTACAGTCGACGACAGAGATAAGTATACAGGGGGCCTCAATAAGGTTGAGATTTTCTCGAAAACTACTGGACCGAATTTAATAATTCTTTTACAGTACATAGTTTTAACTTTTAGCTATCTAACAGTGAAATAATTTTTGCAATAGGTCAAGTAGTTTTTGAGAAAATCTCAACCTTAAAAACTCTCCTGTACACCTTTCTCTGTTTCCACCGTACGTAACCGGCTTCGATCAAGTATTTTTTTTTTACATTAGTTTCGATCAAGTAATTGTCCCTGTATCTAACGATATCGTCTCTCCTACGCCGCGGTCTGCCCCGACGCCGGCGCCCGTCCGCTGGCACCCATTCTGTGCCAGTCCGGGCCCCTCGGTCCGGCTGCACGCGGCACGCGGGGCCCGCACAGTGACACTTCAATGTGGCTGCTTTGCGGCCACGTCTGCTACGACAGTTATCGATCGCAGGGTTGTGTTTCGGACACGGTCCGTTCTCCTCACGCCCAATATGCTGCGCTCCATTGCGCGTTGGCAGACCTTGAGTTTGGACGTCTGATCTTTAGTCAATGACCATGTCTGGGCACCGTAGGTTAAGATACATATAATAAGACTGTAAAACAGTTGTGTACATTGGATATTTTTCGAAAAGAATAATTGTAATGTATTTTAGGATCGATACTGATGCCAAAACACTAATTTTTAGAATTTTTGTCTGTGACTTTGTGCAAGTATCACGCCATAACTAAAAGCATTTCCCTTATTTAAAAAAAAGGCAATGTTGCGCTCATGTGCGGGCAGACACGGGCGCACTCCTGCTACAGGGCTAGGGGGGAAGTGGGCTGTGGCAAATAACCAACTGTCGAGTGCATTAATAAAATAATGAGATATGTTTGTTGTTCCAGGCTGTGAACGTGCACGGCGAGGTGGACGCGCAGGTGTCCCTGGCGCGCGCCGCGCTCAGCGAGCTGGCCGCCTGCGTGCGCGAGCTCAGCACACAGCGCGGCGCGGTGGGGCCGCTGCTGGACTCACTCACCAGGTCCATTGCCAGGCTCACGGAACAGAGGTAAGACATATTACAAGGTAGACACTTGACACTTGGTCCGTGGGGCCCGAGTGCACACGCGCTCCACAAGGAGCTCAGCCAGCGCCTGAGGGAGGCGCCGGGTGACCCTCGTGCTGGCGGCTTTCTCGCAGAGGCTGAGCCTGGCCATCCAGCGCGGGAATGCCGCCAGTGTGATGGGCACCCTCCCAAGAGGGACGAATTTTTTAAATTGTTTTTAGTTTTGTAAATAGCTTTTTTAGGTAGACATATAGCAGTTCTTCTATATTCGCGTGAAACAAGGAGTCGGGTCCACTTCTAGATGATGCTCATGAGATGGCTGGCCAAACTCACGGAGCAGATGTCACCATGGTGATAGACTTTACAGACCCAGTTGTACAGGGTAAGAACCTGTTCTGAGAAATAGACATAACAGATCGAGTGGACATTCGGGGAAAGAGAGAAAAGATCGTGTGGACATTCGGGGAAATTTATTTTATTTTATTTTATGAAATAGGTTACCCACAGGGTGTACACCAAAACAATTGCAGTGTAATAGTCCACAAACTAATTATGCTATGCTAAGTGTCACCCCAATTATAGGCAACAACGGCATGCTTAGAAATCCAAGGAAAATGTTACAATGTATCTTAACAATAAAAATAAAATTCAACAGAAATAGACAACAGACCGAGTGGACATTCGGGGAAATTGCCCTTCTGCCTCTTTGTATATCGAGCCATGTAATCATACATTATTAAAAATGTATGATCACAATATTATACAATGTATGACGTAACCAAGTGTTCCCTGTGGACCTAAGGTTAAAATAAATGAGTATGAGTAAATAAACATCAGATCGAGTGGATATTCGTTGAAATAGACTAACAGATTGAGTAGACATTGAGGAAATATACAACAGATCGAGTGGAACAGATCCAACAGATAGACCCAGTAGAAATTCTGGACCTAGAGATCCCAACTGAGGATAGCTGACAAAAAAACATACGCTGTGATGACAAAATTATCAAAATGGTTTCAAAGCATCAAAATAGAGTTATTTATACTGTTATGAGATGAGTGATCGATGCTCCATAGATAGCTATAATACTTTCAATTGGCCATGACTGGGCGGACCTGGGTATATATAGTCTGTGTTAGCTCACCGCCGGAGTGAAGTGCGCTGGCGTTGGGCCAAGTGCAACTCATTGACTGAGCATACGGGGCACAGACCACTTACCCCATAGACCTGTAACAGGAGGGCGCCCGTTTCTGCCTGCACATGAGCGCAAAATTGCTTCGCGACACGCGTAACCTTGAGATATTGAAACAGGTTTAATATGGCGCCCCTGCCCCCCGCTTCGTCTAATAGCGCCTATCGCTTGACATAATTTTTCGCTTGCAAGTTTGTACCGATTTCATGTCTATGGGGTAAGTGGTCTGTGATACGGGGTCACGGCTATAGTACGCGATCACCTATGAAATACGGTACAGACTCCAGGCGGCTCATAATGCCCTGGTACTTGTGATGTGACTTAGGCCCGTATTAATGGTCTTAGCTCAACCAACTCAAGAGCAAATTCAGCTGATACACTCTCAAGATGCAATCACTAGCTCAAGCATGTCATTTATTAACAAACCAATCTTGAGGGTCTATCACGTGATGTCTTTCTCAAGTCGCGGTTCGTCTGCAATCAGCAAATACGTTCTCTAGTGCGAGTTTGACAGTTCTCTTGAGAACTGAGTTTTGTTTATTAATACGGCGTTACTCACGTGATGCCCGATTCCTAACGCCACCTTGAGGTCGTTCTCAAGATTGACTTTTGAGTGATTTATTAATACGGGCCTTAAGAGCTGAGGCTTCTGACCGAGTGGACACAGCGGGTGTTAAGTGAGACTCCGGGCTAGTCATGGACTCCTGGTACTTGAAATGCAACTTCATCATCATCATCAACATGTAACAGTCCACTGTGTTCGCGCCGCAATTGCCCCACATACATAATCATGTTAATGAGACTCCAGGCGGTTCATGGTGCCCTGGTACAGTCGAAGACAGAGATAAGTATACAGGGGGCCTCAATAAGGTTGAGATTTTCTCAAAAACTACTGGACCGATTTTAATTATTCTTTTCCGTTTCCACTTTTATCTATCAAACAGTGAAATAATTTTTGCAATAGGTCAAGTAGTTTTTGAGAAAATCTCAACCCTAAAAACTCTCCTGTACACCTTTCTCTGTGTTCCACCGTACTTGTGATGTGACTTACAGAGCTGGGGCTTCGGACCGAATGGACACAGCGGGTGTTGAGTGAGACATAGTGAGATTCCGGGCTAGTCATGGGCTCCTGGTACTTTTAACTGATCGTACCGTAATAAGTTTACTTATATATTATTGTCAGAGTTAGTTGCAGCAAATTATATCGCCAGACTCGCAGTAGACCTGGCCGCGTCGGTCGCGTTGCGCGTTTAACGCGTAGTTCGTGTGACGTATCGCTAACGATATCGTTTATTGCAAACTCTGTGACTAATTGTGGTTGTCATGGAAACGATGTACGTATAGAAAGTTTATGTACAGACAGGAGGCTTTTTGAAAATTACGATATTGATATTGTCTAAAGTGGTTATTTTGTATTTACTTTAAAATAATCAAAAAATGTTTTGATATTTTCTTGCAGATGCGCTATGCGAAACGAAAATCGAAATGATAAATGGAGAAAAAAATTCATCACGACCGGGATTCGAACCAGGACGTCAACCATACGATATCACGGTGGCTCTGTTGGAATAGAGCGTGCCACGGAATGGCGAGGTCCCTGGTTCGAATACGGTGATGAATTTTTTTTTCTCCATTTATCATTTAGATAATCAGAAAATATTCGCTAATGACAGTATGGTGAATTTATTGGATTATTTGTGCAAGATCTGAAGTTTCGTACTAGAGTCCAGAGTCCCGCTCCGAGCTCGGGAGTGAGCGTGACTGTCGAGCTGCTTCGTCCAGAGTGACGATGCTACGGCGTCTCCTCTGGATTCTTCTTCTTGGGCGTTACCTCTCCAACTAGTGAAGGTTGGCAATCAGCTCATCATATTTGTGCCTATCTCTCGCGAGGCGGAGCAGGTCTGCGGCGCTCGCGATTCCAGTCCATTCCCGGATGTTACGCAGCCACGACTTTTTCCTGCGACCTTTCTGGATAAACAGAGAAGACTATGATATCTTGAATATTCTGTAACATGACATTGGCAAATGAGGAACTGTCGGGTCCATTAATAAACCAAATAAAATCCTATATTGATAGTATCGTTCGATTGTTGCAGGATGTCGCTGCTGGGTACGTACGACGAGGCGGACTGCTTCGTGGACTACCAGACGCGCATGGTGGGCGCGGCCAAGGAGATCGTGCGGCTCGCCACAGACATGGTACGAACACACAACAATAACAGTTGATTTTGTAATTAATTAATTTATAAGTAAGATATTTACTTAACATTATGTATTTACGTACATTTACCGAGTGCTCTCAAAAACGGTGAAGGAAAACATCGTGATGAAACCTGCATGTCGTAGAAAAAAAAAAATCTAAGGCATGTGAAATCCGCCAACCGAGCAGTGGGGCAATATAAATAGACTGATGATGATGTATTTACATTACATGTCTAGCATTACAGTCTTAAACTAATGCACTATACATTTCATAAATTGTCTTAGTCATATTATTAAATTAATTTACAATAATGAAAATGTCAATAACAATAAAAAATACAGAATGTCACTATATCACAACACAATACAGAAATCCAGCCGCATTCATTCATTCATCATTCTCACATAACAACAAACATTCACGCGGCACTTTGTAAAATACTTTAATGATGTAGGTATCTAGCAGTGATAGCCAAATGACAGTGATAATCATGCTATTTTTTTATACTTGACACCATAGACATTAAATATGTAATTGGGATATAGGTCGGAACATGATATCTAAAAAAAAAATTGATCGTAAGGAAGTTTCCTTACGATTTATGGAGTTCCATAGAACCTCAAACCAAACTCTGCTAAGTGCTAAGTTTGTAAATACTTTCCAACTACGGTTTCGTAGGCGGCCAAAGAAAATGTGACAATTACTTGATCGAAACTAATTACGTACAAGTAAAAAAAAATACTTGATCGAAGCCAGTTACGTACAAGTACTACAAAAGCCTCGATCGAAGCCAGTTTCGAAACTCCGGTTTCGTAGACGGCCGAAGGGGATTTATAGTTGATAGAACCGCCTTACTTGGGATATTTAATTTACTAGTTTTATTAATTTGTCAGACGGCCAAGTCTGCGACTGAGCCGAGCCAGCTGGTGTCGCTGGGCAGCGAGCTGTGCGGCCGCTACGAGCACCTCGCGCACGACAGCGTGGGCGCGTCCGCCACCACGCCCAGCGAGGACGTGGCCAACAGGTACTGGAGCCAGGAGTCTCGTGTGGTATTATACAGGATTCGATACATTTATTGAAAGGGGTGATACTAGAGGTGGTTTGCAACAAATTAGGCAATATTAACGAGGGGTCGAATATGAGAAAAAAATCAAACCTCGTGATTTATGACCTGTTATTTTTGAGTTGAGGGGAATTTTAGGGATGCATTTTTTAAGGTAATCTCTACTTATTATTATATATAAACGGATATCACTCACTTATATTGTTAAAGTCGGCAATTAGACCGACAGTTTCGACCGATTTCGACGGTCTTTTTCAAGGTGAGCGCGCCACGCCCGCGGCGCCGGTGACGTTTCTTCGAAATCAAATCCAAATCTGAAATCGGTCGAAACTGTCGGTCTAATTGCCGACTTTAACAATATAAGTGAGTGATATCCGTTTATATATAATAATTTGTAGTAATGGCTCACTATAGTTTTAATTCTATAATCTCTACTTTATCAGCTTTCAGAAAAGTATTATTTCAATGCTCAGAGTGGAGCAGTTTTTTAACATATTTTTTTTTGTGAACAAATAAATAAAATTTCTTTCGCTTCGGGCATCGCCCTCTGCGGAGCTCGGCCTATTGCCTCGCAGTCCGACTCGGCTTATGGCCTCGGATGGTAATAACTGTAAGGGTGCAAATGTTTTTAGAAATAAATAAATCGTGATTAGCAAATGATCAAATGTCTACTATTTTTGTCTCAGAATTCGTCTATCAGTGGTGGAGCTCGGCGAAAGCGTCTCCGATCTCGTGTCTGCGGGCGGCCAGTGCCGGCTGTCGGCCACGGCCGGCAACCAGCGCGCGGTGGCAGACGCGGCCAGAAGGCTCAACGAGAAGGTAAGACGATCCGGCTCAAACTTTAGATGATCCGGCTCAATGGGTCATAACTGTAGATGATCCGGCTCAAATGACCAAATTTTTAGATGTTCCGGCTCAATGGGTCATAACTGTAGATGATCCGGCTCAAAGGACCAAAACTTTAGGTGATCCGGCTCAAAGGACCAAAACTTTAGATGTTCCGGCTCAAATTTTAGATAATGCAGGTCAAAGGACCAAAACTATAGATGATCCGGCTCAAAGGTCTAAAACTTCAGATGATCCGACTCAAAGAACCAATACTAGAGATGGTACGGCTCAAAGGACCAAAACTAGATGGTACGGCTCGAAGGACCAAATCACTTTAGTTGATCTAGCTCGAAGGATTAAACTACAGTAGGATAGCGAGAGCAGTGAACTGTATTTTGTGGTACTCGCTGATACCACCCCTGAGTTGCTGATCAAAAATACTCCCTCTACAGTTGCTTCAAGGTTCCCATTCCATTGTCAGAAGCACAATTTTATTTAGACTGCCACCCCTGAGACGTCCAATCTCCGATCAAAAACACTATGTACAGTTGCCTTAAAGTTCCCATTACTGTCAGTCAGAAGCACATTTATTTAGACTACCACCCCTGACTTGCTGATCAAAAGCACTCCCTACACAGTTGCCCCAGAGTTCCCATTCCTGTGTCAGGTGGTGTCTGTGCTGGGCGCGCTGCAGGCCGGGTCGCGCGGCACGCAGGCGTGCATCAACGCTGCCGCTACCATCACAGCCATCATCGGAGACCTGGATACCACCATACTGTTCGCCAGCGCGGGTAAGGATACACTGGTTTGATTTACTCACCTCTGAAATAACAAGTAGAGATTAAAACTATAGTGAGCCATTACTACAAATTATTATATAATAACGGATATCACTCACTTATATTGTTAAGAGTGTTAGCGACTGGCCACATAGGCTTCTTTAGTTTATTTTTTATACATTTAAATTATTGTTCTTTTTGAGTTTATCAGTCAGTTGCGTCCCTGGCCCCCTACAGATTGTATATTTTTTCATTTTACATAATTATATTCAGTTTCTCATCAGTTTTTCAGTCTTTTAATTTACCAGCGAGCTTAGCTCTTCAACATTTTGGTTTTAACAATATAAGTGAGTGATATCCGTTTATATATAATAATAAGTAGAGATTATTTAAAAAACGGACCGAGGGTTCCGTGCAAGTTCCGTTCCGTGCAGTCTCTAAATCTAGTTTATCTTTTCGTTAGAGCAAAGTTACGGGGTTAGGTTGTGTTACACGAAAGCCCGACACGCACTTGGCCGGGAGTTTTGAGTAGTAAATGTATTAAAAATCTTAAGAACTGTCTCATATATACATTATCATTTTCCAAAAAATAACAAATAAATAATAATAATTAAAATTGCTACTCAATTCATTCTAATATTATACACTGTATCTATATCCTAAATTACTATATTTTTTGACTGGCACTCTACGAGACGGCTAAATAGCCAGTGTAGGTGTCAGGAACTAGGTAAGATGAATGGATGCACCTTTTACTATGTATAAATGAATATTGCTATAGTATTTAAGTTATTTATCTAAGTATCTATGTATAAATAAATAGCGCTATAGTATCTAAGTTATTTATCTATGTATCAGTTTGGTGTAAATAAATGAATTTGAATGAATTTGAATTCTGTCTCTGCCCCTACGGAAGGCAGTCTTGATATCGTGAGTTTATGTATGTATGAGCGCAATATGATGTCCCGCAGGCACTCTCCACTCGGACAAGGAGAGCGACACGTTCTCCGACCACCGCGAGAACATCCTCAAGACCGCCAAGACCCTGGTGGAGGACACCAAGAGCCTCGTCGGCGGCGCGGCAGGCACGCAGGACCAGCTCGCGGCGGCTGCGCAGAGCGCCGTCACCACTATAGGTACGTGCCCCTGACGGCCTCAAGCACGCCAGGCAGGACCCTGCTGGAGGACACCAAGATAGACATGTTTTTGTAACTGATAGACGTGTTTTCTAAATTGATTGGCATATTTTTGTAACAGATTGACACATTTTCTTGACAGATCGACACATTTTCTTGACAGATCGACACATTTTCTTACCGGATCGACACTTTTTTGTAACATATCGACACGTTTTCTTGACAGATCGGCACGTTTTCTTAATAGATCGACACATTTTCTCAATAAATCGACACATTTTATTAATAGATCGACACATTTTCTTAATAAATCGACACTTTTTCTTAATAGATCGACACATTTTATTAATAGATCGACACTTTTTTGTAACAGATCGAGACATTTTCTTGACAGATCGACACATTTTATTAATAGATCGACACTTTTTTGTACCAGATCGACTCATTTTCTTGACAGATAGACACTTTTTTTTTACCGGATCGACACGTTTTCTTAATAGATCGACACATTTTATTAATAGATTGACACATTTTCTTAATAAATCGACACGTTTTCTTAATAGATCGACACATTTTATTAATAGATTGACACATTTTCTTAATAGATCGACACATTTTATTAATAGATCGACACTTTTTTGTAACAGATCGAGACATTTTCTTGACAGATCGACACATTTTATTAATAGATCGACACTTTTTTGTAACAGATCGACTCATTTTCTTGACAGATCGACACATTTTTTTACCGGATCGACACGTTTTCTTAATAGATCGACACATTTTATTAATAGATTGACACATTTTCTTATAGGATCGACAGTTTTTTAGTACAGATTGACCCGTTTTATTAACTAATCGAGACATTTTCTTACTGGATCAAAGTCAACACATTCTCGTAATGTACAAAGTATAGTTGAATATTCCATACTCTATCATTGTCATACCAAACCAAACTAAAGTCAACTTTACTTCACAGTGCAACTATGCGAAGTAGTGAAACTGGGCGCCATGTCGCTCGGCTCCGGCAACCCCGAGCCGCAAGTGTTATTACTCCACGCGGCGCGAGACGTCGCCGCGGCCTTGCGCGACCTCGCGTCGGCCACTACGGCCGCCAGCGGGAAGCAGGTGTCGCATCCCGACATGCAGCGACTGAAGCACGCCGCTAAGGTACGTACTGTGTGCTATGACTATACTGTGGCTAGGGATGTATTTGTTTATTCAGATTTGTACCTTAACAGCTGATAGCCAAAATAGTATTTCAAACATAAAATAAAAATAACAAAAAAATGTTATGATCAGCATAAGTACTACTAGACACTCGTGAAACGGTGGAGCTTATGATAATTTTGAATTTTAATAAGATTCAGCTTTTTAAAGCGTTATTATTAGGTAAATATCTAAACCTAAACTAAACTCATTTTTATTGTTTTACGATATATCTAAATAATATGAAACTTCTTTAATTAAGTTATTAATGTTTTTATTCACTAAATGTTATATTTATTACGTAATTATAATGGTTTTTGTTTCACATTTTGCTATTTTGTGTTTGTATGTTTATTGGTGGAAAGGTTTTCTTTATAAATGTTTATAATTTGTGTTCTGTCTTCCATTAATTGTGTATTCAAATGTTGTCAATATTGGACTTTGAAATATTAAATAGATGGAGAAAGAATTTCGATACTATAGGACTCGAACCTGGGACACTAACCACACTGTCTGATCTGAAATCTTTCTCCACATCCGTCTTCTATTTAATATTTAGATTTTGGCGTACATTCAATATTTAAATCGTATTGGACTTGCTCGGAACTAATGTCCCGTGTGTGTGTAGCGCCTCACAGACGCGACGAAGCGGTGGAGTCTCCCAGCCAAACACAACACCTTCCCGCGCTCAAAGCGGCTCTCACTAGGCCTCAAAGAATACAACTCATACGATTCCGAGACCGACATCTTCCAATCCGACCAGGAAGACGAGCTAATCAAACTCCTAGACTATTCCAGTCAAGACGACGACGTCTCCCCGTCTATATTCCACGATAATTGCGAAGAAGTTATCACCTATATAGAGAATTTGATGCGTAATCCACCAGAGCGTCATGATGATGAAGATCTTAATGATAGATACAATATGGCCGCAAGAAATAGTCTGCTAGATATGGATTGGAGAGTTCTCAAGTACGGAGAGAATATATTGCTCGGGGAAGTCAAGAAATTAGTCGATTTGTTTGTAGATGTAAGCGATAAAGTCGAAATTAAAAAGAAAAAGGATGCTCTTAAAGCACTGAAGGCTAATAACGAATTGGATACTGAAATGAAACGTCTGTCTCAAATCATTGAAGATCTAGACTCAGAAATGGAACCAGACGATACTAAAGTAAGCACTGTAACTACAATAACTACTATTAAAACGATTCCAAATAAGAAACCGAAGTTAGAAGATAAAAAGTTTAAACTAAAGAATCCAGTTTTCAAAATTAAAAGAGTGAAGCCAGTTAATTTAGTTATAAACTTACATCCAACAATCAAATCTCCTGAAATTTTGACAGTTGATCCTTTGAAATCACCTCTGAGTCCTGAACAAAAACCTAAAGATGAATCAACAGAAATAGAGGTCAAACCTGATATCATGATGAAGGAAGTCAAAACTGAATTCTGGAAATTGTTCAAAGATGACTCCGAATGGTGGAAAGCTCTAGCCAAGAGAAACATTGAGAAAATGGAAGAAACTAGAAGGGACTTGGAAAGATTCAGTGGTCATGAATTAGTTTTGGGCGAATTCCAGACAGAATTAGATAGATTTGAGAAAGAGAAGGAAACATTACAGACGTTTATCGATGATGTCGATAAATCGAAAGCTGTCAATAAGGATTTGGAATACGATAAGAAATACGAGGATATGGTCCTGAAACTAATTGAATTCGCCAAAAAAGACTTCATTTACAAAGGTTTTGATCCATTAATAGAACAGTTGAAAGCGTTATCGAATTTACAAATTGAGGGACGAAAGAAAAAGGTCGTCAACATACAAGATATTATAAACATTTACACTCAAATCGACATTTCAAAATATACATACGAGGAATTGTGTCTTTTGGAAAAGTACTACAAAGAAATCATTAGAAAGTACAAGATAGATACCAATAAAGTCATAGAACAGAAAGAGAATATTGTACCCAGAGACGATAGATCTCCAAGCTTGACAAGAGACAATGAGACTCGATCTGCCCCACCGGCCTACCACAGAAATGTCATACTGAACGTACATTCTAGTCAAAATTTGACTAAAAACATCAATAAATACACCAGCACAACCATTACTAATAGCAATTCGCTTAAAAGATCCAAATCTAACAACCGAAATTCACAAATTGATATTTTCGATCTAACTAGAACATATCCAATCGAATACTACGCCAACAACTGGTGGTCGATATACGAAGACGTATTAAAAAGTCGCGAGCAACAGTTCGGGTCTATAGACAACTGGTGGAGTTTCTACGAGGCCATATTAAACAGAAAAGAGACAACAGACGAGGAATTAAAGAGAATTCGAGCTGTAGTTGAATATAGAAACAGTTTACGGCGAAGCCCGAACGGCTCCCGGAGGCCGAACAGTCGGATGGAAGAGCAGCTAAGAATGCTGGATGAGATAAAGAACAATAATTTCCAAGAGACGGAGGACGTGAAGACGGCCAACAATGAATCGGTCAGAGTTTTTGAATTGCAGTTAGAGGCGTGGGGATCTTTGTGAGTGGTGTGGCTTTTATAGACGACATAATTTACAGCCCAATACTTGTGATCTAAAGTAGGATTCCAAGTAGTAACAGAACAGAAATAACATCTTAAGCAAAATGATTTTAATGCAGATTCCTTTGCATATAAGGTCTTGCCGTCTGAGTTATAAGGTAGTCAGATTTATTAATGTGATTGAATTAATACTCAATATAAAGAATTTAAACCTGTTATGAGTAGCACAGTTAATATTGATTGCGAGATATCCGCCAATCTATCTGAAAGCAGTTTAATACCAATAGTAGTCCACGACTTGATGTTTCTGATCTGTTCAGTCAATGCCAGTAAGACTAATCATGAGATAAGAGTCAAAAAATATTGAAGAACACGAATTTACAGCTATGAATAATTTATTTATTATTACCATTACAATTTTAACAGGACTTCATAATAATAAATTGCAGTCAATTAAAATGATCCTAAAGATGATAATTAAAAAGTCAAAAGTAGTAACGATGAACTCACAGTACATTTATTTACCGATCGCAACACTCGCAAAGATCTCCACGCCACCGGAGCTGTTAACGACAGTGCACAGAGCTAACTCCTACATGCGAAGCACGCCGAGCATGGTGTGTGCTATGGTGTATGGTCATCGGTCATTGATGTCGTTCTGTACTCTTCTAACGCGACGGATGGTGTCTAAAGCTAGATGAAATAGAATATTGAAACTGTCACTTCAAGAGGAAAAGCCATTGAATAGCATCCTTTAATTGTTTGAATGATTAAAAAATATTGCCATGTCTTTCAAAGACTTATTGATAGAAAAAGATACTGCTACTTTTGAATAGAGATCAATCTTTGTTATATTGTGTTCTTGCTCGACACATAAACGCATAATATTGACAAAATCGAGTACCCTACCGATTTTGTATATATTTATGATTATGGAATTGTTAAAAGCCTTTGAGACTGTGGACTCTTGATAGTTGTATTACTTGGTCAAATTTTACACTAACTTATTACTTTAAATTGATAATTAAAATTGTTACAATCATTTCAAAAACAACTCTTCAGATTTGTAAAGATAAATTTGAATTTTGAATCCCGTGATCTGTGAAATAAAATCATGGCGCACCTCAAGGTTGTATTCTTGGACCAGTCTTCTAATTGATTATTTTTTAGTTATACTAGGGGTCTCCAAGTAGACATTTGATTTAACTATTTAATTATACTTTAGACACCAACTCAATTCATTTTCTTCCAGCCATATATCTCAGTGGAGCCTTGTGTCATTGGAGTTTAGAAATGTGTTTAGCGGTTATGTGTTGTTTTCTGTCTAGTGCTGTCCTAGTGTGGCATGACCTTTATTCTCCTCTACCTTCCATTTGGGGCGGTGCACACGTAGCTATGTTGGCTCATGTATGTATACACAAGTCAAAGTCAAATCTCTTTATTGCAAGCACGCTGTTTGGTCACTAAACCACGAGAGAAAAGAAAAAGCACGTTCTGTACATTTTTAAACTTGTCACTATAAAAATATAAAAGTCTTGGTCAATTCTAATGGATTCTTCTGCAGCAAAGATAAAAAAGCAAAGTTTTTGTAGTTTTCAAATAAAATAATGAAGATGCTATGTGTTTTATATGCCACAACCCGATTAGTAGTGTTTTAGGAGATTTTCTTTCCCGTGACACAATTATTATCATCGGTTGATCAATCACACAGCTATTGTTCCTCAGTAGGTCTGTGGTTCATATATTTAGTTGAATTTCCATTTAAACCCCCTATTTCTTGTGCTACTAAAATATAAAAATTAGAACGTAAAAACGAGTTGTTATTTTTTCCAATGGATAAATCAGCTGCTTCCGCATAGTTAGGCTTTATTTCACGCCATACTTCGCAATACAAAATCGGTGATTGTCAAGTTAAGCCATCGATGAACAATTTTATTGAGTAGTTAATCAGGAAATGATGCATACAAAATGGAATAAAACTCGATATATAACTGATTTATTTGTAAATATGAATTGAATAATTCCCCAGTGCTATTTCTATCTAACCCGAGGTAGAAAATTATGTAATTAATATTCAATATTGTCTCAATAATATTACAGCTCATACAGGCTGGGCCTTAGACGGTATTTCTCCTATTATGCAGTCGGGCTTTTTGTTTTTTGAAATAGTCTTTCTTTATACCTATATAAAAGAGACGTGTGCACCCCCCATCCCTTGCTAAACACGTTTCAGAGCCATACATCATCTCATACAAGGGGCCATACAGAGGTGTAACACACCACGAGCTTTCATGGCCGCACAGCTTGGAAGGTCCAATATTGACGAACATACGGAGACGCTTGGAGTTTATGTTATTTATTTAGTATATTTGTATGAGAGCACGGTATACGGAGATACAGTAGGGGTGGATTCAAATTGAAATGATCGTGTGGACAGTACGCACTCAATGTTTGATGATACAATGTAAAAAAATATTGGTTGCAGAATAATGAATGATTTGCCCACAGTAGTACAGTACTGTCGATTTATTAATATACTAGCTGTACCCCGCAACTTCGTTTGCGTAGAAAAAGTTCTATGCTCAGATCACATACCGCCATGGCCTATGAGCTGTCCGGATATTTCAGCTATCTCCTAGTGAAACTCCCATCAAAATCCCTTCAGTAGTTATGGCGTGATACTTGAACATAGTCACAGACAAACAGACAAAATTCTAAAAATTAATGTTTTGGCATCAGTATCGATCCTTAAACACATTACAATTACAGACACAACTTTTGTACAGTCTTATTATATGTATAGAAGTTTTGTTAAATAAGAAATGACAGTAACAATTGTGAAAAACAGAACTCGATAGCGATCGCGAATCAATAGTAACACTTTGATATCGCATCGTGGCAACAGCGCGGAGCGGCCGGTGGGCGGCGCGAACTGCGAGGCGCGTAAGGTTTGGTAGGTACAGTCGAAGACAGAGATATGTATACAGGGGGCCTCAATAAGGTTGAGATTTTCTCAAAAACTACTGGACCGAATTTAATAATTATTTTACAGTTACATAGTTTTAACACTTATGTGTCAAACAGTGAAATAATTTTTGCAATAGGTCAAGTAGTTTCTGAGAAAATCTCAACCTGAAAAACTCACCTGTACACCTTTCTCTGTGTTCCACCGTACCTGCGTCTAGTGTGGTACTATCGTACTGTAAGCTAAACTTTTTATTTTTCAAGTTTAACTCTGTAGTGAGGGCAAATCATAACTTTTAGAACAAAAATCACGTTGTATTTGTTTTAAATAAATCAATTTATTTATTCACCCAAAAAATACACAAAATAAGTTTCATTTTAAACACTGAGTGCTTTACTTATTGGATATTTTAGTACTGTCAGAAAACTTAAATAAAAATCGAAACGAATTTCGATATTCGCCGACAACCACCCCTACTGTTCTCCTAGCCCCGTGCTTATGGTGTTGACAGCTTATGGGTTTCGCTGGCATGGCGCTTGGCGTTCGCACCTTGGGTGATGTCATTTGTTTATTAAAACAACATGTCTAATATACGTAGTTGGCAACCCTGAGCTATACAGCGGGGTGACCGCGACTTCCATCATTATCGTAATCGCTTTCAATTTGACACATGGACACTATACATTGCTGCTATGTCTTCGCAAGTTGTAACAAGCGACAATGAATCGCAGCAATGTGTATCGTTCAAGTGACAAAATGAAAACGATTGAAGTCGCGGTCACCCCATAGATGTAACAAATAGTGATTATATTGAGGTTTTAATAAGGTAATAGTCGATGATTAAAGGAATGAGGGGGTTTTCAAAGTGACATTTAAACGAAGAATAAGCTTTCTAAGTTGATAAATAGATGTTGTGTCAGGACGTCCGGGTGAGATCGTAAACAATACGCGGGGACCATGATACAAGTGTTAACAACACTTATAGAATTATAAACAATACTATTTAAGGCTTCGTATGCGAGGATTTACAGTTTTTCTATGAAGGCTACGGCACTAACTACTAAAATTAAACGTCTGAAAAAAATATATAGCAATCTTCGGGTGTCCATTTAGGGACTGATGAATACCGATACACGATTGGACATACTTAGGTCGATAGATAAAAATCGCAAACATACCCATTCCATGTCTGTTAAAATGAAAATTATGTCTAAACCGACATAGTTATTCATACAAAATATATATCAAAATGTAGAGTATTATAAATAAGATAGCTTTTTTTTTTTTTTTTTTTTTTTTTTTTTTATTCGTCATAACAAAATCCACAGCACTTAAATAAGTTACATTTCAATTTAAGTCATAACATACTGCCAATGACGGATTTACAATATTAAGAATTAACTTGTTTATATTGTAAATCCTAAATAAATAAATTAATTAATTAAAAAGCTTGTTAATCGTCATTTGCCAATGTCATGTAACATGACATTGGAAAATTCAATATATCATAGTCTTCTATTTTCATCCAGAGCAGTCCCCGCAGCGTCGTCACTCTGGACGAAGCAGCTCGACAGTCACGATCACTCCCGAGCTTGTAGCGGGACTCGTGATAAAAGCTTGAAACTTCAGATCTTGCTCAAATTATCCAATAAATTCACCATACTGTCATTCGCGAACATTTTCTGATTAACTTAACGTGATATTCGTCGTGTCCCGCCATTTTCAAGAGAACCCGGTACTACTTTTATTTCATTACCTGTCACTTTGAAACCCCCTCATTGGCCACAGGGCTGAGCATCAACGATTTTTCCCATTTAACTGCTCTTCCGCGGTGGAAACCGGGTCCTACCCTCGCAACGGTGTCGTGACTCGTCTAATGGCCGCAGGTGATGGTGACCAACGTGACGTCACTGCTGAAGACTGTGAAGGCCGTGGAGGACGAGCATACACGAGGCACCAGGGCCCTGGAGTCAACCATCGAGGCCATCTCACAGGAAATGGAGGTAGGTCGTCATCAGTCTCGCGCAAGACCTCTCCTCACATAGAGGGGGACAATCGCAAGTAAACACTCATAGTGACTGGCTACCTCTTTGTCAGTTCTGGTAGCCTGGTACAGTCGAAGACAGAGATAAGTATACAGGGGGCCTCAATAAGCTTGAGATTTTCTCAAAAACTACTTGACTGAATTTAATCATTCTTTTACAGTTACATAGTTTAAAGTACTTAACTGTTTAATTAGGAAATAATATATACAAATAAATACAAAAATAGTATGTAACATAGTTTTAACTTTTATCTATCAAACAGTGAAAGAATTTTTGCAATAGGTCAAGTAGTTTTTGAGATAATCCAAACCTTAAAAACTCTCCTGGACACCTTTCTCTGTGTTCCACCGTATATGAAAGATTGTTATCAGTCGTATTTGTATGTCACCTCGGGCCACGATCCACGACATACACCAAATTCAAGTAAACACAATGACGGGCAAGGTAACTCTTTGTCAGTTCTGGTAGCCTGGTACTTCAAATACTATCATCAGTCTATTTGTATGTCCCCACTGCTCGGGCACAGACCTTCCCTTACATAGAGGGAGACAAACGCTGGCAAGTCACCTCTTTGTCAGTTCTGGTAGCCTGCTACTTCAAATACTATCATCAGTCTATTTGTATGTCCCCACTGCTCGACAGACCTGCCCTTACATCGAGGGAGCGCGGGCTATGATCCAACACGCGGACCCAGTGCTTTAAAAACATATCTTCAAATTATTGCCTTTAAAACACTTGGAAATTACAAATACAGCAGTCAATCAATAATATTTTAGTATCGGTAACTCACACAGACCACTTACCCCATAGACCTGTAACAGGAGGGCGCCCGTGTCAGGCCGCACGAAATTGCTTCGCGACACGTGGCACCTAGACATGTATCGACATGGACGCTCTTTAATACGGCACCCCTGGCCCCCGCTTTGTCTCTATGCGCTCATCGTTGACAGAATTTTCGCTTGCACGGTCTGTGTTAACTTGTTATTTATATTCCAGATACTAATGTCTCCTACACCACCCAAAGCGACCGCCACACCCGAGGAGTTAGTGCGGTGCACTCGCCAGATGACCGTGGCGACCGCGCGCGCCGTGTCTGCCGGCAGCGGCAACCAGCGCGACCAGCTCACTGCTGTTGCCAACCTCGGCCGCAAGACCGTGGTAGACCTGCTGACGGCTTGCAAGGTGAGCATTGAGACTCCAGGCGGCTCATAGTGCCCTGGTACTTGGGATGGGACTTACAGAGCTGAGGCTTCGGACCGAGTGGACACAGCGGGTGGTGAGTGAGACATAGTGAGACTCCGGGTTAGTTATGGGCTCTTTGTACTTGTAATACAACTTCACCAGCTCACGGCCGTCGCCAACCTCGGCCGCAAGATCGTGGTCGATTTACTGACAGCTTGCAAGGTGAGCATTGAGACTCCAGGCGGCTCATAGTGCCCTGGTACTTGTAGAGAGCTGGGCTTCTGACCGAGTGGATACAGCGGGTGTTGAGTGAGACATAGTGAGACTCCGCCTTAGCTATCGGCCCCTGGTACTTGTGATGCAACTTCATCATCATCATTAGTCCACTGCTGGACGCAGACCTCTTCCAAGGACACTCGACGCTTTTGCTCGCCCCGACCCACAGACACCATGCTAGTGAGACTCCATGCGGCTCATAGTGCCCTGGTAGTTGTGATGCGGCTTCTGACCGAGTGGACACAGCGGGTGTTGTGTGAGACATAGTGAGACTCCGGGCTAGTCATGGGCTCCTGGTACTTGAAATGCAGCTTCATCGTCATCAGTCCACTGATGCTCTTATATTTATATTTTTTATACCGAGTCCATTATTAAAACTATTAATAATACCGTTCCCCCCAGGCCGCCGCTCACGCCGCGGACTCCGCCGAGCTGCAATCGCGCACGCTACAAGCCGGTCGCGAGGCCGCCTCGGCGTACCGCGCGCTGCTGCAGGCCGTACTCGCGGCGTGCAACGGCGACGCCTCGGCGAGGCAGGCGTTCCCAGACCTCTCGCGCCGCGTCGCGCATACCGTGGCGGATATCATAGCGGCTGCGGAGTTGCTCAAAGGTGAGTTCATGCACGGTTCGGCCGATAGATGACGTTATACTTCATTCTACAACGCGATGTTAAGTTCAGGCATTTCCATAAGTAGCTGATAGATATAATAAATAACATCTTTGATTTTGCCTATATCACTCCTACAGTCAAAAATAAAAATAAATATTGTGTATAGGCATGTACTTTAGTATTTTTAATGTGGCAATAAATTGATTTATTATTATTATTTATTTTTATTTTTGACTGTAGGAGTGCCTACAGTCAAAAATAAAAATAAATAATAATAATAAATCAATTTATTGCCACATTAAAAATACTAAAGTACATGCCCGACCTAGCAGAGACATTGGAGCGTCTCGTTCCGACGAATCTATCTAACGACACCTCATAATATGACGGCTTATAAGGTACAGAATACAAACTAGGTTATGATGCACGAACAGAGAAACAGGGCAAAGAACGACCCACGGGATATGACAAAATGATCTAATTGCGTCTGTAAAGAGGCCTTGGCAATGTTTTACAATTAGACAATACATGCAAGTATATATACATACACTCGAAAAATATAAACCTACTTCTTGCCCAGTCGGTCAGAAATATAATTATCATCAGCCCGTATCAGTCCACTTCTCCAATCGACTAATTAGACTCCAGGCGGCTCCTAGTACCCTGGTACTTGTGATGTGACTTACAGAGCTGGGGCTTTGGACCGAGTGGACACAGCGGGTGTGGAGTGAGACATAGTGAGACTCCGGGCTAGTCATGGGCTCCTGGTACTTGGGATGCAACTTCAGCATCATCGGCTCGTGTCAGTCCACTGCTGGACAAGGCAGAACTCTCGATGCGATTCTCGGCCTTTGACATCCAGTCTCTGCAACCTTACGCAGGTCATCCCTCCATCTGGTGGGCGGTCTCACACTACGTATACCCGTTCTTTTATTTATTTATTTATTTTATTAATGGACTCGACAGTTCGTCATTTGCCAATTTCATGTTACAGAAAATTCAATATTCAATAGCCTTCTATCTTCCTCCAGGGGAGTCGCAGTAGCGTCTTCACCCTGGGTAGCCGCGTCTTCATGTCTTCATCCAGAGGAGTCGCCGTAGCGTCATCACTGTGGACGAAGCAGCTCGACAGTCACGTTCACTCCCGAGCTTGTAGCGGGAACTCTTGATAAAAGCTTGAAACTTCAGATCTTGCACAAATAATCCAATAACTTCACCGCACTGTCATTCGCGAACATTTTCTCATTAATTTAACGTGATATTAAACACAAAATAGTCCCTGTAGACATTAAAAGGAAAATTATCAAATAATTTCGCAACCGTCGTTTCCCGACATTTTCAAGAGCTCCTATACCCGTTCTTAGAACCCTAATTAATATTCATTTCTAAACATAGCACCGGTTCGGTTACATCAATGACTCACATATCACTTGCTCTTAAAAAAAACTGTTTCCTTAACTCTAATGATTGGAAGTGTTAATTGGTGACTACGAACTATGTGATTAATATCTTCAATGCGTCTGGTTTCTATGTCGACACCTTGCATCACTCTCACACACCTTAAAAGAACGGGCTAGTGTAAGCGAGAGAGAGCATATCGAATTACTAATAAGAGTATGTAATAGGTACCCGATAGATTTCGATAGTTTGTGATATCAAATTTTCGCGTGCGTTTTGCTGTAGTTTTTTTGAGTTTCCTGCGGGAATTTGGTAGTTTCCCGTGGTAATATGAAGTAATATTATTGTGAATGAAATTAAGTTATGTATTGTGTAATTAAAGTTTAAATATTGAAATGGAGAAGATACGATCTCTTAACCGACTTCATAAAAAGAAGAAACGTGTTAGGTTTTTAAGCGTGCCATGTAAGTAACTTTGTCCGACTGTCTAGGTTTAGGTTTTTCAAGTATTTCTAGATTTTATGAATTCAAGATTTAAAATAAAAATAGTTTAATGCATTAAGCCATTATAGATGACGTTGCGCACATACCCTTAGTATATATAATACGATAACGAATTTCGGGGGGTCGGACGTGAGCCTGTGGTGGCTCAGTTGGTGAGAGCGTGTCACGGAATGACATGGTCGCAGGTTCAAGTCCTGGCCACGGCTAAAAATCTTTCATCATTTTAATTTATTGTATTATTTTGTATCTAAGATTTTTTATTTCTGACATTTGACTATTGACGAAGCCACTTTACAGCCGACTATTATTATTATTTTATTTTTAAATTCTTATACATGGTGTTTTTCTAGAAAATTGTTTTGACATTCAGTGCAATTAATTATTATTGTTAATCCATTAAAACTTACTCTAAATTGTAAAACATTGCCAAGGCCTCTTTACAGCCGCAATTAGATTATTTTGTTATATCCCGTGGGTCGGTTCTTTGCCCTGTTTCTCTGTTCGTGCATCCAGCCGTAACCTAGTTTGTATTCTGTACCTTATACAGGGTCTAACGTAAAGGGTATATGAAGCCGAAGGGAGGGTGTTCAGTATCGGTAACTGAACAACTTTTGTTCTACGACTATTCGATTTTCGCAAATTTATTTTTTGACTTTTCATACATTTCGTACCGGTCAGCTGATCGATTTGTATGAGACATAAATTTATTTTTATTTTTTGTTCGAAAAGTCGCAGAATAAAAGTTCTTTAGTTACCGATACTGAACACCCTCCCTTCGGATTCATACCTTTACGTTACATTATTGTATTATAAATTATTACATTATGTATGACATAACCAAGTATTACATATTAGTTGTGTGAAGTATTAAGTAATATGTTATTTTTGTATTGTCAGGCTCCGAGTGGGTGGACCCCGAGGACCCCACAGTGATCGCGGAGAGCGAGCTGCTGGGCGCCGCCGCGTCCATCGACGCGGCCGCCAAGAAGCTGGACGCGCTGCGCCCGCGCAAGACCGTCAAAGTACAGGTGGGTCGCTGTTGTTTATTTATATTTTATTCAGGAAACAGTTATGTACGAAGATCGCTGTTTGGGGGTTTGACGTTTTTCCGCTCATAAAGTTATTTATTTTTTGTAAAATTCTTTCCAGAGGGAAAGGCACAGCCAACTATATACAGCCTGGTCTGATGTTAATAGAATGTCTGAATTCTCATAAATACATACATATATACGAATATAACCTAACCTAAACCTACGCACAACACTCCCAAACCCCTAAACGAAATAACTCAACGATCCACGCTATCATCGAGCTAATGCAAGGAGACCTTGCTAAGAGCACAAAACTTCACAAACACGACTTCTTTCGAGCACTCCAACTAATAGAAACGTTCGCGGACATCTCCTGATTAACTTAACGTGATCATTAATCACTAAATACCGCGAAAACTATTTATTTAGAATTTTCACAAAAAAGTGGCTAATGTCGTTTCGCGCGCTTTTCAATAAAGTTATAAATTAAGCGGCTGCCGGCTGTCAAACTCTAGCGCGAGACAGCAGATGTCCAGCAGCGGCGGAGTGAAGAGCACGGCACAGTGACTCCATATTTGTATTTATATTCATTTTGGATGAATTTTGGCAGGGAAATAAAAATACGCCAATTAAAATCAGATTTTTTAAACTAGCTCTCGTATTTATAATACTCTACATTTTGATACCACTGATCAGTCACCTCAGTTGCTGTTAACCGGTTTTTTTGTACACACACATGATTGTCTAATTACATGATGTAATAAACTTAATAGACTTAGAATGAAGAACCGGAGCGAGCAAGACGGAAGATGCAGAATACACAAGAGTGACGAGCATGCCGCGCGTCGGTGAGATATGTTTGATATTCTTGGTTGTTTATTGTATCACCCGGGAATCAAACATATTACCCACCGACCGCGAGCGATACTACTGAGCCGCAGCCGACAGAAGACCGAAGATTGACATTGTACTTTATGGTATTTTGATTTTCAATTGGTTTAATATTAGTGTACTTGAAATCTAGAATTAAAACTGTAGTGAGCCATTACTACAAATTATTATATATAAACGGATATCACTCACTTATATTGTTGAAATCGGCGATTAGACTTCAACACTCTCTAGCTTATAAGGTTTTCATATCAAGTATTTATTTGCGAATACCTATTACTGGCTGCGTTGAAAATTGTTTTTGTAAATCATCGACTGTACTTTACAGCTGTTGGTATTCCGAAAATGTAAAATAAAATAAAAAATATAAGTGAGTGATATCCGTTTATATACAGGGTGTATATTTGCATCGTTGCCATATTCATGGGGGCAACTATACTGCTGATACTGAATACAAATCAATTATAAAATAAATACCATTTTTTTTACTAATTTTATTTAGTAATTTTATTTCATCGACAATTCCACGAGCAAATCACTAATTTATCGTTCGCGGCTACGCGCCCATCACTATTCTAACACGTAGGCATCAATGGTCAAAGGTCAATGGTTGACATGAATCAAAGGCGTGCCGCGCGCCACCTCGCCCCTTTGAATTCGCCGCCCGCGCCGGTCGGGGCGGTCGGTCGGCGCCGCCGCTGTCCCGGGACGCACGGGTTCATGGATTTTGATACCGCGTACTGAGCACGCGCAGCGCGGTGCCGCCGCCCTAGCAGCAGGCTCCGGGCAGTAAACATTACGCTTATTCGAATTGTGGAGTGACGTGATGTGAAAGTGGTGTGCACCACGAAATTGAGAGTGTTGATGTGTTACGCTTACGTCAAATAATTAGTTCTGCATTCGACACGGTAAAACAAAACATTTACAAACGTGTTGAGGAAATTAAAGAAAAATTGTGCCTGACTGGACTAAAATGGAAGGCATTCTGAACACCTATTACCCCGATACACATCCGGTGAGTAAATGTAAATAATTTGTAATTATGCTTTCAATGTCTACGCCAAAAACCGGTCAGAGTATCACTAATTTTAAATTTCGCTAAAATACGAACTAAACTTGGTGCTAAGTACCAATAAATTAGGTATTTTTGTCGGTCAAGCCTGTAAAAATAGGAAGGAAAGTCTGAAATCGGTCGAAGTATTCTAGGGGCTGGCTGTTTACCTATGTTTGCTTGCTGTCTCTTTCACTCGGTCACGTGAGTAACTCGTAGTATTTTGGTAGTAAATAATCCCATTGCGCCAAATAAAACAGGTTTCTTTCTATTTACACTTAAAAACTAAATTAATTAATATCTGGCTGCACTTTAATTACGCGAATTTATAATACATGTTAAATTATTGTTAACATTGATTACTATTACCTCTTAGAATATGGCAACTATGCACATATACTCCTTGAAATTTTTCGACAATTTGAAACTGGGAGTTGTACTCATGATAAATATTTAATTGGAGAGGATTTTTAGTAAATCAAAAATTAACTAAGTACGTCACAAGTCACACAATGATTTTAGAATTGACCATCAGGTCAAATTCCAGCAGTATTCTTCACGATATTTTCCTTCGCCGTTTTGAGAGCATTTGGTAAATGTACGTAAGTTTTTCGTTTGAAAAACCCGAGGACAACTCATTGGTACAGTCGAAGACAGAGATAAGTATACAATAAAGTTGAGATTTTCTCAAAAACTATTGGACCGAATTTAATAATTATTTTACAGTTACATAATTTTAATTTAACTTTTATCTATCAAACAGTGAAAGAATTTTTGCAATAGGTCAAGTAGTTTTTGAGAAAATATCAACTTTAAAAACTCTCCTGTACACGTTTCTCTGTGTTCCACCGTACATGGCTGCCCTGGCTGGGAATCGAACCTGGGACCTCTCGCAAGTCCGTTGACCCAACCACTACGCCACCGAGCTCTCCAACCTATAAAGTTATAGCTTGTATAAATTGTGATGATGTGCTTTTGGTATTAAGCATTGTATTGTTAATGTTCCCCAGGAAGCCGACGAGAGCCTGAACTTCGATGAGATGATCCTGGAGGCTGCTAAGTGCATCATCACGGCCACCTCAGCGCTCGTGCGCGCCGCGTCCGCCGCGCAGCGAGAGCTCATCGACCAGGTACGATCTCATCATCAGTCTATGTGTATGTCCGCACTGCTCGGGCACAGACCTGCCCTTACATAGAGGGAGACAAACGCTGGCAAGTCACCTCTTTGTCGGTTCTGGTAGCCTGGTACTTTAAATACTAGCATCAGTCCATTTGTTTATTTTTATTTATTTTATTAATGGACTCGACAGTTCGTCATTTGCCAATGTCATGTTACAGAAAATTCAATGTATAATAGTCTTCTATATTCCTCCAGGGGAGTCGCAGTAGCGTCTTCACCCTGGGTAGCCGCGTCATCATGTCTTCATCCAGAGGAGTCGCCGTAGCGTCGTCACTCTGGACGAAGCAGCTCGACAGTCGCGTTCACTCCCGAGCTTGTAGCGGGACTCTTGATAAAAGCTTGAAACCCCAGATCTTGCTCAAATTATCCAACAAAATCACCATACTGTCACTCGCGAACATTTTCTGATTAATTTAACGTGATATTAGTCTCAAAATAACCACTGTAGACAATAAAACAAAAATTATCAAATAATTTTGCAACCGTCGTTTCCCGCCATTTTCAAGAGAACCAGTCCATTTGTATGTCCCCACTGCTCGGGCACAGACCTTTCCTTACATAGAGGGAGACAAACGCTGGCAAGTCACCTCTTTGTCAGTTCTGGTAGCCTGGTACTGTGGAACACAGAGAAAGGTGCACACGAGAGTGTTTAAGGTTGAGATTATCTCAAAAACTACTTGACCTATCGCAAAAATTATTTCACTGTTTAATAGATAAAAGTTAAAACTATGTAACTGTAAAATAATTAATAAATTCGGTCCAGTAGTTTTTGAGAAAATGACATTGCCAGATTTCAATGGAGCTTTGCTCCACCTACAAAACCGTGACCATTTACGCTGTACCTGTCATTTTGTTGGGGACTTATTGCAGGTTTCATATTGCATAATCAGTATCATTTTCTACTACTCTCGCAACTCCTATAGAAGAATAACAAAAACAATGAATTCGCTTCGATTTCTTACTATTTTCTGAATTCTTAATTAGGCTGTTTTTTTCGACTCGCTAGATGTACAAGACTTTGTTTTAAACCGATAAGTTTAATAAAAACCGGAGATATTTTTACATTTATTCGTTATCTTGTACATCTTGCGGTTGATGGTGGGGCAGAATCTGGCATTGTCATTTGACTTTGACTTGAATTCACGATCTGGGTACGAATCACGGTGGCTCTGTTAGAATAGAGCGTGCCACAGAAAATTTCTCCATTTATCATATACTGTATTGCTACAGATAATTAATTTTTCTCATTCCCTATCTAGCTTTGAAAATATCGAATACTTATTCTCTATACTGTGTCCAGGGCAAAGTAGCTCGCCGTCCGACCTCGTCCTCCGACGACGGCCAGTGGTCCGAGGGCCTGATCTCAGCCGCGCGCCTGGTCGCCGCGGCCGCGCACTCGCTGGTGGAGGCAGCCAATGCGCTGGTACAGGGCGCGGGCTCAGAGGAGAGACTCATCTCAAGCGCGAGACAGGTCGCCTCGTCCACGGCGCAACTGCTGGTCGCGTGCAAGGTACCTACAAATATGTAATATATTAAAAATTAACACAAGGCCAATTACAAGCCACCACATATAGCTCGAATATAGCACTCTAATGAGGTTACAAAAGCAATTCACTCACGTAGATTTATTTATTTTATTAATAGATAAGATAAATACACTTTATTGCACCATAATACAGTAATGATTACATAATTGAGAAGCATGTACAATTTTGGCGTAGAGATATAATATAATTAATTGAGAATTTTGGTATAGAGTAGATAGTTCGTCATTTGCCAATGTCATGTTACAGAAAATTTAATGTTTTTCATTATTATCACAAAATAGACACAAATTCATGTTGAACTGTGAAATCAAAATCAAAATTAGTTGAAAAATTAACTACAGGTATTTAGAAAAGTTGTGTTAGAAAGAGACAGAAACAGTACGCGACGTATTGTGGCTGTGACGTCATACTGAAGTAGCGCCATGCAATATTCATACTAAAGACCGTTATGCTTGAAAGAGATGGAGCACATCCCCCAGCACTTGACTTAACCGCTTAATATCTTCGGTATTAATTGAGATATCGCAAAACTAATTTCACAGTTCTCTTCAGCAGGAGCATGAGAGTTGAGGGATGCAATAAAAAAAAATGAGTCAAATATGTACCCTATTCACATTATTTAAATAACCTGTCTCACGTTTCCATATACAAATGAACTATTTTCCCTGTCCAGGTGAAAGCCGACCCGTCATCAGAGTCCACGCGTCGCCTGCAGGCCGCCGGCGCCGAGGTGATACGCTCCACCGACAACTTGGTGCGCGCCGCGCGAGACGCCATACAGTGCGAGGAGGAGCGCAGCCTGGTGCTCAACAGACGGATGGTGGGCGGCATTGCGCAGGAGATAGACGCCAGGTAAGGCCAGAGTGGACCTGGTTACAGCCAATGTGGCGCTGGTTGCAAGCAGAGTAGATCTGGTTACTGCCAGTATGGACCTGGTTACTGCCAGAGTGAACCTGGTTACTTCCATGGTGAACCTGGTTACTGCCAGAGTGACCCTGGTTCCTACCAGTTAGACTCTGGTTACGCCGGAATGAACCTGGTTACTGCCAGTATGGACCTGGTTACTTACAGCCAGAGTGAACCTGGTTACTGGTAGAGTGACCCTAATTGCGGTCAGAGTGAGCCTGGTTACAGCTAGCGTGGCCCTGGTTGTTGCTAGAGTGGACCTGGTTGGTGTCCCTTCATTTGATAAAAAACATATTACAAACCATTCATTTCACAAACAACGTTTGGCAAAATCATGATTCATAAGTTCATCTTTGTACAAAGTAATGGTTCTATAAATAATTCATTTGACAAAACAATTACGAGACAAAGTTTCTTTCTTCAAAACATCACTTAACAAACTATTCACTTATTATATACGTTAATAGATAAAACAACGCAAGGCATAAAAACCTTTGACAAAATGCATTGTTTGGTAATTGTAATTTGTTTTTTATCAAATGAAGGGACACCCCGACCAACTCTCTAACCAGATCCGACACGGATGTTTAGGTTCAGAAGGCTCTGGCTTGGAGCGAAGCGCAGCTTCGCTCCAAGCCAGAGACTTCGATGTTAGGTTTTTTTTTTTTTGTATTCAAAAAGCAAGTTTATTTATTAACAATTATACATAAATTTGTAATTTGTTTTTTATCAAATGAAGGGACGCCCCGACCAACTCTCTAACCAGATCCGACACGGATGTTTAGGTTCAGAAGGCTCTGGCTTGGAGCGAAGCGCAGCTTCGCTCCAAGCCAGAGACTTCGATGTTAGGTTTTTTTTTTTGTATTCAAAAAGCAAGTTCATTTATTAACATATAAAATTAATTATACATATAAAATACCCACTTATTTACCCAATATTTTGTCTAATGGCGACCTTGCAAAAGGAATACTTTGGTCATTTAATCAATTGCAAAATGACGGTTTAGCATTCACAACATTTGCTATGTTAAATATTTATAAAATGGATTTTTGTCAAATGATCACTTTTAAAACGATCACTTTAGTAAATGATAAGTTTGTCAAATGATTACTTTTTCAAAAATAATTTGTAAAATGATCATTTGTCATACGTTTTTTGTCAAACATTAGTGAACCGACCTGGTTACTGCCAGTATGGACCTGGTTGATACTCCTATAGAAGAATAACAAAAAAAAATTAATAAATCGCTTCGATTTCTTACTATTTTCTGAATTCTTAATTATGCGTACAAATTGTACAAGATGGTGGGGCAGAATCTGGCATTGTCATTTAGTTTCTCTTTTTAAATATTATTACTTATATTGTAAGTGTATGCATAGGTGTGCTGTTTGGCTGTCAAATAAACGATTATTCTATTCTAACTCGAACATTATTTCCAGATCTGAAGTGCTCCGTATTGAGAAGGAGCTGGAGGAGGCTCGCGGCCGCCTCACGGCCATCCGCCAGGCCAAGTACAAGCTGCGCGCCGGGGACACGTCCGGGGACGACACGGACGCGGACCACATGGGATACGCCAGCGACGCGTCCGGGACGCAGCTCAGGTCAGAACCCAACGCGCTTATTGTGAATACATCATACAATACAAAATCATTTATTTAACCAACAGAGTTGTATAGATACAAAAATATACACATTTATATAGACATAAACATTCCAGATTATTACTTATATAAAATTTTATGTTTATGATTGCCTAGTATGTCTGTACAGTCGAAGACAGAGATAAGTATACAGGGGGCCTCAATAAGGTTGAGATTTTCTCAAAAACTACTTGACTGAATTTAATAATTTTCTTACAGTTACATAGTTCTAGCTTTTATCTACAGGGTGTAACGTAAAGGGTATAATAAGCCGAAAACAGCGGGTAGGGCAGATGCCACCTAACACGGGAAAAATACGCCCAGGTCCAGAAAAAATTGTATGCAGGAGTTATACGATCACAAAGTATTCCTCAAATCAAGTGTAAAATATTCCTAAGAACAGCTGCTGTAGTGGCAATGACCCCGTGCAATGACCGACCTTGCGATGAATAGCGCCTCTGAGCCCCTGGTAACATAGACTAAGTAATTAATGGATAAGACATTTTTCTACCTACGCCTCTGTGGGAGAAAATAATAAAACAAATTAAGTTTGATTATGCCTTTTTTTAAATGAAAGAAAAATTTCAGTCGAATTTAACACACATGGAAACATCTGCTAGTGTCTGATTATTACATCATTTCACATAGTTACCTACACATGTATGTATGTATGCTACTCATGCATGATATTCATTCAATATTTACATTTGTTATGATACGTACGAGTAAAATATGCCAATGATAATAGCGCATGATAAAATGAAAAATGTGTGAATCTACGCGATCATATTAGTACCTATTTGAATGAACAGACTGTCCTATCTGCGTGCAAATTGGGATTGGTAGGACTTTTAGTTCCGCTACTCACTACTAGAGAAGTAGCGGCGCTAGCGTACGTATTGAAACAACTCTAACAAACTACATAGAAGTTTAACACACACATGCCTCGTAAATGAATGACCTGTTGCGGATTGTGTCGCACAGGGCTCCGTACATTATTTTATTTTTAATTTTGTTAAGGTCGAACCGCGGTCTTGGATTTGATCTCATATTAACAAACTGAGAAAAATGACCTTTAAAAACACTGATTACGTCTTGAATTTTAATGGTCACAGAGCAAATATCTTGTGCGGGTTTTGGTTTTACATGTGGTTTTAAATAAATGGTCAATAAATACTGTTTATGTTTAATGCAATAATAATAATCATGAACTCTCGGTTTCTCAAGTCAGTATCAAGTACTCAGGGCACTGGAACTCGATACTGACAAATAAATGCGAATATTAAAATAAATGGCTTGTTTCACTTCTCCCTGCACCGACCTTCAATAAAACGCACTGATTGTGGTTAACATTTGTTGTGTACTGACTACGGAGGTTTCTCGGTATGTTGAAAGGTACCTACATAAGTCGTAACAAAAGCAAGTGAATTAAATTAAAAAAATGCCAATCCTATCCCCCAGGTGTGTAGATAATGTGCAGTGATTATGTTAGTTATCTACCAAACTTATTTTATTCGAGAATGCTGTCTTTAAAACTTATCCGACTACGGTCACTATGTGCTAGGCGTCAGCCATAGAGGCTAGGTAGTAGGTACATACCTCAAATGATTCACTGAGTTTTATTTCAAAATCAATTAAACTTAATTTTAACTCTCGATGGCATTTTATACCGTTTTACTTGTAAATTTACCGTTTGCGGAACCCTGCCCTGCAATGACGTCACTTACTTTACTCGCACGAAAATGTGCAACAGAGAATGTGCAAATGCATGCTTTCTCTTTCTGTAAATATTATGGAAACAAATTGCAAAATATCTGCCGAAAAATTGCTATCCTTTTCGCTCGGTTAGTATCGTAGTAATGGCGAGAAAGAGAAATACGTAGGAAGTGAGATAACTTAGTAAAAATTTTTATTTGTCTGGATATTGTTCATTCATTATTTCGAATTATGTATCTAAGTTGCAAAGTTTTCGTGCGGATGAGAAGTTCCCTCGTTGGTTGAATTTCAATTTACTAAACTTAACTTTAATTAAATGACACGTTTGTTCTTTTTTACCATGTTTTACATTAAACACTGTAACGTTTATCCGCGATGTGATGTGATTGTGAATGTAAATTAAGTGACGTGATTTTGGCTACCTATTAATCCTATTATGAAAATGTGATTTCATGGATTCAGGAGACTACAGCCAACATTCAAGTAAATTATCCAGGTCAGTCAGAATATGTTGTTTTTTACAATAGTCAGGTATTATTTAACCCGTTAATAAAATAATTACCTACCCTTTGAGTGTGTTGCCGTTTCGTGCATCCCCCACGGAGGCCGGCAGTCGGCGCGAGCGGCGGGCGGGCGGCACGGCAACCGCGCGCGGTTGCCGTGCCGCCCGCCCGCGCCGCCGCTCGCGAATAGTGAATGAATAGTACCAGGCGGCCATACCTAACCTTTTTAGAAGGTCGACTACTCCCGACTGTTATCAGCAGTAGCGCGCCTAAATAAAAGCACCGTTTACAATGACTTAAAATAATTCATATTAAGTTTTGTATGGAGCTCACAACTATTTTTTAAAAAGTTAAAACTCTGTGTACAGCTTTAGTAGGTCGGGTACGTTTGTATTCTTTCGGCTTAATATACCCTTTACGTTACACCCTGTATATAACAGTGAAAGAATTATTGCAATAGGTCAAGTAGTTTTTGAGATAATCTCAACCTTAAAAACTCTCCTGTACACCTTTCTCTGTGTTCCGACGTACCTATTCCACATTGATTATCTCCTGGCACCCGCACTGGCACTGGCCATACAGCCGTCACGCAGCGTGCCAGTTAATGAGCATCTAGCTTGCTTGAATATAGCCACAGTTTCGACCATTAGATTATATTATATTAAGTTCATAATCACAACATTATACTAAAGAGGAATTATAGGTATTGAGTACTTCAATGTACTAAATCATAAATTATGTTTGAGTAACTAAATGTGCTCGGAGACGGCGATGAGGTTCGCCACCCATCACGCCATGGCCCACGTAGTGGCGTAAAGCGGGCGGTGGATAATTCGCTGCACTGAATGTACGGGAGGGATGTTAGATAAATTGGATGAGGTGTGCGTGTTATTGTAGGCCAGGATATGTGTGCTATATTATGCCAAGATATTTGTGCTATTGTATGCCAGAGTGCATGTGTGCTATTGTATGCTAGTATCGCAGCATATGGAAGTCCATCGTCTCTGCCTACCCCTGCGGGGAAAAAAGGGCGTGAGCTTATGGAGTACTTCAATGGCCACAGTAACGATGAAAATCAAGAGTTTAGTTGTATCCTGTTAGGTGTATTTTTTGGCGTAATATAAGTTATTTACAATACATTTTATGTACACCTATTAAGAGTAAAATAACGTAGTAAAATAAGTAGGTTAATTAAATAAATACAATATAATTAATAAGCGCCGTAAATTCAATCTCTTGTTTTTTTATATATTTCCAGATTCAAAACTCCGAACAGCAGCTTCGCCAACACCACTTACAGTCCCAACAGTACGCCATACAACACCACTCACAATACTACCAATCTGTCGCATCACGTGACACAACTCAACCAATCCATACACGGCACACCGGGGTACGGGACCAACTCACCGGGATACGGTCAGAAATCGCCCGGTTACGACCAGAGTGGACCTGGCTACAGTCAGAAATCACCCGGTTACGACCAGAGTGGACCTGGTTACACTCCGAAATCGCCCGGTTACGACCAGAGTGGTCCTAGTTATGGTCAGAAATCACCCGGTTACGATCAGAGTGGACCTAGTTACACTCCGAAATCGCCTGGTTACGATCAGAAATCACCCGGTTACAGTCAGAGCAATGCGTACAGTCAGAACGGGTACAGCCAGAGTCAGAATGTGTACAGTAACATGGAGAAGCAGTACACTGTACAAAGTCCGACGTTCTCCAGCTTCAGGCCGCAGGAGGAGACGCCGAAACAGAATTACGAAGGGTTCACGACTCGGTAAGCATTTGTATTAACGCCTATTGCTATTTGAGAGTTGGTCAGAGTTGCTTTAGTTTCATTACCATTCGTATACTTACTATGTAATTGAATGTGATTTTTTATTGAGAATTCGTTCACCGTGGAATTGGAATTTGTTTAGTTTTCTATTAACGTGATTGTTCTAATACTCGCAATACTCAATTATTACTTGAAATATAACTTGACTTTGGAAAAAATACATTTTCGATGAGATGTTATTATAATATAAATAAACACATAATAGAATAAGGTTCACATCAAAGGTTGAATATGAATGGGGGTTACAAGAGGATTTGCTGGGATAAAATTATCCGGATCTCCTAAAAGATAAGGATTAATTAGAGTTAAAGAAATTAGTAAGAATATTAAGATAATAATAATAAATCCATTTAAATCTTTATAAACAAAAATAAATGGGAAAATGATCCAAAATTTTTGATTAAAAGAAAAAATTACCTTAGGGATAACAGCGTAATTTTTTCTTTTAGTTCAAATAAAAGAAAAATTTTGCGACTATGCATTTTTCGATACATCCTTTACTCGATAGTTGGTTAGATAATTATGGTTGTGTTATTTTGAGGAAAAAAAAATTGCCATCAGTATCGTATCACCCCTGAGTTGCTCGTTGTTAACCAAAACAACATCCTGTATATACTTTCCAATATTATTGATACGACACTTTGACCAACCTCAATTGTAAACCATTGATCTCCTATAAACAACTAGATACACAAAGGTCTTACTAAAACAATTCAAAAAACGTCCAAATAATGTCCAATAAAGCAAATCCATTCATCCGTTTGGACCTTCTTTGCGCTCGGACATTTTTAGAAGGCAGACTGTGTATCTAGTTGTTTATAGGAGATCAATGTTGTAAACTAATATATTTTTCTCTAATCTAATCATATTGCTTCCTTTTCACGCCGCTATTCGGATCGCATTACCATCAGATGATTAATATACTTCTAACCTTCTCTTCTGACCACCGTGTCTACAAGTGCCTTCAACCTTATGATCTGTGCCTATTATTACAATTTAAAATTATATTTAAGTTAAGATAACTTTAAGAGACAATTTTGGAAGATTTCCTTTGCAGGTTAGTTTCAAAATTTGCCAAATATTTGATAGTTTCTTAAAGTATTTTTATTTTTTTTATTTGATGTGTTTGGTTTCTTCTAAAGCACTCCACATACGTTCTATTTAAAAGACTCGTTGTTAGCCATGAACGTTAATTCTCGATTCGAGCCACGGTCCTTTTAAAACCAGAAGTAGTGTGAAAATGACGAAAATCTTATATTACGTATAATGCTAACAACCTTCGCCAATATTCTCGAGAATCACGTAACTTATACGTGCAGTAGAAGACAGAGATAAGTATACTCAATAAGGTTGAGATTTTCTCAAAAACTACTGGACCGAATTTAATAATTATTTTACAGTTACATAGTTTTAACTTTTATCTATTAAACAGTGAAAGAATTGTTGCAATAGGTCAAGTAGTTTTTGAGATAATCTCAACCTTAAAAACTCTCCTGTACACCTTTCTTTGTCTTCGACCGTACAATATATATGTACAACTTATTCGTAATATAAACAAAGAACGTCGTCGATTGCTTTCGAATTATACCATTTATAATATTATGTGTACTACGTTGTGTATAACGTTGTAACATGTTTTCTAGCACTCATAATATCGATTTATGTCGTAGTTATTGTAAGAAATAGTTTAAATATATCCCATCAACGCATGACGCCTTCATGCTTGTATATTGTTTTACTAAGCAGTTGAGAAAACATCTAAAAAATACCTTTATATCAAGAATATTATAATATAAGTTGGCAGGAGTCAAAAGACTGCAATTTAAAGCGTATAAAATGACATTTATGTGTGCTATAAACATTGATCTCCTATAAACAACTAGATACACAAAGGTCTTACTAAAACAATTTAAAAAACGTCCAAACAATGTCCAACAAAGCAAATGAGGGTCCATTCATCCGTTTGGACCTTCTTTGCGCTCGGACATTTTAGAAGGCAGACTGTGTATCTAGTTGTTTATAGGAGATCAATGGTCGCTAGGCAATGTTGCGCTCATGTGCGGGCAGACACAGCCCACTTACCCCCCAGCCCTGTAGCAGGTACAGGGCTGGGGGGTAAGTGGGCTGTGTTTAGTAAAAGAAAGGCTTGGCAAATTTAGTTTAGAACACACTACAATTATAAGCATTCAATCGATTCCTGTTATACATCATATATAATGACAAAAGAGTCCTGCCAACCTATAAATAATAATATTCAGTATAAATTAACTCCAATAACTGTCTTAGAAAACATTGTACTGCAGATTTTCAACACTTTTGTAAGATAAGGTCTAAATTTGTAGCGACTCCAGAGTCACTCTCACTCTTATATCAGGAACCGTGACAATAGGGTATTTGCCAAGTGTCGAAAATTGATTGTTTTTCTTATTATTACAAAATAGGTACAAATTCATGATCAACTGTGAAATCAAAATTGAAATTAGTTGAAAAATGAAGTAACTACAGGCATTTAGACAAGTTGTGTTAGAAGGAGACATATTGTGGTTCTGACGTCATACTGAGGTAGCGCCATACAAACTACATACTAAGAACCGTTTTGCTAAAAAGAGATGGAGCATCCCCCCATCACTTGACTTAATCGAAGTCAAGTGATTAGTCAACTAAATTTTTTAAAAATAGTTTAGATTAGGTTTTTTAAATATTGAATGGTTCTTTTTTATATTATATTGTACCTTTTTGATATAAACTTAAGTATCGCTTAATATCATCGGTATTAATTGAGATATCGCAAAACTGATTTCACAGTTCTCTTCGGCAGGAATATGAGAGTTCATTGATGCAATAAAGCAAATTGAGTCAAATACCCTATTGCGTTTAGGTTTAAAATTGGACTTGGCACCGGTTGAAAATCTGTACGAATTCATCATACCTCTTCCTACACTACTAAGCACCGCAGACCGGATATATTGTGCCCACCTGCTTGACTATTGCATACTGTGCCTATTCTATGTTTAGTATTAATCATTTAGATTAGACCTGTACTCAAGTAATATTTCGTTTGCAGAGGAAATACAACAAGTAATGACAGAACGATGACTAGCCATAAGTAAGTCGTCCATATAATCGAAACCAAAAAGCTTTTCCAACCAAAAAAAATTTCGTGTAAAAATGCGTGGCTTGCCCTCCAAACGCGTTGCATATCAAAAAAAAGCCGAAACACATCGTTCTGTACATATATTCTATCGTATTCTGTTTAAAAAACTGTTTTCTCTATACATTTCTCACTAATGTAATCTGATGATAGCCCTAACTTGTATTATGTAGTTTCTAACTATTTCTAACCTTTATTTTTTTGTTTTTCTCTTATCCTAATCGCATGCGGGTGTCTAACGCTAACTCAGGACGAGCATGACAGAGGAGACTGTTATTGTGAAGTCTTTGCATCTGCCGGAGGTTCGTACGGCATATTTGGTGTCGGACACGTCGCCCGAGAAGATATACTACCGGCGGGAGCGGCCGCCGCCGCCGCCGCCGCGACGCGTCTCGCTACTAAAGTATGAGGACACCGCTAATTCGTGACTGGGTTCGTTGCTTCCTATACAATCGTACCGGGGGTACACCATCTCACTATCACGGTCCGTTTGCGCTGTTAGCCTTCTAGATTCCAAGACTTCATTTATTCAACCTTAGGACCTGTAGAAAACACTTGGTTATGTCATACATAATGTAATAATTTTTAATATAAGGTCCAGAATACAAACTAGGTTACGGCTGGATGCACTAACAGAGAAACAGGGCAAAGAACCGACCCACGGGATATAACGAAATGATCTACTTAATACATTTAGCGGCTGTAAAGAGGCCTTGGCAATGTTTTATAATCCCACTAATATATAAACGCGAAAGTTTGTATGGATGGATGGAGGAACAAACGTTGACGCAAAAACTAATGAATGGATTTTAACGAAACTTTACAAAATAGCTCATGTATCAGAGCAACACATGGGCTATAATTTATAAAGATCTGTTAAGGGCCTTCCATGAGCCAACTAGCGCCGCCAATCTTGAAAAAATAATATCTTCCAATTTAATAAATTTTATTAAAAAAGCTATTTACAAAATGTTTATTAGGATGAATACTATTTTTCAATATACATGGCATAATTGCGACAAGCTAAGTTGTAGTTCACAAATGTGCCAAAAACGGCCGTTTTTCGCAATTATGCGAACTACAACTTACCGAAGTTGAATCACGTTATTAATAAGCATTTAAAAAATAGTATTTATCGTAATAAAGATTTTGTTTATTATGTTTAACACGGTAATTCACGTTCTATCTAATTAATATGTATACATACCGTGTAAGTTTAAATATAAGTCTAACAGTGCCTATGGACCGTGGCCGCACTTTTGGGATCACTTGTAAATATATTTTTGGGCAAAATTTAATGTTTCAATTAAATTCACGAAATCCGACACCGATTGCAGTTATCAAAATATCAACACGACGGCGATGAGGGACTAAAACTATCCTTTCTCTAACTTTTGTTTTGTTTTTGTTCATTGATCTACCAACAAATGGTCTTGGGAAAGTCTAAACCGACTTTTTATTTATTAAATACTGCTGGGCAAAGGCCTCTCCCCAACCTTTCTACTCATCTCTATTCTGCGCAGACTCAGGCCCGTATTAATAGTCTGAGCTCAAACCCGCCCTCAAGAGCGAATTCAGCTGATACACTCTCAAGATGTGATCACCATCTCAAGTATGTCATTTACTAATAAACCAATATAGGTTTTGGTTCCGTTCAATTGAATTTGAAGAAAATGCGACATAAACGGCCATATCTTTTGATTGCGTTGACGTAGAAGTTTGATTTTTTCCCGTCTGCCTGAGGTTGCAGACCTGAGTATTTGGTATTAATTTCAAATTGATCCGTCCACGCGTTTCTGAGAAAAAGGTCTTGACAGACAGACAGTAAAGTGATCCTATAAGGGTTCCTATTTTCTTCTTGAGGTACGGAACCCTACAAACGTCAAGTTCGTTTGCGAGGAAAATATAGTGGAAAAAAAACACAAAAATTAAAAGATATAGCACTCTCTCACAAATCTAAGATGTGTAGTCCGCCAATCCGTACTGGGCCCGCGTGGTGGATCATAGCCCGCGCTCCCTCGATGTAAGGGAAGGTCTGTCGAGCAGTGGTGACATACAAATAGACTGATGATAGTATTTGAAGTACCAGGCCACCAGAAGTGACAAAGAGGCGACTTGCCAGCGTTTGTCTCCTTCTATGTAAGGGAAGGTCTGTGCCCGAGCAGTGGGGACATACAAATGGACTGATGATGCCTTAGTAGCAAAAGTCGTGAATTTTATATTCGAATCGAACAGCCTTACATTCGTAGGTAGATCAATTCTTTAACCATATATTAGTCTTCTATTTGTTTCTTTGTAAATAATCCGCTATAAAAGTAATGCATGCGCATGCCTTGGTGTTGGATCATCTTCACAGCTAAATTTAAGGGAATATCATTTATATATAAAATACATTTTAAAAAAAAGATATTAACCCGACTAAACAATAATAAAATAACCGTTTTACAGCTACGAGACGCGATTGTATGACACGCCGAGACCAGTAGAGTATAAGACAGAGGAACAGAGGCATTTCGAATCTCAACAGTTTAAGGAACAAAGATTCGGTTACGATGCACCAAAAACGCCTCTCAGTCCGAAGTTCAACGCTCGGGACCTAAAGTTCGAAGACAAGGAACCTATTTACTCGTCGTTAAAGAAAACTCCATTCGACGGCGTCGGCCAAAGCTTCACTGAGCACCAGAAATCTACAGAAGCCATCCCAGGAGGAACCAAACAGTCAGAATATACAATCAAAAGCGAATCCTACTCCAGTTACCCCAAAGTTGATATCACAAAAACTGTCACTAGAGAAGAAGTTAGGTCTCCATTCGTGACCTCAACCCCGTCTAAATTTGAAAAGTCACACTCTGAATTCGCTAATACTTCAACAGATCTAGTCAAAGCTACGGAATTCGATAGGATTTCTTCACCGTACGGTAAAGAAATCCATAGCTACGGAGGACCTAACTTCTTAGAAGAAACTACGACAGAAGTGAAAGAAATACCAAATGGCACCCAGAAAATTACTACAACCAAAATCTATTCGTCGTCCCCTGTCAATATAACTAGTACGAACACCAAATACGAACCGATTAAACTCGAAGGCATCGATGAACTATCGAAATCCTTCGACAACGATTCGAGATACAGCACACTGGATTCGCGATTCAACACTTTGGATTCGAAAATGTCGTCAGATACAAGCAGATCTTTCATGAGACCTTCGGAATTCCAAACTTCAGACTATCAATCAACGACCAATGTTACCAAAGTTAAGAAACCGTCGGATTTAGCCAAAGAATTGGACAGTTTGGACAAAAAGTTTTCAAAACAAACTGTGTCTTCTGAAACGGTTGAGAGGAAGAGTGTCATGACAAGTTCTCATAAATCTGAAACTAGTTCTACGGTTACGAAGAAGTTCGGCAATGTCTAAGTGCAAAAGGTATAAGTCAAATATGGGCGTTGCTGTAAACCAGCTATGAATGAGCTGTGTGACGCTTGCGGCTCAATTTCCACCAATAGAATAGATGCTCTGAATAGGAAACTATATTGGCTAAAAGACGTGTCAAAGCTAAATGGCGCCATCAACCTTAGAAAAGTCATTTCTCTAAAAAAATACGAAGCCCAAATCAAATGCCTTATATTGTAAACAAAATCTACTAACATAACATAACATAGCAACACAAGATCGTAGTCCAGTTGCGAGTACACGTTGAAAACAATCGTACAAGTTAAGCAACGCTGGGCGAGGTCAGGACCTGGCTGGGTGACCGCTAGTGACACTTTAATTTGAGCCCATCCGTGTCTCGGGGCGCACGGCAAGCAGTTGATCCCGGTTGCTGTCGCTCGGCAGCAGTCGTTAGGCCACGGTAGAGGCCTACGGGCGGCCTGAATAACTGATAAATAAGTCACTAAACCACACGAAAAAAACTAACATTTTAAGCTGTTCTGTGATTATTGCACAGTTATTTTCATTAGATCGGATTACTTTAATTTCACAATGATGAACAGGTTCGATCAATCAGTTCCTTCAGCGTTTCACAACAGGTAATTAGACGATCATATTTGTTTACAAAATAAGACACTTGATTTAGGTTTCGGTATAGAAAATGATATTAGATGAAATGGTTTTTTCAAGTACAACTTAGCTCGGGTATCTGAAATGTATGACACTTGATGTTTGCGGCGCATTATGGACCTAAGGGCTTGTACAAATACAGTTTCTTTTTCATTAGAAGTCATCAACCGTTGATCGCTTAATGACTGTAGGATATTGTACTTAATGCCAATAAAACTACAGTTTCTTATTCTTTGTCATCGAATAAATGCATGAGAATTTAGTCCTCTTGGTGGGAATTAGGCCTGTCAATGTATCTAGTGCTTTAGATGTTACGTTTATATTTGTATTTTTGAGTGCATTATTAATTAACATACTTTAATATTGTGATGACATTGTGAAAAATAATTGAATTAAAAAGTCACGTCGTTGTAACTTATACAATATTTTATTTATATATATATTTTTTTGTAGAATTGCACAATCTTATGGCTATTAAAATATAATATACAAAACTTATTATTAAAATAGAACGGGAGACGAATTCCCGTTTTATTAAATTCCATTGAGAAATTATATTATTTATAATAATAATAATAAATAGACGTAAGGTTTAATCTGCGGTGCTAAACACTTTTTGATGCAGCTATATTTAATTCAGTGCCTAAGTCTAGAGCCTTACTTAGCTATTAGGCCTTACAGAGTCTGAAATATAAGAATGTTTGAATTTTTTTATGAATTCTATATAAATGTTTTTGAAAAGAATTTATGGAAGTTAATCTCTTTGGACCGGGAGTTGAATTCAAAAAAGTAATTGCTAATAATGGGCCGAGCACATTATGCTGGGCCGCAGCGTGTCGGGGCGGAGCGCAAAAATTCGCTCAAATCGCTTTAATACAATTTGTATGAACTATCGCACACTGTGTCGGGCCGCAGCGGCTCTCATCGCTCGAGGCGGATTTGCGTCCGTGCGATGCGGCCCGACACAGTGTGCTATAGCAAGCGGATTGGAGTGCACCCGCGCCCGTGTTCATTTTACGATATCTGGCAGTACACTGGACTCAAAATCCGTCAATGCGCTGCGACCCGGCCCGGCACTAATGTGCTAAGTAAGCATTTTGCGCTGCGCTGCGGCCCGGCATAATGTGCTCGAACCTTAATACGTATATTTAACGGAGTTTCATATACATCTTATAGTAATTGAACTAAAAATCCATTAAAGTTGTCTCCCGGTGTATAAATTCACGAAGTGCCATCCCATATGGGATATCTTATTCCAGTTGCCTTTAATGTATAAAAAATATAACCATATATAAGGATTTCTAAGATTACATCCAAAGATTTACAAAATAAAGTGTAATTTCAATAAAATTCTAAAATATTTATATCATTGGGCAGACTTTGGCAGGGGGCTTGTAGTCCAGTTGCGAGTACACGTTGAAAACGATCGTACAAGTTAAGCAACGTTGGGTGAGGTCAGGACCTGGCTGGGTGCCCGCTAGTGACACCTTCATCTGAGCCCCTCCGTGCCTCGGGGCGCACGGGAAGCAGTCGGTCCCGGTTGCCAGCAGTCGTCAGGCCATGTCAAATGCCTACGGGCGGCCTGAATAACTCTGACAAATAGGTGCGGTCACTAAATCACACGAGAGGAAAAAAAATTGGGCACACCTTTCAAAAAGCATTTAAATTCAAGGTATTGTCACTGACTTGAAAATAAAACTATATTAATTCCATTTCTTTTTATTATCATTAAATACAAGAAAATAAGTTTTATTTACATTTATATTATGTACTTTGAAATCCTTATTGCAACCGAACGTGCCATTATAAATATATATTTATTCGTTTATTTATAACTATTGTGCCTTTTTCGAATCTTACGAAAACGAGGATTTTATATATACCGGGTGTAACGTAAAGGGTATATGAAGCCGAGGGGAGGATGTTCGGTATCGGTGACTGAACAACTTTTGTTAGACGACTTTTCGATTTTCGCAATTTTTTTTCGACTTTTCATACATTTCGTACCGGTCAGCTGATCGATTTGTATGAGACATTAAAAAAAATTATTTGAAAAGACTTAGAGCAATAGTTGTTCAGTTACCGATACTGAACACCCTCCCTTCGGCTTCATATAGCCTTTCCGATATACCCTGTATATAAAATTCGGGTAATTTCCTAATTTCGGTCTGTCATACAAAATTCTTTACATATGGAACTCTTAAAATGTTACCATGTCAAAATATTATATATGAATTAAAATTACGAATATATAAATAACGAAGGGTTTTCTACAATCTTATATAAGAGAAGTTCTGATAATATATAGTTAATATTTTGGTTTGGTAGCGAAGCTATCTATATTAAAAGTGTTATAAGAAAGAGTTTTGTATGGAGCCGAAGAATTGACGAAACGCCATTCTAAAAAATTTCGAATATTAACCTAAATAAAAAAAATATTAATATAAAAAAACTAAAAATGTGCCATCTACCGCCATGTTTATATAAGTGTATATAATATTGTAGTTCAACTCGGACAAAGTATATAAGCCTCATTCAGGTTGGTGTTTTCTCAAACCTATGCCTATTATATAAAAAAATCTTTGTAAATTGATGGGGTCAGAAAAAACAGCTTTTGTCACGTAATGAAACTGAGATATTACTAATTTAAAGTATAAAATACAATGTCAAATTTAAAACTAAAATATCCGGTAAACCTTCGTCAGTCAAATAAGCCGCCCCTTGTCATAACCGGTGCAAAGGTACCCATAACGCTTGCGGCGTTACCGCGCTGTATAGCTATGGCCAACCTTTGCACCAGGTAGGACCCGGAGTCACAACCCCTCTCTAATCTATTTAAAGTTCAGATCTGGTTAGTTTTACCCGGTACCTGTACTTTCTCACTTTAAATGTATTTTGGCAGAACATAGATACGGTAATATTTATTCTGATTATCAATTAAAGAAAAATATGGGACAAAGGTTCGATCCCCAGGCGTACCGGAGTGTACGAGGTGCCGCCGCCTAAGTAAGGGCCCGGGCCCACGGACGCAGTGCGCGCACCGCACGGCGCCCGAGCGGCTCGAGGCTCACACGGGGAGGAGGAAGGTGAGGGATGAATGGATTATGCATTGTGGGCTAGTACAGCCCACAATGGGGAGTGCTCGGGGCGCCAGTCGGGACGCGGATGTATTTTTTTTTTTTTTTTTTGTATGTTATGCTTACTATCCCCCGACATGATGATCGGAGTCTTTGTTTTGCTTAACATGGTTTGTCTACATTTTTTAATTACTACCTTTTTCTGAAAGACAGGTCCAGGGCACACATATAGCGTACACTGGTTACCTGAGTGTCCAAATCTGTACTGTTTATGTGAATTTACTTTTTTTTTTTTTTTTTTACTAATATATTTTGTATTCATGCTTTTAGTAAACAGTATATATATATATGCTATCTAGTGTTATAATCTAATATATATCTATGTATGTATAAATAAATAATTAATAATAAATAAATAAATAGATCAAATAAGTCGACTTGCTACAATACATCACGTACTTATCTATGATACATTTTTCACAAGTGTTATATCACTTGTTCTTATATTTATTTCTTAGTGTCTATTTACTTCTAAAGGAAATTGCCAGGCCTTTTTTTTTTTTTTTCTTTCTTTTTTCTTTTTCTTGTTTTTTCTTGTTTTTAGATCCTTTTTTTTTTTTTTTTTACTTGGCTTACACATATTATTTTCTTAGTATCTACATACATTGTCTGAAAATTGTTCAACAATTTCTCAAAAACAATTATTTATTACTACACTTATCTTATATTTATTATGATTACACATTTATTTAAATACTGAAGTTATATATATATCAATATATACACCCAGCATTTCTTTCTTAAACTATTTATTTCTTTTTATTACTCTGATTGCTATTTTTCTACAATATTCCAGAAATCTGTCTCTACATCCATCATCTGCTAATATTTCGTGTAAATTATTAATCTCCAATTTTTGCTCTATTTGAGCTTCTATCTCGTGTCTCTCCTTTCCGAAGACAGGGCAATCCAATACGACATGTAGAGCCGTTTCTTTCGTACCGGGTTCACAAACACAGGATGGGTCCTCCTTGCATTTAAAGCGGCTGAGGTACTCCGAGAACCCGCCATGTCCAGTCATCACCTGAGTCAACACATTGTTTAATTTTGTGCGCTTTAATATTTTGTGGGCGTGTATTACATCCGGGAAGAAGCATTTCGTGACAGCCGCGGTCTCTCCTTGTTTGTACCTCCGATTCCATTCGTCGAGCGACTCCAAACGGATTTGTCGCTTGACGAATGAGATCGGGCATCGGTCGTAGTCCGGCCTCGTCTTTCTTTTCAATGCTGCCTCCTTCGCCAGCTCGTCAGCGCGCTCGTTCCCCTCCAGTCCTGCGTGTGCTTTAATCCAGAACAATGAAACTTTCTTCTGTTGGCGTTTGCATTGTTCTATATTTTTGCGTATTTCAACAGCTAGGGGGTGAACGGAGCCCGGGTTTGTTATCGTCTCAAGCGACGACCTGGAGTCGCTGTAGATTCCGAAGGTTTGCTCGGTGCGTTTTCGGATTTCGTCCGTTGCTTTATATATTGCCAGTAGTTCGGCCTGGTAGACTGTACAGTACGGCTCCAGTTTAAGTTTGAGGGTTTTGATCTCGGCTCCTTCTCTCCATAGGGATAGTGCCGCTCCGACCTTACCCTCAATCTTACTACCATCTGTGTATATGCGGACCGTTTGGTCGCTGTACTTGTCCACTTGTTCTTGGTCCGCCAGGCTGGCAAACTCCACGGACTCTCGCTCTGCCGGGTGCGGCAACTTCGTGTACGGCACTCTCTCCTCGACTTCTCGGTCCCCTATGGCCGGCCAGGGTACTCCTCGCTTCGCTTCATACAGGGCGGCTGCCTCCTGTATCCTGATATCCAGCGGGAGCAATCCGGCCAGCAACAGAGCCGAGTTTAGGGATACCGTGCGATATGCTTTGCAGATCTTTTGCGCGAATCCTCTTTGCACCGTATACAGCTGTTTCTTCACCATCAGTTTATTGGATGCCGGTGCCCATACATTTGCCGCGTACATTATTACCGGCTCCACCACTGCCGTATATATATTTTTTATTATTTCGGGGTGGAGGCCCCAACTGATCTTGGCGGCCCTGGACAGTTGTTTATAGATATTCAGGGCCTTCTTACATGCGTTAGTTACGTGGGTGTTGAAGGTGAGCTTTTCGTCTATAGTTACACCCAAGATCTTTATCTCCCTTGACATGCCAATGTCGACCCCGCCCATGCTCAGCAGTGGTGTGTCAAACTTTAATTTTTTCGTAATGACCATCGCGTTGGTCTTGTGCGGTGCAAATTTTAGCTTGTTGGCGATACCCCACTCCTGAACAAAGGCGAGGGCGTCATTAGCACGTCTCTCTATATCTTCCGCCCTGTCTCCATCAAAGATGAGGACAACATCATCTGCAAAAGCCTGGCAATAGTCTCCTCGTTTCTCTAATCCTTTCAGCAATGGGTCCAGCAGCAAGTTCCAGAAAATTGGACCCCCGATCGACCCTTGTACACAACCTTTTGTTGTCTCTCTGGTACACTCTTCTCCTGCATATCTCACCCTTACCACTCTAACGCGGATGTATTGCAGTTCCCGTGACTCGGCAAGAATGGCACGAGGTGGAACACCCCAGGAGGTTTAGTCGGCTGCCCCTTCAGGGCGGTGAGCCCGACATAATCAACACGCTCCCCCGGGAGTGATAGTACATGATTTTGCATGTTTATCTAGGTTAAAAAAAAAGGTTCGATCCCCAGGGCAGCTATGTACCAATGAGTTATTCTCGGTTTTTTTCGACTGAACAACTTCCGTACATTTACCGAGTGCTCTCAAAACGGTGACGGAAAACATCGTGATGAAACCTGCAGGCCGTATGAAAGAAATCTAAGGCACAATCCGCCAATTCGCAGTGCTCCCGCGTGGTGGATCATGGCCCCAGCTCCCTCCATGTAAGGGAAGGTCTGTGCCCGAGCAGTGGGGACATACATATAGACTGATGATGATGGGACAAAAGCTGGTTTTCCCGTAACCCGTTCATACTCTGATAGATTTACTTGTAAGTAAAAAAATGATATAATAAGCAGTGTTATTGAGAAAATCTCAATTCTTATTAAGACCTTTGTATATCCTTTATTCTGAGTTAACTTTAAAGTATGTGATTTCTTAGAGTATATTACAATAAAATGACGAATACTGCAGCTCAAATCAAGTGTCTTATTTTGTAAACAAATATGATCGTCTATTTACCTGTTGTGATGTAACACTGAAGGAACTGATTGATCAAACCTATTCTTCATAGTGAAAATAAAGTTATCTGAACTAATAATGTGAAAAAAATGTTAGTGGGGTAGGGTAGTTTTTGTTTACAAAATAAGACACTTGATTTGGGCTTCGGTTTAGTGATTGCGAGGTGCAATGTTTTGGTATTAATACGCAACTAATTTGTACAACGTATTGTATAATTAAAATTATTAATTAATGTACATAGTTTTACTAGTACAGATAGTATAAATGAATTTGTTCTGTAATTGAAATTTAATTTAAGTAATAAATTCTGGACTCCAACAAGAATTAACAATCCAATCAAAATGGAATTAAGAGTCTAACTAGCGCCCCCAATCTTTTAAAAATCAGATCTTCAAATAGAAAGATTTTTATTTATTAAAAAGGCTACTTATTACGATAAATACTATTTTTAAATGCTCATTTATAACATGATTCAATTTCGGTAAGTTGTAGTTCGCGTAATTACGAAAAACGGCCTTGCGAAGTACTACTTAGCTTGTCGCAATTATGTCATGTATTGTATATTGAAAAATAGTATTTATCCTAATAAAGATATGGTACATGGCTTTTTTAAATAAAATTGATTATATTGGAAGATATTATTTTTTTAAGATTGGCGACGCTAGTTGGCTCATGGAAGGCCGTTAGGCTCAATTTCCCTTACAGAGTGAATTCATTTCATACGGCTTCTACTAAATATGACAGCATGTTTTACACAAAGTAGTTATATAACGTAAGTTAACAATAACTATTGCATTTTAGATTAATAAAACATATATTTTCTTTTCTTTTTTGTAGAGAAATAGTGACAGTGACATCGAGCCAAGCGTGATCTGTCTACGTTATTATATAAATATTATATAATACTATATAACAATGTATAATGTCGAAAATATAGCCTTAATATTAAGCATTAAATATGTTATGTGCCTTAATTATTTTGCAGATTATTTTATTAAGAATATACTTATAAAATTGATTTATATAAAACATATAATTCGTAGTATTTTATTATAAAGAAGCCCGCGTAAGCGATTCGTCCACTGAAGGTATGAAACACCAATTCTATAGATTAGATGTACTTATACAATATAGATTTTAACATAAAATATAGATTTTATATTCTAGAATCATATTTATACAGTTATGTTGCAAAGGAATCTGAGTTGTATTTTTTTAACTAGAAATGTGGCCACTAAATCTCAACCTATATGTCACTTACTTACTCCGCTGGCTTAGTGACTCAAAGTGGATCTTGGCCTCCGCCCCCGCAGAGCACCTGCAGCTCTCGCAGGTCCTTCTGCACCTCGTCGCTCCAGCGGTATCTTGGACGTCCCACTGGCCGTCGTCCACTACCACTAACGTGCGTTTGGGGATGTTTACCATTCTTAGAATGGCGGTTGTATGCGAACGGAGGACCATTGCCTCTGAAAAGAAAAAGGACAAAATGGCGGACGTCGATTTTATTGATCAATACTTGTACATATATAGCCTAATAGGACATTCACTAAAAAAAAATTACTTATTAACTGAATGTGTAGTTTTCTAAATAGGTACAGAAAAAGCAACCGAAGTTATACAGAAACAAAGACTGAAATGAAATGAAAATGAAATGTTTATTGTTGTTCACAAAAATAGCATAATACCATAATGTTCCTGGCTCCCAAACTAGGATTCCCTGTGCTATGGGAAGCCAGGTCTTTCGTCCTTAAGACCATTGCAGAGGTACCTCCCCGTCAGTGGCGGAACAATAGGGTGGCATGACGGGCAAAATGCCAGGGCCCCGGGCCTGAGAGGGCCCCCAGAGGGCCATGAACAGAAGAAGGAACCTAAAATTGTATTATTTCAAAATTTAGTTAGTAAGCTAACTAAAAATGTATCGCGATTTGAACGCATTCAGAAGCATAAGAAAACTTCGCTCTATTTTAGAAATCGCGTTTCCATGGAATGAATTAGTTCCCAATTTCAGTATTTTGCAACCTGCAAATTTGTTAAATTTAAATGACGCCAATTTATTAGAAAAGGCTTTAGAATTTATTGATATTTTTAGAATATTGGGGTTTTTTTTATTGAGTAAGGGCCCCATTCCATTAATTTGCCACGGGCCCCCGACAGTGTAGTTACGCCACTGCTCCCCGTCCATGTTGCCATCAGGCCTGCCGCCCGCACCATGCCGGAATACAAGCGATAACATAAAAGCAACTTCCAACCAACAACTCAGATTCCTTTGCCAATAAAACTGTCATCTTTGCATATACAAAGAATATTTGTATAAGAAATGCGTAATTATTGTCTTCATGTATTGTAAATTAGACAATACGATATTGACATAGTTCTTGTGTTCGACGGCTTGAATAAAATATGAAATTAATATGAATGGGCTAAATGGTGTCTTATTAAATATTAAAATGAATTATTAATATTCGAAATATATTGATATTTCATAAATTGTAAATGGAATATTTAATCTTTTTAATATTATCAAATAATATAATGTGGTATCTAAAATGGCAGTATTTAATAGGAAATAATGAAGTACAAATAAAAATATGTAATTTGCTGTATATTTTTCGTACAACCTCTCAAAATTTAGTAAAAATAAAAAATATATAATTTGCTGTATATTTTTCGTACAACCTCTTTTTAATCAAAAATAGTAGTTACACGTAAATATCTGTTTTAACTAAATTTCAAAAATTTGACTAAATTATCCTCTTTTACTAAAGTCAGGAAAGAGAATCTTTTAAAGTAATACTTTAGTTTTAAAAAAAAACAATATCTAACTGCTATTTTACATACTATGGTAGGAATATGATTTCAGTATAGGTGATTTCCAATTGTAACTTTTGATACTTACATACGGTGTAAATTACTGGAAAATGGCAGTTTTTATAATTTATGTTTCATAGAAATATAGAAAGATGGCAGGGAAAAAATTAAATAAGTACTGTATTTCAGAATTTATTTTAGAATTAAAACTATAGTGAGCCATTACTACAAATTATTATATATAAACGGATATCACTCACTTATATTTATTTATTTATTTATATTATGTAAATTAATAAACAACGGTCTTTTTCAAGGTGAGCGCGCCACGCCCGCGTCGCCGGTGACGTTTCTTCGCGCACTTACATAGAAAACTTATATCTTTAATCTGTGGCACTTACCACGACGGTAAGTAAGTAAGACGGACCGTGAAAAAGACCGTCGAGATCGGTCGAAACTGTCGGTCTAATTGCCGACTTCAACAATATAAGTGAGTGATATCCGTTTATACAGAATTTATTTGTTAAGTAACATGAAATTATAAACAAAATGTCTATGAATAATGAGTACTTGCTTATATATTAGGCTTGTCAGAAAAGCTGCAATTTGAGCCTTATATTTGATATATAATTATTCTGGTGCTTATAAGATAAATATTGTTTATTGCAAAACATTATGTTTTAAATAAAGTCGTATTATTGCGATCTCTTCCACGCAACCTATATACTTCTTGTCATTTTTCTATTTTTACACCTGTATAAATTATATAATTTAATATGTAGACATAAGATTATATAGATTACATATTATACATAGACTTATAATAATCTCACTATCGCAAACCAAATAAAATTACGACTTTTTTTCTACTAATTTTATTAATTCTAAGATTTGAATTGTCTTCGTAATTGATTTGTTAATATTGTTTTTTGAGATTTTATTCGACTTATTTAATTAATATCTTTAGCGTTGGACTTTGTATGTAAATGTAACGTAGCGGGCATTGTACGGTGTATGACTTACATGGATGTAATAAATGTGTAACTAATTGGACTGTTTTATTTACCTCGCTTATAAATAACCTTGGAATAATAATAATAAAGTTTTTGTTTCATCGGATGGCGGAGACAAAACTTTTTTTTTTGTAATATTCTTCCCAGTGGGAAAGGCAAAGCCAACTAGGCATACAGCCTGGTCTGATGTTAGTAGAATGTCTGAATTCTTATAAATACATACATATATATGAAGATACCCTAACCTAAACCTACGCACAACCCTCCCAACCCCCTAAACGAAATAACTCGATGATCCGCGCAATAATCGAGTTATGCAAGGGAAACCTTGCTAAGAGCACAAAACTTCACAAACACGACTTCTTTCGAGCACTCCAACTAATAGAAACGTTCGCGGACATCTACTGATTAACTTAACGTGTTCATTAATCACTAAATACCACGGAAACTATTTAATTAGAATTTTCACAAAAAAGTGGCTAATGGCGTTTCGCGCGCTTAACAAGGAATCCCGGAGACAACGCTTTAGACCGCCTACTATTTACTTATTTAATTAATGGACTCGACAGTTCGTCATTTGCCAATGTCATGTTACAGAATATTCAATATATTATAGTCTTATATCTTCCTCCCTCGCAGTCGCCCGCCGTAGCGTCGTCACTCTGGACCTCTGGACGAAGCAGCTCGACAGTCACGCTGACCCGAGCGGGACTATAGCGCCAAACTTACGGCGTAACTTTAATTCACGTTTAAAGTTTGCGCAGACGAGGGATTTTTGTCCGCGGACTTTTTTATCCGCTAAAATAGATCGCTTACAACTGTATCGAGTAACGCAAACGAGGGATTAAAGTACCGCGTATTAAAAGTCCCCCGAATCAGCAGGGAGCGGATCGGACCAAAGTACGGGGGAGTCCCCGAAAAAAATAGAACTCTTGTGACTAGGCGAAGCAACGCACATGGAGGCCTTTAGTCCGCGTTGTGCGCTCGAGAGTGACGTATGCACGACAAATGATCGCACGCCGTGTGCGTTGAGTACGCGGTAAATCCGCGGACTTTTTATTCGCGGAGCATACTTTTATCTCCGCCGCGGAATAAAGTCCGTCGTCTGCGCAGGCTATTATGAATACGCGCTTTAGGTTCAAAGTTGCTGCGCGGCGCGACGGGGGCGGGCGCCTGTCGCCTGGCCCGGGACGGGCAAGTCTCCGCCCTCGTTGTCACTCTCGTAAAAGATACCTCTGTCTCATATGTTCTACTACTAAAGAATATAAAACGAGTGGCAGAATCATGCCAGAGCGGTATCATATCAGGCAATATGGCTTATTCCAAAGGGCGAGGGCGTTTGCTGCATAGCTATAAGTAAAAAAAAATTCGGACCAGTAGTTTTTTTGAGAAAATCTTTACGAAAACATCGTGGTGAAACCTGTCGAAGAATCAATCTAAGGCAAGTGCAATCCGCCAACCCGCATTTGACCCGCGTGTTGGATCATGGCTCGAGCTCCGATATAAGAGAAGGTTTGTGCTCGAGCAGTTAGGAAGAACATTAGACTAATGATAGTATTTGAAGTACCAGGCTACCAGAAGTGACAAAGAGGTGACTTGCCAGCGTTTGTCTCCCTCTATGGAAGGAAAGGTCTGTGCCCGAGCAGTGGGGACATACAAATACACTGATGATAGTATTTGAAGTACCAGGCTACCAGAAGTGACAAAGAGGTGACTTGCCAGCGTTTGTCTCCCTCTATGGAAGGGAAGGTCTGTGCCCGAGCAGTGGGGACATACAAATAGACTGATGATAGTATTTGAAGTAGCAGGCTACCAGAAGTGACAAAGAGGTGACTTGCCAGCGTTTGTCTCCCTCTATGGAAGGGAAGGTCTGTGCCCGAGCAGTGGGGACACACAAATAGACTGGTGATGAGCCTCGATTGTGGTCTACATTGACAATGACAAAAGTATATATATTTAAACTACAGTACATTTCAACTAATATAGGTACATATTTTTCTTAAAATAATTTAAGGTGATTCGTCGAACTTTTAATTCAAACTATTGCAGTCATAAATACCATTTAAATTACTCAAAACATATGTTGAATGTCTATAAGATGGCTAGTTAGTCAGTGTTAAGATTCTATAAAAAATAAACAGATGGAAAAGTTGACGTTTATGAAATAAATATATCAATGTAGCTAATCTGTAAGCCAAACGCAGCTGTCCCTGTCGTTCATATACTACATCGCGTAAGAGCGAGCGGGAAATAATATTGCAATAATTCTGCAATCACTACAGTAGTATTAAGCTATTATTATTATTTAAAAAAAAGTAATATTATGTTATTATAGACTTAACGATAGTGTCCGAACGAACTTTCGGTTTCGGCTGCCATCCGGCCGAAACTACGGCTGAAACCGAAACTAAGTTCGAGAGCCTATAATAAACATAATATTAAAAGATAATTTATTTGAAATAAGGCAGTGATAATGTAGTGCTTAAGGATTACTTCAAATATCAGAGACTGAATTGTTTAATATGTGATTTATTAATAAAAACTGACTCGATTATAATTGCCTAATTATTGTATTCCACGAAAAAAATTACCTTATATGGAAGTTTCGTTTTCGGCCGAAACTAAGACTGTGGCCGTAATTCGTAACCTAGTTTCGGTCGGACACCACTTAGCGACGAATCACCTTAAATACATTTCACTAATTTATTATGTATTAGATATATATCTCTAAGTACTACAAGTGTTTTCCAAAAATATCGTATTTATAAAGTTTAGGTACCATTTAGAAGTTTATAGGTATTTACATGGGCGTACCCAGGTAGGGGCAGGGGAGGGCAGCTCCTCCCCCCCCCCCCCCCCCCCCCTCCCGGGATAATGTTGACGTCCCTACTAAGTATCTTATCTAGTACTTTTATCGATAAAAATTAAGATAACGAATTATTTGTAATTTGTTTGCAATACAATATTTTTACAACTAAAAATTATGCGGCGCGTTCGTTCTTTCTATAAACACCGAGCTTATAAAAATCTGATTTGCCCCTCCCCTGGCCCAGAACCTGGGTACGCCCATGGGTATTTAGAATAGTGCATTTAGAGTTTAGACAATATAAGACGGCGGCGTTAGACAATCGAATACACAAAGTTGTATAATCGTCAGAGAAGATCGGTGTCGGTCGCCAGAGCTGAATATTAGGGCCCGTAGTTATAAACGCGACTTAAACTTAGGCGTATTAGTTCATGCTATGGTATTTCAATTCAATATATTTATTACCTGCCATAAGTTATAATACAGATGTTCATATACTTAACATTAAAATGTTACAATGTTCTATGGACCTTGTTTAGGCACAGCAATACAATGTATTAGTTCATGCTATGGTTTAAGGATTTTCGTTAAACTTAGTAGCCATACAAACCGACAAATTAAGCCACCGTTTAGCAGTGTTTATCGCTACGAACCAAAAACCGAGACTCGGACATAGTGAAAAGAGAATAATAATTGGACATGTAAAAATATATAGTTTTTTACAAGAAAATAGTAAGAAAATGCAGATTTTTTTTGGAAATAAATGCGGATCTTAGGTAAATTAAAAAAATAGACTACATATAAAATTAAAGCCATTTTTGAGATTCATCTTAAAAATATATACATTTTAGCTTAATTTATAACATGGCAATTATTTTAATGACAAATACTACTTAATGACGATATTATGATACTATCTTTCATTTAAAATTATTTGTGTACTCTCAATATTGAATACGGATGACTAAAAATATTGAGAAAAAAAAAGTTATATTCATAAAAAAAATTATATAGAAAATAGCAATTTAGAATGCACCTTTGATTTTACAAACTTTATATGATGTAAAATTTGTCCATTTTACATTTCCCGAAGAGATAGATAAATTTAAACATGATGAAAATTTTCTTGCCATGGGCAGGACTTGAACCTGCGACCTTGTCATTCAGTGACACGCTCTTACCAACTGAGCCACCACAGGCCATGCCACGCCCACCGAAAATCTTCACCGCATTACACATACTTAAAGGGTATGTTACGCAACTCCATCTATCGGACAATAGTAGTAGTATTCCGACAACCATGTCTAACATTCGGTTAGAAACATGATTTAACGATGACGCTAAATGATGAAAATGTCGGAATTTACATAAAACCGACATATACCATGTTTATTATCACCCCTGACTCGCGCATCGTTCAAAACCAACCCTTGTATATTCAATGCTAATGATTTACTAGTGATTATGTCCTTATAGTATAGTGATACCCCATATAATATAAACCCACCGCAAATGTCTTATTTTGTAAACAAATGAGGGAAATCAGTGGAAAAACAAGATGGGGGGGGGGGGGGCTTCGCAAGGTGGCTGGCAAAGACTGGATGCAGAGAGCCGAGAGTAGGGTTGAGTGGCGCGCTTTGGGAGAGACCTACGTCCAGCAGTGGACTGATACGAGCTGATGATGATGAAGTTGCATCACAGGAGTCCCATGACTAGCCCGGAGTCTCACTATGTCTCACTCAACACCCGCTGTGGTCCACTCGGTCAGAAGGCCCAGCTCTGTAAGTCCCCTCCCCAGTACCAGGGCACTATGAGCCGCCTGGAGTCTCATTAGTCTGGTGGCGCGCTTTGCGAGAGGCCTGCGTCCAGCAGTGGACTGACATGGGCTGATGATGATGAAGTTGCATCACAAGTACCAGGAGCCCATGACTGACCCGGAGTCTCACTATGTCTCATTCAACACCTGCTGTGTCCACTCGGTCCGAAGTCCCAGCTCTGTAAGTCCCCTCCCAAGTACCAGGACACTATGAGCCGCCTGGAGTCTCATTAGTCTGGTGGCGCGCTTTGCGAGAGGCCTGCGTCCAGCAGTGGACTGACACGGGCTGATGATGATGACATAGTGCATATACTATGTAAAAATGAAATAAATACATTGAAAATCTAACTTGGTAGTCGTTTTTGTTTACATAATAAGACACTTCCAGTGGTCTCCACTACACATCTTATTATTAATACAATTACTGGCATTATTTTAATTTAAATGAACATTTTTATATAAATTACAATTTTCGTTGTAACGTTTTCATTTGTATGACACTGAGAATATAAATAGGTTAAGTAACGATTTTAATATACAGGGTGAAATTTTAATTTTTGTAACACTTCAATACCAACATTGGTAGCAAAGTAATTCTGGTGTTTTTTAAGGTTGTCAAAAGCAAGAGTGAGACACAAGATGCCCCGCAGCGGCGGAGTGAAGAGCACGGCGCAGTGACTCCATATTCGTATTTTTATGAATTTTGGCAGGGAAATAAAAATACGCCAATAAAACTCAGATTTTTTTAAAACATGCTCTCGTATTTATAGTACCCTACATTTTGATATATATTTTGTATGAATAACTATTTCGGTTTAGATATAATTTTCATTTTAAAAGACATGGAAGGGGTATTTTCTAGCGAAGTTTGTCCAATCGTGTATCGGTATTCATCAGTCTCTAAATAGACATCCCAAGATTGCTATATATTTTTTTCAGACGTTTAATTTTAGTAGTTAGTGCCGTAGCCTTCGTACAAAACCTGTAAATACGCGTACGAACCCTCTAAATTACACAGCAGAATCGATACTATTGTTTTTTTAATATATAAAAAGTTCACCCTGTATAATTGAAAAATAAAACTAAACTTTACCCTTCGACAATCGGGTAAAATACGTATTGTATACTTCTTATATAACATGCAAACTTTAAAATAAATGGCAACTAGATAACAAAATATACACTGTTTATTATTGCTCTGTGTTAATGGTATTTTCTTTCCGTGTAAGCTTAGGTCTCTCGCAGACGAGCGACAATAATCGGAGTCAATAAAGTCGGCGAGAAATGGCATTTAAACTTTTATTTATATTAAAAATGGTATGTTGATTTGGGCATTTCATAATAGTGTAAGAGATTGTATTAAAAATACCTATAAATAAATAAACAAAAACGTATGCCTTCTGCCGATTATACATACAATCATTCGCCGACTGTCGCCGACAATAATCGCACGAAGATCAGTAGCCGATTAAAGACGCTCGTCTGCATGGGGCCTAAGCGACACGTAGGTATACCGAAGCCCAAATCAAGTGTCTGATTTTGTAAACAAAATACACTAACTTTTTAAGTTTTTCTGTGATTATTGTAATTATTTTGACATAATTAGATCGGATCACTTTAATGTCACAATGATGAACAGGTTCAATCAATCAGTTCCTTCAGTGTTACATCACAACAGGTAATTAGACGATCATATTTGTTTACAAAATAAGACACTTGATGTGGGCTGCGGTATAGTCTAACTTATATAAAAGTATACTGAATGCCTTTTTAAGTGTATCATTTTCTCAATAACTACTTGACTGATTGTAAAAATATTATGAATTCAAAGACATTATGGCCGATGGCATTGAGCCAAGCCATAAATTAAAAAAAAAACACTTGACTTTTTTTTGACACATCTATAGAAATTGTCGTCTGCAAATAACGAACTGTCGAGTCCATTAATATACTTTCTATCTTTCCTCGTGTGGTTTAGTGACCGCACCTATTTGTCAAAGTTATTCAGGCCGTCCGTAGGCCTCTGCCGCGGCCTAACGACTGCTGTCGAGCGACAACAACCGGGATCGACTGCTTGCCGTGCGCCCCGAGACACGGAGGGGCTCAGGTGAAAGTGTCACCAGCGGTCACCCAGCCAGGTACTGACCTCGTCCAACGTTGCTTAACTTGTACGATTAATATACTAAATAAATAGATCGTTCAAGTAGTTTGAGAGAAAATTTCAACTCTTAATTGAGGCCTTCCGTATTATTCTATAAGAGTTAGACTGGATGTATTTTATAACTATGTTGACGAGTGTACGATGACGGTAGACGGTCGCCGTCGCGATTTAGCAATCTGTAACAAACAAACAAAGTCAAAATACATTGCCACATTTCAATGGAGCTTTGCCCCACCTACAAAACTACGTGACCATTTAAGCTGTACCTATCATTTCGTTGGGGACTTATTACAGGTTTCATATTGCATAATCATAATCAGTATCATTTTCTACTACTCTCGCAACTCCTATAGAAGAATATCAAAAACAATGAATAAATCGCTTCGATTTCTTACTATTTTCTGAATTCTTAATTAAGCTGCTTTTTCGAATCGCAACTTGTACAAAACTTTATTTTAAACCAATAATTTTCATAAAAAAATATCATTATCTTGTACAACTTGCGGTTGATGGTGGAGCAGAATCTGGTATTGTCATTTCTTTATTGCAAGTAAGCACGTTGTGTACATTTTTGCACGTCAACCATTGATCTCCTATAAACAACTAGATACACAAAGGTCTTACTAAAACAATTTAAAAACGTCCAAATAATGTCCAACAAAGCAAATGAGGGTCCATTCATCCGTTTGGACCTTCTTTGCGCTCTGACATTTTAGAAGGCAGACTGTGTATTTATTTTATTAATGGACTCGACTGTTCGTCATTTGCCAATGTCATGTTACAGAAAATTCAATATATTCAATAGTATTCTATTCTAGTTCTTTATAGGAGATCAATGACGTCAACATATTTTTTAATTTACACTTACACCACTTTGCAAGAAAAAGGTGCCAACGCTGAGGAGAAAAAGTGGCAAAAAACTCTCAGCAGCACATCTTTTAAAATAATAATAACACAATTACTTAATAACTAGGTAATACACAACTATTACTATTGTCAGTAATCTACACTTTATCCCTCATGCGGAACCCTAGATGGAGAAACGCTTGAAACTACCTTTACAGTTGGCATCCCATGTGTTAAGCAAAACATGCTCATTCATTATTCAAATTAAATATGAAAAATATTTGTAGAAAGAAACATTATTAATTAAGACAGTTGTCTGCGAACCAAAGTACCACACACAACATCACATTTCAATAAATAAATTACTCCGAAATGGGAGCACTTGTAAAAAATTTCTAGTTATGAAAGAACGAATGATACTAAAACGCCTGCGGCCGTAACGACCACAGGCGATGGTGTGACGGGAGACGGGCAGACCAGACTTGCTACTCATATCGCGGCCACGAAGCGATAGCGCGATTCAACCTCGTACAGCGACATCTAGCGGCGCACCACTGGTACTAAATTAACTTGACTACTACGTAAACGTAATGGTTTTGGTATAGCAATGTTTACATAATATACCATTAATTAAAATTTATTTCTGCTATACAGCTGCCCGACCGCGACTTCAATCGTTTAACCACTATTACAGATGTTTTTTTAACATCGATGTTTGTCTTGGAATTGGAAAGTGGAAACATTGATGTTTCCAAATACAATGTTATTGGATCGGAGTTTTGCTGATTGCAGGCGAACCGCGACTTGAGAAAGACATCACGTGATACGCCCTCAAGATTGGTTTATTAATAAATGACATACTTGAGATGGTGATCACGTCTTGAGAGTGTATCAGCTGAATTTCAATTTCAATTTATTTAATTGCATACACATGTCAGAATGTACATTAATACATTAGGTCTTAAAACTATGACATATGCACCCTGTAGGGCACAGCAACATGGAATTCACTCTTGAGGGCGGGTTTGAGCTCAGACTATTAATACGGGCCTTAGTAACGTAACGAGTACTAATTGTACTATAGTATTAGTAACGAATACATACACATCAACACTTACACTATCCACACACTACACACCCACAATACACCGCATAATCACCACATCAGGTCTTGCTAAGTTTTAGTTGTTTAGGCTTTATTATGTCTTATTTAAAAATTGTAAATCCGTAATTGGCAGTAGGTTTAGCTCAGTTGTGTTTTTTAAGTAGCATTAGGTGCTGTGGATTTTGTAATAACCAATAATAATAAAAAATAACATACGGATGGGTACGCTTTTTTTATACCTCTACTCAATACTCATAGGCACTCCAAAAGGGAGCACCCTATAAAAAATTTGGTATTCCAAATGGAATACCAGAAACGTCAAATGAAAAAGGTTATCGAGTAACAGTGCCCCCGTCCTGACATCATGTCGGCGCGCACCAAACGATAGCGCGTTCTAAACTCCGTACAGCGACATCTAGCGGCGAGCTGCGAGAACTAGGAGCTTCGTACAGTCGACAGCAGATCAATGGTAACACTTGCAGTACGATTTCAAGTCTTAACGACGCAAATAATAAGAACTGTGGAACGTAAAAAAGTGTTATAGTATGGCCGTTTTAATTGGCCCGATATGACACATGACAATATGACGTTAATAGTGATGTAACCATATTAGTGTTGACTAGCTTTTGTTGAGGCTTTCCTTACTAAAGATTAATTTTTAACTGTTTTGTATTTAATTTGATACAAAGATATCCATCACACCAGTTTCATTCTGAAATTAAGGCTGAACGAAAGTAACGAAAAGGATTTTTTTCCTGTGATGATATAATAGCGATATTAGTAACTGATACCAAATATCGTTACTTAGTATTTTAATCTCTTCTCTACGATTTAATTCGGACGACATAACATTGTAACTGTGCTTCATGGAAAACTAAATCATTTTTTTTCATAAGAAAGAATGTGAATTTACTCTGTTGCATGTTTGAAATTATTACGAAATTCTTAAATTTTATTATTTTTGTAAAAAATGGATTACGTAAATGAGAATTCAAGTCAATAATTATTTATCCGTAACTTGTGCACCGTTTCACAGTTATGTCGGCCGCACCGGACCCAAACGTCATCGGGCTTTTCTCGGCTCCACTATACCATTGATCTGCTGTCGACTGTATAACAATATTTACATAACCATCTCGGCTCGGTGGCTCAGTGGTTGGGTCAATGGACTTGCGATACGGAGGTCCCAGGTGCGATTCCCAGCCAGGGCAGCCATTCTATGAGCAATGTCAACCACTTTTGTCTTCTGGCGGATATACTCGTTTCTTATTCTATCTAACAGAGAAATGCCAAGCATAGCTCTTTCCATAGCTCGCTGACTTTGAACTCGTGGGCCAGTCTCACCGTCAATGTCCACGTTTCGGCTCCGTAGGTCATCACTGGCAGGACGCACTGGTTGAAGACCACTGGACTTAACCGCTTAATATCTTCGGTATTAGTTGAGATATCGCAAAACTGATTTTACAGTTCTCTGCAGCATGAATACGAGAGTCGATTGATGCAATTGCCGCGGTATAGTCTAACTTATATAAAAGTATACTGAATGCCTTTTTAAGTTTGTCATTTTCTCAATAACTACTTGACCGATTGTAAAAACATTTCACAATGCGAATTCAAAGACATTATGGGCGATAGCATTGAGCCAAGCCATAGATTAAAAAAAAAACACTGACTTTTTCTTGACACATCAATAGAAATTGTCGTCTGCAAATAACGAACTGTCGAGTCCATTAATATACTTTCTTTCTTTCCTCGTGTGGTTTAGTGACTAAACCTATTGTCAGAGTTATTCAGGCCGCCCGTAGGCCTCTGCCGCGGCCTAACGACTGCTGCCGAGCGACAGCAACCGAGACCATCTGCTTGCCGTGCGCCCCGAGGCACGGAGGGGCGAGGATGAAAGCGTCACTAGCGGTCCCAGGTCCTGATCTCGCCCAGCGTTGCTTAACTTGTACAGTCGAAGACAGAAATAAGTATACAGGGGGCCTCAATAAGGTTGAGATTTCCTTAAAAACTACTAGGCCGAATTTAATAATTCTTTTACAGTTACATAGTTTTAACTTTTATCTATCAAACAGTGAAAGAATTATTGTAATAGGTCAAATAGTTTTTGAGAACATCTCAACCTTAAAAACTCTCCTGTACACCTTTCTCTGTGTTCCACCGTACGATCGTTTTCAACATGTACTCGCTACTGGCCTACGAACCCCTCCTATAGTATGACCGTCTAAATCAGTCTTCGCCTGCGCGGTACAGGGATGCGGGGGAAGGCGACAACGGGGACCGAGAGAGGTGCGGGGGCGGGCGCATTTCTGTTACAACCAACCGGTCTTATTAATTGCGTTACATCCCTGTCTCGGAGTCTAGGTATTTGTTCTACATTGTTAAAAAGTTCTTGATTGTTTTTTACAAATGTTCCTATCTCTAAAATGTACATACATGTCAACGTTAATATCTTCAGTCGCTTGAATAGCGGCCTACAGGTTTCGAGTGGGTGGACTCCACAAATGGCTCTAACACATTTTTTTTGCATTACAAATGCCTTATTTACATCCGTGGAATTGCCCCATATAGATTAGACGGTCATACTATACTAGACTACGAATAAAAAAACCTTGAGCCTATCCTATTGTCTGTGTTGTTGAGTACCTCATCGCGTGTCCCGCTCGTCGTCGTATCGGCGCACGGCGTGCGGGATGGCGTGCGGCTCGACGGGCACGCGCTCAGACAGCTCAGACAGGCTGCGCACGTAACTCAGCTTACGGAAGAACTTGGAACTGGAAGGGATATATTACTTTCATATGACAAGGAGTTTCTCGCGTGTACATACAAATATTCGGGAAAAACCGACATAAACAGACATATCTTTTGATTGCGTTGACGTAGAACTTTGATTTTATCACGGCTGCATGAGGTTGCAGACCTGAGTGCTTGGTATTAATTTCAAATTGATTCGCCAACGCGTTTCTGAGATATAGGTCTTGACAGACGGACAACAAAATGATCCTATACGGGTTCCCGCAGTCGGGTTTTGGTTTTAGTAATTTCTGCTTGTTTACAGTCTTATTATACGTATACTGGTAGCTACGTTTACGCAGTCGCTATCGAACATGTAAAGGTAGTGTCTCAATACCTGACGAACGGCTTGGTGAGCAACACGAATGACTTGAGCCAGAAGGTCGGATGCACCAGGTACAGGTGCTTCAGACTCTTGCGCAACCTGAAATTGATAGATTAGATTTATTTATCACAAATTATAATGTCATTTACATATGTACTTATTTACTATTATCTAAAAGTCATCCATAATTTGATCGTCAGTCTGGTTGAAAATTAAATTAAAACAATTATAAGAGCCTTCCTAGAGCCAACTAGCGCCGCCAATCGTAAAAAAATAATATCTTCCAATTTAATCAATTTTATTAAAAAAGCTACGTTCACATTGTTTATTGCTATAAATATTATTTTTTAAATGCTTATTTGTAACGTTATGCAATGTAGGTAAGTTGTAGTTCGCATAATTGCGAAAAACGGCCGTTTCTGGCACATTTGTGAACTACAACTTACCTACATTGCATCACGTTACAAATAAGCATTTAAAAAATAATATTTATAGCAATAAACAATGTGAACGTAGCTTTTTTAATAAAATTGATTAAATTGGAAGATATTATTAAATCCTGTACCGTAATTCGAAGCCTAATAAAACAATATGAGAATAACATTCTTGATTTCCGCTTTCCGAAGTCATAATACGTCACGTCCGCAAGCCCTTTCCTCCCACGCGCACCCCGCACCCCACCACTACCGACGGCAGCTAGGCGGGGAATCGCCATTTCACTTCATTGGCATTAAATTTCCCGACCCGTACGGTCGCCTAACCTAACCTAGCGTGAGGTTGACCGAATTTAATTTATTTTAGTTATATATACGTAGCAAAGTATTTGCAAATCTTTACTTATAAAAGTGAAAGATAAAATAATTTCACCACGTTTCTGTGGTGCATATTTTTAACGGTGTTACCGTTCGGTTTGATTTTATTAATTATAAAAGTATTAGAAACGTCCGGCCCGCCAGCAGGAGGAGACGAATACGGAAGATGGAAGGATAGCAGCAACAGGTGTGTTTAACATGGCGCGATATTATGTTCTAACGGCGGCGCTCGCAAGCAACGTTGCGTTAAGGAATGTTCGCTAAACTGTAAGTTACATCGCTCATTACTTTAAGCATGCAAATTGAAGTTGTTTTCTTCAGTATTGGGGCCATTAGTGCTACGCAAGGTACACCCGAGTCCAAACATAAGGGTAATTAACGGGCACCCGAACACGTGGGTACTCGCACCCCCAGAATAGGGTAACTGGCCCAGGAGTACTGAATTCAATCGCTCTGTGCGCACATATTGGATTTCAACTATTTAACCTTAAAATACCCTCGTTATTTTCAATATTCATATTAATTTGATACACGTGGTGTTAATTTGCTTATACAAGAACTATAAGACGACCACTCATTAGGGCAGCGAAGTGGACAGAACACGATATTTTATTTCATTTATATACTTAACGTGATTTTGTCTTAGAAATATGCATACCATGCAATACCTAAATACAATACTCGCAATGCACGTACATTGTGGCAACATGTTGGCGTCGCCAGCTGGCATTCTACGGCAGTCTGACGCCACTATCAAGGATTAACTAACATTAGGATAAGTTTTTTTCCAGGATTAACTAATTTCTTCAGCGGAGTAAGTCTAGTGTACGAAACATTAAACCCTGTATTCTGTTGACATCGAGGGAGTAAGACTGTTTTACAGTAATGTTCAGTGTAAAGATGGATTCGGAATCTCGAATACGCTGAAATTTCAAAATGGAAATCGTGGCAATGCTGATTACCATACACTGTAGTTTCCAGCTGATTGGCTGGCGCGCAAATTGTGGCACGAGTTGTTGGTGTGAGAACGCAATCTAATAGTTATTGTGCCGCGCAAACCGTGCCGCGCACGTGCGTTCTGGTTTGACAACACATGCAGCGTCGCCACAGGAAGCTGATAGTATGAATAAATACTAATGACAAGGATTGCATTTCCTGTGCACCACAGAAATATCCTTTTCCCAACTTGTGGGTCAACATCAGTAATGGTGCAATGAGACAATTGGAGAGGGGTAAGTAAGTACCGAGTGACTAGAGACGTTCTCCAATTAACAGATCAGAGCGGACTCTTCCTCGTCCCACCGGGTCAGGAGAGTCGCGTCTAGCATGAGTCCTATGCTTTTCATGTCGATCAGTTGAGCTACCACCATTGGGAACAGAACGGGCTCCGCCCTACATTCCTCTATACCGGCTTCTACCTTATTCCGGTCATGACATCATGTTACCAGACTACAACACCAAGGATACACCGCGCCTCACAGAAAGAAAGCACAACGAGCTATTATCCCAAGGGGTCCTACAGTACTTCCCCAAAGGGTTTCCTAACTGATGAGTTCAATTAAGTCTCTTAAACTCAACGAGTGTCGGACTTTCGCGTGACTCAGAACTACTACGACAACAAAAGTATTTGGATTGCCATCATGCACCATTGGCTTCACCTACAGACGCTGTCTCCGATACGTCTACAGAGGCGGCCTCCATACCATATTTGCCACCCGGAACCCGAGTTACGCTCTGAGATCGCCTGGCGAATGGGTCTTTCATGTGGCTAACAAGTCGAAATATAATTTGAATAAGAATGAAGATGTATTGTCATTCCGCAGACATCGTAGAAGTTAATTTGATATTAATAAATTGGCAAAATGGGAACCAGTTTACCAAGGACTACCCACAAGCAAACCTCATAATCCCCACGGGACTAGAGTTATGTGCTATCATGCCAATCGAACTGCTGAAAGGTGGCGAGGACCACTGCCTAGGTATGCTGAGCTGGTATGGTATAGAGGTCAAGGGACTACAGACTCCCTCTCGGACCCACAGACATCTGTTGCATTGCATTGATGTACTTATCATAATAGAAACTACCAATCTTGGTTGGAATGCGGAAATTAGACCTAGATCTACTCCTAGATCATGATTACCAAAGCTAGAAGAGTACTGTTCACATTGTATTACATTCTAATACAGAAGATACTATTACGTCATCCATACTTCAAGCACCAACACCCGCGCTTTGCGGTTTCGTATTACGCCGTACTATACTAGTACGCGTATTGTGCATAATATGACATCTCCGTTCGCCGGGTTATTAATTTCCGAACACTTCGACAGACCCTAAACGATAACAACATTGTCGTCGCCTACCCTCACAACGAAGGCGCGACAAAACGTAACGCAGAAAATGTAAACAATGCAATCTACTTGCAATAAGTGATATGAACCTGACTACATGATTAAAATCTTTCAACTTACAACTACCTACATAAAGACATTAAGATAGAAAATAATGTATGCATATTATTATGGATATACGGCGATCGATTGCTAGAATCGGATTTTAGCGAACAGAACTCCATCGTCACTGGTCACTCCCCCGGCGGAGCCAGTACATGGTAGTTGGCGCAGCACAGGCAGGTCGGCCCTTACATGTGCCGTGTTACGATACTGGAAATAGAATAAAATGTAACTCATTTCTAATTATGATTCTCGCCCCAATGGTTTTCGACCTTTGTCAGCGTGTAACAAAGTATCAGAGTTATATACGATAAGCTGGTTTTTGTAGCAATTATATCCGTCGTGTCGTGTCATGTATATGTTGCCTACCAACGGTGAGAGACAATAACATACAAACTGATTTGTTCTACCCACAACATCAATAATGTTGTTTTGTTTGAATCCCTACACTATTACAATTATCATAATTGTAGGTAGTGAATTTATTAGGGAACGATATCATCGAAAAATTATCGTTACATTTCTACCTGTGATTTCTACCTGAAAAGGCTTCAAAGCGAACGTTTTTTAGGCATGATGATTGTGGTTTTGTGACCAACCCTATTCCATCTAAACCTGTCACAATTGTCTAACGACCGACTACTGTTAAAAGACAACAATCCGAACCGATTGTTTTACGGTTCATACGAAAATTTATCTAGCGGTCACCCATCCAAGTACAAACTGCACCCAACATTGGTGAACGTGTACCTACGATCCTTTTCAGCGCGTTCTCACAATCGGACCACGAACCTTGTGACTTGAAGCGTGGCACTGTTTGGTATATAGTGTACAGAAATTATATGTAGTGCCAGCATTCTAACAGCTATGTAACTGCGGAGCGTCGGCTTCACTTAGCTGCGCTTCTCGACCATATATTCGAATTCAAAGTTATTTTCTTGCCGGCTACGCTGCGCATATTATACCTCCCGCCCGGTCGGGGGCTTCAACGTACAGTCAAGTTTTTTATTCCCATAAATCGAGTATACTTTAAATTATGCACTAGTTCATAGAAAATAATAAAGAATAGACATGGAACGGACTTAAACACACAAAAATATATAGAATGTTCTAATTTGTTCACCGAGCATGGATAATGCGTAATACAAATTCGTTTCTAACCCAATGTTAGACGTGGTTGTCGGAATACTACTACTATTGTCCGATATATGGATTTGCATAACATACCCTTTAAGTATGTATGTATAATACGATGAAGATTGTCGGTGGACGTGGCCTGTGGTCGCTCAGTTGGTAAGAGCGCGACACGGAATGGCAAGGTCGCAACTTCAAGTCCTGCCCACGGCAAGAATTTTTTCATCAGGTTCTAATATATAGAATATATTATATATTTTTCAAAGATTTTACTTATCACGGCCGGTTCCTTGTGCCGTTTGTTGCAAACAGCGCCGCAGTGCGGTGGCAATGTGCAACTTATTCCGGTGAAGTTTTACAATACAGTTTATGGATAAGGTTTAATAGGAATGGTTCAAACAAAACTCGCCACCCAGGTCAGTTTTCGAAACCAATTCTTAAAATCTGTCGATTTAATTAATTAAACCGAATCAAATAAGGCCTCTAATATATAGCTCGTGAACGCCATTGTTCCCCATGTTATGCGAGCGAGACTCTAAAACTTTCCTCTCAGATACTAAGAAGTTGATGGGAGATCCACCGAGGTGAATGAGGATTTTCATATTGATACAAACTCTCTGATACATCTATACATTTTGTATATTATAGAGTTTACACCCAAACAATTTGGCGAATTTGAATCAGGGGTTTATTGTGTAACCTAACATCAAGTGTATAAAACCTACTTACGGTTAACCTACCTAGAGGTATACATTGTGAAAATTGTATTTTAACTCAAGGCGATGATTTATAACTAGATTAAACTGCACAGCTGTAAGTACAGCAGGTGATGAGAAATTTGTTGGGTAAATTAACTAAGGTACCTAACATATGCCCGCAAGCGGCACCTTTCTGTCAATACCTTCAAAAAGGTCAAGATATCCGATTTCATCACCTTTCTGTCAATACCTTCAAAAAGGTCAAGATATCCGATTTCATATGAAATTAAGGATATTTTCTTTTTTAATCGATTAGATCAGCGCAAAGGCATACCATAGGTACAAATGTAGATAAACTGACAATCAGTTAAGTATTTGTTACACAAGTTACAAATGATATGGGTACCTACTAAAGGATAATGATTGTTCATAATCGTACTATTTCGATGCATAGAGTATGGCTCTTTTTGCTTATGTATTAAGATAATCTAGTATGCTCGCTCATACTACAAGGCTTTACATATTTTGCTTAAATCAATTAAGCAGATCACATTGGCATATTTAATTGGTACCACCACCACTACCACCAGGCGATAACAAACACGTCTCTCATATTGTTTTATTAGGCTTCGAATTACGGTACAGGATTTAATAGAGACGTTTTACCTGAAAATAAAACGTTTATTAAATACTTACCTAATTCGAAGCCTAACACTTTCTAATTCTGCCTGGTGGCTTTTATATGAGAGATGCAATGAAGTGAAATGGCGATTCCCCGCCTAGCTGCCGTCGGTAGTGGTGGGGTGCGGGGTGCGCGTGGGAGGAAAGGGCTTGCGGACGTGACGTATTATGACTTCGGAAAGCGGAAATCAAGAATGTTATTCTCATATTGTTTTATTAGGCTTCGAATTAGGTAAGTATTTAATAAACGTTTTATTTTCAGGTAAAACGTCTCTATTTTTTTACGATTGGCGGCGCTAGTTGGCTCATGTCAGCGCCTTAATAATAATATGTCAATGTTCCTATCAATATCAAATGTCAATATTAAAAATTATATTATTGTCAAACTGAGAATTAAATTATAGGTAATTACTACAAAGTTGTATACAGTATATACTTAGGTACCTAAGTATTTGTTAACAAGTCAAATTCCATAATGGAGTATAATTCATTATCCAATAAGAGGTTTTTCAGTCGGCGACCAAACGTGTCGTCATCAAGTTCATTGCGTAGGTTCACGCGGGTTTTTTGGGGATACGATACGGCTTAGGCAATGGTTGTCCAGTGGAAATAAATAATAAGAAGAAAGCATTTTAAGTAAATACTTAAGACTTGGCTCACGAGATTACCGCCATGTGGGATGTGGACTCAACCACATTGTTCCGATAGTCGTAACCGTGAACGGGTTAATAGCGAAGAGTCTCGACCAACACCTTAAGGGCCTTCCATGAGCCAACTAGCGCCGCTAATCTTGAAAAAATAATATCTCTCAATTTAATCAATTTTATTAAAATTATTTACAAAATTTTTATTAGGCTGAATACTATTTTTCAATATACAATACATGGCATAATTGCGACAAGCTAAGTTGTAGTTCACAAATGTGCCAAAAACGGCCGTTTTTCGCAATTATGCGAACTACAACTTACCGAAATTGAATCACGTTATAAATAAGCATTTAAAAAATAGTATTTATCGTAATAAACATTTTGTAAATAGCTTTTTTCATAAAATTGATTAAATTGGAAGATGTTATTTTTTCAAGATTGGCGGCGCTAGTTGGCTCTTTGAAGGCCCTTAAGAGGCTCTTGCTGGACAGTTGGGTCAAGAGCACTACCAAGCTAGCTAGCGGCCCCAGTAAACCAGCCAGTGGCCCCAGCAATCCTCCCAGCAAGACACCTAGCAAACTCCTAGCGTCCCTAGAACCCCCCCAGTAGCCCCAGCATCCCCCTACCTCCGATCAATCAGCCGGTAGCACTCCTGGAGCCAACGGAAGGTTGGCAGGCGCCTCCCGCCAGCACTTCCATGCAGGTAGATCAGCACGTACTCGTCAGTCACCAGGCGCTCCAGGGTCCAGATCACGTAGCTGGAAGGTACCAGGATATTATGTGAGATCAGGAGTTTAGAAAAGAAAATGTTTGCAGCTCTGTTTCGGTGTGTGGTTAAAGGAAATATTTATGGAAATAGTCTGGTAGCCACGACAAACCTATAGTTCGTAACCCCGGACCAACTTGTCACGACAACCCCACAGTCCTTATACCCCGGACCAACTTGTCACGACAACTCCACAGTCCGTATACCCCGGGCCCAACTTGTCACGACAACCCCATAGTCCGTATACCCCCCGGACCAACTTGTCACGACAACCCCATAGTCCGTATACCCCCCGGACCAACTTGTCACGACAACCCCATAGTCCGTATACCCCCCGGACCAACTTGTCACGACAACCCCATAGTCCGTATACCCCCCGGACCAACTTGTCACGACAACCCCATAGTCCGTATACCCCCCGGACCAACTTGTCACGACAACCCCATAGTCCGTATACCCCCCGGACCAACTTGTCACGACAACCCCATAGTCCGTATACCCCCCGGACCAACTTGTCACGACAACCCCATAGTCCGTATACCCCCCGGACCAACTTGTCACGACAACCCCATAGTCCGTATACCCCCCGGACCAACTTGTCACGACAACCCCACAGTCCTTATACCCCGGGCCCAACTTGTCACGACAACCCCACAGTCCGTATACCCCGGGACCAACTTGTCACGACAACCCCACAGTCCTTATACCCCGGGCCCAACTTGTCACGACAACCCCACAGTCCGTATACCCCGGGCCCAACTTGTCACAACCCCACAGTCCTTATACCCCGGGCCCAACTTGTCACGACAACCCCATAGTCCGTATACCCCGGGACCAACTTGTCACGACAACCCCACAGTCATTATACCCCGGGCCCAACTTGTCACGACAACCCCACAGTCCGTATACCCCGGGCCCAACTTGTCACGACAACCCCATAGTCCGTATACCCCGGGCCCAACTTGTCACGACAACCCCACAGTCCGTATACCCCGGGACCAACTTGTCACGACAACCCCATAGTCCTTACACCCCGGGCCCAACTTGTCACGACAAGCCCATATTCCGGCCGCATACTCCCAGGACCAACTTGTCACGACAACCCCATAGTCCTTACACCCCGGGCCCAACTTGTCACGACAAGCCCATATTCCGGCCGCATACTCCCAGGACCAACTTGTCACGACAACCCCACAGTCCGTATACCCCGGGACCAACTTGTCACGACAACCCCACAGTCCGTATACCCCGGGACCAACTTGTCACGACAACCCTATAGACCGTATACCCCGTGCCCAACTTGTCCCGTGCAGGCACTCACAGGAACAGGTTGTCCATGACGTATCTGTAGTCCGGGCGCGCGTTGTCGGGCAGGTGGCACGCGCTGAACACGATGATGGCCGACCCCAGCGCGTCGTACCCGCCGTGGGACAGCACGCGCTTAAATGGCTCGATCACCTGACACAAAGACCAAGTCATAATATCACTTTTTAAACTTTCACGGTTTGTATACATATTAATTAGATAAAACGGGACATCAATACAAAAATATCAATGAATCAGTCTACTCGTGACCATGATGGCTGCAATGCTGTCGAAATATCGAGACATCAATAATAAATGTTTAACACGGTAATTCCCGTTTTATCTAATTAATACCAATTCATAATGTTAAAAACTTAAAGCAAGTAGAAATTACTAAAACCACATAAAAACGACTACATCATTACTTGGTTTAAAAGACATTGCCACATTTCAATGGAGCTTTGCCCCACCTACAAAACTACGTGACCATTTAAGCTGTACCTATCATTTTGTTGGGGACTTATTACAGGTTTCATATTGCATAATCATAATCAGTATCATTTTCTACTACTCTCGCAACTCCTATAGAAGAATAACAAAAACAATGAATAAATCTCTTCGATTTCTTACTATTTTCTGAATTCTTAATTAAGCTGTTCTTTTTCGAATCGCAACTTGTACAAAACTTTATTTTAAACCAATAATTTTAATAAAAAAAACGGAGATATCTTTACATTTATTCGTTATCTTGTACATCTTGCGGTTGATGGTGAGGCAGAATCTGGCATTGTCATTTATATATATTATAAACTAGTTTTAATAACAATATTACTGTGCTGCTCTTTGCTCTCAGATCACCCAGCCATGTGAGTTGATATATAATTAATTAATGTGTTATGGACTAGGTGCGCCATCTGTTGAACGTGGAGGAGAAAAACAAGGACACGTCGATACAACAGACTCAAAAGAACAGTGGCTCCGAACCATCATCCAAATTTATTAAAATTAAGTTATAATTGTAAAAAGCAAGACTAAAGCATCGAAACACATCAACTACCAATTTTCAATCACAACCTGACCTGCGCCCGCTAATCAACAATGTGTAAAAATAAATAGTTATGTAAGAAACGTGACGTAACCAAGTGTTACATAAGGCCGAATAAATGAGTATGAGTATACTTTATTTATTTTATTAATGGACTCGACTGTTCGTCATTTGCCAATGTCATGTTACAGAAAATTCAATATATTCAGTAGCCTTCTATCTTCCTCCAGGGGAGTCGCAGTAGCGTCTTCACCCTGAGTAGCCGCGTCTTCATGTCTTCATCCAGAGGAGTCGCAGTAGCGTCATCACTCTGGCCGAAGCAGCTCGACAGTCACGTTCACTCCCGAGCTTGTAGCGGGAACTCTTGATAAAAGCGTGAAACTTCAGATCTTGCATAAATATTCCAATAACTTCACCGTACTGTCATTCGCGAACATTTTCTGATTAATTTAACGTGATATTAAACACAAAATAGTCCCTGTACACATTAAAAGAAAAATTATCAACTGTCGTTTCCCGCCATTTTCAAGAGACCCGAGTATACTTTTAATTCTGAAATACCTTCATGTCGCAAGTAGCTGTGTTGCCGCCGCTGTGTACAGTCACCCACGAGCGTTCGTCGCGCAGCTCGTCCGCGGCCGAGTACTCCGGGATGGGGTCACTACACTCGCTCACTGTACTCGTGGAATGAGAACTGGAATCACAGTATGGGCTCTTCAATTTTTTTTTCGTATAATTCTTCCCAAAGGGAAAGCCAACTAGGGCATACAGCCTGGTCTAATGTTAGTAGAATGTCTGAATTGTTATAAATACATACATATATACGAAGATAACCTAACCTAAACCTACGTACAACCCTCCCAAATCCCTAAACGAAATAACTCACCTCTACCTCTTTCACTTTACTATGTTAAATTCCATCTACAGTTGGTTGCCTGGAAGAAATCGCTTTTAGCGATAAGGCCGCCAAAATTGTACATATTGTTTTGTATTTCTGTATTGTTATTGTTTGTCTTTTACGTACAATAAAGTGTATTTGAATTTGAACTCAATGATCCACGCAAGCATCAAGTTATGCAAGGAAACCTTGCTAAGAGCACAAAACTTCACAAACACGACTTCTTTCGAGCACTCCAACTAATAGAAACGTTCGCGGACATCTACTGATTAACTTAACGCGATCATTAATCACTAAATACCACGGAAACTATTTAATTAGAATTTTCACAAAAAAGTAGCTAATGGCGTTTCGCGCGCTTAACAAGGAATCCTATGGGCTCTTCAGTAAGTGTACTCATTTATTGGAGCACTCGGTGGCTCAATGGACTTGCGATACGGAGGTCTCAGGTCCGATTCCCAGCCAGAGCAACTATGTACGGTGGAACACATAGAAGGTACAGAAGAGTTTATAAGGTTGAAATTTTCTCAAAAACTACTTGACCTATTGCAAAAATTCTTTCACTGTTTGATAGATAAAAGTTAAAACTATGTAACTGTAAAAGAATTATTAAATTCGGTTTGAGAGCTCTCGGTAAATTTACGTAAGTTTTTCAATCGAAAAAACCGAGGACAACTCATTGGTACGGTGGAACACAGAGAAAGGTGTACAGGAGAGTTTTTAAGGTTGAGATTTTCTCAAAAACTACTCGACCTATTGCAAAAATTATTTCACTGTTTGATAGATAAAAGTTAAAACTATATACTGTAAAAGAATTATTAAATTCTTTTTAGCAGTTTTTGAGAAAATCTCAACCTTATTGAGGCCCCCTGTATACTTATCTCTGTCGTCGACTGTACATGGCTGCCCTGGCTGGGAATCGAACCTGGGACCTCCGTATCGCTAGTCCATTGACTCAACCACTGCACCGAGCTCTCAGTATTAATTTTGTACTCTGCCGAAATAATTGTAGCAAAATTCCAATATTATAATTGGCAATACTGCTGAGTCGCGGTCAGAAAGTTACGGGGACATGTTTGACAGATGGCGCTAGTTTCTTCGGAGAAGCAGTCCAAGGCCACCAACTTAAGGGCCTTCCAAGAGCCAACTAGCGCCGCCAATCTTTGAAAAATAATGTCTTCCAATTTAATCAATTTTATTAAAAAAAAACTCTGTACACAATGTTTATTACTATAAATACTATTTTTTAAATGCGTATTTATAACGTGATTCAATGTTGGTAAGTTGTAGTTCGCATAATTGCGAAAAACGGCAGTTTTTGGCACATTTGTGAACTACAACTTAGCTTGTCGCAATTATGCCATGTATTGTATATTGAAAAATAGTATTTATCGTAATAAACATTTTGTAAATAGCTTTTTTAATAAAATTGATTAAATTGGAAGATATTATTTTTATAAGATTGGCGGCGCTAGTTTGCTCATGGAAGGCCTTAACTTGAGTTAGTGAACTATCAGCCGTATGCCTTGTCCCTAAGACTCACCGCTTGGAGTCGTCATCACTGTGGTGCTTGCCATCTGGTTCGAGCTCGGGAGGCTCCTCCTCAGACTCCATGGCGTCGGAGACACTGTCCACACTGCAGCGGTCCTCCTCGGGTGGCTGGGGATAGAGAAGGATGGATGGTGCCGTAAATGACAGATTTTTGGCGAAAAAGACATTGGCACTTTTCAATGGAGCTTCAAAACTACGTGACCATTTAAGCTGTACCTATCATTTTGTTGGGGACTTATTACAGGTTTCATATTGCATAATCATAATCAGTATCATTTTCTACTACTCTCGCAACTCCTATAGAAGAATAACAAAAACAATGAATAAATCGCTTCGATTTCTTACTATTTTCTGAATTCTTAATTAAGCTGTGTTTTTCGAATCGCAACTTGTACAAAACTTTATTTTAAACCAATAATTTTAATAAAAAACGCAGATATTTTTGCATTTATTCGTTATCCTGTACAACTTGCGGTTGATGGTGGGGCAGAATCTGGCATTGTCATTAGTACAACATTCGCGAAGACTTTGACAGGACATGAGCGGTCCTGTGTGGAGGAGTCAGTGGTCCCTCCATCTGGTTGGGAGGCACCTACCAGCTGTATCTTCCGTCTGGGCGTGGCGGGGCTGCGGGGCGCCGTGGGGCGGAGCGCTACGGACCCGGTGTAGGGGTCCACGAGCGCCTGGTACGCGGAGTGGTCCTCTTGAGTCGAGGAGGACACCACGTCGGGGGAATCCAGGTCCTGTGGGGAAGATTTAGTTTAATACAGGAGACTATGTCCTCAAAAAAGGGCCAAGTACGGTCTACTACAAACCGACGAGCATGCATGAAGAGATTGATGAATGTGGAGGAGGCAAGGGTGGTGTGCAAGTATCGCAGCAGATGGAAGTCCATCGTCTCTGCCTACCCCTACGGGAATCAGGCGCGAGTTTATATAAAAAAATGTCCTTCCATCTGCTGCGCTCCTGGTACAGTCGAAGACAGAGATAAGTATACAGGGGGCCTCAATAAGGTTGAGATTTTCTCAAAAACTACTGGACCGAATTAAATAATTCTTTTACAGTTACATATTTCTAACTTTTATCTATCAAACAGTGAAAAGTAGTTTTTGAGCAAATCTCAATCTTAAAAACTCTCCTGTACACCTTTCTCTGTGTTCCACCGTACGATCAAATCAAATCTCCTTACAGTTTTTTTACCTGACTGCGCAAGAAGGAGGGTTAAGTTTTTCGAGTGTATGTATGTCTAATTCTTTGTCCCGCCCCGCAGCCTAAACGGCTGGATGGATTATAACATATGAGGTGTCGGTAGATTCGTCTGGATTGTAGGAGGGACATAGGATATAAAAATTTAATCAAAGCGGCCTAAAAGTTGGCAGTCGGTTTTTTTTGTACCTTATTTTTTTTTAATTAACACCACTTTGCAAGGAAAAGGTGCCAACGCTTGAGGATAAAAAGTGGTAAATAACTTTCATCATCATCTTTTAAAATAATTACAATTAATTAGTAGTGTATACCAGAGCCCAATTCAAGTGTCTTATTTTGTACACAAATATGATCGTCTAATTACCTGTTGTGATGTAACACTGAAGGAACTGATTGATTGAACCTGTTCATCATTGTCAAAATAAAGTGATCCGATCTAATAATGTGGAAATAACTGTGCAATAATCATGGAACAGCTTAAAATGTTAGTAGGATAGAGTAGTTTTTGTTTATAAAATAAGTCGCTTGACTTGGGCTCCGGTTTAGTAATTGTAATAATTGTTATTTAGATTTTATGTGTTTAAATATTTGCACATTACAGTATTGTGGTAGAAAGTAGCGAGCGACACTGTATTTACTATAAGACCATTGTAATACCTACTTTCAGCAAATAAATTGATTGTGTATGTTTGTGGCGAGGGTGTATGATGTTTGCTGTTATTCATAAACATAGTTAAACCTCGCTTCCTCTAAATCGTGTTGCTATCCCTTTCACACTTCGTTGAATAAAGGTTAAGATAGAAAGTAACTTTAAAACCACGCTTATGAATAACAGCCATTGTGTGTTGTGTACTCACGTTATTGGCGGTGATGTTGGACGACAGCTCTATGGGCAGCTGGAAGTTGGGCATTGAGCGCAGGTGGGACGGAGACTCGCACCACTCGGCCACCTGGAGGGGCCAATGGGGTGAATCAGTCCCAGAATGGACATCGGTAACATTTCCAAATCCCAAAATGTACGGTGAGATACGTATGCCTCTATAAGGTTGCGGTTTTCTCGAAAAGTATTTGACATATTTTTTTAATTCTTTACAATTACATAGTGAGTACTCTAAACTATCTGCTAGTAAAAGAATTTTTACGATCGGTCCAGTAGTTCTTGAGATAATCTCAACCTTAGAGGCCCCCGAGATACTTATCTCGAGTAAGCGTTCAAAATGTCCCAAACACTAAACAAGTCGTTTCATCGCAGTTGACACTAGTTACAAAGTCAAAGTCAAATCATTTATTTGCGTGAATGTAGGTACATGTATAATCAGTTGTCATGATACAATAATAAGCCCCTAATACATTCTACCACTTACATGGCATGCAAATATAGAGTATATTACTTGTTTGAATTTAATGTTTAAAATGTAACTGAAATATCATGTCATATCCATGTTTAATACAATAATCCTAGCTATAATTTAAAAATTCGTCAACAGAATAGAATCGCTTGTCAAGTAACCACTCATGCAATTTTCTTTTAAAGAGGGGGTTGTGTAGCTCTTTTATTTCATTTGGCAGCTTGTTGTATAACAATACTGCCATACCGTAGACATTTCTTTTGTATATTTTTAGTTTTACATATCGATACAAAATCTAAATATTGAAATTAATATACGTACTAATATTCCGAAGTTATGAAATTAATTCTGCATTGTGAAAATATGATATACTTTTGTAGTAATGCATATTGAATTTTATATAGTTTCGTTCCAAGTTATTTTATTTAAAAATTTGCACGCTTATGTCTAAGAAGATTTTGTTGGATCCACCTATCTATACCCAATTTCCTATTTAATTACCAAAATCATACTGTTGTCTGGAAGAAATCGCTTTTAGCGATAAGACCGCCAAAATTGTACATGCTTCTCAATTATGTAATTAATACTGTATTATGGTGCAATAAAGTGTTTTTATCTTATCTTTATCTTATCATACGCAAATAAAATCATTATATTTCGCACTCGCGCCCCGAGGCTTCCGTGCAACGCAACTTAACCCCGTAACTTTGCTCTGACAAAAAGATACAACTAGATTCAGAGACCAACTTATCTTTGCCATTGTCAAAATTCTATGTCCATACATCGACATACTACTGATTAGTTCATCATCTGCAAATATAAGTTTGTAATAAGAAAAAAAATATTGTGAGTAGGGTGAGATGTAATATCAAATTTACAGTTTTCGGATTTTTTCCTTTACTTGTGCTATAAGACCTAGCTTCTTACCAAATTTCATGATTCTAGGTCAACGGGAAGTACCCCATAGTTGTTTTTTTGCATTTTCATACAAATGAAAATGCGACATCTTTTGATTGCGTGGACGTAGAAGCTTGATTTTTTAACGGCTGCATGAGGTTGCAGACCTGAGTATTAGGTATTAATTTCAACTTGATCCGTCCACGCGTTTCTGAGATATAGGTCTTGACAGACAGTATACGTCAGTTTCAAATAAATCAAATTTCCACTTACCCCAGTATAAAATTCAGGATCAGGTATATCCACGCCATACACTTGAGCCTTAGGAGTACTTTCACCATTCATCTTCCTTCTCACTTCCACATACTTCATGCCATCTCTCTTTCCATCTATATGACCAGTTAATTTATCATTTCTCTCAGTAAATTTCGGTATTATCTTCCTCCTTTCAACCCTAGCGACATCTGGCGGAAGGTCTACGTCGATTTCACTATCAGTAGTTGTGAAGTTTTCGGAAAAATACAAATTATTCTTAGAAGTATTCATAGGAGGACTGTAGAAATCGTAGCCATTTGTTTCGGGTCTTTCGTCTTCTATGCTTGATAGACTGAGTTCTTTATCATCATCCTTGGTTAGTTTCTTTGGTATAACGTCTGGATAATCATCAGGACTACCCAAACCCATTAAGGGGTGATCCGTTGTTAGAACAAGCGATGAACTGAATTTTGGAGGACTTATGCCTAAGTGACGAGGTCTGTTCTCTACTTTAGGTGAATTGAGATATCTATTTTCGAATTTAGGAGAATTGAGTTTCTGTCTAGACTCGCGTTTAGGAGAGAGATTCGGTCCGTTTTCTAAATTACAATTGAGATGCTTTTCATGTTTAGAATTAAGATTCGGACTATATTCTAGATTAGAGAGATTCTGTCTATTTTCAAGTTTAGGCGAAAGATTCGTTCCGTTACATATCGAAAGTTGCCTATTTTCTAGAGGTGAATTGAGATTAAGATTCGACATTTTATTAACAAAACTATCTGTTAAATTTTCGGTTTTAAGTTTTGTAATAGTTCTTATATTGTCGTTGGCTTCAGGGTCTGAGGGTGCTGACAGTCTGAGGACCTCGCTGGCCTCGTTCTGAGGGTTTTGGAGACGGAGGACGTTGCTCTCTATGCTCTTGTCGTCGAAGTCTGATGAGAGAGTGGAATTTGGAGTATCCTGGGACCTGAAGAAAAACGCTTAATATTGGATAGCGAATAGTGGTATCCATATTTATATTACTGACAATCAAATTACTAATGTTACAGAATAACTATTAGCTAGTAGCATAACAGTCTTAAGAGATCTCGGTGGCACAGTGGTTAAGTCAATGGACTTTCGATACGGAGGTCCCAGGTTCGATTCCCAGCCAGGGCAGCCATGTACCAATGAGTTATCCTCGGTTTTATCACGGAAAAACTTACGTACATTTACCGAGTGCTCTCAAAACGATGAAGAAAAACATGGTAATGAAATCTACATGCCGTAGAAAAAAATGTGTATTGTTAATCCGCCAATCCGCACTTGGCCAGCGTGGTATATCATGGCCCGAGCTCCTTCTATGTAACGGATGGTTTGTGTCCGAGCAGTGGGGACATACAAATGGACTGATGATAATATTTGAAGTACCAGGCTATCAGAAGTGACAAAGAGGTGACTTGCCAGCGTTTGTCTCCCTCTATGTGAGGGAGGGTCTGTGCCCGAGCAGTGGGGACATACAAATAGACTGATGATGAGACTGTACCTGATGGATTCAGATCCCGTATCCATCTTCTCATCAGAGGACTGCGAGAGATCTTCGTCGATGATCGGCCGCGGCGTTCGGTAGTCACTGGAACAATAATAAATACCACTGGCTAGCTATAGCTTATACATGGAAGGGCCCATGGGTCCACAAATGTAAAAAGCTTCAAAGTTCTAATTGCCTGTTGTGATGTAACACTGAAGGAACTGATTGATTCTGTTCATCATTGTGAAAATAAAGTAATCCGATCTAATAATGTGAAAATAATTAAGCAATAATCACAGAAAAGCTTAAGGGGCTGCCAGCTGTCAAACTCGAGCGTGAGACAGAAGATGTCCCGCAACGGCGGAGAGAAGAGCGCGGCACAGTGACTCCATATTTGTATTTTTATTAATTCTGGATGAATTTTGGCAGGGAACTAAATACGCCAATAAAAGTCAGATTTTTTTAAACAAGCTCTTACTCTACATATTGATATACAGGGTGTAACGTAAAGGGTATATGAAGCCGTAGGGAGGGTGTTCAGTATCGGTAACTGAACAACTTTTGTTCTACGACTTTTCGAATAAAAAATAAAAATAAATTAGTGTCTCATACATAGCGATCAGCTGACCGGTGCGAAATGTATGAAAAGTCAAAAAATAAATTCGCGAAAATCGAAAAGTCGTAGAACAAAAGTTGTTCAGTTACCGATACTGAACACCTCCTTTCGGCTTCATATACCCTTTACGTTACATCCTGTATATATATATATGCGGGTATGTTTGCGATGTTGTTTCTATCGAGCGAAGTTTGTCCAATCGTGTATCGGTATTCATCAGTCCCTAAATAGACACCACAAGATTGCTATACATTTTATTCAGACGTTTATTCTTAGTAGTTAGTGGCCGTAGCCTTCATAGAAAAACTGTAAATCCGCGCATACGAGGCCTTAAAATGTTAGTAGTTTTTGTTTACAAAATAAGACACTTGAAATAAGAGGCTTCGGTATACATTATGCTCATGCTCCGCCCGCCATAGGTATATAGGACAGACCACTTACTCAATAGACATGAAATCGGTACAAATGTGCAAGCGAAATATTCTGCCACCGATGAGCGCATAGAGACGAAGCAGGGGACAGGGGTGCCGTATTAAAGAGATGCGTCCATGTCGATAATATCTCTAGGTTACACGTGTCGCGAAGCAATGTTGCGCGCATGTGCCAGGCACGGGTGGCCTCCTGTCACAGGTCTATGGGGTAAGTGGTCTGTGCTATATGCAGATGAGAGTGAGAGAGAGATGAGAATCTGAATCTGATGACGAAATTACATCTGTCGCGAATCTGATCAGTCATCGTATTCCTTCACGTACAATAGAAGACAGAGATAAGTATACATCATCATCATCATCATCAGTCAACCTTCCCTTACATTGAGGGAGCTGGGGCCATAATCCACCACGCGGGCCCAGTGCGGGTTGGCGGATTAGATAAGTATACAGGGGGCCTCAATAAGGTTTTCTCAAAAACTACTGGACCGAATTTAGTAATTATTTTACAGTTACATAGTTTTAACTTTTATCTATCTAACAGTGAAAGAATTTTTCAATAGGTCAAGTATATTTTGAGATAATCTCAACCTTAAAAACTCTCCTGTACACCTTTCTCTGTGTTCCGCCGTACATTGAACACCAAAACTGCATAACATGACCTTTGAATCCTGAATCATCATTACACAACCGACGTTCTAGATATGAGACTAGAAGAGTGTGAATTGTAATGCGATGCGGTTTTACATAATTCACATATTATTACAAACATCAACAGAAATTGCTAGGAATTAAAATAAACTAGGCAGCATTCACTTGCGAAACATAAGAGGTTGAAATTTACATAACACAGCACACTTAGGCCCGTATTTAGAAGACCTATTGAGTTATATCTTTAGGGAGGAGGAAGGAGCATAAAGGAAAGGGGGAGCACAAAAGATCCCAATGGGTATAAGTGCCGCCACATTGGCACACAATCAGGATAAGATCAGAGAAGATAAGCCCGTATTAATAAATCACTCTCAGCTCAAAAGTCTTATTTAGAAGACCTATTAAGTTATATCTTTAGGGAGGAAGAAGGAGCATAAAGGAAAGGGGGGAGCACAAAAGATCCAAATGGGTCGAAGTGCCGCCACATTGGCACCCGATCAGGATAAGATCAGAGAAGATGACCAATGAATATGATTAGTGGATATCAAATGCATCCAAGCAGCATAGCATATCTCTGGTGGAAAGGCAGCCTAGGCCCGTAATAATAAATCACTCTCAGCTCAAAAGTCAATCTTGAGAACGACCGCAAGATGGCGTTCCTATTAATAAACGTAATTTAGGTGCGCGTTTAGGAATCGGGTATCATGTGAGTAACGCCGTATTAATAAACAAAACTCAGTTCCCAAGAGAACTGTCAAACTCACGCTTGAGAACGTATTTGCTGATTGCAGGCGAACCGCGAACATCACGTGATACGTCCTCAAGATTGGTCTATTAATAAATGACATACTTGAGATGGTGATCACGTCTTGAGAGTCTATCAGTTGAATTCGCTCTTGAGCGGGTTTGAGCTCAGACTATTAATATGGACCTCATGTAAAGACTAACATAGTTTTAAGTACTTACTAACACTTGTATGGTCTTTGTGACTGCAATAAATCGATTGAATATGGATTAGGCGCGTTTTGTTTATTAATACGGCGTTACTCACGTGATACCCGATTCCTAAATGCGTACCTAAGTTTGACATTTGAGCTTTGAGAGTGATTTATTAACGATACGCGGATACCCAGGGTGACGACGCTACGGCGACCCATGGATGAAGAGAAGACTATACGATATTTTGAATATTCTGTAACATGTTATTGGCGTGACAAGCATGCGACACAATGAGATTATGCTCAATGGAGCATCACTTATCTCAAAAACGGCACAGGAGAAAATCAAAGCGTCTGATTATGGTTATGAAGCCGATTGCAGATAGTAAAAGTGGAAAAAAAATGTTATTGGCAAATGACAAACTGTCGAGTCAATTATTAAATAAATAAATATCCTCCTGCTTTCGGTAATTGGATAAAAACGAAACGAACAGCTTTTTGTCAGCGACAACTCATTAACAAGATTCGTTACGCCATTTAGGAGACAAAGGACCTGGCATAACACATTGGAAAAACATTACCCTCCCTTGCGTAGTGGTAAAGACAAATACAATACCGACTAGGTCATAAGGTTAATGTGAAAAGTGAAACTGTAACTTTCCACCGCACATTCCCATGCCGAGTAAGGAAACAATGGCGTGCGAATTGCTTTGCCGTGGAGTTAGCTGCACTTAGGACAATTAACAATCAACAGTAATGATCACATGCTCTGAACTTGTAGCACGAGTCAGCGTTAGCGATCGACGCAACGCCCGCCCGCGGAGCTATCAAAGTGACATTATTACAAGGCGTTTGACATTCGACTCGTGCTAGCCCAGCGGAACTTGCTTTTTTTTTATAAAATTCTTCCTAGAGGGAAAGGCAAAGCCAACTAGGACATACAGCCTGGTCTGATGTTAATAGAATGTCTGAATTCTTATAAATACATAAACATATACTAGAAGATAACCTAACCTAAACCTATGCACAACCCTCCCAAATCCCCTAAAGGAAATAACTTAACGATCCACGCATTCATCGAGTTACACAAGGAATATGCATGCTAAGAGCACAAAATTTCATAAACACGACTTCTTTCGAGCACTCCAATTAATAGAAACGTTCACGGACATCTGCTTATTAACTTAATATGATCATTAATCACTAAATCCAACAGAAACTATTTAAATATAACTTCCTGTTGTATGCCACATTTACTTATTTTATTAATGGTCTCGACGGTTCGTCATTTGCCAACTTGTTACAGAATATTAAATATATCATAGTCTTATCTCTTCCTCCCTCGCAGTCGCCGTAGCGTCATCACTCTGGACGAAGCAGCTCGACAGTCACATTCACTCCCGAGCTTGTAGCAAGACTCTTGATAATAGCTCGAAACTTCAGATCTTGCATAAATAATCCAATAACTTCACCATACTGTCATTCGCGAACATTTTCTGATTAATTTAACGTGATATTAAACACAAAATAGTCCCTGTAGACATTAAAAGGAAAATTATCAAATAATTTCGCAACCGTCCTTTCCCGCCATTTTAATGAGAACCATTTGTGAACTTTCTTGCCATGTACGTACACCGATTGGATATGAATCTGTATATAGCATAGACAATAAAAACTTCACAGTTTATTACACCTTCTAATAGAATAGATATTATTAAAAAATACCGGACTGCAAAAAAACTATCCCCTTTTGATTAATGGTTTATACCCTATGACACTCCCGTAATGAAGACGAATCTAACGATACCTCATACACCAACAGCCATCAAGCCGTTTAGGCTACAGGATGGCAGAAAGAAAGACATACATGCATGGTGTGTGTCGCCGGTTCCGCATGAGGAATAAACTTACTAACAATAGTAATAGTTACGTACTGTATAGTTATTAAGTAATTGTATTATCATTACTTTAAAAGATGTGCTGCTGAGAGTTTTTTGCCACTTTTTCTCCTCAGCGTTGGCACCTTTTCCTTGCAAAGTGGTGTAAATGTAAATTCAAAAAATATATTGACGTGCAAAAATGTACTCAATGTGCTTACTTGCAATAAGGAAATTTGTCATTGTCTTTTGAATACATACATACACCTCATTCTGGGGCACTGGGCCCGATCTTGGCCGCAGCTCCCTCGATGTAAGGGAAGGTCTGTGCCCGAGCAGTTGGGCAATATAAATAGACTGACGATTAAGTAAATAAATACAGATGTTCACAGATAATATGATTAAACTCTAGCCAAAAAAAATCGTTGGTAAATAACTCGGTTGGTATACATTTTTTAAATATACCTACGAAAATTGTGGGTAGTTTGACCGGTTAAAAAAAAACAAATTCCAACATATTTTGGAAAGACTATTTATTTTTATATTCCGAATGACGTAAGGCAATATCCCAAGGTCCTGAGAAGGCTCATCGTTTTTATTGCTCCACTGTACCTATATCGTATCAACAATCATTGCACCGATATATATTCATTATAATAAAAACTTTATATCAATAAATGCAGTTACACTGACAAAACCTTGTATAAAGATAATTTTAAATAACAAAAAAGGGGCGAGGACGATACAAAAATAAAATATATATTAAATATTTTACAAACAAGCTTCACCCACCCCTCGAAATAAGTCCAAATAACTTCGTAATTATTAAAGAAATTAATCCAAATGTTGTACATACCTCATTTGTAGATTCTTTCGTTTTATTTTCTATACTATTTATTGCGTTGAGATTCGAGGAACATACAGAAAATTTATTTTCAAGAAAGAAAACCACTGAACAACACAATTCCAGCGAAACGGAAATATAGAAATGTCAAAAAAAGCATTCGTTTCGTTTCACGCATACGTTATCGCTGCGTTCATATAATTTAAATTGAGTCCTAAATATAAAATCAGGGTTCAGTATGTTTCTTTTATCAAGGCTTGCATTTATAAACGCGGTTTAGAGTAACGCTGTGGTTTAAATATTTTAGCTTTTTTTTAAATAAGCGAAAGGTTTTCTATCAGACTTCAAAAAGGAGAAGGGTTTGTTTTTACTTTATATTGTTCTTTATTTATTTTTTAAACCCATGATACAAGTACATTTTCTATCACTTGTGTGTGTTAAATATGAACAAAGTAAGTATTAGACTTCACGAACAATGCCTATTTAACGGAGTCAAAGAATGAAACGTGAACCAGGAAAAACACAATGAGCGATTTCAGAGAACATGGGTGTGAATTTCAAAACCTTTCAAAGGCTTTGGTGGTTTTTTAATTTTTCAATCAGTATTCACTCGTGAACAAAGTTTTTACGCAAACGTTTCTTTATGGTGGCTCTATTTTTAATTAGTTTTGTTCATAAGAATGGGTAAGTTTCACTTTATTTTACTATGAAGTGTTTACTAGGTACTACTAGCAAAGCCAACATAAATAAATCATTAATTTATGTGTGGTTTACATAATTAACTGTAAAATCAGCTCAAAAAGCTATTATTTTCATGCTTTGCCTTGCGTAATCCTAAAAACACAGGCAGATGTGCATTTTCTAATTTCAAAAACAGATATCTTAGTAAAAACAAGAAACAAGCGCTTGTTGAATTTCTTTGCGGAAATCCGCGATGTTTTACATAACATTTCGCTGGTTCTCGCCTTTTAAAGTGTCATCTATCTCATGTTTTATAAATAATGGACATTTGAAATTGTATTTCTGGACAGAAATCAAAGGAAATCGGTCAGTTGTATTTTAAGGTTTCAGTTAAATAGTTGAAACTCACCATTGTAATTATTAAATTCTAAAAATATATTGGTATTTTTTACAGGTGTGGTTAGTATCGTTAAAATGCAGATCGGCGCGCTAATATTTTTAGTGTATCTAGTGCTACCCGCTATATTTGCCGAAGACGTTAGTTGTAAGTTTTTTGTTACTACTTGCGTGTTATTATTCATTATCTATATATATCTATGATTTTGAATCCACCTAAATATCAAACTGGTCAGTTGTGTGCATGTAAAATAATATAACTAACTGCCAGGCGACACTTTTTAAAATACATATACAATTACTAAAGTGTGCACGTTGAACTAATTATTTCATTTATTTTTAATATTTCCTTACATACACATTTTAAAATTTTATACGTTATATACTTATGGGTCTTTTAAAACTCATTGCAACTGTTTCATAGTTTTTTTAAAACTTTCAGATCAAGCGTGTGTGGACAAATACTCTCGTAAAGGGTACCAGCCGTGGCAGGAGTGGTCTGACCATTACACTTGCCATAGATACAGATGCGAAATTCGTGACGGAAAATACTTTATTGCTGCTGTTGGGTATGTCTTTCCCCTTAACACACATATTCTCTCATTTATTATGTAGGTATAAAAAATAGCACTTTGGTGAATAATTCACCAAAGATTCTCTTATCTTCTAGTCTGTAATTATTTACTTTGAAATTTTTAGCTGTCGAAAACCTAAAATTCCAGAGAATGCTCTAGAATGTCACGAGTACATTGAAGATGAAAATGTTGGTAAGTTTATTTTTGATACCGACATATTTATTTATTCCTTTTTTATTGTATACTTCTTACCTAAAATATTATTTTCTGTTCCCAGAATTTCCAACTTGCTGTGCTCGGCTGAGATGTGTTGTAGAAGCCAATGGCGAAAGGATTGTTCAAACGAGAGGGCAACCTGGCGAACTATTCCCTGATAAGTAAGTAAAATAAACATGTTCCAGAAAACTTTAGTACTTAAGTAAATCATTTCCAATGCCTTCACCGATTATAATGAGTATTGATAATCGGCTACATTACGCCATCTGTGTGTGACAAATATTTTTTCAAGTTTCTAGATTACCTAAACAATGGTAATCAAGCGCGAATCCACAAATTGTGGGCACGATGGGCATGCCCACAACCCTAATAGACCTGTGACGTCACACTTTCACAGTCTGTTGAGGTCGATAGGCTGATGATATTTATAGCCAATGCAAAATCAGGGTGTCATATATTTTGTTAACATCTCCTTTATAGGAATGCTGCACTATATCAGTCAAGAGCGAGTTCATAATGAGACTTGGGTGGCTGCGAAAACAACCTTTTTTGACGTCTGAATCCACTTGAAATGGTTGACTGACACCCTTTCACTAATTTCAGACCTTGGAAGGGTCAGCAAAATGAACCCAATCCAGCTGTTGTGGGCATGGGAGCGGTTCAGCCAAATTCCGGGGGAGGAGAAGCCCAGGCCCAACCAGCCCCTGGTATCTTCAACAGCAGAGGCGCAGGCAAGCGCAATAAGGTATTATGATCCATCGATTAGGACCGAGCTCACAACCGTCGGTCAAGTCAATGGATAATAATATCAAAGAATTCGCTACAAAATAAATAATGTACTGCACACTTTTTCTACTCAATCACACAATAATTTGCTTGACGACGTTTTTAAGTTGAAACATTGTAAGGATTTTAGATTTATGCTTTTTTTATTTAGAAAAAGTTTTTTAGTTGCTGTATGATCCGATATAAATATAACAACGAAGAAAATCGAGATACATTGCTTTTAGAAATATATATTTTTCTTATTATCTTTCTAAGTAGCTTAAGCAATAAAACTAACTTAGCTAAATCTTACAATTTTATAATATAGCCAACGATATTCCCGACAGCGGATGGCAGCGATATTAACGGACGTCGATATGTAGACCCTTATCCGACGCAGCAAATGCAAGAATCTCCACGAAAAAAGAGATCCACGGTATACCCTTTATTTGATAGAGGTTTAATATCTGAAACTAGTGCCTACAGACCATATCAGGTCAAAATACATGGGTATTCGCCAGAAAGATACACCTCTTATTTTACTAACAATGTAAAGGCTTTGACTAGTTCGAAGTTTCATTTTGACCAATAAAATATTCCCTAATCAATATAACAGTATGACCGGGGTTTCGCTACTAAAACTTAACACATCGATTTATAAAAAATGTGCCACTGAGCGTCATTCGTTTTGTAGGTCTCGGTACTTACACAACACCAATTAACGCCATTAGTGGAACCTCAGTCTGTTATTATAATTTTTTTAAACCTGTATGTATTGGTTTAGTTATTTGTAAGTCAAAGTAATCCTTATCAATTTTATAATATCAATTAATGATCGTTCATTATTCGCCAGAAAATATCTAGGTAATACAATCTTTAAAACCATTACGTATTTAAAATATTTAATGATAATTGATTCATACTGTAGGCATTTTATGAATAAAAGTTTAAGAAAAAATGTTAATTGATTGATCAATGCAATATTATTTTGTTATTATTTGTTATGTTCTGTTATTACTATAATGATAAATCTTTTCATTGTTATTTACTTATTTTGATAAGATTAAACATATTAATATTGTTTAGTTTTAAGTGGAAACAAATTAAATATTTCTACGGAACCCCATTCTTGCTTTATTTTAATTTTAATGGATAATGAAAATAAATAACCAGTGAACGCATCCGAAAATAAACTAAAAAACCAATCAATGACGATTTTTTTGCAATGCAGTCCCTATTATTGAGAAGAGTGAAAGGGACAAGGCTCTATGAAAGATAACATACATTTCACTCACACTTTGCATTTTGTGGCGAAAAGACGAAATAAAAATAAAGTGAAAATGGTTTATTTTTTGATTTGTTGAGTTTTTCTTTTTCGACTTTTTCGAACTTTCTGTAATGTTTCCAATCATTTTCCTGTGATTAGTTTACCACCTAAATATATAAATAGTCGACCATTGAACAAATAATTGAAAATACAACATTTTGTGACTATTTATCTCGAATTATTTTCTCGCGTTGACATTTTTATCAAAATAATCTTATCAAAACTACTGAGGAACAGTTCTTTACGCGATCTATGGTGTAAATTCGACAGCAAGAGCTTGTTATTAGTGTTAAACCGCGTATAATCATGACGGAACCGCAGAAACCCTTCGCGTGTACTTTTCCCGACTGCGGGATGAGCTTCACCAATGAGGATCACCTCCACGTACATACGAAAAAGCATGATATGCAGCTGCAGTTCGGGCCGGAACAGAAAGCAGCTTTTGTTGGTAAGGCAGCTCTTTATCAGTTCTGATAGCCTGGTACTTCAAATTATGTCCCCACTGCTCGGGCACAGACCTTCCCTTAAAGAGTTCCACGACATACACCAAAAAGTAAAGACAGTGACAGGCAAGCCTCCTTGTCAGTTCTGGTAGCCTAGTACTTCAAATATTGTCATCAGTCAAATGTCCTCACTGGACAGCTTCCCTTACATGGAGGGAGCTTGGGCCATGATCCACCCGTGCAGATTGGTGGATTACACATGCTTTAGAATATTTTTTCTTTGATACATAGGTTTTGTCACAATGTTTTCCTATAGTAAATGTATGTAAGTTTTGCCTTTAAAAAAATGAGCAACAGCAGATCAATGGTAACACTTTCAGTACGAATTGAACTCTTATGACGCAGATAATAAGAACGATCCAAAGTGTTACACTTGATCTGCTGTTAGTTGTACATGGCTGACCTGACTGGGAATCAAACCTGGGACCTCCGTATCGCAAGTCCAGTGACATAATCATATATTTTCTTTGTAATATTATACCAAGTTACCTATTTAATAAGTATGAAGAGTTCGGTGGCTCAGTGGTTGGGTCAATGGACATGCGATACGGAGGTCCCAGGTTCGATTCCCAGTCAGGGCAGCCATGTACCAATGACTTATCGTCGGTTTTTTCGACGAAAAAACTTACATACATTTACCGAGTGCTCTCAAACATCGTGATGAAACCTGCATGCTGTAGAAAAAATCTACGGCATGTGAAATCCGCCAATCCGCACTGGGCTCGCATTGTGGATCTTGGCCCCAGCTCCCTCAATGTAAGGGAAGGTCTGTGCCCGAGCATTGGGGAAATATAAATAGACTGATGATGAAGTAAGTACCTAGTTTTTATTATTTTTATTGTAACGTTGTCTTGTAACAAGAAAATGATATAACCTTTACAGCAGACCAAACCCCGACTCCCACTCGGTTCATCCGTAACTGTGAGGAAGTGGGCCTCTTCCAAGACCTGCAGAATGTCACCGTCAACCCCTTCGACGAGGGATTCAAGCGAGCTATGGAGACCAAGTTAGTGTCTTATTCTTAGGTGAGCTCGTTAGTTGCGAGTAGACATAGAAAACACAGCTGTACAGTAAAGTTTTTAAGGTTGAGATTTTCTGAAAAACTACTTGACCTATTGCAAGAATTCTTTCACTGTTAGATAGATAAAAGTTCAAACTACGTAACTGTGAAAGAATTATTAAATTCGGTCCAGTAGTTTTTGAGAAAATCTCAACCTTATAGAGGCCTGTATACTTTTCTCTGTTGGTGTACCCTTTCTCTGTATTCCACCGTACCTATTAAAATTATTAAGTGTACTTGTTAAACAACATTGGGTGAGGTCAGTACCTGGATAGGCTAACTGCTAATGGCATTTTCATCAAGGCACGTTAAGCAGTTGGTCCCGGTTGCTGTCGCTCGGCAGCAGTCATCAGGCCACGTCAGAGGCCTACAAGCAGCGTGGATGACTCTTACAATAGGTGCGGTCACTTAACCACACGAGAGATTCTTAGATGCAGGTGTCTTTCACCACCAACTGCACTGATTCCATGAAGGCGGAGTTCCAACGAGATGGAGGGATGGCTTGCGCAAGGCAGACACTGGATGCAAAGGGCCGAGAATTAGGTTGAGTGGCGTGCTTTGGGAGAGGCCTACGTAAAACAGTGGACTGATACAGGCCGATGATGATGATGTTCCAGACAAGGCATCCTGTCCCTGGAGACCCTGTCATCAGCAGACGACGTGCTGCACACTCCTCAGATGGTCTTCCCCCTCATGGAAGGTGACTCCGCACTCTTCAGCGCTACCAACAACCAGAGGAACATCACTATCAGCAGGTGACCTTACCTTTGATATACATTACATTAAATTCAAACATAGTAACAGGCAAGCTCTTTGTCAGTTCTGGTAGCCTGGTACTTCAAATAGTATATCATCAGTCTATTTAAATGTGCCAACTCTCACTGTGACAAGGTATTTTCTGATTAATACGTGACATTACTTGAGCCAACTAGCGCCGCCAATCTTTAAAAAAATAATACACTCAATATAATTAATTAATTTTATTAAAAAAGCTGCTTAGAAAATCTTTATTAGGATAAATACTATTTTTCAATATATGCAATACATATCATAATTGCGACAAGCTAAGTTGTAGTTCTCTAATATGTCAAAAACGGCCGTTTTTCGCAATAATGCGAACTACAACTTAGCGAACTTGACTCACGTTGTTATGAAGCATTTAAAAAACAGTATTTATCCTAATAAAGATGTGCTAAGTACTATTTTTTCAATAAAATTACCAAAATAATCAAACTGACATTCCCGCGATTGATACTGGCAAAAGACATCAACTGTCGAGTCCATAAATAAATGTAGAAAATTATGTTTATCATTTCAGATCATCAAGCGACGAATCAGGCACGATAAAGGAGTATGAAACCACAACAATATCCAAACTAACAAACGAAGTTACTACTATAAGTAGAATTGTCGGAAATCGTGATTTAGTAGACAAAACGTCTACAGAAGACGTGTCTATAGTCACAAACACCGACATAGTTCATAATAAGGACAATATTGAAACTGTATCTTACAAAAACAATGTAATAAAGATTCACAGCAACGTAGAAATACGTAAAGACAGTGTTAATATAGAAAACAAGGCGCCAGTACTGATATTTACCGATACAGTCACTAAAGATGCTGTTAAAGACGTGTTATTAGCTGATACGAATAAACTTCAAGTCCCAGAGAAACTACCGCCAATAATGAGCCAGAAATCCTTAGACTTTGTCGTAGACAGCTTGACTTCAGAACTTGACGAAGTTGATAGAGATAAACCAATTATAAAAAGCAATGTAACTATTAAAACTGATGACGTTAAAGTAACAGAAGCTAAAATACCCAAAACGCCTAAAGTAGTTAAAAGATATATAAGAAGGAACATACAGCCTGTCAGAGTAACTACATCGAGTAATGAATTAAATGAAAAAACAGCGAAAAAGATTCGAATTGAACCCAAATCACATAACGAAGAGTACGAAGTTATAATAAAACTACCGAATGGTAAACATGTTATAATGAAAGCAGTAGACGAAGCCACGCCTGATCCTAAAGAGATCCTAAAAAGGAATCTAGCAAATAAGATAATTAGACAACAATCTCAAACTAATCCTGTAACGTTACATCATAATGTGTTACATATACCAGGTGGCGGAACATTGATACCAGTTACGTTTCTCAATGACACTGGTAACGTAACTAGTATACCTGTTACAAATTTAAGTAACGTAACGATACCAGTTACGCAGTTAAATCATAAAGTTCCAATCAGTGCAAATCCTACGAACATAAAAAATCTAGCTAACGAACCTAATTTAATAAAAGTTGTGAAATTTACTAATAAAATAATTCCGGTAACAAATTCTAATATATCAAAATCATTTCCTAAAGTAAAAGTAAGTAGAGCTTTTCAATTAGATGATAATGGTAAAAGAAAAGACTTTAAAAATAAAGTCCCATCTAAAACTAATAATAACATTGCAAATAAGATCGAAAGAGAAGAAAATGCAAGAATTAGTGAAGAACCTATAGTAATTAATGAAGAACCAGTAATAATTCATGAAGGCTTGAAGAATAATATGGAAGATGATATAGAAATAGAGATAGATAGTCCTGATGCAGCTAAAAGAACTAAAATTGAATTGCAAAGTCGATGTGCAGCGTCAAAACGATATAGGTAATTAATCTTATAATATGGATATCTGACTAAATTTTTTATTGTATCAATAAACTCTCAAGCTCCTGCTGAAGAGAACTGTGAAATCAGTTTTGCGATATCTCAACTAATACCGAAGATATTAAGCGGTTAAGTCACGTGCTGGGGGATGCTCCATTATGGCGCTTTCATTATGACGTCACAGCCACAATACCTCGTGTACTGTTTCCGTCTCTTTCTAACATAACTTCTCTAAATGCCTGTAGTTACTTAATTTTTTAACTAATTTCAATTTTGATTTCACAGTTGATCATGATTTTTTGTCTATTTTGTTATAATAATGAAAAACGTTTAATTTTCGACACTTATCAAATATACTATACAATTTCAGATCACGCGTAAGAGAGACGCTAAAGAAACAATCTGATGAAATTAAACAACTCCGGGAATCGAACCAGAGCCTCGCCGCCGAGCGGGCGCTGCTCAAACTACTCATAGTGGAACATATGAAACGGTGTCCCAATTCGGAAGACTTTCGTAAGTTGCACTTTTGCGGTCGTAAGTTACCTTTGGGTGATCGTAAGTTACCTATGGGGGATCGTAAGTTACCTTTGGGGGATCGTAAGTTACCTTTGGGTGATCGTAAGTTACCTTTGGGTGATCGTAAGTTACCTTTGGGTGATAGTAAGTTACCTTTGGGTGATCGTAAGTTACCTTTGGGCGATCGTAAGTTACCTTTGGGTGATCGTAAGTTACCTTTGGGTGATCGTATTTTTTGTTACAGAAATTAGCTGCCACGCTAAGACTTTACAAAATATTAATATGAATGGATTTTAAACTTGGACTGACTTGGAAAATAGATATGGAAATATTCAAGAGATATATGAAGCATTTTCAGCGAGTTGATCAATCTAAAGCAAGCGAGCATTGACGGTGAGACTGGCCCACAAGTTCAAAGTCGCTCAGCGAGCTATGGAAAGAGCTATGCTTAGCATTTCTCTGGTAGATAGAATAAGAAAGTGAGCTGGCTACATCTTGAATATGAGTGGAATTTGACCACAACTTATCAAGAAATAATAAAAATGACTTATTATATTATGATTATTTATTTATGATTCACCTAAAACTTAAGCTGAGCTAACTAGCGCCCTTTTAAAAAGTATGTCTTATAAAATATCGATTTTAAATTTAAAAAAAATGTGTACGGACAGCAGCAGATCACTGGTAACACTTGCAGTACGATTTTAAATCTTGCGACGCAGATAATAAGAACGCTCCAAAGTGTGATCTGCTGTTAGCTGTACATGTTATCATAATTGAAATAATCTAAGTTGTACTTCTCAAATACTTCAAAACCTGCCGATTTTTCTTATACGAGCTACCTACAACTTATCCAAATTGAAACATTGATAATAAACATTTAAAATAGTACCTATTTATCATAATAATGATTTCATATTTACATAGCTTTTTAATACAAGGGAAAACTTATTTTAGAACATGTGATTATGTAATACGAGGGTGCCATTTCTCTCTGTTATAAACCCAAGCCAAGATGAATTTGCAACATTTAGTTTCAAAACAATTAATAATACTTCTACAATAATAATACCATGTAATGTATTTCATGCGAAACAAATGCTTCAATACGAAATAAAATTTTACAACATCTATACCTCCTAACATGCACTAATTAGTTTCTCAAATATGTGGGTAGAGGTTGCTGGTTATTAAGCACAACGCCATCTATCCAAAATTCTTCGAACTACTAACAGCGACGTCTAACGTAAAAGTTGTTAATAATTGCGCTATCTATAAAGAGTTTCACAAACATATCGATAGAGGTCGCTAGGAACGTCATCGGTAGTATTAACAGCACCATCTGTCGTAAAGGTTGTGAACTACGTTAAACAACGCTATCTATCGAGAACTCTATGAACTAATTATAATGTTTAACTATCAGTTGATAAACAAGTCCAGCTACTTACCGTTAGATGGCGCTATTAATAATAAATGTAAAATTACTTATCCTATTCGATGAAAGATGGCGGAAGTTGTTATATAAATTCTAGTGTCCGTCCGAAACTAGGTTTTAGGGCCGAAAACGAATTTCGGCCACAATCTTAGTTTCGGCCGAAAACGAAACCGAAACTTCCTTATAAGGTCATGTTTTCGTGGAAAATATAAATAGGCAATTATAATCAGTCAGTTTTTATTTATAAATCACATATTAAACAATTCAGTCTCTGATATTTGAAGTAATCCTTAAGCACTACATATTATCATTCCCTTATTGCAAATAAATTATTTACGCTTTTAATATTATAACGTTATATGCTTATAACTCGCTCTCGAACTCAGTTTCCGTTTCGGCAGTAGTTTCGGCCGGATGAATGAATCATTTATTTGTCAGATTTCTGGTTACAAATTAGGTGTTTTAAATGGTGTCCCTTCATTTGATAAAAAACATATTACAAACCATTCATTTCACAAACAACGTTTGGCAAAATCATGATTCATAAGTTCATCTTTGTACAAAGTAATGGTTCTATAAATAATTCATTTGACAAAACAATTACGAGACAAAGTTTCTTTCTTCAAAACATCACTTAACAAACTATTCACTTATTATATACGTTAATAGATAAAACAACGCAAGGCATAAAAACCTTTGACAAAATGCATTGTTTGGTAATTGTAATTTGTTTTTTATCAAATGAAGGGACACCCCGACAACTCTCTAACCAGATCCGACACGGATGTTTAGGTTCAGAAGGCTCTGGCTTGGAGCGAAGCGCAGCTTCGCTCCAAGCCAGAGACTTGGATGTTAGGTTTTTTTTTTTTTGTATTCAAAAAGCAAGTTTATTTATTAACAATTATACATAAATTTGTAATTTGTTTTTTATCAAATGAAGGGACGCCCCGACCAACTCTCTAACCAGATCCGACACGGATGTTTAGGTTCAGAAGGCTCTGGCTTGGAGCGAAGCGCAGCTTCGCTCCAAGCCAGAGACTTCGATGTTAGGTTTTTTTTTTTTGTATTCAAAAAGCAAGTTCATTTATTAACAATTATACATATAAAATACCCACTTATTTACCCAATATTTTGTCTAATGGCGACCTTGCAAAAGGAATACTTTGGTCATTTAATCAATTGCAAAATGACGGTTTAGCATTCACAACATTTGCTATGTTAAATATTTATAAAATGGATTTTTGTCAAATGATCACTTTTAAAACGATCACTTTAGTAAATGATAAGTTTGTCAAATGATTACTTTTTCAAAAATAATTTGTAAAATGATCATTTGTCATACGTTTTTTGTCAAACATTAGTGAACCGTTTTAAATATAATAGAATCACAAAAATCTGCCATTTCTGGCGTACAAATATTAAATTTTCATTTTAATTTGACACTATATTTCCTTTCAAACAGTGTCTAATCTTAAATAATTCTTCATCATAATTGCCAACTTCAACAATATAAGTGAGTGATATCCGAAACCGAAACTAAGCCGAAACCCGTTATTTGGCCGAACCCGAAACTGAAACACTTACATTATTGTAAAATGACAATCATTATAAAACTACTGGTAAAAGATAATACAATTATAATACTTTCTAATTTCATTTGTTTTGTCAACCAAAAACGGTAAGTTTGAAGTTATTCATGCATGGCAGATACTAAACCGAAGCCCAATACCAGTGTCTTATTTTGTAAACAAAAACTACCTTACCCTACTAACATTTTCAGCTGTTCTGTGATTATTGCACAGTTATTTTCACATTATTAGATTGGATAACTTTATTTTCCATAACGATGAACAGGTTCGATCAATTCAGTTCCTTTAATGTTACATCACAACAGGTAATTAGACGATGATATTTGTTTACAAAATAAGACACTTGATTTAGGCCGCGGTATACATTACATAAACCTGTATGTCCTTTTTTACCTAGGGACATACACAGAGACGACGGAATTCCATCTGCTGCATTCATGACAGACAAACGGCATAACGTCGCCCACTTTTTGTCACTATGTGGACCATTGATGTTATAAATGTGTGAAGCACAGACCACTTACCCAATAGATATGAAATCTGTATAAAGCAAGCGAAAAATTCTGTCACCGATGAGCGCATAGAGACGAAGCAGGGGACAGGGGTGCCGTAGTAAAGAGATGCGTCCATGTCGATAATATCTCTAGGTGCCACGTGTCGCGAGGCAATGTTGCGCTCATGTGCGGGCAGACACGGGCGCACTCCTGCTACAGGGCTAGGGGGGAGTGGGCTGTGTCTCTATGTGCCACGTGTCGCGAGGCAATGTTGCGCTCATGTGCGGGCAGACACGGGCGCACTCCTGCTACAGGGCTAGGGGGGAAGTGGGCTGTGTCTCTATGTGGCACGTGTCGCTAGGCTATGTTGCGCTCATGTGCGGGCAGACACGGGCGCACTCCTGCTACAGGGCTAGGGGGGAGTGGGCTGTGTCTCTATGTGCCACGTGTCGCTAGGCAATGTTGCGCTCATGTGCGGGCAGACACGGGCGCACTCCTGCTACAGGGCTAGGGGGGAGTGGGCTGTGTCTCTATGTGCCACGTGTCGCTAGGCAATGTTGCGCTCATGTGCAGGCAGACACGGACGCACGCCTGCTACAGGGCTAGGGGGGAAGTGGGCTGTGGTGTGAAGTGATTGTTAGAATGAGAGAATGGAGCGCCGAAATCTTTTTAACTGCGCCTACTTTTCCCTGCTTTAAGAACATTCATGAGTAAACTCTCTAGATTATCAAATCTTTGTGTCAATTTCTCCATGTATTGAGTCAGTAATGCAATCTTTCTAGCCATCTCTTGCATATCATCATTTTGAACTTGATGTTTCGGAGGATTCATTTTGTCAACAGTGTTGCCAGTTGTATTGAAGTTTGACGTGTTGCTATTTATTATCGTAGCGGTGTTGCTAGCTTCTTGTATCGGGTCGGTGTTGCTAGCTTCTTGTATCGGATCGGTGTTGCTAGCTGTTTGGTATTTGGTAGACGGTGATTTTGGTACAATACTCTCGGTATCTGTAATAAAATTAGGAATACTTTGTATTGTTTAATATCTTTTATTTTTAAGGTCGATGACCCTTACGATACCCGTGAAGAGATTTTGTCGAAAATACCTCTTAAGGTCCGAGCACATTATGCCGAGCCGCAGCGTGTCGTGGCGGAGTGCAAAAATCCGCTCAAATCGGTTTAATACAATTTGTATGTATTATCGCACACTATGTCGGGCCGACGTATGCGTCCGTGCGCTGCGGCCCGCCCCGCTGCGCCCCGACACTATGCTATAACAAGCGGATTGGAGTGCACGCGCGCCCGTGTTCATTTTACGATATCTGGCAGTACACTGTACTCAAAATCCGTCAATGCGCTGCGACCCGGCCCGGCACTAATGTGCTAAGCATTTAGCGCTGCGCTGCGGCCCGCCCGACGCGCTGCGGCCCGGCATAATGTGCGCGAAGCACGATGCGACGTTTACACATTCGATTTACCTTTCAATTTCGCTCGTAATTTGAGTTCCGTAATCAACCACTCAGGCATTTTAGCGGTACGGAACGGAGAAGTCTGTTTCACTTCTACCGTTTCTTCACTGTCCTTCAATTCTACTGCAGAGATCTTCGGTACACATCCATCTGGTGATAGAAATTTATTTATTTATTTTAAATTTGTCCAACATAACGGGTTGCTCCAAGGCGTAGGACAGTCATACTTACATTATATATAAAATTACGTAAGTACATAAGTGCTTAGAATATTAATTATACAATAGACGAATGCAACTCATAGTTCTTCTCCCAATACCTAGCACACTCTCTCACTACACTCAACTGTCAGCAAACAAGTCACACTCATGAGCTGAGGAGTGCATTGATGTCGCTAAGAGCGCGAACCAGCGGGGACTGTCTCCGCGCAACGGTGTGCGCGTCTGGCCCCGCCAGCAGGCCTCGGGGGCGCGGGCGCAGGCAGGTGCGCAGGGGACTGTCGGGGACAGAGAGACGACAGGTGGAACAGACTAGATCTTCGCAATCGGTTTCTCCTCGAACATATCTGCACACAGTGGTCAAATGCTCACGGTTGCCTGGCTTCTAGGGAATTGTACCCGAGTACGCCCACCAAGAACCCAGTCGGATACATATATGGATAGTATCCGAATCGTTTCTTGTACAGAAAACGAAATGAATTCGTCAGAGAACCAAAGTAGTTGGCATTGCTCATAGGATCAGCAAGCTGAAGTGTGGTTCTCTTGACAATGGCGGGAAACGACGGTTGCGAAATTATTTGATATTTTCCTTTTAATGTCTACAGGGACTATTTTGTGTTTTATATCACGTTAAATTAATCAGAAAATGTTCGCGAATGAGTACGGTGAAGTTATTGGATTATTTATGCAAGATCTGAAGTTTCAAACTTTTATCAAGAGTTCGCGCTACAAGCTCGGGAGTGAACGTGACTGTCGAGATGCTTCGTCCAGAGTGATGACGCTACGGCGTCTCAAGACATGAAGACGCGGCTACCCAGGGTGAAGACGCTACTGGAGGAAGATAGAAGACTATTGAATATATTGAATTTTCTGTAACATGACATTGGCAAATGACGAACAGTCGAGTCCATTAATAAAATAAATAAATAAAAAAGCTGAAGTGTCAGTGGGCTGGTCACATCTGCCGTAGAACCGATAACCGATTGGGGTAGGCGCGGTTTCTCTAGCTAGAGTAAACGTAGTGTGGGGATGCCCTCTAATTGATCAGGGCTCTCACCAATAGAGAATATTGGCAAAAGGTGACTGGCATGTTTGCAAAAAGCCTTGAACCGCCCAGCAGTGGCTGACGCGGGTAGTCCAAGTACCAGGAGCCCATGGCTAGCCCGGAGTCTCAATATGTCTCACTCAACACCTGTTGTGTCCACTCGGTCAGAAGCCCCAGCTCTTAAAGTACAGTCGAAGACAGAGATAAGTATATAGGGGGCCTCAATAAGGTTGAGATTTTCTCAAAAACTACTGGACCGAATTTAATAATTCTTTTACAGTCACATAGTTCCAACTTTTGTCTAGCAAACAGTAAAAGAATTTTTGCAATAGGTCAAGTAGTTTTTGAGAAAATCTCAACCTTAAAAGCTTTTTTATGTACCACCGTACCAGGGCACTATGAGCTGCCTGGAGTATCATTAGTGTGGTGTCCCGCGTGTGACTGTGGGGCGAGTGCGGCGCTTACCTTGATCATTTTTCTTCTGGTTGTAATTCGGCCGAGGGCTTCGGTCTCCAGGATTCAATGAAGGTAAAGATGACGATGTTGTCTTAACAGCTTCTAAGGCAGGGCTGTTATTGGACTCATTTGAAGTGTCTGCAGGAAGAGCATCATAATCTTAATCATATTCTGCATATGCTTACATTTACACCACTTTGCAAGGAAAAGGTGCCAACGCTGAGGATAAAAGGTGGCAAAAGGGTGTAAGTACCTACTTTTAGTGCCTCAAATATGTATACCGCATCTATAGTATGACCGTCTAAATCAGTCTTCGCCTGCGCGGTACAGGGATGCGGGGGAAGGCGACAACGGGGACCGAGAGAGGTGCGGGGGCGGGCATTTCTGTTACCCGCCCCCGCACCTCTCTCGGTCCCCGTTGTCGCCTTCCCCCGCATCCCTGTACCGCGCAGGCGAAGACTGATTTAGACGGTCATACTATAATAGCGAGGTCCTATTATTGGCTTACTGTTATTATTTTCATGACTACCTATTTATATAGCTGTTGGTCTTCCTAAAATTGTAAAATAAAATGCTCGGTTCTCTTGAAAATGGCGGGAAACGACGGTTACGAAATTATTTGTTAATTTTCCTTGTAACGTCTCCAGGGACTATTTTGTGTTTAATATCACGTTAAATTAATCAGAAAATGTTCGCGAGTGACAGTACGGTGAAGTTATTGGATTATTTATGCAAGATCTGAAGTTTCAAGTTTTTATCAAGAGTTCCCGCTACAAGCTCGGGAGTGAACGTGACTGTCGAGCTGCTTCGTCCAGAGTGATGACGCTACGGCGACTCCTCTGGATGAAGACATGAAGACGCGGCTGCCCAGGGTGAAGACGCTACTGCGACTCCCCTGTTATTCAGGCCGCCCGTATGCCTCTGACGTGGCCTAACGACTGCTGTCAAGCGACAGCAACCGGGACCAACTGCTTGCCGTGCGCCCCGAGGCACGGAGGGGCTCAGATGAAAGTGTCACCAGCGGTCACCTTTTTTGGGAGGGGGGGGGGGGGGGGGGGATCATTGTTAGCATGATACCTCCTTGCCACGGGGAGGCAAGGACGGTTAAGTCAGACTCTTACCAACTAAAAACCCCTCGGGTCTTGCGAATTACTTCCGCGACTTCGACATACATCCAGGTCCTGACCTCGCCCAACGTTGCTTAACTTGTACGATTGTTTCCAACGTTCCCTATGATATGCTGAATGCTAGGAGCTCTTTTTTTCTTAAATCAAATATGCAACTCAATAAATACAAGCAACTTACATCTCCCCAATACTTTCATCTCGTTTGCCAGCCAAGCGGGCATCGGGTCGCTCTGTTTAGCCTTATTCATTTCTTCTTTGTACTTATTTATTTCCACTTCATACGCCTTCGTTCCACCTGTGAATATTGAGTTTAAAGATTGATGATGATGACGTCTTCCGAGACGTGTCCATCGATGGCGACGCGACGCACTGTCATCTCCTGGAGTGAGCCCGGATGTGACTTGCGAAGCCAATCTGAGGCTAGTAGTCGACAGCAGATCAATGGTAACACTTGCAGTACGATTTCAAGTCTTACGACGCAAATAATAAGAATTGTCAAAAGTGTTACCATTGATCTACAGTCGATTGTACCTAGGCGTTAGCGATCGGCGTAACGTCGCCGAGCTGTCAAATGGCTGTCAGGCGCAACATTTCGTAGCACAGACTTACACGTTTGCGGCCGATCTTTCTTATGTGACTCTCAACTTTGTCTCGGCGTCACCTTGGCGTGGCGTGGGCGCGGCGCGTTACAACGAAGATGTGCTGCTTGGATTTCGTATCTCAAAAAACGTTGAATTTGACACAATGTTGGTTGAACCATTTATTTTTTGATTGTTTTTCTTTTTATTCTTCTTGCATTTCTAGCTCTACCTCTCGCTATTTAAAATTCTTAATTTCCCTAAATAGTTGGTTGCCTGGAAGATATCGCTTTTAGCGATAAGGCCGCCAAAATTGTACATTATGTCTGTATTATTCTGTAATCTTTTTCTGTAATTGTTGTGTTTTATGTACAATAAAGTGTATTTGAATTGAATTGAAAATTTTGGCTGTTAGTTCTGAACGTACCCTACGGATCGCGATTCGTATCATATAAATATTGATGTACTGACGTCGCCTTTACAAGTTTACACTTACTTACCTCTTTCGACCAGAGATTTCAATGGTCCTCTCAACTGTTGCATGAATACAGGGACATTAGTCGTTGGTTTGTTCATATCCTTATTATTATTTTTCTCAGACTCCTCTAAAAGCAGAAAAACGAGATTTGATAGAGTTCGGGCCCCGCGCACTTAATTCGGCACTGGATTTATGGTACACATGAAGGCAGATCTCTTAACACTTTGTACTTTGAACCGTTCTTATTATCTGCGTCGTAAGAGTTAAAATCGTACTGCAAGTGTCAAAGTTAAAATATTTATTTGCTAGAATATGGTACGGTGGAACACAGAGAAAGGTGTACAGGAGAGTTTTTAAGATTGAGATTTTCTCAAAACTATCTTGACCTATTACAAAAATTCTTTCACTGTTTGATAGATAAAAGTTAAAACTATGTAACTGTAAAAGAATTATTAAATTCGGTCCAGTAGTTTTTGAGAAAATCTCAACCTTATTGAGGTCTCCTGTATACTTATCTCTGTCTTCGACTGTCATGCAATAGATCACTGTTACCATATTGATCTGCTGTTGTCTGTACTTACAGGTAAAAGTAGGCAGTTACTTATGAATAGGATTATTTTAAAAATACCAAAAACCTGACTACCATATAAATTTTGTTAAATTTTTATCATGCTAAACTCCGTCAAGCCGTTTAGGCTGCAGCGCAGCGCGTGCCAAAGACATACATACATACACTCGAAAAACATAACCCTCTTGCCTGCGCAGTCGGGTAAAAACTTACTACGCTGGCTCAGTAACCCAAAAGCGGGGTCCAGTAGTTTATGATAAAATCTCAACCTTATTGAGGCACCCTGTATACTTATCTCTGTCTCTATGTGTACAATAAGTATATACCTATTATGAAACCACTAAAGAATAAAGTTTAATTAAATTAATTTATTCAAAAACAAATTCAGAACAAAACTAAAAAAATTAAGCAAATAAATAATTATTTTTAACTTAATATACTTATTGATAAATTCCATAGTTTTATAATATACATAACATAATTAATAATAAAAAGTACCTATTTACACAATATTTACATAATAAGCATATCGCCTACGTCGCCCCCATGCGGCAGGGTTCCCAGGATGCTGGCGGCATTACCTCGCTGAGCGGCTAAACTCAGCCGTTGAGCGAAGTAAGCGCCAGCCCTGAGATCCCCTGTAGCGAGGACCAGTCGTGTGGATATATTCTTAGAAAATATTTTTGTGTCCGACGACCACGGGCTTATTGATATATTGAGTTGGGACTTGGGAGACAGCAAGAAAAAGTTCCCAGTAATAATATATAAAACCCGGGGACACAGGAATTGGGCGGACTCTCAGTTTTTATATAGTTAGGTACTCTATTGTACTGTCTGTCTTGAGCTGTAAGACATTACCCCCTGCTTGGAGAAGTCGGGTAAAAACAAAATAACTTACTTGTATTTGTATCTAAAGACGACATGTTGCTACAAATCTATTAATGATACTAGAAAAATTTGATAATTGCCTTATCGTTATCAAATTTATTATAGGTATTTCTTTGAAAGATTCTTTAGATAAAGAATTAAACTATTGAAAAGTATAGTAATCAAATTAAATAGGTGTAGATAAGCTATCGGGAAATAACAATAAACACAATCTTGATGCGCTATTGACTGTACTTGTTCCTATTCATTAGCGCCATCTATTATCGAGTAGCGTTAACTAATAGCAGCGTACCCACGAGAGCCTTCATAGAGCCAACTAGCGCCGCCAATCTTAAAAAAATAATATCTTCCAATATAATCAATTTGATTAAAAAAGCTATTTACGAAATGTTTATTACGATAAATACTATTTTTTTAAATGCTTATTTATAACGTGATTCAATGTCGGTAAATTGTAGTTTTTTTTAAATCAGTTTATATCTTTTTTTTTAATGGAAAAAAAAGAAATAAACTCCGGGGAAATCCCATCTAGTATCCACTGCCTACAATCTTGTGTGAAGTTATGTGCAGACGCCAGCCAATCAAAAGGCAGCGTCGACAGCCGACGTCGTCCTCTGATTGGCTAGTGACCAGTTTTTAAATTGCAGCGAACCAATGCAGCGCTGTTTTGTATTTCTTTGATTCATATTTCATTTCACTATTTCTCAAATTCCCATTCGCATCAGTGCTGCCAGATTAGGCGACTTATCGCCATTTAGGCTATCTCGAAGGGGGTCGGGGCGACCATAAATCGTGATTTGCGACTAGTCGCCATTTAGGCTACCCCGAAAAAAAAATTGGGCGATTTTAGGCTACAAACGAACAGCTAGATAAATTTTTAGCAGATCTAATAAATCTTAATAATAAATAAAGATAAATCTTGCCATAATTTTCCAATTAACGTTTTACTTTCCTAATATAATCATATACTGGCAAAACCACATAACCCACAGATCCTTCCACATTGTCAGCTGGCCTCTACAGCTCCAGCATATCTTCAGCGAATTATGACGATGGAGGTATTTTAGAAGAAATTGTTTTATTAGGTCCTACATGATGATTAATATTATTCATCATCAATGCTAATAAATTGCCTCCATCGTCAATAAATTATTTCTGTATTGTGTATTTCTATATAGTGTGGGTTTAGCAACGTTGTTTAAGTCATGTCCACCAAGCTCTAAACATCAATTTCTCATAATGTCCATTTCGCAAATTGTTAAGTTTGCAAAATGTATTTCGATAAAATCTCCCTTTTCTCCTTGTATTTTCATATGGTTTCCAAATAGAGAAAAAGTAAAAAAATAATCAATGTTGTTTGTCTAGAAGTTGACTTGGACCGTGATTTACACATTTTGATTGTAGCCTTAATTTAAAAAATAAAACTTTTTCATGCAATTTATTATTGTCGAATAGGAAACAGAAAGAGTATAAAGCCAAAAGAGAGGGTTTTCAGTATCGGTCAGTTCTACAAATTTTAGATTTTTGTGAAACAAAGATTTGGCTCTCCAATTTTATCGAGGCCACAATTAAAATTGTAAATCATGATCCAGTCAACGTCAAACAAACTACATTATTTATTTATTTTTTAATCTAAATAATTTTTATTTTAGTTTTTATACTATTTGAAAATCACATTAAGTACATAACATATACAAGGAGAAAAGGAAATTTTTGCGAAAGGAACACGCCATGTTTATAAATAATTAAATTGAGGTGTATTTCAAGCCTAAAAATGGTTGCCTGTAAAGTCGGTATACGGGCGAAAGTTTTACGTGACAACGACGAAGGGAAAGTGGAAGGGACGCGTGCCTCTCACTCGCTCTCATTGTGAGCGCATAACGTGAGCGGAGCGTAACGCAGTTTCTTGAAGTGTCACCCGGCAAACCAATTTATAAGACGTTGTCACGTCAAAACGGTGTCCTGCTAATTAAAGTTAACTGTGGTATGTTTAAAAAAAGTGCTACTTAGGCTACCTGATCCGTATTTGGGCGATTTTAGGCTAATTTTAATATTTTTTTTGAATTGGGCGATTTAGGCTACCTGAAGCCAAATTTTTGGCGATTTGGTTCAGGCTACGTCTGGCAACACTGATTCGCATCATGTTCGCATCACACATTGCTTGAGTTATTTGTTTGTTAATGTGCTTCTCTCTCGCGCGTTACATATTTTTAATACTTACTTATAACGACTTATAGTTTTAGCTTGTCGATTCGTTCATTTCACCGAGAAAAGGCGTCTTCACAGTTCGGTCTTCGAGAAATTACTTGAAGGCAATGTAAGTGCTAAAATTATTAAATTTTAATTATTTTATAATACTAAAAAGTAAAAACTTAATCGAATAAGCCCCCTCTGATCGTTCCCGATGCAAAGGTGCCCATAATACCGGCGGCGTTACCGCGCTGTATGGCTATGGACAGCCTTTGCATCAGGAACGATTCAGAGCGAGGCCCGAGACCGAGGTCCCGCATTCGCCGCCCAATGCCACGCACGAACTCCCTGGCCTCCGCTCCCCAAGGACCCGCTGTCTCAACCGCAAAGGGCACAAACGTGTATATTCTTCCTATGTCAGCATATTTGGTATGTTTGTGTCGCGCCTGACATTCGGCGCGAATTATTAATTTAAACATACCTACTTACTATTGTTATAGAACCCCACTTCAAGAGCGAATTCTGCTACTCTCCAAGACGTGATCACCATCTCAAGTAGGTATGTCATTTATTAATAAACCAATCATGAGGGCGAACCGTGGTGTTTTTCTCAAGTCGCGGTTCGCCTGCAATCAGCAAATACATATATGTATTATAGGTATATTCATGTATATAATATATGTAGCTAGATATAGGTAAGTATTTAATGTTATTTATAATTGTATTTTAAATTAATTAAATAACCCGCCCCTTGTCGTACCCGGTGCAAAGGTGCCCATAACGCTCGCGGCATTGCCGCGCTGTATAGCTATGGCCAACCTTTGCACCAGGTAGGACCTGGAGCGAGAGTCACAACCCCTCTCTCTAAGGCGACGGCTTATCTCAGCTACAAAAACAAATTGTATCGCATCCGCCCCCCATATGTGTATTGTATGTAAGTATATAGGTATGATTTTAGTTACTGTTCATTGTTGTTGTTTTTCTATTATAATATCTTAGTGTTACGCCAGCCCAAACAATCTCTGCATGCCCTAAGGTAAACTGAAAGAACATGCGGCAAGGCATTAAGTTCGCCCGATAAATAAAATGTAACAAAGATTAAATAAATAAATACGTTCTCAAGTTAGCTCGGTTACATGTTCAGTGTTCTCAAGTGTGAGTTTGACAGTTCTCTTGAGAACTGAGTTTTGTTTACACGTCCTTATTTCTCTGAGTACTCACGTGATACATTCCTAAACGCGCACATAGTTACGGCGAGGTGTCAAACTCGAGCGCGAGACAGAAGATGTCCCGCAGCGGCGGAGTGAAGAGCACGGCACAGTGACTCCATATTTGTATTTTTATTAATTTTGGATGAATTTTGGCAGGGAAATTAAAATACGCCAATAAAAATCTGATTTTTTTAAAACAAGCTCTCGTAATTATAATACCCTACATTTTGATATATATTTAGAATGAATAACCATTTCGGTTTAGACATAATTTTAATTTTAAATGACATGGAAGGGGTATGTTTGCGATGTTGTTTCTATCGAACGAAGTTTGTCCAATCGTGTATCGATATTCATCAGTCCCTAAATAGACACCCCAAGATTGCTATATATTTTTTTTAGACGTCTAATTTTAGTAGTTAGTGCCGTAGCCTTCATAGAAAAACTGAAAATACGCGCATACGAGACCTTAATAGGAACAGCATCTTGAAGTCGTTCTCAAGATTGACTTTTGAGCTAAGCTTGATTTATTAATACGGGCCTCAGTCACAGTGTCTCTAAGCAGCTCAAACGGGATTTTTTTTGTGTGTGAGATAGGTATTATGTTTAAGTATAAGTAATCGTGATGATTCTGACCTCTGATGATGATGACCGAAGCCCCAAATCAAGTGTCTTATTTTGCAAACAAAAACTAGGTACTCTACGTAATACGAACGTAAGTAGGTAAGTAAGTAGGTACATACAAGTTTAAAAAGACATTGCCACATTTCAATGGAGCTTTGCCCCACCTACAAAACTACGTGACCATTTAAGCTGTACCTATCATTTTGTTGGGGACTTATTACAGGTTTCATATTGCATAATCATAATCAGTATCATTTTCTACTACTCTCGCAACTCCTATAGAAGAATAACAAACAAAAAAATAACAAATCGCTTCGATTTCTTACTATTTTCTAAATTCTTAATTATGCTGTTTTTTTCTAATCGCAACTTGTACAAAACTTTATTTTAAACCAATAATTTTAATAAAAAACGGAGATATTTTTACATTTATTCGTTATCTTGTACAACTTGCGGTTGATGGTGGGGCAGAATCTGGCATTGTCATTTAGAAATGTCTATTTATTTTACTAACGAAATTATTGATTGGACATACTTATCGTTTCCCTGTATACATATAAATAGACAGACAGATAAAAGTCATCCATATAAAATATGTACAAAAGATGAAAAGCCAAGCTTCAGCATAAGCTGGTGTTTTTCAGACTTCCCTTACATCACATAAACCTTATAATTATGTAGTATATGTATACCTCTGTACTGTTTGTTATACTCTGCTGCAGCACTGCATCGCCATGTATGTAATAATGAATGAATGAAAAATCTTTATTTCAGACACAAATCCATAATATGTTAGTTATTTTAATTATAATAACATTTTTTGGGTGAAGTTACCTGCCGTAGCATGTACCTTCACCCAAAAACGCACTCAGGGGCAGTCCCACCTGTCGACAATTAACTTCAGGAGGCTGTTGGGGCTACCCCTCACTCTGAACATCAGGGATGCTACTCGCTTGCGCATTATGGCGTAAAAACAATCAGTTCGCGCCTCCGCGAACATCCCTGACGCGCTGCAGTATCTGGGCAGCCCCAGCAGCACCCTGAAGGCATTGTTGTATTGGACTCGGAGGGTACGACTCCTGCATCTGGTCCACAGGCTGCAGGTGTACATCGACTGGCAGTATGCCTTGAATAGTGTCACTTTTACGTCTTTAGTACACCGTGCAAACCTGCAAACCGTGCAAATAATAAAGTAGGTACTAATTTAATTTATCAATTTTACAGATATCACGATGGCATCCGGACACTATGCAAACTGGAATACTGACCATAATACAATAAAGAAATATATTTTTATTAATTTTAATACATTACATTCCAGATTATTATACCATTCTGATGAAAATATTGTAAAACTTTTCAACGTGAACAGTATTACTGTGAACCATTGTACAAGGTTTCCTGACCAAGGTTTATACATGGCTGTTGATCCGAAATCGGTGTCTATTATACTTTGCTTGTTACCAACATCTTTTCCAAAAACGAGCAAACCTGATACAAATATACGTGATAAACTAACGAAATTGATCGGAGAGAACAATTTGTGTTGTTACAACCGGCAGACTTTTGAAGCCAACTACAATTTAACATGGAGAGACTAAAGAACGTCTAGCCAACTATCCTATCATTTCTTTAAAACTGTCACTTTGAATTTTTTTAATATGTATATATATGTCGTGGTCAGATCGTTAAATTGAGCATTTCATGAAATCGTCAATCATTTCATGAAATGGTGGCATTTCACGAAATCGTCAAGTTGTGCTGGGCATATCGTTTAAACGTCAACGTTCGTCGATTTGTCCAACCACGTTTGGTCAGATCATTAAAGTTTTTTTGGTAAATTGCGGTCGGTTTTTGCGTGACTGTCATAAAATTCACACGGTTTCATATAATAACACTTTTCCAAGTTTCAGTTCGTTTCCAAGACAGAATGAATCCGCATTATTTAATTACGCACACAACATAAACAATGACAAAGCGCGCTCTCAGCGCCTCTAGCGGTAGTTATTGCTATTTTTCTACGATATGGTCAATTATGATTGGTCATATCATGAAACAGCCGTGCGTTTGTTGGCCATATCGTCAAACGCTTTCTATTCATTGATCTGGTCAAGCTATTTCATGAAATGACGAATAGACATTTGACGATTTCGTGAAATGTCACCATTTCATGAAATGGTCAACGATTTCATGAAATGGTCAACGATTTCATGAAATGCTCAACGATTTCATGAAATGCTCAATTTAACAATATGACCACGACATATATATTCTTTTTATTTCAATAACAATTATGCATATTAAATATATATATTACCTGTTGTAATGTCACACTAATTTAAGCTCCAATCAAATGATTTCTAAACAGATTTGTTTCTTGAAGGTTGAATAAAACCACACATTTATAACAATATTTCTATTATTATGGCACTTCATATAAAAAAACCGTTTACATTTCGCTTTATAACATAAAGGATGCGCCTAAATCCATGTGAAAGCTGTTAACAGATGATTAATGAAACATGAATAAAAAAAACTTCCTGTTATTCTACTCATAATAATAATTCTCATTTATTACACCTTAGGTACTCTATGGAATACTTGGTTACGTCAATATTATCCATAACATAAATTAATTTATTACATTAAGAGCCTTCATAGAGCCAACTAGCGCCGCCAATCTTAAAAAAATAATATCTTCCAATATAATCAAATTTATTAAAAAAGCTATGTTTATTACGATAAATACTATTTTTTAAATGCTTATTTATAACATGATTAAATTTCGGTAAGTTGTAGTTCGCATAATTGCGAAAAACGGCCGTTTTTGGCACATTTGAGAACTACAACTTAGCTTGTCGCAATTATGCGATGTATTGTATATTGAAAAATAGTATTTATCCTAATAACGATTGTGTACATAGCTTTTTTTTAACAAAAATGATTAATTTGGAAGATATTATTTTTTTAAGATTGGCGGCGCTAGTTGGCTCATGTAAGGCCCTTAAGAATTACATTAATTTTTTATTGGTTGTGGTGTACCTACCTAGTATTCCTAGGATCTTAATAAATAAGTTTAGAATACCTAATGGAATTTGTTACATAAAATAAGTAATTATAATTTATAACTTTAAAACAAACATCTGTTATCAGCTTTTACTACACTTTTGGCTATATCAATTTGAAAAGAAGCTTTTAGTGATTTTTATTTATGATAGGCCAAAAGGGATAATTAAAATTATGATTATTATGCGATTTTCTCCTCTTTCTGGCAGTATTTTGTTTTACTAATATATTTACAAATTAACATTCCAATAGTAGGTAATATTGATAGATATTAATTAACCAATTTTTATAAATTAATATAATTTACAATGTATAAAATGCAGGTATCTCCTGGACTTTTGCAAGGCAATTCCTAACTAATTATAATTACCTATACCTACAATTTAGTTTGATTTTAATACAATTTCGAATTATTTAACTTTACTCCAAAAATTATACATTAAATAACCACACAATGAATATATTAAAAAAGGTACTTATCCTAAATAATTTAATGCAAATTAAAACTAGAGATAAATTGAAGACATTTTTCTCAGTTTTATTTTTAAACAAACTTAAGTATTCCATTTAGCTCCTAACTGAACCACCCTGCAAGAAGTCAAACCACATTTCTGGTAACTATTAGTTTAGATTAGGTTTTTTAAATATTGAATGGTTCTTTTTTATTTTATATTGTACCTTTTTGAATTAAACATATTTAGTTAAAAGCAAATCTTGTGAAGTTATTCAAAAGTTGTTACCAAATTCAATCATGAATAACTAAAAGTTACACGTCAACATTTACATGAATAAAAATAAAACTGTAAAATTACGTAATTTATAGTTACATGAGCGACAAGGGTATTTTGGCACGTGGCAAAAGTCTGAACTAACGCTGTCATTTTGTAAATCACTTAAAACCTCAATAAGTTTGAGATTTCCTCAAAAACTACTGGACCGATTTTAATAACTCTTTGACAGTACATAGTTATAACTTTTATTTATCTAACAGTGAAAGAGTTATTGCAATAGGTCAAGTAGTTTTTGAGATAATCTCAACCTTAAACACTCTCCTGTAGATCGTAGTATTACAATGACAGTTCGATATTGTACTGTAAGTTGCGCATACAAGACAGCGCCCCCTGTCAATATCATCCACGTATCAAAAGATCCTTGTAGCACTGTAATTAGTTACGCATGGTCATACATTGACGTTTGACGTTTTGTAAATATTAAATTACAACTTGAAACTAAATTAAGGATAAATGTAGACCATCGCCGCATTTTAATAGCATTCTTTTAAAAAGCTACCCAGCGATGATCGTAGTTTAATTTTCTTATGACTGTCAGTTATAGTACACGTCAAACTTTATGACGTGTCTGAATATAGTCACGAGTCGCGTCGCATTATAAATTCTTCGCTGTTAGCCATAACTGTGACTTAAAATTTATTTCACGGTTAAAACCACGGGCCCTTTCTAACTTGACGTTTTATAACATAAGTGACAAAATACTTTAAGGAAAGTTCGGAAGCTTCCGCTCTTCGCCATATAACTAGTTTTTGTCCCTTTTACACTTCTTTAAAAAGAAAGAAAGAAAATACATTTATTCAGGCACATACACAAATACAAATATTACAAACTCCTTAGCTAATCTGACATTGATGTGCAGTTAAGACCGAAGGCTTGCACCGTGGACTAAATTTAAATCACGTTTATAACTAAACTCATGCGTTTATGGCTCACAGCTCTTGAGTTTCGACGCGGATTTCGGCGACGAGCGGGTGGGTACGTGCCTATGTTCAGATACGTCATAAAGTTTTACGAGTACTCCGTCTTTTTCTGGAAAATTTGACATGTTGAAAACTCATGTGAAATGCGAAAAAATCTGACAATCGGGCCACATAGTGTTTTCGCGGCTGGGGCCATGAAACTAACGATTTTAGTAGCAGAAATCGCCAATCTAAAGACCCTTACAAGCCGTTATTACACGAAGCTAGCAAAAGTGTAGTTTAATACAGTTTCTTCGGTTCATAATACTTTACGAAGTTAATTTTTGAAAAACCGTTGCCTGTCGATTCTGTGATTTGGAATTTCTAAACTAAAAATTCGAGTTCTAAAACACTAAAAGAAAGAGTAACACTATTTCAGTCATTCCCAATTTAGCATAGCACTAATGATGTTGCAGGGAGAATGATATTGTCGGTCTCCAACGTACAGTCCAAAACAGGGTAAAGTATACTAGGTGCCTCAATAGGGTTTTTATCAAGAACTACTAGATCGATTTTAAAAAGTTATTTTACTAGTAATTAGATTACAGTACACAATCACATTATGTACAGTTAGGAAACAAAAATATATAGTACCGGTTAGATGGCACTGACTCCTCGGTGAGATGTCAAAATTAAAAAGCTTCAATGCACGGGCGAACCTGGTTTAAGAATTGAATGTCTATTTTTGTGTGGTACATATTAAAATGATTAAATTGTATTGTTTGAAATCACACAAACCACGAAATAAATTAATTATTCAGCTGATATTAACAATATTTGATTCATGGTCCGTCTGTGTATTTTTCAGATCTCACTGACTTCGAGCCACGCCATCTATTATCAACTTAAAAAGCTAGTTTTTTATTCACTTTGAAAACCCTCATTGTAAAGAATTTAACAAAAAAGAGAAGATCTAGACCTTAATAACTCTCCTGTACACCTTTCTCTGCATTAGGTCATTAGGTCCAACGAGAAAGTGTACTCTAGAGTACACACAATCATATAGAGTGTGTATACTAAACTATATACTAGTAAAAAATTTACAATCGATCAAGTAGTTATTGAGAAAATCTCAACCTTATTGAGGGCCCCAGGATACTTTTCTCTGCCTTAACAATAACATTTTATATGGAGCGACACCTCGGCAACCACAGACTTACTAGCTTCGTGTAATAGAGGTTTAATATAGTCGACTCAACAATCAACATTTGGTATAAAGTTAAAGCGATCAGCTGGTTAGTAGTGGCGAAGACAATATAAGTACTGAAATAGACTAGAAATGTTTAATAAATAACTGTCCTTCTTTCGCAGTCGGGTAAAAAGCTTCGTTCAGAATAAGTTTCAATTATTTTATTTAATATTACAAATAAAATTGAATAATGGTCAACTGTGCTAATGGAACCAGTTGAAGACCTATTACAAAATCAGAAATCAGTCCTCATAACCTTGCTTCAGTGCTTGAGTATTTCAATAGTGTAAAAATTAGATTGAGGGGGTATCAAGGTTACATTTAAAAAAGAAAGAAAGTCCCGCTCGCCCCGGTAGATGGCACTGACTGGTCTGATGTGAACATTAAAAGCGTTGTCATTGCTTATAACTTGGGCTTTTCGTATTCATACCTAGTATTAATTTGTACTGTATTATTATATATAAACGGATATTGTTAAAGTCGGCAATTAGACCGACAGTTTCAGTGAGTGATATCCCTTTATATATAATAATTTGTAGTAATGGCTCACTATAGTTTTAATTCTAAAATTGTACTGTATTGTTTAAATTACACAAACAAACCAATAATAATTAATTATTAAGCTGACATTGAAATTGAAGATGCTATGTTTTTTTACGATGATATCACACTTCGGTGCAACGCCATCTATTATCAACTTAAAAAGCTTGTTTTTTAGAACTGTCACTTTGAAAACCCCTCAATCTAGTTAGTTATTCGTGAGTTTGAAGCTTTTCCTTAGCTTTTTGTTATTTACACATTTCTGGTCGATTTCAGTAACGGGTTAATAGTGGATTCAAAAAAAGTGCAAGAAATGTCATTTTAACATTGGATAAAACGTTAACAATATTTTTTAGAAACAAATGCATTTTTAATAATTCGTTTTATCCTTTATTAGTACTTAATACATGCTAGGTCTTCAGGCCAACTATAGACCGTATCAGACCTTTACAGATTAGAAGCTTGGAAACCATTCCTTGTGGAGATATTTTAGAAAAATCTAATTGACTAAGTTTAAGTAAGAATAACTAAGTATTAGTTTTCTATTTAATGCGTGATATGCAATAGAGTGAAGAAAGATTCTTTCATGAAAATTGTGTTGAAATAATACTTTTCTTTTGTTACTTTAATTGGTATTTTAATAAGAAATAAATTACTAAGTACACAAGTAAAATAAAATATACTTAATTGAAATGTGTTTCAATCTTTTTATTGCTCGTGAAAAAGATATTGAAACGATTCTAGATTTTTTTTAAACAATCCCTAATATAATATTGTGTTAAATTAGGCATAGGTAGGCTGAAGTAAGCTTTAAAACGAGTTACAATATATTTTATAAACTTTTGCACTTCTAACTTGTAAAATTTTGTTGATCATTTCCAAAAAGTTATATTTCAACACTACAATACAATAGCAATCTTAGTGATAAAGTCTATCCATTAGGTATTAGTACAAGCGTTAGGTAAAAAAGACTTAAGTTTATAGATGGGTTTTATTTTTTATAGTTAATTTGTTAAGATAGCTGTCATCCCTTATGATTTTACGAAATTGATTTATTTTGTTAAATAAACATTTCATGAATAACGGTAAAAAAGTTGTTCATAATTGGAATCTTTTATTGTCAAAAATATGGAAATAGAGTCGATATTCGTACGTCCAGTGTTGTAAATTGAAATTAAATTACTTATACACTTTTTAAGCATTATTAAATTGATAGCACAGTAAAGTTTTATTTGAAATGGCTAAGTTTCAATTAAAAGTTTGCTTTCAGAGAAAAATTCCAAAATCTGTCCTAATTTTATAAAATAATCAGTTCGTGAATAACAGTTAAACATTTTTTTTTTCTTAAGGTAGCAATTTTGTCGTGCGTTTTCTAAACTAACTTTGACGGTTCTAAAAGTAGCCTAATCCTTTTTATAACTTTTAATGTAGCATTTTTAGACCTGTCAGATTTTGTTTAGTTTTAAAATGTGCACGTCAAAATTACTCTCAGCGGGACTAGCACGAGTCGCGTTATCAATCGACGCAACGCCGCGAGCTGTCAAACTAATGTCAAACGTCTTGTAATAACGTCAGTTTGACAGCTCCACGCGCGTTGCGTCGATCGCTAACGCTGAGCCGTGCTACAAGAGCTGAGTCCCTTTTTTTTACTTTAGTTAAGCTAGTGTTTGACAAAAAGTCCAAAGATACGTTTTTCCTTCTATGTTACCAAGGGCGCCGCCTGCCAATGGCGGGAGGGGGGGGGGGGGGGGGGCTAGCCGATATAAATTACAGATGTGTATGAGAACAGGCGACAAACGCGGCCGCGTGGACGGAATAGGAGAGACAGTAGTACTCTCCTCTCCCCGCTCGCTCTCGCCTCATCGCCTTTCCAGTACCTGACTAAGGACTTTGCATTTGGCTGAATACTTTTTTCTAATTTCTGGGGGGGGGGGGCAGCTGCCCTACCTGCCCCCCCCCCCCCCCCCCCCCCCCCGACGGCGACGCCCTTGTATGTTACTAGCCGAAGTGATTTGGTACAGAGACAGCTATCTTATATTAAAAACTATTATCTCTGGTTCGTTAATAGCATTCCAAGGTGTTCTATGGCTGGGTGGTTAAGCCAGACTACAGTGCGGTGTCATGCTAACCCACGGCGTTGTCAACGGATATAAAATATATTAAAGGCAACTGTATTATAATTTATAACAGTACAGGTGGATTAGTTGCAAGACCTTTTTTAGGCGCTTAAGTCCTGTCAAAATCTGCGCGATAGATAATAGGTTTGTTTATTTGTATTGCCTTTACAAGTACGATCATGGGCGTACCTAGATTCTGGGCCAGGAGAGGGGGGGGGGGGGGGGGGGGGGGCAAATCAGACTTTTTATAAGCTAGGTGTTTATAGAAAGAACGAACGCGCCGCGTAATTTTTAGTTGTAAAAATATTGTATTGCAAACAAATGGCAACAAAGTCGTTTTCTTAATTATTATCCATAAAAGTACTAGATAAGATACTTAGTAAGGACGTCAACATTATCCAGGTATCCCCCCCTGCCCCTACCTGGGTACGCCCATGAGTACGATATCTCTCTTATTTCGAGTATAATCATGAGTTATCTTAAAAAATTAAACTTGAAAATTGAATTCTGGGTATCCTTTTGTAGATACAACTTTTCGGAACGATCAGACATTGACAGCACTTCAGCGCTGGTACCTAAATATCGATGCGACACATTTATTTATTTTATTAATGGACTCGACAGTTCGTCATTTGCCAAGGTCATGTTACAGAATATTCAAAATACCATATCGTCTTATCTTCATCCCGGGGAATCGCCGTAGCGTCTTCACCCTGGGTGTCCGCGTGACTCACACATTATTTTGTATGAAGTTTTAAAGCCTTTTTATTATTATTAATGGACTAGACAGTAGTTGGACTAATTGACTATTAATATAATAGGATTAATGGACTAGATAGTAGTTGTAGACCAGATTCAAGAGTCCCACTATAGAGTTCGGGAGTGAACGTGACTGTTGAGCTGCTTCGTCCAGAGTTGAAGACGTTTGGGCTAGTCCTCTGGAGGAAGTAAGACGACTACTTAGAATTACTCTTTAACATGACATTGGCTAATTGCCAACTTCCTCCAGAGGAGTCGCCCAAGCGTCTTCAACTCTTGACGAAGCAGCTCAACAGTCACGTTCACTCCCGAACTCTATAGTGGGACTCTTGAATCTGGCATAATCACTTTTACTTACTTCATTATCACGTAACGTAAAGTTTATTTAATTAGTTTTTTAATGGATTCGACCGTTTATGTCATTTGCCAACGTCAAGTATTTTAAAAAATGTACTCATCCAATCAATTAAGTATTAGGTACGTTTATATTATAACAAATATTAATGCAAGGAAGGTTTTTTAGCCTATCACGATAGCAATTGAAACAAAACCGAGATACCTAGTTATTATTACAATAAAAATTATTACTATTCGAGCCTTTTTAGGAAGAACATCGTAAGCGACATTTAGCATTTTTTACAGGAGGTTTTTTTCTAAATAACTCTCACAATTCACTAATTACAAATCTATCATCGTAACATGGAGGTTACGACTTACGTTAAGAAACTGAATGTGTTGTAGTTTACGATACAAACTTCTTTAATTAATAAAAGTGTTATGCTTTCGACTTTGAACTCAGAAGTCAGTGCCATAAGGTGTTGGCGGTTACATTAAAAACAGATCTTTCAGATTTTTGGCGCTTACGATGTTTTTCCTGAAAAGGTTCGATCCATGAATTACGCTTGCAATTTTTTATAACAGTTATTCAAACATGAAACTGTTTTTAATAAAAGTTATTCGTAAAGTTAATTGTCAATGACAAAAAATAATAAAATATAACTAAAATTATTTATATTTTATGTAAGCCTATCTACCTAATTCTTTCGTAATTATTTTATAGTAATTTCGCTTTTTTAAATTAGGTACTAAGCTTAAGGGTCTTCATAGAGCCAACTAGCGCCGCCAATCTTAAAAAAATAATACCTCCCAATATAATCAATTTTATTAAAAAAGCTATTTACGAAATGTTTATTACGATAAATACTATTTTTTAAATGCTTTTTTATAACGTGATTCAATGTCGGTTAGCTTGTCGCAATTATGCCATGTATTGTATATTGAAAAATAGTATTTATCGTAATAAACATTTTGTAAATAGCTTTTTTTAATAAAATTTATTATATTGGAAGATATTATTTTTTTAAGATTGGCGGCGCTAGTTGGCTCTATGAAGGCTCTTAAGTAATTATTTTTGCCTCCTTGCTTTTTAAATAATAAACGCTACTAACTTTTGGTAGTTAAAATATACTTTTATTTACTTATATATTTGTTTAATATGGCACCTATGTAAATAACGAGGAACTAGATATTTTTGTGTTTATAATGTGAGTATACTACACTGATAAAAACAAAATAGAGGTGAGCGTTTGTCGATAAAAAGTTATCGATAGTTTTAGCGACATATTGTTGAAAGTAGAAAATACCATTGTTTTTTTTATTAATTAAAAAGGTAAAGCTTTTATTATTATTATATTGGTACTATATCTTCTCACTTTATATAATTAAATAACGCAGCTATGGACAAAATATTTTTTCTGGTAAATTATAATTTTGGTGTATAAAAAAACATTATTTGTACTAACTCCGCCACTCACTCGTTATATAAATAACCGCTAATTATTTACATATCAAACACTATGCTGAAACTTAACAATTTAAATATTTTACTATAATAACGATTTAAAATTTACTTGGTGTTTATTTTTATAAGCTAATTTATTCTAAGCTAAAATTTAATTACCATATAAGTTGACTTTATTTGTTGTCTCAAACTGGCTTTTATTCTGTATTCTATCCTACATTTACTTCACTCCAAATGTCTTCAACCTAAAATTAATCTACATGTCAGGGGCTTAGAGAAGTTATTGGCTTGGCCAAATCTTCATGTACTTTGCGACTTCAATAGTCCGTCCTTAATGCAATTTGTGGGACATTCTGGGTTTGTCTACGACTGCTCCTAACATCGACGATCTAGGAACCTTCATTTAATTAGTAAGTTATGTAGGCTTATTGCTATTCCCATCGTTATAGGTATGCCTTTCAATAAACTTTCAATAATTCGTATTTAATTAAAATCAAGGCGATTTTAAACCCTAGTTACAGATGTGTCATAAAAGCACTGGAGTGTCCAATCTCCCAATTCAAGCGATTTAATGTCCCACAGATGAACCACTTGTTTATTAGTATGATATCAATTATAATTTACTGGGTTTTTTTTTCGGATTTTGCTAAAACTGAAGTATTTTTCTGTCAATCGATTTTAATCTACTAAACTAAAAGGACATGATATGACAACACAACCGTTTATATTAGTAGTAGCGTTTTTAAAACGACTACGTAAATATAATACCTAAGTATAACTTTTGAAATTTCTATAGGCCTAGCTATGGCTTTAGAGGCACCTGGTTTAAATTATAGACAGCTAATTGGAAGGGATATACGATTATTCGACTAAACTATAACAGAAAGTCTACGAAGTAACTTTTTCTCACTGTATTGTCGTTGAGTATAAAAGTACTTTCCACAACTAAAATGATCTAAATAATAATTCTAAATTATTTTATACATATTTCACTATTTCATTTCTCCTAATATTCGGCAGTCGTGCTAGTATCAATTTTTTTTCTATCTAAACGCGTGCCCCACGTCTATATAAAGGTGCATCTATGAGCAAATTCAAACTGGTCAATATCTGGACCTATATTGCATGGCGGGAGAAACATTATCATTATTTAAAATTACCGATATCGATACAACCTACTAACGCGTCATTAAGTAAAGATAAGTGAGCAATATGTACAGGCTTAAACTCTTTTAATATTAGTGAAATACTGGAAATCCTCATATTTCCATTATCATTAGCTATTAAATCTAAAAATTATTCTTAATTAATTATTAATTCAGAGCAAAAAATGCTGCAAACATGATTAGTTGCTTGAGATGAAAAGAGCATGTATAGTTTTCATAACACTTATGTACATAAATCTCGTTGGTATGTATGATTTAAAAAACAAACCTGTAAAGTACTGGGGTGCTAGCCGGCTGGCCTTTTTTGTTCTGTCAAAGCCTGCGCGAACGAAACTTTTATACCAATTTTCGCCAAAAATCTGACATTGATGGCTATTGAAAATCGACGCGGCTCAGCCCCCTGAATCTTTTGCATAAAATCTTTCACTGACAGAATGTTTAATGGGTATTGGGTAACAGTGAAATAAAAATAATTAGAAATGTCACCAAATAAACATTCATTAAAGACTTAAGTGTTATAAAAACTAAACTGCTCTTATCTAATCTACTTCTACTATTGGACGAAGAAATGTAATTAAATCTCAACTAGGATTGGAGCGCCACCGACTCGGTCGATCGACTTTTATTTATATTTACAAAGAGATAAATATCGATATCTCATTTTATATTTTCACCTCACTAGTGTCTTTTTGGAAATGAGCGGGTTTCTTACAGCTATTCAAAATTCTGTGGGGTGACCGCGACTTCCAATCGTTATCGCTTTCAATTTGACACATGGACGCTATACATTGCTGCTGTGTTGTTGCAAATTTTAACAAACTACAACGAAACGCAGCAATGTATATCGTTTAAGTGTCAAAACGAAAACGATTGAAGTGGCGGTCATCCCTGACCAACAATTATGCTATGTCGACAAGCATTCAACCTATTGGACACCTTAGTAATAACACAATTCAACGTAGCGTCCTCTTCTTACCGATTAAATACGTTGTAAGAAAATCCCTCATTACCAAAGCAAAACCTATTTTATAAGGCGATTCCTCAATTATTATTTCTCAATTTTATTTACAGTCATAACTTTTAATACATAACCTTTTAATATAAAATATTTAAGTATTCTTCGGAATTTATTGATATTCTGTTAAGCTAGAATTTCGTAAAAAAATTTCTAGTAATTCTGTCTTGCGCTTTCTAATTTTCAGCTATATTTGAAGTTTCTAAAAATAATGCCATCTTTTTCATAAGTTTAGAGGCATTTTTAGTTTAGCTGTCAGATTTTTTTACATATTTTTTTTTTAATTGGTAGAAGATTAGTATTAAAAGTTTTACATGAAAGAGAGGAACTGATAAATCGTTAGGACATCATTAAATGACTTCAACTAGTGAGTATAAAGCCGGATTTACATTTTTCTCGTGATCTGCCGCGACGCGTAACGACGTCATCTGTCGCATATCCTAAACTATGCATTTAGTAGCTAGATTCACATTTTTCATATAACACACGAAAAAAATGTGAATCCGGCTTAAGGCCTCGTGTCAAAGATATCGATAAAAACTCGACCGGCCGACTCTAGTGGCCATCACTAGCGTTCACCTGCGGCATGCACATGCTAGCGTCACTAGTGCTGCGACCAAGCCCAGTGTTGTGCCGACTGTCGATGCGGTATTACACATGTCCTCTTCACAGAAACACATGTGGCCATTGCCAGTACTTTCCATCATACACACGTGATCCACCATGAACAGATTGATTTGGAGTTGCGATGTACACGTACGACGGACGCTTTCGTACGCTGGAATTTGAAAGAAAATTGATGTTTTTCAAACATGCTCGCTTTAATTACAAAATAGAAGTAGGGTTAAAACTTTAGTGAGCCATTACTACAAATTATTATATATAAACGGATATCACTCACTTATATTGTTAAAGTCGGCAATTAGACCGACAGTTTCGACCGATTTCGACGGTCTTTTTCAAGGTGAGCGCGCCACGCCCGAGGCGCCGTTGACGTTTCTTCGCGCACTGCGGATCAGCGCCCTCTGTGCGCGCTCCGAGATAACTTGTCCCGCCGACGACGACGGTGCGTTCGATGGCTGTAGCTGGATTCGTTGATCGATCTCACTTGTCGGGGAGTTACCGCCACTCACGTTAGGTCCTGTCACGCAGTATGTACTCACTGCGTCTACTCCGCACTCGAAACTGTCGGTCTAATTGCCGACTTCAACAATATAAGTGAGTGATATCCGTTTATATATAATAATTTAGAAGTAGGGTCTCATTTTTGCGTCCAATTTTCAATAAAATACTTCCTTACATAGGAGTAAAACAATGTATGTAATACTAAATCCTGCTAGCGGGAAAAGTACAGCTCAACGGACCCCTCATTGTTATACACCAATGAGTGGTCCTCGAGTTTTGCCCAGGATAAACTTACGTACATTTACCGAGTGCTCTCAAAACGGTGAAAGAAAACATCGTTATGAAACCTGCATGCTGTAGAAAAAAATCTATAGCCTGTGTAATCCGCTCATCAGCACGTATGGTCGAGCATGGCCCGAGCCTGTGCCTGAGCAGAGGGGACATACCACCTAGTACCTACAAAATATACTGATGATAGTATTTGAAGTACCAGGCTACCAGAACTGACAAAGAGATAGCCATGAGTTTACTTGCGTTTGTCTCCCTCTATACAAGGGAAGGTGCCCGAGCAACGTGGACATACAAATATACTGATGACAGTTTGAAGTACCAGGCTACCAGAACTGACAAAGAGCTACCTGCTGCTGCTGATTTTAGAAGCATAGGCGACATACAAATAGACTGATGACAATTCAATACTTCATTTATTCAACCTTATGAGCTCTAGGGAACACTTGGTTATGTCATAAATAATATAATAATGCACAATAATATAAGGTACATAATACAAACTAGGTTACGGCTGGATGCACGAACAGAGAAACATGGCAAAGAACCGACCCACGGGATATAAATGAACTAATTGCGGCTGTAAAGAGGCCGTGTCAATGTTTTTTTAATGGATTCACAATTTGAAGTACCAGGCTACCAGAACTGTCAAAGAGTTTTTGATACTCACAACTCTTGGCATATCGCACCATCTTGACGCAGCAGCCGTGGCAGGTCTCGAGCGGCGGCTGGTCGCGCGGCAGGGCGGTGTAGTTGAAGGGGTCCTTGCAGCGCGGGTCTGTCCAGCTGTCGCACTCATAGCAGTATATCGTACGAGCTGCGGACGTGCAAGTAACGTGCTTAGTAAATGGCAGAGCTTCCCAAACTTATTTGTACTGTGACGCCCTTGGGACACGACCAGCCCTTGTAGCACGAGTCAGCGTTAGTGTCGCCGCACACGGGCCACACGCGACAGCCACAAACGCCGCCACGAGAAGCTTGTAGCGTGTGGCCGCCACCGACGCCAACCGTGTGCGGCGAGTCCATATAAAATGTATGAAAATTACAGGAAATATGCCAGTGGCGGCGTTTTGTGGTTGTGGCCGGTGGCCCGTGTGCCCTTAGCGATCGACGCAACGCCGCGGAGCTGTCAAAGTGACATTACAAGGCGTTTGACATTACTTTGACAGCTCCGCGGCGTTGCGTCGATCGCTAACGCGACGCGTGCTAGCCCCGCAGGTCTTTTCACCCCTAATCTCTGAGAAATACGGGCCTTGAGGTATAAGAAATACCCTTGGGAGTTTACCATTTCCGACGACTTTTTATCACAATATAAGAGAACAAAACATAGGAACGGAATTCAAAAGATTTATTTTATTTTGCTGACTGAGTATGGACAACAGCAGATCAACGGTAACACTTGCAATACGATTTACGATATAAGAACGGTCCAAAGTGTTACAAGCTTCGTTAAGACCTATATAGTACGTACGCGTTAAGAAAATAGTGAATTAAGAGCACGTCTATCCACGGTTGACCAATTAGATGACTTAGACAAATGTGCCATCATAAGAAGGAAAGTTGAATTTTTATTATTATTTTACTTTTTTTCACTATTTTCTTAACGCGTACGTAAGGAAGGATCTTATTAATAACGATTTTTAAGTACCTCTGATGGTCTCATTTACCTATACTTTGTAACCATATCGCAATTCTCTCATGTTGACTTTACTCAATTTAGGATAATAATATAAAGATTGTCCACTATCATAAACACTAACTTTGGAATATTAGATTAACCCTTCATCTACAAGTTGTAACGAAAACACCTATAGTAAGCCAAAGGGAGGGTGTTCAGTATCGGTAACTGAACAACTTTTGTTTTTCGGGTTTTTTTCTTGTTCAGCGGTCTAATTGTTGCCGCAAGCCTATTCCCATTTCCATATTTCTTTGCTGGGTTTTAAGCCGCTATATGGTTGTCAAAAGCAAGAGTGAGACGGAAGATGCCCCGCAGCGGCGGAGTGAAGAGCACGGCGCAGTGCTTCGATATTCGTGTTTTTAAGAATTTTGGCAGAGAAATAAAAATACGACAATAAAAATCAGATTTTTTTAAAACAAGCTCTCGTATTTATAGTACCCTACATTTTGATATATATTTTGTATGAATAACTATTTCTACTAAAGATATGTTAGCGATTTTTTTCTATCGAGCGAAGTTTGTCCAATCGTGTATCGGTATTCATCAGTCCCTAAATAGACACCCCAAGATTGCTATATATTTTTTTCAGACGTTTAATTTTAGTAGTTAATGCCGTAGCCTTCGTAGAAACACTGAAAATACGCGCCATACGAAGCCTTAATGGATAACTGAGCAATAGACTATAGAAATGGGATTGGTTTGTTTTTGAAAGCATTCGGTAAAAAGTATCCTTGAATAAAAAAACTTCACATAAACTTGTGCACGGAATAATTTTATCATAATGCATGTAAATCACGTTACCTTTAAAACAATATTAGCCCTGTATCGTGACCTGGAAATATTGCTTTTGCCGAGGCTTAGGTCTATTTATGCGCTAACCTCAGCACCTACATTATGTACACCCCAAGGCCGGTCACGCGAAATGTTTTAGCTGGTACGGTGGAACACAGAGAAAGGTGTACAGGAGAGTTTTTAAGGTTGAGATTTTCTCAAAAACTACTTGACCTATTGCAAAATTTCTTTCACTGTTTGATAGATAAAAGTTAAAAATATGTAAGTGTAAAAGAATTATTTAATTCGGTCCAATATTTTTTGACAAAATCTCATCCTTATTGAGGCCCCCCGTATACTTATCTCTGTCGTCGACTGTACCTATTACACAAGTAGACAGAGAAAAGTATACAAGGGGCCAATAAGGATGACATTATCACAAAAACTACTGGACCGAATTTAGTAATTCTTTTACAGTTACATAGTTTTACCTTTAGTACTTATCTGAATTTTATTTCAAAAAGGAACAATAAATAAGCGACATTCAATATTAAAAAAAAACCTAAACTAAACTATTAATAAAAAGACATTGCCACATTTCAATGGAGCTTTGCCCCACCCACAAAACTACGTGACCTGTACCTATCATTTTGTGGGGGACTTATTACAGGTTTCGTATTGCACAATCATAATCAGTATCATTTTCTAATACTCTCGCAACTCCTATAGAAGAATAACTAAAACAATGAATAAATCGCTTCGATTTCTTACTATTTTCTGAATTCTTAGTTAAGCGGTTTTTTTCGAATCGCAACTTGTACAAAACTTTATTTTAAACCAATAATTTTAATAAAAAACGGTGATATTTTTACATTTATTCGTTATCTTGTACAACTTGCGGTTGATGGTGGGGCAGAATCTGGCAATGTCATTTTGAGTTATAGGAAGAGTACTCAAGACACTGGCAGCGTTACGTCGCTGGATCGCGATGCTAATCCGTTGCGCGAGGTAGCTGCCAGCTCTTGGGTCACCAGTGGCATCTAATACTCGTTTGCTAAGCTCTTTATAAAGCGACCAGGCACCGGGACCCCACGGGCCGAGGGTCTCGACACCAAAAGCAACAAAGTTGTAAAGGGTGTCGAGACCCCTGTATTTTAGAGCTTTACTCTTCTCAGCCGCCTCGCCAGCCTTTCTGGTAGCGCTCCATATGTGGGACGGAGCCAGCGTGTCTACGCATGTAGCGTCCCACACCAGAGCACCATCTTCCATGGGATGAGCGACATTCCGTCCGGTCTCTTGCCAGCGTCACGTACGATACCGTTCGGCTCGAGAAGAGACCAGAGCACCATCTTCCATGGGATGAGCGACATTCCGTCCGGTCTCTTGCCAGCGTCACGTACGATACCGTTCGGCTCGAGAAGAGACCAGAGCACCATCTTCCATGGGATGAGCGACATTCCGTCCGGTCTCTTGCCAGCGTCACGTACGATACCGTTCGGCTCGAGAAGAGACCAGAGCACCATCTTCCATGGGATGAGCGACATTCCGTCCGGTCTCTTGCCAGCGTCACGTACGATACCGTTCGGCTCGAGAAGAGACCAGAGCACCATCTTCCATGGGATGAGCGACATTCCGTCCGGTCTCTTGCCAGCGTCACGTACGATACCGTTCGGCTCGAGAAGAGACCAGAGCACCATCTTCCATGGGATGAGCGACATTCCGTCCGGTCTCTTGCCAGCGTCACGTACGATACCGTTCGGCTCGAGAAGAGCCGGCAAGTTGGCGGTGGCAAGAGAGCGGCGCAGAATGTCGTTCAGAGCAGCGTGGCATCTTTTGACAGGACAGCCCGAGTACCTTATTACTTTTTATCTATCTAACAGTGAAAGAATTCTTGAAATAGGTCAAGTAGTTTTTGAGATAATCTCGATCTTAAAAACTCTCCTGTACACTTTTATCTGCGTAGTGTTATGAAGGAAACTATTAAACGAGGATACTAGAAAAACATTTATCCAATGTGAGGTTAACTAGGTATCTATTCTATTAGTGGAATATTTATTTTTATATCCAGCTCAGATCTAGGTAGGTATCTACAATATATCTAATACTAAGTGAAGTATATAAGTTTCACTATTTAAAAAATCGATACCTACTCTAATTGGATTTAAAATCACAGTGCAGCCCTATTCTATTAGTAAACAAGATTGGCTTGGCAGTGTAGTGATGTGACGCGAAATATACAAAGTTATCGATGAAAGCAGATAAATATTGTATCAATTAGTGCGGATCGTATCTACAATAATCTAATCATAGTAAATACAGTACAAGTTATACTTACCATATCAAGTTCGTATTCTTAAAAGTAGGTATATACAATTATGTATCATTGTGACGAAAATATTGGGATTGAAAGGTTTTATACTATATTACTCATTTACAAAAAAGCAAGCGCTAATAACTAACCAAAGATAGCCTTAAAATCAAGCACCAATCATAATTGAATAGTTGGAAATGACATTGCCACATTTCAATGAAGCTTTGCCCCACCTTTAGTCACCTACGTGACCATTGAAGCTCATCTATCATTTTGTTGGGGACTTATTACAGGTTTCATGTTATCATAATCAGTAGGAGTTGCGAGAGTAGTAAAAAATGATAACAAAGACAATGAATAATTCGCTTCCATTTCTTACTATTTTCTGAATTCTTAATTAAGCTGTTTTTTTGACTCGCATGTTGTACAAAACTTTATTTTAAACCGATAATTTTAATAAAAAAAACGGAGATATTTTTACATTTATTCGTTATCTTGTTCATCATGCGGTTGATGATGGGGCAGAATCTGGCATTGTCATTTTAGCAATATCCATAAAAAAGTCCCAACTATCCTTTAATATACCTAGATACATTCGATTAACGATACGACACGAACAAGTAATACCTTGGAGCTAACTTAGTATAGCCACTTATGATAATTTCAGCTTAATCTAAACATGCTGCGATAAAAGAGAGTAAACATGATTACCAGTAAACAGTGTCTAGTTGAACTACGACAAGTACTAAGTCTAAGTACCTACTAATTTACTAATACATTCAAAAATGGGTCAGGTTGTCAAAGTTTGTGATGTTTGTGACCGGGGCCCAAAAATATGATCCATTCGTTAATGTAGAACTATTTTTTTGTAAAAATTAATAAATATTTAATTATATAAAACTTAATTACATATTATTATATATAAACGGATATCACTCACTTATATTGTTAAAGTCGTGCGCGAAGAAACGTCACCGGCGGGCGACGCGGGCGTGGCGCGCTCACCTTGAAAAAGACCGTCGAAATCGGTCGAAACTGTCGGTCTAATTGCCGACTTTAACAATATAAGTGAGTGATATCCGTTTATATATAATAATTTGTAGTAATGGCTCACTATAGTTTAAATTCTTAATTACATAGGTTTTTTTTAAAATGCACAGATCATAATTCCGTGCCGCGACGAAAATAGTTTAACGTTAATTTATGATAATATGAAGTAAGGATAATAGATATAATATAAAACCAGTAGAGTGGTTTGCTAGACACATTATGTAATTAAATTAATATTATGTAAATATATGTAGTAAATAGTATCTAGAAGTATATTTAAACCCAGCCTACGGCATATTCGTGTATAAAGCAGCGACGCGACGTTGAAATGCTGCAAATTACAAATAAATATATGAATATTGAAATAAATAGAAACGTGTACAATTTTATAATACCTAAATTATATTTCCGAAACACACATGTTGATTTTGTTATTTATATTCCAATAGAAAGAGGAATATTCAGATATTTATGAAGCAATGGTAAACTACTTGCATGGGTGTCGTGAGGCAAATTGTCTTTGAAGCTTAGAAGCGTTTATTTGTGTATTTAATTGAAAATTATTGATATACATTATGTTTCTTTTGAAATAATAAATATGTACTTACTTTGGCATTCCGCCTGTACAAGAGGGCTGAGACTTATAGCCCATAACGCTGAAAATCCATGCATCAATTAGTACAGAAAGAAAGATAATAGGTATATGAAAAATATACGAGTACATAGAACTACACAGGTCTAAACAGAAGGAAAGGGTGTAAGAGAGATATTTGAAATCCTGTAAATAACTGCACCTAAAACTATAAATTTTGAATAAACCGTAGACTGGGCCCGATTAGGTAAACATTTATGTGTGTTAATTAAAATAAGAATGCGCAGGGGGGATACTCTCACCTCTTATAGCGATCCAGTTTAGGTTCCCGCTATTTGCAACAATGACGTTTGACGTCATTGTAGCAATTTGTCAGTTTAGGAACCTAAACTGGATCGCTATAAGAGGTGAGAGTATCCCTCCAGGAATGATAGCCTCTGGTGTGCGTTTTTAAATCAAAATCTGACAGGTAAACAATACTGGGGAATAGGCTTAGCACCAACGATTCTTATTTATTGATTTCGTTAATGAACTCGACAGTTCGTTATTTGCCAATGTCATGTACAGAATATTCAAGATATCAATGTCTTCTTTTTCTTATTATCGCTCAAGACATGCTGAAGTCATAATTAACGACAAAAAACCACCTTTTAGTTCTAATTTTCAGCAATCAGGTCGTTTATGCTTTGACAGGACTGAGCGCTGATAAAAATCGTTGAGAACTAACCCACCTGCCTCCCTTTCCATCACTAAAGTTATGAAAAGGGAAGGAATAACTTTTAGAAACGTCAAATTTAGCTTAAAATTGGAACACACGTCAGAATCGGTATCATTCACGTTATAAAACACAATTTTTCTAATAATTTTGTACGTTTTAATACTTTCTTACCGTATGATTTGTGTAATATTATTATAGTGTTGCTGTGTTTAAATAAATTAGTAGAAGAAATCTGAAAGAATATACGTCAGTTATTCACAGGAGTTAAAATGTTTGAGTGTTGTTTTTGTAGAATAATATTCGTTACTTTTGGGTAACTAAAGTGTCTAGGTGTCTATGTTAACATGCAAAAATTACCCATTCCCCGAAACATGGCAACACACATTCCTGTGGACACTCAAACACATTTAAAATAAAATATACAAATACTACAAACACATCGTAACGTAAATGCTAACACTATTACAAAAATATCGATATCGACGTTGTTATTGTTTGTCGCAGCACTATTTTTTTAATACTTTATTATTATTAGATAATAAAAGATTTCAAGCTTTTTATAAAATAATACATTTAAATTCATTTCAAAAGATTTAAGTAATGACAGTTTTACGTAACATCAATGTTTAAAGTTTTAAACGTCTTGCTTGAGGGTCATCTTATTTAATTGGCTTATAGTGTTGCGACATAACAACTTATCGACTATCGATAGATCAAAAATGTGTTTGCAGCGGTACATTTACAAAAACACATCTAGACTGGACATCTATATGTAACACACATATTATTGTGATTTCGGACAGTTGTGAAGCAGATAATTGTATATTACCAGTTCTGATGCACGAATTTGCCTTAACTTCTTCCACTCCGAACCAGGACATGAGAAGAACTGAAAAAAAGTACTTAATATTATTATAATGTAGGTATAGTTTTATATTTGTAAGTATGTTTAAGTATTTATTTATTATTATAACGGTACACACTATGTCTACCTTTCATCTCAAATTGTCGCTTCATGGGGTTTGCTGGAAGAAATCTCTGATAGAGACAAGTTACGCCCTTTGTATATGTCTTTTCTTATCTATGTTACAATGTAAATATCCAGTGTGTATACAATAAAGTATTAAATAAATAAAATAAATAAGTCTGTTGTATGCGATTATAACATATGAAATAGATAAAGGTCCATTTATTTATTTATGTTACTCTATAGATTTTTGAACATGTACAGAAAGAATAATCATTTAAGATAAGTTGACTAAGTATAATAATAATTAAATTGGACTATAGTGATGTATAATATGAATTGCACAGCGCATTGGTCAAGTGACTGCAATGCTGTGACAATATTGTTTTAAATAAATAAATAATAAATAAAGGTTATCTACATAAGGCTACGCAAAGGTAACACGGCCCAGATTGCTACTTTGTATATGTTGATGAGCTATCAACTGCATGTAGGAAGGGCTTATTTTCATATGTTTATAGTATAGAACGAAGTGTTCGTCAGAGCAACAGGTCCTATTCAAAATATATGAAATAGATAAAGGTAGGTACATTTGTTTATGTATGTTACTCTATAGATTTTTGAACATGTACAGAAAGGTTCTCTACGTAAGGCTACGCAAAAGTAACACGCCCTAGATTGCTACTTTGTATATGTTGATGAGCTATATATATCAGGGCTTCCCAAACTGTGCGTCGCGACGCCCTGGGGCGCCGAGGCGTGGCGAGGCGATCTACATAGATTGGATGTCTGCATCAATGTCAACTTCCAAACTTGAGCCCTGTTTTGAGAAGCTATGCTCAGAAAAGCCAACGCATCTGTCTCATTAATAGCCAGCCAGCAAAGTAAAATATTTCTTTTCATTGTCGTTCGTATGCATTTTTTTTTCATTTTCTAATGAAAACTTGTTCCTAGGCTTGAAATACAACTTTGGTAGGTACTTTTTAGACAGAGGACGGGGCGTCGCAAAAAAAATGCAAATTCCCAAGGGCGTCACAGTAAAAATAAGTTTGGGAATAAATGATTATTATATAATATATTATATTGTATAATAATCATAACTTGATCTATCGAATATAATAAAAACTGTAGTGCCTCTGAAAATATTGTAGTGCCTTTACAGGGTACCATATGCGAACTCTGTTAATTAAGACCTAATATTAACCATATGAGCTCGGTGGCACAGTGGTTGGGTCAATGGACTTGCGATACGGAGGTCCCAGGTTCGATTCCCAGACAGGGCAGCCATGTACCAATGAGTTATCCTCGGTTTTTTCGACGTAAAAACTTACGTACATTTACCGAGTGCTCTCAAAACGGTGAAGGAAAACATCGTGATGAAACCTACATGACCTAGAAGAAGAAAAAATCTAAGGTATGTGAAATCCGCCAATCCGCACTGGGCCCGCGTGGTGGATCATGGGAAGGTCTGTGCCCGAGCAGTGGGGTAATATAAATAGACTGATGATGATGATGATTAACCATATGGTAGCAATAAATTGAATTGCGCTATAACTACATGTAGGAAGGGCTTATTTTCGTATGTTTATATAGATCGAAGTGTTCGTCAGAGCAACAGGTCCTATTCAATATTTATTATCGCCATTTATAGCCTTATTGTATCCGATCTAATATCACAAATAGCGCATCTTATTATAGGGCGCGTCTATTAATACTCTGTACCTTAGTGGTTACGTATTTTGCCCTTCAAATAAACAAGTCTGAAGATAGAAGGGAGATTTTAAAAGCAAGTATTTTATTTGTGAGATTTTAATAAATGAAGCCAGTATTGAGCTGTTTTTGTCTTTGTTGTACCGGCTTCGACAAAAAATGAGCCTGAGAAACATTTTCATAAGATAAGATAAGATAACGTTTATTTGACACACACAAACAATGCACAATTCATGACTGTGATTCGAACCACTCGCTATTCCGTGGGTCTTCAACCAGTGCGTCCTGCCAGTGATGACCTACGGAGCCGAAACGTGGACATTGACGGTGAGACTGGCCCACAAGTTCAAAGTCGCTCAGCGAGCTATGGAAAGAGCTATGCTTGGAATTTCTCTATTAGATAGAATAAGAAACGAGTATATCCGCCAGAAGACAAAAGTGGTTGACATTGCTCATAGAATCAGTAAACTGAAGTGGCAGTGGGCTGGTCACATCTGTCGTAGAACCGATGGGGGAGACGAGTTCTCGAATGGAGGCCACGAACGGGTAAACGTAGTGTGGGACGCCCCCCGACCAGATGGAGGGATGACCTTCGCAAAATGGCTGGCAGGGACTGGATGCAGAGGGCCGAGAGTAGGGTTGATTGGCGCGCTTTGGGAGAGGCCTACGTCCAGCAGTGGACTGATACGGGCTGATGATGATGATGATGCTATTCCGTGGCATGCTATTTTCCAACAATGCTAACAATTGGATCAGATCAGCGAAGACGTCACGAAATACCAACATGTCACTGAATGCACAAGAAGGATGGTTATGTTTTTCGAATGCATGTGAGTTTGTATGTCTAATGTCTTCGTCCCGCCCTGCGGCCTAAACGGTTTGATGGATTGTAACATATGAGGTGTCGTTAGATTCGTCTGGATTGTAGGAGTGACATAGGATATAAAATTTTACTCAAAGTAATTGCAGTCGGTTTTAATGGTGTTTCAAAATAATTTCTGCTAGTTTTCTCCGTTTAATATTTAGAGTTTATATTCTTGTAGTTTACGCTCGTTATACGTAGTGTTTAACTTTCACTCATATTAGACGGCTAATTAGATTCCATTGAGGAAGGCGGCTGGTGTTTATAGTACATCCTCCTTACCTTGAGCTCTTATAGCAGTATTACTTCAATAATACTTTGTTACTTCGTACAATGACGACCTTAATAAGCTTACTTTAAGGTCGTCATTGTACGAAGTAACAAAGTATTATTGAAGTAATACTGCTATAAGAGCTCATGGTAAGGGGGCAGGATCTTCCTTTTTTAAATACCAGTCGCATCATTAAATGAGACCAACAGCCTCAAATTGTAATTTAACAGCATATAAATGTAATACATAATTGTGAAAATATAGGCTATAAGAGAGCTCGGTGGCTCAGTGGTTGGGTCAATGGACTTGCAATATGGAGGTCCCAGGTTCGATTCCCAGCTAGGGCAGCCATGTACCAATGAGTTATCCTCGGTTTTTTTCGACGGAAAAACTTACGTACATCTACCGAGTGCTCTCAAAATGGTGAAGGAAAACATCGTGATGAAACCCGCATGCCGTAGAAGAAGAAGAAAAAATCTAAGGCATGTGAAATCCGCCAACCCGCACTGGGCCCGCGTGGTGGATTATGGCCCGAGCTCCCTCGATGTAAGGGAAGGTCTGTGCCCGAGCAGTGGGGCAATATAAATAGACTGATGATGATGATGAGGCTATAAGAATAGAACCAAATAAACTTATTATTATTATTAAAAAAAAGAGTCTCCATTCTGCCGCTGCTCCAAATGTGAATGACACTTTCCATGAATCGGTGAGAGACACTTTTAATATACTGACGTTATCACTTTATAAATGGACGCCACAAAGTGGGGCGCCCACGTAACTCGGTGGCCCTGACTCGATATTTCGATAGGTGTATATTTTTTTAAAGAAAGAATTAATTTTTGAATTTAATGAACCATCACTACAAACACGTGCTTTTCAGGGGAGCACAGTGTTTTATAACGGCCGTCGAAATCGGTCGATACTACCATAAAAAGTGAGAGCTCCCTTATGTATTTTTTTTGTTAACCTATAAATTATTCCACTGCTGGGCAAAGGACAGGGATGGATGGAAGAGGAGGGGGGAGTCCTCTTCCATCCATCCCTGTCCTGAGCCTCTTCCAGGCACCCATCCCTGTATCTAACGATATCGTCTCTCCATCTACGCCGAGTATAAGAAAAGAAAATAAAGGTTGCCGAATATAGACCCAGGTGGAAATATTCAGTCAAGTAATGAATGTGGAGTGGAGAAAGCGAATGTGGTATGATACGGTGGAACACAGAGAAAGGTGTACAGGAGAGTTTTTAAGGTTGAGATTATCTCAAAAACTACTAGACATATTGCAAGAATTCTTTCACTGTTAGATAGATAAATTTAAAAACTATAATAACGGTAAAATAATTATTTAAATCGGTCCAGTAGTTTTTGAGAAAATCTCAACCTTATTGAGGCCCCTGTATAATTATCTCGCACGTGTGTACGCCAGTGGGGTGACCGCGACTTCCAATCGTTATCGCTTTCAATTTGACACATGGACGCTATACATTGCTGCTATGTTTTTGCAAGTTTTAACTAACGACAACGAAACGCAGCAATGTATATCGTTCAAGTGTCAAAATGAAAACGATAACCATAACGATTGAAGTCGCGGTCACCCCCCAGGAGCGCAGCAGATGAAAGCTCCTTGAAACGCTTTATTATGTTTCTGAAAATTACTGTAACAATGCTTATTTTGAAGTCTCAGCAAAATGGTACTCGCTGAGATATGAATTAACCGCGACTGTCAGGTCTAAACAAAATTAAATGCGGAACGAACATTGTAGTCGTTTTTAGAACTGTTTAAAATTTTCGTTTATTATCGCGGACCAGTAAAACTACTCATGACAGTAACGTTTGTTACAAAAGCAGATTTTATTGCGTTTCATAATATTAAACTGTAGCGTTTGTAGTATTTTATAATGTTTGAGTTAAAACTTAATAGACTGAGGGTCGGCCAGGGGCGCTGCGCTGAGCTGATGCACAAATGGGTCTACAGAGACTGTGGAGCGATACAGAGCATGGCTCCCCTCGCGAACGATTGCCCAAATTGGCCTACAGGGGGAGGACTAGCCAAAATAAACACGGCGGACGACGAAGCCATCGCGTTGCTAAAAAAGGTTTTGCCTTTGTGACCTACATGCTGTGTTGTGACCTTGTGACAGCTGATGACCGAACGATAAATAAATGTTTGAGTTTGTGAGTGATTCTTATTGCTTTTATATTCTTACTAGCTAGGTACTACCCCGCGACGGTATCCGCAGTATTTCAGATTATTTATTTTACTGAAGCATTGTACAGTGCGCGAGGCGTAAGCTCAAGTTTACATTTGTGTGAGTGATCGCCAAGCTGCTAGCGGTACAAGAGGTGAAGTGCGGTGCGTGCGCGGCAGGGTGGCGTCCCGCTGTGTATAAAAGACATTGCCACATTTTAATGGAGCTTTGCCCCACCTACAAAATTACATGACCATTTAAGCTGTACCTATCATTTTTTTGGAAACTTATTATAGGTTCCATATTGCATAATCATAATCAGTATCATTTTCTACTACTCTCGCAACTCCTATAGAAGAATAACAAAAACAATGAATAATTCGCTTAGATTTCGTACTATTTTCTGAATTCTTATTAAGCTGTTTTTTCGAATCGCAACTTGTACAAAACTTTAAATCAATAATTTTAATAAAAAACGGAGATACTTTTACATTTATTCGCTATCTTGTACAACTTGCGGTTGATGGTGGGGCAGAATCTGGCATTGTCATTTGTATGCGTAGGACGCGTCGCGCCTCAGACCGAATATCACTCCACACTATCTGTGTGCACTCACACAAATGCAAACCTGAGCTTACGCCTCGCGCACTGTACTTAACAACACAATAAAACTTAACAGTGACAATAGTCTCTCTCTGAAGTACAAATGTGTGGGTACCATTCATTTAATGATTTTATGAATTATAAAGTCAATATTAATAATAATTAATTAATTTATAGTGTGACATAAATTTTTACAAAAATATAATATAATGAATATGACAATATAATAATAATGTGGAAATAAATAAATATATTAAAAATGTAAAATAATTAAAATATAAGTATTAGGTACTTGTATATATTGCATGTCATAATATTAGCTGAATTATTTTATATTCAATATAATATGAATTATGATAACATTTGTATGCCTCGTAATAGGCTGAATACCATGACATTTTAATTTAATTTTATAACATCTCATATTTTATGTATTCTAACAAATAAATGTATTTGATTTGATTTTAAGTCTACCATTGTAGACTTAAATGTACCACTATTAAAGGAACTTACTTTACGATGGAAGTGCATCGTCTTTACTGACTGCAGGAGAAAGGGGCGATTTTGATGATGATCTTTATGCCTCACATTCAACTCATAAGGGGTTCATGAATAACATATTAAGGCTCTATTCAGACGGACCACAAGACACCGACAAAGCTTTACATCGTCTGAACTGAAGTCGCTTAAAGCGAGCTCATGGCACTTGTGAATGGAACTATATGGGTTTCCGTACAAAGACAAACATTATCTATAAATTATGTTTTGAAATAGAAAAGTTCAAAGCTCTATTTAAATCCAAAAATAGGTGAAGCCGCTAGGTTTCATTTCATTTATTCGCAATAAATTGTAGGTTACAAGTTGATGGTAAATATTACAGTAGAATAAGTCCCATACAATTCCCATCGGGTGTAGCGAGAGGAAAAATACATAAAAATAAATTTTCATTTGTTAAGTAAGACAATTATAAAAAAATATTAAAAACAATTCAACAACAACTTCAGAGGGGTTACTCTCACCTCTTATTTATTTATTTTATTAATGGACTCGACAGTTCGTCATTTGCCAATGTCATGTTAGAATACAGGAAATTCAATGTATAATAGTTTTCTATCTTCCTCCAGGGGAGTCGCCGTAGCGTCATCACCCTGGGTAGCCGCGTCTTCATCCACAGGAGACGCCGTAGCGTCAATCACTGTGGACGAAGCAGCTCGATAGTCACGTTCACTCCCGAACTCGTAGTGGGAATCTTGACCATGGCGCCAAACTTCAGATCCTGCTTGAATTCTCCAATAACTTCACCATACTGTCATTCGCGAACATTTTCTGATTAATTTAACGTGATATTAAACACAAAACACTCACTGTAGACATTAAACTGAAAATTATTAAATAATTTCGCAACCGTCGTTTCCCGCCATTTTCAAAAAGCCCCCTCACCTCTTATAGCGATCCAGTTTAGGTTCCTAAACTGACAATTTGCTACAATGACAAACGTCAATTTATTGTAACCCCCCTGAAAGGGATTGGTTGGATGCTGCAAGAACCTGTGAATCGTGTTGACACGTCTTGTTAGAAGCCTGCGTCCAGCCCAGTGGGGTGACCGCGACCTCCATCGTTATCGTAATCGCTTTCAATTTGACACATGGACGCTTTACATTGCCGCTGTTTTTGCAAGTTTTAACAAACGACAACGAAACAGCAATGTATATCGTTCAAGTGTCAAAACGAAAACGATTGAAGTCGCGGTCACCCCTGCAGTGGACTGATATTATACGGACTGATTTTAGTCAAGTAGATATTGAATTTTATAAGGAACAGCTAATTTTTTGATATTTCATAGTGGTGTCTTGCCTTAATGTGTGGTTTAGATGTATATTGTGTAGGCATGACAACAACATGTTTCCATGTAGATTATAATATTACTCGATCCCGTTTGGACCACTAATACAAATCGGAACCAAATTATTTAAGTATACTTAATAATAATAAAAACGGCAACAAAACGGCCCAGTAGCCCGACCGCGATTTCATTCGTTATCGTTTTCATTCTGACACTTGGACGATATACATTGCTGCGTTTCGTTGTCGTTTGTTTAAAATTACAACAATATTCCAGTAATGTATAGCGTCCATGTGTCAAATTGAAAGCGATTACGATAACGACGAAAGTCGCGGTCACCCCCCAGACCTTCCCTTACATCGAATGAGCTATAACTAGTTTTATTCATACCTGGAACGGGAAAAATCCAGCGCATTTTGTCTAATTCCGTTGTGTTAGTGCTCGAAAGTGCTCCAGGCCTCAGCTGCTCTCAGCCATGGCTTCAACACAATTGAAGGTTCCTTACAATACTGCAAAATATCTAATAAAACACATTTATTATTTATATTATCTACTACAAATGCTAAAACGTTTTAATTTATTAGGCCCGTATTAATAGTCCGAGCTCAAGGGCGAATTCAGCTGATAGACTCTCAAGACGTGATCACCATCTCAAGTATGTAATTTATTAATAAACCAATCTTGAGGGCGTATCACGTGATGTCTTTCTCAAGTGGAGGAATCCAAGTAAACGTCGCGGTTCGCCTGCAATCAGCATACGTTCTCAAGTGTGAGTTTTGTTTATTAATACGGCGTTACTCACGTGATACCCGATTCCTAAACGCGCACCTAAGTTACGTTTATTAATAGGAACGCCATCTTGAGGTTTTCTCAAGATTGACTTTTGAGCTGAGAGTGATTTCTTAATACAGGCCTTCAGGGTAACCGCGATTTCAATCGTTTTGGTTATCGTTTACATTTTGACACTTGAACAATATACATTGCTGCGTTTCGTTGACGTTTGTTAAAACTTGCGAAAAGCATAGCAGCAATGTATAACGTCCATGTGTCAAATTAAAAGCGATTACTATAACGATGGAAGTCGCGGTCACCCCACTGAGTACATTTCTCAAAATTACAGCATTTTTAGGACTGTTTGTTTTACTTTAGTCATATAAGTAGTAATTATACTACGTAATTTAGTTTAAAAAGCGTACCCTAGAACCTCTACTAATAGTGTAATAAGTAATTAATATCAAACAATATGTTTTTTTATATATTTTGTCGCTTATCACATAAATTATTATGTATATGGAACATAATGAGCGTCATTAAAACAATTTTGATAAACTTTAATATCGTGTGTACGCGATAAGTTCGAAACTACTTATAATGTTTAATATTGTTGTAATTATAAATTGTGCGCAGTTAGGTACTTTATGTACTTATGTAACGGTTAACTCCGCAATCTATAAAATCTTATTTAGGTTACCTAAGTAGCCTCTTTGTGCAGATTTTAAAAGTTAGAAACATAATCATTTAATCCTATATTAATCATAATTATTGGTCCTACTTAACTATTGGTAGTCACTTATTATCATTAGTTAAGTAGGTTATGTTTCATCTAAAAAACATATATGTGGTATCTTATAGGTATATTTTATGTGACAGTATAAATTATTAAAATGAAACATCGATAACTTTAAAACAAAGACGTGCCCATCACTATTTTTACGTCAAAGAAAAATATGTATTATTTTTGACAGATGAAATGGCGGGAAACGCCGCAATAATTTCGTCGTCTACTTTTTTGTTTTCATAAATTATTACAGTTTCACGACAAGAATAGTGGAATATTTTATTTTAGTTTTGTAAACTATTTCTTTGTCGGGGTTTTATGAATTATTAGGTGTCATTAGTAAAAATATTTAGGTAAGTATGAGAGTAGAACACTTTGCCTTTATATATTTCAAAATTGTTTGTGACAATATTTAACTATTGTAATTGTTTTAAGTCTAACGAAAAAAACTTGTGCTTTGGTAAGTATTTGGATTGTCATATTTCTGGCATTATCTTCACATATTATCATAATTTATTTACCTATTAGCTGCTTATAAATGTCTAAAACAAGGATATACTCGAAATAATAGCTTAAATACAGTAAATAATGAGAATAACTGCTTGAACAGAACAAGTTGTCTTTCGTCCGGTACGGCAGCCAATGCGTGCTAAGTATTGATTTTACGAAACGAGGAGATCGCTCGCTTCAGAGGCACTGCGGCACTGTTTTAATCTTAATTACTGTTGTTTTACATTAAATTATGACACGAATTAATTGCAGAAACTCTTTAAACACTGGCTGTTTATTATTTTAATCGCTAACCAATGCCTTCTTCAGAAAAACAATCACTGGTTATTTTCTTTTTTTAAAACATTTTAAATAATAATAAAACAAAAGACTGAAGAATGTCTTTTTTTAAATAATGTTCAAGTTTAAATTTAATAAAAAAAACACTAAATTCTTACCAACAATCATCATAAATCCAAATTGTAGTGAAAATTCACTAAATTATAAATTTGTTTTCACCGTACGTTATAAACATAAAATAATCATAATTTAATTAGTTGTCTTTTTGAATTAGATTTAATTATATTTCACGAAGCTCTTGGGAGCATTGTTTGCGGTTGAAAATAGTCCACCCGCCGCGATCTCGCAACGAGACTGGGAGTGTTGCAAGCGTAGGAATTTATTTACCCACAAAAATATTAATATCTCCCAATTTATTGTATAAGTACTAACGCCCGTAGGGCAGGCAGTGACGACGGAATTTCATATGCAATCCTGACAAATATCTTCCAAACTTATCGTATCTCGCATTCCTCCACGTGCATTCATTGCAGCAAAATGGCTTTACCTTGAACCAAAAATGCTTTTTAGATACATACACTATAATCTACAAGATGTGCTGCTGGGTAAGTATTTTGCTTCTTTTTCTCAGCATTGGAACATTTTGTTGTAAAGTGGTGTGAATGTAAATTCAAAAAATGTTGACGTGCATAAATGTACACAGCGTGCTTAAATAAAGATATTTGATTTGCAGATTTTGCTGTATACCACAGCCCAAATCAAGTGTCTTATTTTGTAAAAAAAAATATGATCGTCTAATTACCTGTTGTGAAGGAACATTATTACCGTTCTCAAAACGATGAAATCATATCATAATATCATGGCGCGACCAAGAGAGACGCCGCTATACCAGCGCAATCTCACTGTCTCTGTCACGCTCGCTATGACATGGTATGATTTGATCGTTTTGAGAACCGTAATACGACTGATTGATCGAACCTGTTCATCATTGTGAAAATAAAGTGATCCGATCTAATAATGACGATCATTTAATTTTGTACTCCAGGGAGAGACTAGTCTCCCACAACACAGGGAATCCTAGTGTGGGAGCTAGCGCTCACCAATATAGTTTAACTCTAGCCCTAGCACCTATAATTTAAGCTGTACTGTGGAAATGCTTAAGTGAAAATAAACAAATTCTTATTATTAAATGAGAAAATAACTATGCAATAATCACAGAACAGCTTAAAATGTTAGTAGGGTAGGGTAGGGGAGTTTTTGTTTACAAAATAGAATACTTGATTTGGCCTTCGATTTACCTATGTGTCGTTTTCGGAGGAGCTTCGTTGTTTTAACTTGGGAAATCTTTTCCCCAAATCGTGTCGTCCCCAAACGCGGCAACACCGCGCTGCCGGTTGCGCAGTGCCGCTATGCGGAGATGGAGTGGGACATTTTATTTTATTACATTTCTTTGTTATTTAGTTGCCGAAAAAAACAGAGATCACGTCTAGACCGTTTCTATGTCTATGTCGAAGACAGAGCTTGTATACAGGGGCCTCAATAAGGTTGAGATTTTCTCAAAAACTACTGGACCGAATTTAATATTTATTTTACAGTAACATAGTGTTAACTTTTATCTACATAAGAGTGAAAGAATTTTTGCAATAGGTCAAGTATTTTTGATAAAAACTCAACCTTAAAAACTCTCCTGTACACCTTTCTCTGTGACTTTACACATGAGACATTTGTTGACAGACTCTCAAAGTACAAATTAATACTTACTTTAATTATTACTTTTAGTGCTACCACAGAATATATAATAGTACAAGTGCTACTAAACAATGAATTATTGTTTTAGAACTTATTTGAATCCTAATTAAAAAAAAAAATGTTGTTTAGCGACATAAATGCATTTACCTAACTAATAAATATATCACGCAAGGTCCCCTAAATGAAGTCACGCGAACCAGGGACCTCGCCTTTCCGTGGCACGCTATTTTCTAACTGAGCTACCGTGAGTCGGATCGGGTCGGTGAAACATTTCTCCATATTAGTCTTAGGGAAGGTAGCGACATCTATCGGGAAGAAGATAAGTTAAAAGAGTTTTAATATTTTGAGGTCTGTCATTTAGTGCATTCAGATGCGCTTAGAGACGGGTTCCGCTCGGTGCATCACATATTTATTTATTTTATGAATGAACTCGACAGTTCGTCATTTGCCAATGTCATGTTACAGAATATTCAAAATATCATATCGTCTTCTCTTCGTCCAGAGGAGTCGCCGTAGCGTCATCACTCTGGACGAAGCAGCTCGACAGTCACGTTCACTCCCGAGCTCGTAGCGGGACTCTTGACTATAGCGCCAAACTTCAGATCCTGCATGAAACCTCCAATAACTTCACCGTACTGTCATTCGCGAACATTTTTGATTAATTTAACGTGATATTAAACACAAAACACCCACTGTAGACATTAAACTGAAAATTATCAAATAAATCGCATCTGTTGTTTCCCTCCATTTTGACAAAGTATTATTGAATTAGTCCTGCAATAAGACTCCATGGTAAGGGGACAGGTTTTTTAAAACATGAGAAACCTTGGAAGATGGTTCTCTTGAAAATGGCGGGAAACGACGGTTGCGAAATTATTTGGTAATTTTCCTTTTAATGTCTACAGTGACTATTTTGTGTTTAATATCACGTTAAATTAATCGGAAAATGTTCGCAAATGACAGTACGGTGAAGTTATTGGATTATTTATGCAAGATTTGAAGTTTCAAGCTTTTATCAAGAGTTCCCGCTCCGAGCTCGGGAGTGAACGTGACTGTCGAGCTGCTTCGTACAGAGTGACGACGCTACGGCGACTCCTCTGGATGAAGACATGAAGACGCGGCTACCCAGGGTGAAGACGCTACTGCGACTCCCCTGGAGGAAGTCAAGTCAAAGTCAAATTTCTTTATTGCAAGTAAACACGTTGAGTACATTTTTGCACGTCAATATATTTTTGAATTTACATTTACACCACTTTGCAAGGAAAAGGTGCCAACGCTGAGGAGAGAAAGTGGCAAAAAACTCTCAGCAACACATCTTTTAAAACAATGATAATACAATTATTACTTAATAACTATATAGGTGCATAACTAGGTATTACTATTGTTAGTAAGTCTATCCCTCATGCGGAACCGGTGACACACGAAGATAGAAGACTATTGAATATATTGAATTTGGGTCAGAATCCACTGGTCTCCTGAAATTCGCACCCTGTGCCCACTCGTCCCCTAAAATATTTGAGGTTTCCACTCGTCCCCTGAACTGTTATTTTTTTTAATAATTTATATTTCCTCGCGCTCTACTATTTTAAAGATTTCTTTTTCTTTGAATTTATCAACGATACAATATAATTTTCATAATACAAATTAATTTCGTTAAAGTTTTGTTCACAAATGTACTGTGTCAGCGCTATTTATGTAAAAATATGGCTGGTTGTTTATCAGCAGGTGCCGAAGACTGAGCAGGGGACGAGTAGGTACCTTAAAAATAAATTAATATTGCCTCGTCTCCTGCCGGGGGACCAATGGGCACCTATATAGGAGCCGAATCTACAACTTTTAATCCGGGGGACGAATATTAGGGGACCAATGGGTTCTGACCCTTGAATTTTCTGTAACATAACATTGGCAAATAGCGGACTGTCGAGTCCATTAATAAAATAAATAAATAATAATAACCTTGGGAGATACACAATAAAAGAGTTTCAATATTTTCATCATATTTTATTTTGATGACCTTGTACGAGTTACATGGAAAAGTCCACCTAATCAATAACATACAATGCATATATGCACGTTAATAATTAATATAAGAGATATATAATTAATTCATATAATAATATATACACATTCATAATGAACAGCTTCGATTCGCTGTTTCCAATCAACGCATGATGGCAACAATGATAGATCTGCCCCCTTACCTTGAAGTCTTATAGCAGTATTACTTTCATAATACTTTGTTACTTCGTACAATGACGACCTTAAAGTAAGCTCATTAAGGTCGATATTGTACGAAGTAATAAAGTATTATGAAAGTAATACTGCTATAAGAGTTAAATGTAAGGGGGCTGACTTCCTAATCAGTGGCCTTGATTTTCGGTAACGCTAGAATAGCAAGAAAAATACTTATATTGACATTTGCCACAATATAGGTACACAACAAGTGTCTTATTTTGCAAACAAATATGATCGTCTAATTACCTGTTATGATGTAACACTGAAGGAACTGATTGATCGAACCTGTTCATCATTGTGAAAATAAAGTGATCCGATTTAATAATGTGGAAATAACTATGCAATAATCACAGAGCAGCTTAAAATGTTAGTACTTCCCGTATTTGTTTACAAAATAAGACACTTGATTTGGGCTTTGGTTTAAGTTATATATATTGTGCATTGAAAAATGCTAATCCTAAACATATGTTTTAAGGCGCCAGCTGTCAAACTCGAGCATGAGACAGAAGATGTCCCGCAGCGGCGGAGTGAAGAGCACGGCACAGTGACTCCATATTTTTATTTTTATTAATTTTTGATGAATAAAAATACGTCAACAATAATCACATTTTTCGAAAACAACCTGTCGTATTTATAATACCCTACATTTTGATATATATTTTGTATGAATAACTATTTCGGTTTAGATATAATTTTCATTTTAAAAGACATGGAAGAGGTGTGTTTGCGATTTTTTTCTATCGAGCGAAGTTTGTCCAATCGTGTATCGGTATTCATCAGTCTCTAAATAGACACCCCAAGATTGCTATACATTTTTTTCAGACGTTTAAATTTAGTAGTTAGTGCCGTAGCCTTCAAAGAAAAACTGAAAATACGCACAATATTTTACTAGCAATAACGAAATCAAGTCACTTTAGCTTTTTTTAAAAACACCCGACAATCGCTGCCATATCTTCGTCCTTTTCTAACACGATCGAATACCAATATGAGTGAAAAGGATGGAGTACTATGCTACCAATCAGGTCAAGCGTAATTTAATGAACAGTACACAATATTTAGTGGGTTTTAAAACGATGGTGGCTGGCAGAGTCCAGCACTGGACTGACATAGGCTGATGCTGAAGTTGCATCACAAGTACCAGGAGCCCATGACTAGCCCGGAGTCTCACTATGTCTCACTCAACACCCGCTGTGTCCACTCGTTCCAAAGCCCCAGCTCTGTAAGTCCCATTACAAGTACCAGGGCACTATGAGCCGCCTGGAGTCTCATTAGCCTGGTGTCTGTGGGGCGAGTGCGGCGCGAACACCGGCGTCGAGCGTCGCGTCTTGTAAAGAGACCTTAGGCCAGCAGTGAACTGATACTGACTAATGATGCTGAAGTTGCATTCCAAGTACCAGGAGCCCATGACTAGCCCGGAGTCTCACTATGTCTCACTCAACACCCGTTGTGTCCATTCGGTCCGAAGCCCCAGCTCTTTGAGCCACATTACAAGTACCAGGGCACTATGAGCCGCCTGGAGTCTCATTAGCATGGTGTCCCGCGTGTGTCTGTGAGGCGAACCACTAACGTAACGTAAGAACGTTATTATAATTGTTATTATAACAATATTCCACGAGAAATATATTCTAATATCACGAATCGTACACTAATGATTAAAGTACAGTCATTCTTATAATAAGTACAGTGCGCATCAGATTACAAGGTTTAATTTTATTAATGATCAGCTACTTTCCAATGTAGCTAATTGTGTAGTGGCGTCGAATCCTAATCCTAAACGCACCTTTCCCTGTCGTACATATGCTACGTCGCGTAAGAGCGAGCAGGACGACACGCTTAGCGGCGACTAATATTAGCGGACGCAATATTGAATCGCTACAAATGTCATCCAAGGGTCGTATTTTAAATTAATTAGAACATGATGACAAATTTCTTGCCGTGGGCAGGACTTGAACCTGAGACCTTGTCTCCGTGACAGGTACTTATCAACTGAGCCACCACAGGCCACGTCCACCGACAATCTTCATCGTATTATACATACTTAAAGGGTATGTTGCGCAACTCCATCTACCGGACAATAGTAGTAGTATTCCGACAACCATGTCAACATTTGATTCAATGGTATTGCACTACGATTTTAAATCTTACGACGCAGATAATAAGAAGTGTTAAACTTGATCTGCTGTTAGCTACGAAGCGATCACGCTGTAGTGCGGTACAAAATGCGCACGACAGCCGGCCGGCAGGCGACGCTTAGTAACAACGAATTTTATTATTTGCGTATTTTTTAATGGAAATTTATGTTTTTTTTTGCACCAGTATTGTGTATATTATCACCCTTGAGTCGCGCGTCGTTGATAAAAACCAAAGCTTATATATCTGATGCAAACTGTAATCAAAGTACTTATTTATTGAACCATTTGTTTAAATATTAACAATTAAATTTAGAAGCGAATGACAACACGGTGTAAAAAGTTGTAAAAATAATTTGAACTATCACTCGCGGCCTATACAGGGTGATTGGAAATTCGATACATTCCTTGAAAGGGGTGACACTAGAGGTGGTTTGCAACAAATTAGGCAATATTAACGAGGGGGCGAAAATGAGTGGTTTCTGAGTTCATCATCATCAGTCTATTTATATGTCCCCACTGCTCGGGCACAGACCTTCCCTTACATCGAGGGAGCTGGGGAGCTGTTGGCGGATTTCACATGCCTTAGATTTTCTTTTCTTCTACGACATGCAGGTTTCATCACGTTTTCCTTCACCGTTTTGAGAGCACTCGGTAAATGTACGTAAGTTTTTCCGTCGAAAAAACCGAGGATAACTCATTGGTACATGGCTGCCCTGGCTGGGAATCGAACCTGGGACCTCTATATTGCAAGTCCATTGACCCAACCACTGAGCCACCGAGCTCTCCAGGTTTCTGAGTTACGGTAGTTTTAATTCTATTTAGGAATTTTCAGACTTGTTCACAAAAAAAATTGATGTTCAAAAACTGCTCCACTCTGAGCATTGAAATAATACTTTTCTGAAAGCTGATAAAGTAGAGATTACCTTAAAAAAATGCATGTCTAAAATTCCCATTAACTCAAAAATAAAAGGTCATAAATCACGAGGTTTGAATTTTTTATCAATGATATGTTTAAACAATTATTTACTCATAAATATAAGTATTATTAGTACATAAATAACTTTACTATTTATGTAGGTAGGTACTTATCTTAAGTACCAGCTAATGATAAGTATTTAATATTGCTCAACAAGCTACCTATTCATACGCCGAATTCTCTACCCAGAGGTTGTCTGGAAGAGATCGCTTTGAGCGATAAGACCGCCAATTGTATTAGCCAATTTCTTATGTGTAATACTTATTTATTTTATTTTTGCAATAAAGAATATTTATCTTATTAATTAGATAAAACGGGAATTACCGTGTTAAACATTTATTATTGATGTCTCGATATTTCGCCAGCATTGCAGCCATCATGGTCACGAGTGTCTAGTCTACTTCCCGTTTTATCTAATTAATATGTATACAAACCGTGAAAGTTTAAAAAGTAATATTTATCTTATCTTTTATCTTTAAATAAACTCAGAAACCACTTATTTTCGACCCCTCGTTAATATTGCCTAATTTGTTGCAAACCACCTCTAGTATCACCCCTTTCAAGGAATGTATTGAATTTCCAAACCTGTATATTGTGGGACCCGTAAAATGGTCGCTGGCCTCTCTATAGCCGTTTAAAGACATCGGATTATATGCACTTGCATATGTCACAGTCAACTGGTTAAAATTGATTGGTGACAAGAGATCGGGTGCGTCCCTCGGCCAACGAATAAGTTTGGCCATACAAAGGGGTAACGCAGCCGCTCTCTTGGGCCCCCTGCCGCATGGGAGCGACTTGGACGCGGTGCTCTACCTGGGACTGGTAGAGGACACTCACAGCTGGAATACCGCGTACAAGTAGGTACTTTTATTATTTTTTAAGTATTATATTTTTAAATTTTTTATATCATTTTTTGTTTTGTTTATGTAAATATGTTATTGATTTGTTATTATATGTGCCTATAACATTTGAAGAGTTCCCTCGATTTCTCCATGATCCCATCATCAGATCCTGACCTGATGAATATGGGACCACCTGGGAGGTATACCCATTCAAACAAAAAAGAATTTTCGAAATCGATCCAAGCGTCTTCGAGTAATCAGGTAACATACATAAAAAAAAAGATTTCGACGAATTGATAACCTCCTCCTTTTTTTTGAAAGTAGGTTAATAAATAAAGAATATTACATCATTTTTAGACCTTGTTAAAATATATCCAATGTACAGTCCAGACTCAAGACTCAACTTTTTAACAGTTTTATTATAATAGATTTAAGTGCATAGAATCCGACGTCATGTCACATCCAATTGCAACTTGCAATTCAATTGCAGTTATAAGCTAAGGCCTGGTTACATGTCTACTTATTTTTAACGATAATCAATGTTCACACTTTACTAAATTGTTTCCTCAACTAAGCTAAAAGCTTGTACGGAACCGTAGCGTTCCCAAAAAAGTTCTACTTAGACCCGTTTATTTTTACAGACATTGAGCGTGTCAGACACTGACAAAAGTCATGATGACAAAATGAGGAGGTTCCTTTAAAAATTTGACTATTCCCACTTTGTTATCATTAGTTATATATTGTGCACATAAGTATGTATATTTTCTCGATCCCGGACAAGCCAGGCTGGAAGAAATCTCTTTATTAGAGATAAGCTCGACCAATGTACATACATTATCTTGTTAGTAATAATTTTTGTGTGCAAAGTATAAACAACAACTATTCCGTTTTTTTTTGGTTGACAACATTAAATTAACACGCAGCGAATACAAGAGTTTCTCAAAGTGCTTTTGAAAATGGCGGGAAACGACGGTTGCGAAACTATTTGATAATTTTCCTTTTAATGTCTACAGGGACTATTTTGTGTTTAATATCACGTTAAACTAATCAGAAAATGTTCGCGAGTGACAGTACGGTGAAGTTATTGGATTATTTAGGCAAGATCTGAAGTTTCAAGCTTTTATCAAGAGTTCCCGCTACAAACCCGGGAGTGAACGTGACTGTCGAGCTGCTTCGTCCAGAGTGATGACGCTACGGCGACTCCTCTGGATGAAGACATGAAGACGCGGCTACCCAGGGTGAAGACGCTACTGCGACTCCTCTGGAGGAAGATAGAAGACTATTGAATATATTGAATTTTCTGTAACATGACATTGGCAAATGACGAACTGTCGAGTCCATTAATAAAATAAATAAATAAGAACACTTAAAACTTAGTGTCAATACTGTCAATAAACTCTTTGACTGAATAATATTCGTTATCCAATAACAGGTTTCTCAGACGGCGACTAATATTGCATAGAATAACAAATAATATTTTGTACGCCACGGCACATGTCTGACACGGCAATGTCTGTAGATATAAACGGACCTTTACACGTGTAAACAGTTTACTTTACAAAAGTTACGATATATGTTATTTTAGTCAACACTAAAATAACAGAATACAATGTCATTGAAAAAATAATAATTATTAATAATTACCTACTACAATATTAATTAAAAATGCATTACTTATTAGTATTAGTAATTAATTAATTGTTATACCTTGGTTTTTTTAACTTATTGGTTACCTGTATACAAATACTAACTTAAACATGGAGGTAAAAATTTCGCCGCGTTCTATGGACAGAGCCTAAAGTGTAAATATGGCTTACTCCATACGCCGTTCCTTGCTTTTATTCGCAATTATTTTCCATACAATTATTTAAGGGCCTTCCACGAGCCAACTAGCGCCGCCAATCTTGAAAAAAATAATATCTTCCAATTTAATCAATTTTATTAAAAAAGCTACTTACAAAATGTTTATTAGGATGAATACTATTTTTCAATATCCAATACATGGCATAATTGCGACAAGCTAAGTCGTAGTTCACAAATGTGCCAAAAACGGCCGTTTTTTGCAATTATGCGAACTACAACTTAGCGAAATTGAATCACGTTATAAATAAGCATTTAAAAAATAGTATTTATCGTAATAAACATTTTGTAAATAGCCTTTTTTAATAAAATTGATTATATTGGAAGATATTATTTTTTTAAGATTGGCGGCGCTAGTTGGCTCGTGGAAGGCTCTTAAAAGAAATTATTATAAAAACCAAAAAAACTGCATTAAATTTTTACCTTCATTTCCGATATTATATTCCAACGTGCGTTGCAATAACAACTTTTATAGGGGAGCATGTTTCCCAACGTTTTATCGTTCATTACCACCGGCAGTGCAGTGAAGGCCCCTCTAGGTGTCTGCTATCCGGCGCCAGATGCAGCAAAAACTCCACAATTTACTCTGGAATCAAAAACAAAGACTCATTTTCTTCAATACATTAACCCCCACTTGCAACATAAGATAAATCTAGAGTTAGTTACTTAACCCGAGCAAAATGTATGGAGATTTCTCGGGTTAAGTACTTAACCCAGGGTTATCTCGAGATTTCACCCTTAATGTATTACCAGCTGACCCGACAGACGTTGTCCTGTCTCCTATGAATAATCAAAACGAACTGTCAAACGCGCGAAGTAAATACTCGTTTAATTTCTTAATTTTTCAAATGACGTTTAATTAAAGAAAATAAAAAGAAGAAAGAAAAACAGGTTTATTTAACACTACATACTATACACTACATAAAATCATACAAGACAATAATAATATATATAAACACACCGATTAATCAAGAACAGATACTTATAATAATAATAGAAACAGACTCGCTCTATAGACCAGACTGACTGACCCACCAACACCCCAAACCAATAGCCACAATTAAGTTGTAACTTCCAATCACTGCAATAGTTTATGCACCTGACGGGGTCTGTCATTGAGTGCAGTCAGATGCGCTCAGAGACGGGTCCCGCTAGGTGCATCACATATCCCTTCAAATTAAAGTTCTCTAAGGGGCCTCTACGCGTTGGACCTATGTCTCCGTGCAAGCCTTTCAAAGGACCGGGTTTTCTTAAACCCGTGAAACCTGGAGAGATACATAATAGAAACAGATACTATCGTGCAGCATGCAGTGGTAAAAGGGGCCGAGCTCAGCACAGTGGTGTGGCAGGCCACAGAGCTGGTTTTCAGTTCGTCCCCCAGTGGTTACACGGACGCCAGCGGCGGCGCGGCGCAGTAGGTGCTCTCGAATCGCGTGTGAGGTTTTGTGTGTATGTATGTATGCACGTACGTATGTAGGGGAGGGTGTATATAAGGGTGTATGAATATATTTACGTAATTATAGTAGTTAGTGCCGTAGCCTTCGTAGAAAAGCTGATAATCCGCGCATACGAAGCCTTAAGTTATGGCGTGCGTGACCAAGGGATATAGATTTGAGACTCTGCGAGGGGATGGATAATAGGGAGTCCAGTATTTTTTTAATTTTTATTGTATAATCGTTGTTTAATTTTCATTGTGTGAATTTTATTATATAGTTACCTATTAAGTCCACAGTGAATTAGTTTTTTAACTGTAATGCTGTGTTACCATATTTTAAATAAATAAAATAGGTGGTAAATCGGCGTAGGTGGAGCGACGATATCGTTAGATACAGGGATGGGTGGCTGGAAGAGGCTCAGGACAGGGATGGATGGAAGAGGAGGGGGGAGACCTTTGCCCAGCAGTGGAACAATTTATAGGTTCATAAAAAAAAAATAGGGATAAAATAAACGGATATCACTCACTTATATTGAAGCCTCATTCTAAGCCTACTGCATGAATAAAACTATACACCTACCGTGTGCCAATCGCTGCGGGGCTGATATCATAGCAGGTTACAGCAGCGGCAGTACCTCGGCCGCGCGCCCGCGCCCGCCACGGGCGGCGTCACCGGCGCGAAGTATGCGTGCACCTTTATGTTGGGCAGGTGGTTCTGGGAACAAAATGACACTTATTAGTATGTTTAAACGTTTGGGAGCGATGCTACAGATATAACAGATGCACATGTTAAACTTATAAGGGGGGACCAATATTAAATCAGTTCCCTGGGTGAAGTGAAGCCCCTGCCTGTTACCTACCCTCAGTTTCCTGTGTAAGTTACGTGTCCTACCATCAGTTTCCTGGGTAAGTCATTATTACCTACCCTTAGTTTCCTGGCTAAATTATGTTACCTACCCTTAGTTTCCTGGGTAAGTTACGTTACATACCCTCAGTTTCCTGTGTAAGTTACGTTACTACCCTCAGTTTCCTATGTAAGTTACCTACTGTTACCTACCCTCAGTTTCCTGGGTAAGTTACTATTACTTACCCTCAGTTTCCTGGGTAAGTCATTATTACCTACCCTTAGTTTCCTGGGTAAGTCACTTTTAGCTACCCTCAGTTTATGGGTAAGTTATTACTTACCCTTAGTTTCCTGGGTAAGTTATGTTACCTACCCTCAGTTTCCTGGGTAAGTTACGTTACTTAGCCTCAGTTTCCAGGATAAGTTATATTACCTAACCTCAATCCCTGGTTAATAGAATCCCCTGGCTGCAACGTACCCTGAGTTTCCTGATTGCGTTCCTGGTGACCAGCTGGCAGTCGTAGAGTTCGATGAGCTGCAGGTTGTGGCACGAGGTGAGGTGCTCCAGCGCGCCGTCAGTCACCAGCGGACAGTTGTCCAAACCTGGAGACAACATTAAACGTACAAACATACAGAAATAAACAAAGAGAAATAAAGCTTATAGCTTTTTTAATAAAATTGATATCACGCCATGGCCCACGTAGTGACGAAGGCGGCCGGTGGATAGTTTGCTGCATTGAATGTATGCCAGGATATGTGTGCTATTGTACACCAGGATATGTGTGCTATTGTATGCCACGATATGTGTGCTATTGTATGCCAGGATATGTGTGCTATTGTATGCCAGGATATGTGTGCTGTTGTATGCCAGGATATGTATACTATTGTATGCCAGGATATGTGTGCTATTGTATGCCAGGATATGTGTGCTATTGTATGCCAGGATATGTGTGCTATTGTATGCCAGGATATGTGTGCTATTGTATGCCAGGATATGTGTGCTATTGTATGCCAGGATATGTGTGCTATTGTATGCCAGGATATGTGTGCTATTGTATGCCAGGATATGTGTGCTATTGTATGTCAGGATATGTGTGCTATTGTATGCCGGGATATGTGTGCTATTGTATGCCAGGATATGTGTGTTATTATATGCCAGGATATGTGTGCTATTGTATGCCAGGATATGTGTGCTATTGTATGCCAGGATATGTGTGCTATTGTATGCCAGGATATGTGTACTATTGTATGCCAGGATATGTGTGCTATTGTATGCCAGGATATGTGTACTATTGTATGCCAGGATATGTGTGCTATCGTGTGCCAGGATATGTGTGTTATTGTATGCCAGGATATGTGTGTTATTGTATGCCATGATATGTGTGCTGTTGTATGCCAGGATATGTGTGCTATTGTATGCCAGGATATGTGTGCTATTGTATGCCAGGATATGTGTGCTATTGTATGCCAGGATATGTGTGCTATTGTATGCCAGGATATGTGTGCTATTGTATGCCAGGATATGTGTGCTATTGTATGCCAGGATATGTGTGCTATTGTATGCCAGGATATGTGTGCTATTGTATGCCAGGATATGTGTGCTATTGTATGCCAGGATATGTGTGCTATTGTATGCCTGGATATGTGTGCTATTGTATGCCAGGATATGTGTGCTATTGTATGCCAGGATGTGTGCTATTGTATGCCAGGAAATGTGTGCTATTGTATGCCAGGATATGTGTACTATTGTATGCCAGGATATGTGTGCTATTGTATGCCAGGATATGTGTGCTATTGTATGCCAGGATATGTGTGCTATTGTATGCCAGGATATGTGTGCTATTGTATGCCGGGATATGTGTGCTATTGTATGTCAGGATATGTGTGCTATTGTATGCCAGGATATGTGTGCTGTTGTATGCCAGGATATGTGTGCTATTGTATGTCAGGATATGTGTGCTACTGTATGCCAGATCGCTATGTGTGCTATTGTATGCTTGTATCGCAGCATATGTAAGTCCATCGTCTTTGCCTACAGGGGTAAAAAGGGCGTGAATGAATGAATGAATATTGGAAGATATTTTTTTTTTAAAGATTGGCGGCGCTAGTTGGCTCTTGGAAGGCTCTTAAAGTAAGCTTATTAAGGACGTCATGTACGAAATAATAAAGTATTATTGAAGTAAGGTAAGTTAAGTAATGTTAAGCAAAGAACTCACCAAGTACCGTGAGATGTTCCGCGGCGCACGGCGACAGTGAGAGCTGCTTTATCCCGTAGTCCGTTATCAGCTCGCAGTGGGACAGCGTCTGATAAACATCAGCCAATAATCAATACGCAGTTACAACAAGAAGAATAGAAAATATTAGAACATGATGAAAAAATTCTTGCCGTGGGCAGGACTTGAACCTGCGACCTTGTCATTCCGTGACAATCACGTTCTAATTAATTCACCGAGCATGGATAATGCGTATTTCAAATTAATATAATAATAATTACAATAGAGAAATGGACTAAAATAATACCAACATGGACAGGAGCACCCGGGAAAAGACACCGAGGGAGACCAAAGGAAAGATGGCTGGACGAGATAAATAAAACTGCTGGTATAAATTGGATAGAGAAGGCCAATGACAGGGAAACTTGGTGTAAAATGGAGGAGGCCTTTACTCGTTGAGATGTCCTTAATATTAGATAATATAAATGCAAATAATTAAATTAGTATAAACACATGACATAATTAATATTTGACTAAGTTATTTTATAAATGAAATGTACAAATGAAATATATTAAGGAAAAAGCTATAATAATAATAATTACAATAGAAAATGTTAAAAACCCTAAAAACCCGACTGCATCATTAGTTTGATTAAATTATTATATCCTATGTCACTCCTACAATCCAGACGAATCTACCGACACCTCATATGTTACAATCCATCAAGCCGTTTAGGCTGCGGGCCGGGACTAAGACTATATACTCACATAATATGGTCTGTCTCAATCCAATTATGAAGTATTCTATATTTATTTGAATGCCTTCTACTCTTTATCATTCATTATCATTCATCATCATCATCAGTCTATTTATATGTCCCCACTGCTCGGGCACAGACCTTCCCTTACATCGAGGGAGCTGGGGCCATAATCCACCACGCGGGCCCAGTGCGGGTTGGCGGATTTCACTTGCCTTAGATTTTTTTTCTTCTACGACATGCAGGTTTCATCACGATGTTTTGAGAGCACTCGGTAAATGTACGTAAGTTTTTCCGTCGAAAAAACCGAGGATAACTCATTGGTACATGGCTGCCCTGGCTGGGAATCGAACCTGGGACCTCCATATTGCAAGTCCATTGAGCCACCGAGCTCTCATTAATGAATGATAATAAATAATTCAATCAATCTTATGACGCAGCCGTTTTTTTTTTAAATTTCTACTTGTAAGTTTTATTACAGTGGCTTTTAGTATTTGTCATAATTGCCATGTGTGGTTGGTATTCTTGACAAAATATCGTCTTATTTGTATGTACGTCCAGTATTCGGCAAATACGACAAACATCCCATAGCGACTACGAACAGCCAAGTGAAGTGCTACCATTAGACTTAACTTATTTGGCAGAAAATGTCACTAACCAGTTTCTCCAGCCGTGGACATCCCATGGCGAGATGAATGAGGGTCGCATCTGTGATTAGCACACACTCCTCAAGGTCCATACGCTCCAGGAGACGACAGCTCTGAGGGAGAAAGAACATCTTCATCAGCTGTCCTCGGGCCTCTCCCAAGGCGCGATACTCGCCCCACAGACACACGCGGGACACCAGGCTAATGAGACTCCAGGCGGCTCATAGTGCCCTGGTACTTGAGAGCTCGGGCTTCTGACCGAGTGGAGACAGCGGGTGTTGAGTGAGACATAGTGAGCAATCCTGGCATACAATAGCAAACATATCCTGGCATACAATAGCACACATATCCTGGCATACAATAGCACACATATCCTGGCATACAATACAACACTAATCCTGGCATACAATAGCACACATATCCTGTCATACAATAGCACACATATCCTGACATACAATAGCACACATATCCTGGCATACAATAGCACACATATCCTGGCATACAATAGCACACATATCCTGGCATACAATAGCACACATATCCTGGCATACAATAGCACACATATCCTGGCATACAATAGCACACATATCCTGGCATACAATACAACACTAATCCTGGCATACAATAGCACACATATCCTGTCATACAATAGCACACATATCCTGACATACAATAGCACACATATCCTGGCATACAATAGCACACATATCCTGGCATACAATAGCACACATATCCTGGCATACAATAGCACACATATCCTGGCATACAATAGCACACATATCCTGGCATACAATAGCACACTAATCCTGGCATACAATAGCACACTAATCCTGGCATACAATAGCACACATATCCTGACATACAATAGCACACATATCCTGGCATACAATAGCACACATATCCTGGCATACAATAGCACACATATCCTGGCATACAATACAACACTAATCCTGGCATACAATAGCACACATATCCTGTCATACAATAGCACACATATCCTGACATACAATAGCACACATATCCTGGCATACAATAGCACACATATCCTGGCATACAATAGCACACATATCCTGGCATACAATAGCACACATATCCTGGCATACAATAGCACACATATCCTGGCATACAATAGCACACATATCCTGGCATACAATACAACACTAATCCTGGCATACAATAGCACACATATCCTGTCATACAATAGCACACATATCCTGACATACAATAGCACACATATCCTGGCATACAATAGCACACATATCCTGGCATACAATAGCACACATATCCTGGCATACAATAGCACACATATCCTGGCATACAATAGCACACATATCCTGGCATACAATAGCACACTAATCCTGGCATACAATAGCACACTAATCCTGGCATACAATAGCACACATATCCTGACATACAATAGCACACATATCCTGGCATACAATAGCACACATATCCTGGCATACAATAGCACACATATCCTGGCATACAATAGCACACATATCCTGGCATACAGTAGCACACATATCCTGGCATACAATAGCACACATATCCTGGCATACAATAGCACACATATCCTCGCATACAATAGCACACATATCCTGGCATACAATAACACACATATCCTGACATACAGTAGCACACATATCCTGGCACACAATAACACACCCTCATCCAATTCTATCTAACATCCTCGTACATTCAACGCAGCTAACCACTACGTTTAATGCTTAAAAATATTAACTTCTAATTACAAGTTCCTCTCACCCTGGCCAACGCCTGGAAGCCAGCATCAGTGAGCTGCCCGCACTGCGCCAGCTCGAGGGTCACCAGGTCGGGGCAGTGCGCCGCGAGCGCGGTCAGAGAGCTGTCAGTCAGCTGGGAGCAGCCGCTGACGCACAGCCGACGCATTGCCGGACCCAGCTTCGTTACCGAGTCGTCTGTTAATGTCTGCAATAGAGTTGTTGGTCGGTCATAGTGCCCTGGTACTTGTAATGTGACTTAAAGAGCACAGCGGGTGTTGAGTGAGATATATTGAGACTCCAGGCTAGCTATGGGCTCCTGGTGCTTGGAATGCAACTTCTTCATCATCATCATCAGCCCGTATCTGTCCTCGGGCCTCGGGAAATCATACTAATGAGACCTCCAGGCGGCTCATAGTGCCCTGGTACTTGGAGAGCTGGGGCTTCGGACCGAGTGGACACAGCGGGTGTAGATAAAGACATAGTAAGACTCCGCGTTAGCTATGGGCTCCTGGTACTTGTAATGCAACTTCCTTAAAGACCTGGGGATTGTGTGACACATAGTGAGACTCTGGGATAGCCAGGGCTGCTGGTACTTGTAATACAATTTGATCACATCATCAGCCCATAGATGCCCGACTGACTGACGATATTAGATGGCCCGATTCCAGGGTCAGTGTGTCCTCCCCCTCTCTTCGGACTTCACATAACCCTAGGACGTGCCAGCGTATCCTCTCCAACTCTACTTCGAGTTCCGTGACATGATCGTCCAGCCGCAGAGTTCGTCCGTTGTACGTAGCCAGGGTCAATTTTGTTTGGCAGCCTCCCGTAACCCGGGGATTCTTAGCACCCCCTGCCCCGCCGTTACCGTAGCCGCTGCCTTGGCTAGGAATAGCGGGGCGGCCGGGAACTGGGGGCCGGGGCCTTGTGGTGTCACTCATATTTGGGAGGTGATGCCCGTAATCGCCACGCTGGGCAAGCGGGTTGGCGATCGCAGAGCCGGCCACCTCGCGCCGGTGACGCTGCTGCCCGTCACCGACCTGCTGCACTTGGCGCCGGCACGGTGCGAGCTGGGTATACCGCCAACTGTCGGTCGCCAGAGCCCCGTCCGTGAGACTGATATCAGTCATGCTGCAACTTCGTATGCTTAGAGGTCGCTGGCTACTATAGACCTCCACGAAGTACTGTCAATGTACTGGGAGGCAGCTCTTACAGCGTCAGTTACAACCCTGGTATATACCAGTGTACTCACGTCGCAGCCTTGCACGTTGAGCACCTCCAGGTCCGGGCAGCGCGTCGCCAGCGACGACACGGCGCGGTCGTTCACGTTCTTACAGCCTGAATACAATGACAAGGTTTAAAAATCATTAACATTCTAAAAGAAAAATATCATTTCAAGATTTTGTCTCTAGTAGAAATTTTTCGTAGTAAATTCTGTGAAGAATAAATATTTTGTGTAAAATTAGACATTCCGGAAGTACTGGGCTTTGACGGTCTACAGTGGGTGTTTTGTGTTTAATATCACGTTAAATTAATCAGAAAATGTTCGCGCATGACAATACGGTGAAGTTATTGAATTATTTATGCAAGATCTGAAGTTTCAAGCTTTTATCAATAGTTCCCGCTACAAGCTCGGGAGTGAACGTGACTGTCGAGCTGCTTCGTCCAGAGTGATGACGCTACGGCGTCTCCTCTGGATGAAGACACGAAGACGCGGCTACCCAGGGTGAAGACGCTACGGCGACTCCCCTGGAGGAAGATAGAAGACTGTTGAATATATTGAATTTTCTGTAACATGACATTGGCAAATGACGAACAGTCGAGTCCATTAATAAAATAAATAAATAAGACACTAGATTTGTGCTGCGGTATACCTTGTCTAGGCACAGCAATACAAGAGACATATTTGATTATACCTCTGCAAATGAAGCTCCTGAGTTTGGGGCATTCCCTCGCCAGCGCCTCCACACCGTTCTCTGTGATTGACTGACACCAGGACACGTTCACATGGGTTAGGAGCTGAAACATGGAGTAGTAATTTTAGAATTAAAACTATATCATCATCATCATCAGTCTATTTATATCGCCCCACTGCTCGGGCACAGACCTTCCCTTACATCGAGGGAGCTGGAGCCATAATCCACCACGCGGGCCCAGTGCGGGTAGGCACATTTCACATGCCTTAGATTTTTTTCTTCTACGACATGCAGGTTTCATCACGATGTTTTCCTTCACCGTTTTGAGAGCACTCGGTAAATGTACGTAAGTTTTTCCGTCGAAAAAAACCGAGGATAACTCATTGGTACATGGCTGCCCTGGCTGGGAATCGAACCTGGGACCTTCATATTGCAAGTCCATTGACCCAACCACTGAGCCACCGAGCTCTCTAAAACTATATACTTATACTCATTTACTCGGCCTTAGGACTATGTAACACTTGGTTACGTCACGTTTCTTACATAACTATATATTTGTACACATTAATTATATATCAAATCACATGGCTGGGTGATGTGAGCGCAAAGAGCAGCACACTAACACTGCTCTTAAACCTAGTACATAATATGAATTTAATAATACTATTGTATAGCAGCTGTAAAGAGGCTTTGTCAGTCAGTGAATACAATTAGGGAATTTAATTACATTATTACAAAATAGAAAATAATTTATATCTGTCTTCGACTGTACCAATGAGTTATCCTCGGTTTTCTCGACGGAAAATCTTACGTACATTTACCGAGTGCTCACATAACGGTAAAGGAAAACATCGTGATGAAACCGGCATGCCGTAGAAGAAGAAAAAATCTAAGGCATGTGAAATCCGCCAATCCGCAGTGGGCCCGCGTGGTGGATCATGGCCCCAGCTCCCTCGATATAAGGGAAGGTCTGTGCCCGAGGAATGGGGCAATATAAATTGACTGATGATGATGACGACGTATTATACAAATTGTTAGATAGATAGATTGATTGATAGATAGACAAATATACAAACAGATAGATAGATATTACGTTATTGTGGATGTTATGGAAAGGGGAGCTTTTAGGAGGTGGACCTCTTTGGAAGGGGATGTTTTAGGAAGTAAATACGATTTTATATTAAAAAAAAACTGTCCGTCTTCATAAAATGTCAACTATCTAAAAGTTACCCTTCCTGAAAAGTCGATTTCCAAAAATATCTACGAGTTTTTTTGTTGTTGATATGGAAGCTTTTTAGTAAGTGTCCGTTAGGAAAGGGAACCGTTTAGGAAGTGAACCTTCTAGGAAGGGGGGGACCTTTTAGAAAGGGGACCTTCTCGGAAGGGGGAGGGACCTTTTAGACTAAGCTATTTACTCTATTACCTGACGATCATTTTTACAAATATGACTATATTTGACATAATGTACTACCTATATTATTGTATAGTATTTTATTATATATATCTACGAGTTTTTGTTGTTGATATGGAAGCTTTTTAGTAAGTGTCCGTTAGGAAAGGGACCTTCTAGGAGGGGGGGGGGGGGGGGGCTTTTAGGAAGGGGATCTCTTAGGAAATGGTCATTGTAAACGTAAAAAGTATATCTTACCGGACATCCATCCGCGAGAGCCTTCAGAGATATGTCTGTTATGCTGGGACAAGAGTCCAGGTTTATCCTGAAATTAGAAATGTCTGTCAATTATATTTATGAGAATCTCCACATTTTTGAGAGTCAGTCAAAAGACTGGGCGATGACGTCACAGAAATTATTATCAACAAATGTCAAATACAGACATGTCTCTCAAAAATTGAGTGTTATCCATGTGTTATTTTTCAAGCAATGGCTCAGTTAAATTGAATGACAGTATCCAAATGGCTACGCTGGGTGATTTAACAAACACAAAACTATAACAAAATGTACCAGGAGCCCATGACTAGCCCGGAGTCTCACTATGTCTCACTCAACACCCGCTGTGTCCACTCGGTCAGAAGCCCCAGCTCTGTAAGTCACACCCCCAGTACCAGGGCACTATGAGCCGCCTGGAGTCTCATTAGCATGGTGTTCAGCATATATCTGTTTGGCGAATGCGGCGCGTCGTGCCTTGTGAGAGGCCCAAGTCCAGCAGTGGACTGACACGGGCTGATGATAATGATGAAGTTGCATTCCAAGTACCAGGAGCCCATGACTAGCCCGGAGTCTCAATATGTCTCACTCCACCCGCTGTGTCCACTCGGTCCGAAGCCCCAGCTCTCCAAGTACCAGGGCACCATGAGCCGCCTGGAGCCCCCCTAGCCCGCGTGTGTCTGTGAGAGGCCCGAGGACAGCAGACGACTGATGATATATAAATATATCCTCACCTCTGCAGTTTGCTGCATCTCCTGCCCAGCGCCTGGCATGTCTGATCCGTCACCTTTTTGCACTTGTTTAAGTTCAACGCCTCGATGTTTGGGCAAGACTGATGATAAGAAAACAATCATTTATAAAATCTAAGATTGAGAATTTCTCAAAAACTTGCGCTTTAGAAAGAGCCTAAAGTATGAAGCCTAAAGTTAAGTAGAGCTTATTAATTGTCCAATCCACCCACTTATATCCATACTACTCCACCAATTTATATCCACCTTACTCCACTTAAATACACCCATCCCATGGATCCCACCTATATCCACACCTCCCAACCGGGGTTACGTCCACCTCAACACACCTACTCGTATATCCACACAACTCACATTTAACCAACCCAACATATCTCACTTATATCCCTCCGCCCCACGCTACTTATATCGCTCCTATCCACTTATATCCACTCTACTCACCCCACCCTACTTATATCCCTCCCATCCACTTATATCCACCCTACTTATATCAACCCCGACCCAACTAACTTTTAACCCTTTTTTTGTTGCCCAGGAGAAATACTTAATGTATACCACCCGTCCGGGGGAACGGGTGATTATGTTATACCGCCACCATGGACAGGACCACGGGGACACTTTCGGAAACTACCGTGGCCTTATATCCACCCAAACCATCTACGTATATCCACCTCCCCCCTGCCCACCTGAGCCAAGCTCTTCATGGATCCATCAGCGATGCTCTCGCAGCCGCGTAGCGACAGCTGCCGGAGGAAGCCGCCGCAACGCTGCGATATGTTCTCTATCACGGGGCCCTGGGAGTTACAGAATAGGTTTATGGTGGATATAAAGGAATGACGAGCTATGAGAGCTGTGTCGCTGTTATTAGTACACACGAATACAAAGATAAGTATACAGGGGGCCTCAATAAGGTTGAGATTTTCTCAAGAACTAGGGACAGAATTTAATAATTATTTTACAGTTACATAGTTTTAACTTTTATCTATCTAACAGGGTAATAATTTAGAACATGATGAAAAAATTCTTGCCGTGGGCAGGACTTGAACATGCGACCTTGTCATTCTGTGACACGCTTTTACCAACTGAGCCACCACAGGCCACGCCACGCCCACCGAAAATCTTCATCGCTTTGTACATACTTAAAGGGTATGTTACGCAATTCCATCTATCGGACAATAGTAGTGTTATTCCGACAACCATGTCTAACATTCGGTTAGAAACATGATTTATGATGATGCGCTCCTATTTTTACTCAGAATTTGAATTACGCATTATCCATGCTCGGTGAATAATTTCATCATGTTCTAATTTATTCACCGAGCATGGATAATGCGTAATTCAAATTCTGAGGGTAATAATTCTTGCAATAGGTCAAGTGGTTTTTGAGTAAATCTCAACTTTAAATCTCCTGTACACCTTTCTTTGTCTTCGACCGTACAATCGAAAACATAGAAAAGTATACAGGGGGCCTAGAAAAACAAACATAGAAAGGTATGCGAGTGTATTGGTTGTCTCTAAGATTGTGGGGATGTCTCTGATAGTGAGATGGTGTCTCTGAGAGCGTATTGGTGTCTCTGAGAGCGTATTGGTGTCTCTGAGAGCGTATTGGTGTCTCTGAGAGCGTATTGGTGTCTCTGAGAGCGTATTGGCGTCTCTGACAGTGTATTGGGGTATCTTATGGCGAATTGAAGTGCCTAAGGCGCGAATTCATAAACGCTATATAAAGTTATGCAACGGTTTAGGTGTCCTTATTTTAACATTTTTAAACGAAGTGTGAAAGGGATAGCAACACGATTTAATGGAAGGTTTATGAATAACAGCAAATGAATGTATTGGTGTCTCCAAAAAGTCTGAGGGTGTATCTACGAATGTATTGGTGTATCTGATAGTGTATTGGTGAGAGAGAGGGTGTGAGAGTGAGTGTATTATAGAAGACATACCTCCACATCCCTCTGAAAATCAAACAAGTCAATCCTCTGCCAGTTGGAGCCGTCCAAAGCGAGGATATTCCATAGCTTTGACACCTGCAAATATAATATAAGTTGTAATCATAGACCACTTACCCAATAGACATGAAATCGCTACTTGCAAGCGAGAAATTATGTCACCGATGAGCGCATAGAGACGAAGCGGGGGACAGGGGCGCCGTATTAAAGAGCTGCGTCCATGTCGATACTAAGGTGCCACGTGTTGTGAGGCAATGTTGCGCTCATGTGCGGGCAGACACGGGCGCACGCCTGCTACAGGGCTAGGGGGGAAGTGGGCTGTGTCTCTATGTGCCACGTGTCGCGAGGCAATGTTGCGCTCATGTGCGGGCAGACACGGGCGCCCTCCTGCTACAGGGCTAGGGGGGAAGTGGGCTGTGTCTCTATGTGCCACGTGTCGCGAGGCAATGTTGCGCTCATGTGCGGGCAGACACGGGCGCACTCCTGCTACAGGGCTAGGGGGGAAGTGGGCTGTGTCTCTATGTGGCACGTGTCGCGAGGCAATGTTGCGCTCATGTGCGGGGGCAGACACGGGTGCACGCCTGCTACAGGGCTAGGGGGGAAGTGGGCTGTGTCTCTATGCGCCACGTGTCGCGAGGCAATGTTGCGCTCATGTGCGGGCAGACACGGGTGCACGCCTGCTACAGGGCTAGGGGAGAAGTGGGCTGTGTCTCTATGTGCCACGTGTCGCTAGGCAATGTTGCGCTCATGTGCGGGGGCAGACACGGGTGCACGCCTGCTACAGGGCTAGGGGGGAAGTGGGCTGTGATTGTAATGATGTCATTCATCATTCTTTATAAATAACAAGAGGGGTTTATAAACCAGTTGCGAGTACGCATTAAAAACGACTGTACAGTCGAAGACAGAGATAAGTGAAAACTAATTAGAATTTTCACAAAAAAGTAGCTAATGGCGTATGGCGCGCCTTTCAAGGAATCCTACCAGAATTTCCGATATATCTTCGGCATGACCACCTATAACACGATGTTGGCGTTACCTGAGCACACCGGCAGAGGGACACCACATCCAAATATGAGAGTATCCTGAGGAGTAGCTCCTTGGGCAGCTTCTTGTTTATGTGGTTGTCATCTTCACCCGTAAACCGGGCGATCTGGAACCAAAACAGATATAATTAAATCTCTTCCTCCATCTTTGGCATGCAGGTTTCTTCAAGATGTTTTCTTTCACCGTTTTGAGAGCATTCAGTAAATGTATGTAAGTTTTCCTTAGAAAAAAACGAGGACAACGCATTGGTTGGTACAGTGGAACACAGAGAATGGTGTACAGAAGAGTTTTTAAGGTTGAGATTTTCTCAAAAACTACTTGACCTATTACAAAAATGAATTCACTGTTAGATAGATAAAAGTTAAAACTATGTAACTGTAAAAGAATTATTAAATTCGGTCCAGTAGTTTTTGAGAAAATCTCAACCTTTTTGAGGCCCCCTGTATACTTATCACTGTACATGACTTGTCCAGGGATCCAACCTGGGACCTCCGTATCGTATCGTATCGTATCTCCGTTTCAGTGCAATCTGCACCACTAAGATTTTAGTGTATGAGGTGTAAGCTTGAATTCATTCGACAAATTGAACTGGAGGTTATACTCATGATAAATATCAAAACTGCTAAATAAATTGAACCGAGCACGTCACAAGTCACACAATGACCTTAGAAATCCCTCCATCCATCCATTAAGTCTAATTTCAATAAAGGAAACCGTTGTAAACAATTAAAATATCCTAAAAAACTCCAAAGCACAGTAACTAAGCACATGAATTTAAAAAAAAGTTGAATTTATTCTGCTGCCCTGTTTCTCTGTTCGTGCATCCAGCCGTAACCTAGTTTGTATTCTGTACCTTATATTATTGTAAATTATTACATTATGTATGACATAACCAAGTGTTCCCTAGAGCTAATAACATTGAATAAATGAAGTATTGAAGTATTATTGTAAATCATTTTTAATTTTTCCCCAAATTGTTTAATTTACTTAAACGCTGTGAAGAATTAATGTATGTCACAACTCAAAGCCTAACCATCCATTTAATTTTGTCGAATGATTTCAAGGCCACCCTGTACATATATCATGAGACTGGCTGACATAGAATACATGTTATGCTATAAAATTAGGCTTATCAAAAATTCCATAATCCTTTGCCTATAAAATAAAACTTTTATTAAAAGCATGGCTCCTTTGGCACTTTGTCAAAGGAACAAAAACCTAATTTCCGTGACACTAGAGGTCAGTCAAGGCCGGCGACTTGCAAAACACATGGATAACGGTATTATAGCATCGCCGCCGGGTTGACTGTCCGCCGTGAGGTCATTACTCTGACTAAGCTCACAAAGGCAAAGGATACGACATGAAATGGCTGAATGCAACGACGCCATAGCACAATACAAACCGGGAAATGAAAAAAAAAAGAAATAAAATCACTGGCTGAATGCAAAAAAAGGAAATAAAAGAAAAATAAAACAAAAAAGTTTCAAAATGGCTTTGTTTACATTACAACTACGTATTTATGTGTCGTCGTTTGTAATTACAATCAGTTAGATATTAATGTTTATTGATCTAAATGCGCTGATAAAGACTCGTGGGACAAAGGAACCTACAATGCGAAGTCAGCTGTTTATGAAAACACAAACAAAATGATAGAAAAACATCGATCGATTAGACTTACATCGAATTTATTCCTCCCGGAATAACTCATGTTAGGATACGGAGTCACCTTAGCCACAATGTTGGTTTTGTTAGCACTCGCGTCCTAAAAATTCACAATAAAAGCGAAACGTAGGACGACACAAATATGGAGGACTCAATTTTCGTTTTCGATTATTTTATTCGGTACACAGCAACACGAACTAATGAGTTGAAATCACACTGACAACTGATTTTGACATTGACAGTTTTTTTATTTCAGCAGAGTACAAAGTGTTGCCAGATCAGTTTTTCAAAATTCCGTAGGGCGAGGCTAATAAATCCGTAGATTTCCGTAGGCTGACTCTAGAAAAAGTCGTAATTCTACAGAATTTCTTTTTAAGCTGTCTGACTGAACGAACAAAACCATAAAATGTAATGAATAAGAAATTGAAAATTAGGACAAACTTAAAACTGGCACAATTTTTTTTTGGGTATAGTTTTACTTGTGCTCTCTTCTTAAACCGCACAAAATCCGTAGATTTGAAATAGTACTATATTCTTTATTTATGACAAATTAATAACATAAAAAATGATATAAAAGATTTGAAATTGATTTCGGCATATCCGTAAACAAGGCCTGAAATCCGAAGATCTACGGATTTTTTCGTAGGTCTGGTTACACTGAAAGAGCCGTTCAGGGTTGCCAGATTAGGGGGTTCCTCATAATTTAGGGGGGAAAAGGCTTTTGGGGAAGTTGGTATCGTTGGGGAATAAATTCTGTTATTCAGAGCATTAAAATATTTCTTTTTTTGTAGGTAGTACTTAATCTGCGCGAGCAAATGAAACACGAATTCGTAATTTTAAGATTTTAATATTAAAAATTAAGTAGCTAAAGTCATCGAGCTTAGTATTATAAACGCTGGCTAAAGTAATTAAAACATATGGTTAATTTTAAACTTGTTTTGTTGTTTAGTACTAAAGCAATTATTGATTTGAACCAGAGACCTCGCTATTCTGTGGCCCACTTTTTTCCAACAAAGCTACCGTGAAACGAATCATATCGGCGAAATCTACCCTCGGTTGGAATAGAAAGTGCCACGGAATGTCGAGGTCCACGTCAAATAGTAGTAAAAACTTTTTTCTCCAAAGTTAGGCCTTTTTAAATGGATCAGCAATAGGATTCTCGATCTTTTCGAATGGATAATATTTATGCGATTGCCAGAATGAAGGCAGGGTGTATCTCTTGTGGCTGTCGTAGGCAGAGATCGTGGAAATATCCGAGTCTTCGAGTTTGAAGTCAAAGATATTGATGTTCTCTTCCAGACGCTTCGGTTTTATGGTCTTTGGGACTGGTACTATGTTTCTGTCGACCTGGGAATAATACAATACAGTATATAAGACATACAGAGAAAGGGGGGTGACCGCGACTACCAATCGTGATCGTTATCGCTTTCAATTTGACACATGGACGCTATACATTGCTGCTATGTTTTTGCAAGTTTTAACAAACGACAACGAAACGCAGCAACGTATATCGTTCAAGTGTCAAAATGAAAACGATTGAAGTCGCGGTCCACTAGATAACAAAAGTGGTTGACATATTGAATCAGTAAACTGAAGTGTCAGTGTGCTGGTCACATCTGTCGTAGAACCGATAACCGATGGGGGAGACGAGTTCTCGAATGGATGCCATTAACGGGTAAACGTAGTGTGGGACCAGATGGAGGGATGACCTTCGCAAGATGGCTGGCAGAGGCTGGATGCAGAGGGCCGAGAGTAGGGTTAATTGTCATGCTTAAGATACGGGCTGAAAATGATGATGAAGTTGCATTCCAGGTACCAGGAGCCCATGACTAGCCCGGAGTCTCAATATGCCTCACATAACACCCGCTGTGTCCACTCGGTCAGAAGCCGCAGCTCTGTAAGTCACACCCCCACCCAGTACCAGGGCACTATGAGCCGCCTGGAGTCTCATTAGCCTGGTGTCGTGCTTTGTGAGAGGCCTGCCTCCAGCAGTGGACTGATACGGGCTGATGATGATGATAGAAACTTACCAACCAACGTAGCACCACCTGTGGAGTAGTCTTTCCGTGCTTCTTAGCAATTCGCACCAAGGCGGGATCGTCGATCTTGGGACCCGGGAGGTTCATGCCATATCTGTAATATTAATTGACAAGGTCTAACAACTATTAACATCCTAAAAGATAAATACCATTTCAAGATTTTGTCTCTCTGAATACGTTGAATTTTTTTCATTTTAACTTTTGAAAAAGTGGCATAAAAACTGTTGTAAAAGTTGGTTGGTGCCAAACAATGACATCAAGTGACAAGTTCATATTTTGTGGAATTGCGTAACCACACCATGATACTCGCCTAGCACGCGTGTATATATGTAAGTACGATGGAACGCAGAGAAATATGTACAGGAGAGTTTTTAGGGTTGATATTTTCTCAAAAACTACTTGACCTATTGCAAAAATTCTTTCACTGTTTGATAGATAAAAGTAAAAACTATGCAACTGTAAAAGAATGATTAATTTCAGTCAAGTAGTTTTTGAGAAAATATCAACCTTATTGAGGCCCCCTGTACACCTATCTCTGTCTTCGACTGTACATATAAATTATGGACTTGGGCACTTTTACTCCTAAGCGTTGGTTGGCACCTTTTCCTTGCAAAGTGTTGTAAATGAAAATCCAAAAATGCCTACTTGCAATAAAGATCTAAGATTCTGATTCTGGAGAGACATGTCTACCTAACTTTAAATAAAGTTCGAAATTATAACATTTCAAAGTCGCAATTAAGTTATTATTATCTTACCTGGCGACCAGCGACCCAAACGGACTGTACCCCATGACGACCAGTCCCTCGGACTGCGCGTACTCCACCAGCTCGGACTGCACGATCTGGGGGTGGATCTGGAAACAAATAATGGAGGAATGACCTGCGAAAGGTGGCCGTCAGGGACTGCAAGAAGCAGTTAATCGAGTTAAGTGTCGCGCCTTGGAAGATAAATGCGTCCAGCAGTGGATTGACACGGGCTGATGATGATGAAGTTGCAGCATAAGTACCAGGAGCTAGGATAACTAGCCCGTAGTCTTAATATATCTGACTCCACACCCGCTGTTTCCACTCGGTCAAAAGCTCCAGCTCTTTAAGTCACAGCACAAGTACCTGGGCACCATGAGCTTGGAGTCTCATTAGTCGAGTGTCGCGCCTTGGGAGAGGCCTACGTCCAGCAGTGGACTTATACATGCTGACGATGATGAAGGTTGCTTCAAAAGTACCAGGAGTCCATGACAAGCCCGGAGTCTTACTATGTCTCACTCCACACCCGCTGTGTCCACTCGGTCAGGAGCCCTAGCTCTGAAAGTACCAGGGCACTATGAGCCGCCTGGAGCCCCCCTAGCCCAGGCCGCGTGTGTCTGTGCGGCGGGCACCGGCGGGGCACCGGCGTTGGGCGCGCTACGGGAGTAATTTTCTCCAGAGTCAACAGTAGACTAGAGTACTAAATACCTCAATCTGCAGAGCCACCGGTTTGACAGTCCCTTCCCTGATGACCCTCCACACCCGCTGTGTCCACTCGGTCAGGAGCCCTAGCTCTGAAAGTACCATCAAAAGTACCAGGAGCCCATGGCTAACCCGGAGTCTCACTATGTCTCACTCCACACCCGCTGTGTCCACTCGGTCAGGAGCCCTAGCTCTGAAAGTACCATCAAAAGTACCAGGAGCCCATGGCTAGCCCGGAGTCTCACTATGACTCACTCCACACCCGCTGTGTCCACTCCGTCAGAAGCCCCAGCTCCAGTACCAGGGCACTATGAGCCGGCTGGAGCCCCCCTAGCTCGGGCCGCGTGTGTCTGTGGGGCGGGCACTGGCGTTGGGCGCGCTACGTGAGTAATTTTTTGACCTCCAGAGTTAACAGTAGACTAGAGTACTAAATACCTCAATCTGCAGAGCCACCGGTTTGACAGTCCCTTCCCTGATGACCCTCTGCAGTTGCTCCTTGTTGAAGTTCGAGACACCGATGGACCTGGCCAGCCCCAGGCGCTGCACGTCCTCCAGTCCTCGCCAGGTCTCCATATAGTCCACGTCGGAGTGACTGTAGTCGTCCTACATAAGTAATTGTGTCAGAGATTGGGCTGTATGCTCTAGTTAGCTTTACCTTTGTAAATGAGCCGTTTTCTTTTAGAATCCACCTTTAAGACTAGATGGCAGCACGAGTATAAAGAAAAAACGTCGAAGTTAATTAGTGTGTTTAAGTTTTCTCATTTCCCGAACATTTAGGGGACATTATTTCAACGAAGTAGTACGGACTGTACAGACAACAGCAGTTCAATGGCAACTTTGTAACATATAATTTTATTGTGTGTTTATGTTACCACCAACTAGGCTACAATCGCTGAACAAGAGACTATATATATGATTAATTTAAGAAATATCCCAGGGCGCCATTGTCACATGGAAGCATATCAAATTAAACGAATAGGTTTATCTGTTACTTAATTCTTTATTCCTATCAATTGGTCCCTTTCACAATCATGGTTTCGAAGCTAGTTAAAACTAGGCTTAATCTATCTTATTGTTACTATGACACAGACAAGTCAGTTGGACGGAACCTTAGTTCGTCCCTGAGGAGAAAGTTAGCACGTGTTACAGTAAAAATCTTATAGATAAACACTTTAAAATAGCTAAAAAGGATTCTACTTCCCATGGGAACGCATTACGGGTGCATCAGCCAGTCGTACTGCCAGTGACACCGCCACGTGTCACTTCCCTGGTCCTGGAGCGTCTCGCAATGGATCTCAGCTTCCCGGTGGGAAACTCAGCATCCTATCCCTCGCTATGCCGACTGTACCACAAGGAACCGTGGTCTACTTGTCCGTGACACGGGACAAAATGGGAGCCGATAGGTGATTCACCATATCCAGACTCTTCACTTCCCAAGCCTTATGAAAGGACCCAGTTAATGGGCTTATAGAAGAACTAAATTTTAAACTCTTGGCATCGGCCTGAAATTATACAATTCAGGCACTGACTTGCCCGTCATGTATCCTCTGGAGCAAAGTGAGTGCTCTTTGGGGCTTGGCCCTTATATAGTCTCGAACAGCGCCCCTGGCTTTCAGTAGACGAACTAATTTTGGAAGCTTCTAGAACAACGTGACCATGAACAATAGGCCCTAGGTTGTCTAGATTTAGTTCGGCCACTGGAAACCAGGTGTCGCTTCGGAAGAACTAGAAATATGGAAATATTTAAAATATAACGATTTAAATATGGTGGAACGTGTAAATTAAATGTATCATGAAAAATAAATAATACGTTCACCAAAGTTAATTAAGAGAAAATTGTATTTCCATAGACATTACAAATGATTTTACAGATATTTCCGCCAAAGTTTCGCTAGGTGGCTCTTATTACACCAAGTGCCTGTCAGTTGGCTACAACTAACTACGAGCTACGGATAGATGTCGCTGTTATGACTTTTGAATTAAATATTGTATGCACTAATGGTCAGATGGTGCTAGTTGTCTTTATTTAATTCATAGCAAAACCATCGACATCGTAGGCATAAAAAAATTCTTGTTACAGAATACCCTTTCTTGGTTAAAAATTTCAAAACTTTTAAAATAAAAGTTTTGAAATTTTTCAAGAGGTCACCTACCAATTGCTAGCTAAACCTAGACACTCAAAATGAAACAACTACCGTTAGAATACCTATTTCAATTCGAAAGGCATTAAACCTATTCATAAATAATTACAACAAAATTGCAATAAAGAATTACAACTAATTCCTAAAGCATATAGATATCCAACCTAAAACGACATCAGAGTGCCTATTTCAACAACTGATAAACTGAAATCAAACTAGCAACAAGACAAATCACTATGACAAACAATCTCACTATATAAAGCTACTCAACATAACTTAATTACAAAATAAACCTATACCTACAGCGTTACTTAACGCTAAGTAGATATATTTCTCTCGAGAAGACATTTGATTCGCATATTTCCCACTAGAGTCTATACCAGACATGGGGCAGGGCCGTCACACAACTAACAGCTGATCGACATGTCTATGCACAAAACATTTGCCACGAATAAATATATGCGAACTGTAAGTATTATAAGTTATGTGAAGTGTACTTAGGTGAGTACCTACCTACATGAAATATAAAACGTTCATTGAGAACTTATCCTAGTTACTAATGAAAGTATCAAGTTAATTAAATACCTAATATATACACTGAAAGTATTCACGCTTTGTCTATTCACTTCCTTTCGTGATAGACAGAAGACGCGCCTTAAATACACTACCTACTACGGTAATTCACAGTTCACAGCTAACCCTAACTCATAACGTATGTACTTATACCTATGTACCGTTCTGACACTTATTTGTGCAGAACGTGAAACAGATGGTATATGTACCTACTTTCATGTTAGCTAAGGATAACTATTCTACGCTATATACAAAATCTTTATACATAAGTTAAGCAACTGTCGTGTTACCATTATTGTACTCACCGACATGAAGCAAGTTATGATTGTATCATACATACGTACGTACCTATTAAAATTGTCAGGAACTGACTGGGTACATGTACTTGTTTACACATCAAAGTACCTGTGTACAAATAATTCCGACGTAAGTCAGGAATTGCCGCGGCCATATTTATAATTCACAGCTGAGCATAAGAATACTAAACCGCTATTAGATAAAATAATCCTACCGAAGTAAGGAGTAATCGCTATCATACTCATGTGGAGTACATGACAGCTTTTAAAATAACCTAAGTTATATGGTTGTTTACAATCAATGTTTTGACAATTTTTAAAATGTCTTACTTGAATTACAGAAATCCCTCAGTAAAACTGCATCGATTTTACCAAAACTGGTGTACCTGCGAGTGCGTGTGTGTCCGTTGTGTGTGTATGTGTGTCTGTTGTGTGTGGCTAAGGCAAAAAATGATTCTTGTTGACCTATGTCCTTTCATGCAATCTTCATTCATAGACTTTTATATCCAATTGTTTTCTTTATTTTTATGCGCGCAATTTTGACAAACTTCTTACATGCTCTCTCTCACGACTCACTCACTCACTGTCTTACTTACTCTCTTACTGTCCTTTCATTTCAACATTCATACATAGTTTAAAACTGATGGCTTATTAGCGCACCGATATTGTTTGTTTAAACTAATCATTATACTTCAGAATATCTTTTATGTGGAAATTGCCTAGATTTTTGCCCTCCATGTCTGAAAGTGTGTATACAAGAGATGACAATTTCGCAGTTACTACACATTTTTGGAATTTAGGTGCAAGTTTTGAAGTGAATTTCTTAGCAGCATTAGATAGGTAAAAGGTACGTTTGTACACTATTTGACCTACTTTAAGATCTACGTGCCTTTTTCTCAAGTTGTAATATTTTTCATTCCTTTGGTGAGAAGCTTTCAGCTGTTTCTGCACCTTATTAAAGATAACATCAAGTTCTTTTAATTTCTTGTTTAAAACTTGAGAGTTTCCTATCGTCATTTGAGACTGAGGAATAGGCTGAGCAGGGTGACCATGCAATGTGCCATCCAAAACAAATTCCCTACCGTGAACTAAAAAGTAAGGTGTGAACTTAGTTACGTCGTTGACCGACGAATTTAGAGCACATTGCAATTCTACAAGATTTTGGTCCCATTTCTTATGTTCTGATTTTACATAACAAGCAATAGCATTTACTACATTGCGAATGGCTCTTTCAGCCTGATTCACCTGAGGATGATACCTAGGATTGTAGTAAATGTTAGGGACATTGTATTTGGCCATTAATTGCCTGAATTGAGAACTAATGAATTGAGGTCCATTATCAATAAATATGTACTTGCATACCCCATGCACCAGGAATACGGATTGTTCAATAAATTTAGCTACAGCCATGCCTGTTGCTTGCCTTATAGGTTGCAACATGACATATTTACTAAAGTAATCTGAGCAAACAATTAAATAAGTATATCCATACCTAGAGCGAGGAAATGGGCCTAATAGATCACATGAAATAGCCTCAAAAGGTTTAGTCACTTGTTTGGGATTTCCCATGAGACCTGGTCTGGAGGTGTTCACAGGTTTGTATTGCTTGCATACTTCACACTTTCTCACATACTCTTTCACATCTCTGTACATATTCGGCCAAAAGTAATGAAGGCTTATGCGTTTATGCGTCTTCATTACTCCTAGATGTGCGCTCGTAAGTTCGTCGTGATTCTTATGCAAGATCTCTAACCTATCTTCTTCGGGAACAACCTGTTTCCACTCGAAGTCACTAGTCAGTTGGTATTTATTTTTCGAGTGTCGAAACAACCTACCATCCCTAATAAAATAATTTGGTCTTTTCCTAGGATTATCCCTACAGTCTTTTAGCATACCCAAGTACCATGGGTCTTTAATGGAGTCTATCTCAATAGCATTTATGGTTATTCTGGACAGAGCATCGGGCACTACATTATCTTTACCTTTACGATGTTCTATCTGGAAGTTAAATTGGCTTAATCTCATGCTCCATCTTGCTAAGCGACCGGTGGGGTTTTTAAGCTTATAGAACCATAATAAAGAAGCATGATCTGTCACAATTTTACATTCCTGTCCTTCTACATATTGTCTGAACTGTTCCAATGCATATATCACAGCTAAGAGTTCGCGCTCGGTCGTGCTATAGTTTACCTCATTTTTATTAAGTGAACGACTACAGTAGGCTACAGGGTGCTCTACACCATCGTACGTTTGTGATAACATTGCTCCAATGGAAAAGGCTGACGCGTCACTGTGTATTGAAAAAGGTAATTTAAAATTTGGGCACTTTAGGATAGGCGCAGACACCAGAGCAGACTTCAATTGGTCGAAGGACTCTTGTGCCTCTTTTGACCAATCAAATTCAACCTTCTTACAAGTCAACTTACAGAGCGGTTTACTAATCTTCGAAAAGTTATTTATAAACCTCCTATACCACCCAGCCATTCCTAAAAAGCGTTTTATATCTTTAGCTGAAGTTGGTGTTGGATAGTTCAATATAACATCGACTTTACTTGGATCAGTTCTGAGACCATGTTTATCAACATAGTAGCCCAAGTATTTAAGCTCCTTTCTACAAAAATGAGATTTCTTCATGTTGATCGTTAAGTTTGCATCTTTTAAGCGTTGAAAAACTTTATTTAATAAATCAACATGTTGCTCGAAACTACTTGCCACTATAACTATGTCGTCCTGAAAACAAAACACTCTGTTGTCAAATTCTGCTCCAAAAATTTTATCCATGAGGCGTTGCATTGTGGCGGAGGCTCCCACCAAACCAAAGCACATCACATTAAATTGGAAAAGGCCTCTTTTTGGAACAGTAAATGCAGTCTTTTCAGCAGAGAGTGGACTATCATAGGGAAGTTGCCAGTAGGCGGCGCTTAAATCAATTGAGCTTATATACTTAGCGTCACTAAGTTGATCTAAGATTTGATTTATGTACGGCAAAGGATAAGCATCAGATTTAGAAACAGAGTTTAATTTCCTACAGTCTAGACATAACCTAAGATCGCCATTAGGTTTTTGAACCATGACAACAGGTGAGTTCCACGCAGACTGAGATGGAGACACTACACCTAAGCTCAGCATCCTATCTAATTCCTCTTCTAAAGCTCGTTGCTTAATAGGAGAGAGCGGGTAATACCTTTGCTTGATCGGTGTGTGATTGCCAGTGTCTATTGTGTGGTGTACCAGAGAAGTTCTGCCTAAACCAACCTTTTCAGTATTAATAGAATCAAATTTATTAATAATTGAGTTTATAATTCGTTTCTGATCCGGTGTTAGAGAATCATATTCTTCCAAACCGTTGTTCATAGTAAGTGAATTAATCGAGCTAACACATGCAACTCCATTTAATGGCATGTCCGTGGGAATTAAATTTTTCCCTAAGTCATATAATTTCCAAAAGTCTACTCCGAAAATTATAGCTGTGGTAATCTGAGGTACTATATAGAAATTTACTACTTTTAATATGTCATTATAGACTACAGGTAAGGCCATATAGCCTAGACAATTTAATTTAGTACCATCAGCTGTTTTCACATTTTGTTCAATCTTAAAACTATTTATTTTGAACCCATGTTCAATGAATATTTTGTGGGAATTATCACCCAAGATTGAACAGAATGCTCCAGAGTCTAATAATCCACAAGCTTGGAGATTTAAAATTTTGACTTTTAAGTACGGTCTAATATCACCTGATTTATTTTTAAATAGAACTTCACTGTGATGTTGTGGTGTTGGTGATGTGATGTTAATTATTCTAGTGTTAGTGAAGTTCGAGCAATCTAGTTTTTTGAACTAGTACCATTACATTTGCTACACTCATTTTTCTTAACACCCTTTTCACCGCACCCAAAACATATGAGGTCCCTATGCTTACATTGTGATGTATAGTGTGAGTTTTTATGACATCTAAAACATTTCCTTTCAGAGCCCTTTGTTCCTGATGCCGACTGTGACACGGCTGAAACCTGTTTACTACGAGATGGCGTTTTCTTTGTATGAAAATCTGTAGACAACTTCAGATTATTGATGTTCGGTTCGTCAAATTGTTGTGAACGAACACGAGCAAGCTCAAGCCTTTTGCAAAGTGATTTTAAACTTTCTATAGAAGTTACATCATGTAAGGCTAAATCTTTCATATATTCTGGCCGAATGTTGTGCATTAAAATGTCCATCTGTTCTCCGTGAGACACAGGTGTAGTTAACCTATTGAACATGCCTTGCATGATAGAAAGATAGCTCACTATCGTTTCATCTTTCGCTTGAGTGCGTTTCCTAATCTCATTCAATAATCTGTAATCTAAATCAGGAATATCAAAGTCATCTAAAAGATATGTTAAAAGCTCTTTATAGGTATTGTATTTATGTTTATTACTACGTAACCAAAACAGAGCGGAACCCTCCAATAAATCAGGGAAAGCAGTCATCACATGAGCTTCAGAGATACCCCTAGCCTGCCTAAGTTCCTCTAACCTTTCTATAAACACACGAACACATGAAGTGCCGTCATATTTCAAATTAAAAGAATTTAAATTGATATGTTTGTCTTTAACATACATAACTTTTTCTATTGTGTGAGTGGGTGATTGTAATCGAGCTGGTGCGGGTGACTGACCGCCAGCCTGCTCGTCATCACTACTGTGGACTTCGTCCTCAGGTTCTATTTCACTTAAAATCTTTATTAAACGACCCCTAAGACTCGTCAAATCGGAATTATCACCTTGAATACGGGCGAGCCTATCTATCAAATAGTTAGCCCTAACCGAAATCCTAACAACATGCCTGCTATCCGACACATCTCCAGAAGCGAGCTGATTCTCCAATTGCGTGACCTTCGGGATGCACTCGTTGAGTTCTGACGTGACACGGGGCGACTTCACTGGTGCACACTTCAAACTGCCTCTCCGTGACAGCTTGAAGACCTGGCGAAGCTGTTTCCGCATTGCGTCCACCGTGGTTTTATCATCTGTGGATACATCAAGAATGTTAAGTTCATATTGGAGCTCATCTTTATAAAGATAATCGATATATTTATGGATCGACATGATTATTACAAAATTAGGTAAATAATATGTTGTTATTAACAAAATAAGGACGTAAGTAGTAATTTAATAAACGATTGATAACCAAAAACTAAGTAGTTATGTAATTACAGGTATAATATGTCGTACCTGAGCTAAAAGTATTATTCTACGGTTCGATTTAAGACCTTACAATGCGTGGGGATTATGTTAATAATTAATATATTACACCAACATTCAGTTGAATAGAATAATTCCTACACAATGTTAAAAAATAGGCACGAACTAAATCGTAGAGAAAAAATATGATATGCACAGGCACGGACTCAGTATCAGTTACCTACGTACACAATGTATTACTACAAAAGAAGATTCTAGCAGTCAGAGATGCACAAGTTTTCAAATTAATTTCGTTAAATAACACATAAACATAAAATTTAAAATGCTACCGTGACAAATTTTAAATTTTCTGTTCAGGCACTACGTTGGGCGCACACTTTTGTAACATATAATTTTATTGTGTGTTTATGTTACCACCAACTAGGCTACAATCGCTGAACAAGAGACTATATATATGATTAATTTAAGAAATATCCCAGGGCGCCATTGTCACATGGAAGCATATCAAATTAAACGAATAGGTTTATCTGTTACTTAATTCTTTATTCCTATCAATTGGTCCCTTTCACAATCATGGTTTCGAAGCTAGTTAAAACTAGGCTTAATCTATCTTATTGTTACTATGACACAGACAAGTCAGTTGGACGGAACCTTAGTTCGTCCCTGAGGAGAAAGTTAGCACGTGTTACAGTAAAAATCTTATAGATAAACACTTTAAAATAGCTAAAAAGGATTCTACTTCCCATGGGAACGCATTACGGGTGCATCAGCCAGTCGTACTGCCAGTGACACCGCCACGTGTCACTTCCCTGGTCCTGGAGCGTCTCGCAATGGATCTCAGCTTCCCGGTGGGAAACTCAGCATCCTATCCCTCGCTATGCCGACTGTACCACAAGGAACCGTGGTCTACTTGTCCGTGACACGGGACAAAATGGGAGCCGATAGGTGATTCACCATATCCAGACTCTTCACTTCCCAAGCCTTATGAAAGGACCCAGTTAATGGGCTTATAGAAGAACTAAATTTTAAACTCTTGGCATCGGCCTGAAATTATACAATTCAGGCACTGACTTGCCCGTCATGTATCCTCTGGAGCAAAGTGAGTGCTCTTTGGGGCCAGTGATGCCAACTCTACTTGTCAAAAAGTCGCTAGCGTACGCTTGAAAAGTCGCTAAATGTCGCTAGCTGTATTCAATGATCAAAAGTCGCTAGAAGTCGCTGAAATTCGATTCTCGACTCCGATTTTTATTTTACATAATATTCTATTTTTAGAATCGATTAATCTTTAAGAGTCGTTTCTTTCGATTTTATATCGATTTCTAGGTACATTAAACAATTTTTTTTATAAAAATATATAAAATCCAGTAACAAATAGTAACTTGTTAAAAAAAACTAAACTTTATCTTTACTTTAACTTTAACTCTTTACTTGCGTAGATACGCTGGCTCCGTCCCACATACGGAGCACTACCAGTAAGACATTGAAACGACGAAAATCTATTATGTACATACCGGCATTTCGTTAAGTATTAAGTGTCCATGCGCTACTCGAGTTCCCATCAAAGTTATATGAACTCGTTACTTTGTTGTGAGGTTGGCGACTGACAAGTCTTCTCATTCAAAGGCTACAAGTGGGAAAAAGACAGACTCCTGTCAGAATGATATGCGAATTAGGAATGCGGTATAAAAATATAAAAGAAGATAGATTTCTGGGCTAAGATCTTTTCTTAGGTTGAGGATAGTTTTTTCTAATATATATTTTTAGTTAAACTTTAGAAGTCGTTAGAATAGTCGCTAGATTTTTTTTGTCGCTAGACACGAAATTTAGGCCGCTGTAGTCAACGAAATGTCGCTAGATTTAGCGACAAAGTCGCTAAATTGGCATCACTGTTTGGGGCTTGGCCCTTATATAGTCTCGAACAGCGCCCCTGGCTTTCAGTAGACGAACTAATTTTGGAAGCTTCTAGAACAACGTGACCATGAACAATAGGCCCTAGGTTGTCTAGATTTAGTTCGGCCACTGGAAACCAGGTGTCGCTTCGGAAGAACTAGAAATATGGAAATATTTAAAATATAACGATTTAAATATGGTGGAACGTGTAAATTAAATGTATCATGAAAAATAAATAATACGTTCACCAAAGTTAATTAAGAGAAAATTGTATTTCCATAGACATTACAAATGATTTTACAGATATTTCCGCCAAAGTTTCGCTAGGTGGCTCTTATTACACCAAGTGCCTGTCAGTTGGCTACAACTAACTACGAGCTACGGATAGATGTCGCTGTTATGACTTTTGAATTAAATATTGTATGCACTAATGGTCAGATGGTGCTAGTTGTCTTTATTTAATTCATAGCAAAACCATCGACATCGTAGGCATAAAAAAATTCTTGTTACAACTTTTGCAGTTAGATTTCAACCCTTACGACGCAGACAATAAGAACGGTCCAAAGGCTAAAGTGTTACCTACACTTGCCTGCTTTGATGTGTACGCAATAAGTTATAAAATGTACTAAACGTATTTGTAATTTATTTATTTATTTATTCATTAAAAAAGTATAGCATTACGGTTAGTTGTTGACGTTGTTGTAGTGATGTGAATTCAAAGATGATTTTTCAAGTTTTAACGTGTGTATTTTGCCGAAATACGAGTATAGATGTTTAATATGTCTAATAGCTTTTTTAATAAAATTTAAAATGTTTAGTTACTTCAATATCTTAGTAGGTAATAAAAGAAAATAGTATAGATAAAAAAAAATGTTCGCGCCTTAAAGGTCGCCCAGACATTGATAGAACTTGAGCACTGATAAAAAATATCGATACAAGCTAAGGACTCTGCTGCAGAACTGTCAAAACACTTACTAAATTAACGTAGTTCTTATATACTCTTTGGCACTCACGTTGAGTCCCATGGGCCAGTGCATCAGATAGAGGTCGACGTAGTTGAGACCGAGCTCTTCCAGGGAGTGTCTCAGGGCTTCGGCCACTTGCTCCCGCTTGTGGTGAGTGTTCCAGAGCTGGAATTGTAACAATAAGATTTTTATTTATAAGTAATCGGGTTCAGAAGCATTCGGTGGTTCGATACAAAATCTTAGTTGAATTGGGGAGACGTCTCGGTGGACATGTGCAAATTATTTCTATACAAGTAGCCTCATTAATTTATCATTAACTACTGGACCGATTGTAATAATTCTTTTACTAATAGATAGTTTAGAGAGCACACAATGATAAGGTAAAAGAATTGTTAAAATCGGTCCAGTAATTTCAGAGAAAATCTCAATCTTATAAGACCTGACTACCCAGACCATTTCTCACCTACTAGGTCATCGTCATGCGTTATTGAAATTGAGAATTTCTCAAACACCACTGGACAGATTGTAATAATTATTTCACTAGAACAAAGTCTTGAAAGCACATTATGTAACTGTAAAAGAAATTTAAATATTGGTCCAGTAGTTTTTGACAAAATGTCAATTTTGATGAGGCATTCTAGACTTCTCTCCATAGACATGTCTCCTCTGACTTACCTTAGTGGTGACAAAGACCTCTCCCCTCGTGATGGCTCCATCCAAAATCATTCCCCTAACTCTCTCTCAGAGCTGGCCCTCAGTTCCATACACAGGCTGCAGTGTCGAATTGAGTACGCCACAGACCCCAAGTAGTCTCCAAGAGACGACAGGCTTCTTTAAAATTGAGCATCTCAAAAACTACTAGAGCGATTGTAATAATTATTTCACTAGAACAAAGTCTAGAATGCACATTATGTAACTGTAAAAGAATTTTAAGAATCGGTCCAGTAGTTTTCGAGAAAATGACAATTTTAATGAGGCTTTCTAGACTTCTCTTCTAGAACTTTCTCTAATAGATGCCCAGACAATCTCACCTTAGTGGTGACAAACACCTCTCCTCTCGTGATGGCCCCGTCCAGGATCTTTCCCCTAACCCCCTCCCCGAGCTGGCCCTCAGTCCCGTAGACAGCTGCAGTGTCGAAGTGACGCCACCCGACGTCTATGGCGTGATAGACCACGTCACGGAGCTCGTTTTCTTGTGGCTTTATGATGCCGTTCTGGAAAGTTAGAAGGGTAGATTCAGAATCCCAATCCCAATCCAAGGAATGCCTTGAAAGGGGTGATACTAGAGGTGGTTTGCAACAAATCAGGCCCTATTAACGAGGGGTAGATATCCAGTGCTTCAGAAATGTCGATCTTCCCATAATTTTATATCTCAAATATCAGTGCATTTTTTGGGAATATCGAATTTCCAATCACCCTCCAGTCCTCCTCGGTCTATTTCTGCCGACTGTTCCACCACCTTTCTTTCTATGGTGTGATGAATGGTGAACCTCATCGCCGTCTTTTTAGAGCATTACGGTGGAACACAATAGAAAGGTGTACAAGAGAGTTTTTAAGGTTGAGATTTTCACAAAAACTACTTGACCTATTACAAAAATTATTTCACTGTTTGATAGATAAAAGTTAAAACTATGTAACTGTAAAAGTTTATTTATATAAGATACTTAATCGGTTTCAAGAGTTCGGTTTCTGTTTCCATTCTGTTCTATCCAAAATCTTAGCTTACGTCTGGGCGGATAGGTGCAAATTATCTCCACATGAGATATCTCCTATGAATTTATCATGAACTACTTTACAGATTGTAATAATTCTTTTACTAGTGGATAGTTTAGAGTGTACACGTTGTGCTGTAAAAGAACTGTTAAATTCGGTCCAGTAGTTTTTGAGATAATCTCAACCTTATTGAGGCCCCCTATATATCTATATCTTGTACATTCCCTCGGTCTCCCAGTGGTTCCCCGAGTACAGGCACACCTCATCACTGCAAACACTCGCACTATGGTATAGCCACACGCCAGGACTGGGGTTCCTCACAAGGTGTTACCTGATCAAATCCCAGGTAAGTGCCGAGTGCGATGGCGGGCATCTCACGGCCATCGCTGAGCGTCACCTTCGGGACTTCCACGCTGGAAGCCATCTGTGAATACATAAGCATTGCCAATTGCCTTTTTAACGAAGTGTGAAAGGGGAAGTAACAGATAGATGTTTCCTTAAGCATATGCCGTGACGTATGCTGCTCTATCAGCTACCTTATACGTGCCTACGTAAGTTACGTATACCGCAGCCCATCAAGTGTTTAATTTTGTAAACAATTATGATCGTCTAATTACCTGATGTGATGTAACACTGAAGGAACTGATTGATTGAACCTGTTCATCATTGCGAAAATAAAGTGATCCGATCTAATAATGTGAAAATATATGCAATAATCACAGGAAAGCTTAAAATGTTAGTATGTAGGGTAGTTTTATTTTACTTTTGAAAAGAAAACATTTATTTATTCTTTTATATATAATTATTTAATAAATTGTAGGTACTTACTAAACTAAAATAAAACTATATGTACAAAATAGGTCGGTTGAACTATCCGAATGGCTTGCATTACAGATAGTTCAACCGATCCACGTTGTCCGGCAGCGTGCCCAAAATGCTGGCGGCATTTCCCCTCTGAATAACCAAGCTAATTCTTTGGGCGAAATACAGGCCAGCATTTTGGTCACGTGTGGACTCCACGAGCCGCCCCGACAGATCTTTATAGATCTCCATCGCTCCCAGCCCCCACGGACCCACCGTTTCTACCCCAAACGGCACAAATATGTAGCCTCTGTCGAGACCACAATACTTGCGCCGCTTGAGGAATTCAGCCGCTACAGCAGCGCCACTCGCCCTTTGAGATGTTTCAGGAAGATGGATTTATTTATTATAACAATTAAAATTAAGGTTCAAAACAATGTTTATAAAATAAGACACTTGATTTGGGCTTCGGTTTCTTACCATGCTGAACTTAATCGGTATTATCCTTTTCACACTTCGCCATAAAACTTTAAGTTCGAAAGGCCTAAACGGTGGAATAACTTTAAGTCGCGTTTATGGATACGCGCTCTAGTTATCTAAAACATAAAATATATACCTGTGTTCTACTATTAAACAATAGTCGAGGGACGTTAGCTAACTTATGAAGTATCGGGGTTAAACACATTACTACAATGTAATAAACTTTACAAAATTCACTTTTATAAGTCGAGTCGTTAACTTCAAGTCGTTTCAATAACTTATTTGAGGGTAGATCGAAAAAAAAACATTTTCTGTATAGTTTTGGTAAATGGCAAAATCAAAGTTGGAACATACAGCCCAAATTAACACCATTTCAGGAACGATGCGTCTTGGAATCCTGCGTTACATGAAGAAACTACAAAACAAGCTGTAATCATTTAGCTAGGTTCAAGAGTTCCACTACAGGGCTCAGTTTCCTTACCATAAAGTCTTATACCAACAACAACTTCTCTCAACAACTACTGGACCGAATTTAATAATTCTTATACAGTTACATAGTTTGAACTTTTATCTATCTAACAGTGAAAGAATTCTTGCAATAGGTCAAGTAGTTTTTAAGATAATCTCAACCTTAAAAACTCTCCTGTACACCTTTCTCTGCGTTAGACCGTACTTAATTAAAAACAACTTACCCCAGCAGCTGAAACTATAAACAGTATGAGACGTCCGTCGAACATTGTCTCAAGATCAAACTAAGTACTTTACAGTAGTATGTACTTCATAGATACAATTAATAAATAGTCCGATGCTCTCGTCTCGAGAGTTAGGGTGTTATTACACTTGTACGGTCAACATTGATCGACTTGATCGATGTGGTCGATAAATAAACAAGCAGAAATTATTTCAAAAAACAAAAAACTCGACTCCAAAAAAACTATCCCCTTTTGATTAATTTTTTATACCCCATGACACGAATGTAACGATACCTCATACACCAAAATCCATCTGATAGTTGGTTGAGTGTAGTGAGAGAGTGTGCTAGGTATTGTGAGAAGAACTATAAATAGCATTCGTTTATTGTATAATTAATATTCTAAGCCCTTATGTACTTACGTTATTTTATATATAAATGTAAATAAATATGACTGTCCTACGCCTTGGCACAACCCGTTATGTTGGACAAAATTTGAAATAATTAAATAAATCAAGCCGTTTAGGCTACATGATGGCAGGAAGGAATGGACATACATACACCCGAAAACATTACCCTCCTTCTGGAGCAGTCGTGTAAAAACTACCTAAAAATCTAACTAAAAACAGTCTAAAAATTCGTCCCTCTTGGTGTGTAAGTACGGACAACAGCCAGATCAATGGTAACACTTGCGGTACGAAGTTAACTCTTATGACGCAGATAATAAGAACGGTCCAAAGTGTTACACTTGATCTGCTGTTAGCTGTACATGCCAGAATTGCAGCGATACCTAGTAGGTAGTCTATCGTCTCTGCCTAAGGTATTGCGACGGAAAACAGGCGGGAGTTTAATGTCTGTACGTTTTGGTACATCCAGATTATTTACTTACCTACTTATATCAAAAATAAGAATATTCTTTTAGAGCTTCAAAGAAAAGGAAATTCTTTATCAATGATCTCCAAAATTATCATTTTTTCCCTAGTTATATGGATATGTTTTGATATGTATTCAAGAAATCTTTCAAACAAATATAATAAAACTAAACTACTTAAAAATACATTAAAAACTAAACTAAAAATGTACCTAACTAAAAAACAAAAACAAAAAATTCTCATTTTCTATAAACATTATTATTTATTTTTAGATAGTAGTTAGTTTTATTTTAATAAATCAACCGTAATCCTTTGATATCATTAAAATATTCTTATAACGTCTTAATTACATTTCATTTCTGTAACAAGACGACATAACATTTACCCACTTCAGTCCTGATTAAAATGAAGACGTCGATCGGATCATCGATGCGACGTCGATCGTACAAGTCTAATATCACCCTAATACAGTCGACATCACATTAAATGGCTTTGTAATATAGAATATAGACCGTAATGCCATCGAATCAAGTGTTTGTTAAACTGATAGTAACTTTTAAGATGGTGTATGAAGGTATTCAAGATAAAACTGGATTATTATGATATGAACGTTGGAGTTACACTGCGAGTTTAAAGTAAACAGAACGATTTCCAAAAAGGAGAAGGTTTGCAATTCCTATCTAGGTATTAGTTTTTATAGGATAAGATAAATAAGATAAATATTCTTTATTGCAAAGTAAAAAGTATTACACAAAAGAAATATGCTAATACAGTTAGTACCTATCACAATTGGCGGTCTTATCGCTTAAATTATGTTTATTTGCTTGTATTTTTAGCTTATTACTGAATAAATCTAAGTGTTTTCTTCTTCTTCATTAAGTTAGTCAGTCGTATGAGTGTTTAAATGTTAATATAATAGGTTTAACAGTTAACTAGTCAGTAGCTAATTCTGTATGGCCTATACGTTCTATAGGCCACTAAGTCGACTCCTAATCCTAAACGCAGCTGTCCCTGTCGTTCATATGCTACACCGCGTAAGAGCGAGCGGGACGACTCGCTTAGCGGCGACTGATATTAGCGTGCACAAGATAAAAAATATAAGTACTAACCTAACTTTTTTAGAATTAAAACTATAGTGAACGAGTGCGCGAAGAAACGTCACCGGCGACGCGAGCGTGGCGCGCTCACCTTGATAAAGACCGTCGAAATCGGTCGAAACTGTCGGTCTAATTGCCGACTTTAACAATATAAGTGAGTGATATCAGTTTATATATAATAATTTACTAACCTAACTTTTTAAAATATGTGCTGCTGAAAGTTGTAGCCACTTTTTATCCTCAGCGTTGGCACCTTTTCGTGCAAAGTGGTGTAAATGTAACTTCTATAATTAATTCTCATCATCAAAAGCAGCAACCGCAGCGGCAACTAAGCGGCGCAAATATGCAGGTCTGACTGCATATTTGTGCCGTTTGGTGTGGAGACCCTGGGACCGTGGGGACCAGGCGCACACAGCATCCACAAAGAGATCTCTGTGCGCCTGGTGGATGTGTCTAATGATCAGAGGGCTGGCGCGTACCTCGCGCAACGCATCAGCCTCGCAATCCAGCGAGGTAATGCAGCCAGCCTTCTAGGGACACTCCCCAATTTTATATTTACAGTTTTTATTTACTGTCTTTTGTTAAATATTTTGTAGCTATGACTATAAAATTCTAAAAACATTGTTTACGAGCTAAAATATACACTATTTACTTGCAATAAAGATAAATATGATTCTCATTCTGGGCCACAGAGTACAACTCGACCGTACCTCGCTCAATGAACCATTTTATTTTATTGCACAAGGTTAAGACTGGAAAGTTAACGCACACTAAGATACCACAATAATAAGTTGTACAGTGGACAGAACATTTAAGCAACAAGAAACCAATGGAATCTAGGCCTACTTACTTCATTTCATTTATTTTATTAAGTTTGTCAAGTGCCAGTTCGTCATTATTTATTATTATTCTCTTTATTTATACATATTCTTATTTAAAGTACTTTGCATTACACAGAGATAGATACAAATATTACATTTAAAATATATGATACTAAAAAGTTATTTACAAAATAGCTAAATACTATTTACAATCAAAGCCCGAACACGCCGTCTGCACTGCGCGGCAGGGTCCCCAGCACGCTGGCGGCGTTGCCCCGCTGGATAGCGAGGCTCAGCCTTTGCCTGAAGTAGGCGCCAGCTCTGGGCTCACCCGAGGCGAGGATCAGGCGGGTGGAAATATCTGTTATACATATAAGTTCGTCATTACACGTTTAAAGGTCCGTTTATATCTACAGACATTGACCGTGTCAGACATGTGCCGTGGCATACAAAATATTTTTTATTATGCTATGCAATATTAGTCGCCGTCTGAGAAACCTTTTATTGAATAACGAATATTATTCAGTCAAAGAGTTTATTGACAGTATTGACACTAAGTTTTAATTGTTCTTATTTATTTATTTTATTAATGCACTCGACAGTTCGTCATTTGTCAATGTCATGTTACAGAAAATTCAATATCTTATACCTTCCTCCAGGGGAGTCGCAGTAGCGTCTTCACCCTGGGTAGCCGCGTCTTCATCCAGAGGAGTCGCCGTAGCGTCATCACTCTGGACGAAGCAGCTCGACAGTCACGCTCACTCCCGAGTTTGTAGCGGGGACTCTTGATAAAAGCTTGAAACTTCAGATCTTGCATAAATAATCCAATGACTTCAACGTACTGTCATTCGCGAACATTTTCTGATTAATTTAACGTGATATTAAACACAAAATAGTCCCAAGGAAAATTATCAAATAATTTCGCAACCGTCGTTTCCCGCCATTTTCAAGAGAACCTATGACGACTATTATGGGAGATTCCTTGAAAAGCGCGCGAAACGTCATTAGCTACTTTTTGTGAAAATTCTAATTAAATAGTTTCCGTGGTATTTAGTGATTAATGATCACGTTAAGTTAAGGAGATATCCGCGAACGTTTCTATTAGTTGGAGTGCTTGAAAGAAGTCGTGTTTGTGAAGTTTTGTGCTCTTAGCAAGGTTTCTTTGCATAACTTGATGGTTGCGTGGATCATTGAGTTATTTCGTTTAGGGGCTTTAGAGGGTTGTGCGTAGGTTTATGTTAGGTTATATTCGTATATATGTATGTATTTATAAGAATTCAGACATTCTATTAACATCAGACCAGGTTGTATCCTAGTTGGCTTTGCCTTTCCCTCTGGGAAGAATTTAATTTAAAAAAAACGACTATTATGACGTCAAACGTCATTGTAGTAAACACCTAAACTGGATCGCTATAAGAGGTGAGAGTAACCCTGCAGCAGGGTTACTCTGAACGTGCTTGACAGTCCCTATTCTACCGATTTTGCTTATCACCTAAGAAATCGCTCTTATGTCTATACCGTTAGGGATCAAAATGCACGTGTTGCGGCTTTCAAACACCGGATATACAGTGTGTTTTGTTTGTAAATAGGAGTTTTTATTGCTAATTAAGATCAAGTACAGTCGTTGAGAAAACTGTTTTGTGGGAACAGAATTTGTATTACAAAATCAAAGAAATGACTGCATTTTTGGCATATATAAGAATAATTTGTTTATATATAATTACCTATAGTACGGTGGAACATAGAGACAGGTGTACAGGACAGTTTTATTGGTTGAGATTTTCTCAAAAACTACTTGACCTATTGCAAAAATTCTTTCACTGTTTGATAGATAAAAGTTAAAACTATGTAACTGTAAAATAATTATTAAATTCGGTGCAGTAGTTTTTGAGAAAATCTCAACCTTATTGAGGCCCCCTGTATACTTATCTCTGTCTTAGACTGAAAAGTTCAATAAAAAAAAATTTCAACCTTCCTTCTTATGGCACATTTGTCTAAGTCATCTAATTGGTCAACCGTGGATAGACGTGCTCTTTTTTCACTATTTTTTTAACGCGTACGTAGTACGTACTATAGTCATCTGAAAGATTGTCCCTCTAGACATTTTCACAATGAGGTCGACAACATGTCTGCCTTGGAGCAGATGTCGCTACAGGTGCCGCGGCCCCTGACGCGCACGCGCCGCGCCCACCGCGCGCGCTCGCTCGCTGCTCGGCGACGTGCTCGCTGCTCGCGAGGACATCGACGTATTTGTCGTTAGAATTGGTGCTTTTATTGGCCACGTGTATAGATATTTAAGTGGATACTTGTAATGTTATTTTATGTTGATTGAATACTCTTCTTTATCTATAACAAATCAAAAACAAATTATTATATATAAACGGATATCACTCACTTATTATTATAAACGGATATCACTAACCGACAGTTTCGACGGTCTTTTTCAAGGTGAGCGCGCCACGCCCGCGTCGCCGGTGACGTTTCTTCGCGCACTTTTGGCGACGCGGGCGTGGCGCGCTCACCTTGAAAAAGACCGTCGAAATCGGTCGAAACTGTCGGTCTAATTGCCGACTTTAACAATATAAGTGAGTGATATCCGTTTATATATAATAATTTGTAGTAATGGCTCACTATAGTTTTAATTCTAAAATAAAAAACATACAAATACAAAAAAAATTACATAAACCAAAAAAATTATATAAAAAATAAAATACTTAAAAAATAAAATTCTAAAAATGTACCTACTTGGACGCGGTATTCCAGCTGTGAGTGGCCTCTACCAGTGACAGGTAGAACACCGCGTCCAAGTCGCTCCCATGCGGCAGGGGGCCCAAGAGAGCGGCCGCGGTACCTCTTTGTATGGCCAAACTTATTCGTTGATTGAATTGATTATATTGTGAATATTATTAAAGTGACATGTAGTGTTTTAGAGATATATCTCTGTAAGCTATATTGTTTTATAACTTATGGAAAAATACTACTCGGTCATTTCTAAGGTCATTGTGTCACTTGTGACGTATTAGTTTAATTTTTTTCGCAGTTTTGATTTACTAAAAAACCTTACCAATTTAATATTTATCATAAGTATGAGCAGAGCTCATATAGCAGTGGAATTAAATTAAAACGTCTGGTTATCTTCAGTTGGAGTTATATTAATTATGAAAATCACATTCAACAAATCTTTTCTTGTAATCAGAAACTAGACAGACCACTCGACCTTTTTATATCTAATTTTATGGCTCCGGTACATTGTTATGATTGCCATCATAATAAGTACAACCTCCAGTTTCAATTTCTCGAATGAACTCAAGGCCACCCTGTATATCTGTTATTATGTATCGCTAAAAACATTACCCTCCTTTCGGCAGTCGGTAAAAAAAAATACTTCACTTTTCAAACCGACTGTATCTCGAAGTTACTCTAAACAGGCATTGTTTCAACATTTCAGTCCTCGATTCGCTTTCATTCTTCATCATACGTACTGACATGTATTGAAAAAGTTCCAAATTCACTAAATTTTGAAAAATAATTAATAAAATGCAAATTTTTAATATTTTGTTAGGGTTATTAGGGATGGCTTCAGCTGGCCCAGCAACTGAAAGTTATAAGGACCAATGTAAGTTAAGTACCTATCCTATGTACGGTGGAATGGAACACAGAGAAAAGTGCACAGGAGAGTTTTAAAGGTTGAGATTATCTCAAAAACTACTTGACCTATTGCAAAAATTCTTTCACTGTTAGATAGATAAAAAGTTAAACCATGTAACGGTAAAATAATTATTAAATTCGGTCCAGTAGTTTTTGCGAAAATCTCAAACTTATTGAGGCCCCTGTATACTTATCTCTGTCTTCGACTGTACCTTCAAAATACCCTAATCGTTCATTATTGCAATCCGGCGCGATGGACCAACAAGTCTATTATTCTCATCAGTCCACTGTTAGATGCAGGCCTCTCCCAAGGAGCGATACTCGACGCTAGTGTTCGCGCCGCACTCGCCCCACAGACGCGCGGGCCACTGGGCTAATGAGACTCCAGGCGGCTCATAGTGCCCTGGTACTTGCAAAGAGCTGGGGCTTCTGACCGAGTGGACACAGCGGGTGTTGAGTGAGACATATTGAGACTCCGGGCTAGACATGGGCTCCTGGTATTTGCAACTTCATCATCATCAGTCTGTATCAGTCGCCTGCTGTCCTCGGTCCTCTCCTCTCGGTTCGCGCCGCACTCGCCATACAGACTCACGTGGCGCCGGGCTAGGGAGACTCCAGGCGGTTCATAGTGCCCTGGTACTTGTAGAGAGCTGGGGCTTATGAGCGAGTGGACACAGCGGGTGTTGAGTGAGACAAATTGAGACTCCGGGTTAGCCATGGGCATAATGTAACTTCATCGTCGTCAGTCCGTATCAGTCTACTGCTGGACGCGCCTCTCCCAAGGTCACGACACTCGAAATTAATGTTCGCCCCGTATTCGCCTCACTCCAGGCGGCTCATAGTGCCCTGGTACTTGTAATGCATTAAAGAGCTGGAGTTTCGGAACTAGTGGAAACAGCAGGTGTTAAGTGAGACATATTGAGACTCCGGTTGTGTCCAGATCACCCACAAAGCCACAGAAGAAATAATAGACAAAATCCTTTTATTAACAGTCAAGAACTTATAAGGATTTCCGCCTATTATTATTTAATACCCTGTAACTAACTAACCTAATCCAACCCTTCCACTAGGTATCTATTCGTCGCAGACTCGGATCAAAGCGATTTCCACTAAATAATTTTCTTTTTCCAGTCTGCACGGACCCTCGCACTATGAGGAAGCATCCCGCGTACTCCGAGTGGGCTGACGCCTACTCCTGCTCCAGACATCGCTGCCAACCTGGTGGGAGGAACCTCGCTATCTACACCGTCGGGTAAGTTTAATGCTGACTCAACGATTTTTTTTGTGTGCTTTAGTGACCAAACCTATTTGTCAGAGTTATTCAGGCCGCCCGTAGGCTTCTGACGTGGCCTAACGACTGCTGCCGAGAGACAGCAACTAGGACCAACTGCTTAACGTGCCGAGGCACGGAGGGGCTCAGATGAAAATGTCACTAGCGGTCACCCATTCAGTTACTGACCTCGCCCAGCGTTGCTTAACTTGTACGATCGTTTTCAACGTGTTGCGTGACATACGTTCTGACGCACGGGTGGGGTTCAGATGAAAATGGTTATGTTCAGTCGAAGACAGAGATAAATATATAATAAGCCTCAATAAGGTTAAGATTTTCTCAAAAACTACTGGACCGAATTCAATAATTATTTTACAGTTACACAGTTTAACTTTTTATCTATCTAACAGTGAAAGAATTTTTACAATTAGTCAAGTAGTTTTTCAGCAAATCTCAACCTTAAAAACTTATGTACACTCTTTGTCTCCGGACGTACCTACATGTTAAATTAAACCTTAATTTCCACAGCTGCAAACGTGTGGAGGCTCCGGAGTCGGCCATAGAATGCGAGGAGGTGGTGGAAGACACCAATATGCAGTTCCCTTATTGCTGTACTAGACTGAGGTAAGGCATCTTCTCTTATTTATTTATTTTATTAATGGACTCGACTGTTCGTCATTTGCCAATGTCATGTTACAGAAAATTCAATAGTCTTCTATCTTCCTCCAGAGGCGAGGCAGTAGCGTCATCACTCTGGACAAAGCAGCTCGACAGTCACGCTCACTCCCGAGCTTGTAGCGGGAACTCTTGATAAAAGCTTGAAACTTCAGATCTTGCATAAATAATCTAATAACTTCACCGTACTGTCATTCGCGAACATTTTCTGATTAATTTAACGTGATAAACACAAAATAGTCCCTGTAGACATTAAAGGAAAAATTATCAAATAATTTCGCAACCGTCGTTTTCCGCCATTTTCAAGAGAATTTTCATCTTCTCTTCTGTTTAGAAATTAATTTAGGATTTAGGAACGGGAGTATGTAGAAACTTTATAGGACCTTTAATCGAGTCGTAAAAACCTGTTTCTGCTTTAGATGTCTGGTGGTAGTTCGTGGTGAGGTCTGGACCAGGGTGCTGGGCCAGCCCTGGGAGACGTTGCCAGCTGCACCCTGGAGTCACATGTACAAGATGAAGAAACCTCCGCCGACTGACGGGACCTTTTTGCCCAAGTAAGTCTTGTTGTGCTATTACTTCATTAGTGAGCGTCTCTATGGTGCTAGTTGTCGAGGTTCGTAGTCCCCGTCATGGCCTGACGACTGCTGCCGAGCGACAGCGGCCGGGACCGACTGCTTGGCGAGGCACGGAAGGGTTCAACTTGAATACTTCCAATACTTCATTCCATCCAGGTGTCCCAGGTACATATCAAAGCAGATCAAGTGTAACACTTTGGAGTTTGGACCGTTCTTATTATCTGCGTCGTAAGAGTTGAAATCGTACTGCAAGTGATACCACTGATCTGCTGATGTCCGTACAGCGCCCAACGTCGTTAGTAACGTGAACAATGATAATATTCTCTAACTCTGTCCAGAAGCCCAGGCGATGGCCCAGTTTACGAGCTGCAGACGGAGGCTGACAGCAAAAGAGACCAGGTGCTGAGAGCATCCAAGAAGGGAGCAGCTGAAGGTCCGGATTGCAATGACGTGGTACCGCGGGCCGCGCCGACACCGGATATTGTCGTAAGTAGAATGGGACGGTCTCCTAACGTCTTTCCACGGAGCTACATGGAACAATAAAAAGAAAGAGAGAAACAAATATATATATAGGCCCTATTGAACATCGCCTGACAAAAACATGACACCGGGTGATAACCCAAAAGCTTGTGGTTATTTCTGGATAATGTGTGTTGTTTCAGATCGCCCTCTCAACCAACTCTGACGTGAAAGCCTTGAAGAAGAACGATCGCAGGTAAATAAGACATCCCACTATATTCCAACAAGTATGATTTACTCGCAGACCACTTACCCAATAGACATGAAATCGGTACAAATTTGCAAGCGAAACATTATGTCACCGATGAGCGCATAGAGACGAAGCGGGGGATAGGGGTGCCGTATTAAAGAGATGGGTCCATGTCGATAATATCTCTATGTGCCACGTGTCGCTAGGCAATGTTGCGCTCATGTGCGGGCAGACACGGGCACTCCTGCTACAGGGCTAGGGGGGAAGTGGGCTGTGTCTCTATGTGCCACGTGTCGCTAGGCAATGTTGCGCTCATGTGCGGGCAGACACGGGCGCACTCCTGCTACAGGGCTAGGGGGGAAGTGGGCTGTGTCTCTATGTGCCACGTGTCGCTAGGCAATGTTGCGCTCATGTGCGGGCAGACACGGGCGCTCTCCTGCTACAGGGCTAGGGGGGAAGTGGGCTGTGTCTCTATGTGCCACGTGTCGCGAGGCAATGTTGCGCTCATGTGCGGGCAGACACGGGCACTCCTGCTACAGGGCTAGGGGGGAAGTGGGCTGTGTCTCTATGTGCCACGTGTCGCGAGGCAATGTTACGCTCATGTGCGGGCAGACACGGGCGCCCTGTTACAGGTCTATAGGGAAAGTGGTCTGTGGATTTACTGGTCTCCCAGTGGTCCCCCGAGTACAGGTGCACTCATCACCGCAGACACTCGCACCATGGTATAGGCACACGTCAGGACTGCTGGATCTCATTACATTACATACGCACATCTCTACTTATTTTATCATTTAAAGTCATGTCCTTTCAGACACAAACGAGGTCGCAAAGCTCACTTCAAGAGTCGTTACTTTGATGATGAGGTAGCGGAGCCAAGGAATGAGGAACATGAGGAAACCAGTACTGATAAGGTAAGCAAGATAATCTGATGATTCAATTTATGATGGTTTGTTGCATTTTTGGCGTATACACGAAGACGAAAGTATCCAGGGGGCCTCAATAAGGTTGTGGTTTTCTCAAAAACTACTGGACCGAATTTAATAATTCTTTTACAGTTACGTAGTTTTAACTTTTATCTATCTAACAGTGAAAGAATTATTGCAATAGGTCAAGTAGTTTTTGAGATAATCTCAACCTTAAAACTCTCCTGTACACTTTTCTCTGTGTCAGACAGCACTATTGCTTAGCTTTTCGGATAAGAACCACGATTATATCATTATTTAAGAACTTGGAATACCTAAATAATGAAAGCACACACGCCTTACCATGAACTCTTATAGCAGGATTACTTCAATAATCTGTTATTTCGTACCATGACGACGTTATAGTAAGCTTATTAATTGTCGCATTCTGCGTGGTGATTCGGATTGCCCTGAGTTGGTGCGCCAACTGGTGAGGCTGGCGGTCCCAGATGTTCCTAGGACCAGCCTGAGGCCGCGGCGGCGCGAGCTGCTGGCGGTGCCGTCGGCGCGGACCGTGTCCCACAGGAAGTCCCCACTGCTCCGGGCGTTGGCACTGCTCAATGCGCTCCTAACAACAGCACCTGAGTGCGACGTGTTTGCGGGTCGCTGGGCGGCTGTGTATTGTGAGTGCCTGAGATATTGTGAGGTGACGGATGATAGGGTGTCCAGTGTTGTTACTATATAGTAAACCTGTACATAATGTGTCTATGTTTACGGTGCATTGGCATGTCTGTAAGGCCGTAAATATAATTGTAAATAAATAAATATATTAAGGACGTCATGTTACGAACTATAAGAGTTCATCGTAAGGGGGCTGCTTCATTAAATGGCCTATCTCCATTATACATAGTTGATGAGTGTGATGTCTGTTCAATTCCAGCCCTTGACACCATCATCAGAAGAGAGATACGACACCAATGCTTACGAAGTCACGCAGAAACCCTTAAAGGTGAGCTGTCATCAAAGCTACTCTGAAATATCTTCACATGATCAAACCATCTTCTTACTTACTTACTCCGCTGGCTCAGTGACCCGAAGTGGATCTTGGCCTCCGCAACGAGAAGACGCCAGTCGTGCCAATCCTGCACAGACTGCTGCCACGTGTGGCTTATGGTTTAGTGACCAAACCTATTTAATATTATGCTACGTTTACCCGTTCGTGGCCTCCATTCGAGAACTCGTCTACCCCATCGGTTATCGGTTCTATGACAGATGTGACCTGCACACTAACGCTTCAGTTTGCTGATTCTATGAGCAATGTCAACCACTTTTGTCTTCTGGCGGATATACTCGTTTCTTATTCTATCTAACAGAGAAATGCCAAGCATAGCTCTTTCCCTAGCTCGCTGAGCGACTTTGAACTTGTGTGCCAGTCTCACCGTCACTGTCCACGTTTCAGCTCCATAGGTCATCACCGGTAGAACTCACTGGTTGAAGACCTTTGTTTTCAGGCATTGTGGTATTGTAGACGAGAAGATATGAGGTAACTGCCCTTGGGACAGTGTCACTGTCAAAATGTTTTTTCTGTTTAAATTCCAGAGTCAACCACAGGTGTCCTGGACGGAGATTCCAAAGAACCAGTTGAATGAGCATGAACCCTCGATGGATGCTGAGACTCTTCACACGGAGAGGGAACAAGAGCATGTAAGTTCGCTCACAATCAATTCATTTCCAAAGAAAAACCATACATGAATGCTCTCAAAACGTTGAAGAAAAACTGCGTGAACTTGCATGCCGTAGAAAAAAATTCGGATGCAGGTGTAATCCGTCAATCCGCACAGGGCCTGCGTCGTCCGAGCTCCCTCTATGTAAGGGAAGGTCTGTGCCCGAGCAGTGAGGTTGTATGTACAAATAGACTGATATATTTGAAGTACCAGGCTACCAGAACTGACAAAGAGCTTGCCTGCCATTGTGTTTACTTGAATTTGGGTATTGTCGTGGACCATGACAGGAGCTCCCTCTATATAAAGGAAGGTCTGTGCCCAAGCAGTGGGGACAAACAAATAGACTGATGATGCGTGCCAACACTGAAGAAAACAAATTCTTATGATAAAATGTGTCATTAAATGAAAGTGGCGTGACAATCTTCCGTCTAAACCCTGACTTGTCTCCAGGAGCCCACCAGCTACATCCAACCAGAACCTCTCCCCGAGGAGAAGAAGCCAACTAACCTGCAAGCCCTGGTCGACGCCATCGGTACCCGGATGAGAGACATAGAAAATGTGGTGCAGAGGATGAGTGAGAAGGTGCGTAAATCGAATTTCCACTTTTGCTTCTATCAGAATCATCAGCCCGTATCAGTTTACTGCTGGACCGTAGGCCTCTTCCAAAGCACGCCACTCAATCTGACTCTCGGTTTTTTGCATCCAGTCTCCGCCTCCTTGCGGAGGTCATCCCTCCATCTGGTCCCACGCTACTTTTAGCCGTTTGTGGCCTCCATTCGAGAACTCGTCAGATCCTCAATTAGACCGCTCTTCCTTATTCTTAAGTGGGGTTTGGAGACTCTGAAACTCCACGAAAAGGGGAGTTTTGTGCATACGCGGGGGCGCAGGGTTGCCAGCTGACCGCTACACTGTTGCAGGCTTTCTGATGTCGGAAGGCTTGCTTTCCTTTTCGCGAAGTTTTTTGGTACAGTCGAAGACAGAAATAAATATACAGGGGGCCTCAATAAGGTTGAGATTTTCACAAAAACTACTGGACAGAATTTAATTTTTAAAATATGATGACATATTATGATTTGTAATTTTATTATTATTATTGACCTGACCATGTATGTTTAATACTAGAAATAAATGAATATGAATATGAATAATATTAATTATTTTACAGTTACATAGTTTTCACATTTATCTATCAAACAGTGAAATAATTTTTGCAATAGGTCACGTAGTTTTTGAGATCATCTTAACCTTAAAAACTCTCCTGTGCATCTTTCTCTGTGTTCCACCACCGTACCATCACCTCTTATTGCGATCCAGTTTAGGATTTAAACTGAACTGCATCGTAATTAATTTAGGTGATGATAAGCCTGCTGTGGGGTGACCGCGACTTCCAATCGTTATCGTAATCGCTTTCAATTTGACACATGCTATACGTTGCTGCTATGTTTTAGCAAATTTTAACAAACGATAACAAAACGCAGCAATGTATATCGTTCAAGTGTCAAAATGAAAACGATAACGATTGAAGTTGCGGTCACCCCCCTGATCAGTGGGGCTATTACGGTTCTCAAAACGATCAAATCATACTATGTCATAGCGGACGTGAAAGGGACAGCGCTATTGCATCGGTACAGCAGCGTCTCTGTTTGGCGCGCCATGACATGGTATAATTTCATCGTTGCATCGGCAGAGTTGGATCTCAATTACGATTATGACCACAAAATAAATACTTAATTATAACATGATTCAAAGGACTGAACTTAAACTATTTTACAGGTCAAACCGCCAAGCAATGATGCTGACATTGCAAGTGCTGAGAAGAGGTATGTAATCAAGTTTGCCTATAGAGGCAAACGAAACCTCCCTCAAAAGGAACCCTTAGGATTATTATTATTTGATATCAGGGTGTTGGTACAAGCCCAAGGGTCACTGCGGCCTCAAAGGTCTATTGTGGCCGCGCACCGAGTTCTTATATCTCGCTCCCAAAGCCAACGTCATTCAGGAATCGTATGATGCACTTGGGTGAGAGTTTTAATATCCTCGGGTGGCATTATGGTCCACCTAAGGCTCTATACCCTTAGGATACTACGTTTCTGAGAAAGAGGTCTTGCTTGACATACAGAGGAATAGAGCCCTCGTCTGTCAATACCTTTTTCTCAGAAATGCGTGGAGGTTTCAAGTTGAAATCCTGAATACTAAAGTCTGAAATCAGATTTTCTAGATGGGCACTCGAATTGTTAAGTTGCCGTAACCATCGCTGCGCGTCCGACTAGCACTAGGTTTCAGGGAGTTGCCGCTGATACAAAAGCCATTGCCACATTTCAACGGAGCTTTGCCCCACCTACAAAACAACGTGACCATTTAAGCTGTACCTATCATTTTGTTGGAAACTTATTACAGGTTTCATATTGCATAATCATAATCAGTATCATTTTCTACTACTCTCGCAACTCCTATAGAAGAATAACAAAAACAATGAATCGCTTCGATTTCTTACTATTTTCTGAATTCTAAATTAAGCTGTTTTTTCGAATCGCAACTTGTACAAAACTTTACTTTAAACCAATAATTTTAATAAAAAACGGAGATATTTTTACATTTATTCGTTATCTTGTACAACTTGCGGTTGATGGTGGGGCAGAATCTGGCATTGTCATTTATTACAGTAAAATAAATAAAATAAAAATAGCCTTTATTTCTCTCACAATATGAGCTTATAAGTTGGTAACGTAGTTTATAAAAATAATTATGACATCGGCGTCGGATTGTCAGGCTGTCCTTCGCCATAGGCCTCCTCCATCTTCTTCCATGCTTCTCTATCGCGGGCCCCTGCTCTCCAACCTTTGGGTAGGTCGTCGTCCCACCTTTTGATAGGTCTGCCTCTTCGTCGTTTCCCGTCTCGGTGATATCTTTTGTCCATTTGTATTGTCCATTACAAACAAGACCGTGCCTCCTTCTTCTTTTCTTTTCTCGTGTGGTTTAGTGACCAAACCTATTTGTCAACGTTATTCAGGCCGCCCGTAGGCCTTTGACGTGGCCTAACGACTGCTGTCAAGCGACAACAACCGGGACCAACTGCTTAACATGCTTTCCGAGGCACGAAGGGGCTCAGATGAAAGTGTCTCCTGACGCCATTTCATGCATGCCAAGACGGCACCTGCTGCTGAGGGTCACGATTCTCAGCACTGAGGCAACGATTAGGGAGGACAATGCCCAATGACAATGTCCTTTTACAGCAGCATCAATTTAATTGGATTTGACAAGGCCTATTTACAGCCGCTTTACTTTGCTAAATATGAAATGAAATGAAATGAAATTTATTAAATGTACGTTGGATACTTACATTCTAGATACAAATTCACTAGTCCCCACACTAGGATACCCTGTGTCGTGGGAGACTAGTTTCTTCCCTAGGTACATAGTGAAAAATACGCAAATATCACAAGTACAATCGATTACACAGAAATAATTGTAAACATAATTAAGTAGGTACACTAATATAATAATAAACTTAATAGATATCACATTCAATACAGTAGGTATATATAGAATATATATGAGTATATTGTATATAAAGTATATAATGTAGTAAATGTATAATTGTATATCAAATATATATTTTCAGAGGACAATGCTACAAAAAGTGAAAAAATATGTTCTTAACTTTATTTTGTTTTGACATTATTTAATAGTTGACATTTCACAATAATTTCCCTAATTGTATACACTGAATGACAAAGCCTCTTTACAGCTGCTATTATAGTATATAAACTAGGTGAAACTTGCAATTGTGACAATTGCAAATTTAAATATTATGAACTAGGTTTAAGAGCAGTGTTACTGTGCTGCTCTTTGCGCTCACATCACCCAGCCATGTGATTTGATATATAATTAATCAATGTGTACAAACATATAATATGTAAGAAACGTGACGTAACCAAGTGTTCCATAGTGTACCTAAGGCCGAATAAATAAGTATGAGTATAGGAGGATTGTCTATTACAGTAAAAGGTTCACTTTAAATTCCAGATCGCTGCCCGATACTGAAATACAAACGCAGAAGCATCACAGCAAGGAACGGAAGGAGGGTAGAACGAAGAAGCCTAATTTTGACGGAGATAACTATAAACGGTATGTGTTGGGTTTCGGGATGAATTTGGACAATTCAATTAATTTTATTTAGGGACCCCGGTCCTGTTGACGTGTCTCTGTCGTGGTCAGATCGTTAAATTGAGCATTTCATGAAATCGTCAATCATTTCATGAAATGGTGGCATTTCACGAAATCGTCAAGTTGTGCTGGGCATATCGTTCAAACGTCAACGTTCGTCGATTTGTCCAACCACGTTTGGTCAGATCATTAAAGTTGTTTTTGGTAAATTGCGGTCGGTTTTTGCGCGACTGTCATAAAATTCACACGGTTTCATATAGTAACACTTTTCCAAGTTTCCAACACACTTTCTTATCTATTAATATTCTATTTTCGACCGAATGAATACACATTATTTAATTACGCACACAACATAAACAAAGCGTGCTCTCAGCGCCTCTAGCGGTAGTTATTGCTATTATTCTACGATATGGTCAATTATGATTGGTCATATCATGAAACAGCCGTGCGTTTGTTGGCCATATCGTCAAACGCTTTCTATTCATTGATCTGGTCAAGCTATTTCATGAAATGACCAATAGACATTTGACGATTTCGTGAAATGTCACCATTTCATGAAATGATCAACGATTTCATGAAATACTCAATTTAACGATATGACCACGACATCTCTATTAGGTAGTTACTCGGGGATTGTCTCCACCGATCCCGGGAGCCGTTTGGATTGGAAACGGATCCCGGCAGTTTGTCTCCACCGATACCGGTATCCGTTTCCAACACAAAAACCAAGTAATGTTTTTACCCACCGATCCCGCGACTACAAGAAATAAATACGTATGTAAAAAATGTATTGGGACAATCAATATTTTCTTTTAAAGATTTACTAAACACGGGAGCAAATACATCCATGGCGCCCCCGACGGCTCCACCGAGCAGCCGCTGTTCGTCGAAGACTCAAACCTCAACGGATACTACAGTGACGCAAGCAACAGCATGCTACGGAGAGCCAGTCCACCTAAGGTATCAGTATGTCCCCACTGCTCGAGCACAAATTCAAGTAAACACAGTGACAGGCATGGTGCTCTTTGTCAGTTCTGGTAGCCTGGTACTTCCAATATTGATCAGTCTAGTTATTTGCATCCCCATAGCTTGGGAATAGACCTACCTTCACATAGAGGGAGCTTGGGTCATGCATGATCCACGACATACAACAAATTCAAGTAAACACAATGACTGGCAAGCTCTTTGCCAGTTCTGGTAGCCTGGTACTTCAAATATTGTCACATGTCACCATTGCTCGGACACAGATTGTTTCTCACGTCGAGGGAGTTCGATATACACTAAATTCAAGCAAACACAGTGACTGGCAAGATAGCTCTTTGTCAGTTCTGGTAGCCTGGTACTTCAAATATTATCGTCAATCTATTTATAGGTCCTCACTGCTCGGCCACGTACTTACGTCGAGAGATCTCTGGCCATGATCCACCACGCGGGCTCATGGCGGATTAATACGTTACACATATCTTAGTAGATTTTTTTTCCTCACGATGTTTTCTTACACAGTTTTTGAGAGCATTCGGTAAAATTGTAAGGCCTTTTTTCTTTCACTAATATCACGCATCAATATTCCAGGAGCCGGCAGCCACATACATGGCACCAGTGGACACTCGTCGCAACACTCCCGCGCATATCTCCATAGCAACCGACTTTTCGGAAGAAGAGAAGAGAGAGAAGAAGCACACGCACACAAAGAAGAAACAGCATGTACACCATAAGAAGCATCACAGTAAAGATAAAAGAAAGAGACTTAATCGTTTGAACTCTGTCGAATTGGATAAAAATGCTGTTTCTTTAGAAGACAGTGGCGCTAGCCAGTAAATGTACATGAAAAAATCGACTGCTTATTTTGGCATAAAATGACTCCCGGAATCATTATCATCAGTATCAGTTCACTGCGCTCGACGCCTGTGTTCGCGCCGCACTCGCCCCACAGACACCGGGCTAATGAGACTCCAGGCGGCTCATAGTGCCCTGGTACTTGTAGACAGCTGGGGCTTCTGACCGAGTGGACACAGCGGGTGTTGAGTGAGACATATCGAGACTCCGGGTTAGTCATGGACTCCTGGTACTTGTAATGCAACTTCATTATTGATCTGGCGTGAAATCAATTGAATCTAATTTAGGTACTTAATTGGTTTCAATTGAAGGTTATAAACAGGAGCTGCGATTCTATCGTGGCTGCTAAATTTTAATCTAAATGAAATTGATGCGGTCAATCATTTAGTTTTAGATTGTATAGTGTTTTAATATATTAGGTATACTTTGATAAATGGCGAAGATATTTTTACGTACTTCTTTGTCATTTATTGAAAATTGGGGTTTTAGGGAATAATCGAAATGTGATTTTTAAGTACATTAAATAAATCAAAACAGCTACAGCCGTTTTATTACCAATAACTTTTAATTAACCAAATCAATTAGATTAAACAGGATTTTTTTCTTAGTAAGATTCAATTATGTGTTTTTTTAAACTGACACTATTTGTATACATGTCATATTAATTAGATAAAAACGGGAATTACCGTGCTTAACATTCCAATCTACTCATGACCATGATTTTTTATTTATTTATTTTATATATATAATTTGCACCTTAACAGCTAGTAGCCAAATAGTACAAACATAACATTAAAATTATTATTAATTCTAGACACTCATTCAATCAATCAATGATATTGATGTCTCAACAAATGAATCAATAAATGAATGTGACGGGACAGGCTTAGCCTAGTGTGGGCTTCACTGATTAATAAGTTAATGTAAAATACTGTATGGTAAATAAACATTTCATTTCATAAATAAACATTTCATTTCATGTTTAACAAGATAATTCCCGTTTTTATCTAATTAATATGTATTTTTTTCCAACAATAAAAGTCGTAAATTTCAATTATTCATATTTTTTATTTACAAGATAACTATATAGCAACATTATAGCATATGTTCAATTTTTTTAATACACTATTATTAATTTATTACATTTGGTTGATTTATCCATATTTTGTGTATTCCCACAGCGATGTTTAGTACACATGAAGACAGAGAAAAGTATACAGGCCTCAATAAGGTTGAGATTTCCTCAAAAACTACTGGACCGAATTTAATAATTCTTTTACAGTTACATAGTTTTAACTTTTATCTATCTAACAGTCCAGGAATTCTTGGAATAGCTCAAGTAGTTTTTGAGATAATCTCATCTTTAAAAACTCTCCTGTTCTCTAATCCACTGATTTTAAAAATTCTTTCACCATTAAAATGCTACATTATCCCTGAGTAACATAGGCTATGTGTATCACCCGTGCGAAGCTGGGACGAGCTGCTATGTACAATAAAGAATATGTGACTTACACAGCTGGCTCTGCATTGGTTCTTAGAAATAATATGTCCTTGTTCGTAGATCGGAGGAGATTGCTTCTAGGTTAATTTAACCTGTCGTATAAGTTTTCAATGACGAGTTTATCTGCCCGGTACATATTGCCTATGACAACCTGTAATAGAAATTAATCATTAATTACAATTACGCGACTAAAAGAGAATAATATTATTAATAGTTTAGGTTTATGTAAATTATATGTAGGTATATTCCACGGCATTTTAGCTGAGCCAACTTCAGGCCCAGCTAAAATGTTGTTCTCGCTTTTTTGTAAAATTTAAGTAGATTAGTTTAGAATAGGTACGATGGGATTGACATTGTCAACTATGTGCACAAATATCCCTAAATCAATGAAGAAAAAAAAATACTCATGGGAAGGAGCCTGTAGTCTTCTAGTTCCGGATAGGCCGACCCCAGGAGACTTATTCGCTTTCTAGCCAGTGAGTCACATTCACACAGTAGGTGTTTCATGGACTCCGGTTTGTCATCACAGGCTCTGCAGGTTGGACTAGTTACCAAGTGACAAAAAGACAACAAACTTATGTAAGTATACTAACCTGCCGAGTAATACTAGCTAAGTTATCCTTGCCGAATTGAATTTCTTTCTTTATTTCCTTGACGTCTGTCAAGGACTGTTTCTCCTTGAAGGCATCTTTGATTCTTCGCTGTGCGTAGGCCCTGTAAATATACCATGTACTCAATTTACTGCACCGGGCACCCTGGAACCGTTCGCTAGGATGACTGTTCCGGTTTGGATCAGAGTATCGCTAAATTGACAGGGGTTGATCGGACAATAAAATGACCTCGACAAAAAATCACCCCCAAAGGGGCTCTTTGAGGGTGATTTTTTGTTCTTAATTGTATACTTTTTTTTCAAATGAATAGTAAACTAAGATGTTAAATAAATAAGAAAAACAAATACATTTGAGGTTATGTAATTAAAATTAAGTTACCTGAAGTTGTAATTGGGGAACTTCTGAGATTCTCTCATAAGCGCCTTGTAGAGCGATAGGACTTGAGTTTTTGATGTCATGGTTTTATTTATTTATTTTATATTTTTCAGATTTTTCACAACAATTTTCCTCGAAAAATTAGTTTTGCAAATAAAACGCGTTTCGTTTCACTCACACAACTTACTCAATTATTGTTATGTAGTTTACAAATAAAATAATTAATTGTCAAGCAGGGAAAATAATGTAGAATTTTTTTTTGAAAATATTTGGAAGATATTTCTTTTCTCGCTTGTTATGAGGATTAGACATAATCCTCGCCAATCATCACAATATAATATTACAAATATTTTTATGCATAGAAAGAAACGTTTACGCACAGACCACTTACCCCAATAGACCTGTAATAGGAGGGCCCCGCTTTCTGCCAACACATGAGCGCAAAAGTTCTATACAAACCGAACTACGTCGCCTATCAAATTAGTAGTGACCAGATATTCGACCCATAAACTGCTGTAAAAAAAAGGAAGAAAAAAATATTTTAACATGCCCAACTGTGCTATAAAGTTGTGTGGTAATGACAGTAGGAGGAACAATTACAAAAAGGATGGTATCACATTTCATCGGTAAGTATCTGATTAATAAATAAATTCATTACTTAATCCGACAAATCAATTAGGAGTTCAACTTACACTGGTTCGATTGTCGTGTCTTACGAGTAGTTCCGAGAGATCTCTCTTTCACCCACCTACTAATTGTAGCCCTATCTCACTTTTTCGTTTCGCGGCACGTGTAAGCTAGAGACGTGGTATACAATCATCGATATTCTTACGTCACCTAAATAAGTTTGTGTAGATTTATGAGTTTTGATTTCATTTACTTTCTTTATAAATAGCTTTCCTGTTGATCCAGACATTAAAAGTGAATGGATAATAAAGACAATGCGTGAAAATTGGTGACTGTCGTCTTTCACCACAATATGTTCCCGTAACTTTACGGCGGATTGTTTTATTAATATGAACTATCGAAGAAAACTCCATAGTACTGCAATTCCAACGTTATACCTACCAGTTGTACAGGTATCTTATATTTTTATTAATGCTATCTAGCTAAGGTACCTATTCTAATGCAGGTAGGTATTTAACGGGGCGGCATTCTAACCGGAATTCGGGATTTCAAGAAATCATAATATTCATTTATAACCATAATAGTTTTATTGTGTTAAAAATAATAGGTCGGCGACTAGTAAGGAGTATCATAATAAGTAAACGTAGCAAATTAACAAAGTTAGTTAAAGCTTAATTTTTTTTATTAATAAAAATAGCATCGACTAATTTTTGTTCTTAACTGAATTTACCTATTTCTAAACATAAACTTTATGGCTGACACAAATAACAAATAGGCGTTCAGAAATTTTAAAAGTCAGGTTCTGTTTTAATGTATTTGGGTGAGTAAGAATCGCTAAAAATCACAAGAATCGCAAGCAATCGTTAGGAATGATCACGAATCGTCAGTCGTAACTTGTTTAAATAGCCGCGCTTTGTTTGAGAAAAACACCATAATACAAACCTTTATAGAAAGCCTACGTAATGTAATATCGACCTACATTATTTTATGGCCATGTTTATTCATCAATGCCTATTGGTTGGACTACAATCATGATGTTCGTTACGCATAATTATTATTTCACAATAATTAAATTATAAATAATGTGTAATTATTAAATTTTGTGATACGTTAATAATGAGAAGTTCTTGTTTTATTATATTAATATTAAACAGATAGCATTGCCTCAGTAGAAATCGTTTATTAACTTTCAAATTCATATTTAAGTACATTAAGTATTGAAACTGTGTAGGTAACAGTTCAACAATCCCCATCGATAATATATTATCGATATCGACATGGCCGCGTCTCTTTAAATGAGTTCACCGAGTGCGCCGCTGTCCCCCGCCTCGTCTCTAGGTTACCGGCCTTGACAGAATGTTTCGCTTGCAAATATGTACCGATTTCAAGTCTATTGGGGTAAGTGGTCTGTGCGTTTACGTCAAAAGGTTCCGTTACACGCATTGCAAATGACTAAAATCTGTGTGGGAACATAATTTACAATAAAAATAAATGGAAAGGAACGTCAAGAATGTTACCTTATTTCCAAAATCGTTCTCTCCATTGGGAAAAAGTATGACACATACCGTCACGTGGATCATATAAATAACATTCGTATTTGAAAACATTTCCTTATGACATGTTTTATGGAAAGAAAGAAATAGGTTTAAAATTTACAATTCACTTGTCATTTGAATACGAGAGTTGTGGCGATTCAAGAGCTAGATTGAGCGAGAGATTCAAGAGATACTTTGTAAGTATTTAATTTTAGGCTTGGCCATGGCTACAAATACTGCAATATTTGTGCGAGGTTTAACAAATGACAACGAAGCGCAGCAATGTATAGTGTCAAATGAAAACGTTGTTTGAAGTGTCGCTCTCGGTTCGGTTGGGAATCTATAATTTTACCACGGCAACACTCTGACATGGCGTAAGGCTAGAAACTTAGAGTAAAAAATCCAACCGTATAGAAAAAATCTTTAAAAAAAATAAAATGAACTCTACTGCATTACGTTAAGGTCCGTAGTAGCACTTACGGTGTGCAAGTAATTTGACAAGTGACGTCACCATGACATCATCCATCCTATTCTCTCACTACACCCGTCCTCTTCTATGGCACAGAGTAACTAAAATGGTTTTTTTCTGTGGTATCGATAAAATTACTGACTCGATGGTTACGGTACAAGCCACATTTTTAAAAAAGTTAAGTGGGTGACAGTTATCTCATTGTGGTTTATTTTCCAAAAAAATTCCAACGATCTTTTCAGATTTTTTGTTATTAGCGCTTTGTAGTGTAAGGATATTTATTCGTTACAGTGTATCTTTATTATTCAGTAAGTCTTATCGTTAAAATAACACTTTATTGTTTAGTGGGGCGCGAAACAAAGACGAAATGAAGCGCCTGTCTTCGAACGCTTTAGCCAAAGACTTCTGATCCATATAGTTATGTAGTAAGTAAATAATGTTTATAAAACTTCCCTCAATTCGGTGTGGCTTTTGGAATAGGACAAGGACGCCTCCAACTTTTTTCACATGACTATTTTTCACCCTAACTAGAGTTTAGGTTATGAGGTATGGCGCCAGGGACGAGACGAATTTAGCATTCCCATCTTCTTTTTGTATCTCTCAAACAAACCAGCCCGAATTGATTTCTCCAATATTCATATTATACCTTTATTTCTCTACATTTATTTATGGATATTTATACACATACAGTAACGAAGACAATATTCTAAAACTAACCGTAACCATCTAATTAAATTTTCCCAAAGAGGAACAACATTTCAGTTGGGCCCATGGTAGCGGAATTTTAGGGGCGACCCGGATGGAGACAATGGGTACAACACTCGGTCAAAAATGTGTATTAACTTTTTAACCAAATAATGTAGGTATGTGCATCCAAGCGAGTGTGCATGTATAGCTAAATACTGTTTCATAAATATTTTATCTATAATTTATGGAAAACATATAAAGAAAAACTTCAGTGGGCCAGTGCGTGGTGGTTGCCAGATTTAAGTGGCCCGGGACAACTCTGAACTTAAACACGCCACTTCATGGAGGGGCTCAGATGAAAATGTTACTAGTGGTCACCCATCTAGGTTCTGACCTCGCCAAACGTGGCTTAACTTATACGAACGTTTTCAACATGTACTTGCAACTGTAGTACTACCAGCCCCTCTTATGTGATTAAGTAAAGACACCATAATTGTACCTAACCAATGTAACTTTACCTTATTAAATTTCAGGAAAGATGCATGTTAACAAGGGCATTATTGATGGATGCAAGTCAACATCCACTAGTTTGCGAATGTTTAGTTTGTTTGCCGAGAACTTATATCTACAAGAAATTTGGTTAAAACAATTATAATAGATGACAATGCTCCAAAGCTGAAAATTCTACCCGGACATTCTATTTTGAGACAACAGGACCTGGTATGTGTTGAACATGTTTGGATGGTTCTGACTAATCTTTGTATCTGTTAAGTTCATACCCTTTTCTATCAGTCGAGTCGAGCTATGATTTAGTGACCATTAAAACATCTATCATTTCAGGTGTGTCAACGAAGTTAAGTATTTATTAGCCAACAATTGAAGAGCATTCTTGGCATGTCCTACACTGATGAAGAAATATTATTTGGGCGACCTTCAAAACCTTATTGGTAAGTAATAAAAATGTAAACTTTCTATGTAAGTACAGTTAAGAACAGATAATTAATATAGACCTCAGAAGGGTTGGATAGCTCAAGAACTCCTTGACCGTTTGTCAAAAATTCGTTTAACTCATAGATAGTTTATTTATTTTATTTTATTTATTTTACATTTTCGGAATACCAACAGCTGTAAAGTACAGTCGATGATTTACAAAAACAATTTTCAACGCAGCCAGTAATAGGTATTCGCAAATAAGTACTTGATATGAAAACCTTATAAGCTAGAGAGTAAAAATAACAAAATTAGAGTAGACACTGTAATTTTTGAAATGATACGTCCACGCATTTCTAAGAAAAAAGACACTGTCAGACTGATGGTTGTTAACAAAGTGATTAGGGTTCCTTTTTTCCTTTTGAGTTACGGAACCCTAAAAAGAGTAATCGTGTGACGGTAATAATAAAAAAGGAATAGTACATTAAATACGAAATTAAACTTAAAAATTTTCTCAATGGACACACTCTTTTAGTTTTTTTTTTAAAGAAGCAAAATGCGTTAATGTGCTTATATAATTATTATATAATTAATGCATTTTGCTTTCCTAGCGGCTAGGGTCTCTTACAATATCGATATAACCCTGGATTAAGTACTTACCAAGAGAAAACTCCATTTTGCTCGGGTTAAGTCTTCTAGCTAGAGTTATCTTATTATTATTCATTTGATAGTCAGGCCGCATAATGCTGGCGTGTGTGTGTCTATATCACAGTGTTATGCTCGATAAACATAACCCTCCTTTTTGCTCTCTCCTTGCGCAACAAATAAATCATATTATATGAGAAATTATTAAATGTTTCAGGAGTCGCTCCACTCGACACAACCGCGATTCTACCTGGCCCGAGTACCTCTACTGTGTAATGGCCGGTATGTTGAAGTTTGCTTATACAACTAGAAATTTTAGTGGTAGCTTTCCCGCGACAGAATGTTTTGCCATAAGTAGTACACATCAAAGCACATCAAGTGTAACTACCCTTTGAACGTAGAATGGGAAAAAAGGAGTTTTATGTGTACACTTAAAATGCTAAAATATATCTTGAAATGTATTAATAAACGGAGCCAAGGGCTTTTTGAAAATGGCGGGAAACGACGGTTGCGAAATTATTTAATAATTTTCAGTTTAATGTCTACAGTGGGTGTTTTGCGTTTAATATCATGTTAAATTAATCAGAAAATGTTCGCGAATGACAGTATGGTGAAGTTATTGGAGAATTCAAGCAGGATCTGAAGTTTGGCGCCATGGTCAAGATTCCCACTACGAGCTCGGGAGTGAACGTGACTGTCGAGCTGCTTCGTCCACAGTGATTGACGCTACGGCGTCTCCTGTGGATGAAGACAAGAAGACGCGGCTACCCAGGGTGATGACGCTACGGCGACTCCCCTGGAGGAAGATAGAAGACTATTATACATTGAATTTTCTGTAACATGACATTGGCAAATGACGAACTATCGAGTCCATTAATAAAATAAATAAAATAAACGGAGCCAACTAGTCTATGCGTGTAGCGTCCTACCCCAGAGCACGACCCATCTTCCACGGGATAGTGTGAAATATTTCTTAAATTGGCGAAATTATAGACTGGACACACTTATCGCTATAGTTATTCCTTCATGGTCCACGCCCCAAGGCTGTGGAATTCACTTCCGCATATGATTTGTGCGAGTCCGTCGTTGGAGGTCTTCAAGGGAAGAGTGAAGGAGCATTACCTATCTCTGCGATATGTGTGTGTATGTATCTATCTATGTATATATCGATGTATGTGTGTATGTACGTATTTATTGTTTACTGCTACATAATATGTAATATTGTTATATTTTCAGTATTATTATTGTGTATTATTTATAAGTTTATTTAAGTACCTATATAGCCTGTACGGTATATGTGTATTTATTTATTTTAGTTATATAGGTATATATGTACATACCTATAGAGATATATATATACTTACTTTATATAACTAATTTATTAAATATTTATTTTAGCTAAGTATATAGTTACTGTATGATTCTGTGTACACTTGTTCTGCCTGCTCCAGATCTCGTATCTCTCTCTCTCACTGGTTTGCTGGTAGAGAACTCTATCGTAGAATTAAGCACACCTTATGTACATCCAATTTTATTTCATGTAACGTGTATTTATTTTGTGTACATTAAAGAATTACAGAAAATAATTACAGAACCGTTTTCAAACTATATAAATAGTTATTGTAATTATCAGGAACGCATGCCGATGGAGTACAATGAGCGACACAATGAAGAACACTGCTGAAGTTGTGCTGTTTTCGACCAACTGTTCGACAGCGTCAACGCCCTGCGGTGGTTGGGCTCCTGACCAGATGATAGCCTCCATGAAGGAGATAAAATGGTAGGTATTTCAAAACACGTTATATTCTGACAGAACGCAATTAAAACTCTGAATGATGTTTATTTCATTGATTCGAAGAGAAAACAAGCTTTTTCGGTTGGTCGTGAAATAAATAAAAGAGTTCCACTTTAGAAAGGATTAGGTGACAACTTTAGAAAGTTTCATTTCAATATGAACAGCTCAAAGGTCTGGGCTGTGTGTAAAAAAAATTCACACTCGTAATGTAAATTAAGACCTATTGGTGAACTTTTTGTCCGAATCATAGAAACAATAATCCCGATACCTATTCGTTCGAGTGCTCTTTTAAATCACTCATGGTTAGGAATATTTTGAGCCCTCGTTCATCTAGCTCTAATTGTCACGATGATGTTGAAGACGCTATTTTACAATCAGGTTATTTGACACAGAATGTGATCCTAACGTAAGTACGTCTTCTGTTCCAGGCCCTTCAATGGAACCCGACCAAGAAACCAGCATCAGCGTCCCTGACTGCGAGTCATTCTGGTGGAACAGCACCTCCGCTATTGCATTAGGTCCGGAGGCGTATATGGCTTCCCGTATTCTGTACGTCCCCCGAGGAGAGACTAGTTCGGTACGCTTTTCTAAGAGCCTAAACACATGAAAACCCGTATGCAGTACGTCCCCGCGCGGCGACGAATGCGATACGCTTTTCCAGCCGCTGCTAATGATAAAGTTAACAGAAACCCGTATTCAATAGGTCTACAGAACAATGATAGTATGGAAAGAAAACGTCTATTGTATACGAGGAGACTTGTAGTATTCCTATTGGAGTAAAAAATTATAATTAAAATTTAATATAATTGGAATCTGTTGTCTAATGTTTCTTTGCCACAGTTTCGTTATTTTTGATATTTAAAGAAATATTGTGGCGTCGTTTTACCCGACTGTGCATGAAGGAGTGTTATGTTTTTTTTCTGTCAATATAAATTCTAACGAAACTGTTGCAAAAAAACAAACAATATTATTCTTTTACGTCAATAAATACTTGAACTATACACGATACACATTTTTTTTCAAACTAATTATTTTTCTGTAGACATTCAATTATTTATATATTATTATTAGATAGCACTAGGCTATCTTAGTTCAAGCTCGTTATCATACCGAATATCAGGTCTACATGGCAGGTAAGAGGCGCATGTCGAAAAACAGCGCTGCGCACCTCGGTGTCAGCTCAGCTGAAACATGCACCTTTTGCCACACCACTTAGCATAACAATATTGGATTATAACTTATTACTTCATTGATTTTTTGTAAGCTTATGTTACTTATGTAATTGGTGTATTGCAATAAACATATTTTCTATTCTATTTTATTAAATACGGATTTCTGTTAACTTTATCATTTCCACGTCAAAGAATTAGACATACATACACTCGAAAAACATAACACTCTTTTATGCACAGTCGGGTAAAACGACGCCACAACATTTCTTTAAATGTCAAAAATAACGAAACTGTGGCAAAGAAACATTAGACAACAGATTCCAATTATATTAAATTTTAATTATAATTTTTTACTCCAATAGGAATACTACAAGTCTCCTCGTATACAATAGACGTTTTCTTTCCATACTATCATTGTTCTGTAGACCTATTGAATACGGGTTTCTGTTAACTTTATCATTAGCAGCGGCTGGAAAAGCGTATCGCATTCGTCGCCGCGCGGGGACGTACTGCATACGGGTTTTCATGTGTTTAGGCTCTTAGAAAAGCGTACCGAACTCGTCTCTCCTCGGGGGACGTACAGAATACGGGAAGCCATATACGCGGTCCGGAGGGGAAAGCTGCGTGTTCACTCCACTGTTTTTACTGCCGGTTTTACATCCAGCCCCCTTACCTTTAACTCTTATAGCAGTATTACTTTCATAATACTTTGTTACTTCGTACAATGACGACCTTAAAGTAAGCTTATTAAGGTCGACATTGTACGAAGTAACAAAGTATTATGACAGTAATACTGCTATAAGAGTTCAAGGTAAGGGGGCAGGAGACTTATAAATTAAGTGTCAAAGTTGTAAATAAACTTTCTTGACCACCGATGTTGCGGAAATTCATACGTTCATCAATCACAGAGATAGAAAAGTTTAAAGGGCAGAAATCTCAAGTACCCGACACCCGCTTTTCCCAGACTCTTTAGAGGTTTAATTAATGCATTTTTGACATAATTTTACTTATGACAACATGGATCGGTTGATCTGTAAATGGAAGGCATTCAGATAGTTCAACTGACCTTTGTATACAGGTTGGAAACGTTAAGTGTTTCCAGTCCATAATTACGCCAATTTAAGAGATATTTCAGAAATTTAAAGTGATACAGAATTGGCGTCATTTAATCAATAGAAGTGTATTTAAAAATGTTACGCCATGCCTTTATAATTTACACTTTTATCGCTCCCATGCCATACATTCGTTATTGCACGATTTGTCGACTACATAAGACTATGTAAAACTCATAGGCGCGTATTCATAAAAGTGATTCAAAGTTATTCCACCGTTTAGGCCTTCCGTCCCTTAACGTTTTTAACGAAGTGTGAACGAGACATCAACACGGTTTAAGGGAAGTGAGGTTTAATTAGGTTTATGAATAACGTATCAATGAAATGTATTAAGGAAATAAAAGGCTATAATAATAATAATAACGAATAACAGCATTTAGAGTTATAGATACTTAAATTAAAATAAAACTTAAAATTAAAGGTGTTCGAAGTGCCTGCCTTGGTTGGAAATACACAATCGGGCTCTTTTAGTTTTGTTTTGATGTAATTTTCACTTAATATTTTTTTCTTACTTATGTTTTAATGGTAATTTAAGGATTATTTATAAAATACATTATAGAACACAGTACAGTGTTGAGTTTAATAATAGTTAAAATAGGACAGGTCTGAAGTGGAAGAACGCGTAAAATCAATTATTTTTCGACGTATCGAAAAATATTTTACACTTGCAATGCAAAAACTGTAAGTATCTTGAAATGCGTTAATAACTTTGATAAGATCATACTCGCCCATACCTACTCGTAGTAGTTACCATACCTACTACTTGGGCTTCACAGTAAATGTATAGAAGCCGTAACAGTAAAAATTATGAAGAAAGATAATATGTATGGCGTTACTTTTTAAAAAATATTTTAATGATATTTTGTTGAGCGACACAATTTCGATATCAGTTTAAAGTCTTAAAATATATCTTAAATTTGCGAAATTATGCACTGGACACAACGTTTCCACCCTGTGCTAACAGCAAATCAAGTGTAACACTTTGGATTATCTGCGTCGTAAGATTTAGAATCGTACTGTAAGTGTTACCATCGATCTGCTGTTGTCCGTACCTGTATTTAGTTTTTAGTTTACGTTTATATTTTTTAGGCTTAGATATTATAATAGTTATTTTTTATATTCTTATAATATATTTATTTCAACTCGACTAATTTCCAATGGTAGATTTTAAAAATAAATTGGAGAGCTTCTAATACTTACTAGTTGGCATTTTTATTTCTGTACCATACAACTACAGGAATAGTATGATTTTACATATTACCATACTACCACAAAATGTGGTAGTATGGTAATATGTAAAATCAATACTTTTATTGAATTATGAATTAAAATAAGGTTATCGATATTTTTTTTATCGTAAGCCCATCCCTAATATATATCGATACCATTAAAAACGTTGCGTCCCTTCACTAGTTGCACACTAGCGCTGCTCCTTGGAGCGTTGCACACTGGTAACTAACCATACTTTTTTTTTCTTTTTCTATAAGGTTTTTGGCTTTGCACTACGGTTTCCCATCTGAGTCGGGGTAATCTGTGGTAAGGTTGCCGAGCGAAGTGTCTGCCTGTTATTGATATTTTACCTGTAAATAATACTGTAATTAGTTAAATACCCATAAAAGTTATGAAATAACACCGAGTTCTACACATTACAAGATTTTACTACCAACAACAGAATTCCTACCGTGAGTATTTATTGATAAATATTTTCCGATATTTGTAAAAAAATTTAAACACTTACGATTTTTCTTGTATTTGAACAATCGTATTTATTTATAGATCTCGTGACTTCGCATTAGTCTTTAGCGGCTGTGCATTTTCCAATCTATAGATTTTTATGGTGTATAGTTTTGTACGAAACCTATGTTTAGTGCGAAAGTTTGTTGATTTACGAACTAAAACTGGTTTTAATGGTTCTACTAAACGTGATGTGTTTTGTAAATAGTTTCGCTCTAGTTATGGCTTCATAAGTTATGTAAATAATGTACTCAAACTTATACTTTCCATTATTACATGTGTGTTACTTACTAGACATTAATTGCTTCTGTTGGTTCTATTTATGAACTTTCACGATTCTAATATGATCCTCTGTGATTCCTATTACTGGACTATTACTATGGAGTATGCCTCTAACTTATAGTACTGATTTTTATTTATTTATTTATTTATTTATTACAACTACAATATCTTTACAGGTATCCCCAATACGATAACAGAAAAGTAGTAGGTACAGTAGAAGACAGATAAGTAGGTGATAGTAGGAGAGGTGGCTTCAATAAGGTTGAGATTTTCTCAAAAACTACTGGACCGAATTTAATAATTCTTTTACAGTTACATAGTTTTAACTTGTATCTATCAAACAGTGAAAGAGTTCTTGCAATAGGTCAAGTAGTTTATGAGAAAATATCAACCTTAAAAACTCTCCTGCACAACTTTCTCTGTGTTCCACTTTACCTACCTATACCCACATAAAGCAATCCAAAAAACTAAACCTAATAAAGTTTTTAAATCTAGGTACTTTCTAGGTACATGGCTAGTTTTAATTTAGATAGGTTTTTATTATTATTTTGTACATAGTTATAACTTTAATTACTTGATTGTTATAGTTTGTTTGGAAACTCACTGTTACAGAAAATAACAAAGGTACTTATTGTATAAAGAACTATATTTTCACATAGTACATTAAAAAAAATCCCACTGCTGGGTAAAGGTCTCCCCCCTCCTCTTCCATCCATCCCTGTCCTGAGCCTCTTCCAGCCACCCATCCCTGTATCTAACGATATCGTCTCTCCACCTGACGAGGTCTTAAAAAAATTAGATAGGTATAATTGTTACTTTGTTCATTTATATTAAAGAATTCACATTATTTAAAAAAAATATCATAAAATAATATTTTTGCACTATACCATCGATCGGTACTAAAATTACATGGAAGTGGCCGCTTTAAGTGATAAAAAATTGCACAATGCATTCGTTGCGATAAATTGTACTTTAATGGTGTGTTTATTACCTCGTGAATAAACTTTTAAATACTATTGATCTAGGCACAGTCGACAACAGAGATAAGCCTCGATAAGGTTGTGATTTTCTCAAAAACTACTGGACCGATTTTAGTAATTGTTTTACAGTTACGTAGTTTTCACTTTTATCTATCAAACAGTGAAAGAATTTTTGCAATAGGCCAAGTAGTTTTTGAGATAATCTCAACCTTAAAAACTCTCCTGTACACCTTTCTCTGTGTTTCACCGTACTTTGTACTTGACTTTGAAATAAGTAGGTAGGTACTTTAAATAATAAAGATACCTATAGAAATAGAAAATCTAATTAAGGCATATCATTATGTGAATGCTATGAGACTGACATGTGTGTTAAGTGTACACTTGTGGTGAATATACCAATAAAAAATCCCAACTAGATACTGAGATGATTAATTTAATTCAACTAAATAATTTGTTTAATTTACTTAATATAAGATATTTCCTATAAATAAATAATTAAATATACTAAAACTATATGTACAAACAATATATATATAAAAAGTTATAGATAAAAAACATGCCCAAGGTCCCCCACTATTGGCAGCGTGCCCAAAAGGCTGGCCGCGTTGCCCCGCTGTATAGCGAGGCTAACGCGCTGGGCGAAGTACGTGCCAGCCTTTTGGTCACGCGATGCCTCGACCAGGCGCCGCGACAACTCTTTGGCGATGCGGTGTGCTCCCGGCCCCCATGGTCCCAGCGTCTCCACCCCAAACGGCTCAAATATGTAGTTATCCCCGAGGACTGCATATTTGCGCCGTTTGAGGTTTTCCGCTGTGCTGGCCGCAGCGCCGACCTTACTGGACGTAGCTGGAAGATGCGATACTTAATATAATAATCGAGTCAAGTGAAGAATTTAATCATCTCTGACTACATCTATAGGAGATAAGTGTGAGTCTATGTATGTGTTGTATGAACGATAGCAGATGAATGGTAACACGTGCAGTATGATTCCGACGACGCAGCTAATAAGAACGCTCCAAAGACTTGATAATATGTACTATGTATTGAATGAAAGATACCATTGAAGCTAAGCTTATGTTCCAGAGGGAATTCCCCCAGTTTTGAAGTATGTTATTTAATATTTATTAAACAGTAATCCTTTGTTCTCCTGCATCTTAATCACATGTGGTTTATTAATTTGTGAGTTGCACTGTTTATAATAAAGCCTTTGCCAGTACAATGACTTGGTGTTGTTAACCAAAATATCTACACCAAAGCCCAAATCAATAATATAAACAACTAGATACACAGTCTGCCTTTTAAAAATGTCCGAGCGCAAAGTCAAAGTCAATTTTCTTTATTGCAAGTAAGCACGTTGAGTACATTTTTGCACGTCAATATATTTTTTGAATTTACATTTACACCACTTTGCAAGGAAAAGGTGCCAACGCTGAGGAGGAAAAGTGGCAAAAAACTCTCAGCAACACATCTTTTAAAACATTGATAATACAATGATGACTTAATAACTATACAGTACGTAACTAACAAAGAACTAACAAAGAAGGTCCAAACGGATGAATGGACCCTCGTTTGCTTTATTGGACATTATTTGGACATTAACAATGGACCCTTATTTGGACGTTTTTTAAATTGTTTTAATAAGACCTTTGTGTATTTAGCTGTTTATAGGAGATCAATGACCGAAGCCCAAATCAAGTGTCTTATTTTGTAAACAAAAACTACCCTACCTTACTAACATTTTAAGCTGTTCTGTGATTATTGCATAGTTATTTTCACATTATTAGATCGGATCACTTTATCACAATGATGAACAATTTCGATCAATCAGTTCCTCCAGTGTTACATCACAACAGGTAATTAGATGCTTATTGATGCTCTTGAACTCAGTAGTTTCGGATTTTTTTTTAAAACGTGTGAAGCTGATGAAACCAGCCTTCTAGGCTTTGTCAAATATTCCCGCACCAGTATTTTGCGACCTCTATAGCCCGGGAAGTATACGTCGCGTCACGTAAAAAGACCGCTGTCGGTCAAGCTGCGCATTAGGCGATTTATAGATCTATTTGGTGGTATGAGGTGCGGGCGGCGAAGGGCGGGTCACGCGCTGCATGCTTGCCGTTGCGCTATTGGTTCGTCAGTCGACCTTTGCTTTACCCATGCGCAACCCCCCCCCCCTCCCCCCCCCCCCTTTAACCCAGCTAAAACATGCAAATCATGTGTCACCAGGCCCGGGGGAGCGTGTAGGTTATGTCGGGCTCACCGCCCTGAATGCAGCATACCGACTAAACGTCCTGGGGTGTTCCACCTCGTGCCATTCTCGCCGAGCCACGGGAAACTGTGATACAACCGCGACCCGACTGGCGCCCGAGCACTCCCCATTGTGGGCTGTACTAGCCCACAATGTATAATCCATTCATCCCTCACCTTCCTCCTCCCCGTCTGAGCCTGGGGCCGTGCGGTTCGCGCACTGCGTCCGGGCCCTTACTTAGGCGGCGGCACCTCGTAACACCCCCCCCCCCCCCCACTTTCTTCCAGCGTTCTTTTTACATGACGCGGCCTATAGCCTTAGGTCATCTTGAGTGCACGAGCTTGTACACCGAGGACACTGCGATAGATGAGTGGTAGTTTGGGTGGCCACAACTGCACCTGACGTCAGCACTCGAATCCAGGAATCCCCATTTTTTCAGGTTGTTTCTGGAGCCTTGAGGCGGTTCAACGTTCTCCAGACCGCTCGTTCGGCCGGATGACAGCCGAAACCGAAAGTTCGGTCGGACACTAGTTTTCAAAAACACACCAGAATTATTACCATTGACTCGCTAAAGAAACAGATTTGGCCTTCAGATGTATTGAATATTTAGTTAGCGGCCATTAGTAAAGCAATAGGTAATAATTATACCTTACTTTGTAATGGGATGGGCTATTAACTTACAGCACTGACCGTTTACCCAATAGACATGAAATCGGTACAAATGACATTGCCACATTTCAATGGAGATTTGCCCCACCTGCAAAATTACGTGACCATTGAATCTGTACCTATCATTTTGTTGGGGACTTATTACAGGTTTCATATTGCATACTTAATCATAATCAGTAGGAGTTGCGAAAATGTTTGTTTGTTTTTACACTTTATTGCACATCACAGAAAAATACATAAATAACATACAGAAGAAACAAATTGGTACAAACGGTGAGCTTATCTCAAAAGAGATTTCTACCAGCAAACCCGCGAAAGAGAGAGCAGTGTTAAAAACAAAGACAAAAAACGATAACAAAGACAATGAATAATTCGCTTCGATTTCTTACTATTTTCTGAATTCTTAATTAAGCTGTTTTTTCGACTCGCATGTTGTACTTTTGTACATTTTATTTTAAACCAATAATTTTAATAAAAAACGGAGATATTTTTACATTTATTCGTTATCTTGTTCATCATGCGGTTGATGGTGGGGCAGAATCTGGAATTGTCATTTGCAAGCGAAACATTCTGTCACCGATGAGCGCATAGCGACGAAGTGGGGGACAGGGGTGCCGTATTAAAGAGCTGTGTCCATGTCCATGTCGATAATATCTCTAGGTGCCACGTGTCGCGAAGCAATGTTGCGCACATGTGCGGGCAGACACGGGTGCCCTCCTGTTACAGGGATAGGGGGGAAGTGGTCTGTGGGCAATATAAATAGACTGATGATGATGATTATTTAAGATGGTTTATGTGGTAACATGGTTGTTATAGTACATGTAGTGCTCACATAAACCCTGTAAGAGCACTGCTACATTAGTTAAACAATTAAAATTCAATTTTGTCAGTCATATTCAATAGGTATTCAATTTCAATACAAATAAATCTAATGATTAAGTAATTGTTATCCATTAAATTCAAAATTCAAATTGCTAACATATTATTATTATTTATTTTATTAATGGACTCGACAGTTCGTCATTTGCCAGTGTCATGTTACAGAATATTCAAAATATCATGTCCTCTTCTCTTCATTCAGAGGAGTCGCCGTAGCGTCATCACTGTGGACGAAGCAGCTCGACAGTCACGTTCACTCCCGAGCTCGGAGCGGGACTCTTGACTATAGCGCCAAACTTCAAATCCTGCATGAATCCTCCAATAACTTCACCATACTGTCATTCGCGAACATTTTCTGATTAACTTAACGTGATATTAAACACAAAACACCCACTGTAGACATTAAACTGAAAATTATCAAGTAATTTCGCAACCGTCGTTTTTCGCCATTTTGAAAATCCCACCAACATATGAATTAATTTAGTATGTTAATAATTTTTAGACCTTGTCAATATCGTCGTCTCTCTCTGTCCTCAGTACATGGCCCGCAATGTGGGCGGCACACACCATTGGGATGACGAAGACAGACTGTATTCCTCGGGCAGCCACAGTGATGACAGTCCAGTGTTGTCGTACAAGTGAGTTACGACAAGAATAATTTAGAAATTTGATTTATTTATTTAGGGTTTTTTAGAATTACAACTATAGTGAGCCATTACTACAAATTATTATATATAAACGGATATCACTCACTTATATTGTTGATCGATCTCACTTGTCGGGGAGTTACCGCCACTCACATTAGGTCCTGTCACGCAGTATGTACTCACTGCGTCTACTCCGCATTCACTCACACTTCTAACATCGGATCCGGCCCTGAGTACGGGCTTCCACGTAGCAGGCAAGGACCAACCGCAATCTCTGTTGAAGATAGATCAGGGAAGCGATTGAGATTGCACGACGGCCCAATTTCAACAGAGATTGCGGTTGGTCCTTGCCTGCTACGTGGAAGCCCGTACTCAGGGCCGGATCCGATGTTAGGAGTGTGAGTGAATGCGGAGTAGACGCAGTGAGTACATACTGCGTGACAGGACCTAATGTGAGTGGCGGTGGCTCCCCGACAAGTGGATCGATCAACAATATAAGTGGGTGATATCAGTTTATATATAATAATTTGTAGTAATGGCTCACTATAGTTTTAATTCTAAAATATACTAGGTCTTCATAAATTATTTTTGAGCGCAACCCTTATCTTAATTATATTAGAACCTATTTTCCTTTTAGATACGACAAGCGTCGCTACGCTCCCTACATACGCGAGGTGAGGTCGGAGCGGGAGCGGCGCTCCACCCTCACCGCTCTCGCCAAGTTCTTCCTGTTCTGCACGGCCATGATACTGTTCTGTGTGCTCATGTACATTCCCGTCTACAATAAAGCCAATTACCAGCTGCCTAAAGGTATGATAACAGTGTCATACTTATTGCGGAATTATTACTTGTTTGCGGACGCAGGCGTGGACGGGTTCCATGCCATCATACGCAAGAGTCGCGTCCCTGATGCGACGGGTTCGCGGCAGCCCTAACGGCATCCTGAAAGGCATTGCGGATACCAGGGACAGTCCGATTCTGAGACACTGACATGTCCCGGGGTCTCGGAGTCGGACCTAAGTCGCATGTCATAGCGCGTAATACACCTCATGTAAATACTAACATAGTTTTAAGCACTTATTAACACTTATATGGTCTTTGTGACTGCAATAAATCATTTGAATTTATAGCCAACGGAGCGCAAGCGGCCAGCGCTCCAGCTCCACCCTCCGTCTGTCTGTCAAGACCTTTTAATCCGGACGCAATGCAACGAGTCGTTATGAGTTTCATACCTAAATTAATATCAGCCTACCTATTCATCAGCTGATTTCTCTACCCAAAGGTTATCTGGTAGAGTTCATATATCATCAATAAGACCGCTAATTGTGAGACGAACTGTATATGCCAATTTATTTTGTGTACGGTGGAACACAGAGAAAGGTGTACAGGAGAGTTTTTAAGGTTGATATTTTCTCAAAAACTACTAGACCTATTGCAAAAATTCTTTCACAGTTAGATAAAAGTGAAAACTATGTAACTGTAACAGAATTAATGAATACGGTCCAGTAGTTTTTGAGCAAATATCAACCTTATTGAGGCCCCCTGTATACTTATCTGTTTTCGACTTTAGCAATAAATACTATTTACTCAGAATTTGAATTACGCATTATCCATGAATAAATTAGAACATGAACATGGAATTGCGTAACATACCCTTTAAGTAGGTATAAAGCGATGAAGATTTTCGGTGGGCGTGGCCTGTGGTGGCTCAGTTGGTAAGAGCGTGTCACGGATGACAAGGTCGCAGGTTCAAGTCCTGCCCACGGCAAGAATTTTTCATCATGTTCTAAAATACTATTTATCTTATTTTTCAGGCGTTGTAGCCGGTTGGTCCGCTCACACAAACCGGGACACAAAGATATACGTACAGCCAAACAACGTAACCACAATACACGAACCAAAACACATATGCCCCCCAACCAGCAAAAACAAGAAAAACAATCTATTCCTACTAATAATAGTATGCTCTTCAACAATAAACTTCGACATACGAATGGCCATAAGAGAAACGTGGGGGAACTACGAGAACTACCGGAAAACTTCAAAAGTATTCCATTTAGTTCGGGAAAAATACAAAAATTACAATTATAGTTACGATCTGTTCCCAAATGTTACTGAAATAAAAATCAATAAGTATAATGTTAGTGTTAATAGTACGTACAATGTTACGAGTAGAGTTAAACGTGACATATCTAGTTATAACCAGTTTTTACCGGAATTAGCTAAGGCGTTAGGCAGTATCGATGCTAAGACTGATGCAGTACCTGAGGAGGCGGGTGGAGACGACGCCATGGTGCCAGAGTTTGATATGAATAAAGAATTAGGTGAAGATCACACAGAAAGTTATGATTATAATGAGGAAAGTAATGTAATGAAAATACCGCCAAAAGGTTTCGAAGAGACGCAAGATTTAAGCAAAATTTTAGACATACTAAAACAATCTAAAACGTTCCCTGATATTAAGGAGAATTTAGTCGAATCTGAAGACTCGGATCCGGATTTTAAACTAGTGTTTCTACTAGGGTTGCCAGCTCAGGAAAATGATACGGAAACTCAGAGTAGAATCGAGGAGGAAGTGATTAAGTATGACGATGTTATACAAGAAGGATTCATAGATTCCTATAATAATCTCACGTTGAAATCTATAATGATGCTGAAATGGGTGACCAATAACTGCAATGAGAGTGGTAAGTTTTCTTTAATATTTTACGCGACTGCAAAAGAGGGTTATGTTTTTCGAGAGTATGTATGTCTAATTCTGTGTCACGCCCCGCAGCCTAAACGCCTTGATGGATTTTTATCATATGAGGTGTCGTAATGTCGTTAGATTCGTCTGGATTGTAGGTCATAGGCTATAAAAAAATAATCAAACGTGGGTAAAATTTTGCAGTCGGTTTTTGTTTGTTTTTGAAATAATTTTTGCTTGTTTTTTATTAATGGAATTATGTATACATGTTTGCACGTCAATTTTTTTTTAATTTACATTTACACCACTTTGCAAGCAAAAGGTGCCAACGCTGAGGAGAAAAAGTGTCTACAGTGGTTGTTTTGTGTTTAATATCACGTTAAGTTAATCAGAAAATGTTCGCTAATAACAGTATGGTGAAATTATTGGAAGATTCATGCAGGATCTGAAGTTTGGCGCTATAGCCTAGAGTCCCGCTACGAGCTCGGGAGTGAACGTGACTGTCGCTGCTTCGTCCAGAGTGACGACGCTACGGCGACTCCCCTGGATGAAGAGAAGACAATATGATATTTTGAATATTCTGTAACATGATATTGGCAAATGACGAACTGTGGAGTCCATTAATAAAATAAATAAGTGGCAAAAAACTTGCAGCAGCATATCTTTTAAAATAAAAATTCAATTACTTAATAACTAGGTAATTACATAATTATTCTTATAATTAGTCATCTCAGCTTTAATTTCATTTTATTTCATTTCAGTTCGCTACATCTTAAAAACAGATGACGATATGTACATCAATGTGCCTAACCTGATGCTCAATCTGCGGAATCGCTCCAAAGAATACGACAAGCGTGTACAAAATGGCCATAAACAGAGCGAATATATGCTTATAGGAGACCTCATATGTGGTGCTAAGCCGGTGCTTGATGCTAGGGATAAATGGTAAGTATTATAGACCTAGATATTCAGTTTCTATACTAAAGTTTACATCGTTGTCACAAAAAATACGACAAGCTTGACCAATGTGACGACAAGCTTGACCAATGTGACGACAAGCTTGACCAATGTGACGACAAGCTTGACCAATGTAATGGCAAGCGTATACAGAATGGCGACAAGCGTGTCCAAAGCGAGTTTGTGAGGTTAAGCTAAGCTATACGACAAGCGGCTCCAAAATGGCCAGAAACAGAGCGAATATATGCTTATGGGAGACCTCATCTGTGGTGCTAAGCCGGTGCTTGATGCTAAGGATAAATGGTAAGTATTATAGACCTAGATATTCAGTTTCTAGATTAAAGTTTACATCGTTGTCACAAAAAATACGACAAGCGTGCGCAATGTGACGACAAGCTTGACCAATGTGACGACAAGCTTGACCAATGTGACGACAAGCTTGACCAATGTGACGACAAGCTTGACCAATGTGACGACAAGCTTGACCAATGTGACGACAAGCTTGACCAATGTGACGACAAGCTTGACCAATGTGACGACAAGCTTCACCAATGTAATGACAAGCGTATACAAAATGGCGACAAGCGTGTCCAAAGCGAGTTTGTGAGGTTAAGCTAAGCTATACGACAAGCGGCTCCAAAATGGCCAGAAACAGAGCGAATATATGCTTATAGGAGACCTTATATGTGGTGCTAAGCCCGTGCTCGATGCTAGGGATAAATGGTAAGTATTCTAGACCTAGATATTCAGTTTCTATACTAAAGTTTACATCGTTGTCACAAAAAATACGACAAGCATGCCCAAAGTGACGACAAGCTTGACCAATGTGATGACAAGCTTGACCAATGTGACGACAAGCTTGACCAATGTGATGACAAGCGTATACAGAATGGCGACAAGCGTGTCCAAAGCGAGTTTGTGAGGTTAAGCTAAGCTATACGGCAGGCGACTCGAAAATGGTCAGACACAGAGCGAATATATGCTTGTAGGAGATCTTATCTGTGATGCTAAGCCGGTGCTCTATGTTAGGGATAAATGGTAAGTATTCTAGACCTATATAATCAGTTTCTATACTAAAGTTTACATCGTTGTCACAAAAAATACGACAAGCTTGATCAATGTGACGATAAGCTTGACCAATGTGACGACAAGCTTGACCAATGTGACGCGCATACAGAATGGCGACAAGCGCGTCCAAAGCTAGTTTCGTGTGTAGTTTCGGTCGTGTATGTGTGTGTCTCTGAACCTATAGCACAAGCACAGCGTAAATTAGTTTGGCTCACGAGTGACATGTCTTTTTTTTCAAAGTCATAGTCAAATTTCTTTATTGCAAATAAGCGCGTTGTGTACATTTTTGCACGTCAACATATTTTTGAAATTACATTTACACCACTTTGCAAGGAAAAGCCAACGCTGAGTAGGAAAAGTGGCAAAAATCTCTCAGCAGCATATCTTTTAAAATAATAATAACACAATTACTTAATAACTAGGTATTACACAACTATTACTATTATTAGTAATCTACACTTTATCCCTCATGCGGAACCAGCGATAGCTGTCATCAAAAGCTATTGTTGTTTGTTTGTTTGTTTGTTTGTTAGATTCTTCCCAGAGGGAAAGGCAAAGCCAACTAGGGCATACAGCCTGGTCTGATGTTAATAGAATGTCTGGGGGGTGACCGCGACTTCAATCGTTATGGTTATCGTTTTCATTTTGACACTTGAACGATATACATTGCTGCGTTTCGTTGTCGTTTGTTAAAACTTGCAAAAACATTGCAGCAATGTATAGCGTCCATGTATCAAATTGAAAGCGATAACGATTGGAAGTCGCGGTCACCCCACTGAATTCTTGTAAATACATACATATATACTAGGTGTTGCATGGTGCGCGGGCCGCGCGCGGCCCGCGAGACTGCTTTGTTTTCGTGTTGTAGGCGCCGCAACTAAATAAACATTATCCGGATTGTTCGCTGTGCAAATAATTCGTGCAAGCCATCCACTAATTATATCAAGCACCGCCCGAAAGTTGCAAGTTCAAAACTCTGTGAAAAACATTTATTTCGAAAAGAATTTTCTCATTTAAAGTAGGTTTTTTTTGTGATTTTTAAAGCAAGCAACGCTCGAAATGCCCGTATGCCAGAAACTTAAAGAAAGTTTTTCGAAACCCAAACGTTGCTAGCTGTACACAATTTCCATAACTTTGTTCATAATTCGAAAGGCAAGGGCTTTCAGCCTTTGGTAGCGTGGGGACGCTCCGGGCTTCGCCCTTCGCGGAGCTCGGCCTGTGGCCTCGCAGCTCGGCTCGGCCTTCGGCCTCGCAAAAGTTACTTGGAATATGGGGAGTTGTTTCTGCTTGAGAAGGGGACGCTTCGGGCTTCGCCCTACGCGGAGCTCGGCCTATGGCCTCGCAGCCCGGCTCGGCCTTCGGCCTCGCAAAAGTTACTTGGAATGTGGGGATGTTTTTCTGCTTGGCAAGGGGACGCTTCGGGCTTCGCCCTACGCGGAGCTCGGCCTGTGGCCTCGCAGCACGGCTCGGCCTTCGGCCTCGCAAAAGTTACTTGGAGGGTGGGGACATTCTGCTTGGCAGGGGGACGCTTCGGGCTTCGCCCTACGCGGAGCTCGGCCTACGGCCTCGCGGTGTTCTATCGCTTCGGGCTTCGCCCTACGCGGAGCTCGGCCTTCGGCCTCGCGGGAGGGTGCTCGGCCTTCGGCCTCGCTATAGTTACTGATATATATTTACCGCACGCCAGTAATCCTTTCGTTTCGTATAGGAAAATATATGTAAAAATATTATGGTTTACTGCTCGTCCGCCATTTTGTTTTTCCCAAAAATGACAATTTTCTGGTATACTGCATCATATGTGCTACGAAGTGGAATTGGTTGGATATTCCTCATGCGCTCGTGCTAGGCCAGCTAATTCGTCAAAGTTTGGTCTGAAATGTCCAAATTTTCAATCGGCTATATTTCCGCCGCCATTTTGTTTTTCTTTTGTTTTTCAATTTCATCACAAAGTAAGTGGACCATGTGACACGCGTTCCAAATTTGATCGAAATCGGTTGGAAAATGGCGTAGATGGCATCACGTGACCCGCCGCCATCTTGTTTTTTTCACTTCCCTATAGTTTTCCTCTGGTCCAATCACTAAACTATACAACTCCCCCCTACATCACTTTCACTTCCGGGGACTCCTTCAGACTAAACGGACCGATCAATCAGTGAGTCAGTGAGTGAGTGAGTGGTAGTCGAGCTATATATATTAGTAACTAGGTGTTGCATGGTGCGCGGGCCGCGCGCGGCCCGCGAGACTGCTTTGTTTTCGTGTTGTAGGCGCCGCAACTAAATAAACATTATCGTAGTAGTAGCGTGGGGACGCTCCGGGCTTCGCCCTACGCGGAGCTCGGCCTATGGCCTCGCAGCCCGGCTCGGCCTTCGGCCTCGCAAAAGTTACTTGGAAGGTAGGTAGTTTTTTTCTGCTTGGCAAGGGGACGCTTCGGGCTTCGCCCTACGCGGAGCTCGGCCTATGGCCTCGCAGGCCGGCTCGGCCTCCGGCCTCGCAAAAATTACTTGGAAGGTGGGGAGTTGTTTCTGCTTGGCAAGGGGACGCTTCGGGCTTCGCCCTACGCGGAGCTCGGCCTATGGCCTCGCAGGCCGGCTCGGCCTTCGGCCTCGCAAAAGTTACTTGGAAGGTGGGGAGTTGTTTCTGCTTGGCAAGGGGACGCTTCGGGCTTCGCCCTACGCGGAGCTCGGCCTATGGCCTCGCAGGCCGGCTCGGCCATCGGCCTCGCAAAAGTTACTTGGAAGGTGGGGAGTTGTTTCTGCTTGGCAAGGGGACGCTTCGGGCTTCGCCCTACGCGGAGCTCGGCCTACGGCCTCGCGGTGTTCTATCGCTTCGGGCTTCGCCCTACGCGGAGCTCGGCCTTCGGCCTCGCGGGAGGGTGCTCGGCCTTCGGCCTCGCTATAGTTACTGATAGATATTTACCGCACGCCAGTAATCCTTTCGTTTCGTATAGGAAAATTTATGGAGAAAATATTATGGTTAACTGCTCGTCCGCCATTTTGTTTTTCCAAAAATTGACAATTTTCTGGTATACTGCATCATATGTGCTACGAAGTGGAATTGGTTGGATATTCCTCATGCGCTCGTGCTAGGCCAGCTAATTCGTCAAAGTTTGGTCTGACATGTCCAAATTTTCAATCGGCTATATTTCCGCCGCCATTTTGTTTTTCTTTTGTTTTTCAATTTCATCACAAAGTAGGTGGACCATGTGACACGCGTTCCAAATTTGATCGAAATCGGTTGGAAAATGGCAGAGATGGCATCACGTGACCCGCCGCCATTTTGTTTTTTTCACTTCCCTATAGTTTTCCTCTGGTCCAATCACTAAACTATACAACTCCCCCCTACATCACTTTCACCTCCGGGAACTCCTTCAGACTAAACGGGCGCGTCAATCAGTGAGTCAGTGAGTCAGTCAGTGGTAGTCGAGCTATATATATTAGTAATGAAGATAACCTAACCTAAACCTACGCACAACCCTCCCAAACCCCTAAACGAAATAACTCAATGATCCACGCAAGCATCAAGTTATGCAAAAGGAAACCTTGCTAAGAGCACAAAACTTCACAAACACGACTTCTTTCAAAAGCCTCTAATTTAAAATCCATTGTCCCTTCAGGTACAGCCCGCGCTACATGTACGGCGGGCGCGTGTACCCGCGCTACCTGTCTGGCACCGGGTACGCGGTGTCCGCGCCGGCCGCGCGCGCGCTGTACCGCGCCGCGCTCGACACGCCGCTGTTCCACCTAGAGGACATCTATATCACCGGTGAGGGGCTGGGCTTAATGGGTTAGAGGATGTATTTGGTATTAATGTGACTTTAACGATAGTGATTTTGACCTTAACTGACTTTGATGGAGTGATTTTGACTTAAAGTGACTTTTTGTGTAGTCATTTTGACTTAAAGTGACTGGTGGTTAGGGATTTTGAATAAAAGTGACTTTTTGTGTAGTGATTTTGACTGAAAGTGACTTTTTGTGTAGTGAATAAGACTTCAAGTAACTTTGTGGGTGTTGGTTTGGTTTTGACTTAAAGTGACTTTTTGGGTAGTGATGTTGACTTAAAGCGACTTTGCGTGTAGTGATATTGACTTAAAGTGACTGATGGAATGTCATTTTGACTTAAAGTGACTTTTGGATAGTGATTTTGACTGAAAGTGACTTAGATGGAGTTTAACTTAATGCGACTTTGAGGAATAGTGGCTGTTTAACGCAATTTTGACTTAAATCGATCAAATAAAAATAGAATAGCATAGATGATAAATGGAGAAAAATTTTCATCACGAGAACCCGGGACCTCGCCATTCCGTGGCACGCTCTATTCCAACATGGATAGATGTCGACATGGATAGATGTGAGGGACGGTAGCGACATGGATAGATGTCGCTACCGTCCCTCAGACGAGAATATGGAGACAAAATTCACAATCTGGATACGAATCACGATGGCTCTGTTGGAATAGAGCGTGCCACGGAATGGCGAGGTCCCGGGTTCGAATCCCGGTCGTGATGAAATTCTCCATTTATCATTTAGATTTTCGTTTCGCATAGCGCAAATGCAAGAAAATATCAAAGCAGAATAGCATAGACTTGAATCGATTTTGAGAAGGCGAGTGCTCCCGTCAAAATCGGTTATACTGTCGTTCTAATTGAATTCAACCATTTGTGAGTCTTACTTAGTCATATAATAATTTGAAGTAATTTATTTATGTATTCTTAGGAAGATTTACAGCTATTTCATACTAATATATATAACGACTATGAGTAACTGAAAGCCAATTACAAATCTCCACATATGAGCTTCATTCATAATGGTAGGTAATGCATTATTTCCAGGCATGTGTTCTTTGCGCTCCTCCCCGCGCCTGACTCCGCGCGACGAGCCGCTGTTCTCGTACCGCGGCTGGCGGCCGCCGCCCGCCTGCTGGGCGCACGCGCACGCCAGCGCGCACCGCGTGCACCAGGACGACATGCGCGCAGTGCAACGAGCGCTGGAGACGTACGCGCACGTGGACAGGTCAGTGACTGAGTCTGACACCATAAGATCAATAAGATAGATATACCGCAGCCCAAAACAAGTGTCTTATTTTGTAATCAAACTAGATTATTATATTTCTGATGAAAATCGCACATAGACTGATGCTATTTGAAGTGCCAGGTTACCAGAACTGACAAAGAGCTTGCCAGTTACTGTTTACTTGAATTTGGTGTATGTCATGCTACCTCTATGGGGAAGGTTGAATTGAGAATGTGAGAACATAAATAGACTGATGATAGTATTTGAAGTACCAGGCCACCAGAACTGACAAAGAGGTGACTTGCCGGCGTTTGTCTCCCTCCATGTAAGGGAAGGTCTGTGCCCGAGCAGTGGGGACATAACAATATTTGAAGTACCAGGCTACCAGAAGTGACAAAGAGCTACCTTGCCTGTCATGTGTTCTGTAAGGGAAGGTCTGTGCCCGAGCAGCGGGGACATAACAATATTTGAAGTACCAGGCTACCAGAAGTGACAAAGAGCTACCTTGCCTGTCATGTGTTCTGTAAGGGAAGGTCTGTGCCCGAGCAGCGGGGACATAACAATATTTGAAGTACCAGGCTACCAGAAGTGACAAAGAGCTACCTTGCCTGTCATGTGTTCTGTAAGGAAAGGTCTGTGCCCGAGCAGCGGGGACATAACAATATTTGAAGTACCAGGCTACCAGAAGTGACAAAGAGCTACCTTGCCTGTCATGTGTTCTGTAAGGGAAGGTCTGTGCCCGAGCAGCGGGGACATAACAATATTTGAAGTACCAGGCTACCAGAAGTGACAAAGAGCTACCTTGCCTGTCATGTGTTCTGTAAGGGAAGGTCTGTGCCCGAGCAGCGGGGACATAACAATATTTGAAGTACCAGGCTACCAGAAGTGACAAAGAGCTACCTTGCCTGTCATGTGTTCTGTAAGGGAAGGTCTGTGCCCGAGCAGCGGGGACATAACAATATTTGAAGTACCAGGCTACCAGAAGTGACAAAGAGCTACCTTGCCTGTCATGTGTTCTGTAAGGGAAGGTCTGTGCCCGAGCAGCGGGGACATAACAATATTTGAAGTACCAGGCTACCAGAAGTGACAAAGAGCTACCTTGCCTGTCATGTGTTCTGTAAGGGAAGGTCTGTGCCCGAGCAGCGGGGACATAACAATATTTGAAGTACCAGGCTACCAGAAGTGACAAAGAGCTACCTTGCCTGTCATGTGTTCTGTAAGGGAAGGTCTGTGCCCGAGCAGCGGGGACATAACAATATTTGAAGTACCAGGCTACCAGAAGTGACAAAGAGCTACCTTGCCTGTCATGTGTTCTGTAAGGGAAGGTCTGTGCCCGAGCAGCGGGGACATAACAATATTTGAAGTACCAGGCTACCAGAAGTGACAAAGAGCTACCTTGCCTGTCATGTGTTCTGTAAGGGAAGGTCTGTGCCCGAGCAGCGGGGACATAACAATATTTGAAGTACCAGGCTACCAGAAGTGACAAAGAGCTACCTTGCCTGTCATGTGTTCTGTAAGGGAAGGTCTGTGCCCGAGCAGCGGGGACATACAAATAGACCGATGACGATGTGATATTGACAAGGTTATAGTTTGTTATTGACAAGGCCTCTTTACAGCCGCTACTTAATTTATTACGATTGTTACTATTCTTAATTAATTATTAATGAATGTAAGTAGTTTAATTACCCGAAATGTGTGCCGGTACTTCGGCCATGTCATAAGAATGGACCCTTCCAACTTGGAGAGAACTATACTGCTCGGCAAGGTGAGGGGTCTAGACCACGTGGGCGGAGACCAGCTTGGACTGATGCGGTTGGCAGAATCCTCGGCGTGCCCCTTGAAGAGGCTGTGAGAAGACCACAAGACCGTGTCTCCTGGCGCCAGTTCATACATGCCAAGACGGCACCTGCTGTTGAGGGTCACGATCCTCAGCACTGAGGCAACGATTAAGGAGGAGAGGAAGTAGTTTAATTACTTGTTAGTGTCAAAGTCAAATTTCTTTATTGCAAGTAAGCACGTTGAGTACATTTTTGCACGTCAATATATTTTTTGAATTTACATTTACACCACTTTGCAAGGAAAAGGTGCCAACGCTGAAGAGGAAAAGTGGCAAAAAACTCTCAGCAACACATCTTTTAAAACAATGATAATACAATGATTACTTAATAACTATACAGTACGTAACTATTACTATTGTTAGTAACTTTATCCCTCATGCGGAACCGGCGACACACACCATGCATGTTCATCGTTTAAATAGTCATCTATCCTGTAATACGCCTTCTTAACAAGTGTTCCTTTAATGAAATTGTTTAAATCACCTCTCTGTCAACGTCGTGACACTTTCTTGCAACTTGTTATAAAAGCGAATACAGTGCCCCATGAAGGATGTACTAACCTTACGTAGTCTGAATCCGGGAAATGCAAATTTGTCTCTATTTCTTGTATTATAACTATGTGTGTCACTGATTTTTGGAAATAGAGATATATTTTTGCGTACGTACAGTGCCCACTGACACAATACAGTGGGTCTGCTTTTGCCCTTCTGCCTCTTTGGCTATCGAGCCATGTAATATACAGTATTAAACATGTATGATTACAATATTATACAATGTATGACGTAACCAAGTGTTCCCGGTGGACCTAAGGTTAAAATAAATGAGTATGAGTATGTGAATAGTTGTCTGTTTGTTCCAGGTGTGAGCGTATGCGATTAACGCAGGTAAGAAAGGACCGGATGCGACCGAAAGCGGTCAAAAAGAAACGCGTTAACCCCAAAGGCTTGGCTTTCACGTAACTAACACTTCAACTGTTTATTTCAACTGTAGTAATTTTTATAGATATTTGTGGCGGAAAGAAGATCTTATGCACCCACTTCGCTTGGCTATTCGTGTTTGCGTATTTGTCATAAATGCCATGTGTGGTTGGTATGTGTGACAAAATATTTGTCTTATTTGTATGTACGGTGGAACACAGAGAAAGGTGTACAGGAGAGTTTGTAAGGTTGAGATTTTCTCAAAAACTACTCGACCTATTGCAAGAATTCTTTCACTGTTTGATAGATAAAAGTGAAAACTATGTAACTGTAAAAGAATTATTAAATTCGCTCCGGTAGTTTTTGAGAAAATCTCAACCTTATTGAGGCCCCCTGTATACTTATCTCTGTCGAATGTACGTCAAGTATTTGACAAATACGACAAATAGCGAATACGAACAGCCAAGTGAAGTGACTCCATTGAGATGTGTTATGGAATACAGAGAAAGGTGTACAGGAGAGTTTTTAAGGTTGAGATTTTCTCAAAAACTACTTGATCATATTGCAAAAATTATTTCACTGTTTGATAGATAAAAGTTAAAACTACGTAACTGTAAAAGAATGATTAAATTCGGTCCAGTAGTTTTTGAGAAAATCTCAACCTTATTGAGGCCCCCTGTATACTTATCTATGTATTCGACTGTACCTTTATCTGTGGACTGTATCTCTAGAACCGATTATGTATATATCCTAAATTAAATTTGTTTAGTCTAAAACTTGGCATCCTTTTCTATAAAGCTAGTTTTAGCCACAAATTTAATTTAGAATAAATGCGTCAGAATCGATAATAGTACCGATTCTGTAGTGTGATTTCTAATTTTAAACAAAATTGATAGTTCTAAAAGTAGTGCTATCGTATCATAATCATAGGAAAGGGATGCATTTTTAGAACTGTCAGATTTAGTTTTTAGAGAACGCATGACGGAATCGTGACCAGTCTCTTACTAAATTTTTAGGGTTGAAAATGATCTGCGTTGATATTATTAATTTTAATGCGTGATTTTTTTCATAATCATGTAGCGAGTATATAAAAAAACCGTGATTGTTTAAAAATTAATTGATTATTTTATATGGATTTTATCCTAAATTGTACCAGATTTTAAAGTACAGTAGTAATTTTTTTTGATAGATTTTTTTAAAAGCGGCATTTTTAAAATGATTTTTTATTTTTTATTATATTAGCTAGTCTTGTAAGTACATGAAGTAGGTTAGGAATCGATAAAAATTTTGTACGTTAGACGATTATGGAAATACTTTGGTTGTAAATCAATCTTGATGACTTGATGAGATGTTTAATGACAGGTTTTCAAAGTGGAAAAATAATAATAAGTTATTGAAGTTGACAATAGATGGCGTTGCACGGAGGTCATGTGTCATCGAAAAAAAACAGCACTATGAAAAAAATATTGTCATTCAGTACTTTTGATGGGTATTCGAACAAAAAGATCTCCAAAAGTTATCTCGTGTATTAGAAGTATTAAATTGTATTGTTGAAAATTACACCAAGCCAAGCAATCAGAAATATAAATAAAAACGAAAAAGCCGACTGCTAAAAGTTTAAGCCGCTCTGATTAAATTTACGCACAACCCTCCCAAACCTGTAACGAAATAACTCAATGATCCACGCAAGCATCGAGTTATGCAAGGAAACCTTGCTAAGAGCACAAAACTTCACAAACACGACTTCTTTCGAGCACTCCCAACTAATAGAAACGTTCGCGGACATCTACTGATTAACTTAACGTGATCATTAATTACTAAATACCGCGGAAACTAGTTAATTAGAATTTTCAGAAAAAAGTAGCTAATGTTGTTTCGCGCGCTTTTCAAGGAATCCTTATTTTATTCGTTCGAGAGTAGTATTTTGTTTATTTATTTTATTAATGGACTCGACAGTTCGTCATTTGCCAATGTCATGTTACAGAATATTCAAAATATCATAATAGGCTCCTAGGCCAGTTGGTAGGGCACGTTGAAAACGATCGTACAGGTTGAGCAACGTTGTGCGAGGTCAGTACCTGGCTGGGTGCCCGCTAGTGACACTTTCATCTGAGCCCCTCCGTGCCTCGGGGCGCACGGCAAGCAGTTGGGCCCGGCTGTTGTCGACAGTAAATACCGCGGAAACTATTTAATTAGAATTTTCACAAAAAAGTAGCTAATGGCGTTTCGCGCGCTTAACAAGGTGTTAAAATGTCTTTTATGGTGTTGTGTTTTTTTTACGATGTCACCTTGACTTCGGTGCAACGCCATCTATTATCAACTTAAAAAAGCTTGTTCTTTTTAAATGTCACGTTGAAAACCTCTCATTAACGTAAGCTTTGGTTGTAGAACCTTTTTATTTCAAAATGTTGTAATATAGGTTATGTATGTGCATGGCACGAAGGATTCTATTAGGATCGTCGCTATCCTAAATCTGGATAGCGAGGGATAGTTGAGTACGTGTTTATAAGGTATGTTACAAAATATCCTTGAAAAGAAGTTAGGTTTTTTTTTTATATTTGATCCTGTAGTGGGTCTCTGAGTGCCTAAGAGGTCGTAATTATCTAAAAAGAACATCCTATACAAAGTTACCTTGAATTCGTGAAAAAACTATTAGGATTCCGGTTCTCTTGAAAATGGCGGGAAACGACGGTTGCATAATTATTTGATAATTTTTGTTTTATTGTCTACAGTGGTTATTTTGAGATTAATATCACGTTAAATTAATCAGAAAATGTTCGCGAGTGACGGTATGGTGAATTTGTTGGATAATTTGAGCAAGATCTGGGGTTTCAAGCTTTTATCAAGAGTTCCCGCTACAAGCTCGGGAGTGAACGTGACTGTCGAGCTGCTTCGTCCAGAGTGATGACGCTACGGCGTCTCCTCTGGATGAAGACATGAAGACGCGGCTACCCAGGGTGAAGACGCTACGGCGACTCCCCTGGAGGAAGATAGAAAACTATTGTGCATTGAATTTTCTGTAACATGACATTGGCAAATGACGAACTGTCGAGTCCATTAATAAAATAAATAAATAAATATTAGGATTCCTTTGTGTCTTCTAAATATGGCCGTTTATGTCGCATTTTCCCGCATATTTGTATGAAAATGCAAGGGAACTAAAACCTTAGGGTACTTCCCGTTGACCTAGAATCATGAAAGGCAGAAACTAGGTCTTATAGCACAAGTAAAGGAAAAAAATCCGACAACTGTAAATGACAATGCCATATTCTGCCCCACCATCAACCGCAAGTTGTACAAGATAACGAATAATAAAAGTATCTCCGTTTTTTATGAAAATTATTGGTTTAAATTAAAGTTATGTACAAGTTGCGAGTCGAAAAAAACAGTTTAATTGTTTTTGTTATTCTTCTATAGGAGTTGCGAGAGTAGTAGGAAATGATACTGATTATGATTATGCAATATGAAACCTGTAATAAGTCCCCAACAAAATGATACAGCTTAAATGGTCACGTAGTTTTGTGAAATGTGGCAATGTCTTTTGGAGTTCCGTCACGAAATAGTATATTTTTTCTGTAATTACAAACTTATATTTGCAGTTGACGCCTGGTATGTCGATGTATGACGTTATCAGTTTCGAAAACGCAAAGATAAGTTTGTCCCTAAATCTAGTTTATCTTTTCGTTAGAGCAAATGTTATGATGAAGTTGCACGGAACCCTCGGGGCGCGAGGCCGACAGCCGACTCGCACTTGGCCGGTTTTTATTTATTTATTTTATTAATGGACTCGACAGTTCGTCATTTGCCAATGTCATGTTACAGAAAATTCAATATATTCAATAGTCTTCCATCTTCCTCCAGGGGAGTCGCAGTAGCGCCATCACCCTGGGCAGCCACGTCTTCATGTCTTCCTCCAGGGGAGTCGCAGTAGCGTCTTCACCCTGGGTAGCCGCGTCTTCATGTCTTCATCCAGAGGAGTCGCCGTAGCGTCATCACTCTGGACGAAGCAGCTCGACAGTCACGCTCACTCCCGAGCTTGTAGCGGGAACTCTTGATAAAAGCTTGAAACTTCAGATCTTGCACAAATAATCCAATAACTTCACCGTACTGTCATTCGCGAACATTTTCTGATTAATTTAACGTGATATTAAACACAAAATAGTCCCTGTAGACATTAAAAGGAAAATTATCAAATAATTTCGCAACCGTCGTTTCCCGCCATTTTCAAAAAGCCTTTGTAATGGTTTTTACACGAATTCGGAGTAACATTTGTAATACAGGCTGTGACAAGATCCTTTATGTCTAAGTCTCGTATTAATAAATAACTCTCAGCTCAAAAGTCAATCTTGAGAATGACCTCAAGATGGCGTTCCTGTTATTAAACGTTGAAAACGATCGTACAAGTTAAGCAACGTTGGGCGAGGTCAGGACCTGGACGGGTGACCGCTAGTGACACTATCATCTGAGCCCCTCCGTGCCTCGGGGCGCACGTTAAGCAGTTGGTCCCGGTTGTTGTTGCTTGACAGCAGTCGTTAGGCCACGTCAAAGGCCTACGGGCGGCCTGAATAACTTAACTAACTTAACTAACTGAATCGGGTATCACGTGAATAACCTTACCAATTCAATATTTATCACGAGTACCTCCAGTTTCAATTTGTCGAATCAATTCAAGGTCAACCTGTAGAAATCGGAATGAACTTGCATCACTGTCAGTTCCACAATTAGACCTCTGAAAACGCTATAGTATGACCGTCTAAATCAGTCTCCTGCGCGGTACAGGGACGCGGGGGTAGGACGACAACGGGGACCGAGAGAGGTGCGGGAGGGGGGAGGGGGGGGGGGGGCATTTCTGTTACGCACCTCTCTCGGTCCCCGTTGTCGTCATACAAATACAAATATTTTTATTAATTTAGATAACAAGATCCATTTTGTGTTAGTAGCTGTACCTACTTAAAACTATGTTAGTACTTACATAAATAAAATCGGGAGTTGAGACACGTAAGTATATTTATGTGTTCATCTCCCTCACGAGCCGACCAGACAGTTTATCTATCTGATCGGCACTTGAAAGAGATGACATACGATTGGAGCTATCATATTTATCAGACATACATTTCAGGATGGTGTTGGGACTGTCCCGCACTCTGCTCAACAGGGACCCCCGCGTCCCTGTACCGCGCAGGAGACTGATTTAGACGGTCATACTATAATCTTTTTACATTTGAAACCGTACCAGTATTTTGTCACAGCCTGTAAAGGTACGGAGGTAATTTTACGTCCAAAAGTTGTTGGAAATCGTTTATAGATTAAAAAATCATGTAGGCTAAGTGTGTAGTTAGGGCCAAAAAGTAGAAATTAATAAATAAATTAAAAATATAAATACTAAACGTCAAATCGAAATAAACCAAATATTTAAAGGCCCCATGAGCCAACTAGCGCCGCCAATCTTGAAAAAATAATATCTTCCAATTTACAAAATGTTTATTATGATGAATACTATTTTTCAATATACAATACATGGCATAATCGCGACAAGCAAAGTTGTAGTTCTCAAATGTGCCAAAAACGGTCGTTTTTCGCAATTATGCGAACTACAACTTATCGATATTGAATCACGTTATAAATAAGCATTTAAAAAATAATATTATGTACATAGCTTTTTTAATAAAATTGATTATATTGGAAGATATTATGTTTCAAGGATTGGCGGCGATAGTTAGCTCATGGAAGGCCCTTAAGCCGAACTAAGGGTACTCAATAATAGTAACTTAAAAACTATTGATCTACGACTTTTAGAAAATAAAATAATGTCCCATACAATTCAGAGATTTTGCTTTGGATCGAATGCACTCTATTACTTGGTGGTACGATGGAACACAGAGAAAGGTGTACAGGAGAGTTTTTGAGGTTGAGATTTTCACAAAAACTACTTGACCTATTACAGAAATTATTACACTGTTTGATAGATAAAAGTTAAAACTAGTAATTGTAAAATAATTATTTGATTCGGTCCAGTAGTTTTTGAGAAAATCTAATCCTTATTGAGACCTCTGTATACTTATCTCTGTCTTCGACTGTACCTTGATATAAAACTAATCACCATTGGGGATTGAAAAATACCCTTGACACTACCGGTGGTGTCATTGGGTGGTATCACAGACCACTTACCCCATAGACATGAAATCGGTACAAATTTGCAAGCGAAAAATTCTGTCAAGCGATAGGCGCTATTAGACGAAGCGTTCAGGGGTGCCGTATTAAACCTGTTTCGATATCTCAAGGTTACGCGTGTCGCGAAGCAATTTTGCGCTCATGTGCGGGCAGAAACGGGCGCCCTCCTGTTACAGGTCTATGGGGTAAGTGGTCTGTGGGTGGTATCATGGCTCCGCCCACGCAAATATATCAACACATTGTATGGAGACAATTTTTCGCGAAAATCGTGAAGTTGTATTACGATATCCTTAACATAAGACGTCTGCAGCCAAATTGTTGTATGGTTAGGTATTCGATTTGAATATTAACTTGTCTGGTTTTCAAATTAACCTCTGTAAATAATCGCTTTTAATTGAATAGTGCATAAATTTTTCTAAGATGGTGTGATATTGGTCCGGCCAAGAAATTGATATTATGGTGGTTGAATGCTTAAAGTAACTTTCTATTATAAGGACGATTTTTATCAAATTAAAATCTTTTATACCCAAAAAGATGAGCAGCAAATGTCTTCTGTATATTTAGAGTTTTATTAGGGCCTCTTGAGTGAAAGTTTGGGTTGAATACCGTTCGTTGACACGATATTTGAAGTAACACTTGTTAAAATTGAGTTAAACTTGTCATATTTTAGTTTAAATTTGTCAATTTGAGTTTAAACTTGTCATATTTTAGTTTAAACTTGTCAATTTGAGTTTAAACTTGTCAATTTGAGTAAAAACTTTGTAAATTTGAGTTAAAAATTGTTAAATTTGAGTAAAAACTTTGTAAATTTGAGTTAAAGCTTGTGAAATTTGAGACAAAACTTGTCAATTTGAGTTTAAACTTGCTAAATTTGAGTTCAAACTTGTCAATTTGAATTTAAACTTATCATATTTTAATTTAAACTTGTCAATTTGAGTTTAAACTTGTCAAATTTGAGTAAACACTTGTCAAATTTGCGTAAACACTTGTCAAATTTGAGTAAACACTTGTCAAATTTGAGTCAACAATTGTCAAATTTGAGTCAACACTTGTCAAACAAGAGGTTAACACTGCTTTTTAATGGTTAACTCAAATTTTACAAGAGTTATCGTTAGTGCAAGATGACACGGGGTTAAACACTTAACACGAGTTTGATGCTAGTGGCCCTAAGAAGGTTTCCTATACGTTCATTTTATCTAGCATTCTTTAATTGTATCCTTACTTAAGTTTCTATAAAATGTCTCCAAAGTGTTTAAGATTAAGAATCTCAGAATTTTAATTTCAGAATCTCATTTAATGAATCTCTCTCCAGACAGCCTTGAGAAGATCTCATGCACTTAGTTTATTTATATACAAAATATATTAATTTTAATAACTAAGATTTAGGTAGTAACCGAGTAACTATCAGCTCTTTTTTCGCCGAAGAAAGGTACAATAGATAGTAAATTCCGTGTAAACAAAAGAGATGCAGATATCGATCTATTTGTTGGTCTGAGGTGCGGCGCGCGGAGGGCGGGTCACGCGCTGCATGCTTGCCGTTGCGCTATTGGTTATTTATTTATTTTATTAATGGACTCGACAGTTCGTCATTTGCCAATGTCATGTTACAGAAAATTCAATATATAATAGTCTTCTATCTTCCTCCAGGGGAGTCGCAGTAGCGTCTTCACCCTGGGTAGCCGCGTCTTCATGTCTTCATCCAGAGGAGACGCCGTAGCGTCGTCACTCTGGACGAAGCAGCTCGACAGTCACGTTCACTCCCGAGCTCGGAGCGGGACTCTTGATAAAAGCTTGAAACACCAGATCTTGCTCAAATTATCCAACAAATTCACCATACTGTCACTCGCGAACATTTTCTGATTAACTTAACGTGATATTAATCTCAAAATAACCACTGTAGACAATAAAACAAAAATTATCTAATAATTTTGCAACCGCCGTTTCCCGCCATTTTCAAGAGAACCCCGCGCTATTGTTCGTCAGTCGACCTTTGCTCGTACTAGTGATGGGTCAACTCGAAAAAAACAACTCGATTTAACCCGAGTCAAAATTCACGTAACTCGGGTTGAACTCGAGTTACGTAACTCGAGTTAACTGGATGGAAGAGTGAATGTCTTTTTTTAATTTTTACTAATTTATTCCCTCAGCTTCGCATTACTAGTTAAAGAAGGAAATTTTCTGCAAAATCCACTCAGTAGTTTTTGCGTGGAAGAGAAACAAACATACATCCTTGCATTCTTACAAACTTTCGCGTTTATAGTTTTTTTTTAGTAGGATTGGAAGAAGAGTATTACTGACTAAAGTAGAAATCCATGTCGGTTTCAGTCGGTTTTTGAACTCGAGTCAAAGAGAATTCAACTCTCCTTTACGTTACGCCTAACTCGAGTTGGCTACTCGAGTTGACCATCACTAGCTCGTACCCATGCGCACCCCCCCCCCCCCCCCCCCTCGCCTCCCCCTTGACCTGTACTCGATCGGCGACATAATATTTATAGTTCATCGCTAGTATCGCTGCGTCTCTTCTATTGTACGTTTCTTTGGCGAATAAATAGCTGATTAAATAGTTACTCGCTTACGGTGGATCAACTGCCTTATACCATAATCGCTTCCTTTCTAATATAAAAATGTAGGTCTCATTGATCCTATAAACAACTAGATACACAGTCTGCCTTCTAAAAATGTCCGAGCGCAAAGAAGGTCCAAACGGATGAATGAATCATTTGCTTTATTAAACTATATTTGGACGTAAACAATGGACCCTTATTTGGACGTTTTTTAAATTGTTTTAGTAAGACCTTTGTGTATCTAGTTGTTTATATAATGGTTTTATAATCAATTCCAGCGATAGCAAGTGGACGCAGCTCATTAAAATATGTAAATTAATTAATTTTAAATGATTTTAATCGTTTTACAGATTTATAATTCTTATCTCTTCTTTTGAAAGGTGTGTTTCAAAACATACTCGTAAGTAATTTAAAAAGAGAGTTAAAAGTTAAAACAATTTAATCGATTGTTTCATATTTTGTTCAAGTTTTAAGCCATTTATCATGAAAATTACAGTTTACACGAAGAATTCCACTATAAATAACTTCTTAATCGAGATAATGGTTGTTGAATACTTCATAGTTGTTGTTTTGCTTCCGTAAATGTTTCGGAACGCACTCTTAGCTTTGCTTAAAGCGCCCATCTTTATGACTTGTCTGAATATAGTCAGTAGTCACTCGCCCCGCCTACTACCTCAACTCACTGCTAATACCCAATAATTTATACTGCAATGCGACTATAAATACATATATTAGTAAATAATAAAGTATACAGAGCCTTTGAGATTGAGTACTTGACCGATTGTGAAAATTATTTTACGATAGTCTGTCAACGTCGTGCTTGCCTTGCCCACGGGGTACAGGGGTTGTCGGGACGAGGGAACACGGTCTCGGAGGGGCTGCGGGCGGTGTGGCGGGAGGGCAAGCGACGCGCACGACTGTGTATATTGGTACCTCGTCTTCGCCAACCTCTGTACCCCGTAGGCGTGGCAAGCACGACGTTGACAGACTATAGTAAGTTCGAGTACAGACCACGGCAGCAAAGTTGACGGTTGAATGGCAGTAAAATTGTAAACAGAACATTCAATTATACAATCAAAAACCACATCAAATGTAACATTTTGTACTTTGGATTTTTACCCGACTGCGCAAGAAGGAGTGTTACCATTAATCGGCAGTCCAGTCTACCTTCATAGACGCCATTATAGGCCAACTTAGCTACCGGGAACTGTACACAATAAGAAATGTAAGTGTTTTAATAATCAGTCAAGTATTTTTTAAGATAATATCTACCTTAAAGACTTGAGGGGGGCGGGGGGGGGGGGGGGGGGGGGGTCAAATAAAGCTGATTGTAGGGGAGGACTGCGACTTCAATCGTTTTGATTTTGACACTTGAATGATATACATTGCTGCGTTTCGTTATCGTTTGTTGAAACTTGCAAAAACATCGCAGCAATGTATAGCGTCAATTCTGTAATTCTTTAATGTACACAAAATAAATACACGTTACATGAAATAAAAATTGGATGTACATAAGGTGTGCTTAACTTTACGATAGAGTTCTCTACCAGCAAACCAGTGAGAGAGAGATACGAGATCTGGAGCAGGCAGAACAAGTGGACATAGTGGCATACAGTAATTATGTACTTAGCCAAAATAAATGTTTGATAAATTGCTTATATAAAGTAACTGTGTCATGTGTGTGTGTCCATGTGTCAAATTGAAAGCGATTACGATAACGATTGGAAGTCGCGGTCACCTTCTTCGTCTCTTTAGATCGATCAATCTAGATTGCAACTAGACTTGTGACTATGTTCAGATACGTCATAAATATTGGCGCGATTTTTCACTTGTTTTTTGTTTTGTTTTTTTGTTTCATCATTGTCATCTTCTATCCCTTTTCAGATGAAAGAAGGTCAGGCGAGATTATATGTCTTGTATAAGTACGTGAAATTGTTTGTCGAAGACGAATGCTGACGGTTCTAAACAGGTTCACGAAAGAATCTTTGAGATTCTATTGGAACCGCAAACGATCCTATTACAGAGTGTAAAGGAAAGTGTATATGAAGCCGAAGGGAGGGTGTTCAGTATCGGTAACACAACTTTTGTTGTACGACTTTTCGAATAAAAAATAAATTAATGTCTCATAAATCGACCAGCTGATCGTTAAATAAATTATAAATGGAGAAAAATTTTCATCACGACCTGGATTCGAACCCGGGACCTCGCCATTCCGTGGCACGCTCTATTCCAACAGAGCCACCGTGGTTTCGTTGCTACCGTCCCTAAGACGAGAATATGGGGACAAAATTCACGACCTGGGTACGAAATATCGGTGGCTCTGTTGGAATAGAGCTTGCTACGGAATGGCGAGGTCCTTAGTTCGATTCCCGGTCGTGATGAAATTTTTTTCTCCATTTATCATTTAAATTTTCGTTTCGCATAGCGCATATGCAAGAAAATATCAAAACATGTGACCGTTAAATGTATGAAATATCAAAAAAAAAATCGCGAAAGCCGAAAAGTCGTTGAACATCCTCCCTTCGGCTTCATATACCCTTTGCGTTACACCTGTATAGTAACTGGCAACTGGTTTGTCTGCAAGAAGTAGGTAATATTATGCCGTCCATATAAATACTGTATTTGAGAGTATTCTATTCTTTGTTTTCGAATGTAGAAAAATTGAGCTCAATTTACTGAATTTATTTCGTGATATGAGTACCAAGATTAATTTTATAAATAAAAGACTTATTATCGTACGGTGGAAGACAGAGAAAGGTATGCAGGAGAGTTTTTAATCAAAATCAAAATATATTTATTGCAAGATTGCGAGTTTGTACATAGGTCTTATAATATATTTATCCTCTCCACAATCTACCTATAGCAGGCGTACAATATTTATTATACTTACATAGCTAATTATAATTGAATTGAAAAATATTAATTTGGTACTAAAACATTAATTCGGACACAAAATCAACATAAGACAATTAATTAAATGTCAAAACATTATGCTTAGTCAGATGTCAACAATTAAATTATAAAATGTCAAAATTTACTAAGTTATTAGTGTAACTGGAAGCCGAAGAAATTAGTGTAAGGTTGTGATTATCTCAAAAACTACTTGACCTATTGCAAAAATTCTTTCACTGTTTTATAGATAAATGTTAACACTATATAACTGTAAAATAATTATTAAATTCAGTCTATTAGTTTTTGAGAAAATCTCACCATTATTGAGGCCCCCTGTATACTTATCTCTGTCTTCGACTGTACCGCTAAACAAAAATTATTTATGAAAAATAAACTGAAATAAGTCAAATCATTCCATCCCTACCCCCTTACTGTAAACTCTTTTAGCAGGATTACTTCAATAATACTTTGTTGCTTCGTACCATGACGACCTTAATATGAATTAAAACTATAGTGAGCCATTACTACAAATTATTATATATAAACGGATATCACTCACTTATATTGTTGAAGTCGGCAATTAGACCGACAGTTTCGACCGATTTCGACGGTCTTTCTCAAGGTGAGCGCGCCACGCGACGTTTCTTCGCGCACTGCTGATCAGCGCCCTCTGTGCGCGCTCCGACATAACTTGCTCACCTTGAAAAAGACCGTCGAAATCGGTCGAAACTGTCGGCCGACTTCAACAATATAAGTGAGTGATATCCGTTTATATATAATAATTTGACCTTAATATGCTTACTTTAAGGTCGTCATTGTACAAAGTAACAAAGTATTATTGAAGTAATCCTGTTATAAGACTTCATGGTAAGGGGCAGACCTATAGTAGTTAAAATAACACCCACTCCGGTATAAGTACATTATAACTTAAGTTTTCTTCGAACATTTTTTCATTCCTTTTTTTTCTTGGTAAGGTCATAGCAGGTTTACTTCAATAATACTTTGTTATTTCCTACCATGACGTCCTTTATAAGCTTACTTTAACGTCATACGAAATACAAAGATTTAGATTTAGATTTCATTTATTTCACCTTTACATAATTTTCTTACAATAGTATATAATACATATAATGCAGTCCTATTTGTAAAGATGATCGTCATAATTTTTTAATAACAAAGTATTGTTGAAGTAATCCTGCTATAAGAATTCATGGTAAGGGGGCTGGTGATCGGTACAAAATGTAGTCAAAAAATATCGCTATAATATTCGCGAAAATCGAAAAGTCGTAGAATAAAAGTTAAAATAGGTCAATATTATAATATAAATAAAATAAATCAATTAATACAATAGGTAATTCAATGCCTAAAAATTCAATTCAATACATTAAATTATTCAATTTTTTATTATTTATATTATAAAGTTGTTCAATTGTCTGTCTAGACCCTTTCCGTTACATCCTGTTGTATTTAATATTTAGAACTTGTTTTTAAGCTTTTAGTAGATTTGCTAGATCCTATATTGGTGCTTTATAATAATAAAATTAGTGCAAGAAGCTTATATTATAGGTTACTATAGTAATTTGTAGATTGCATTATTACCTATGTCATATCGCTCCTGGTACACCACTCTCGCTTCACACACAGTCAGCACTCTCGCATAGGACATGCTAGAGGTATAAACTCCCGCCTGTCTCCCGTAGCGGCCGGCAGACGCTGTCCTTCCATCTGCTGCGCTCCTGGTACACCACTCTCGCTTCACACACAGTCAGCACTCTCGCATAGGACATGCTAGAGGTATAAACTCCCGCCTGTCTCCCGTAGCGGCCGGCAGACGCTGTCCTTCCATCTGCTGCGCTCCTGGTACACCACTCTCGCGTCACACACAGTCAGCACTCTCGCATAGGACATGCTATAGGTATAAACTCCCGCCTGTCTCCCGTAGCGGCCGGCAGACGCTGTCCTTCCATCTGCTGCGCTCCTGGTACACCACTCTCGCGTCACACACAGTCAGCACTCTCGCATAGGACATGCTATAGGTATAAACTCCCGCCTGTCTCCCGTAGCGGCCGGCAGACGCTGTCCTTCCATCTGCTGCGCTCCTGGTACACCACTCTCGCTTCACACACAGTCAGCACTCTCGCATAGGACATGCTATAGGTATAAACTCCCGCCTGTCTCCCGTAGCGGCCGGCAGACGCTCTCCTTCCATCTGCTGCGCTCCTGGTACACTCTCGCTTCACACACAGTCAGCACTCTCGCATAGGACATGCTATAGGTATAAACTCCCGCCTGTCTCCCGTAGCGGCCGACAAACACTGTCCGTCCATCTGCTGCGCTCCTGGTACACCACTCTCGCTTCACACACAGTCAGCACTCTCGCATAGGACATGCTATAGGTATAAACTCCCGTCTGTCTCCCGTAGCGGCCGACAGACGCTGTCCTTCCATCTGCTGCGCTCCTGGTACACCACTCTCGCTTCACACATAGTCAGCACTCTCGCATAGGACATGCTATAGGTATAAACTCCCGTCTGTCTCCCGTAGCGGCCGGCAGACGCTGTCCTTCCATCTGCTGCGGTCCTGGTACACCACTCTCGCTTCACACATAGTCAGCACTCTCGCATAGGACATGCTATAGGCATAAACTCCCGCCTGTCTCCCGTAGCGGCCGGCAGACGCTGTCTTTCCATCTGCTGCGCTCCTGGTACACCACTCTCGCTTCACACACAGTCAGCACTCTCGCATAGGACATGCTATAGGCATAAACTCCCGCCTGTCTCCCGTAGCGGCCGGCAGACGCTGCCCTTCCATCTGCTGCGCTCCTGGTACACCACTCTCGCTTCACACACAGTCAGCACTCTCGCATAGGACATGCTATAGGTATAAACTCCCGCCTGTCTCCCGTAGCGGCCGACAGACGCTGTCCTTCCATCTGCTGCGCTCCTGGTACACCACTCTCGCTTCACACATAGTCAGCACTCTCGCATAGGACATGCTATAGGCATAAACTCCCGCCTGTCTCCCGTAGCGGCCGGCAGACGCTGCCCTTCCATCTGCTGCGCTTCTGGTACACCACTCTCGCTTCACACACAGTCAGCACTCTCGCATAGGACATGCTATAGGTATAAACTCCCGCCTGTCTCCCGTAGTGGCCGGCAGACGCTGTCCTTCCATCTGCTGCGCTCCTGGTACACCACTCTCGCTTCACACACAGCACTCTCGCATAGATGCATATCGCATATGGATTGTAACATATGAGGTGTCGTTAGATTCGTCTTGATTGTAGAAGTGACATAGGCTATAGAAATTTAATCAAAGCGGCTTTTTCGGCAGTCGGGTTTTTTGTTTTTAAAATTAATTTCTACTTCAATAACTATATTGTAAATTATAAGCTTCTTGCATTATTATTGTCAATTAGATAAAATATATATTACGGTATTTTGTTTAAAAACCATTATGATATTACATAAATATTTTACAATACCAAAAAAGTATTGTTTTTAGATATTTGTTTAGATTTTATTTCGTTTCTCAATTAATTAGTTCTTTTTTAAAGTAAATCGTCACTTTTGTTTTTTTTGTCTATTACGATGTGTGTTTGAATTAATTTTTCATATATTTTATATTATTTCCCATTGAAATTATATTTTTTCTGCTTCCTATAGAATTATTATATATTTTTTTAAAATCAATTACTACAAAATAAACTATAAATAAACTATCAATTCTGAGGTTGTTATGACAGAGTGAAAAATAATTAAAATGTATGATATTAAAAGGCTTGTTTTTTTATAAATATTTTTTTTAAAGATTATTAGTTTAATTTGTTTAACGAAACAAGTTATAAAAATTATTCCAACTTTGTTTTATACGTATATTTTTAGAACTTAGTATAGTTACATATTTTGTATTGTTGTAAATAGTGATTATGTTTTTATGTACAGCAATTATTTCGGAATGCCATATATTTTTGTAGATCTTTTTATTTAATTTACGTAATAATTGAAACTATTAGGTTAATGTAATGGATTTCTATTTCTGATTTAGCCATAAACTTGATTTAACGTTATTCCACGGTTTAAGCCTTCCGTCCCTTTCTACCTTTAACGAAGTGTAGTGACAAAATACGATTTAACACGTTCATGGCCAGTGGCGGCATAGGCCGTACTTTGAGTATTCGGAAAATGACAGTACGGCGTATGACGTAGTATTTTGATGCATTTAAAAAGACACAACGGCATCTCCCGCGGCGTTCGTAGGCGGTTTTCTTTGTGGAGCGGTCCCACTGTCATTCTGTGTAGAAAATAGGTATGTGTACTGTCAAAATAAAGGTTGTAGGTACATTTTTGTCGGTCTTGACACGCACATACTTAGAATCCCCCACGGTTATGACAGTAGTTGAGAATTTTCACTGTCATTTCGTAATTTCTACTGTCCATGAACGTGAAGGGATAGCTTAAACCTAAGTCAGGTTTTTGGCTAACTGCATAAAATATTATTACTAATAATTTATTAATAAAAATCTCCAAAAAGAGTCGTCTAAGCAGGGAGGAACGGTCGAAGACAGAAAGGTGTTCAGTGGTTTTTAAGGTTGAGATTATCTCAAAAACTACTTGACCTATTGCAAGATTTCTTTCACTCTTAGATAGATAAAAGTTGAAACTATGTAACTGTGAAATAATTATTAAATTCGGTCCAGTAGTTTTTGAGAAAATCTTCACCTTATTGAGGCCCCCTGTATACTTATCTATGTCCTCGACTGTACAAAGACTGAAAAGTGTACAGAAGAGTTCTTAAGGTTGAGATTATCTCAAACACTACTTGACCTATTGCAAGAATTCTTTCACTGTTAGATAGATAAAAGTTTAAACTATGTAACTGTAAAAGAATTATTAAATTCGGTCCAGTAGTTTTTGAGAAAATCTCATCTTTATTGAGTCTGTCTTCGACTAGTATAGTTTATCTCAAAACTAAGTGCGTGCGATCTTTTTCTTGTCCTGTCTTAATTATTCAAGACTTATCATCTCTAATTTAACTGTCTACTTATTTGATTATTTTATTTTTGATGAATTTTTTTATATAGTTTGACCGCAAGCGCTGTACAGCGCCTTATGACGGCCACACACGCTACGGTCTACCGGAGACACAGACCACTTACCCAATAGACATGAAATCGGTACAAATGACAATGCCAGTTTCTGCCCCACCATCAACCGCAAGTTGTACAAGATAACGAATAAATGTAAAAATATCTCCGTTTTTTATTAAAATTATTGGTTTAAAACAAAGTTGCGATTCGAAAAAAACAGCTTAATTAATAATTCAGAAAATAGTAAGAAGTCGAAGCGATTAATTCATTGTTTTTGTTATTCTTCTATAGGAGTTGCGGGAGTAGTAGAAAATGATACTGATTATGATTATGCAATATGAAACCTGTAATAAGTCCCCAACAAAATGGTAGGTACAGCTTAAATGGTCATGTAGTTTTGTAGGTGGGGCAAAGCTCCATTGAAATGTGGCATTGTCTTTTGCAAGCGAAACATTCTGTCAACGAGCGCATAGAGATGAAACGGAGAACAGGGGTGCCGTATTAAAGAGATGCGTCCGTGTCGATATCTATGTGGCACGTGTCGCTAGGCAATGTTGCGCTCATGTGCGGGCAGCCTTCCTGTCACAGGGATAGAGGGGAAGTGGTCTATGATACGTGATGACGGTCGCTTGGTCGGGTTGGTAACTCAAGTTGACCTATTTCTAGTGTGGAGTCTGTGGAGCAGTCCGTCTCACTCTGTCATTGCGTCGTCCGCTCTCTCTCGCTCGGCCCCCGTACGTCTGACGTCACCATACGCGGTTCAGCGCTTGCGGTCAGACTATAGTACTAGTATTAGGATGTAAACTTATTTTCATTGGGTCCAAACGAGTATATGATATGGGAATATGTATGTTGTCTATAGTATGACCGTCTGTGTCGCCGCACACGGGCCACACGCGACAGCCACAAACGCCGCCACGGGAAGCTAGAAGCGGCTACAAAGGTAGCTGAAGCGCGCGACAGCCACTTGTGGCCGGTGGTCGACACTTGCGGTCGGTGGCTGATACTTTTTTTAACCCATGTGTGCAGTATAGTTTACTGAAGCAAGGGAGAGAGGGGCGCGGAATCGCGCGAGTGGCGTGTGGCGGCTTTTTGTGTCGGCGTTTAGTGGCCGGTGCGAGCCACAAGAAGCAAGCTGCGACGATTTGTAGCGTGTGGCCGCCACCGGCGCCAACCGTGTGCGCGAAGTCCATATAAAATGTATGAAAATTACAGGAAATATGCCAGTGGCGGCGTTTTGTGGTTGAGGCCGGTGGCCCGTGTGCGGGAGCCCTCGGGGGTAGGACGACAACGGGGACCGAGAGAGGTGCGGGGGCGGGCGCATTTCTGTTACAATACATTTCTGTTCGCGCGCCCGCCCCCGCACCTCTCTCGGTCCCCGTTGTCGTCATACCCCCGCGTCCCTGTACCGCGCAGGCGAAGACTGATTTAGACGGTCATACTATAATAAATTATTGTACTTGGGTGTGCCGGAAAGGTTATACAGGGTGAATTCATTCGACAAATTGAAAATGGGGGTTGTGCTCATGATAAATTCAAAATACAAATTCAATATTTTTCCTTCCACATAAGGTACATTTTTCATGTTATTAGACACAGTTTGGTGGAAGACTGGTGCTCAAGCTAGGACTAATCCTGTGTTTTGAGTCACCAGCCCCCTTACCTTGAAGTCTTATAGCAGTATTACTTCCATAATACTTTGTTACTTCGTATAATGTCGACCTTAAAGTAAGCTCATTAAGGTCGTCATTGTACGAAGTAACAAAGTATTATGAAAGTAATACTGCTATAAGACTTCAAGGTAAGGGGGCAGGCCTCCCCCTTACAGACATAATGGACATTAAAAAAGAAAATAGGGTGAAGAAACAAACATTTAAAAAAGGTTATTAACAAAGTCAAAGTCGCATGCATCCGGACCGATGGGCCCGGGCTGTCACAGAATGGGTGCCATCGGACGGTCGCCGGCGTCGGGGCAGACCGCGGCGTAGGAGAGACGATATCGTTAGATACAGGAATGGGTGGCTGGAAGAGGCTCAGGACAGGGATGGATGGAAGAGGAGGGGGGAGACCTTTGCCCAGCAGTGGGACAATATATAGGTTAACAAAAAAAAAAAAGAGCGGTGTGTGCGTTTGTGTGTAGTGCATGCATGTGTGTCAGTGTGATGAGTGTATGTTTGTGTGATAAGTGCAAATATTAAATTGGTAAGGTATTTTAGTAAATCAAAACTGCCAAAATTTTTTACTAAGTCACGCAATGACCTTAGAAATGACCATTAGGTCAAATTCCAGTGATTTCTTCGTTGCAAAAATTAAGACCTTAAAATGTAAATAAAAAACTCCAAAGCACAGTAGGTAATGATGCACATCAAATTAATATTTTTTTTAGTTTAACTTAATGTAAATATTTTATTTTTATTTTTCTCAAAATTCGTTAATTTACTTAAACGCTATGCAGAATTAATGTATGTCACAAGTCTAACCACGCGATCAGCTAATCGCATATGCATGAAAATTAAACAAAAGTTTAATCAAGACTGAGCACTCCTTTCAATTAATATCATCATCAGTCTATTTATATGTCCCCACTGCTCGGGCACAGACCTTCCCTTACATCGAGGGAGCTCGGGCCATGATCCACCACGCGGGCCCACTGCGGATTGGCGGATTTCACATGCCTTAGATTTTTCTTCTTCTACGGCATGCAATGCAGGTTTCACCACGATTTTTTCCTTCACCGTTTTGAGAGCACTCGGTAAATGTATGTAAGTTTTTCTGTCGAAAAAACCGAGGATAACTCATTGGTACATGGCTGCCCGGGCTGGGAATCGAACCTGGGACGTCCGTATCGCAAGTCCATTGACCCAACCACTGAGCCACCGAGCTCTGTATAAATAATATAAATATCGAGGGAAATCTACTAAACCCAATAATAATAAAAACTCCATTCAATTTACTATACCCTTTCCGTTACACCCTGTATAGTGATTCTATTGGAATCTCTTGATTGTCTGCAAATGATAAATGTATGCTGTTATTCATAAACCTGGTTAAACCTCACTTTGCTTAAATCGTGTTGCTATCCCTTTCACACTTCGTTACAAAAGGTTAAGATAGACAGGGACAGGGGTACGGTGGAACACAGAGAAAGGTGTACAGGAGAGTTTTTAAGGTTGAGATTATCTCAACAACTACTTGACCTATTGCAAAAATTCTTTCACTGTTTGATAGATAAAAGTTAAAACTATGTAACTGTAAAAGAACTATTAAATTCGGTCCAGTAGTTTTTGAGAAAATCTCAACCTTATTGTGACCCACTGTATACTTATCTCTGTCTTCGACTGTACCTAAACGGTGGCGTAACTTTAAGTCTCGTTTATGAATAACAGCCGTAATGTTTATTCAAGTCCAATAAATTAATAGACAAGTTATGTTTCAGTGTGAATAAAATAAAATAAAGTTAATAACGGCAGCAATTCTGAAGGTATACCTGCTGAATTTAGTCGTCGCTAAGCGTCCCTCTCACTCTTACGCGATGTAGCATATGTATGAATGACAGTTGCGTTTAGATTTGGAAGCAACGATGCGTAGAGGGAGTATCCCTCTACGCAACGATAGAATCACACCTAATTGTACTTAGGCTGGTTTCACAGCTGTCCGTGACCCATACGGGCCGCTCGTACGGACAACAGCAGATCAATGGTAACACTTGCAGTACGATTTCAACTCTTCCGACGCAGTCGTAAAAAGCTAATTGCATAACTTTGAGGCGACGAATGCGGTACGCTTTTCGTACGTGCGTACCTAACTCGTCTCTCCTCGGGGGACGTACAGAATACGGAAAGCCATATACGCGTCCCAGATATAGTGTGAAACCAGCCTGATACTTTATTTTATTTTTATCATTACTGATTTGAATTCGAACAGTAGGGAATTGGATTGTTGAATTATTTGGGAAAGAAGTTGGATTTAAAATCCTTTTAAATAGTTTTTTAAAAAGAAAGAACTAAGTAGAGTATATTCCTCTCGCTCACTCAAAGTGTGGACATAGTGAGAGCGAGAGATGTATACGAAAAGGATTGTCGTTGGAAAGGGCCAGTAGTAGGTTTCAGAATTTAAAAGAAAATTGTTACTTTTGACTTTCACATGAGCGTCACGAAAACGGTTAATTTTAAGCGATTTTTATATTAATTTTATGTCTGTAATCTGTATGCTATTAATTAATAATGTAATAAATGGTATAACACTTTTTTTAGGGTATATTTTACTGGTATGTGTGTGTACTTGCGAAATTCTATCGCATTCGTACCTAATCGTTTTCATATTGACAGATGAATGATTATACGCGTACCAGTTTGATGTACCCACAGACCACTTACCCATGACATGAAATCGGTACAAATTTGCAAGCGAAAAATTCTGTCAACGATGAGCGCATAGAGACGAAGCGGGGGACAGGTGTGCCGTATTAAAGAGATGCGTCCATGTCGATAATATCTCTAGTTTACACGCGAAGCAATATTGCGCTCATGTGCGACACGGGCTCACTCCTGGTATAAGGAGGGGGGAAGTGGTCTGTGGATGTAATGTAACCATAATATTATACCATTCTCCGAAAGCGACAATAGTCTGACTCAGTATTAATTATTATAGTATAAGACTTCCCCAATGCCAATGATAGTTTCCATTGCAATATACTGTAACTTTATGCATCTATGCCAACTTCCAAATAACCACAGCAATATTTCGCAATGCACGCGGCTAACTCTTAGCGTGTAAAATACGCTTATGTGAAACTCAAGATAATTATGAAGTTTTAGTACATTAAATATAGGTAGCTTTAGTCGATAGATATTTTTAATGATCTTTTTTATCAAATTATTACAATTTATTTGAAATGAAATCATGTAAACTAAGCGTGTATTTAGTGTCGGCGTTACCGCATCAATGCGGATGCGTAACTGCGTATGTTTTTAATAAATTAGTAAATCACTAAATACAATAAGTAGTTAAATAATTTTAAAACTCCCAAATAAAAATGTAACTTGGGAATGATTTAAATTCAGTAACAAATTGACAAGTGTGGTCAAATGCATGGGGAAAAAACTATCATTAAGGTGCTCCCTCACCGGGAGCATTCGCGTGTAATGTAACGTTACAGATTCGAGCATTACATCAGTGAGGGAGACAAACAGCGTCAGTCAGGGAGGTAGTATTGCAATGTAATGCTCAACGTCGAATCTGTAACTGTAACGTTACATTACACGCGAATGCTCCCGGTGAGGGAGCACCTTTAGGGTTGAGAGTTTCTCAAAAACTATTTGATGAATTTTTTAAATTATTATTATATTACATACTCTGTACTATAAACTATCTATTAAGTAAATAATTTTTACATTCGGTCGAGTAGTTTTTGAGAAAATCACAACCATAATGAGGCCTTATACTTTTCTCTGAAGTTTGTTATTTTGTTTTGAATGTTAATTAGATGTCACTAAAAACACGCTTAGACTAAGTTTTTAATGGTAATGCCTTTGTGAGATAATAAATCAGTATTGTGTGTATAAATAGTTATAGAATGTTATAAAGTCTGTAGCAAAGAATCTTCAAAAACTATTGTATTAGATACGATAGTTTTTGTTTTGTTATGGTCTTTATAGCGCAAACAATGTTATACAGATAACTTAAAATAGTCCTTGAAAGCCATAAATATTGTAATTTGTAATATAGTTGATCTATTTTCGTATTGTTCAAAGAATAATGTTGCAATGTTAAAATATTATAAATCATTTAAAATGTTTTATATAACGAAAATGCCTTTGCTAGTTTTATCATTAAAATATCCGCAGTAGGTAAATTAAAAATACTTAGGCGTATATTCCTACCGAAGATGCATCTAATAAGAATATAAGATAGATTGATGCGGTCTATATTGAGACCGCATGGCTGTGAAACCAGCCTTAACCTTTGCCTTACTTTTCAAAGTCATAGAAAAAGGTATATTCTGCAATTCCATATATTTTAGGCATTATCGTTGTATAAAAGTGTTGAACGTAACAAAATGAGTATGGCGGTGGTGGAAACGGTAGAAGATATAGAAAATTGCCAGGTACCAGAAACAGAGGAAGTTTCGAGTGTGAAACGAGAGGAGGAGGACGTGAGGACACCAGAAGCAACGAAAATAGCAGAGGTTTCGGATATGAACCAGAAGAGTCCAGAAGTGACAGGCAGTTCTGAGGACGACGAGTTTTTTGAACCTGCTCAATCACCAGCAGTGGATCCAATAGTGCTAGGGCGTTCGCGCCGTACTCGCAAGGCGCCAGAGAGGTACGGTTTTGCTAGTTGTGGTGTGCGTAGTGAAGTGGACTATGCTGAAATTAGTCTTGAGGAGGCCCTCAATGGCCCTGAGAGTGATCAGTGGAAGGCAGCCATGGACGATGAACTTAAATCCTTCGAGGAAAGTAAAGCGTGGGAGGTTGTCGACTTGCCAGTTAGTAACACTATAGTTCCATGTAAGTGGGTGTTTAAACGCAAGGTAGACAGTGATAACAGCCAAAGGTACAGAGCAAGGTTAGTAGCAAAAGGGTTCGCTCAAAAACCAGGAGTTGATTTTGATGAAACCTTTTCTCCTGTGTTGAGACACTCGTCCTTAAGACTTTTGTTTGCTTTGGCCGTTCAGTTGAAACTTGATATAACCCACCTTGATGTAAAAACTGCTTTTCTGAATGGTTTTTTAAATGAGACTGTCTATATGAAAATACCAGTAGGTTTTCAATGTGATAATATTAATAATAAAGTCCTCAAACTAAAAAGGGCGATCTATGGTCTGAAGCAGGCATCGAGAGCCTGGAACCAAAGAGTCAATGATTTCTTACAATCAATTGGTTTTAAAAGGTCGCAGTTAGAACCTTGTTTATATACCAAGATTAGTAGTCATGTCAAAATTGTAATCGCTTTATATGTGGACGATTTTTTTATTTTTTCTAATAATTCTTCTGAAACTGATAAACTAAAAGAAAATTTGTCATCAATGTTTAAAATTAAAGACATGGGTTGTGTAAAGCAGTGTCTAGGAATGAGAGTAAAGGTAGATAAGAGAAATGGCATAATAACTTTAGATCAGGAACAGTATATTGATGAATTGTTGCAAAAGTTCAATGTTCAGGATTGTAAAGATGTAAATACACCAATGGAGTCAAAACTCAATATAAGTAAAAGTGAAAATTGTAACAGTATACTACCTTATCAACGCCTGATAGGGTGTCTTATGTATTTGGCTGTACTTACCAGACCAGATATTGTATTTTCAGTAAATTACTTAAGTCAATTTAACAACTGTTATGATGAAGAACATTGGGCTTATGCTAAAAGGGTTTTAAAGTATTTGAAGACTACTAAACACTTTTGTTTAAAATACACAGCTAGTGGTAATTCTAGGTTGCAAGCCTTTGTAGACGCCGACTGGGCTAGCAATACATTGGATAGACGTTCCTATACAGGATTTTTCTTTGGTCTTTCTAATGGTGCTGTTTCTTGGGAAACTAGGAAGCAGGCCACTGTAGCCTTGTCCAGTGCCGAGGCCGAATATATGGCCATATCTGATTGTTGTAAGGAAGCTATATATTTAAGAAATTTGCAATATGAAATCACCAATAATTTGTATATTGTGACCATTTTTAATGACAATCAGTCTGCACAGAAATTAGCAAAGAATCACATGTTGCACAAAAGATCTAAGCATATAGATATCCGCTATCATTTTGTGAGAGACAATATTGATAATAATGTTGTAAAATTGGAATATTTGTCTACTACAGAAATGCCAGCCGATTTACTCACTAAGGGGTTAAATTCTATTAAACATTATAAGTTCTTAGAGTGTTTGGGTTTGTGTAATATTTTGTTAAAATAGTACTTATTTATTGTTATTTTGTTAAGAGGAAGTGTTGAACGTAACAAAATGAGTATGGTGGCGCCCTCTATGTTTTCTGTGTGGTAAACACTTTTTAAATAAAGTTCAGTTCGTTGTCAGCAACTAAGCGTTTCATTACAATAAAAAGGAAATTAGCTTTGCCTCTCAAAAAGTCCTTAAAAGCCTAGTGTTCTGGAATGTGATGAAATTTTTTATAATAAATGTCGAATGAACTATTTATTTTGTTTTATTTACTAAACGCTCTCATGAGATTAAGAAAACATCGTTCGAAATCTGCCCATTTTAAGTCGAGTTTGTCGTTATGAGCTTTAAAAAAGAAAGCTTGATGCTTTCTTAAGGCTGGTTTCACAGCTGGGAGGCGTATATGGCTTTAGGTATTCTGTACGTCCCCCGTGACGACGAATGACGAGTTAGGTACGCTATTCTAAGAGCCTAAACCTGAAATACAGTATGTCCCCGCGAGGCGACGAATGCGGTACGCTTTTCCAGCTGCTGCAAATAAAGTTAATAGAAACCCGTATTCAATAGGTCTAGTCGGTATAGGCACGGGCTATCGGACGGCTGTGAAACCAGCCTAACAGCCAAAGTATGATCTTAAATGTTTTAAGGCATACATGAACTTCTGGTATAGGGGCTTCATTTAAATATCCTGTATTTAAATAGCTGTATATCAAATAAACAATTAAATAGGTATTCATGGTCTTAGCAAAACCTGTTTCTATCTTTGCAAAAAGTTTTGAATCCTATTAGCATCTGAAACGAATAATTGGCTGTACGATACAAATTACCTTTGTCACCACAAAACGAGAAAAAACGCCGCATGACGCCATGACAGGTCACGTGATGTAAATTTTTGTCGGGCATGCGTAACTTCGCTGAATTTTCCGTGTAATTTTTCGCAAATGTGAGGTTTTTCCCGTGAAAAAACTGTTTAAAATTATATATTGTGTTCCCCTTTACCCGTTTTGTACAGAAAGTAAGTTGTGGAGTCTGTGTTAGTGGGAGAAATTCGATTGTGCAAGCAAGTGTTTTTGTCGAAAAAGGTCAATCTCGGTCTCAAAAAGGAATTGTCTCCAAATGGTTTTTGTGCAGTGGATTATTCAGTTTGCTACGTTATTCTTGTTCTGTGGCCATCGCGAGGCGATGTCTTAGCGGTAATCGTTGGTTATTTCCTTATTTTCAGCGTACTACAACGTTTGTTTCAACGAATAATAGTTGACAAACCTTGAGATAGAATTTGACATCTTTGTCTCATTTTTGCATATTTCATTGATGATCTGACCGAGAACCTTCGTTTCTGAAGTTTCCTTGTTCTCTGCTGTTATTTCAAGGTATACAAGTTATTCAGATTTGGAAACTGGGGCAGTCGAAAAGCGAAAACTGTGGTAATTCGCGTATGACCTCAAGGTGGACATATTATGTTAAATTTTCGCTTCAATTGGTTGATCACACGATGACATCATTACGTGTTTGTGTGTGTATGGAATGTACTACATAACAGTATTATAACTACAGGAAAATTCATGTGAAATGAAAGTAGGTTTGTAGGAGTCTACATGATACATTCTAAAGCCATAAATAGATCTATGGACTAACGGGTTTTATCCTTTACGGATTGCCCAGAGATTCTATTATAATCCACTTTGAATATAATAGAAAACATTTATTTGACACACAGAATCTGTGGTCCAATTGGACAGAACTGTCCGTACCAGCAAATCCATTTCCACAGTCATTGCTCGGTCTCATCAGTAATATAATAATTCTTATCACAGCAACCATGCAATGGAGTGATGGATTCATCCCCCCATACTGTACACCTGTTTCGTCATTTGCCAATCTCATGTTACAGAATATTCCGAATATCATATAGTCTTCTCTTCATCCAGGGGAGTCGCCATAGCGTCGTCACGCTGGGTATCCGCGTCTTCATCCAGAGGAGTCGCTGTAGCGTCATTACTCTGGACGAAGCAGCTCGACAGTCACGTTCACTCTTGAGCTCGTAGTGGGACTCTTGACCATAGTACCGAACTTCGGATCTTGCATGAATCCTCCAATAATGTCACCATAGTGTCATTTGCCAACATTTTCTGATTAATTTAACATGATATTAAACACAAAATAATTGTAGACATTAAACTGAAAATTAGCAAATAAATTCGCAACCGTCGTTTACCGCCATTTTTAAAAGCCTCTTTAAAATACTTATTCAATGTCATAGTCTGCTGACAGCAGTGTTGCAGGGTTTCTGTTGTCAGGAACGGATTTGCTTCGTTATTCTGATATCAAATAAAACATAAACAATGTGATTCTTGTGTGGGCGTTGGCATCCTTACTGACCTTATTTAGCACTTGTGAGGCACGAATTACCTTTTCAATGTTTTATCATCATCATCAGTCTATTTATATTGCCCCACTGCTCAGGCATAGACCTTCCCTTACATCGAGGGAGCTCGGGCCATAATCCACCACGCGGGCCCAGTGCGGGTTGGCGGATTTCACATGCCTTAGATTTTTTTTCTTCTTCTACGACATGCAGGTTTCATCACGATGTTTTCCTTCACCGTTTTGAGAGCACTCGGTAAATGTACGTAAGTTTTTCCGTCGAAAAAACCGAGGATAACTCATTGGTACATGGCTGCCCTAGCTGGGAATCAATTCAATGTTTTATACCTACTATATTTTGTTCAATTTGTAATTTTTACCCAACCGTCACAATAATCCCAAACCAAGTGTCTTATTTTGTAAACAAAACTAACATTTTAAGCTTTGCTGTGATTATTGCACAGTTATTATCACAATTATCATCATCAGTATTATTTATATTGCCACACTGCTCGGGCACAGCCCTTCCCTTACATCGAGGGAGCTGCGACAATGATCCACCATGCGGGCCCCCTGCGGATTTCACATACCTTTTCCTTCACCGTTTTGAGAGCACTCGGTAAATGTACGTCAGTTTTTCCACCCAAAAAGCCGATGATAACTCATTGGTACATGCTGCCCTAGCTGGGAATCGAACCTGGGACCTCCGTATCGCAAGTCCATTGACGCAACCACTGAGTCACCGAGTTCTCTCTTTCTCTCCCTCTCTCTCGCTTTCTATTATCACATCATTAGATCTTTATCTTCACAACAGGTAGTTAGACGAAAATATTTGTTTACAAAGAAGACACTTGATTTGGGCTGCATATACATAGATAGATAGTATTTATAAATGTCTTAATAACTCAGGAAAGTTGGTTCACACCTAATTTAGTTAATGCTAATCTAAAGGCCAAGTTTCCCATCATTGTGAATGTAAACATTGTTTTGAAAGTCATGTGAAAACATAAGTCTGGCCATGAGATCGTCATAACAGTTTTGTTTTCTACCGAATTATGACGATCTTTGAGTTTTAAAAAAGAAAGAAAGGGGGCATGAAAGAAATAGGTACTTAACCAACACTTTTTATTATTATTAAACTTCTTACACAAAAATTTGTATAAAGGGAGCTTAACGCCATTAAATGATTATTATTATTAACACTTAATATCCTACAAGAGAAGATAACAGAAGAGTCTATTATGACTGTTTATTACAAAATTAAAACCAATAACAGTGGCTTTTTACCCGACTGTGCAACAAGGAGGGTTATAAGATAAGATAAGATAAATATTCTTTATTGCAAAAAAATAAAAAGTATTACACAAGAAATAGGCTAATACAGTTAGTATTACAATTGGCGGTCTTATCGCTCAAAGCGATCTCTTCCAGACAACCTTTGGGTAGAGAATTCGGCGTATGAATATATTATGTTTTTCGAGTGTAATTAAAAATTTATTTATTTTATTTATTACAACTACAATATCTTGACAGGTATCCCCAATACGATAATGTATATACAGTCATATAATATGTATGTATGTCTAATTCTTTGGCACACTCTACAGCCTAAATGGTTTGATGGATTGTAACATATGAGGTGTCGTTAGATTCGTCTGGATTGTAGAAGTGATATAGTATATAAATATTTAACCAATGGCTATGGCGACTCCCCTGGATGAAGAGAAGACGATATGATATTTTGAATATTCTGTAACATGGACATTGGCAAATGACGAACTGTCGAGTCCATTAATAAAATAAATAAGAGAATCTGTCTGGGATCACAGGATGTCGTAACATGGTCATTTCACTCACTGTCACCTGCTTTATTGAAGACTGAGGTTATCAGCTTATGAAGTCATGAGTAGGTAATTTTATAAATTGGAATGACCTATGCATACCTAGATAAGATCTAGATAAATCTATTTATACTCGGAGTTAAGCTTTTACAGTCACAAATAGCGTTTTCACGTCGCTATTTTCACGCCGGCACGCATTGTGACGTTTACAACCTTTTTTTGGGATTATGTATCCACCATTACGCTGTAATATTTATTTTGCCTCTTTCTTCTTCCGTGTTTGTTCTTCTGGCCACTCGTTTGTGAATATTGGTAACATAGGGTCGTATATTCATCATCATCATCAGCCCGTATCAGTCCAGGATGCAGGCCTCTTCAAAGCACGTCACTCTATCTGATTTCTCGTCAGAGTTATTCCGGCAGCATGTAGGCCTCTACCATAGCCTAACGACTGCTGCCAAGCGACAGCAACCAGTACCAACTGCTTTATGTTATGATGAAAATGTCACTAGCGGTCACCCATGTTCTGACCCAACATTGCTTAACTTGTATGATCGTTTTCAACTTACAACTGGACTATGAGCCCCACTTTATCTACAGGCAGTGTCGGACTGGCCCATTCTGTTCAGATGTTCATTCAGCCTGCAGTTTGCACCAACCTACCTACATTTATTATTTTCACAGCTAACAAAAATATCTCATTGGACCATAAAACATGCTCCAGACTGTGCCTCAATCGCCTGTGATCTAGTGCTTAGTGTGTGAACTCTAGTGGCCGGTGCCGATACAGTGAGATGAGAGGCGTTTGGCATTTGACACTTTTCTGTGATACGAAGTGGGACTTTTTGGATAACACGGATACATTGCTCTGGTAGAAGGTAAGATTTCTCTTCATTATCAATCAGAAGCAGCTTTATCAGCTACTGCAAACCGGCGAGCATGCATGAAGAGATGAATGTGGAGGAGGCAAGGGTTGTGTGCCATCATCAGGTGCCGGCTGCGCGCACGGTATCGCACAGGAACTCGCCGCTGGTCCGTGCGCTGGCGCTGCTCAATGCCCTCCTGACAACAGCACCAGAGTGTGATGTGTTTGCGAGTGGATGGACAACTGTGTGTTGTGAAGGCCTGAAGTTTTGTGAGTTGATGGATGACAGGGTCTCCAGTGTATTTAGGTCTTAAGTCTGCAAGCAAATCTGCTTGTTTATCTATATTTATTATAATAATTAATTTAAGTACATGAGTACTATTTTACGTTTGTGGTGCTTTGGTTTGTATACTGTTATGCCATAAATATATGTATAAATAAATAAATCGTCTTTGCCTACCCCTACGGGAATCGGGCGTGAGTTTATAAATATCAGCTTTATTTCAAGTAAATACCTACAGTTCATATATTTATGTATACAACAGCAGATCAATTGTTTATTCAACTCTTATGATGCAGATAATGAGAACGGTTCAAAGTGTTACACTTGTACTGCTAGCTGTACATCAATATTTTATTCATTTTGCATTTACACTGCTTTGCAAGGAAAAGGTGCCAACGCTGAGGAGAAAAAGTGGCAAAAAAACGTTCAACAGCACATCTTTTCAAATAATAATAGTCAGGCCCATTTTCTAAGAACTATATAATTATTATTATTAACAATCCAATTCATGGGGAATTGGCGATACACACCATACATTTCCATCAATTTAATGGTCTATTTTTATGTTCCCATTGCCTGCACCTTCCATCACAATGTTTTCTTTCACCATTTTGCCGAATATTCGTAATTTTTTAATGACATCTCATTATCTCCTCCCAGATGGCGCACTACCCCCAACCCTCGACCCTGGAGGCTGCGCTGCCGCTCCTCAGCAGACCGGACCTTCGTTTCCGGCAGCAACTCGGAGACCAGCTCACGGCCCTGGTCCGCAAGGAGCCGGAGATCACGCATGACCTGGCCGCGCAGCTCCTGGATGCTCTCATAGCGTGGCTCAATGGGGGGAACTTTAAGGTGAGGATAACAGATGGCGCGCTATTTCACAGATGGCGCATTACCCATAAACGAGATTAAGCAAAACCCAGATGACCTCACACACATACAACCAGATGACACTATGATGGCATAATACCCCCAATACACGATGACACACTACTCTAAAACCAGATAACACACTATCCAAAAACTAGATGACACGTTATCCCCAAACTTCAGGACACACTACCCCAAAACTTCAGGACACACTACCCCAAAACTTCAGGACACGCTAACCCAAAACTACATGACACACTATCTTAAAACTACAAGTCACACTACTCTAAAATCAGATGACACAGTACCCCCAAACTTCAGGACACACTACCCCAAAACTACATGACACGCTAACCCAAAACTACGTGACACACTAACCTAATACTTCAGGACATACTAGCCCAAAACCACGTGACACACTACCCCAAAACTAGATGACACACTACCCTAAAACTAGATGACACTACCCCAAAACTACATGACACACTAACTCAAAACTTCAGGACATACTAGCCCAAAACTAGGAGACACACTACCCTAAAACCAGATAACACACTACCCAAAAACTAGATGACACTACCCCAAATGTCACACTAACCCAAAACTTCAGGACATACTAGCCCAAAGCCACGTGACACACTACCCCAATACTAGGTGACACACTACTCTAAAACCAGATAACACACTACCCAAAAACTAGACGACACTACCCCAAAACTACATGACACACTAACCCAAAACTTCAGGACATACTAGCCCAAAACAAAACAACGTGACACACTACCCCAAAACTACGTGACACACTACCCAAAAACTAGATGACACTACCCCAAAACTACATGACACACTAACCCAAAACTTCAGGACATACTAGTCCAAAACAAAACAACGTGACACACTACCCCAAAACTACGTGACACACTACCCAATAACCAGATGATCCACTACCCCAAATCAAATGACACCACACCAAAACTAGTAGACTTATCACCCCAAAATCAGAGCACACACTACCACTAATCCCTCAAAGTGGCATAATGGGGGAACTTTGAAACGAGGACAACAGATGGCGTATTATTCATAAAACTAGATGACGGACTACTCTCAAACCTGCCCCCTTACCATGAACTCTTACTTACCTCATTAGGCTTACCACACCAAAACCAAATTGTCGGGTCTTTGCATCCAGCTGCTGAAAATAAAATGATTTAGAACAAGATGAAAAAATTCTTGCCGTGGGCAGGACTTGAACCTGCGACCTTGTCATTCCGTGACACGCTCCTACCAACTGAGCCACCACAGGCCACGCCACGCCCACCGAAAATCATCATCGCTTTATACATACTTAAAGGGTATGTTACGCAATTCCATCTATCGGACAATAGTAGTAGTATTCCGACAACCATGTCTAACATTCGGTTAGAAACATGATTTACGATGATGCGCTCCTATTTTTACTCAGAATTACAAAATGATTTATTATAAAATGATTTACCGAAAATATACTCCTACAGATCTATTTCCAAAAAACATTTTTTGAAGAATGTCTTATGCAGCTACCACAGAGTACCAAATGCCTTATGTCAATATATCTTGCACACTCTGATTCCTCCATACGATTACCGGTGCGCAGGCGCCGCCGGCGTTGCGCCTCATTGCGCTCGCGCCTATTCTGGGATGTGAATCTTACGCGATAACGTTGAAGCTTTGGACAGAAGTTATAACTACGACCTCATAAAAAACTGTCAATGAACATTAAATGACATTGCCAGATTCTGCCCCACCATTAACCGCATGATGAACAAGATAATGAATAAATGTAAAAATATTTCCGTTTTTTATTAAAATTATTGGTTTAAAATAAAGTTTTGTACAAGTTGCGAGTCGAAAAAAACAGCTTAATGAGGAATTAAGAAAATAGTAAAAAATCGAAGCGAATTATTCATTGTTTTTGTTATTATTCTATAGGAGTTGCGAGAGTAGTAGAAAATGATACTGATTATGATTATGCAATATGAAACCTGTAATAAGTCCCCAACAAAATGATAGGTACAGCTTAAATGGTCACGTAGTTTTGTAGGTGGGGCAAAGCTCCATTGAAATGTGGCAATGTCATTTGTTATGTGAGCACTTCAACACTGGGTGGAGCACTCTGAGCACTCTTCTGAAGACAATAGGACGTGAATGAACAGCACCATCCACCAAGGACATCGTATTTACTTACCTTCAGAAAAAAAATACCCTTAGTGCGGATCTGGTAGGCACATACTCTTTTGTGGGGCACGAGGCGTAAGCTCAGGTTTGCATTTATGTGAGTGCACACAGCTAGTGTAGAGTGATATTCGGCCTGAGGCGCGACGCGTCCTACGCATACTATACACAGCGGGACGCCACCCTTTTTTTTTTAACCCAGATAAAACATGCAAATCATGTGTCACCACGCCCGGGGGAGCGTGTTAGGGGCAGCATACCGACTAAACGTCCTGGGGTGTTCCACCTCGTGCCATTCTTGCCACGGGAAACTGTGATACAACCGCGACCCGACTGGCGCCCGAGCACTCCCCATTGTGGGCTGTACTAGCCCACAATGTATAATCCATTCATCCCTCACCTTCCTCCTCCCCGTCTGAGCCTCGAGCCGCTCGGGGCCGTGCGGTGCGCGCACTGCGTCCGTGGGCCCGGGCCCTTACTTAGGCGGGGGACGCCACCCTGCCGCGCACGCACCGCACTTCACCTCTTGTACCGCTAGCAGCTTGGCGATCACTCACACAAATGTAAACCTGAGCTTACGCCTCGCGCACTGTACTGGACTGTGAAGTGTTAATATCGAATAGTTCCCGAATGTTCACTCTCTCATATCTATCAGAATAAGACCACAGCTTGTGCATTTTTGAGTATCAGTTGCTTTAAGCATTCGCTGCGGTGCGTATCGATTGGGTTACGTGTTCTTTGAGTTGCTTACGGACACTTATAATAACAGATAAGCCGAGTGCTAAAGCCTTAACCCTAAAAATAGCTCTAAACGACGAATATGTGATATCATTGTATAGGTACAGTCTTTTCTTTTCTCGTGTGGTTTAGTGACCAAACCTATTTGTCAAAGTTATTCAGGCCCGACGCCTTTGACGTGGCCTAACGACTGCTGTCAAGCGACAACAACCGGGACCAACTGCTTAACGTGCTTTCCGAGGCACGAAGACGCTCAGATGAAAGTGTCAGGTCCTGACCTCGCCCAACGTTGCTTAACTTGTACGATCGTTTTCAACGTGTACTCGCAACTGGACTATGAGCCCTGATAGGTACAGTCGAAGACAGATAAGTATACAGGGGGCCTCAATAAGGTTGATATTTTCTCAAAAACTACTGGACCGAATTTAATAATTCTTTTACAGATCCATAGTTTTAGCTTTTATCTATCAAACAGTGAAATAATTTTTGCAATAGGTCAAGTAGTTTTTGAGAAAATCTCAACCTTAAAACTCTCCTGTACACCTTTCTCTGTCTTCCACCGTACAGTGGTTGTTTTGTATTATGATATATTAGTATTGTAAAACTAATCAATAAATCTTCGCAAATATGTACAGGATATTCGTCACATGGACCGACAATATTTTTTGATGGATTTGTGGGATAATTTGCAAGGTTTTCACTCATGTGAACATTTGTCCTAAGTGCCACGGATACTGAGATACGATTGTTTTAAAGGTATTTTTTGGAGTTATTCCTATATCCCTAATTTTGACCACATAATGAGTTACTAGAACGACATGTGGCATGCCGTTGGAAAGGGCATAAACTAGACAACTTAAAAAAAACTAAGCTCTCATTTGCAAAAGTCAAGTCAAAGTCAAAATATTTATTTGCTAGAATATGGTACATACAATGGATCTTAAATATATTCAACCAGCATATTCTGCCACAAGGACGGCGTGCAAATATTTTTATAGAATAAAAGTACAACTTGCTGTCAGATTATTAAAAAATATCTTAGTAATGGCTGGCGACGCCCTTGATGACTAATTTCTCTCACTCCCTACCTCCTCACATATGTGCCGTCATAACGTGTAATACAAATACATTTATTTACCAAAAAGATTATTACAATTTACAAAAATATAAATGTAAGTGGATCCCACAGTATCGTATAACTCTCTGTTCGTGAACACCCACATGATGACATCCCTTCGGCCGTCTACGAAACCGGAGTTTCGAAACTGGCTTCAATCGAGGCTTTTGTAGTACTTGTACGTAACTGGCTTCGATCAAGTATTTTTTTTTTTTTCCCGTATGTATAGCGATGCAACTGTCATAATTTCCATGTCCTTGAAAGCATCTCTGCAGGATATCCTTGGTTTTTTAATAATAATAATTTCTTTATTTACAGGTATAAGTATAACCCATTACAAATTTACAATTCATATACCTAACTATAATAAAATAAATAAGATAACCTAAGAACTTATACGATAAAGAAATAGCTTTTATGCAATTTATGTTCGCAAGTGTTCTTATTGCGCGTTTCTGGATTACAAGTACCCTTTCTACGTTTGTAGAGTTTCCCCATAGAATTACTCCATATGATATCAGGGAGTGGACATTCGCATAGTACATATTTTTCAAAACAAGTTGTCGTTGTTCCCAGGTTGCCCAGAACGGTCTGGAGGTGCTGTCGGCGCTGGCGGAGCGCATGGGGCCGGAGTTCTCGCCGTACGTGCCCACAGCGCTGCCGCACATCATTGACAGGTATGTTTGTTGACAATAGCGTAGGTTTCCATATTGTTATTGCATCAATCACTCAGATTCAGATCAGAGATGTTGCGGATGCCGATTTTTTCACATCCGCGGATGTGAGCATTCACATCCGCGGATGTGAGCATTCACATGCTGCGGATTTTTGAATACTCACATCCGCGAATGCGGATGTTTAAGATCTTATATAAAAAGTATATGAATGAAGAATTAAGATAATGATATAGTAATTATTAACATTTTTATTAATTAAAATTAGTAAGTGAAGTTAAAAATAGGAGCATTATATATAATAAAAAAGTAATATCGCCGCTTTCTCTGATTCAAGCCGGTTACGCAGAGCTTCGTAAATTAAACCCGCGTTACTAAATAATTGTTCACTAAGAACACTGCCTGGTGGAGTGGATAAAACTCTTGGTGCTATCGGTGATAATATCTTAAATTCCTCTCGATGAACACTCCACCATTTAAGAGGATTTTCGTTCACAATTGACTCTTTTTTTAGTGTTTATTTTTTACATTCGCATCCGCATTACATCCGCTTCTGATTATTGCGGATGCAGATGTCGAAATCCATGCGGAAGCTCCGCATTTGCGGATGCGGATGCGAATATTCGCAACATCCCTGATTCAGATATCTCGCACAGATATGCTGAGATACACGGTGTCCTTGAAACCATTCGACAAAATTAAATGGATGGTTAGGCTTGTGACATACATTAATTCTGCACAGCGTTTAAGTAAATTAGACAATTAGGTGATAGGTATATTTTTTTTTACAATAAATTCAACTACTAAAAAAATGATTTAATGTGTGCTGTGCTTTGGAAGTTTTACATTTTGAGGGGGTTTCAATTTTTTGCAACGAAGATAGTAAACGTCGAGTGGTGGGGGATTTCCATCCATTTTTAACAAAGCGGTCTTTCAGTACCACAGACCACTTCCCCCCTAGCCCTGTAACAGGAGTCCGCCCGTGTCTGCCCGCACATGAGCGCAACATTGCCTCGCGACACGTGGCACATAGAGACATGGACGCATCTCTTTAATACGGCACCCCTGTCCCCCGCTTCGTCTCTATGCGTTTATCGTTGACAGAATGTTTCGCTTGCAAATGACATTGCCAGATTCTGCCCCACCCTTGTACAACTTGCGGTTGAGCAAGTTGTACAAGATAACGAATAAATGTAAAAATATCTCCGTTTTTTATTAAAATTATTGGTTTAATATAAAGTTTTGTACAAGTTGCGATTCGAAAAAAACAGCCTAATTAAGAATTCAGAAAATAGTAAGAAATCGAAGCGATTTATTCATTGTTTTTGTTATTCTTCTATAGGAGTTGCGAGAGTAGTAGAAAATGATACTGATTATGATTATGCAATATGAAACCTGTAATAAGTCCCCAACAAAATGATAGGTACAGCATAAATGGTCACCTAGTTTTGTAGGTGGGGCAAAGCTCCATTGAAATGTGGCAATGTCATTTGTGCATATTTGCCAAGTTTAGTGCACAACCAACTTGGAGAAAACTATACTGCTCGGCAAAGTTGAGGGGTCTAGACCACATGGCCGGAGACCAGCCCGCTGGACTGATGTGGTTGGCAGAATCCTCGGCGTGCTCTTTGAATAGGCTATGAGAAGAGCACAAGACCGTATCTCCTGGCGCCAGTTCATACATACATACATAGGTACTAAGAATAGATTTAGGATAATGGCTAAGATAAGAATTAAAAGATAAAAAATGTATGTGTTCCGTTCTACCTGTATACTTACTACTCACTGGTTTAACCAGGCGGTGGCTGAAAATCAGAACTATATGTTTGCATTACATGCTACATTTAGTACTGAGCCACTCTCAGCCTTTTTGCTACAGTCTGACTGTATGATTTAAGTTAATATTTATTATGTATATCTTGACTATGTGGCAAATAAATGATCTTTTATTTATTATTTTATTTTATACATGCCAAGACGCCTGCTGTTGAGGGTCACGATCCTCAGCACTGAGGCAATGATTAGGGAGGAGGTGTGCACATGTACAAAAGTACAGATTGTGATGATCATGTCTATTGGGTAAGTGGTCAGTGGGTACCGCAGTCGTGCCTAGTTATTGCTAAACAATGTGACATCATACCATTCGGGATTCGCTCGAGCGTGACAAAGATAATGGCTTATCAGTGAATCATTGAAACAATAGGTTGTTAAATTAACCAAATGAGTTACTCCTAGGCCTAACTCTGAGAAAGACAGGGGGTCTCATTTAGAGCCCGTATTATAATAAATCAGTCTCAGCTCAAAAGTCAATCTTAAGAACGACCTCAAGATGGCGTTCCTATTAATAAACGTAACTTAGGTGCGTGTTTAGGAATCGGGCATCGCGTAGCCGTATTAATAAACAAAACTCAGTTCTTAAGAGAACTGTCAAACTCACACTTGAGAATGTATTTGCTCACTCCTAAATGATAAATGGAGAAAAAAAAAAAATTCATCACGACCGGGATTCGAACCCAGGACCTCGCCATTCCGTGGCACGCTCTATTCCAACAGAGCCATCGTGATTCGTATCCAGATCGTGAATTTTGTCTCCATATTCTCGTCTGAGGGACGGTAGCGACATCTATCCAGTAATTGTGCAATTACTCAAATTCATGTATAACATTGCAGTTAGAAATCATGTTTTTAAGTGATGACGTATTTACAATAAAATTCCAATAAGTATAATCATCATCATCATCATCAGCCCGTATCAGTCCACTGCTGGACGTAGGCCTCTCCCAAAGCGCGCCAATCAACCCTACTCTCGGCCCTCTGCATCCAGTCCCTGCCAGCCATTTTGCGAAGGTCATCCCTCCATCTGGTCGGGGGGCGTCCCACACTACGTTTACCCGTTCGTGGCCTCCATTCGAGAACTCGTCTACCCCATCGGTTATCGGTTCTACGACAGATGTGACCAGCCCACTGCCACTTCAGTTTACTGATTCTATGAACAATGTCAACCACTTTTGTCTTCTGGCGGATATACTCGTTTCTTATTCTATCTAACAGAGAAATTCCAAGCATAGCTCTTTCCATAGCTCGCTGAGCGACCTTGAACCTGTGGGCCAGTCTCACCGTCAATGTCCACGTTTCGGCTCCGTAGGTCATCACTGGCAGGACGCACTGGTTGAAGACCTTAGTTTTTAGGCATTGTGGTATTGAAGACGAGAAGATATGACGTAGCTTCCCAAACGCTGCCCAGCCCAGCTGAATTCTCCTGTCACTCTCTTTCTCGAAGTTGTTCCTACCCAGCTGTAGAGTTTGTCCTAAGTAGACATATTTCTGAACAACTTCGAGGACCGTGGCATCGACTACTACTACTGGTTCCGGGACGACCAGATCATTGAACATGATCTTGGTCTTATCCAAATTCATCCCGAGCCCGACACGGCGAGAAGCAGCATTAAGGCTATCCAGCATTGCCTGCAGATCCTGCAGCGACTCAGCCATGACCACTATATCATCGGCAAACCGAAGGTGTGAAATGTACTCGCCATTTACATTGATGCCACGTCCATTCCAGTCCAGTGTTTTGAAGACATCTTCCAGCGCGTTTGTGAAGAGTTTCGGTGATATAACATCTCCTTGTCTCACACCTCTAAAGTAATAAGTATAAAAGAAGCCAAAACTACTAATGGTTTTGTTGCGAAATTAAGAAGGCGTATTACAGGATAGATGACTATTTAAACGATGAACATGCATGGTGTGTGTCGCCGGTTCCGCATGAGGAATAAACTTACTAACAATAGTAATAGTTACGTACTGTATAGTTATTAAGTAATCATTGTATTATCATTGTTTTAAAAGATGTGCTGCTGAGAGTTTTTTGCCACTTTTTCTCCTCAGCGTTGGCACCTTTTCCTTGCAAAGTGGTGTAAATGTAAATTCAAAAAATATATTGACGTGCAAAAAGTGCTTACTTGCAATAAAGAAATTTGACTTTGACTTTGATTAAAATTATGGTTGGTCCAGAAGGCCTACTACTCTGTAGTCGAGTTTTTGGTCGAAGACAGTCCATCTTAAATTGACATACTACTAATCTATTATCATTTGACTAAGTAATTAATTCATTATTGACTAATCTATGTTATAGCGTTAATTATATTCTATACAGTTGTATAATTAATTATTAATATAATTATTGACAGAATTATATTATGAAATGTATTAACTTGACAATGTATGATTATTACTAATAAATGAATATGAATATTAAGAATTAACAGCAAGCTATCTTCCAGATTGGCAGACACAAAGGAGGGAGTCCGTCATATGGCCCGAGTGTGCGTGTCCACACTAGGCGAGTGTCGCGCGGCGCCTCCGCGGGCCTTACTAGCTCGCCTGGTGCCCGCCACGCAACACAAGGCGCCGCATGCGAGAGAGGAGGCCGTGCGCTGCATACAGAGCCTGCTGGAAACGTGAGTTGCACAGTATTCAGGGTTGCATAATGTTACTTCGCGTTGTGCCATGTTACTCAGCGTTGCACCATGTTACTCAGTGTTTCACCTTGTTACTAGTTTATTTGGAAGTTTAAATAAAACACCGTGTACTGCCAAGTTAGTTATATTCCAGACTGAGCATATTTACAAGTATCCGCAATTATATTACTACAATGTAAACATAGAAAAGTAACAAGTACCTTCAATACACTACAGTTACTTAGTGTTTAACCATGGTATTCGCACAAAATTACACTCAACCATAACATAACACTGCTGTACTGTACCACATCATAGCCATTAGCGTTATATTCTACTGTTTTATTTTACGCATTACACTACTTTGCACCGCAATAAAAGATGCTGATGTTTTTGTCGATCCATGGTGTTCTCTGTATAAATATTAACTCTAATTTACACTAATTTTATGGTATAATTAAATTGTATCCACTGACTCGGTGCTTTGGTGATATCTGTAAACCAGTCAGTTATATATTGAATAAATAAATAAATTACATTACCTTGCACCGCGTTACACTACTTTGCACCACCTTACACTATTTTGCACCGCACTACTTTGCACCACATTACACTACAATACTCTCATCTATTTCATTCCCTAGCCGTCTATATAACTAATACTACAATATGTGTTTCAGTCACGGCGCGGCGGAGCTGCAGCTGCGCGCGGCCGTGCCGAGCCTGGCCGCGCTGGCGCAGGACCCGAGCGGGGCTGTGCGCGACGCGGCCGGGCAGCTGCTGGTCGACATGTACAGACACGTGGGTGAGTCACCTCAGTATGGCCATAGTAGGCTCTAATACTGCGTATGAGCCGCCACTCTCTGTCCCAAAGGTAAACTAAAGACCGTTTTGCCAAAATAGTGCTGTCGAAATATCGAGAACTAATTCTTCAACAACAACAAATGACAACGGGGATCTGTTGAACTATTTGTAATGCTAAGTCATTCAGATAGTTCAACCGATCTATTGTACATATAGTTTTTAGTTTAGTTTATATATATTGTAATAGATTGTAGTATAATGTTATTAATAATAAAGCTTATATTCTTCAACTCTTCATTAACTAACTTCATTAACTTGGTATTTTCCGTTTTATCTCAATAGAAAATATTTCAAAAAACAAAAAATCTCGACTGCAAAAAAAAAATCACATGTTGATTAATTCTTTCCCTTCGGCCGTCTACGCTTCGATCGAGGCTTTTGTAGTACTTGTACGTAACTGGCTTTTTACTTGTACGTAATTAGTATTCATCATGAAGACCTGACAAGACCCCCCCCCGTTGCCCATTGACTTAACCGCTTAATATCTTTGATATTAATTGAGACGTCGAAAAACTGATTTCACTGTTCAGCAATAAAAATGAGTTTCTGTAAATAATTTTCAAATTTGTTCCTTCCAGGTGAAAGATTACGGTCAGATCTGAAGAAGAAAGAGCTAATACCGGCCCAGAAGTTGGCACTTCTTGACCAGAAGTTTGACGAGGCGAGGGAAGCGGGGCTTCTGTTGCCGACAGGTAATGTGACATTAGGTACAGCGCCTCAGACACATGCTAATGAGACTCCAGGGGGCTCATAGTGCCCTGGTACTTGTAGAGCTGGGCATTCGGACCGAGTGGACACAGCGGGTGTTGAGTGAGACATATTGAGACTCCGGGCTAGTCATGGGCTCCTGGTACTTGGAATGCAACTTCAGCATCATTAAAAGTCCTCTGGTGGCCTCGGTCCTCTCCCGAGCCTCACAGATACACGCGGCCCGGGCTATAGGGACACTCCAGGCGGCTCATAGTGCCCTGGTACTTGGAGAGCTGGGGCTTCTGACCGTGAGCGGATGCGGAGTTAGATATAGTGAGACTCCGGGCTAGTTATGTGCTCCTGGTACTATTTAAGTGGAAGAAAAATCTCAGCAACACCATCTTTTATATGTAAGATTATTAGTGACCTACGACTTTTCCTCTAGGTGAGAAAAGGTCTGTGTCCGAGCAGTGGGGACATTCAAATAGACTGAATGATAGGTATTTGAAGTACCAGGCCACCAGAACTGACACAGAGGTGACTTGCTAGCGTTAGTATCCCTCTATGTAAGGGCAGGTCTGTGCCCGAGCAATGGGGACATCTGATGCTAGTATTTGAAGTACCAGGCTACCAGAACTGACAAAGAGGTGACTTGCCAGCGTTTGTATCCCTCCATGTAAGGGAAGGTCTGTGCCCGAGCAGTGGGGACATACAAATAGACTGAATGATAGGTATTTGAATTACCAGGCTACCAGAAGTGACAAAGAGGTGACTTGCCAGCGTTTGTATCCCTCCATGTAAGGGAAGGTCTGTGCCCGAGCAGTGGGGACATACAAATAGACTGAATGATAGGTATTTGAATTACCAGGCTACCAGAAGTGACAAAGAGGTGACTTGCCAGCGTTTGTATCCCTCCATGTGAGGGCAGGTCTGTGTCCGAGCAGTGGGGACATACAAATAGACTGATGATAGTATTTGAAGTACCAGGCTACCAGAACTGACAAAGAGCTTGCCTGTCACTGTGTTTACTTGAATTTGATGTCGTGGATCATGACCCAAGCTCCCTCTGCTCAGGCGCATCTAGGTGCATGCCACCTCCTTTCTCATGCAGCTTCACGGCGGATGGCGATGCCATAAACTTTGGTGAACCCCACTATGACACTCACTGTCATGGGACTTTTTCTCGGCTATTCGGCGGTCTCGGTCGGTTAAATAATATTCGGTAACTAAAGCCAGAGCTGCCGCCGCCTGCACTGCACCCTGCATGCATGAGGGTGAGTGGGTAGGCACTCTAGGTGCGCAAACACCCTCTATGTAAGGGAAGGTCTGTGCCCGAGCAGTGGTTACATACAAATATACTGATGATAGTATTTGAAGTACCAGGCTACCAGAAGTGACAAAGAGCTTGCCTGTCACTCTCCCTCTATGTAAGGGAAGGTCGACGCAGTGGGGACATACAAATAGACTTGTATCCACGTTATGTTGTATGTATGTGTTATGTTCCAGCGTCCCAAGGCGCCGACGAGGCCGACTTCGTGTCTCGCACAGTGAAGCGCACGATGGCCATCCCGACGGCCGCGCGCGCGCGCGACGGGGACGGCTCGGGCGCGTCCACGCCAGGTCAGTCGCACTCGTAGTGGGAGGGGTGGCAGAAACGAATTGGACTCGCGCATCGAGGCTTCCGTGCAACGCAACTTCGCTCTAACGAAAAGATTTATTGATTTTATTTTATGAAATAGGTTCCCCACACCAAAACAATTGCAGTGTAATAGTCCACAAAATAATTATGCTAACCGTCACCCCAATTATAGGCAACAACGGCAGGCTTAGTAATCCAAGGTTTAGGCTAAGAAAAACTAGATTTAGAGACCAACTTATCTTTGCCATTATCAAAATTTTATGTCCTTACGTCGATATACTCCTGATTAGTTGATCATTTGCAAATAGAAGTTTGTAGTAACAAGAAAAAAATTGGGAAGATGTAATTTCAAATTTATAGTTTTCGTATTTTGTCCTTTACTTGTGCTGTAAGAGCTAGCTTCTTGCCAAATTTCATGATTACCCTAGGTTTTGAGTTTCTTGCGTTTTCATACAAATATGCGAGAAAATGCGACATAAACGGCCATATCTTTTGATTGCGTTGGTTTTTTCACGGCTGCATGAGGTTGCGGACCTCACTTACACAGACATACTTAAATCTTGAAGATCGTAAATAAGTTTTTAAGATATTTTTTTTATTGAATTTGAGTAATTGCCCAATTACTGGATAGATGTCGCTACCGTCCCTAAGACGAGAATATGTAGACAAAATTCACGACCTGGGTACAGTCGAAGACGGAGATAAGTATACAAGGGGCCTCAATAAGGTTGAGATTTTCTCAAAAACTATTGGACGGAATTTAATAATTATTTTACAGTTCCATAGTTTTCACTTTTATCTACCAAACAATGAAAGAATTATTGCAATAGTTTTTGAGAAAATATCAATCTTAAAACTCTTCTGTACACCTTTCTCTGTGTTCCACCGTACGATTCACTGTGGCTCTGTTGGAATAGAGCGCGCCACGGTACGGCGAGGTCCCTGTTTCGAATACCGGTCGTGATGAAATTTTTTCTCCATTTCTCATTTAGATCGTAAATAAGTTTATCGTATAGAGTTAAGACATCTGATTCATCTCTTAACTGACACTAACATTTCTTTCACCATGTCTCACCTGGCTGCCATCAACACTTGGACTAACTACATGGATCTCGCTGGGATATCTTCTTAACATCATCATCATGTCTAATAAATAATCTAATCGAATTTTCCATGAAAAAAATCTCATTTGGGTCTGACATTACACTATAACTTAACATTATTTGTATTGATTTTTGGTCAACATTATGATCAATTATTTTTTTCTTATTTATGTCATTTATCAACCATATCTAATTATTTATCTGTTCTCTAAATCTTCACTCTAAAATACTTACTCTATTAATTTTTTATAATTTTCTACGTCTATTCATCGTAATTTCACATTAATTTGACCCATTTACATGATATCTTTTTATAATTTATTACATTTATATTCTATCAATAATCCCTAAAACCTCTGTTTCTTACACATTTTCTATTATTTTTGCAAATAATCTCTCAAATACATACATTTTGTCCCTCAAAACTAAAAAAAAAACATGTCCAAAAATTCACTAAATCTCAAAATGTTCAAAACATGTCCTTAAAACTACAAAATATCCCCTAAAACAACAAAACATGTCCCTAAAACTACAAAATATCCCCTAAAACAATAAAATATGTCCTACACATCCACAAAACTACAAACCACCCCCGTACGTCGTTGTCCCTGCAACACAGCCTGCGAGCCGCCCAAGAAGACAGTCCCCGGACTATACAGTCTGCCCTCAGCCAATAGGAAGCCTCCGCCACCGGCCAAGCTTACCAGTGCGGGGAGTGGTGAGTACACTGTATTAGCCATAGACCTGATATACAGTTATTCCACGGATTAAGCTGTGTTAAACATTTATTATTGATGTCTCGATATTTCGACAGCACGAGTAGACTACTCGTGACCATGGCTAATTAATAAAAATAGATAGCTTAGTAGTCTACTCGTGACCATGATGGCTGCAATGCTGGCGAAATATCGAGACATCAATAATAAATGTTTAACACGGTAATTCCCGTTTTATCTAATTAATATGTATACAAACCGTGAAAGTTTAAAAAGTGATATCTATTTTTAACTTAACGTTTTGAAACGGAGTATGAAAGGTAACAAAAATATTTATTACGAATAAAATCTTTACAATTCCAGTATCAAGTGGAATAGCGAGCGTGGGCAGCGCAGGCGAGGCCGGGGCGGTCTCGTGCGAGGCATTCGAGGCCGCGTTCGCCTGCACGGCGCCCGCGGCCGTGTACGGGGCGCGGGGACTGGATGACTTGTGTAGACATTCCGCTGCCTTGTTGGGAGATAGGAGCGCGGATTGGGAGAAGAGAGTTGATGCGGTGAGTTTACGAACGAGGCCAGACGGCCTCAAGCGAGGCATTTGAAGCAGAGTTCACTTTGTAAATTACCCGTGGCTGTGTACGGAATGCGATGACTGGTTGACATGTGACTGCATTCTGATGCACTGCGGGAGATAAGAGCGCGGATTGGGAGAAGAGAGTTGATGCGGTGAGTTTACGAACGAGGCCAGACGGCCTCAAGCGAGGCATTTGAAGCAGAGTTCGCTTTGTGAATTACCCGTGGCTGTGTACGGAGCGCGATGACTGGTTGACCTGTGACTGCATTCTGATGCACTGCGGGAGATAAGAGCACGGATTGGGAGAAGAGAGTCGATGCGGTGAGTTTACGAGCGAGACTGGACTGCCTCAAGCGAGGCATGTGAAGCAGAGTTCGCTTTGTAAATTACCCGTGGCCGTGTACGGAACGCGATGACTGATAAGAGCACGGATTGGGAGAAGAGAGTCGATGTGGTGACTTACGGGCGAGGCTTGACTGCCTCAAGCAAGGCCGCGCTTTGAACTCAATGAGTCGGTGTTGTCGTTCCTATCTGGAGCGCGGTTTGATAGAAACGAGTTGATGCGGTGAGTCGCCTTGCAATGACAGAGCAAGGTCGATGCAGCCTCGATCGAGGACTTTGAGGTCGCGCTTCTTGATGAACCAATGTTGGACGTTCAGAGCGTGGATTGGGTGAAGAGAGTTGATGAGGTGAGTTTACAAGCGAGGCCAGATGGCCTCAAGCAAGGCCGTGCTTTGAACTCGATGAGTCGGTCTTGGACGATAGGAGCGCGGATTGGAAGAAACTAGTTGATGCGGTGAGTTGTCTTGCAATGACAGAGCGAGGTCGATGCGGCCTCGAGCGAGGACATGGCCGTGCTTTGTACTTGATGAATCGGTGTTGATAGAAGCGCAGATTGGGAGAAAAGTCCTTGATTGTAGGAGTGACATAGGCTATAAAATGACAATGCCAGATTCTGCCCCACCATCAACCGTAGTTGTACAAGATAACGAATAAATGTAAATGTATCTCCGTTTTTTATTATAATTATTGATTTAAATTAAAGTTATGTACAAGTTGCGAGTCGAAAAAACAGCCAATTAAGAAATTCAGAAAATAGTAAGAAATCGAATCGAATTATTCATTGTTTTTGTTATTCTTCTATAGGAGTTGCGAGAGTAGTAGAAAATGATACTGATTATGATTATGCAATATGAAACCTGTAATAAGTCCCAAACAAAATGATAGGTACAGCTTAAATGGTCACGTAGTTTTGTAGGTGGGGCAAAGCTCTTTTAGGGGTATATTTTTGGCAATCAGGTATTTAGTAATTGTATTTTCTGTCCACAGTTGAAGAAGATCCGCTCGCTGCTGACCGCGAACGCTCACACCCAGTACCCGGCCGAGTTCGCGGCGCACCTCAAGGACCTCTCCGTGCCATTTCTAGTCGTCATCAAGGATCTCAGGAGTCAGGTACGACCCGAGGAGGATTCCCTCCCTTAGCTGAAGATACGCTCGTTGCAAACGCTCACACTCAGTACCCGGCCGTGGGGCGAACGCTCACACTCAGTACCCGGCCGAGGTGCGAACAATCACACTCAGTACCCGGCCGAGGTGCGAACAATCGGCCGAGGGGCGAACGATCACACTCAGTACCCGGCCGAGGTGCGAACAATCGCACTCAGTACCCGGCCGAGGTGCGAACAATCGCACTCAGTACCCGGCCGAGGTGCGAGCGCTCACACTTAGTACCCGGCCGAGGTGCGAACACTCACACTCAGTACCCGGCCGAGCTGCTTACGCTTACAGTCAGTACCCGGGCGAGGTGCGAACGCTCGCACTCAGTACCCGGCCGAGGTGCGAAAACTCACACTCAGTACCCGGCCGAGGTGCGAACAATCACACTCAGTACCCGGCCGAGGTGCAAACGCTCGCACTCAGTACCCGGCCGAGATGGGAACGTTCACACTCAGTAATTCGCTCTATAGAAAAAGAAATTACATACATACCATTTCCATGTCTTTTAAAATTTTATTTATACAAAATATATATCAAAATGTAGGGTATTATGAATATGATACGAGAGCTTGTAGAAAAGGGATTTATGTTAGCGTTTCTTTTTCTCCTCCCTGCCTAAATTCATATGAATACAAATATGGAGTCACTGTGCCGTGCTCTCCACTCCGCCGCGGCGGGACTCTTAAGTTTGACAGCTTAACTTTATTTTAAACCAATAATTTTAATAAAAAACGGAGATATTTTTACATTTATTCGTTATCTTGTACAACTTGCGATTGATGGTGGGGCAGAATCTGGGATGGTCATTTTAACAATTAATATAGGAGATAGAATAGAATAATCGTTTATTTGACAGACAAACAGCACACCTATGCATACACTTACAATATAATATTTAAAAAGAGAAACCAAATTTAGTTACAACCATGAGGTAAAATAGTAGGTAGCACAAGTAGTACTGCATATATTATTGACATACCTAAATAAATGTAGAATATTAAAATATTGAAACTTGTAAATGACTAATTAATGTATTATTAAGTATCTATTGCATGCCCACAAAACGGGTAGGTTAACATAACCTCATATATATATTATAACATGTTCATACATGTGAACATGTTATAATTTAAGACCTACTTTGTAACCCGTAACCGATTGCAATAAAGACGCTTTGACTTTGACTCGCTATATGTCGCTGTACAAGTATCGCTGCGTTTCTTATGCGCTGCGTGTGTTTTTACGAGATTTTTTTCATTATGATATTTCCTAATAGTGGGGACCTATTATTGGCTTCCTGTTATTATCTTCATGACTATTTATTTATGTAGCTGTTGGTCTTCCCAAAATTGTAAAATAAAATAAAATAAAAATAATAAAATTATTTAACATGTTAACCTGTTGTCTGTCTGTCAGGTCGTCCGCGAGGCGTGCATCACGATCGCGCACATGTCCAAAGTGCTGCGCAGCAAGCTCGAGCAGTTCAGTCTATACATACTGCAGGAGCTCATCAACCTCATACAGAACGCGGCCAAGGTACTCTCATCATCAACCTCTTTGTCACTTCTGGTAGCCTGGTACTTCAAATATTGTCATCAAGACCATGGTCCACGACATACACCAAATTCAAGTAAACACTGACAGGCAAGCTCTTTGTCAGTTCTGGTACCCTGGTACTTTGAATATTGTCATCGGGGCCATGGTCCATGACATCACACCAAATTCAAGTAAACACAGTGACAGGCAAGCTCTTTGTCAGTTCTGGTAGCCTGGTACTTCAAATATTGTCATCAAGACCATGGTCCACGACATACACCAAATTCAAGTAAACACTGACAGGTAAGCTCTTTGTCAGTTCTGGTAGCCTGGTACTTCAAATATTGTCATCAAGACCATGGTCCACGACATACACCAAATTCAAGTAAACACTGACAGGTAAGCTCTTTGTCAGTTCTGGTACCCTGGTACTTCAAATATTGTCATCAGTCTATTTGTATGTCCTCACTGCTCAGGCAGAGACATTCTCTTACATAGAGGGATCTCGACATACACCAAATTCAAACACAGTGACAGGCGAGCTCTTTGTCAGTTCTGGTAGCCTGGTATTCAAGTGTTGCCATGATCCACAGCATACACCAAATTCAAGTAAACACAGTCACAGGCAAGGCACCTCTTTGTTAGTACTGGTAGCCTGGTACGGTGGAACACAGGGAAAGGTGTACAGGAGAGTTTTTAAGGTTGAGATTTTCCCAAAAACTACTTGATCTATTCTGTTTGATAGATAAAAGTGAAAACTATGTAACTGTCAAAGAATTATTAAATTCGATCCAGTAGTTTTTGAGAAAATCTCAACCTTATTGAGGCCCTCTGTATACTTATCTCTGTCGTCGACTGTCTTCAAATACTGATCAGTCTAGGTATTTGTGTCCCCACTGCTCGGGCACATACCTTTCCTTAGCACTACACATCGACAGAGGCGTTTGCAGATTAGTGTTGCCAAACTATTGATAGTAACCCAAATTATCGGTAGTGTTACTATCGATAGTTTTCATCTGAAAAAGCCAATGCTATCGATAGACGAGCGTGGCACTCGCGGGGCTCTTATCATCAACCTCTTTGTCAGTTCTGGTAGCCTGGTACTTCAAATACTATCATCAGTATATTTGTATGCCCCCACTGCTCGGGCACAGACCTTCCCTTACAGAGGGAGCTGGGGCCATGATCCACCACGCAGACCCAGTGCGGATTAGCGCAATGAATATATTTGATTTGTTGTAGGTTGTATCATCAGCGGGCACTGTGTGTGTACGCTACATCGTGCTGTACGTGCACTCTCCGCGCCTCGTGCCCGTCGTGCTCACAAACCTCACGTCCAACAAGTCCAAGGAGATCAGGTCCACGCTCAGGTAGGTCAGCCAGCCCAGTGATCCAGTCATCAAATAATAATAATAATAAAGGTTTTTATTGACTTAAGAATTTAAGAACAGAGTTTCTTGATTGAAAACTTATAGCTATAACAGCATTGTTTGGAAACAATTTACAAGAGTGTGAAACGATAGCAACCGTACTAGTTTAAACAACTGTATGACGGATGCTAACGCCTTCCAATCGGGTTGTAATGTCGCATAATGTAGTGTCAATGCCAAAAATAAGGTACTTAACTTGTAAATGACTAATAATGAATAACTTATATCTAATAGAATTCTGTATGTTGTTGGTGTGTGTGTGTGTGTGTGTGTGTGTATGTGTGTGTGTGTGTGTTAAATCAAATACACTTTATTGTACATAAAACAACAATTACAGAAAAAGATTACAGTATAATACAAACATAATGTACAATTTTGGCGGCCTTATCGCTAAAAGCGATATCTTCCAGTCAACCAACTAATTAGGGAAATTAAGAATTTTAAATAGCGAGAGGTAGAGCTAGAAATGCAAGAAGAATAAAAAGAAAAACAAACAAACATGTGACAAACAGTCATGTGACCTACAATACTGTTACTAACGAATTTATAACTAATCCTAGGAGTGAATTGCTTTGGGAGAGACCTGCGTCCAGCAGTGGACTGATACGGGCTGATGATCATGACAAAGTTACATTAAAAGTGGTTCTCTTGAAAATGGCGAAACGACGGTTGCAAAATTATTTGATAATTTTTGTTTTATTGTCTACAGTGGTTATTTTGAGATTATTATCACGTTAAATTTATCAGAAAATGTTCGCGAGTGACAGTATGGTGAATTTGTTGGATAATTTGAGCAAGTTGTCTGGGGTTTCAAGCTTTTATCAAGAGTTCCCGCTACGAGCTCGGGAGTGAACGTGACTGTCGAGCTGCTTCGTCCAGAGTGATGACGCTACGGCGTCTCCTGTGGATGAAGACATGAAGACGCGGCTACCCAGGGTGAAGAGGCTACGGCGACTCCCCTGGAGGAAGATAGAAGACTATTATATATTGAATTTTCTGTAACATGACATTGGCTAATGACGAACTGTCGAGTTCATTAATAAAATAAATAAATACATTAAAAGTATTACGATGTTATGGTAGAGGCCCACGACAATAAGTTTGGTCACTAAACCACACGGGAAGAGAATGGGATAGTATCAGGAGACCATGGCTAACTCGGAGTCTCAATATGTCTCACTCAACACCTGCTGTGTACACTTGGTCAGAAGCCCCAGCTATTTAAGTCCCATCCCAAGTACCAGGGCACTATGAGCCGCCTGGAGTCTCATTAGCCTGGTGTCCCGCGTGTGTCTGTGGGGCGAGTGCGGCGCGAACACAGGCGTCGAGTGGAGAGGTCTAAGTCCAGCAGTGGACTGATACGGGCTGATGATGATGAAGTTGCATTCCAAGTACCAGGAGACCATGGCTAGCCCGGAGTCTCAATATGTCTCACTCAACACCCGCTGTGTCCACTCGGTCAGAAGCCCCAGCTCTTTAAGTCACATTGCAAGTACCAGGGCACTATGAGCCGCATGGAGTCTCATTAGCCCGGTGTGCAGGGTACTGAGGCTCGTGATGATACCACCTCTTCATGGTCATGTTGCAGTGAGGTGTTAGTGCTGATGCTGGAGCAGTGGCCTCCGCAGACCATTGAGAAGCAGCACCAGGTCGTGAAGGACGCCATCAGGAGGGCATGCGTTGATGCTGACAGCAACGCGAGGACTTACGGACGGAGGTATGGTACTTTCTATATTTTATGGGTTTGTGGTTCAGCTAAGCTGAAATGTTGCCATGTTTGTCGGATGCCGGGCGACTTGTGGGCTAAAATCGCTACCGAATGGACTATGAGCAACGCGAAAATGCCACGTGGCCTCCCCCGCAAACGATGGCGCTGGCACCTTTTCCTTGCAAAGTGGTGTAAATGTAAATTCAAAAAATATGTTGACGTGCAAAAATGTACTCAACGTGCTTACTTGCAATAAATAAATTTGACTTTGACTTTGGCTGGACGCTTTTAAGGGCCTGACATAAGCCAACTAGCGCCGCCAATCTTAAAAAAATAAAATGTACGGTGGAACACAGAAAGGTGTGCAGGAGAGTTTTTATGGTTGAGATTTTCTCAAAAACTACTTGACCTATTGCAAAAATTATTTCACTGTTAGATAGAGTATAATTCTTTCACTGGTAGAGAGAGAGGTTTGTGTGAGAGTCATTAAAATGTAACACCATGTATACCAGTATATATGTAGACCAGCGCTCCGCCCTCGGGCAGAGCACATGCTGAGCTGGGACCTGTTTGGCACTGCTACACGCACCGTAGTTATATATTTCATTATTTTATAAGTTTTTCTGTACAATATGTATGTATGTATGCTGTGTTGTGTCAAATAAATGGTCATTCATTCATTCACCATGTATGTACCACATGAAGCAATAAATTGATTTGATTTGATTAGATAAAAGTTAAAACTATGTACTGTAAAAGAATTATTAAATTTGGTCCAGTAGTTTTTGAGAAAATCTCATCCTTATTGAGGCTGTATACTGCTGTATACTTATCTCTGTCGTCGACTGTACCAATTTTATAAATGATAAATACTATTTTTTAAATGCCTATTTATAACGTGATTCCATTTCGGTAAGTTGTAGTTCGCATAATTGAGAAAAACGGCCGTTTTTGGCACATTTGAGAACTAGCTAGTCTCAATTATGCCGTGTATTTGTATATTGAATTAGAAAATATATGAAACACGTTATATTTGCCTATAACATTTGAAGAGTTCCCTCGATTTCTCCTGGATCCCATCATCAGATCGTGACCTGATTACTATGGGACCACCTGGGAGGTAAACCCATTCAAACAAAAAAAGAATTTTCGAAATCGGTCCAAGCGTCTTCGAGTAATCGGGTAACATACATAAAAAAAATCTTTCGACGAATTGATAACCTCCTCCTTTTTTTGGAAGTCGGTTAAAAATAGTATTTATCCCAGTAAAAATCTTACTCTTATCTGTTTTTAATTCTGTTTTTTATCCCCTTAGAGCGTTCTGGGCGTACAAGCGTCAGTTCCCCGAGGACGCCGAGCAGCTGTTCACTCGGCTGGACATCGCGGCGCAGAAACAGATCGAGCGCGAGCGGAACATCGGCAGCGTGGACAGCTTGCACCACATCGGCACGGGTGAGTGATGTGTGGGGTGGAACATCGTATTGGGAGAGATGTGTGGGGTGGAACATCGTATTGGGAGAGATGTGTGGTGTAGAACATCGTATTGGGAGAGATGTGTGGTGTAGAACATCGTACTGGGAGAGATGTGTGGTGTACAACATCGTATTGGGAGAGATGTGTGGTGTTGAACATCGTATTGGGAGAGATGTGTGGTGTAGAACATCGTATTGGGAGAGATGTGTGGTGTAGAACATCGTACTGGGAGAGATGTGTGGTGTAGAACATCGTATTGGGAGTGATGTGTGGTGTAGAACATCGTCATTGAACGTCGCATGAAGTATAGAGTTTAGATTACTGATAATAGTTATAGTTAATTATGTACCTAGTTATTAAGTAATTAAGTTGTTATTATTTTAAAAGATGTGCTGCTGAGAGGTTTTTGCCACCTTTTCTCCTCAGCGTTGGCACCTTTTCCTTGCAAAGTGGTGTAAATGTAAATTTTTTAATCAAATTTTTGTTGAGGCTTTTGGGTCCGTTATGTCCCATGCCAGCCTCATAGGAGCACACATCCATTCGCGCTCAGCCTGCTGTCGTGAGACAGCGCTTACCGAGTGCGTAAATGTAAATTAAAAAAAAAATATGTTGACGTCCAAAAATGTCCTGTGGGTTTCCAAAGCTGTACAGTATTATGAAAAGAATGAGGGTTTACAACAGTATAGTTCATTGTCAGTTTGCGTTCATCTGCTGTTTTCTGTACAAAGTATTAATGTACCTTTTCCATTATATTTGCAGAACGGCGCACGATCACCAGCCCTAGGAGCCCATCTGCCAGCGTGTCAGGTAATTATTGACGATTATACGCACGTAGTCATAGTGTTATGTGAACTTAACAGTATTATAATAACCCTAAATAGCTCAGTGTACGGTCGGTCACAGTGAAAAATACACAGGATAGTCTTTAAGGTTGAAATTCTATCAAAAAGTACTTGACTGTTTTTTTTAAATTCGCTAACTTTGTAAGTCCCGTCGACACGATATAGATTCATACAAATATACCCACTGCATTCCACGGACGCGATATCGTCGGTCGTATATCGTAGTTTTCAGGTAAAACATAATATCTAACCATCTTTGTATGTGCTTTTTTTCCACTATTGGAAACTCAATATTCAAGCCGCGACCTGCCCCCCCCCCCCCCCCATACGTGGACCCCTTGTAGGTCGCCGTGGACCCCAGCCCCCTTACCATGAAGTCTTATAACAGGATTACTTCAAGTCGAAGACAGAGATAAGAATACAGGGGGCCTCAATAAGGTTGAGATTTTCTCAAAAACTACTGGACCGATTTCAATAATTCTTTTACTGTAACATAGTGTTAACTTTTACCTATCAAACAGTGAAATAATTATTGCAATAGGTCAAGTAGTTTTTGAGAAAATCTCAACCTTAAAAACTCTCCTGTACACCTTTCTCTGTGTTCCATCGTACCATGACGACCTTATAGTAAGCTAATTAATCGATATTTCACTGTATGTATCACTGCGCTAAACTATCTACTTGAATTATTACATTCGGTAAAGTAGTTTTTAATGAAATCTCAACCTTATTGAGGCCCCCTGTGTACTTATCTCTGTGTCGACTGTATGTATGTAAATATAATTTTAATAGTAATGCTGGAATGTGTTTTTAACACTAACCTAAGGCAGTTGTGCCACCGCCGGCGATGAGCGAGTAGATTTTTTTTTAACCTATAAATTGTCCCACTGCTGGGCAAAGGTCTCCCCCCTCCTCTTCCATCCATCCCTGTCCTGAGCCTCTTCCAGCCCCCCATCCCTGTATCTAACGATATCGTCTCTCCTACGCCGAGGTCTGCCCCGACGCCGGCGACCGTCCGATGCCACCCATTCTGTGACAGTCCGGGCACATCAACTATAAAACGAGTGGGCGAGCAGCGTGTATAGTTTTGTAACTCGGCTATAGGTCAAGTAGATTTTCTCAAAAACTACTTGACCTATTGCAATAATTCTTTCACTGTTAGATAGATAAAAGTTAAAACTATGTAACTGTAAAAGAATTATTGTAATCGGTCCAGTAGTTCTTGAGAAAATGTCAATCTTATTGAGGCCCCCGGTATGCTTATCTCTATCTTCGTGTATACATTCCGTGTAAACAAGAGAGACGCAGCGATACTCGCTTAGCGACATAGTATTTATAGTTCATCGCCGAGCGAGTACATCCCATTGCTCGGCGATAAACTAGCCGAGCGATTACTCGCCGTCGCGAATAGTCGGCGATGAACTATTAATACAAATTCGATACATTCCTTGAAAGGGGTGATACTAGAGGTGGTTTGCAACAAATTAGGCAATTTTAACGAGAGGTCGAAAATGAGTGGTTTCTGAGTTACGGTAGTTTTAATTTTATTTAGGAATTTTCTGACTTCCCACAAAAAGTTTTATTATTCAAAAAAACATTGAAATATTTTTTTTCTGAAAGCTGATAAAGTAGTGATTACCTTAAAAATGCATGCCTAAAATTCCCATTTACTCAAAAATAATCACGAGGTTTGAATTTTTTTTTCGACCCCTCTTAAATAGGGGCCTATTTTGTTGCAAACCACCTCTAGTATCACCCCTTTCGATGAATGTATCGAATTTCCAATCACACTGTATATGTATGCGTCTCTTTTGTTTACACGGAATGTAATTGTACAGTCGAAGACAGAGATAAGTATACAGGGGGGCCTCAATAAGGTTGAGATTTTCTCAAAAATTACTGGACAGAATTTAATAATTCATTTACAGTTACATAGTTTTAACTTTTATCTATCAAACAGTGAAAGAATTCCTGCAATAGGTCAAGTAGTTTTTGAGATAATCTCAACCTTAAAAACTCTCATGTACACCTTTCTCTGTGTTCCATCGTAAGTTTCTTGCGCGAAAAAATAGCCGATAGTTACTTGCTTGCTTGCCGGCGCTGGGACAGCTGCCTAAATCTGACAGGTCTAAAATGCTGCCATCCCTTTCCAACACCAAATCTATAAAAAGGATGGGCAGTACTTTTAGAACTGTTCAAGTTAGCTTTAAATTAGAAAACTCGAATGAAAGAATCTTTGATAAAAATTATATTTTATTATTTGTGAATAAAATATTATTACTGTATTATAATAAATAACTATAACATAAATTATATTATGTACAGAATTAAAAGATTGTACTCCATTGGGGGCTTTTATAATATTTAGCATGGTACAATTTTATGTATGAAAAACTGAAAATCGGCGCTCACGCGGCCTTAAGCCAACTTTCCTTTATAACAAAACGCAGTTTAAGGAAAATGAGGTTAAACTCAGTGTATGTCTACCAGCCATGGAGTACAATCATTTTAAATGACATTGCCACATTTCAATGGAGCTTTGCCCCACCTACAAAACTACAGGTTTCATATTGCATAATCAGTAGGAGTTGCGAGAGTAATAGAAAATGATAACAAAAACAATGAATAATTCGCTTCGATTTCATACTATTTTCTGAATTCTTAATTAAGCTGTTTTTTCGACACGCAACTTGTATAAAACTTTATTTTAAACCAATAATTTTAATAAAAAAACGGAGATATTTTTTACATTTATTCGTTATCTTGTTCATCATGCGGTTGATGGTGGGGCAGAATCTGGAATTGTCATTTAATTTATAAAAAAACCGATATTGTTACCATTTATTTAAGTACGTTTATAATAAAATTAAATGTTTTATCTTTTCACGCTGCATGCATGGATTGAAACAACAATTGGGTTTGAATTTACACGTTTCCATTCAATTTGGTTATATTATTATTAATAATAAGCATCTACTGAGAATTTGGTGTCTGGAGTGAGCAGGACTAACTCTCTTAGAAGGAGACGGGCGTCTCAGGAGAGGCCGCCTATATCTCATATACCAGTCGCCATGAGAGGTAATTCACTTACCCCATAGACCTGTACCAGGAGGACCCCCGTGTCTGCCCGCAGGATTTTATACTTATTAATTAGATAAAACGGGAATTACCGTGTTAAACATTTATACAGTCTACTCGTGACCATGATGGCTGCAATGCTGTCGAAATATCGATACATCAATAATAAATGTTTAACACGGTAATTCCCGTTTTATCCAATTAATATGTATACAAACCTGTTATACTAATGAGATAAAATTTCGATCGGCTCGTTCAGAAAACTGAACGAACGAGGATGTGTCGCAGTTCCCGGGGCTCGGCAACAATGGCACGAGGTGGAACACCCCAGTCGGTATGCTGCCCCTTCAGGGCGGTGAGCCCGACATAATCAACACGCTCCCCCGGGCGTGGTGGTACATGATTTTACATGTTTTACCTGGGTTAAAAAGAAAAAAATGGCATTGACAGTGATGTGCAATATTTCGATTAGTATAGAATATATTCGCACGATGTACGAAGGAAGTTAAGACGACCCTGTTCGGGTCGTACTGTCAAGCATTCTACTCCTGCAATCTGTGGGTCAACTACACCAAACAGTCATACAATGCCCTGCTGTACAATATAACAATGCGTTCAGGGTGCTGATGGGGCGGTCGCGATGCAGCAGCGTTAGGGATGTTTGCGGAAGCCGGTGTGGACGGATTCCATGCCATCATACGCAAGAGTCGCGTCCCTGATGCGACGGGTTCGCGGCAGCCCTAACAGCATCCTGAAGGGCATTGCGGATACCAGGGTCAGTCTGAGCCACTGGGTACACTGACATGTCCCGGGGTCTCGGAGTCGGACCTATGTCGCATGTCATAGCGTGTTATACACCTCATGTAAACACTAACATAGTTTTAAGTACTTACTAACACTTATATGGTCTTTGTGACTGCAATAAATAAACCGCCTCAACATTCTCCGCATCACCAAAGGTTAACTGGTAGAAAATGCCGCAAGGCATTAAGTTCGCCTTTATACAGTTTAATGTGTAAAAAGTTCAATAATAAAAAAAAATTTTTTTTGAATTTGAATTGATTTAAATAAAACTGGAATTACCGAATTAAACATTGAAGATTCACATCTCGATATTTACGACTTTTAAAGAGAGGGTGTTCTGAGTCTGCGCAGAATAGAGTGAGTGGAAGAGTTGGGGGAGAGGGCTTTGCCCAGCAGTGGGACATTACAGGCTATTAATAAGCTTAGGACGCCCGACCAGATGTTGGGATGGCCTGCGTGGTGTAAATGTAAATTCAAAAAATATGTTGACGTGCAAAAATTTACACAACGTGCTTACTTGCAATAAAGAAATTTGACTTTGACTGCGCAAGGATGTCCGAGACTGGATGCAGAGGGCTGAGAGTAGGGTTGAGTGGCGCGCTTTGGGAGAGGCTTACGTCCAGCAGTGGACTGATACGGGCTGATTATGATAATGTGTTAAAAATAAATCGTGAGTAAGATGGCTAAATAAATCCGGAAAATGGGGGAAGGTCTGTGTCTCGTTCGGATCTCATGGTGGCTCTTCACTTGGCTATTTGCTATTCGATGTTTGTCGTATTTGTCAAATACTTGACGTACATTGAATATTTTGTCAAGCATACCAACCACACATGGCAATTATGACAAATACGCAAATACTAATAGCCAAGTGAAGTACCATCATTAGGCTAAGAGGCTTGTGTCCAGCAGTGGACTGACGCGGGCTGATGACCATGAAGAAGTTGCATTACAAGTACCAGGAGACCATGGATAACCCGGAGTCTCGCTATGTATCAGTCCACATCAGCTGTGTCCACTAGTCAGAAGCCCCAGCTCTCCCCAAGTACCAGGTCACCATGAGCCGCCTGGAGCCCCCCTAGACCGGGCTCAATCTCTCTATGGCAGGCGGAAAATCGTACAACCTTTTACCTATAAGTAGGGATAAGCAACCTTTTTTATGGTTTCTTTTTATCAAAAATCATCTTCCAAACGAAATAAAAAATGCAACAAATGAAAAAAACATTCATACGTCTGCTAAAACAACACCTACATGCTAAATGCTATTACAGAGTAGATGAATTTCTAAATGAGAAAATATAATAAACAATCGCTACCTACTACTTCTTAGTAACTACAATTTACTTTATATTTGAAGAAGAAATGTCGTCTCTCTCTTATATTGCTGTGCCTAAACAAGGTCCATAAAGAACATTGTAACATTTATTGTTAAGTATGTGAACATCTGTATTATAACTTATGGAATGCAATAAATATATTGAGTATACCTTAGCTCATTATAAGAAAAATGACATTTCGAAAGGTTTGTCTCTCTGAACGACATCGTCTCTGACCCCGTACTATGAAACGCGGTAAGATATGTAAGCGATAACACAGTGTATGGAAAGCGATACGTATCGCTTTATTTCAACGTCAACATAATACTTCGTGTCGGGCTTTTGAAAATGACGGGAAACGACGGTTGCGAAATTATTTGATAATTTTCAGTTTAATGTCTAAAGTGGTTGTTTTGTGTTTAATATCACGTTAAATTCAGAAAATGTTCGCGAATGACAGTATGGTAAAATTATTGGAGGATTCATGCAGGATCTGAAGTTTGGCGCTATAGTCAAGAGTCCCGCTCCGAGCTCGGGAGTGAGCGTGACTGTCGAGCTGCTTCGTCCAGAGTGACGACGCTACGGCGACTCCTCTGGATGAAGAGAAGACGATATGATATTTTGAATATTCTGTAACATGACATTGGCAAATGACGAACTGTCGAATTAATTAATAAATAAACGCATGCCTTTGAAACCGACTATAGTCATTATCAGTCATCACATCGAGTCGACAGCTGTTGCGGAGAAGGCAGCATACTTCAGAAATACTTGGGTTAAGGTGAAAATACTCTCGTCTATACAGAATTATTTCTTGCACAACTTTTTAAGAGTAGTACACTCAAACACAGACATAAGTAGGCCATAAGGGGGCCTCAATAAGGTTGAGATTTTCTCAAGAACTACTGGACGGATTGCAAAAATGATTTTACTAGCAGATAGTTTAGAGTTAACACTATGTAATTGCAAAGAATTTTCAAAAACCAGTCAAGTACTTTTTTGAGAAAATCTCAACCTTAAAAACTCTACTGTACACCTTTCTTTATCTTCGACCGTACCAACTTTGAGATATCTTCTGGTTTATTAAGAATATACGAAGAGCTCGGTGGCTCAGTGGTTGAGTTATGTACGTAAGTATTTCCGTCGAAAAAACCGAGGATAAGTCATTGGTACATGGCTGCCGGCTTGGAATCGAACCTGAGACCTCCGTATCGCAAGTCCATTACTTACGATACGGAGGTCCCAGGTGCGATTCCCAGCCAGGGCAGTCATGTACCAATGAGTTATCCTCGGTTGTTTCGACGGAAAAACTTACGTACATTTACCGAGTGCTCTCAAAACGATGAAGGAAAACATCTGCATGCCGTAGAATAATAAAAAATTCTAAGTCATGTGAAATACGCCAAGCTGCACTGGGCCCGCGTGGTGGATCATGGCCCCAGCTCCCTCAATGTAAGGGAAGGTCTGTGCCCGAGCATTGAGGCAATATAAATAGACTGATGATACGAAATTTCTATTAAGATAAATACTACTTTATAATATGCAATAGATATTACAATTGCGAAAAGCTAAACAGTAGATCCACCACATTGATACTGACTTAATAATTTGATTTTCTTTGAGTTCAATATTGAAAGAATACGAAATAGTTTTGTATGGATGTAAAATTTTGAAAAAAACGAGAAGTAAGCTCTTGATTCCCCCAACAAGATACGAAATGCATAAAATTTGAGACTTTTTCTCTAAAACTTGTAGTTTAGGTAACATTGCTTTGCCGTTGTTAACAGAATTACGAATTTCCCGCGGGAACCCTTTATTTTCCTGTAGTAAAATGTAGCCTATGACCCTTGGAATTTTCTATGATAATCTATAGTGATAGCCAACAATCTTGTACTTTTTAAATTGTTAAGAAATAATAGTCTATACTGGTTTTTACCTGACTGCTGAGACGAATTATTTAATTTTTTTACCAGTCTTCTGGTAGTGACAAGACCTTCCCTTACATAGAGGGAGCTCGGGCCATGATCCAACACACTATAGTATGACCGTCTAAATCAGTCTTCGCCTGCGCGGTACAGGGATGCGGGGGTAACAGAAATGCGCCTGCCGCCCGCACCTCTCTCGGTCCCCGTTGTCGTCATACCCCCGCGTCCCTGTACCGCGCAGGCGAAGACTGATTTAGACGGTCATACTATAGTCCAGTGCGTATTGGCGGATTTCACATGCCTTAGACTTTTTGTTCTACGGCATGCAGGTTTCATCACGATATATATATGTCTTCTTTAGACTGCAAAGGCAACATACACTGGAGAAGCATTAAAATTACCCTCTTCCTTTCGGCAGTCGGGTAGGCATTAATAAACCCTATTTGTCCGCAGATCGTTCCCCGAACGGAGTGGGTGCGGCTCGGTCTGTGTCTGCTGTGGACGCGGCGGCGGCGCAGCGCGCGCGCGCCCGGGCGCTGTACTCGCACATGAGCCGCGCCAAGATGGCCGCCGGCACCGCGAGTTTGCGTGAGTATGATAGGGTCGGGCGCTGGCGTGAGTAGGCTGCTAGGGTCGGACCCTAGTATGCCTGAGTAAAAATAATAATAATAATAAAATAATAAATCAATTTATTGCCACATAAAATTTTACATAAGTAACAGTAATTTAAACAGTACATGCCCGAGCAAGCAGAGCTGGAGCGTCTTGTTCCGACTAGCGGCCGGTTATTAACCATTACGAGTGGCAATGGGCGAGGGACTCGGTATCTGCTGGCGATGACTTCACTGATGAAGTCAATCACCAGCAATCAGTAGCCTGTGGGGTGACCGCGACTTCCAATCGTTATCGTATTCGCTTTCAATTTGACACATGGACGCTATACATTGCTGCTGTGTTTTTGCAAGTTGTAACAAACGACAACGAAACGCAGCAATGTATTTCGTTCAAGTGTTAAAATGAAAACGATAACGAAAACGATTGAAGTCGCGGTCACCCCACTGCTAGAGTCGGACCTTAGTATGCGTGAGTAGCCTGCTAGGGCCGTACCCTAGTATGCGTGAATAGCATGCTAGAGTCGGACCCTAGTATGCGTGAGTAGCCTGCTAAAGTCGGACCTTAGTATGCATGAATAGCCTGCTAGGGTCAAAACCTAGTATGCGTGAGTAGCCTGATAGGGTCGGACCCTATTATGCGTCAGTGACTTGCTAGTGTCGGACCCTAATATGCGTGACTAGCCTGCTAGGGTCGGACCCTATTATGCGTCAGTGTATTGCTAGGGTCGGACCCTAGTATGCGTGCGTAGCCTGCTAGGGTCCGACCCTAATATGCGTGAGTAGCCTTTGTGGCCGGACCCTAGTATGCGTCAGTGACTTGCTAGGGTCGGACCCTAGTATGCGTGAGTAGCCTGCTAGGGTCCGAACCTAATCTGCGTGAGTAGCTTGCTAGGGTCGGACCTTAGTATGCGTGAGTAGCCTGCTAGGGTCGGACCCTAGTATGCGTGAGTGGCTTGCTGGGTTCGCACTTACTGAAACTAGAAAGTGTTATTTGTGTTTATATAATAATTTCCGATAGTTTTAATATTAAAAAGTTACTATTGCTTTGTATGCCAACCTGAAGAGGGAGAAATGGCTCAACAAGGTATATTTATTGATATATTCTTAAGTAAACATATGCTTTTACACTTTTTCATCTTACTTTAATCATTTACACCTTTATTCGTTTAAACCTTGCCTTGAAGTTAGATGTCATGTGCCAAGTCTATCCGCTCATAGTTGCATTTATAACCGCTATTAATTGTTCTGAGGAAAGTATCGTATATTTATAGCTAATGACAGTTAAGTTACGTATCATAGTTTAGTTGTTTGTTTTTATTTTATTTATTTATTTCAAGGAAGATTTACTGCTATAATAACAGGCATGTGTTGTGTAATGCGCCAATTCGCAGTGGGCCTGCGTGGTGGATCATGGCCCAAGCTCCCTCTATGGAAGGGAGGGTCTGTGCCCGAGCAGTGAGGACATAAAAAGACTGATAACAATGTTTGAAGTACCAGGCTACCAGAACTAACAAAGAGCTTGCCTGTCACTGTGCTTACTTGCGTTTGTCTCCCTCTATACAAGGGAAGTTCTGTGTTCGAGCAGTGGGGACATGCCGATAATATTTGAAGTACCAGGCTACCAGAACTGACAAAGAGCTTGCCTGTCATTGTGTTTGAATTTGGTGTATGTCGAGCTCCCTCGCTGTAAGGGAAGGTCTGTGCCCGAGCAGTGGGGACATACAAATAGACTGATGACGTATGTTACAGCACGAGCGAAACGTTCCCCCGTGAGCGGAGGTGGGGCCGGCGGCGGCGTGCCACCCAGCCCCGAGCGTGCGGTTGGTAGATCGCGCGCGCGACCAGGAGTATCGCAGTCACAGCGTGAGTGGTGCTATAGTTTAATTGAGAATTTGATATCTATACATATAATAAGACTGTAAAAAAGTTGTGTCTGTACATTGGATATTTTTTGAAAAGAATAATTGTAATGTGTTTTAGGATCGATACTGATGCCAAAACACTAATTTTTAGAATTTTTGTCTGTGACTTTGTGCAAGTATCACGCCATAACTACTGAAGGGATTTTGATGGGAGTTTCACTAGGAGATAGCTGAAATATCCGGACCTCATTTGCTTGATTGGACATTATTTGGACGTTAACAATGGACCCTTATTTGGACGTTTTTAAAATTGTTTTAGTAAGACTTTTGTGTATCTAGTTGTTTATAGGAGATCAATGCTTTTGAGGCACGGAACCGGAGCTTTTGTTTACAAAATAAGACACGTGATTTGGCTTTCCCCATAGGTATATAATAATTTGTGTTATTCTTACAGCTACGTCCCGTTCGTCGTCTCCGTCGTCTCGCAGTACGGGCCCGCTGTCGCTGGCGAGCAGTGCACGGCGCCGGCCCTCCGGCATTCCCAGGTCACTGGCCGGCTCCAGGGAGACCAGTCCAACCAGGTAATCATCATCAGTCTATTTGTATGTCCCCACTGCTCGGACACAGACCTTCCCTTACATGGAGGGAGACAAACGCTGGCAAGTCACCTCTTTGTCACTTCTGGTAGCCTGGTACTTTAAATACTATCATTAGTCTATTTGTATGTCCTCACTGCTCGGGCACAGACCTTCCCTTACATGGAGGGAGCTGGGACCATGATCCACCACGCGGGCCCACTGCGGATTGGCGGATTTGACATGCCTTAGATTTTTCTTCTATTGGATGCAGGTTTCATCACTATGTTTTCCTTCACCGTTTTGAGAGCACTCGGTACGTAAGTTTGTCCGTTGAAAAAACCGAGGATAACTCATAGGCTGCCCTGGCTGGGAATCGAACCTGGGACCTCCGTATCGCAAGTCCATTGACTTAACCACTGAGCCACCGAGCTCTCTCATCGACACTCAAGGCACATCCACAAATCTCGCGGTCAATAAGCGAATATCTGTGCTTAACAAATGACAATGCCAGATTCTGCCCCACCATCAACCGCAAGTTGTACAAGATAACGAATAAATGCAAAAATATCTCCGTTTTTTATTAAAATTATTGGTTTAAAAGAAAGTTTGGTACAAGTTTCGATTCGAAAAAAACAGCTTAATTAAGAATTCAGAAAATAGTAAGAAATCGAAGCGATTTATTCATTGTTTTTGTTATTCTTCTATAGGATAAGATAAGATAAATATACTTTATTGCACAAAAAAGAATACATAGTTTTCACACTTAGCTAATATAATTTTATAGAACAGGCGGTCTTATCGCTGAGAGCGATCTCTTCCGGAGTTGCGAGAGTAGTAGAAAATGATACTGATTATGATTATGCAATATGAAACCTGTAATAAGTCCCCAACAAAATGATAGGTACAGCTTAAATGGTCACGTAGTTTTGTAGGTGGGGCAAAGCTCCATTGAAATGTGGCAATGTCTTTTTAATTATAATAATTAAACCGTGTTAATTGTCTAGGAGTGGTCGGTCCAGCAGCGTGGTGGGGTCTGCGGTGCGTCGCCGCGAGTCTCTGGAGCGCGGCGCGTCCTCGCGACCCCCGGCCGCCACCCTGCGCCTGCTGCAGCAGACCAGGGACGCGGAGGGGGTGCTCAGGGTGAGTTATATGGGGTATAGGTTTGTTTATTTGTTTGTATACACTTTATTGTACAAATTTTTACAGAAATAACACTGGACAAATTACAGACAGAGACTAAATCTACTAGTCTACCTTTGAATAGTTGATAAAAGCATTTGTAAGCGGGTGTCGCTATTCATAATACATTCTACAAGACATTTAAATAAATACACATGTGAACAATTAACAAAAGTGCATAACATCAATAAATACGATAAATATTATGTATAATGTCATACAATATATAACAATATGCAATATATATTACGATAAATACTATATACCTATTATACTTTTACTAAATAATAATGGATTGGTTATATGGGAGTCCTATTCTTCGCCTAAATAAGCTCGGCGCCCGGTTTCATTGTACGACACCAAATTGCTGTTGACATAACCAAGTGCTCTGTAATGTTCCGTATGGTTAGAAATAAAGTATATGAATATATACAGGGTATAACGTAAAGGATATATGAAGCCGAAGGGAGGGTGTTCAGTGTCGGTAACTGAACAACTTTTGTTCTACGACTTTTCGAATAAAAATAAATTAATGTCTCATACGTGTGATTTGAAATATAATTAATGAATGTGTTACATATAATATGTAAGAAAGGTGACGTAACCAAGTGTTCCATAGTGTACCTAAGGCCGAATAAATGAGTATGAGTATACAAATCGATCAGCTGACCGGTACGAAATGTATGAAAAATCAAAAAATAAATTCGTGAAAATCGAAAAGTCGTAGAACAAAAGCTGTTCAGTTACCGACACTGAACACTCCCTTCGGCTTCATATACCCTTTACGTTACACCCTGTATAACATGTGTTTTTGATCAGCCACGTTCAACTCAGGGGTAATCGTAGTTTCTAGAACTGTGCTTTTATTATTTTTAACATAATTACTTTTTTTTGTAAACCTATTTATCGTCCCACTGCTGGGCAAAGGTCTCCTCCCTCCTCTTCCATCCATCCCTGTCTCTAACGATATCTACACCTACGCCGAGGTCTGCACCGACGCCGGCGACCAAACTAACTTTAGTTAGTTAGTATTCTGAGTACAATATTTATATTGTAATCAGAATTTATATTACGCATTTATCCATGCTCGGTGAACAAAACAAAACATGATGAAAAAATTCTTGCCGTGAGCAGGACTTGAACCTGTTAAATGTAAGTTAGACATGGTTGTACTACTATTGTCCGATAGATGGAGTTGCGTAACATACCCTTTAAATACGATGAAGTTTTTCGGTGGGCGTGGCGTGGCCTGTGGTGGCTCAGTTGGTAAGAGCGTGTCACGGAGACAAGGTCGCAGGTTCAAGTCCTGCCCACGGCAAGAAAATTTTCATCATGTTCTAATATATCACTTTTATTACATAAAAGTAGAAGATGACTGTAAAATATGAAAAGATGTGTTGCTGAGAGTTTTTTGCCACTTTTTCTCCTCAGCGTTGGCTTTTCCTTGCAAAGTGGTGTAAATGTAAATTCAAAATAAGTTGACGTGCAAAAATGTACATAACGTGCTTACTTGCAATAAAGAAATTTGACTTTGACTTTGTATTATAAGATAAGATATTTATTTGCATAAATGTGGTTACAGTAGTTCTTAATTTCTAATATAGTTCAACACATTTAGCCAATAAAATGACATGCAAATTTCACATTATACAACAAACACAATCACAAACAGTAAATTTAATCAGTGCTTAAGTACTCCTGAACTGAATTATCATTAACTGGTACGCTGCGTGACGGCTGTATGGCCAGTGCGGGTGCCAGGAGATAGTCAATGTGGAATAGGTACAGACAGACTAGGCAATCATAAACATAAAAAATTATATAAGTAATAATCTGGAATATTTATGTCTATATAAATGTGTATATTTTTGTATCTATACAACTCTGTTGGTTTAAATAAATGATTTTGTATTTGTATTTGAATAAAAACATTTTTCTGCCAGCCATGAGTACACCGCAGATTTAAATTTCTTAACTGGATATGTCTTGAAATGGTCAGGCAAATGATTAAAAATTCTTATTTGTTTGAGCAGAGCCCCGAAGATAACTCTGCAGCCGATGGGCGGATGCGGGACGACGATTCCGAGGCGTCCAGCGTGTGCTCGGAGAGGAGCCTCGACTCATACAGGCGGCACGACGTGAGTTAATTATTTTATTAATGGACTCGACTGTTCGTCATTTGCCAATGTCATGTTACAGAAAATTCAATATATTCAATAGTCTTCTATCTTCCTCCAGGGGAGTCGCAGTAGCGTCTTCACCCTGGGTAGCCGCGTCTTCATGTCTTCATCCAGAGGAGTCGCCGTAGCGTCATCACTCTGGACGAAGCAGCTCGACAGTCACGCTCACTCCCGAGCTTGTAGCGGGAACTATTGATAAAAGCTTGAAACTTCAGATCTTGCATAAATAATCCAATAACTTCACCGTACTGTCACTCGCGAACATTTTCTGATTAATTTAACGTGATATTAAACACAAAATAGCCCCTGTAGACATTAAAAGGAAAATTATCAAATAATTTCGCAACCGTCGTGTCCCGCCATTTTCAAGAGAACCTCCACGACGTGAGTTATTTCACTGATAATCTATCGAAGCAATATACGGGGTGGGCCTTGAATTGATTCGACAAAATTAAATAATAATAATAATAAAAATGTTTATTTCTCCCAACAAACAGTTACAATATTTTATATATAATAATCAATTATATAAGCCTTGTTTGCGGGGAGACTGGTGCCTAAACTAGGAATGAACCTGTATCTTAGGACACCAGGCTCCACCATTACAACAGATACATTAACCTATACTTATATACTATTTCACATTGTCAGTGGTGGCAGGGGAGATAGATAAGTAGGTGTGTGTGTAAGTATATTAAAATTAGTGTAGGTGAGTAAAAAATTAAGTAAACATATGTGTGTGTGTTACAACACAAATGGATGGTTAGGCCTGTGACATACATTTTATTTTCCCCCAAATTGTTTAGTTTACTTAAAAGTTAACAGAAACAAAGGACTAACAAGATGTTACTATGGTGACAAAGCAGGTTCTATCTTTGCTAAATATAGGTAACATTTCAAATACTTACATATTTTAAGATAATTTTACCGCAGTTTTGAAGATTGCAGATTGTGTTGTAGGTTAGCTTTATTTATTCTGGGTATTTGTGGGTTATTTGCTTCACGTTAGCATATTAAGGGCCTTCCATGAGCCAACTAGCGCCGCCAATCTTAAAAAAATAATATCTTCCAAATTAATCATTTATATTAAAAAAAACTATGTACACAATCGTTATTAGGATAAATACTATTTTTCAATATGCAATACATGGCATAATTGCGACAAGCTAAGTTGTAGTTCACAAATGTGCCAAAAACGGCCGTTCTTCGCAATTATGCGAACTACAACTTTGCCAAATTGAATCACGGTACAAATAAGCATTTAAAAAATAGTATTTATAGTAATAAACAATGTGTACATAGTTTTTTTTAATCAAATTGATTATATTGGAAGATATTATTTTTTTAAGATTGGCGGCGCTAGTTGGCTCATGTCAAAACGCTGTGTGTGCAGAATTAATGTATGTCACAAGCCTAAGCATCCATTTTGTCGAATGAATTCAAGGCCACCCTGTATGTGACAATATAAATAACATAAAATAAGAGGTTCTTTTGACAATGGCGGGAAACGACGGTTGCAAAATTATTTGTAATTTTTCTATTAATGTCTATAGTGGTCATTTTGTGTTTAATATCACGTTAAATTAATCAGAAAATCTTCGCGAGTGATAGTATGGTGAATTTGTTGGATAATTTGAGCAAGATCTGAAGTTTCAAGCTTTTATCAAGAGTTCCCACTACAAGCTCGGGAATGAACGTGACTGTCGAGCTGCTTCGTCCAGAGTAATGACGCTACGGCGACTCCCCTGGATGAAGATAGTAGACTATTATATATTGAATTGAATTTTCTGTAACATGACATTGGCAAATGACGAACTGTCGAGTCCATTATTAAAATAAATAAATAAAACAGAAATCTGAGGAGAGGTATATGCCACAATAATAAGTATACATATGTCTGATGATGATGGTCTTTCAAGCTTAGTTTGTGTATCTGTTTTGTGCAAATATTTATCTTATATCATAAACTAAGTTGTCGTTATTATCAGTCTGTCTCGTGGTCTGGGTCCGCGTCCCGGCTGGGCTGGGAGTGCGGGTCGCCGCCGCCGCCGCCGCCCGCTGACGACATCATCGCGCTCTGTGCGTCCACGCACTGGACAGAGCGGAAGGACGGGCTCACACACCTGGTAAGTGCCTTAAGGGCCTTCCATGAGCCAACTAGCGCCGCCAATCTTAAAAAAATAATATCTTATAAATTAAACATTTATGTAAAAAAGCTATGTACAGTCATGAGTAATAACATAGAAACATCCTTAAAATTCAAATTCATGTAACAACTTTAAATCGCAAAAATAAGTATGCTAAACTGTGGCCAATAATTATGTAAACGCTAAATTGTATCAAAATAAAGTACACACCCCTTGTACAACATTTGCTTGGTGGGGTGTGTACTTTATTTTGATACAATTTAGCGTTTACATAATTATTGGCCACAGTTTAGCATACTTATTTTTGCGATTTAAAGTTGTTACATGTATTTGAATTTTAAAGAATTAAATTAAATTTTAATTTAGTCAAGTTATGCAATATTATAAAACATATTAGATTCACGAAAAATTTTACATTATAAAAATAATAGTAAATAAACAGATTTTTTTGGGATTTAATATGTTAAGATTTTATACAATTTATACAATGTCAAAATAATAACTAGAATTTTAAACATTTATAGTACATATGTCATACATTACAAAAGCATATAATTAATAAATTGAAGAAATTTATCAAATCAATTAAAATCTAGCTATACAGCGCGGTAACGCCGCAAGCGTTATGGGTACCTTTGCACCGGGTATGACAAGGGGCGGGTTATTTGACTGACGAAGGTTTACCGGATATTTCAGTTTTAAGTTTGACATTGTATTAAATTGCTAATATAATATTAAAATGTCAATTTAATTAAAATATATTATTTTCCAAAAATTGTTTAACCATATAGAAACAGTTATCAATAAGACATTTCCATTGTTTTCTGTAACTGTGAAAGTACGGTCAACAGCTGATCAATGGTAACACTTGCAGTACAATTTTAAATCTTCCGACGCAGATAATAAGAACGTTTCAAAGTCCAAAGTGTTACACTTGATCTGCTGTTAGCTGTACCTATGTTAAATTCATCAAAAAGTCATTTCATTTCATTATATAGGCCAACTACCTGAACAGCGGTCGCCTGCTAACCGACGAGCAGCTGCGGCGCCTCACCGAGCTGCTGAACAAGATGTTCGTGGACGCGCACACCAAGGTGTTCTCGCTGCTGCTGGACGCCGTGTGCGAGCTGCTCCTGGTGCACTGGCAGCAGCTGCGCGACTGGCTCTACCAGCTCATGTTCAGGTTGGTGACATCATCAGACCGTATCAGTCCACTGCTGGACGCAGGCCTCTCCCCCACGACCACATGTTAATGAGACTCTAGGCATGTCGTAGTGTCCTGGTACTTTTAGTGCAACTTCATCATCACCAGCCCGTATCAGTCCACTGCTGGACGCAGGCCTCTCCCACGACACTCAACCCGACCCGCCTTCTGCACCCAGTCTCTGCCAGCCACCTTGCGAAGACCAATTCGGACTCCAAGCTCGTTATGGTCTCCTGGTACTTGTAATGCAACTTCACCATCATCAGTCCACTGCTGGCCTTGGTTCTCTCCCACGCGCCCGACGCCTGTGTTCGCGCCGCACTCGCCCCACAGACACACGCGGGACACCAGGCTAATGAGACTCCAGGCGGCTCATAGTGCCCTGGTACTTGTGGACAGCCGGGGCTTCTGACCGAGTTGATACAGCGGGTGTTGAGTGAGACATAGTGAGACTCCGGGCTAGTCATGGGCTCCTGGTACTTTTAATGTAATTTTATCATCATCAGCCCGTGTCAGTAGCTGGGGTTCTTGACTGAGTGGTTACAATAGCTGTTGAGTGAGACATATTGAGACTCCGAGCTAGCTGTGGGTTCCTGGTACTTGTAATGCAACTTCAGCATTATCAGCCCGATATCCTGGCTGATCCCCTGTCTCCGTTGCAGGTTGCTGATGAAGCTGGGCACCGACATCCTGGGCTCCGTGCAGAGCAAGATCATGAAGACCCTGGACGTCATTCACGAGTGCTTCCCAGCGGAGCTACAACTGCATAACATATTTAGGTAAATAGATAAATAAGATTTCTTATTAAATTATCATAGTTTTTACACAACTGCGCAAAAAGGAGGGTCATGTTTTTCGAGTGTATGTATGTATACAGCAGCCTAAATCAAGTGTCTTATTTTGTAAACAAATATGGTCGTCTAATTACCTGTTGTGATGTAACACTGAAGGAACTGATTAATCGAAACAGTTCATCATTGTGATAATAAATCTAATAATGTGAAAATAACTCTGCAATAATCACAGAACAGCTTGAAATGTTAGTAGAGTAGGCTTTTGTTTACAAAATAAGACACTTGATTTGGGCTTCGATTTTTGCGAGTATGTATGTCTAATTCTATATCCCGTCCTGCAGCGTAAACGGCTTGATGGATTACTAATTGTTATAGTAACGAATAGGTTTGATCACTAAACCACACGAGGAAGAAGAGAAGTAACGAATACAATACATTATAAATTCCTGGTTATTCGTTATAAACAGTGCTTATAGGTCAAGTGACGAATACTCGGTGAAATATAACGTTAAGTGTTAAGGGTGTTCACGAATTCATCCGACAATGGAATCTATTCTGGTGTCTCTACTCTTTTGATTCTAATAAACGTCTGTGTCGCAGACATTATATATTAGGTATTATTATAGTATATATTAGACATAAGTATATTACATTAGTGTATATTTATACATAAGTTTATTACATTAGTATATATAATGTAATAATATATATTATTACATTATATATTAGACAGTAAGTAGTCGTTAAAATCATACTTCATGTGTTACCATTGATCTCCTGTTGTCTGTACATGGCTGGGAATCGAACCTGGGACCTCCGTGGGAAGTCCATTGACCCGACCACTGCGCCACTGAGTTCTTTTGATGCTAACACGTGTGGTTTGCAGGTTCCTAGCCGACAGCAACACGGCGCCCACGGCCAAGACCAAGGCGGCCGCGCTGCGCTTCCTCGCCGACCTCGCGCACGACTACTGCACGCCAAACAGCCTCGCAGTCGCGCTACATGGTACAGTACACAATTTCTTCTACTCATATAATAAGACTATAAAAATGTTGGGTTATTGCCCGTGGTTCACCTCGGTGTACCGTGGAACACAGAGAAAGGTGTACAGGAGAGTTTTTAAGGTTGAGATTTTCTCAAAAACTACTTGACCTATTGCATAAATTCTTTCACTGTTAGCTAGATAAAAGTTAAAACTATGTAACTGTAAAATAATTGTTAAATTCGGTCCAGTAGTTTTTGAGAAAATCTCAACCTTATTGAGGCCCCCTGTATACTTATCTCTGTCTTCGACTGTACATACGAATAAGACGAATATTTTGTCAAGAATACCAACCACACATGGCAATTATGACAAATACGAATAGCCAAGTGAAACCATTAGACATTGTCTAATGTTGGTTGAAGATGATGACCTCTTTCACAGTGCATTAATTTATTTATTAATTTATTTTATTGTGAGCACACTGCGAGGTACGCACCACCTTCAAAACAATTGTGGTTCTGGGTGCCAGCGACTCTAGGTATCGACCTGCCGATGCCAGGAACCCGGGCTCAGAGCCCGCGAATAAATCCGCTGTTACAGTCAGCGCGTTTAATAATGTCAATGCCTCGCGGAGAGGCGTGCGTGATAGAGCCACGGTGTTTGCAGACGGTAAGGCGAACAAGGGAAGCTGACGAGGACGCAGTACCTTAGGACCGGTGGTATTAGGAATGAAATTTGCGATTAATGCCCCCAGGTGGAGCGACCGGCATCGCTGGGCGGGCTCTAGTGAAGGTGTCGACGCTGGCACAGGACCCCCGAGCGGCAGACGTGAGGCTATGCGCGAGGAGAGCGCTGGCGTCCTTGTATGACTGCAACCCAGTGCCGGTGAGTATACTACACAATGAGACAGATATAAGTATCTGTTTCTGTAATTGTTGTGTTTTATGTACAATAAAGTGTATTTGAATTGAATTGTATCCCGGGGGCCTCTAATAAGGTTGAGATTTTCTCAAGAACTAGTGGACTAAATGACATAGCCACATTTCAATGGAGCTTTGCCCCACCTACAAAACTACGTGACCATTGAAGCTGTACCTATCATTTTGTTGGGGACTTATTACAGGTTTCATATTGCATAATCATAATCAGTAGGAGTTGCGAGAGTAGTAGAAAATGATAACAAAGACAATGAATAATTCGCTTCGATTTCTTATTTTCGGAATTCTTAATTAAGCTGTTTTTTCGACTCGCATGTTGTACAAAACTTTATTTTAAACCAATAATTTTAATAAAAGACGGAGATATTTTTACATTTATTCGTTATCTTGTACAACTTGCAGTTGATGGTGGGGCAGAATCTGGCATTGTCATTTGTTATGTGAGCACTTCAACACTGGGAGCACTCTGAGCACTCTTCTGAAGACAATAGGACGTGAATGGACAGCAGCATCCACCAAGGACATCGGATTTACTTGCCTTCAGAAAAAAATACCCTTAGTGCGGATCTGGGAGGCACATACTTTTTTCATCGTGCCACATATGTGGGGCACGGGTTTGTGAAGCTAGTTCGTCGTGCTCCATATATGGGGCACTGAACTGTGAACGTGTTAAAGTGAATGTCTGTTGTCGGAACTATAGTATGACCGTCTAAATCAGTCTTCGCCTGCGCGGTACAGGGACGCGGGGGTATGACGACAAGGGGGACCGAGAGAGGTGCGGGGGCGGGCGCATTTCTGTTACAATACAATTCTGTTCGCGCCCGCCCCCGCACCTCTCTCGGTCCCCGTTGTCGCCTTCCCCCGCATCCCTGTACCGCGCAGGCGAAGACTGATTTAGACGGTCATACTATTATAGTAACAATAGCTGTGATTTGATGACTTGCAGTTCACCGCGCTGATGGGCGAGTTGCCGGCGGAGACGCAGGCGCTGGTCAACGGCGTCGTACAACAGCATGTGCGGAGAACGTCCAGCAGTAAGTATACTCTTCACCCCACACGCGGGCTAGGGAGACTCCACGCGGCTCATAGTGCCCTGGTACTTGTAGTGTGACTTACAGAGCTGGGGTTTCGGACCGAGTAGACACAGCAGACTGAGTGAGACATAGTGAGACTCCGGGCTAGCCATGGGCTCCTGGTACTTGTGATGCAACTTCAGCATTATCAGACCGTGTCAGTGCACTGCTGGACGCAGATCTCTCCACTCGACGCCTGTGTTCGCGCCGCACTCGCCCCACAGACACACGCGGGACACCGGGCTAATGAGACTCCAGGCGGCTCATAGTGCCCTGGTACTTGGGATAGTGCTTACAGAGCTGGGGCTTCGGACCGAGTAGACACAGCGGACTGAGTGAGACATATTGAGACTCCGGGCAGTGATGGGCTCTTAGTACTTGGTATGCAACTTCAACATCATCAGCCCGTATCAGTCCACTGCTGGCCTAAGGTCTCTTTACAAGGCGCGACGCTCGCGCCGGTTCGCGCCGCACTCGCCCCACAGGCACCATGCTAATGAGACTCCAGGCGGCTCATAGTGCCCTGGTATTTGTAGAGAGCTGGGGCTTCTGACCGAGTGGACACAGCGGACGGAGTGAGACATATTGAGACTCCTGGCTAGTCATGGGCTCCTGCTACTTGGAATGACACATCGTCATCAGTCCATTGCTGGTCTCGTGCTTCTCCATCGATGCCGGTGTTCCCTCACAGACACACGCGGGACACCATGCTAATGAGACTCCAGGCGGCTCATAGTGCCCTGGTACTTGTGATGGACTTAAAGCGCTGGGGTTTCGGACGAAGTGAAGTTATTGGATAATTCATGCAAGATCTTTAGGCGTTGAAATCTAAAATAAATAGAATTAAAACGTGTTCACTGTTATTCAAAACCAATAATATTTTTCAAAGTTATTTCACACAAAACAATTACTGACAACTCATTTATACTCTCGTGACATATGACAATAGAATCTCAATCTTTTCAAAATGGTTTTCTTTTTCATCGGCACCGTGGAAGGCACTACTCCTACAGATCTGAAGTTTCAAGCTTTAATCAAGAGTCCCTCTACTAGCTCGGGAGTGAGCGTGACTGTCGAGTGATGACGCTACGGCGTCTCCTCTGGAGGAAGAGAAGACGATATGATAATTTGAATGTCAAGCTGGACATATTTGCTTCCAGCTTGCATTCATACAAGAGGTCACTGTGGAGTGCTTTAACGGTATGATGGACGGATACCATGAGGGAAAAGGGTATTTTCTTCATGTTTCTTTATTTCGTTTCTTTCATTAGTATTTATTTGTTTTGTTTTTATTTTTATGTGTAGTATTGAACTAGTTACACGACTTGTTTCGATATTAATTGTGCAATCATGACGTATGTTTTGGTCTGCGCCTAGCTCACCACCATATAATTTATTATAATTATGGCAATGTCTGTTTTGTGTCTTTAAATAAAGAAATAAAAATAATTAAATATTCTGTAACATGACATTGGCAAATGACGAACTGACGAGTCCATCAATAAAATAAATAATATCTTCCACCAGCCGGCAGCGACAGTCCGCTGCGCACCCCCAACGCCGCGCAGTGCGCCACGGCCGAGGACGTGTACTCGCGCATCAAGAAGACCACGTCGGAGATACATACGTACACGGCGCAACACGCGAACGGTAAGTGCTCAATATGCTATAGTATGACCGTCTAAATCAGTCTTCGCCTGCGCGGTACAGGGACGCGGGGGTAGGACGACAACGGGGACCGAGAGAGGTGCGGGGGCGGGCGCGCGAACAGAAATGTATTGTAACAGAAATGCGCCCGCCCCCGCACCTCTCTCGGTCCCCGTTGTCGTCATACCCCCGCGTCCCTGTACTGCGCAGGCGAAGACTGATTTAGACGGTCATACTATAGTTGACTCGTATCGAAATTCAATAAAACAATATCTATTTCATATAGTATTTCACATTAGGATCCCAACTATATCACTTTTATTTCAGAAAAGTAGAAGATCACTGTAAAAAATGAAATTGAAATTGAAATATTTCCTCGTTTTTTTCCCACACGTCAAAAACGCTAGTCGGCCATGTTCGCGAGATTCGTGACGTCACTATGAGTTTTGGTAGATACATAAAAATAATTCAAATTTAAATGACATGAAATATTTACCAAAGAAATGGATATGAATACATTTGAAGGCTCCCTTAGAGCTAGATTTAACCAGGTATTACGATTTTAACATCGTGTTTTCTCAACATCGAACATCCCTAGTTTATCGGGGCCGCGATGACGTCAGGCCACAAATAATCATGATGTACGGTGTTTTTGATCGAGGTTGAAATGTTGCATTTTGAAATAAAGTTTTTGATGTTTTTGAATGAATGAATGAAATCTTTTATTTTCAGACACAAGTCCAAAAATTTTAAAGGTCTCAAAAATTTCTGCAATTTTTTGTACGGTGTAATAGAACGATTATTAGTTAATAATAACCCGACCCCTCGTCAATATTGCCTAATTTGTTGCTACCTCTAGTATCACCCCTTTCAAGGAATGTATCGAATTTCCAATCACACTGTATACTTTAGGCTCTCTCCATATTATTATATTTTATTTATTTTATTTTACAATTTTGGGAAGACCAACAGCTATATAAATAAATAGTCATGAAGATAATAATAGGAAGCCAATAATAGGTCTCCACTATTAGATGCGGTATACGTATTTGAGACACTAAAAGTACATCATCTTAAAACTAATATAATTGATAACATAAAACAGCACAGTCAAAACACCACAAACATAACAGAACGGTTAATCGCAACTAAACGGTTTAATCGTCAAAAAACCGACTACTTATAAGTCGCTTTGCCTTGCCTTTATCTTTATCTTGATTGGTTGTTTGTTACAGCCGAGTGCGGTAACCACATGTCCAGCAAGGACTCGGGCATCAGTGACGTCACGCTCTCCAACCGCGGCGTCAACGGAGTGCCCAACGGACACTACAACGTGTGAGTCACTGTACATTATACGGTATTTGTGCTCATCCCATCTCCATGCGGCTCATAGTGCCCTGGTACTTGGAATGTGACTTAAAGAGCTGGGGCTTCTGACCGAGTGGACACAGCGGGTGTTGAGTGAGACGTATTGAGACTCCGGGTTAGGTATGGTATCCTGGTACTTGGAATGCAACTTTATCGTCAGTCCGTATCAGTCGCTCTCGGTCTCTCGGTGCCACACAGACACACGCGGGACACCAGGCTAATGAGACTCCAGGCGGCTCATAGTGCCCTGGTACTTCTAATGTGATTTACAGAGCTGGGGCTTCTGACCGAGTGGACACAGCGGGTGTTGAGTGAGACTCCGGGCTAGTCATGGGCTCCTGGTACTTGTTTTTATAGTTTTTTTTTGTTAAGGGCCTTACATGAGCCAACTAGCGCCGCCAATCTTAAAAAAATAATAATAATTTTTATTAAAAAAAAATTCATCCCAACGAGTGATTCGAACTCATTCATATTATAAGGACCTATGGATATCGTAATTTTTTTTTTAAATAATGATTAAATTCGGTCCAGTAGTTTTTAAGAAAATCTCAACCTTATTGAGGCCCCCCCCCCCCCCCCCCCCCTGTATACTATTTCTGTCTTCGACTGTACCCAATATGTGTGTTATTTTTATTTATTTTATTAATCGACTCGACAGTTCGTCATTTGCCAATGTCATGTTACAGAAAATTCATTGTATAATAGTCTTCTATCTTCCTCCAGGGGAGTCGCCGTAGCGTCATCACCCTGGGTAGCCGCGTCTTCATGTCTTCATCCACAGGAGACGCCGTAGCGTCAATCACTGTGGACGAAGCAGCTCGACAGTCACGTTCACTCCCGAGCTCGTAGTTGGAATCTTGACCATGGCGCCAAACTTCAGATCCTGCTTGAGTTCTCTAATAACTTCACCATACTGTCATTCGCGAACATTTTCTGATTAATTTAACGTGATATTAAACACAAAACACCCACTGTAGACATTAAACTGAAAATTATTAAATAATTTCGCAACCGTCGTTTCCCGCCATTTTCAAGAGACCCAATATGTGTGTGATATGCAATAAATGAATTATGAATCTGTGTCTTGAAGATATACTCTCTGTGTCCGTAGTGACGTGTTGGCCCGCGCGGCCTCCGCCGACAGCTCCGAGGAGGCCAACAGCACGAAGGAGTCCTCGCCCGTGCCCGCGCACCACAGGATGGACTACGCGCACCAACACGGGTATGCTATTGACATTGAGCCTTCCTACAGCAAGCCTGGACGAAGATTTGTATGTTTACACATTTACATTTAGTACATTCCATGTACGGAGCCGAAACGTGGACATTGACGGTGAGACTGGCCCACAGGTTCAAGGTCGCTCAGCGAGCTATGGAAAGAGCTATGCTTGGAATTTCTCTGTTAGATAGAATAAGAAACGAGTATATCCGCCAGAAGACAAAAGTGGTTGACATTGTTCATAGAATCAGTAAACTGAAGTGGCAGTGGGCTGGTCACATCTGTCGTAGAACCGATAACCGATGGGGTAGACGAGTTCTCGAATGGAGGCCACGAACGGGTAAACGTAGTGTGGGACGCCCCCCGACCAGATGGAGGGATGACCTTCGCAAAATGGCTGGCAGGGACTGGATGCAGAGGGCCGAGAGTAGGGTTGATTGGCGCGCTTTGGGAGAGGCCTACGTCCAGCAGTGGACTGATACGGGCTGATGATGATGATGATGATGACATTCCATGTTAACATACTTACAAATACATACATACACCCTCTCACACATACATACATACTTAAACCGAAGCTAAATTTTTGTTGTAAACAATAACTACCCTTGTCTACGCAACTTACGCGAAATTAACCACAAACTACTTACCTGTGAAGTTGCGGCGACTCCCGCGCCGCTGCGGACAAAACGTCTTAGTGCTCCCGCACACGGGCCACCGGCCACCGGCCACAAAACGCCGCCACTGGCATATTTCCTGTAATTTTCATACATTTTATATGGACTCGCCGCACACGGTTGTCGCCAGTGGCGGCCACACGCTACAAGCTTCTTGCTTCTCGTGGCGGCGTTTGTGGCTGTCGCGTGTGGCCCGTGTGCGGCGACACTTACTTTGCACTCGTTCCTCGGCACCGACCATTACTTACATATATGTATCAAGCTTATTTTACTTAATCCATTAAAAACATAGTTGAAAGCGATACAATCTTTTATTGGAAATCACATCCTCAACAACCCTACCCTACTAACATTTTAAGCTGTTCTGCGCTTTATGCATAGTTATTTACACATTATTAGATCGGATCACTTTATTTTCACAATGACGAACAGGTTCGATCAATCAGTTCCTTCAGTGTTACATCACAACAGGTAATAAGACGAACATATTTGTTTACAAAATATGACACTTGCTTTGGGCTCCGGTAATACATACATACATACACCCTTACATCCATCCATACATATATACATACATACTTAAACCGAAGCTCAAATCAAGTGTCTTATTTTGTAAACAAAAATTACCCTACCCTACTATTTTCACAATGATGAACAGGTTCAATCAATCAGTTCCTTCAGTGTTACATCACAACAGGTAATAAGACGAACATGTTTGTTTACAAAATAAGACACTTGATTTGGGCTCCGATATACTTATTAATATTGATTGAATGAAATTGAAATATACGTAAACATATATATACATCAGTTAATATACAAAAATATTATTAGCTAGAGATTGTATTTAAAACTGATTCCTTATATTTAATCAACGAAACACAATACATTTGATTTGGGCCGCGGTATACATACATACACTCGAAAAACACAACCCTCCTTCTTGCGCAGTCAAGTAATTAAAATTCAATTATGTCAGTCGGTCATAGTCAATGTTATTGTCTCGTTGCAGTGATTACAACTCGGGCCAACTCGGCCGCGACAAGGTGAAGCCGTACGAGACCGATGAGAACGGATTCATCATTACCAAGTGTAAGTACACGCATACACGCGCCCGTAGCGATGGCTACAGACCATGTCCTTCCATCTGCTGCGCTCCTGGTACAACATTCTCTTTGAAACTAGTGTTTTAGTTGCTTTTTTAGGGGTTCGTGCCTCAAAAGGAACCCTTATAGGATCACTTTGTTGTCAAGACCTATATCTTAGAAACGCGTGGACGGATCAAGTTGATAATATCAAATACTCAGGTCTGCAACCTCAGGCAGCCGGGAAAAAATCAAACTTCTTTTATAATTAATCTCCTATAAACAACTAGATACACAGTCTGCCTTCTAAAAATGTCCGAGCGCAAAGAAGGTCCAAACGGATGAATGGACCCTCATTTGCTTTATTGGACATTATTTGGACGTTAACAATGGACCCTTATTTGGACGTTTTTTAAATAGTTTTAGTAAGACCTTTGTGTATCTAGTTGTTTATAGGAGATCAATGCATGTAGTCTATAAAATGCACGCCTGTTGAATACTGCGATATACATAGTTTACACATTACATATATTCAATCAAAATAAATAGGTATGTTCATTCATAAAATTGCGTCCGATTTCTAAAAGTTCATCCATTGCACGAGCATGTCATTAATTTTTGAAAAATGCCTAACATTTTTATTTTTGTCGAAGTTTTCAATTTCATATTTTGTTCTTATAGGATATTTTTTGTTTATAGGAGATCAATGTCAAAAGGGAATAGTTTCTTTGAAGGCGTTTTTTTTTTGAAATAATTCTCTTTATATCGCAAGCAAATATACATTAAGGGCCTTCCATGAGCCAACTAGCGCCGCCAATCTTAAAAAAAACAATATCTTCCAATATAATCAATTTTATTAAAAAAGCTATTTACGAATTGTTTATTACGATAAATACTATTTTTCAATATACAATACATGGCATAATTGCGACAAGCAAAGTTGTAGTTCACAAATGTGCCAAAAACGGCCGTTTTTCGCAATTATGCGAACTACAACTTACCGACATTGAATCACGTTATAAATAAGCATTAAAAAATAGTATTTATCGTAATTTACATTTCGTAAATAGCTTTTTTAATAAAATTGATTATATTGGAAGATATTATTTTTTTAAGATTGGCGGCGCTAGTTGGCTCTATGAAGTAAGTCTGGTATATAAAATATTTTCATACAATTTCAGCCGGCCTCCGCGAACACGACGTACTAGAAGCTCTATGCAAGTTGGACGTGTCGAACGCGCCCCCCGAGCAGTGGGAGCGGCTGCTGCTGGCCACGCACGAGGTGCTCAAGTACGGAGACTGCAGGAAACCGTGCGAGTACTTCAAGTGAGTGGCTGTGTTTACACGACTGCGGGAGGACTGCATGACTGGGACAGAATATCATCATCATCATCATCATCATCAGCCCGTATCAGTCCACTGCTGGACGTAGGCCTCTCCCAAAGCGCGCCAATCAACCCTACTCTCGGCCCTCTGCATACAGTCCCTGTCAGCCATTTTGCGAAGGTCATCCCTCCATCTGGTCGGGGGACGTCCCACACTACGTTTACCCGTTCGTGGCCTCCATTCAAGAACTCGTCTCCCCCATCGGTTATCGGTTCTACGACAGATGTGACCAGCACACTGCCACTTCAGTTTACTGATTCTATGAGCAATGTCAACCACCGACAGACAGGACAGAATATAGGCATTAATAATATAATAATAAAGCCATTTATTGCCGAACGTATGAACTCATAGATTTGTTTACAAGATATCTCTCAGTTCGGTGTGCCTTTTGGCATAGGCCTCCTCCAACTGCTTCCATTGGACTCTGTCTGTTGCCACCCTTGTCCAGTATGGTCTGGATGGAATATAGGCATTACATTATTATATTAGACATGGTGTCCTTGAATTTATTCGACAAATTGAAACTTGGGGTTGTACTCATGATAAATATTGAATTGGTAAGGTTTTTTTAGTAAAACAAAACTGCAAAGAAAAGACATTGCCACTGGAGCTTTGCCCCACCTACAAAACTACGTGCCCATTGAAGCTGTACCTATCATTTTGTTGGGGACTTATTACAGGTTTCATATTGCATAATCATAATCAGTATCATTTTCTACTACTCTCGCAACTCCTATAGAAGAATAACAAAAACAATGAATAAATCCGCTCCGGGTCCTACCTGGTGCAAAGGTTGGCCATAGCTATACAGCGCGGCAACGCCGCGAGCGTTATGGGCACCTTTGCCCGGGGTATGACAAGGGGCGGGTTATTTGATTGACGAAGGTTCAACGGATAATTTAGTTATAAGTATATTATTGTATTAGTTTTAAGCTTGACATTTGAATAAACAATGCATTGTAAAGTAATTCCATTAAGCTGTATTTTTCGAATCGCAACTTGTACAAAACTTTATTTTAAACCAGTAATTTTAATAAAAAACGGTGATATTTTTACATTTATTCGTTATCTTGTACAACTTGCGGTTGATGGTGGGGCAGAATCTGGTATTGTCATTTTGAGGCCCCAAGTTTTTTTTTGCCCCCGGGCCCCGGGGGTTACCTGTAGGTAGGTAACTGCCACTGCAATAAAGGCTTATTTTATATTTATATTGTTTCAGGAATATAGTTCGCGTTGCGCTCGCGGCGCTCTCTATCGAAGAGAACTCCGGTGACAAAGAGAACTCGGAGAACGCTTCCAATGCGCAACAGTCTTCCGGTGAGTAACGTTGTCAGAACACCAATTTCTAGAATTCTTGGCTGTCTGTATCGATGTTTGGACATCACGCCGAAACTACTGGAAAGATTTTGATGGGTATATCACTAGGAGATAGCTCAATACTGCCTCCCAGTAATAATCAATATAATAATAAACGAAATATCGAGACAATGTGATCATGGCAGGTGTCCGACGTCTCGCTCCATAGACCAGACTGACTGACCCACCAACACCCCAAACCAATAGCCACAATTAAGTTGTAATTTCCAATCGCTGCAAAGTTTATGCACCTGACGGGGTCTGTCATTGAGTGCAGTCAGATGCGCTCAGAGACGGGTCCCGCTAGGTGCATCACATATCCCTTCAAATTACAGTTCTCTAAGGGGCCTCTACGCGTTGGACCTATGTCTCCGTGCAAGCCTTTCAAAGGACCGGGTTTTCTTAGACTTATACTATCTCAATGACGACTGCCTTACGTCTGCTACCTAAACCACCGTTCTGCTAATTAAACGACCGTTCAGGTTGAATGCCTTTATTGCACTGCTCTTTTAATTATACATATTTGACAAGTTATTGTTATATAAATCATGTATGCTTGCTCATACACCGTGAAACCTAGAACGAAATATAATTATATTATGATATACAGGATGTAACGTAAAGGGTATATGAAGCCGAAGGGAGGGTGTTCAGTATCGGTAACTGAACAACTTTTGTTCTACGACTTTTCGAATAAAAATTAAAAATAAATTAATGTCTCATACAAATTGATTAGCTGACCGGTACGAAATGTATGAAAAGTCAACAAATAAATTCGCGAAAATCGAAAAGTCGTAGAACAAAAGTTGTTCAGTTACCGATACTGCACATCCTCCCTTCGGCTTCATATACTCTTTACGATACATCCTGTATAGTAACTATCGACTTCTAAGCATACGAAGTTTATCATCATCATCATCAGTCTATTTATATTGCCCCACTGCTCGGGCACAGACCTTCCCTTACATCGAGGGAGCTCGGGCCATAATCCACCACGCGGGCCCAGTGCGGGTTGGCGGATTTCACATGCCTTAGATTTTTTTTTCTTCTACGACATGCAGGTTTCATCACGATGTTTTCCTTCACCGTTTTGAGAGCACTCGGTAAATGTACGTAAGTTTTTCCGTCGAAAAAACCGAGGATAACTCATTGGTACATGGCTGCCCTAGCTGGGAATCGAACCTGGGACCTCCATATTGCAAGTCCATTGACCCAACCACTGAGCCACCGAGCTCTCGAAGTTTATAGCTACTAATAATCTCTCTCATAGGTTGGGGCACGGCCAACGAGCGCGCAGCAGCCGAAGCAGTGAAAGTGCTGATCTGGCTGTGCCGGCGGCCCGAGACGCGGCCGCAGTGGCTCGACTACTTCGACCTCATCCTGCTCAAGCTGATCAACGCGTACGGAGCCATGAACAAGGAGGTGATGCGCGCCGTGGACGCGGGAATGACACACGTGGCGCACGCGCTGCCAGCGCACCAGGTACGTGACACAAGGGGTGGGGGGCGTGGAGCGGTGGGGGGGGGGGGGGGGGGGAGTGTTGGGGGCCAGAGGGGAGTGTTGGTGGGACAGTTGAGATTATTGGAGGTTAGTAACACTCCCCGTGTTGGGGGGACAAGGGGGAGTGCTAGGGGATAGGGGGAGTGTTGAAGGGACAAGGGGGAGTGTTCGGGGTATATGGGGAATGTCGGGAGACAGGGGGAGTGTTCGGGGTGCAGGGGGAGTGTCGGGAGACAGAGGGAGTGTTGGGGGGACAGGGGGTGGGTTTGGGGGCAGGGGGAGTGTTGAAGGGACAAGGGGGAGTGTTCGGGGGATAGGGGGAATGTCGGGAGACAGGGGGAGTGTTGGGGGTGCAGGGGGAGTGTCGGGATACAGGGGGAGTGTTGGGGGGATAGGGGGTGGGTTTGGGGGCAGGGGGAGTGTTGAAGGGACAAGGGGAGTGTTCGGGGGATAGGGGGAATGTCGGGAGACAGGGGGAGTGTTGGGGGTCAGAGGGGCGTGTTCGGGGGGCAGGGGGAGTGTCGGGAGACAGGGGAAGTGTTGGGGGGACAGGGGGAGTGTTTGGAGGACAGGGGGTGGGTTTGGGGGGCAGGGGGAGTGTTGAAGGGACAAGGGGGAGTGTTGGGGGGCAGGGGGAGTGTCGGGAGGCAGGGGGAGTGTTGGGTGTCAGAGGGGAGTGTTGGGGGTCAGAGGGGAGTGTTGAAGAGACAAGGGGGAGTGTTGGGGGGACATCGGGGAGTGTTTAGTGGACAGTGGGGAGTGTTTAGGTGAGTGCTGGGATGAAAGAAGACAGAGGGGGGCAGAAGGGGAGGGTTAGGTTAGAGGGAGGCATGTGCATATAGGTTGGGGCACAGCCCGGGCGGGGAAGGTGCTCATCTCGCTGTGCTGTGTATGAAAAGTTTCTATACTACTTTATTTTCCAGTTCTTAGGCTACCCTATCCGGAAAGCCTGTGACTTTAACAACTTGTAATGTTATCGCTATATGCTTTATGTTGCAGGTGCTGGCGCTCCTGAAGCCCGTGATCCGGACGCGCGGCTACCCGACGTCGCTGTGCGCGCTCAAGCTGGCGGCGGAGGTGGCGCGCGCGCGCGGACACGAGCTCGCGGACGACACGGTCGCGCAGCTCATGGAGGGAGTCGCTCAAGTACGTAGCACTTTAGTCACCGGACTTACGATACAGAGGTACGCTGGAACACAGAGAAAGGTGTACAGGAGAGTTTTTAAGGTTGAGATTATCTCAAAAACTACTTGAGCTATTGCAGGAATTCTTTCACTGTTAGATAATAGTTAAAACTGGGTTCTCTTGAAAATGGCGGGCAACGACGGTTGCAAAATTATTTGTTAATTTTTGTTTTAATTGTCTACAGTGGTTATTTTAAGATTAATATTACGTTAAATTAATCAGAAAATGTTCGCGAGTGACGGTGTGGTGAGTTTGTTGGATAATTTGAGCAAGATCTAGGGTTTCAAGCTTTTATCAAGAGTTCCCGCTACCAGCTCGGGAGTGAACGTGACTGTCGAGCTGCTTCGTCCAGAGTGATGACGCTACGGCGTCTCCTCTGGAGGAAGATAGACGACTATTATATATTGAATTTTCTGTAACATGACATTGGCAAATGACGAACTGTCGAGTCCATTAATAAAATAAATAAATGAATAAGTTAAAACTGTAAAATAATTATTAAATTCGGTCCAGTAGTTTTTAAGAAAATCTCAACCTTATTGAGGCCCCCCCTGTATACTTATCTCTGTCTTCGACTGTACCAGGTTCTATCACCGGTACCAATGAGTATGCATAGAACTTAGGCCCGTATGTTCTGTCTGAGCTCAAAACAATCAAGAGCGAATTCAGCTGATACACTCTCAAGACGCGATCACCATCTCAAGTATGTCGTTTATTAATAAACCAATCTTGAGGGTCACGTGATGTCTTTCTCAAGTCGCGGTTCGCCTGCAATCAGCAAATACGTTCTCAAGTGTGAGTTTAACAGTTCTCTTGAGAACTGAGTTTTACTTATTAATACGACGTTACTCACGTGATACCCGATTTCTAAACGCTAAAGTTACGTTTATTAATAAGAACGTCATCTTGAGGTCGTTCTCAAGATTGACTTTTGAGCTGAGAGTGATTTATTAATAACTAGCTGTACCCCGCAACTTCGTTTGCGTAGAGGAGGAGGATGGAGGAGATCAGGAGGCAGATCTTCCTCTCTGGATCCTTGTTTCCACATCACATGCCGCCATAGCTTATAGCCTATGAGCTGTCCGGATATTTCAGCTATCTCCTAGTGAAACTCCCATCAAAATCCCTTCAGTAGTTATGGCGTGATACTTGCACAAAGTCACAGACAAAAATTCTAAAAATTAGTGTTTTGGCATCAGTATCGATCCTAAAACACATTACAATTATTCTTTTCAAAAAATATCCAATGTACAGACACAACTTTTTTACAGTCTTATTATATGTATAGATAGATAATGAGGTTTGGTAAAACCACACGAAAAAAAAACCAAAAAATATTAATTCTCATGAATATTGTATGATCACAGCTGGCGGATCACCAGAACTCCGCCGTGCGGAAGGCAGCCATCTTCTGCATGGTCGCGTTCCGGTTCGCGCTCGGCGAGCGGCGCATGGAGCCGCATCTCAAGCACCTCTCCGTCAGCAAGTACCGGCTGCTACAGGTGAGTGCTGCTGTCACTACTCCAAGTAAACATGGTCGCTCAACTGGACGCGGTAATAGTTAATATCGCTAACAGTTTCATACCTGTAATTTTGGGAAAGATGTCATTCTAGACCTGAACGAAATAAAACTAATAATGATAAATGGAGAAAAAATTTCATCACGACCGGGATTCGAATCCGGGACCTCGCCATTCCGTGGCACGCTCTATTCCAACAGAGCCATCGTGATTCGTATCCAGATCGTGAATTTTGTCTCCATATTCTCGTCTGAGGGACGGTAGCGACATCTATCCAGTAATTGTGCAATTACTCATTTAGATTTATCATTTAGATTTTCGTTTCGCATAGCGCATATGCAAGAAAATATCAAAACAAAACTAATAATATTATCCTCAGGTATACATCAGCAAACATACGAACATATTTTAACATTTTAGGTAGTTTTAATTTAAATGTAAGTTAATTTTAGTTTTTTTATTGAATAAATACATTTCTCTGTTAGATAGAATAAGAAACGAGTATATCGGCCAGAAGACAAAAGTGGTTGACATTGCTCATAGAATCAGTAAACTGAAGTGGCAGTGTGCTGCCCCTGTAGCACGAGTCAGCGTTAGCGATAGACGCAACGCCGCGAAGCTGTCAAATTTACATTATTACAAGGCGTTTGACATTAGTTTGACAGCTCCCCGGCGTTGCGTCGATCGCTAACGAGACTCGTGCTAGCCCCGCAGGTCACTGTCGTAGAACCGATAACCGATGGGGGAGACGAGTTCTCGAATGGAGGCCACGAACGGGTAAACGTAGTGTGGGACGCCTCCCGACCTGATGGAGGGATAACCTTCGCAAGAGGGCTGGCAGGGACTGGATGCAGAGGGCCGAGAGTCGGGTTGAGTGGCGCGCTTTGGGAGAGGCCTACGTCCAGCAGTGGACTGATACGGGCTGATGATGATTGATGAAATTAGATAAAACGGGAATTACCGTGTTAAACATTTATTATTGATGTCTCGATATTTCGACAGCATTGCAGCCATCATGGTCACGAGTAGACTGAAGTCGGTGAGTGTTAAACGTCAGAAGGGTGACACAAAACGATCTACCCTCTTTCGTAGTCGCTGACTGCGTTGAGAAATGTTGTTGATATTTGCAGGTACCCCCATTTTGCAAAAAATAACTAATTATGTCCGCTCGTTTGCACGCACTCGCCTTTGTGCCTCGTTTAGATAAGTCGATCACTGGATTCCAAGTTTTTTTTTTGCAATGCTGTCGAAATATCGAGACATCAATAATAAATGTTTAACACGGTAATTCCCGTTTTATCTAATTAATATGTATACAAACCGTGAAAGTTTAAAAAGTGATATTGATGAAATATTTTTAATTATCTAAAAAATCGATCTCTGCTAACAATAATACCAATCCCACAGGTCTACATCAGTAAGCACGCGGACGACGGCGCGCGCGGCGGCGGCCCGCCCGCGCCCGCCACGTAGCGACGCCGCCGGCGCGCGCACACGCACACCCGCGCCACGCAGACAGACATACAGTGACACAGATGGATTATGTTTATATATATTATATAGTTATGTACAGATTGGGGTATGTTTTAGACGAGATTGGCGGGGATTAGGGGTCATCCCAGACCGATGAAGTGGAGTGGAGTAGCGGCGAAGCGACTAAAATCAAATCAAATCCTTTATTTGCCAGAATACATGAAATCTCAGGATGGTAAATTTCATTGTCCAGTGCAGTATTCTACTTGTATACAAGCGTGCAAAGTTTTCAGTAACATAAGCAATAAAAATGTCAGAAGAAATAAAAATAATTAATGTAAATGTCATGTAGTGAAAATGTCAGTGAGAGGAATTTAAATATTCGGTAACGGTATAGTAACAGCGATCTAATAACCAATTGTACAGTCATGTATTATCTTTACTAATTTGGAATTAAACTTTATTTACTTCAACATACGCGCGCGGAGGATCTCAATTCGCTAGCCGCGGAAGCCCGTGTGAAGTCGGTGTGCCTGGCGACCGGCGGATGCTCTTCGCCGCCACTCCACTCCACTCCGTCGATCTGCGCTGAACCTATAAAGTCAGTTGCACAAGAATAGTTTCTGGATATCAGGCAAGTGTATTCTTGCCTAGTGTAAGAACGAATGAACGAACGGGAATGTCATACGATATTCTCGCCCACAGCGTTCGGGAAACTAGTCTTGTGTAAATGACACTAAGGCCGATAGATAGACAGGTTTGAGTATGAAGTACGTTACTTACAAGTCGTAGAACAAAAGTGGTTCATTTACCGATACTGACCACCCTCCCTTCGGCTTCATATACCCTTTACGTTACACCATATTTCCAAACTTGACCACTTCCTAACATGTTCACTTCTTAAATTGTCAATTTCCAAAACCGCCCCTTCCTAATTTGTCCATTTTCAAAGTTGACCACTTCCTAACTCGTCTACATCCTAACTTGAGATCTATGCATAAACTAAACAAGTTAGGAAGATGATAAATAGGAAATGGACAAATGAGGAATGGACTCTTTAGGAAGTGGGCGAATTAGGATTTGACAGATGACTATTTATGAAAAGGACGTTATAGGAGTGGACGAAATAGGAAGTGGTCAACTTTGGAAATAGACAAGTCAGGAAGTGGACCAAACCGCCCTGAAGGAAGGTAAAATACAAGTTACATAGTGAAAAATCTGTTGTAAATTCAATTTGGTAAGTTGGTAGTGCAAGTTCACGATGTCTCATGCTCAAAACTGTCTATCGAACCCATTGATCTCCTATAAACAACTAGATACACAGTCTGCCTTCTAAAAATATCCGAGCGCAAAGAAGGTCCAAACGGATGAATAGGCCATCATTTTTCTTTATTGGACATTATTTGGACGTTTCTTAAATTGTTTTAGTAAGACCTTTGTTAAGTTTATAGGAGATCAATGATCGATCCTTAAGCTTTGGACCCATTAGGCTAATAGTTTCTACGGCCGATTTGTAGCAAAAATTCGCGCGCAATTAAATTCAGTCGACTCGCTATTCACTGCGTCGGCGTTATGGCGCAATTTCATTAGTCGATATCTCGGTCGATATACAGCATACGGGGACTCCCCGCAGGCGAGATAACGACCAATGAAAGTTACAAAGTCGATACGCGTTCGTTACACCGCCTGTGGGGATTCCCCGCAATGAAATTCATCGGTCGATATACCGCATGTGCGGGTCGAGAGTCGAAGACAGCTTGACCATATTTAGTAGATTTCTACTCTTTTGGTAGATTTTGAGGAATTTGTAACAGTATCTAGTAAAACATAGGTGGTAGATTTTAGTAGATTTCTTATTCTTTTAATTACTGGCTACGAACGTAGAGGTCCTCCGCCACACCCCGCATGCAGGCCTCGACTAATGAAAACGGTTCCCCGAATGCGGGCCCTATGGCATGCGTTCCAGAAATCTCTCGCACCCCGAATACGGGCCCTATCGACTAATGAAATTGCGCCATTACGCAAGCAAACTGACTACACGCGTGTTAGCTTGACGACAGTCAGCGGCAAACTATTTGTCTAATTTGTTCTAGGATAGGCAGTTCTCAACGCCAATCTCTCTAATTGACGACATAACATGCTACTCATATTTTGAAACTAGTTTTTATTTATTTGAATAAGGATTGATTTGCTTTGTATAAGCTTCGACTTCTCCAAATGTGGTGAGAGAATGAAAAATTGAAGTTTTTTTTAAAGTCAAGGAATTTTTTTGTAAACATTATGTTGGAAAAGACAAGTATTCTGTTTCGTTTCTTCACAAGGCGATGGTACGGGATAGAAATAGCGCGCGTCGAAAGAAATCGTAAAGTAAGACTTAGGTAAGAATGAATTAGGTTGAAATTTGAACAGAACATTCAGTTGATTGTATTAGTTTTCTTTCAAAGAAATTGCATATTTGATTCTGTCACGGTTACTCATAAATTAAAGTGAGCGCATTAGCGATGATTACATATAACGTGCGATAACACAAAATCGCCACAAACTCCTGATTTTTAAATGCCTTTGTATTTTTCAACGAATCTCGATTCTGCTATCAGTTCAAATGTTTTCAATCGAATATATTTTTGTCAAATATTAACTATTAAATGAGCTGACAACATAGCTATGTGCGAAATATATGTATATGTCGCAGTCAACTGATTTAAATAGACGATTGATTGCACAGCTAGCTGTTTAGTTGAACAACGCCATTCAATCACGCACCTAGTTTTGTAGTTAAACCAGTATGACGTATAAAACGTTCAACACCTCAGCTGACTGAAAAGCCGCCGTGAGCCGAAGTAACACGGAATTTTAATGTTTCTGCGCCACGGGCGGCGCTAGTGTCGTTTTGTTTACAAGATGGCGTCAACAGCTGGTATTTTTGGATCGTTGCGAGTTGATTTGTCGTGAATAAAAAAGTTTGAAATCTTTTAGAAATATTAATTAGATAAAACGGGAATTACCGTGTTAAACATTTATTATTGATGTCTCGATATTTCGACAGCATTGCAACCATCATGGTCACGAGTAGACTGAAATTATCTTTAAAAAATCTTTTAGATATGTTATTAAACTAATATTTTAGCCACTTCATAGCCACTGACTTCGTTACTTGTTTAACTTTGCAATTATTCTGTTCAATAATGGATTATAATACTCGGACTAAAAATATCAATAACATTTTATTTATTTCTCCCATTTCTTGATTCCCACAGCAAATTGGCATTCAACCACTTAGCTGAGCATCGTCTAGCTGTAGTATTGAACGTTGTGTTCAGCCAGTCAGCTGAACTACATTCAGTCGTTCGGTTGAACGGAGTCGTTCAATTAAACATCTAGCTGTTCAATCAAACTTCTATTTTAACCAGTTGACTGCGACATATACAATGTGTAATTTAAATAATGCATTTACTGGGATGGTTAATGTGATATGAAGAACTTTTTTCAGGCTGTTCGTGTTCATTCAAATTTTGACCTAAAAAGGCTGTAACATATGGTAGTGTTTCGTGCGGTGTATAAATTATTGTTGCTGTATCTATGTATTTGTATAGGTTTTTTATATACATACGTAGTTTTACTCAGAAAATATACAGGGGCCTTAGCACGTTCACAGTTCAGTGCCCCATATATGTAGCACGATGAAAAAAGGTTGTCCCTACCAGATCCGCAGATACTAAGGGTATTGTTTTACTGAAGGTAAGTAAATACGATGTCCTTGGTGGATGCTGCTGTCCATTCACGTCCTATTGTCTTCAGAAGAGTGCTCAGGGTGCTCCCAGTGTTGAAGTGCTCACATAACAAGTTTGACGTATTTCGACTTGTATAGAGATTGAAATAATAGGCGGGCCTTACAAGGACATCAAAACATGTTTTGTACGGGGACTGTGAACGTGTTAATAAGGTTGAAATTTACTCAAAAAGTACTTGACTGATTTTTGAAAATTCTTTACAATTACGTAGTGAGTACTCTGAACTATCTGCTAGTAAGTTCTTGAGCAAATCTCAACCTTATTGAAGCCCCCGGGATAATTTTCTTTGGGTACTATTGTACTGTCGAGTTTCTTAGCTAATACTGTAGTATTGATATGGAAGTCTGAGAATAAATAATGAAAACGTATCAGGTTAGATAATCAGTATTAATAGAATCTAAAACCGATTGAAAAATGAATTGTTTGAAAATAAAATCTTATCTATTTATTGCACGTAAGCACGTTTATAATAAAGATGAGTGGAAGGGTTGGGGGAGGCCTTTGCCCAGCAGTGGGACATTGCAGGCTATTAATAATAAAATAAATAAGCACGTTTATCCGCCAGAAGACAAAAGTGGTTGCTCATAGAATCAGTAAACTTAATTTTTTTTTAAATCAAAGTCATTAAGAATTTAAAATCATGTCTCGTACATAACTGAGTACAAACTGTATGAAAAGTGAATTTATATTTATTTTTACCTGACTGCGCAAGAAGGAGGATTATGTTTATCGAGTGTATGTATGAGAGTATGTATGTGTAAGTCTTTGTCCCGCCCTGCAGCCTAAACGGCTTGATGGATTGTAACATATGAGGTGTCGTTAGATTCGGCGGGATTGTAGGAGGGATATAGGATATAATTTTTTTATCAAATGGGCTTTAATTTTTGCCAGTCGGGTTTTTTGTTTTTTAAATTAATTAATGACGTTTTTAATATCGGTTTTAGCGTCTACGATACTATCAAATTTGAACCAAATAAATCGTGTATTTTCATCAAAATCGTTACTCAGCCCCCTACCTTGAAGTCTTATAGCAGTATTACTTCCATAATACTTTGTTACTTCGTATAATGACGACCTTAAAGTAAGCTCATTAAGGTCGTCATTGTATGAAGTAACAAAGTATTATGAAAGTAATACTGCTATAAGACTTCAAGGTAAGGGGGCTGTTCATATCAATAGTACAGCCATGTCAGTCAGTAGGTAACAAACAAAATAGCACTTAAATCAGATACAATAAGACACCTGATTCAATAGAGAAATCCACGAATCACGGGTTTTCAAAAGACTCTAAATATTTGATATTTTTCTTCCTTCGAATAGAATATAATTTTCGCCCAAAAGACGGAGGCAGATGTGATAGTATCTACGTGATTTGTGTGATCAATTTGGTTTATAGGGTTTTGGTAAAAGGAGCTGGGCCTTACATGAGCCAACTAGCGCCGTCAATATTAAAAAAAAATATATATTCCAATTTAATCAACATTATTAAAAAACCATGTACACAATCTTTATAAGGATAAACACTATTTTTTAATATACAATACATGGCATAATTGCGACAAGTAGTTCACAAATATGCATATGCGCTATGCGAAACGGAAATCTAAATGATACGATATCACTGTGCCTCTGTTGGAATAGAGCGTGCCACGGAATGGTGAGGTCCCTGGTTCGAATCCCGGTCGTAATGAAAAAATTTCTCCATTTATCATTGGAAGCATCTTCCAATATAATCAATTTTATTAAAAACGCTATGTACAAAATGTTTATTACGTTAAATACTATTTTTTTAAATGCATAATGTCAACGTGATTCAATTTCGCTAAGTTGTAGTTCGCATAATTGCGAAAAACGGCCGTTTTTGGCACATTTGAGAACTACAACTTAGCTTGTCGCAATTATGATATGTATTGTATATTGAAAAATAGTATTTATCATAATAAACATTTTCTAAAAAGCTTTTTTTTTTAATAAAAAAATATTTCTATTGGAAGATATTTTTTTAAGATTGGCAGCGCTAGTTGGCTCATGTCTTACTTAAACGCTCTTACACGAAAAGTGTACAGGAGAGTTTTTAAGGATGAGATTATCTTAAAAACTACTTGACCTATTGCAAGATGTCTTTCACTGTTAGTTGGATAATAGTTAACACTATGTATTGTGAAAGAATTATTAAATTCGGTCCAGTAGTTTTTGAGAAAATCACAACCTTACTGAGGCCCCTGTATACTTATCTGTTTTCGATTGTACCAACATCCTGTATGCAAATGTGAACGTTCCTGTTGTGCTACACCATGTATAAGCGTGCTTGTGTGTGAAATATGAAATTTAGATTAAAATATACCACCCTGTACATACAAGGTGATGTCAATCTAAGGTAGAAAGTCTGTATGTTTCGCTTACAATGTTGTACAGAGTTTTGTCTGTCTGTTTGTCCGGTGAGATGTTGCGAGAATTTTTTATAATATTAATTATGGATTTTTGTAAAAACAAATTCGTTAAGAATCATTCCAGATGTGACTTTGCAGTAAATTACTGTGTAATATGGCATTTCTGATATTTTATGTCAATTTTTTTTGATACGTTTTACGACTTCTGTCGAAAGAATTCTGACAGCTTCCCTTTTAAGAGAATTCGTTAATTCTTATCTTTCATACAAACCTCCTCAAGGTGTTCAACGCATCGCGTTTGGAACGAGGTTGTGGGAACGCAGCGCCAAATACCACAACCTCGTCCGCGGCCGCCCTCGTGGGCCCTTCTCGGGGGTCTACCCCTATACCTCCGCTTAAGGCGCCTCGGAACACAGAACGAGACGCCTTACAGCTCGGGACCTCTAAGAGGGCGCCGGACCCCCCGACCCGACGCCCGCAAGTCCCCGTTAGGGCGGCAGGCGGCGGACATACGCCCGTCGCCTGCGGCCCGCTCGCCGTCGGCGGATCGGGAGCGAGGCAGTATGTATTTGTATGAAAGATGGAAATTGAGGAATTGCCCGAGATTTTTTAACGTTTCTTTTTTAAGAATCGGTTTGACTGTCATATGTTCCGTTTGAAATTAATGCTCATTATCAGTCGATCTCGCTCGTGCAAAGCTAAAATGCTGTGTAAGAATGAGACAGACTGCTGCTTAAATCAACGGATCTATGACCTAACTTTTTATTATTATTAATAACCAAATAATCCTATGATCAGGGTGTACAATGTTTTTCTAACGTTGCTCGAACAATGTTTTACGAATGTTGCTCAGACAATGTTTTACGAATGTTGCTCAGACAATGTTTTACGAATGTTGCTCGAACAATGTTTTACGAATGTTGCCCAAGTTTGACGTTGATTCGATCGTGTCTGTGCCTTCAAGCCAAAATGACGTTATGTTTGCCCTACTGCGTAAAGGGGGGTGTTGTTTTTGCGTTGCGTTTGTATAAAATACTCTGAGAGATGCGTTGTAATTATGGACATTGTTAGATATAGAGTTTGTACTGAATGTGCTTGAGAATACTAAGGCGTATTGCTAAATTGTTTACTTTTTAATATAGGGGATTCATTATTTCTTAGACATTTTTTATAGTATATCTTTTAATATTGAACTCGTACAGTCGAAGACAGAGATAAGTATACAGAGGGTCTCAATAAAGTTGAGATTTTCTCAAAAACTACTGGACCGATTTTAATAATTCTATTACAGTTACGTAGTTTTAACTTTTACCTATCAAACAGTGAAAGAATTATTGCAATAGGTCAAGTAGTTTTTCTCCTGTACACCTTTCTCTGTGTTCCACCGTACGCCTATAATTTGACTACCAAATCGAAATTTTACTAAATCGGTATATGTATCAATATGAGGTCAAATGGGAATTACCGTATTACAAATTGAGGTCTCGATATTTCGGCATTGCAGCCATCATGGTCACGAGAAGACTTACAGCAAAGAAAATCTAATTAAATAAAATAATAAGGAAATAATATTCAAATTATTAAAAATTATTATTAAATCGTCTCGTGAACACGGTAATTGCTGTTTGATCTCATAATTATATTGAAAATTAATTAGTATATCCCCTCTAGAAAAGTCTATATTTCACGCGCATTCTCTGTAAACTTGTGTTTTTTTAAATAACGGATTACAAAATGTTTGTATGAATAAGACGCCTTGTGTACGGTACCGCTGTATGTTTGTATGTACATTGTATTTACCTGAGTTTGTATGGAAGATCACTACATACTGCATGGGTAATTATTACCTATATAAAGAATATTAGCAGTGCTTTAACCGCAGAGTACTGAATTATCAGTGCTACGTGGCTTTAACATATTTAATACTCTTCTCTACTAAGGTAACCATCTTTATTTTCATACCAAAGTCTTACTAATATTGTCTGAACAATGTTTTGCCATTGTTGTCCGAACAATGTTTTACGAACGTTGCTCAAACAATGTTTTACGACAGTTGGTCGAACAATGTTTTGCTACCGTTGCTCGAACAATGTTTTGCTACCGTTGCTCGAACAATGTTTTGCTACCGTTGCTCGAACAATGATTTACGACCGTTGCTCGAACAATGTTTTGCTACCGTTGCTCGAACAATGATTTACGACCGTTGCTCGAACAATGTTTAGCTACCGTTGCTCGAACAATGTTTTGCTACCGTTGCTCGAACAATGTAAGAATTCTTCGCAACCTTTACCTATGCAATATGCAGTGATCTGAAATATATTTAGAAGTATTTGTGAAATGAAAAGCCGGAACCAGGAAAACGTTAGGTTTTGTTGTATAATTAACATTTTTTTTTGTCATATTTCTAAAAGAAAACGCTAAATAAAAAATAACATTCGAAGTATAAAGTATTGACGATAATTATGACATAGTTCCATATTTTTTGTATTAGAAGCGTGTGTGTGAGTGAGATGACGAATTGCTAAAATTCAATTTCCAAAAGTATTTTAATAAGAAATGACAGAGTTCTACATTGTTGTACACAACATGAACATGTTTTTGTATTAGAACATGATGCTAAATTTCTTGCCGTGGGCTGGACTTGAACCTGCGACCTTGTCTCCGTGACACGCTCTTACCAACTGAGCCACCACAGGCCACGTCCACCGAAAATCTTCATCGCTTTATACATACTTAAAGGGTATGTTACGCAACTCAATCTATCTACTTTTGTATAAAAAGTATTATATAAGTTCTGTGAAATACTTTTTATACAATAAGTATATGTTGCTACAATAATTTTTTTTTGTTGCCTACCTGTTAGGATTGTAGAAAACCCATTTTTAAATCAAGTCTTCCTGTTTTTTTATAAACTAAATTACAGAGTTTGAAGAGCTCTTAGCATTCATTTAATAAACAATTCATATTACTTATCGAAGTTACTTCAATATAATAATTATATACATATACCGAAGCCGAAATCAAGTGACTTATTTTGTAAACAAAAACTAGCCTAGCCTACTAACATTTTAAGCTGTTCTGTGATTATTGCATAGTTATTTTCACATTATCAGATCGGATCACTTTATATTCACAATGATGGACAGGTTCGATCAATCAGTTCCTTCAGTGTTACATCACAACAGGTAATTAGACGATCATATTTGTTTACAAAATAAGTCACTTGATTTGGGTTTCGATATACTTAGGTATATTTTGCCAAAAGATGCTTATATTGAAATATTTTCTACGACTGTAGTTTGAGTATACTTGACAGTAATATGTTTTCTTTGTTCAAACTTTCTCTGTATTTTTGTATGGAAATTGGTTTATTATAATATCATGTTGAAAATTCTATGTATTGGTCTTGGTTAAAGTCAAAAAAAGAAAGTCAAATTTCTTTATTGCAAGTAAGCACGTTGAGTACATTTTTGCACGTCAATATATTTTTTGGAATTTACATTTACACCACTTTGCAAGGAAAAGGTGCCAACGCTGAGGAGAAAAAGTGGCAAAAAACTCTCAGCAACACATCTTTTAAAACAATGATTAGTTAATAACTATACAGTACGTAACTATTACTATTGTTAGTAAGTTTATCCCTCATGCGGAACCGGCGACACACACCATTATTTTTAATTAACTGTAATAATGTATGCCTCTGTCATTTTGTTTCATATTTGCCACTCGCAACTTTTAAATTATTCATTTAGTTATCTGTAACGGCTTTTAATAATCTAAGCGACTAATTTTTTTTTCCTTTTTACCATTTTATCATTTTTATACTTATTGATGTAATTGTAAGATCTTGTGAACGGATTACAATGCTATAAATATAATAATATAAGCCTTTATATATATTTTCTAGTTATTTTAGTTTACAATAGAGTTAAATTAAAGACGAGTTTTTTTTAATTTTCTATTTTTTTTTAAATAATACATTTGAAGAATCTCATTGTTTAATTGTTTAAATTATCATGTATGTATTTTCGTCTACGCATGTCTTTTTTCCGGGCCAGATTCGTGCATTTATAAATTAAATTATATTTGCTTTAATAAATAACAATTTTAAGTTATTTCTCTCTCGCTTACTCTATTTATGTGAAAAATTATAGATTATATTTAAAGTACAATTCTCGCATTTCCACTAAATATACCTTAGGACATATCATAGCCAGTCCAATTTATTTAAAAAAAAAATCATATCTTCTGATGTAAGCCATACACGCTACGGTCTACCGGAGAGGTGTACCTGCACAGGTATGCCTGCGCAGGTAGACCGGAACGTATGTGGGAATAGACCTGTGCAGTTTTTGAACCTGCGCAGGCGACTGGCGAAAGATCGAAAATCAATTCTTTCGAGTGACACCGTACGGTGTACCTGTGACCGCTCCGGTACACCGGAACCGGTATACAGGCGGTTTTTTCGTAACACCATCTCTAGGAACCCCTTAAGGGCCTTCCATGAGCCAACTAGCGCCGCCAATCTTGAAAAAATAATATCTTCCAATTTAATAAATTTTATTAAAAAAGCTATTTACAAAATGTTTATTACGAAAAATACTATTTTTCAATTTACAATACATGGCATAATTGCGACAAGCTAAGTTGTGTCACAAATGTGCCAAAAACGGCCGTTTTTCGCAATTATGCAAACTACAACTTACCGAAATTGAATCACATTGTAAATAAGCATTTAAAAAATAGTATTTATCGTAATAAACATTTTGTAAATAGCTTTTTTAATAAAATTGATTATATTGGAAGATATTATTTTTTTAAGATTGGCGGCGCTCATGGAAGGCTCTTAATGGCAAATACTATGGGCTTTTGTCCGTGCTTATTTCTGTTGGATCATGTGTAATATATACGTTAATTTCTAGAAAATTGTAATCTGTTCACAAGATTTAATTGTTTCACATACATGCCTATTAAAAATATTTGACTTTCGGAACCGGTTGAAATACTCTACTTTTGAGAGGGTACTACTGGTAAAAGACTTACTGATAGTAAAATGTTCCTAGTAAGACTATCAGATAAGACTACTAGGAACGTCTAGGCCTTTTTTTGTAAACCTATAAATTGTCCCACTGCTGGGCAAAGGTCTCCCCCCTCCTCTTCCATCCATCCCTGTCCTGAGCCTCTTCCAGCCACCCATCCCTGTATCTAACGATATCGTCTCTCCACCTACGCCGAGGTCTGCCCCGACGCCGGCGACCGTCCGATGGCACCCATTCTGTGCCAGTCCGGGCCCCTCGGTCCGGCTGCATGCGGCACGTGGAGCGAGCGAAGTTTGTCCAATCGTGTATCGGTATTCATCAGTCTCTAAATAAACACCCAAAGATGGCTATATATTTTTTTCAGACGTTTAATTTTAGTAGTTAGTGCCGTAGCCTTAGTAGAACTGAAAATACGCGCATACGAAGGCTTAAGTGTAATTCTAACGCGGCCACGTACTAACCTAATCCTAGGCGCAACTGTCACTGTCACTTATGTGGAGCATTGCGTATGAGTGAAAGGGACGCCTCGCTCGCTTAGCGACGTTTGAACTTAGCTTGCGCGTTAATAAATAATTAAACTATAATCCGCATAATTATATCTACATTTTTATGGGCTGTATGTGAAACAAATATTATATAGATGTATACGGGGTTTCAAATTATGATGTTGAATAAACATGTTTATACTTAATTTCGCCATTCAGTATGTTATTTTTAATTATGACTATAAAAAAATTTCGTTACTAATTTTAATTTGAATATTAGATAAGAAGTTGTTCTTTAAGAGCCCTCCATGAGCCAACTAGCGCCGCCAATCTTAAAAAAATAATATCTTCCAATATAATCAATTTTATTAAAAAAGCTATTTACAAAATGTTTATTACGATAAATACTATTTTTTAAATGCTTATTTATAACGTGATTCAGTTTCGGTAAGTTGTAGTTCGCATAATTGCGAAAAACGGCCGTTTTTGGCACATTTGTGAACAACTTTGCTTGTCGCAATTATGCCATGTATTGTATATTGAAAAATAAACATTTTGTAAATAGCATTTTTAATAAAATTGATTAAATTGGAAGATATTATTTTTTCAAGATTGGCGGCGCTAGTTGGCTCATGGAAGGCCCGCTATTATTGAAAATAGTTACATAACAAGGCTTGTGTTATATAGCAGTTATTTGAACCACTTTATACAAAAAAATTGTCATTTATGGTTGGTATGCTTGACAAAATATTCGTCTTTTTTGTATGTACGTCAAGTATTTGACAAATACGACAAACATCCAATAGCGAGTGCCACCATAAAATGTGAGGTGGTCAACTCAGCCAGGTACTGGATGAATCGACCACTAACAATTTTAAAAGGTGGCATCTCATCCATGGGTGTGATTTTTAAAGGATGAGTTGCCACTTTAATTTTTTTAAAGATAATTATGTATTAAGATTTTTTTTAACATTATAATTGTATTACCCTGTATGCATAAGTCAGTGCATTTATATAATTATAACCGCTTGTCGAGTGCGAGTGTTTCCGTGTCAAATACCCGAGTTGTATGTAATTACAATTATTAATTATTGAATATAATTATTAATGTACGATAGTTATGAATAAAAATGATTTTTAAGCCTTTATTTTGACTTGTGATTTATCAAACTCTAATCATTTATTGCTTTCGTCATCATCATCAGTCCGTATCAGTCCACTGCTGGACGTAGACCTCTCACAAAGCACGCCACTCAACGTGACTCAACCCGATTCTCGGCCCTCTGCATCCAACCTCTTACTGCTCGGGCACAGACTTTCCCTTACATCGAGGGAGCTCGGGTCATGATCCACCACGCGGGCCCAGTGCAGATTGGCGGATTACACATGTCTTAGATTTTTTTCTACGGTTTGCAGGCTTCATCACGATGTTTTACTTCGCCGTTTTGAGGGTACTCGGTAAATGTACGTAAGTTTTTCCTTCGAAAAATCGAGGTAAACTTATTGGTACATGGCTGCCCTGGCTGGGAATCGAACCTGGGACCTCCGTATCGCAAGTCCATTGACCCAACCACTGAGCCACCGAGCTCTCTTACTACTTTACTATGGTTTAAATATTCTTTGTTACAATATTTACCACGCCATGGCACCCTGTGATGGGCACAACAATAGGTATTGAAATAGTTTTATCTTTCCATTTATAGAGATTTATAGCTTTAAAATTTCGTATAAGTAACATTAATAATTAAAAAAAAAAATTCAAATAATAAATAAATAAATTCTCTAATTCATTAATAATTTACTAAAACTAACCCACATATTTAAATTATTGGCGAAAACTTGTAAATGGCTTAGTTTTTAACTTTAGTTTATAACCCATATTACACACATAAAAGCTGTAAGTTTTCCTATCAAATAAAAATAAATAAAATAAATAAATGAAGGTAACCAATATGTTGTTGACCAGAGACTATGCAGGTTGTAACCAAGCGTAGTAAGCCGAAAGGGAGGTGTTCAATATCGACAACTGAACAACGATATTAGATAGATACAAGGGCGTCGCCAGCTTATGACTAAGGGGGGGGGGGGGGGGGGGGGGGCAATGGGGCAATATTGTGGAGGATAAAAAATATGAACGCCTGGTACAGTCGAGAGCATGCAATACTTTCCACAATATACATTAAACCTTTGTGAATTTATTTACGTTTTGTGTTTTGTCATGCGATGCGGAATTTTGCTCGCACGGCCTTAGTTAGGACTTTGGTCGATTTGCGGCTAGCTGCATTTGATCTCTAGGGGGGGGGGGGGGGGGGCAACTGCCCCCCCCTTGGCGACGCCCTTGGATAAAACATTTATTCGTTTCTGCAACACACTACAATACATACAAAAAAGAAGGTACAAACATGGAGAACAGATAGGTATATACACTAAGGAAAGTAACATGAAGTGTTTTAGGTACATACTGTCTGTGTGTCGCAGTAATGAAAGGGCGCTGACTCAGCATGTTGCTGCGCGCGCGCACAAACGTATATATTCGCATTTTTATTTACTTTTCAAAGATGTATCGATGATCTGATCATCATGAAACAGGAAAATATATATTTCAAGCTTTACATCAACAAACAAAAACAACTTCTACTGTTTTAATTAGTCATAGCACAAAGTTAAAAGAAATTACTATTTGAAACTCGCAAAACATTGCGAAATATGGTCCAAAAGCAGTGCGTCAATTTTACATTATTGAAACAGGTGAATAAATAACATAAATTATCTTTTCATACGTTTCTAGAAACAATTGTTATTAATTATAGTGACATTTGTTTTAAGTACAGTGGTTTTAAATACGTAAATTCGATCAGTCGTGTTTAAACTGCAGTCAATATGATATTCAAAGTTATTTTGTTAGTTTTAGGAACGGCTCTGCCTGCTTTGAGTGGTGAGTATCTATATCTTTGTTATTATTGTAAAATAATTAAAGAACTTGATAAATAGGTCAAATAAAGCCTGTCAATATACAATACATGGCATAATTGCGACAAGCTAAGTTTGTAGTTCACAAATGTGGCAAAAACGGCCGTTTTTCGCAATTATGCGAACTACAACTTACCGACATTGAATCACGTTATAAATAAGCATTTAAAAATAGTATTTATCGTAATAAACATTTTGTAAATAGCTTTTTTAATAAAATTGATTATATTGGAAGATATTATTTTTTTAAGATTGGCGGCGCTAGTTGGCTCTATGAAGGCCCTTAACGATATATAGCTTTCAGTTTCCACGATCCTGACACATTAATACTCAATATAGGTATTTATTGCATTCCATAAGTTATAATACAGATGTTCACATACTGCAACTATTTATTTTAAATAATTACAGGACTAATAATAACAAACTAATAATAAAAAAATAAAGATAAAAAACCTGCCCCAGGTAGGCAGCGTGCCCAAAAGGCTGGCAGCGTTGCCCCGCTGTATCGCGAGGCTGATACGTTGTGCGAAGTAGCTGCCAGCCTTTTGGTCACGCGATGCCTCGACCAGGCGCCGCGATATTTCCCTAGCGATGCGGTGTGCTCCCGGCCCCCATGGTCCCAGCGTCTCCACCCCAAACGGCTCAAACATGTAGCCATCGCCGATAGCTGCATATTTGCGCCGTTTGAGGTTTTCGGCTGTGGTGGCCGCAGCCCTTTACGTTACACCCTGTATATAAACGATATCACTCACTTATATTGTTGAAGTCGGCAATTAGACCGACAGTGACCAAAAGACCGTCGAAATCGGTCGAAACTGCCGGTCTAATTGCCGACTTCAACAATATAAGTGAGTGATATCCGTTTATATACAGGGTGTAACGTAAAGGGTATAAGAAACCGAAAGGAGGGTGTTCAGTATCGGTAACTGAACAACTTTTGTTCTACGACTTTTCGATTTTCGGGAATATATTTTTTGACTTTACATACATATCGCACCGGTCAGCTGATCGATTTGTATGATACATTAATTTATTTTTATTTTTTATTCGAAAAGTCATTAATTCAACTTTTTTTTAGCTTCAATCAGCACATCATCAAAATACGTCCGTCCATGTCACCTCGATGACTTAGTCTGCATCGGCGACAACCTCGCAGCTAACTCGCAATGCAACAAGAACGTGCGGGGTTCGCTTCCCAGCGAGTACACCCTCAACAACTTCAGATTCGAGACGCCGTTCTTCAATTCTTCATTCGTTGAGAACCAAGTTATAATCAGAAACCATGATAAGTGTGTCGTTTCGGAGTTTTTGTAAGTATTTTTCTATTATTTTAGGGATTTTTTGAACTAAAGTAATTAAAGTAAGGAAAACTGCAATATTTTGGTCACAAAATAAGTTTTTTTCATGAGAATGTAATTCGCTTCGTTGAAGACTTGCACTTGGTCCTTTAAAACATCGTAAGTCCTCTTCAAGTGGCTTCGGTGGATCAATAGTTGGGTCAATTGTCTTGCGATACGGAGGTCCCAGGTTCGATTCCCAGCCAGGGCAACCATGTACCAATGAGTTACCCTCGGTTTTTTAGACTGAAAAACTTACGTACCGAGTGCTCTCAAAACGGTGAAGGAAAACATCGTGGTAAAACCTGCATGCCGTAGAAAAAAAAATATCTAAGGCATGTGAAACCCGCCAATCCGCGCTGGGACCGCGTGGTGAATTATGGCCCCAGCGCCCTCGATGTAAGGGAAGGTCTGTGCCCGAGCAGTGGGGACATATAAATAGACTGATGATGATGATGAGACCGCACACCCCAATCTGTTGCCAGCTTCAATACGGAGGCTGACAGCGGTGTGCTGGCCATCGACTGTCCTCGCCTGGACTTTGAAGCCAACCGGACCCTCATCCAGCACAGGAGCCTGCTCGAGGACACGGAGTACAACTACAATATACGGGGAGAGTACCGTGAGTATACTGGACACTTGGAGACAGAAAGATTGAACGAAAGAAAGAAGGAAAGGAAAGATAGGAACCCTTTCCTATCTTTCGAGAGGAAGAGGAGAGAGAGGAAGGAGAGGGAAGAAATGATTATATTGTAGATATTTAGTTTATTTAGCATTTTAAATACTTACCAAAGGATCAGCCTAGCGATCCCGAGGGTTAATGCCGCCAGCATTTTGGGCACGTTGCCGGACAGCGGGGATCGGTTGAACTATCTGTAATGCTAAGTCATTCAGATAGTTCAACCGACCTATTGTACATATAGTTCTTTGCGCTCGCATCACCCAGCCATGTGATTTGATATATAATTAATCAATATGTACAAACATATAATATGTAAGAAACGTGACGTAACCAAGTGTTCCATAGTGTACCTAAGCCCGAATAAATGAGTATGAGTATTAGTTTAGTTTATATATTTTTTTTAGGTTAATATTATAATAGTTATTTCTAATTTTTATTATTGTTATATGAATAAATATATTTACCTCACGTATCATATTTAAATAATAGTTCAATAATTTATAATTGTTCTTTATTTAATGATATTTAATATTAAACTATTTATTTATCACAATTTAAGTCATTTTATGATATGTTTGCACTCGCTACGCTATTTTCTTTCAAAATCTCCATCACCCGAAGGTTGCCTGGAAGAAATCTCTTAAAGCGATAAGCGATGTACACTAGCTAATTTTGTTCAAGGCAACGATTGATGTTTTAAGTTTAAGAGTCATTATTTTAAAAAATTAAGCTACGATTCTACGGACTCTTGGGCCGTGCTCTTTTTAGATTTGTTTTTATTAGTTAGGTTTCTTAATACTGTTTCTACACACTCCTAACCACTACAATACTGATACTAAATTATGCTAAAGTTATTTTTTTTTCTTATTCTCTCATGCATTTTTTTTAAATATACAAATAAGGGTCATCATTAACGTATCTTGTGTTGTCAGCCCTGGTCCGACTGACGACGACTCTGCCGCGCGCGAACGCCCTGGACCTCTGCTCCACCTTCACCTTCGCTGACGTCACCGCCCTGCCTATCTTCAAGGTGGATCCCAATAGTAAGTATTCGCAAGGCTTTTGAAAATATTTTTGATAATTTTTATTTTAATGTCTACAGTGGTTATGTAGTAAATCTTTATTTTAAACACAAAAGACAGTAAATATGCAAATAAAAACTATAAATAAAAAGTAGGGGTTTGTGTTTAATATCACGTTAAATTAGAAAATGTTCGCGAATGACAGTATGGTGAATTTATTGGATAATTTGAGCAAGATCTGAAGTTTCAAGCTTTTATCAAGAGTTCCCGCTCCGAGCTCGGGAGTGAACGTGACTGTCGAGCTGCTTCGTCCAGAGTGACGACGCTACGGCGTCTCCTCAGGATGAAGATAGAAGACTAAGGCCCGTATTAATAAATCACTCTCAGCTCAAAAGTCAATCATGAGAACGAACTCAAGATTTCGTTCCTATTAATAAACGTAACTTAGGTGCGCGTTTAGGAATCGGGTATCACGCGTGAGTAACGCCGTATTAATAAACAAAACTCAGTTCTCAAGAGAACTGTCAAACTCACACTTGAGAACGTATTTGCTGACGAACCGCGACGTTTACTTGAGTTCTTCCACTTGAGAAAGATATCACGTGATACGCCCTCAAGATTGGTTTATTAATAAATGACGTACTTCAGATGGTGGTTACGTCTTGAGAGTGTATCAGCTGAATTCGCTCTTGAGGGCGGGTTTGAGCTTAGATTATTAATACGGGCCTATGATATATTGAATATTCTATAATATTGTCCTAGAGTTAACAAAAGTCAGTCTAGGCAGCTCCCAGATCCTAAACCTCCTTCTCTTGCAGACAAGCCGACGGCCAACTACCTGTCCCGAGACCTCACTGTCCTCAACGTGTATGAAAGAGAAACCTTCCACTACCGCGCTCCCTCACTCTTCAGATATTTCGTCAACTCATTCATTTGCGATTTCGGCTGCAACTTCTAAGGAAGAAGAACTATACGTACGGTGGAACACAGAGAAATGTGTACAGGAGAGTTTTTAAGGTTGAGGTTTTCTCAAAAACTACTTGACCTATTGCAAAAATTATTTCACTGTTTGATAGATAAAAGTTAAAACTATGTAACTGTAAAAGAATTGTGAAAAAAGAAAGGAGAAAATCTCAACCTTATTGAGGTCCCCTGTATACTTATCTCTGTCGTCGGCTGTACCAATCTTTTTAAACGCATTTTTATAGCTAAGGTTCAGTTACCGATACTAAATCGACCTGCAAACGATCAATTTAGACACTATTTCATATTTTGTAAAATATATTTTGAAAATCTGTATATCTCTTGAACATTGCTCTTTAATTTTGAATAAAACGATATTATTAAATTCTTTTCGACTTTTATTTCAATGAGGAAGGTAGATAAAGATAAGATAAATATTCTTTATTGCAAAAATAAAATAAAAAAAAGTATTACACAAAAGAAATTGGCTAATACAGTTAGTATTACAATTGGCGGTCTTATCGCTCAAAGCGATCTCTTCCAGACAACCTTTGGGTAGAGAATTCGGCGTATGAATAGGTAGCTACGTTATTCGAGACTAAGTACAATCAATTTAGTACAACTGAATTTTTCAATAATGGAATTTCACAAATATACTAAAACATATTCTCAAGTTTTCAAAATTATCGGAATAGCATTATTAATCCGTGCCTCAAAAGAAAGAAGGAACCCTTATAGGATCACTTTGTTATCCGTGTGTCAAGACCTATATCTCAGAAACGCGTGGACGGATCAAGTTGAAATTAATACCAAATACTCAGGTCTGCAGCCTCATGCAGCCGTGAAAAAATCAAACTTCTACGTCAACGCAATCAAAAGATATGGCCGTTTATGTCACATTTTATCGTATATTTACCTTGACTAGAATCATGAAATTTGCCAAGAAGATAGGTCTTACAGCACAAGTAAAGGAAAAAATCAGAAAACTGCAAATTTGAAATTACATTTCCCCTAAAATATATATTTTTTTTCTTTTTACAAACATATTAAGTTGCGTTGCACGGAAGCCTCGGTGCGCGAGTCCGATTCGCAATTGGCCGGTTTTTTTAATTATACCGACAAGGATACTCCACACAAACCGGCAAGAAATCGTCTACACTGTCACAGTATTGAAGCATAGGGATAGCGCAGTACGGCCAACGCCGTCTTGGCCTATGGCATGCACAATGATAATCTAAATCACCGTCTCTTTCACCATCCATTTCTTGAGGAGCTGCCAGTTTGTGACCCTCATATTCTTGAGAACTTTGTACTTCAGCCGTAGATGCAGATACTCTGGTCCTAGCATTGAAAAAATCAGGACTAGATCTTACAGAAGGAACTGTTTGATTCACTCCTATTCTTGTTGGACTTTGTACAAGAATCTGAGGGATTTCAGCTTTAGCTGGATGAGTGAAGATAGGAGTTGAGGGTTGAAGACTGGGTCTAACAGATATCCTTGTAACATTTAAACCATCAGGTTGAGTTACTGGTCTCCAATTTTCATTCATACCAAGTCTCGAATTCTGATTAGACTGTGGTACTAAATACAATGGGCCAGGGACGTTAAAATTTCTGGAATCCAAAGTTATGTGTCTTTGTTCAGGAGTATAGCCGAATTCAGTTGAAGGAGGCATTTGGTAGTTTTGTTGAATTTCTGCCATTGATCGTCTAGCGGTTGCGTTAGGAGGTAAGCCGGACATTATCCTATGATTTTCAACTGTGTTATAATTTCCAGAAAGTGGTTGGTGAATGAGAGCAACAGCTTGCTGAGTCGGCTGCCCGACTGATCCTAAAGACGTTGTATTCCAAGGTTCAACATAGCCCCCGGAATTGTGGTAATATTGTCCAGTCGTAGGAATCGCAGCTTGACCTGAATTGATGTCAGAATACCTTTGACTTGGAGCGTAAGGAGGTCTCGAATTTTCATGTGGACTCTGCGTCAAAGGAGCGACTCTTTGGCCTAAACCTGAATAATCTACAGTTGATTGATCTAAACTAGTTTGAAGAGTCATTGGATTAAACATATCTTCTCTTCTATTCGATCTACATTCAGGACCACAGTATCTTGACTCCTGAGGTAAAGATCCAGTCGAATTAATAGTATGAAAAGCATTGTTATCTGGTGGTTGTCCAATAAATGGTCTGAACGATGAATTTACTGTTTCTGGATATTGTCTAAGTGGACTCGAAGATCTTGAAGATAGTGGAGTAACTATAGGTTGAAGGAAAACTTGACCGTTAGGACTTATTATGGTCTGCCATTGAACACCTTCAGGGTTAACTCCTGCAGAAATGGATTGGTTGTAAGTGGCTCCTAGATTTTCATTGGGTACTCCAACAGGACCGCTGTATCTACGCTGTACGTTTGGAGTATTGTTAGGAGTGTCGAATTCATTAATTTGGTGTAATGAACTATAAGCTTGGTTACCGTCATTCGAAACTCTGGTTTTTGGAGAAGGTGCTTTTCTAGTACTTTCATTTTGTTTCAATTTATTGATAAAGTCATCAATTTGTTCTGGGCTTGCCTCTCTGTCTAGTTTTCTAAGAGACTTTGCAATTTCACCTTTCATTTTATGTTCATTTTCAAATGTATGACCAGTATCTTCAATGTCGGTAAGTTCCTTCGCTAGACTTCTCCGCGTTTCATTACGAAGTTCTTGTTCTACAGGAAAATCTTTTAGAAAACCAATTTCATTGAAAAAGTCGTCGACTTCATTTTTCATCCTTATTTCTTGCACTTCTTCTTTTAGTACTACTTCGCTTGGTTCTGGAACTTTAGACATTTCGCTTATTAGTTGATTTCCTTTCATCATAGGATCTACTGAACTATCTGAATCATTCTTATCTTCAACTACTAAAAGGTATTTTAACGTTGCTTCATGAATTTTTCCTTTAGGTAGCAATTGGGCTTCATCATCGCCTAAATTATAAACGTATTCAACAAAATTATCAACTATTTCCTCTTTTGCATTATTTATTAGAGCGGCTTCATCAGCAGTTGTAGCCTTGGGTTCTTCTAAAGTTTTAGTAAGAGTATCTCTTAACTCTTGTTTATATTCGTGTCTTGAACTCCCTTCTCTTATCAGAGGTTTAATAGATTTCATTGCTTCCTTAAGATGATATTTCATGGTGTCTTTACTCGCTTGAAGAGCAGCACTTTGAGGTAAGTTATAAAACCAATTTTCTATTTCATTATCTAGTAACTCATCGTACAGTATATCGTTATTAAAGGCTTCAGGGTGACTGTTAAGTTCGCTAATTTTCACAGTTATTTTGGTTATAAGGTCATCTCTTATAGCTCTATTAGTTTGTTCCTCTTGACACGTATTAGCGTGTAACGGTAGTTTGTTACACCAAGATTCTACAGTTTCTAGAATAATATCAGCGGGCCTTTTCTGAACAAATTGTTCTTGATGTTGTGACGAGGACGTAAGAGTCACCCATTTCTTTCTTCCAGTATTAGAGACACCAGAATCAGCTTTACATAAGCACTTCTTGGCTTGGCATTTACATTTATTTCTTGTACACGTATTTTTATTATCATCCCCTATAACAATTGGATTTTCTGATGCAGTGACACATTTTCTATCCTCAGTAGTGGATTTTAATCGATTTAGTAATACTTCTGCAAAATTTCCAATATTTCTTTCTTGAGCAGACTGGATAGGAAGCTTTCCGAGCCATTTCACTATTTCGTTGTGAATTTTGTTGTCAGAATTGGATTCATTGGTTTCAATTTCATGTATGCGTTTGGCTAACGTTTTCAATATTTGGTCCCATTCCAGTAACTCAGCGACTCCGTTTGGTTCACGTAAAGGTAGCTCATCAAACCATAAGTCTACTTCAGCTCTGGTTTTAACTTCTTCTACTTCGTCTCTTATTGCATTTTCGCTGGGAATTGGAACTTTAAAAAGCGTACTATAAAGTTCATTGTAAAGTTGTTCTTTAGTCAATACGACAGCATTTCTATTTTGAGAACTTTGGTAATACTTATCAATATCATTCTGTATTCGCTTTGTATATTTTAGTTTTACTGCCTCTTCTCCGTGATCGAGGTTATCTAATATGAACTTTTCTGCCAAGCGGTGTTTGTATATTTGGAACTCTGGATCATCGTGATGTGGTTTCTGTATTGGGTTTGGCATCGACGTTTCGATTGTACTTTCAAGTTTTTGTTCATATATTTCTCCAGCATCAATTTCTTTAATCACGTTTTTAGCTAGCATCACGTCTTCTAGCAGTTCATATTTTAAGTCGTCTTTATCACCTATAAGTTTAAGTTCTCGAGGTATATTATGAAGTTGTAAGTCTACTTCATCAGAAAGTACGTATCTAAAAGAATGATCATCATTGTAAATTATAGGATTATCATTTAATTCTCCTACTTTTTGGAACAATTTTGTGGCAATATTACTCTTAACAGTTTCAACTGCCTCCTCCTTTCCTTCGATTGGAAGATCATTTGACCAATTCTCAATAATTTCAACTATTAATCCTTTAGGATCATTACATTTCTGTTTCATGCATTCTGATTTTCTGCAGCATTTTCTCTTCTTAGATTTTGAAGAACTTCTCCGACACTCTATTATGCACTGAAGTTGTGATATCTGTGACTGGCCACCATTCCTTCGCTTTTTCTCGTCATTAACGTTGTTAATCCTATTCATAAGCTGCTGCGTTGCAATAGGTATGTCAAGTTCTTTAATACAATCAAGTGAAAGTTTCATAATCCATTTAGTAATGTAATTTACTAAGTTAGTATCAGCGTGAGTGTCATTTAGATTTGCGGATTTCTTTTGATCCCTTTCAGAAATCCTCTCAGATAGATCGCTTATCATTTTAGCTTTTATATTAGGATTGGCTAATTCTATGAATGATAGATTTTTAAGCCATTCAGAAATTTCTTTAGCATATCCTAGTTCGTAACTAAAACGTTTCATAGTTTCTTCTGTCAATGGTACGTTAGTTGTCAAAGTAGTAGAAAGGTTTGCTGTCAAAGTTGCATCCTGGGCTAGCCTCAATAATCTCTCAGTCAGTTCCTTCGACATTTTATCTAAGCGTTCCTTTTCTCTCGATTTTACAATCTTGTTCAACCAATTGCCTATATCGCTAGTAATTTGTTCATCCGGTTCTTTATTTATCAGAAGCCGTTGTAACTTCTGAGCAAGGTCCTCAACTCCGTTATTTTGAACACTTTTGTCGTAGTTCGAGTAAATTTCAGAAGGTTGTTCATTCATCCACATAAATATTTCATCTTTTAGAACATCTCTAGTATTCACTTTAAGATATTCTGTCGATGCATCTCCTTGATGTTTCAGAAATTCCATACATTGTCGAGAGCCAAGTTGAGATCCTCTCATGTCAGGGATGGGTATTTGCTTCAGTCTGATCATCAGATCTCTTATTTGAGGTTCAGCTAGATTCAGATCTTCGAATACATCTAATTTGAATAACCACCTATAAATGAAATATTTCCAAAACTTTTCTTTATCTATGTTTGGGTTCAGGGTTATTTGTTCTGATTTATTTTGGTCCATAATATCACCAGCTAGATCTACAATAATAGTTTCTTTAAAGTTTTTATCTAACGATGAATTAAACTGTTCTGGAAGCTTATTCATCCAACTCCTTATAAGATCTGATAGATGATTAACATAAGACCTTTCTTCCGAGGTCAGTTTCGATATATCTCGGTTAACAACATCTGTTTGTTTCTTTGGAGTAGAAGTTAGAGACGAAATAAATGATGGTCCTGATATATCAAGTTCTGACTTATAAACGGACAAACAAGGCTTAATCAAAGTCTTGGTAGGATTAGTACTAAGAGTTTTCCCAGTTGATTCTTGTTTAATAATATCTTTCACTTTTTCTAGGATGCAATCTACTATTTTTAATATATCTGCTGCAGATAGTTCTTCTGCACTTTGTAAAATGTTAACGATGTTATTTCTGACACATCTGTCGTTTCCAAAACACAGTGATTCAAAGTTTCTTATTAGCACTTCCGTTATTTCATTTTCAACATCTTTTGGATTTGTTACAGCTGTATTTTCTAAACAATACCTGATATCATCATGGATATAATTCTTAAAATTTATTTTAGTAAATTTGTCACAAGTATTTGCTTCTGCGGAAGATTTTATACTTGAACTATTCACATTTTCTAATCTAGTTTGAATGCTAAGTAGTCTTTTAGCTAATTCCTCGGCAAATCTGATCAGTCGAACTCTTTGGTTTTTACTACAACTAATACAAATAGGCAGCCCGTCTAATATTTCAACAATTTTTGCTTTGAGAATTATTCTATTGGCAGCATTGTATGGTTTCTTCAAATATGGTGCTAGGCGACTGGCAAGAATGCCTACAACGTCTATCTTAGTGACCACCTGTTTCTCATCACGTTTTATGAAATTTAATTCATCTAACCAAGACGATATTTCATGTTCCATTTCACGTTTCAATAAACTACAAGATTCTTTACATGCTCCTTGAGATTTTGATTCCATTTTCATTCTTTTCATGTCACAAATATAGTCACTACTTATTGTACATTTGATAGAATGGTTACTTTTCGACTTATTTCTAGGAACAGAAGAACACCTATTTCTTGCGTTGAAGTTATTACATTTCCTGTTACATAACCATTTGTCGTTAATATCTTTAAGTCTTTTCATTAGAGTCTCACAAAGATTTTGTTTAAAAGGTTGATGGTCACATTTGTCGCTTGGGTACATAACATTTAAGGTATCTAAGCATTTATTTATATGACTTCTAAGTACGTCTTCATAAACTTCAGTTTGGTTATCTTTAGATAGTTCTATAATATTATTTATAAAATGGTTTGTAATATTTTGAGTATCGATTAAAGCGTGGTTAGAATCTTGATATAAAGGTACATTATTCAACCATTCTTTGACTTCTTCTTTTACGTTTTCTTCATAGCTATAGGATATACGTTTTGGGACTAAACATTCTCGAGTTTCTGTATTAACTAAGGGTATAGAGTGTGAGCTGTCATTTCTGTAACTGTTTGTGGTTTTACAAGTTCTTTTTGGAGTAACTAGTGCAGAACACTCTGCTTCACATTGACTTATAGGTTCTTTATTTTGTTTGCTTTTAGTATCATATCTGTTTGGATACTTATCAAAATTTCTATGTGATATTGAAGGATTACGTTCATAACACCGTTTAGCATGTTCCATTGTATGCTTACTCTCAGTTCGTGGTATTGAAGATTCTGTAACATCATCTGGTTTACAACTTCTAGTAGAAGGTTTAGTGTATCTTTGAGGACTTTTACAAGAATTTCTACCTGAATAGTTATTTGTTTGAGTTATTGAATAACTGCGTCCATCATTTATGTTATCATTATTAGTATTTCTATTTAAATGTGAATCATAACGAGATGTTGAATAATTTGATTCTGCATCTTGTTTGCAGCAATGTTTATTTGAATATTTATGTTTAGGGTCATCATCTAATTTATAACTTGCATTTGAATATTTATCTGCGCTACGCTGTCGTTTGTAACTCTTTTTATTGCGATCTTTATTTATATCTTGATTTTTGTTGTATTTAGACTCTATATTAATAGTTAGATTGCCGAGATCAGCAAAGGTCAGTTTAGTTTGTGCTGTGTTATTTTTGTTACTTGAAGAATCTCTTGTACTTCTCAAACGACTTGGATCTCTAAAAGGGCTTCTGGAATGCAATGGAGTTTGTTCGCTCTGAAAATTAAACAATCTTATAACATAATCAACAGTCCATGAAACACTGTGTGAATGTGACTCACTGGCTAGGAAGCGAATGAGTCTCCTGGGGCCGGCCTATCGGGAACCAGAGGGATTGAGTTATATCTTTAGGGAGGAGGAAGGAGCATAAAGGAAAGGGGAGAGCACAAAAGATCCCAATGGTTCGAAATGCCGCCACAATGACAGACTATCATGATAAGATAAGTACATACAGCCTGATCTTGGAACTGATTCCGAAGGCCAATGGAGTCCATCTGAAGAGGGTGTGAGGATGAATAATCATGATGCTGCCCCTGATGCTTTGCGAGACGCTCTCTTAGGGATGGACATTCCAAAGGATCACATGACTGGAAAAATAAATAGAAAAAATTATGAGGATGATGTAGAAAAGGATGAATGATGTAGTAAAGCAGCTTAAGTCTTAAAATAGAAATAAACTGAGCAATCTTACATAAGTACTCCTAATCTTGTCAATGTAACTTTTCAAATTACTTATATATCTGACATCTACGTCTCTTGTTCTCTCTCTGCGTCTGGATCTCCTAACTTCTTCCCTAAACTCTTTCAACTCTGCTACACATTGTCTGCACTCTCCAGAGCCTAAACCTTTGTCCAATGCTTCCTTTAATCTTACGATGACTTCATCCCTACAGTCTGCTGATTCTATGATTTGGTTCGTAATAATTCGTTCTCTTTGCTCTCTCGTAAAGCTTTGATCTTTGGCTTTATCCAATCGTATGGGGCTTCGAGAACAGTGCTCTCGAGATTCCACAATTCTTTGTTGTTCAGACATAAAATTCGGATTTCTAATCTCTTTTAATATATTAGGATTTCCATCGATCTCCTCTCCAGATCTGTTATCTTTGATACTGTATTCATACGATCCTATACGACTTTGAAAACTACGTCCAACAGATCCGTCAATTTGGTCCATGACGCTCCGGTCTCTTTTCTCACCAGATTCAAATCTACTGCAATCCCTTGTTGCTTTCGAATATTCGTCTGATTCCATATTAGGGTCTTTAATAACGGTTTGTTCTTCAAACCCAACCCTACCAATTGTTTCTTTAGACCTTATAACATCATCTCTTCGTTTTTCAAATTCCACGCTACGAATATTACAATCCTTGGAATGTATTCTCCGATTCCTGCAATCTGCATTGCTTTCCTTCGTGGGTCTTGCATTTCCACCTTTAGTTTTCGAAGAGCTCTCATTTCTGAAGGGTGATCTAGTAGGGCTATGTTCCACTTTAATGGTTTTAGATTCAGACCTACAATGTGTTTTAAATTTTATTTTGTCGTCGTGTAAAGGTGATCCTGCAACGGTAAAATGATTATCTATAACTGGTTAGATAGGTTAGGTTTCTAAATCAAATGTTCTGTAGGTACTTTTAATTGTATGAACACTATAGTACGTACGCGTTAAGAAAATAGCGAAAAAAAGAGCACGTCTATCCACGGTTGACAAATTAGATGACTTAGACAAATGTGCCATAAGAAGGAAAGTTCAATAAAATAATAATTATTTTACAGTTACATAGTTTTAACTTTTATCTATCAAACAGTGAAAGAATTTTTGCTATAGGTCAAGTAGTTTTTGAGAAAATGTCAACCTTAAAAACTCTCCTGTACACCTTTCTCTGTGTTCCACTATTGCACAAACTCTTTCAAAATTCGTGTTACTTTATTACAAAAGAAAGGATCTGTCACTTTACAATTGCCGCAGCTGAAGAGTCTCCGTCGCTAGGAGGCTGAAATGGTGGGATTCTATTACTGGAGACTGGTCGGTAGCTAAAAGAATTGAGACCTAGGCACCAATTCATCTAAGTCTCATTTTGACCAATTGCAAAACAAATTTATTTCGAGGTCGCTTTTCGTCCAACTCGCACTTTGTCCAAATCTCTTTTTGTCCAAGTCGCATTTTGGCCAAGTTAATTGTTGTCTAAGTCGCATTTTTGGTTCTCTTGAAAATGGCGGGAAACGACGGTTGCGAAATTATTTGAGGGACTATTTTGTGTTTAATATCACCTTAAATTAATCAGAAAATGTTCGCGAGTGACAGTACGGTGAAGTTATTGGATTATTTATGCAAGATCTGAAGTTTGAAGCTTTTATCAAGAGTTCCCGCTACAAGCTCGGGAGTGAGCGTGACTGTCGAGCTGCTTCGTCCAGAGTGATGACGCTACGGCGACTCCTCTGGATGAAGACAAGAAGACGCGGCTACCCAGGTTGAAGACGCTACTGCGACTCCCTTGGAGGAAGATAGAAGACTATTGAATACATATATTGAATTTTCTGTAACATGACATTGGCAAATGACGAACTGTCGAGACCATTAATAAAATAAATAAATACATAAATAATAAGTCGCATTTTGTCCAATTATATTATTATAAATATACCAATGACGGAGTTTACTCAGTCGCTAATGAGTGTACTTACTAGGAACAACAACTCATATAGTAATGGTACCTATAGATACAATAAACATACCATTATCATGAGTTGTCATCGTTTGTCTCGCTCGCGACTCCGTAAATACCTTCGCTGAGCCGCACGGGATTGGTGGGACTTTAGTTTCGCTACCGGCCGCTAGAGGGCCAACACACCGACCAATCCCGCACGCTGCAGCTGTAGTTTACGCAGTCGCTAGCGTACTTTCGTTGGCGACTCTTGGTACGAGTACTGTATTGAACTACTCACCCGGTGAACAGTTTCTTGAGGTCTGTGTGATGAAGTCACATTTGAGGGTTGCCTGCGTTGAGGCTGACCGAGAGATGGGGTTAGTGGAAGACGCTGGTAAATAATGAATGACAGTATTATGACAAAAAAGAGCTTTGACAAGCAGGCGAGTTCCTTAATGATGTTTATCATTAAGGAACTGGAGAGATCTATGTCCAGCAGTGGACTGATACGGGCTGACGATGATAAAGTTGCATTAAAAGTACCAGGAGACCATGGCTAACCCGGAGTCTCAATATGTCTCACTCAACACCTGCTATTTCCACTCGGTCCGAATCCCCAGCCCTTTAAGTCACATCACAAGTACCAGGGCACTATGAGCCGCTTGGAGTTTCATTAGCCTGGTGTCCCGCGTGTGTCTGTGGGGCGAGTGCGGCGCGAACACCGGCGTCGAGTGGAGAGATCTGCGTCCAGCAGTGGACTGATACGGGATGATGATGATGTTGCATTACAAGTACCAGGAGACCATGGCTAACCCAGAGTCTTGATATGTCTCACTCAACACCCGTTATTTCCACTCGGTCAGAAGTTTCAGCTCTTTAAGTACCTATCACAAGTACCAGGGCACTATGAGCCGCCTGGAGTCTCATTAGCCTGGTGTCCCGCGTGTGTCTGTGGGGCGAGTGCGGCGCGAACACCAGCGTCGAGTGGAGAGATCTGCGTCCAGCAGTGGACTGATACGGGATGATGATGATGTTGCATTACAAGAGACCATGGCTAACCCGGAGTCTTGATATGTCTCACTCAACACCCGTTATTTCCACTCGGTCAGAAGTTTCAGCTCTTTAAGTACCTATCACAAGTACCAGGGCACTATGAGCCGCCTGGAGTCTCATTAGCCCAGTGTCCCGCGTGTGTCTGTGATAGTTTAGTTAGAGTATACACTATGTAATTCTCAAGAATTTTCAATATCCGTCAATTATTTTTTGAGAATATCTCAATCTTAAAAACTCTCCTGTACACCTTCTATTACTACTTCAACCTTTACAATATACCTCCAGATGACGGCAGCAGTGACCCCCCCAGCAGGGTCAATGTGACCCCCGTGGTAGGGACGACGAGGGCGACCCCACTGGCCCCTAACTGCATTCTGCCCTGTTTATTTCAACATGCTGTTTTTTTCCAGACTTTGTAGATATTACGTCGGATTTTGGTGTAGGTAAGAACTTTATTACATTGAGAAAACGTTATTAAGTTTTTTTTGCAAGTTTTTTGATATTTTATTTATTTATTTATTTTATTAATGGACTCGACAGTTCGTCATTTGCCAATGTCATGTTACAGAAAATTCAATATATTCAATAGTCTTCTATCTTCCTCCAGGGGAGTCGCAGTAGCGTCTTCACCCTGGGCAGCCGCGTCTTCATCCAGAGGAGTCGCCGTAGCGTCGTCACTCTGGACGAAGCAGCTCGACAGTCACGTTCATTCCCGAGCTTGTAGCGGGAACTCTTGATAAAAGCTTGAAACTTAAGATCTTGCATAAATAATTCAATAACTTCACCGTACTGTCATTCGCGAACATTATCTGATTAATTTAACGTGATATTAAACACAAAATAGTCCCTGTAGACGTTAGAAGGAAAATTATCAAATAATTTCGCAACCGTCGTTTCCCGCCATTTTCAAGAGAACCCCTTTATTACAAATAGAATCACAGATTAGAGATACGAGTAAGAGTCGTAAGAGTATATTATTGTCTTTGGAGTATTGTCAAAAAGCATAGGTACTACGGAGACCTATAATATATTTTAAGAGAAATGTCTATGTTCGACGGACTCTTAAGCAGGGTCTCCTGCGACGTGTTACCGTGTTTCGTAAAACGGTAACACGTCGCAGGAGACTTGGCTTTAGAGTATAATATTTTCTTTGACGGAATAGTCACAGAATCAAAGAAAATATATACTCTGTGACAACTTCATCAAAACCTAAATTCTAAATTATGTTTATTTAGAGTAATAATAAATTATTTAGTTAGTAAGTATATCCTTTCGTCGTGACTCTTCTCAAGGCCATGGAGAGCGCCGGAGAGGTGGTGGCAATAGTTCGAGCCTTGAGAGACGCCGGGCTGTCTGTCGCATTCGCTGACGACAGTCGACAAGTTAACTCTGTTTTTGGTGAGTAAGTTAATAATGAACTCTGCAGCTGGGTAGGAACAACTTCGAGAAAGAGAGTGACGGGAGAATTCAGCTGGGCTGGGCAGCGTTTGGGAAGCTACGTCATATCTTCTCGTCTTCAATACCACAATGCCTAAAAACTAAGGTCTTCAACCAGTGAGTCCTGCCAGTGATGACCTACGGAGCCAAAACGTGGACATTGACGGTGAGACTGGCCCACAAGTTCAAAGTCGCTCAGCGAGCTATGGAAAGAGCTATGCTTGGAGTTTCTCTGTTAGATAGAATAAGAAACGAGTATATCCGCCAGAAGACAAAAGTGGTTCACATTGCTCATAGAATCAGTAAACTGAAGTGTCAGTGTCAAAGGTCACATCTGTCGTAGAACCGATAACCGATGGGGGAGACGAGTTCTCGAATGGAGGCCACGAACGGGTAAACGTAGTGTGGGACGCCCCCCGACCAGATGGAGGGATGGCCTTCGCAAGATGGCTGGCAGGGACTGGATGCAGAGGGCCGAGAGTAGGGTTGCGTGGCGCGCTTTGGGAGAGGCCTGCGTCCAGCAGTGGACTGATACGGGCTGATGAGTAAGTTAATAATAAACATTCTGCTAATAGCATTAAAAGCTCCTATCAGTCCACTGCTGAACGTAAGTACTCACCCCACAGACACACGCGGCACCAAGCTAGGGAGACTCCAGGCGGCTCATAGTGCTCTGGTACTTGTAATGTGACTTAAAGAGCTGGGGCTTCTGACCGAGTGGACACAGCGGGTGTTGAGTGAGACATATTGAGGCTCCGGGCTAGCCATGGCTTCCTGGTACAGTCGACGACAGAGATAAGTATACAGGGGGCCTCAATAAGGTTGAGATTTTCTCAAAAACTACTGGACTGAATTTAATCATTCTTTTACAGTACATAGTTTAACCTTTTATCTATCAAACAATGAAAGAATTTTTGCGATAGGTCAAATAGTTTTTGAGATAACCCCAACCTTAAAAACTCTCCTGGACACCTTTCTCTGTGTTCCACCGTACTTGTAATGCAACTTCATCATCATCATCAGCCCGTATTAGTGGTGCTGGACGTAGGCCTCTCCCAAAGCACGACACTCAACCCTACTCTCGGCCCTCTGCATCCAGTCTCTGCCAGCCATCTTGCGAACGTCATCCCTCCATCTGGTCGGTGGGCGTCTCGCCTACCCCATCGATCTTAATAAATGAGTATGCATATGTTACAGGAGTGAACAGTCCGATACCCCAGAGACACACAACTCATTCGCAAACTGACACGTGTGGTACCAAGAACAGACACTGCTACTCTCAGATACGTGATGGAACATATGCTAGCAGCTATCAGGTAACTCTTATTCTTCCTTCAGACCTGCTACTATACCTACTTAGAGCGCTGACTATGTATTGTATGTAACTGTAAAAGAATTAAGGCTTCGTATGCACGTATTTTGAGTTTTTCTACGAAGCCTACGGTACTAACTACTAAAATTAAACGTCTGAAAACAATATATAGCAATCTTGGGGTGTCTAGAGACTGATGAATACCGATACACGATTGGACAAACTTCGCTCGATAGAAAAAAATCGCAATCATGTCTTTTAAAAAGAAAAAAACTATGTCTAAACCGAAATAGTTATTCAAACAATATATATATATATATATCAAAATGTAGGGTACTATAAATACGAGAGCTTGTTTCAAAAAATCTGATTTTTGTTGGCGTATTTTTATTTCCCTGCCAAAATTCATCGAAAATTCATAAAAATACGAGTATCGAGGCACTGCGCCGTGCTCTTCACTCCGCCGCTGCGGGGCATCTTGTGTCTCACTCTTGCTTTTGACAAGCATATAGCGCCTTAATCTGTTATTGCAGCTAGCGCATTGTCATGTCAATCCTACGTCTCCACCGGTTCGCAGTTCAGAGTTTCCACCACAGAAAGTCACGTTTTGCCCATGTTAGTACCAATTTATTATTATTCGATATCAATACTTCATTTATTCAACCTTAGGTCTTTATCGCACAAGTAAAGGAAAAAAATTACGAAATCGAAGCGAATTATTCATTGTTTTTGTTATTCTTCTATAGGAGTTGCGAGAGTAGTAGAAAATGATGCTGATTATGATTATGCAATATGAAACCTGTAATAAGTCCCCAACAAAATGATAGGTACATCTTAAATAGTCACGTAGTTTTGTAGGTGGGGCAAAGCTCCATTGAAATGTGGCAATGTCTTTTGAAACGTTTTTTTTCAGACCAAGGCAACTTCGATACCGGCAGCTACGATATCCACAGCAGTGATGCCTCGCCTGTCAGAGACTCCGAAGTGTACAGAAATGATGTCTCTTGGTCAGAGAGAGGTATTCAAAAAAAATATTGTATTTATATATTTACATTTTGTACAGACAATAGCAGATCAATGGTAACACTTGCAGTACGTTTTCAACTCTTATTTATTTACTAGCTGTACCCCGCAACTTCGTTTGCGTAGAGGAGGAGGATGGAGGAGATCAGGAGGCAGATCTTCCTCTCTGGTTCCTTGTTTCCACATCACATACCGCCATGGCTTATAGCCTATGAACTGTCCGAATATTTCAGCTATCTCCTAGTGAAACTCCCATCAAAATCCCTTCAGTAGTTATGGCGTGATACTTGCACAAAGTCACAGACAAACAGACAAAAATTCTAAAAATTAGTGTTTTGGCATCAGTAGGTATCGATCCTAAAACATGTTACAATTATTCTTTTCAAAAACTATCTAATGTACAGACACAACTTTTTTACAGTCTAATATTACATAGATTTTATTAATGGAATCGACAGTTCGCCATTTGCCAATGTCTGTTACAGAGGAGTCGCCGTAGCATCATCACTCTGGACGAAGCAGCTCGACAGTCACGTTCACTCCCGAGCTCGTAGCGGGAACTCTTGATAAAAGCTTGAAACTTCAGATCTTGCTCAAATTATTCAATAAATTCACCATACTGTCATTCGCGAACATTTTCTGATTTACTTAACGTGATATTAATCACAAAATAAGCATTACAACAAAAATTATCAATAAATGCAACCGCCGTTTCCCGCCATTTTCAAGAGGACCCACGAGAGCCTGTTTCTAAAAAATCTGATTTATTTATTATTCATATACTTTATTTCTAACCACACGGAGCATTACCGAGCACTTGGTTATGTCAACAACAATTTGGTATCGTACAATGAAACCGGGCGCCAAGCTTATTTAGGCGAAGAATAGGACTCACATCAAAGATTTAGGGGTTGTCTCCACCGATCCCGGGATCCGTTTGGATTGGAAACGGATCCCGGCAGTTTGTCTCCACCGATACCGGGATCGGTTTCCAACACAAAAAACAATTAATGTTTGTATCCACCGATCCCGGTATCCGTGGCTACAAGAAATAAATTATATAATTCCTTTCTAATCTCTTGCAAACCGTGATCCGTTTCCACAATTAATATAATTTATTTCTTGTAGCCACCGATACCGGGATCGGTGGATACAAACATTAATTGTTTTTTGTGTTGGAAACCGATCCCGGTATCGGTGGAGACAAACTGCCGGGATCCGTTTCCAATCCAAACGGATCCCGGGATCGGTGGAGACAACCCCAAGATTTAAATCTTTGATAAGTATAGGTATTTACACTTGATCCAATTGAATTATAATATATATAAAAAAATCTATGTATTTATTAAATGTCCCAATAATTCGAAAGAAAAAAAAATAGGTGCTGAAAAAAATATTACCGAGCTTCCAGTGAGAGTCGCTAGATGTCGCTGTACGGAGTTAAAACGCGCTATCGTTTGGTGCGCTAACTAACTAGTGACCATTCTGCGCGAACCATTCCGGTTACTAAATTAAACGGTATTTCCGTTTGATGTGTGTCTGATATCTTATTTTTGAAAAATACTCCCTTTCTGGAGTATTTAATTCATCATCATCAGTCTATTTATATTGCCCCACTCCTCGGGCACAGACCTTCCCTTACATCGAGGGAGCTCGGGCCATAATCCACCACGCGGGCCCAGTGCGGGTTGGCGGATTTCACATGCTGTAGATTTTTTTTCTTCTTCTACGACATGCAGGTTTCATCACGATGTTTTCCTTCACCGTTTTGAGAGCACTCGGTAAATGTACGTAAGTTTTTCCGTCGAAAAAACCGAGGATAACTCATTGGTACATGGCTGCCCCAGCTGGGAATCGAACCTGGGACCTCCATATTGCAAGTCCATTGACCCAACCACTGAGCCACCGAGCTCACCGTATTTAATTATTAGAATAGAACATGATCATTGATATCCTACCTATAAACAACTATACCGCAACCCAAATCATGTGTCTTATTTTGTAAACAAAATATGATCTCTAAATACCTGTTGTGAAGTGTTGTGGTGCAACACTGAAGGAACTGATTGATCGAACCTGTTCATCATCATCAGCCCGTATCAGTCCACTGCTGGACGTAGGCCTCTCCCAAAGCGCGCCAATCAACCCTACTCTCGGCCCTCTGCATCCAGTCCCTGCCAGCCATTTTGCGAAGGTAACCCCCCATCTGGCCGGGGGGCGTCCCACACTACGTTTACCCGTTCGTGGCCTCCATTCGAGAACTCGTCTACCCCATCGGTTATCGGTTCTACGACAGATGTGACCAGCCCACTGACACTTCAGTTTACTGAATGAACCTGTTCATCATTGTGAAAATAAAGTGATCCAATCTAATAATGTGAAAATAACTATGCAATAATCACAGAACAACTTAAAATGATAGTACGGTAGGGTAGTTTTTGTTTACAAAATAAGACACTTTTTGGAATCGACAGTTCGCCATTTGCCAATGTCTGTTACAGAGGAGTCGCCGTAGCGTCGTCACTTTGGATGAAGCAGCTCGACGGTCACGTTCACTCCCGAGCTCGTAGCGGGACTTTTGATAGTAGCTTGAAACTTCATTAATCAATAAATTCAACATACATGCTCAAACTTTTTTTTTTATAAATTAACGTGTATTATATAACGTTTTATTACTTAACTCAGGGCTTCCAAAACTTATTTTAACTATGACGCCCCTGGGAATTTGCCACTTTTTTCGCAACGCCCCCGCCCTTAGGTCAAAAAGTACCTACCAAAGTTGTAGCCTAGTAACAAGTTATCAGAAAAACTTCCTCTATGATTTTCATTAGAAAAAGAGTAAAAAAAAACCTGAAGAACGAGCATGAAAAGAAATATTTATTATACTTTGTTGTCTGGCTATTAATAAGAACGATGTGCTTGCTTTTCTGAGCATAGTTTCTCAAAATGGGGCTCAAGTTTGGAAATTGCCATTGATACAGACAGCTTATCTATGTAGATCGCCTTGCGACGCCCCTAGGATAGTGCCGCGGCGCCCCAGGCGTCGCGGCGCACAGTTTGGGAAGCCCTGACTTAACTCATTTATATTTGATTGAATGCTCCGCTAGATGTCGCTATACGGAGTTGAAACGCGCTATCGTTTCGTGCGCCACTCAAAGTGACTCGACCGCGCGACATGTAAACGATATCACTCCTATCTATAGGTTTCTCACTACGATAAAAGTGTTCCTAGTGAAAAACTATTACCAAGTATTTTTGAAAGGTACTCCAAAGGTTATGGAGTATCTGAAAATAAATTCTGAAATTGTTTATGTACTAGATGACAGACGTGGGGTGGGTCGTTCGTTGCGTTATTATCACGAAAAAAGACTTTTAAAATACATAAGAGCCTTCATAGAGCCAACTAGCGCCGCCAATCTTAAAAAAATAATATCTTCCAATATAATAAAGCTCCAGATCTCATCTCTCTCTCACACTGGTTTGCTGGTAGAGAACTCTAATCTAGAGTTAAGCACACCTTATGTACATCTTATTCCATGTATTGTATTGTAATCAACTTTGTGTACATTAAAGTATTAAAGTAAGTATTAATAAATTTTATTAAAAAAGCTATTTACAAAATGTTTATTACGATAAATACTATTTTTCAATATACAATACATGGCATAATTGCGACAAGCTAAGTTGTAGTTCACAAATGTGCCAAAAACGGCCGTTTTTCGCAATTATGCGAACTACAACTTAGCGACATTGAATCACGTTATAAATAAGCATTTAAAAAATAGTATTTATCGTAATAAACAGTTCGTAAATAGCTTTTTTAATAAAATTGATTATATTGGAAGATATTATTTTTTTAAGATTGGCGGCGCCAGTTGGCTCTAGGAAGGCCCTTAATGACAAATAAATAGTGTCCGACCGAACTTTCGGTTTCGGCCTGGTTTCGGCCAAATTTTCTTCTTAGAAACTGAGTTCGAGAGCCTATAATAAGCATATAACGTTATAATATTAAAAGCGTAAAAAGAATATTTGAAATAAGAGAGTGATAATAAGTAGTGCTTAAGGATTACTTCAAATATCAGAGACTGAATTGTTTAATAGTAAGTAAGTAATTCGCAACAGCAAATATTTACATTGTAGTACATTATAGTGGCTAACAAAATAACATCAAACAGAGCGGTTGTGCTGCCGCTGCGGTCAGGGCCTCAACTCAGCATGATGTTGTCGACAGGATGCCGGCAACGCTGCTATTCTGTTGGACCCGAGTTGTAGTCCGGCGGGACCAGGAACGAGGAACGAACACTCACTTCAGCTAGAGTGGAAATATTAGAAATACCGACGATTTATATTCAAATTAAATACTTACATAGATATATACGAAAAGAGATACAATACTTAGTAGGTATACTATATTACTTAATTGTTTAATGTGATTTCTGAGTGTGATTTGTAAATAAAAACTGACTGAAAAAATAAATAGGCAATTATAGTCACGAAAATATGACCTTATAATATGAAAGTTTCGGTTTCGTTTTCGGCCAAAACTAAGACAGTGGCCGAAATTCGTTTCAGTCCCATCACTAAAATCGCATATTAAACCATTCAGTCTCTGATGTTTGAAGTAATCCTTAAGCACTACATATTATCAAAGTCAAATTTCTTTATTGCAAGTAAGCACGTTGAGTACATTTTTGCACGTCAATATATTTTTTGAATTTACATTTACACCACTTTGCAAGGAAAAGGTGCCAACGCTGAAGAGAAAAAGTGGCAAAAACTCCAAGCCGAAAATATTTTAAAACAATGATAATAAAATGATTACTTAATAACTATACAGTACGTAACTATTACTATTATTAGAAACTCTATCCCTCATGCGGAACCGGCGACACACACCATGCATGTTCATCGTTTAAATAGTCATCTATCACTCCCTTATTTCAAATTAATTATTTACGCTTATAATAGGTATTATAACGTTTTATGCTTATTATATCTCGAACTCAGTTTCGGTCGTAGTTTCGGACGGATGGCAGCCGAAACCGAAACCAGTTATTTGGCCGAAACTAGGCCGAAAATAAAAACCGAAAAACTAATTATTTGCGAAACGAAAATAAATAAACAATTTGGGGAAAATTAATAAAATATTTACAATAAATAAATTCAACTATGACAAAAAATATTAATTTGTGGTAGTTCAGGTACTCATGTGATTTTGTATCCATTCAGGCATTCCCCAGAGAACACCCAGGATAGATGCGTTTGCCGATTCCTTGAGGAGGTATCCAGCGTTCTCTCCAGAGACATTGTCGTCATCAGACATTATCCAGAGGCTTCTCGCTTACACACAGTCTAAGAGTCGTAAGTTCCTTCAATGTCCACTATCATCAGTCTATTTATATGTCCCCACTGCTCGGGCACAGACCTTCCCTTACATGGAGGGAGACAAACGCTGGTAAGTCACCTCTTTGTCAATTCTGGTAGCCTGGTACTTCAAATACTATCATCAGTCTATTTATATTGCCGCACTGCTCGGGCACAGACCTTCCCTTACATCGAGGGAGCTGATCCACCACGCGGGCCCACTGCGGAATGGCGGATTTCACATGCCTTAGATTTTTTCTTCTTCCACTTTTTTCCTTCACCGTTTTGAGAGCACTCGGTAAATGTACCTACGTAAGTTTTGCATGGCTGCCCTGGCTGGGAATCGAACCTGGGACCTCCGTATCGCAAATCCATTGACCCAACCACTGCGCCACCGAGCGCTCAATACCCATAGCACGCTGTTATTCATTTATTGTATTAATGGACTCGACAGTTCTTCATTTGCCAATGTCATGTTACAGAATATTCAACATATCATAGTCTTCTATCTATATCCAGAGGAGTCGCTGTAGCGTCTTCACCCTGGGTATCCGCGTCTTCTTGTCTTCATCCAGAGGAGTCGCCGTAGCGTCGTCACCCTGGGTAGCCGCGTCTTCTTGTCTTCATCCAGAGGAGTCGCCGTAGCGTCGTCACCCTGGGTAGCCGCGTCTTCTTGTCTTCATCCAGAGGAGTCGCCGTAGCGTCTTCACCCTGGGTAGCCGCGTCTTCTTGTCTTCATCCAGAGAAATCGCAGTAGCGTCGTCACCCTGGGTAGCCGCGTCTTCTTGTCTTCATCCAGAGGAGTCGCCGTAGCGTCGTCACCCTGGGTAGCCGCGTCGTCTTGTCTTCATCCAGAGGAGTCGCCGTAGCGTCTTCACCCTGGGTAGCCGCGTCTTCTTGTCTTCATCCAGAGGAGTCGCCGTAGCGTCGTCACCCTGGGTAGCCGCGTCTTCTTGTCTTCATCCAGAGGAGTCGCCGTAGCGTCACTAGATTGGCGTGTCTTTAAAAAGGGCCAAGTGAGGTCTACTGCAAACCGACAAGCATGCATGAAGAGATTGATGAATGGGGAGGAGACAAGTGAGCCAGGATCGCAGCAGATGGAAGTCTATCTCTCTGCCTTCTACGGGAGTCAGGCGTGAGTTTATATATGAAAGAAAACAACAACGGTTCCGCATGAGGGATAAACTCACTAACAATAGTAATAGTTACGTACTGTATAGTTATTAAGTAATCATTGTATTATCATTGTTTTAAAAGATGTGTTGCTGAGAGTTTTTTGCCACTTTTTCTCCTCGGCGTTGGCACCTTTTCCTTGCAAAGTGGTGTAAATGTAAATTCAAAAAATATATTGACGTGCAAAAATGTACTCGACGTGCTTACTTGCAATAAAGAAATTTGACGTTGACATGGAGAATGTTTTATACGGTATAAATTCCTTCAGTGACACTTCTTTCTTCCATGTTATTATGTTACTTTCTTTTCAGTAACAAAACCCTCACACCACTCGAAAAGCACGCGATCTCTACGAAAAAGTGAGACTAAAATATCTTCATCCAGACATAGACCCTCATCAAACAACATAAACATATTAAAAGAAGAATTCAATGCCAGTACGAATACTGAAATTCGTAAAAGTCACATACAAAGACCGGTTGTTAAAAGTGATTTGAAATACCCTGCGAGTACAAATAAAACGTTTGGTAATATAAGAAATAGTGAAAAATTGTCTATGTATAAACCTGTGGCGGAGTCTTCGGAAGGAAAAACTCTGGCAGCTAGGAATGATAGCAAAAATGTCAGGTTGGTCTCATCATTCAGCCTATTTGTATGTCCCCACTGCTGGGCACAGACCTTGTATAGAGGGAGACAAAGGCAAGTAAACTCTCACAGTGACTGGCAAAGTAGCTCTTGCCACTTCTGATAGCCTGGTACTTATCATCAGTCTATTTGTAGGGTTCCCTCTGCTCGGGCCTTTCGTTACTGGGAAATTACACCAAATTCAAGTAAACACAGTGACAGGCAAGGTTGCTCTTTGTCAGTTCTGGTAGCCTGGTACTTTAAATATTGTCATCAGTTTGTATGTCCCCACTGCTCGGGCACAGACCTTCCCTTGTACAGAGGGAGACAAACGCAAGTATAAAGTCTTATAGTGACTACTCTGGCAAGCTACCTCTTTGTCAGTTCTGGTCGGCTGGTACTTCAAATATTATCATCAGTCTATTTGTATGTTGGGGACATACGAAAAATTCTGTCAACGATGAGCGCATAGAGACGAAGCGGGGGACAGGGATGCTGTATTAAAAAGCTGCGTCCATGTCGATAATATCGGGTTACTGTAGCGAAGCAATTTGCACTCATGTGCGGGTAGACACGGGCGCCCTCCTGTTACAGGTGTAAGTGGTCTGTGGTCTCCACCGATCCCGGGATCCGTTTGTGTTGGAAACGGATCCCGGCAGTTTGTCTCCACCGATACCGGGATCCGTTTCCAACACAAAAACCAATCAATGTTTTTACCCACCGTTAAATCGAAATAAATCTGGTGTCCGCGACACAGAGGTTCTCTGTTTCTAATATTGTTTTATTTACAGACTCAAAGATAATCAGATGACTACGACATATGACTATTTGAACGGCCCTTCCCGCCACATCAGTCCTTGCAGATCGTCTGGCATGAAGCGTCCAGCGACCGAGGTCCACTATTTAGATGACTTGAGCAGATATGTCAAGGATACCTTGAAGAATATCTACGAGGAGCAAACTGTTGTGAGTCCCTAATATAATGAATACCTCTGCCGACCTTCCCTCTATGTATTTATTTCATGATTCTTCTTTCATTCTTTCAACTACTCCTTCAATCCTGCTTATGCTACTACTTACATTTCCTTTTATAATGAATTACACCGTTCAGTGATGTCCCCATAACTTCCAAAAGATTTGAAACGTCTTTACTACATTGGTACGAGTATCATAACTGTCATATGTTCTTCAGGTCTGTCCGAAGATTGCTAAGCGCTACAGCCAGCATAGAAAAGAGTGCCAAAAGCAACATCATCAATATGTAAGCATACAACCAAACAAAACTCATTCCCAATACTCCAATGATTACTTTAATAGTCCGAGAGTCGACTTAGGATTGATATTGACATAGGATTTAGGTACATTTTATTCCAAAAAGCAATCTTATTTTTTTATAAACTCACGCCTGATTTCCGTAGGGGTAGGCAGAGACGATGGACTTCCATCTGCTGCGATCCTGGCACACAACCCTTGCATCCTCCACATTCATCAATCTCTTCATGCATGCTCGCCGGTTTGTAGTAGACTTTATTTTAATGGTTTGGTTAATTAAGTATTTTTTGTTTTAGAGTTCGGATTCTGTAAACTTCGAAACACAAAGTAATTATCTTTATTCTTTATTAATGTTAGGAATATATTAATAATATGAAAATATTTCATAATGACATGGCCAAGTCTCCATGTGAATCGATATGCTAAAAATTATCCATAGATAGCGCTTGGTAGCGTTGTGTTTAAGACACTCGACTGCCGTTATAGAGGCACGGGTTCCAATCCCAAGTACGGTGGAACACAGAGAAAGGTGTACAGGAGAGTTTTTAAGGTTGAGTTTTTCTCAAAACCTACTTGTCCTATTGCAAAAATTCTTTCACTATTTGATAGATAAAAGTTAAAACTATGTAACTGTAAAATAATTATTAAATTCGGTCCAGTAGTTTTTGACAAAACCTCAACCTTGTTGAGGCCCCCTGTATACTTATCTCTGTCTTCGACTGTACATAGTACAGGAGTCTCACTCAACACCTGGTGTCCACTCGATCAGAAGCCCCAGCTCTTTAAGTCACATCACAAGTACCAGGGTACCATGAGCCGCCTGGAGTCTCATTAGCCTGGTGTCCCGAGTGTGTCTGTGGGGCGAGTGCGGCGTGAACACCGACGTCGGGCGCCGCAGGAGAGGACCGAGGACAGCAGGACTGATACGGTCTGATGATGCTGAAGTTGCATTCCAAGTACCAGGAGCCCATGGCTAGCCCGGAGTCTTAATATGTATCACTCAACACCCGCTGTGTCCACTCGGTTAGAACCCCAGCTGTTTAAGTACCAGGGCACTATGAGCCGCCTGGAGTCCCTCTAGCCCGGGCCGCGTGTGTCTGTGGGGCGAGTGCGGGCCGCGGGAGAGGACCGTGGACAGCCGGGGATTGATACGGGTGATGATTATTCATACATTATCTTATCACTCAACAGCCCCGGTTGGAGCGCGTGAGTTTAAAGAAGCGTCGTCGTCAAAGCGGTCATTGTCACCGCGGGTGAGTTCACTATTTACACATACCTTTGATGATGAAATTAAAACCAATTTAATTCAAAATCGAAAGTAAGTAAGTAAGTAAGTAAAACAATTTCATTTATCATTAATAAATAGTACAAAGAAATAAATACATTGTTATAAATATATAAGTCATACCATACATAAACAGTAGATTACAACTATGAACTAAAATTTAACTATAAAATGGATATAATACTAATACGAGATATAATAAATATAACAATATACAAACAAACATTCAGAAATAATGATAAATAGGGCGCTAGCTCAGCATAGCGCTGCGGCATGCCACAGCGCTGGTTTTCAGCTAGCCCCTGGCAGTGTGGCTACACGGCCGCGGGCCGCGGACGACGGGCCGGACACGGGCGACTATGTTACTGAAATTGCACCAATACAAAAAACGAGACATTCCTTGAGACCAATCTATTGAGCCCACACACGATACCTCTCCTTAGAGTTGGAGATGAGTTGGGTATCCTGCTGGCTACATGGGATGCTGCAGCATCAGCTCATGCTTGCAATGTTATTGACGCTTGGTCTTCCCTCCAAGCAGACCCACCGGTGGGTATCTGAAGACTAGCATAATGTCTCCATAGACTCACTGGTGGTTCCTCTGAGACATGACTGTTTAGTAGACACTCTTTCATCGTCAGTCTTTTTATATTGCCCCACTGCTTGGGCCCAGTGCAGATTGGCGGATTTCACATGCCTTAGATTATTTTTCTTCTACGGCATGCAGGTTTCATAACGATGTTTTTCCTTCACCGTTTTGAGAGCACTCGGTAAATGTACGTAAGTTTTTCCGTCGAAAAAAACGAGGATAACTCATTGGTACCTCTGGGACTTCCGTACCGCAAGTCCATTGCCCAGTGAGCCACCGACCTCTTTACACACACTCTCTTACTGTATACATACTCATTGTTATGATGTCAAATGACAATAACACCGAATCGATCAGGCTGTGGAAGACCAAATTGAAAAGAGCTGATGACCTTCAAACAGCTGAAGAGATCATCTATAATCCTAGCTTAGAACTCCCTCAATAAAATCACCTTTCAACCCCCAAAAAACCGATTATACTTAATCCTTTTTTACGTCAGAGTTTAAAACCGGTCCCAAAATCCTAACCTCTTCCAGATATCCCAGCACTCGTACCCTCAAACGTGCTGCTTCTGCCAGAAGCCCTTACCCTGTGGCTGCAGAAGATCTTCTTTTGAAAGGAAGTCCTCCTTTAAATACCCTAAGTCTATTCTCCCTCCACCAACCTGCAAGTTCTCGCTGTATCTTAATGAAGAAGAGAAAGAAGATACGTGTCCTTGTCCAGAAGATGATCATAAGAAAATAGAAGACGCAGTATTCCAATGGCTCAAGCAAGTCCCAGTAAATGCTGATTATACTCCAGAAGATAGAGCTGTGAGGGAAGAAATAGCTAAAGACTTAGCCAATACACTCACAGAATTAAAAGATAATGAAAATTTTGAGACTAGAGCCAGGGAAGAGATTTTGAAATGTTTAAATTATATGCCTATGTGGCGCCCTGACAAAGGTAACCATGAATCTTTCATAAATCAAATCGCAGATAATCTATTGGAAATACTAATAGATGCAGTGAAGATACTAGATGAATTCGATGATGAAGTAACTAAATGGGTTGAAGAGCTTCCTTTAAAACGTGTAGATGGCAATGGTCAAATTGTTGATAGAAAACAAGTCAAAGAATACGTTATAAATAAATTAAAACCTGTAGCTCTTAATCGACCATCAAAGGACGATGTGTATGCAAATGCTTTGAAATCAGAAATACGTGATATACTCGATGAAATACCAGTCGATGTTAAAAATGATAGAAATAAGGACAACATATTAAATCAATTTGCTGATAAACTAGTTGCAGGATTAACAGTTTTACCGGAAGTAAGTTATACGCCAAAAGACAGAGCCGAGAGAGATGTTACGAAAATTCTAGAGAATGTACACGATTTTGATGCACTCAACGGTTTAAATAAACAGAAGATGGTACAGAATCTTGGTAACAAACTCAAAGAACTACAAGCATTAGGATTAAGTGAAAATGAAATCAAAGAAGAAATGGATAAAGCTATGCAAGATGCGATGGAGACTATTTCATTGCAAAATAATTTGGAAGAGGATTTTAAGGACGAAATAAAAGATTGGGTTAACGATATTCCGGAAATTTCTACGATATCTAAAAAGAAAGAGTTTAAACACTCAATTCAGAAACTTACTACTAACCTGGCCGATTTAGGAGCCCAAGGGATTGAAAATGAAGATGTTGAAAGTGAAATTAAGAATGAAACCAAAGCGTTCTTAGATACGGTTTCAAAGAAAGAAAATATTGCCATAGACGTGAGGCGGGAAAATAAATTAACAGATAACCTTATAGATAAGTTAATTCCTGTTGCGAAAAGAGCTGAAAAGGAAGGTAAAGCAGTATTAAGTTTAAAACAAGGGTTTCAAGAAGATATAAAGGATTGGATAGGTAATGTACCGGAACTTTCGAACGTACTTAAAAATAAAGAAAATCATAAAACAGTTCAAGATCTTACTAAAAAGTTAGTTGGACTGCAGAAAGAGGGTATAGAAGACGAAAATGTCACCGATGAGATTAATGAAGAGGTTAAAACGTGGTTAAATACAACCTTGGATAAAAATTCACATATGACTCTCAAAGCCAAAGCTAAACTGACAGAAGGTTTAACAAACAGATTGGTTGTTACGGCGAAGAAAGAAGAATTGAAATCGGATGTAAAAGATTGGGTTGGAGATATATCTGAAATTCCAAAGATGTCTGAATTAGGGGAAGATCAACTTGCTATACCGGATTTTGTGAATAAATTAACGAACTTGCAGAAAGGAGGCTTACAAAATGTAGGTACTAAAGAACAAATTAGAGAAGAGGCCAAAATGTGGTTAGATTCCGCCTTGAAAAATAATGATGTTCAAATGTCTCCACAAGCCAAACAGAAATTGGCCGACAATTTTTTAGAAAAACTAAATGATTCGGAAATGAAAGGAGAGTTCAAAATGGAAATAAAGGAATGGATAAATGACATTCCAGAGATTTCTGGTGCATCTACAAGGCAAGAACACAAAAGACCAGTTCAAAGACTCGCTGAAAAGTTAGTAGACTTGCAGAAACAGGGGATTGAAGATCAAAATGTACAAGGAGAAATGAAAAGAGAGGCAGAAAAGTTGCTAGAATCTGCTTTAGAAAAGGTAGGCGCACATTTACCGCCAAAAGAGAAAGCCAAATTAGCCGAAAAACTACTAACTAGGTTAATCGAAAAGCAGTCAAAAGGTGAGAGATTAGAGTTCTTAGAAGAAGACATCAATAAGGAGATAAAAGATTGGCTCGAAGTAGAGGAAAATGTTAACGACAGAGCAAATGTGAAAGAAATAACAAAGAAGAATAACATGAGAGTACCTAATTCAAATGAAGGAATAGAGAAAATAATAACCGAATGGTTAGATGAAATCCCTGGTCTTTCAAATGCATCGAAAAACAAGAGAAACAAAGAAAAAATTCAAGACCTTGCATTCGAAGTCCTTTCACTACGAAAACTAAACGTTAACTATAAAGAATTTAAAGACAAGATGGTTAAATACATTACAGATTTTCTAGAATCCATTTTAGAAAATGAAGGAGCTCGCTTAACTTCAAGAAACAAAAATACGTTAATTGATAATTTGGCAAATGATCTAATTGGTTCAGTGAAACAAATGGAAGTAGACCAAAAGTCATTCGAATTAAGTAATATGCGAGAAAAAGAATTGGGTTCTATGCAACATAAATTTGAAAATGAAATAAAAGATTGGTTGGATGATATTCCTGAAGTATCTAACGCATCAAGAAATTTAGATAATAAAAACGCAATTTCTACACTTGCCCAGGAAATGTATATGAGAATAAATAAAATTGGCAATGAGAATACTAAAGAGGAGATTATAGGAAAAATTAGAGACTTTTTAAACTTTTTATTGGATAAAGAAGGAGCCGCATTAGTAACAAAAGCGAAAAACGTTCTAATTAATGATTTATTAAATAGACTAGTTAGTTTGGTAAAAGCAACTGAAGTAAGTCGTGGACTTGAGGCTGGAACAGAATCGGGTAACGAAGGTATAGTGGAGTGGCTTGACGGTGCCATTGATGCGAATGGAAAAAAGTTTAGCAAACCCAATCCACAAGTAATGACGAACACAGTAATTGCTGGAGGGAAAAGTAAAGATGATGATAAAATAATGAATTCTCCCAAAATAATTAGTCCACGCCTAAGTAAAGATTCAAAAAGATCTATTTCTGTACTTATAGAACGAAAAAGTTTAGAACCGATTAACAGTACTGAAAGTGATGAGATCAAGAAAGACATTTTTATTATATTAAAAAGGAACGTCACTGACATACCCGATGAGGAAGTAGAACTGATAGCAGAAAATATTATTAGACAAGCTCAATCTGTCTATGGTAAACAATCGGAATCTGATGAAGCAGAAATGATTAGAAAAGAAGTAAAAGGTGTTCTAGACAATTTTGGAATTGACAAAAACCGGAAAGAACTCGAGAAAAATATTACAGAATTACTGACTGATGAAATCGTACGTGGTGTATTGGACGATCAAACCAGAGCTTCTATGTATAATGTATTTAAAGATGCAAGCGCAAATCATAATGCATCTTCGGAGAGAGCCGATCGTCTGATGAAACGGGCTGGAAGGGTAAATGAAACTTCTGCAGAACGTGCCAACAGAATGTCAATTTCATCTAGAGGCTTCAAAAGAATGGATACTTCTGCAGGGTCTTCAGAGGACGTTTTCCTACCAAGCGACAAACAGATCTCAACAGGAAGTGTGACCCTAATGCAAAAGAGAGCTTTTCAAGAACTGGCTAAAAGAGAAATTACGAATTTCGTAGAAGAAAATATTGAAAATGGTACTCCACGAACGAAAATCAAAATAACCGAAGCCACAGACCAATTGGTTCAAGAACTTGGAAATATAGTATTCGATCCCGACTTGACGCCTGAAATGAAAACTGAAACAATGAAGAATGAAGTCACAGAATATTTGAAACGCGTACCGTTGCAAACAGACGAATCAGAAAGAGACATAGCTAATGAAATAGTAAATAACTTACAAAATAAATTAAATGGGGCAGGAATATTCACTTCAACACCTAGAAAATCTAGTCTTAAGTCATATCCAAGATCTTTGGTTGAAAATACGCTGCTTTCCTCGATACGAGAAGACGACGAATCGGGAACGATGAAAAATAATGAGCAACGTTATACAAGTCGGCTGAAAGATACGATAAATAATTGGATTAACGATTTACCTATGGTCCAAGACAAAGTCAAGGACATTAATCTGAGAAATACAATGGTCAATGATCTGGCAACTGATATTGTTGATAGACAAAAATATTTGCAATTAAATCCAGAAGCAAAGTTTTCTTATGAGGAAGAACTGGAACATCTGAAATATCAAGTGTTCAAATGGCTGAATAAAATGCTTGATATAAGTGACTTGACTCCTTTTCTGCCAAATATCACAGATTTGATGGAGAAAATAAGAAAAATCCCAGTAGTGTCGCTTATTAAACCATCTAGCAAAGCTCTTCAAGAGGAAATTTCTAAGTACATTGCGCAAGTCCCCTCTAATCTGTACATACAGAAAGACAAAAATCACCTGCAGCAAATGGCTAAAGAATTAGGTGACAAAATACTTAGCGACATTAATAAACCTGATGCAGACTTAACTGTAGACAATGATATAGCGCAGTGGTTGCCAAAAGTCTTCAATACAGATAAATCGGAACTTAATAGAATGGCGAATACACTAAAAATAATTTTAAAGAAAAAAGGTTTGTTAGGTAACAAACAAGATATAAAAACATATAAAAGCGCAGCTGATATCCTCTATGATATAATTGTAAATTGGTGCGAAGATCTTCCAATATATGGCGGGGAATCACCAGAGGACCAAGAGAAAATTAAAACTTTAAAACAAAATCTTGCTAGCAAACTAATTAATAAAATAGGCGAGTTGAATTTGAATCCAGAGGTTTTCAACGACAATTTTTTATACGATGACTTATTGATAGATGAAATAGATAAATTACTAAGCATGGTACCGAAAAATCCTGAACTTGAGAAGTATTTGCCGGCACTAAAGAGGGATTTGATTGCTAAAGTAAAAGAAGCGAAGCAGAAAATTATGAATGAACTAGCAGGGCAAGCTTATAAACAACAACTACGAGATGCTATATCTACCTCTGTATGTCTACCAGAATGCTTACCTCCAGATGAGATGGCTTCCTTCGAATTACTTAAAGATAATCTTGTTGATGCTTTCATAAGCTTACACTTTATAACTGATAATGAACACGAAAGAGATAGACTTAAGAAAAAAATAGCAGATGAAGTCAATAGATTTTGTAACGAGTACTTACGACGTCATCCACTGTTGCCTATAGATCCAAAAATATTGAATCAAGACTTATATAACGCGTTACTAAGAGTGTCTATACCTAAAGATGAATCTATGCGCTCTGAAGTTGAACAGCTTAGGGTAAAGGAAATAATAAGTGATTGGATAAAAAAATTGCCGTTGAAAGACGAGACAATATCAGAAATATTGCAGAGAAACAAAATGGTTTCGATATTAGCAAAACGCTTACAAGAAATTGAGAAACTAAAGGAATCGAATCCTGACTTTGATAGCGACAGTAAAATGTTTGAAGAAATATTGAAATGGTTGAACAAAATTCCTTTAAAGCCTGGTAACGAGTCAGATATACCTCGAATGGCTGACAGACTGATAGAACAGCTTAAAGACACAGAAGAATCTAGGAAATTCAACTCCGTGTACTCTGCTTCAGGATGTTGCTGCACATCTCAGTGTATACCTTCAGGAGGCGCAACTGGCTCATTAACACAATCAGAGAAAGCCCACTTGCACAGAATAAGGGAGCGAGTGTGTTCAAGAAGCCAATGTTTCAAAGATGCCTGTGTCAACCCTCCACCAATGGATGCTTCCAGTCAAACAGACGTCCGACCTTGGCAATGTCCAGTGGCATCCAGATTAAGTCCTCCTGTCTGTCCTAATGCTTCTAGCTGGAATTCAGTATGCCCCGAAAGACAATCTTTAAGCAGAATATGTGCTGACACTAGAGAAAGTCCTTGCGAAATATCTCCTCAAGTAATTATAAGAGAGTACCTTTGGGATTCAACGTCACCAAAACCTCTGTGTACTACCCAAGGTTCTCCTTGCAGATCTTCGCAAGGCATTCAACCGTGTTTATCACCAAAACCTTGTAAACCAGGCCCCAGTGGTTCACCCAGAAATTCTGCTTGCAAATGCTGCCCGCAACAAACAGAAACTCGCGCTGGCATAAGAATTAACGACCATAATCAGTCTTGTCAAAAGACACCTGAAGTTTCTAGTGCCGAAGAAGTTGAAGAAACTAGAGGTCCATGCAATCGCAACAGATCTAGAGAATTTGGACGTCGTATAAGAAAGCCTAAAAGTCGTGATGAGGAATCAGAATGGTCTTCTATAAGGTTTCCTGATGACACAAATTTTTGGGATGCATCTAAACGACATTCTCGAGTTTGTGTACCTACGGAGTTCAAGCCATTTACTAGAGAAAGAGAAAGGCAGGAGGAGAAGCACAAATGTAGGTGTAAGGAAAGAGTGTTGTATTCTCCATGTAGGAGTAGAAACCGGTCTCGGTCTAGAGAGAAATCGTGCGATGAAGTCTTGAAGGAACGCTCGAAATGTTGCGGGGTAAACTGCCCGCACCCAAGTTACTTGTTTTTCCGATAATTGAAATTAAAATTGTTGTGTAACTGTGATAGACTTTGTTAATTGTTTGGTCATTGTCTGTGATCTGTGTTATTTTTATAAATAAATTATTTTGAAATCTTCTGGAGGTTATTTCAGTTTCCAGATGTTGCTCCGTGCTTACCAGCTACACACCACTTACCCCATAGACCTGTAACAGGAGGGCGCCCGTGTCTGCCCGCACATGAGCGCAACATTGCTTCGCGACACGTGTCACCTAGAGATATTATCGACATGGACGAATCTCTTTAATACGGCACCCTGTCCCCCGCTTCGTCTCTATGCGCTCATCGTTGACAGAATTTTTCGCTTGCAAATTTGTACCGATTTCATGTCTATTGGGTAAGTGGTCTGTGATGGAGACAAACAGCCGTGATCCCTTTCCAACCCAAACGGATCCCGAGACTCTGCCACGAAGGTCCCAGGTCCCCACGAAAACAGAGATAAGTATACAGGGGGCCTCAATAACGTTGATATTTTCTCAAAAACTACTGGACCGAATTTAATAATTCTTTTACAGTTACATAGTTTTAACTTTTATCTATCTAACGGTGAAAGAATTCTTGCAATAGGTCAAATAGTTTTCGAGATAAACTCATTCTTAAAAACTCTCTTAAATACACTTTTCTATGTTATACCGTATCGATGCGTTAGCATACTCAGTTACTTGAAGAGTTTAGAGAAACGATCAAAGCTGAGATCAATCCTTCATGAAAACAGAATGAAAAACTAATACTAGACGTTTGATCGTCATTTCCCTAATTTTAAAAAGAAAGCAGTTAAAAGTCCGGCTTCAATAATATACGCAATTTATTTAAAACATTGATACAAAACAATCCAAACATTTAAAACTTCTGTAAGTAAAAATGATTGTATTTCTACGCCTAAAGTATATTGTAAACAAACAGTGACACCTGTATACTTAAACTGGGACAATAATTTTAATAGTTCTATGACGTCACACACAGCACAGTGACGTCATACGAATTATATCCATCACTATAATTGCTTCATATCTATGTAGTTTTAATGTTCTAATAACGTCACAGTCCTATAGAATAAACACGAATCACAAGTTTTATCTCCATCTTCTGCCACCAATTCTTCATCAACCACGTTTCCAAAATCAACCAGTTTTGGACCATACCCTATAGTTGTAGAATTAAAACTATAGTGAGCCATGACTACAAATTATTATATATAAACGGATATCACTCACTTATCTTGTTTAAGACCGACAGTTTCGACCGATTTCGACGGTCTTTTTCAAGGTGAGCGCGCCACGCCCGCGTCGCCGGTGACGTTTCTTCGCGCACTGCGGATCAGCGCCCTCTGGTCGGTCTATTTGCCGACTTCAACAATATAAGTGAGTGATATCCGTTTATATATAATAATTTATACCCTATAGCTGTAGAATTTACTAGGTTCTTGACTTAACCCATATTTATTGCCAAAAATCCTCTTGTTTAAGGACGAAAGGATTGGTTTCAAGTTCTTTAATCTATTTTACAGCTGTTTCATTTCGTTGAATTTAAATTTTGTGTTACTTATACATATCTTTTATTATCCTTATTCCTCTGTTCATTAGTATTTGTCATCGATTGAATTTCATGGCTGTTATACTGTGAATATGTCTTAACATGGTTGCGACATCTAGTATTATTTTGGATTTCCATCCTTGTCGAAAACTTTTCATTTCTGGAGTCTGTGGCAATATATCTAGTCGCTTATCTAGTTCATCTTCAAACATGTCTTCGAATATCGTGTAATCATTTTCTATATCAGGATCCGACTTTAACTTGAAATATATCTTCCAAATGGCATTATGTATAGCTTGTCGAGCTAAATCTACTAAAGCCTTTTCTTCTGCAGGTGTATCTAAGGGAAGCTCTAGGCATCTATCTTTGAAAATTGTATCGAAATATTCGTATGTTTCTTTTACTGACATTCCTCGAGGTTTCTCGATATCTTTGTATATTTCATTGTCTTCTAATTTAGGGATGCCGAGTCTAACAGGGCTCATTCTTCTATCATCGTTTGTGATATTAGGTTCTTTCAAGCTGCCACTTAGTTCTTTAGTGTCAATACTTGGAAACTGATAAACTTCAATATTTTGTAAGTTCGGGCCATCTGTAAAGTTGTTAGAATCTAAGGCCCGTATTAATAAATCACACTCAGCTCAAAAGTCAATCTTGAGAACGACCTCTACATGGCGTTCCTATTAATAAACGTAACTTAGTTGCGCGTTTAGGAATCTGGTATCACGTGAGTAACGCCGTATTAAACAAAACTCAGTTCTCAAGAGAACTGTCAAACTCACACTTGAGAACGTATTTGCTAATTGTAGGCAAACGGCGACTTGACAAAGACATCACATTACCCTCAAGATTGGTGTATTAATAAATAACATACTTGAGATGGTGATCACGTCTTGAGAGTGTAACAGCTGAATTCTCTCTTAAGGGCTTGACCTCAAACTATTAATACGCGCCTAAGTCAAAGTCAAATTTCTTTATTGCAAGTAAGCACGTTGTGTACATTTTTGCACGTCAAAATATTTTTGAATTTACATTTACACCACTTTACAAGAAAAAGGTGACAACGCTGAGGAGAAAAAGTGGCAAAAAAACTCTCAGCAGCATATCTTTTAACTAAGATTATAGAAATACTGGAAATTGTATTTATTTTGAAATAATCGAACAAGACACAACTGACACTTTTAAATAGGCATATCCGTCATAGAGTATACCCAGTTTACCTTGAGTTGGTTCAGAATTCAACATTGGTATTTGATTCATATATATCCCATTAATGATCTCTGCTTTAGAACTTCGTATATTCGGTATTAATCGGAAATCATCCTCTTCCTTTATCTTTGTATCATCTGAAGTAAATACTGTCACAGAATCAAGTTTTATTGCATTGTTTTTATCGTATTGTGTTTTAAGACTTTTTGACTCTTTTTCTTGAATTTGTATTATATTAGGAGTTGGGATATTCACTATTCTCTTCATTAATTCCGGTGCATGTTCAACGGTAACCAAGTTATCATCCTCAATGGTTTTGTTTATACATTTAAAGATTTGATACTTTAAATTGTCTAGCTCAACTTTTTCTGAACCATTTGATGGATTTATCTGTATATATTTGTATCGATCTACTATATCTGCTGCTAAATATCTTACAGCAACGTCTTTGTAAGGATGTTTATCAATACCTATCAAATATAAAGTTTTAAACCATTCCTCGACTTGTTTAATAACTTGTTTCAAATAAACGTCAAGATTGTAATTTTCAGTGCATGTTTCATTACCGTTTATAGTATTTATCTCAGACATGTTTCCAATAGCGAATTCAGTATTATTTGCACGATTTACTGTAACAGTATTAACCTGCACTGATGCATCATTTTTGTCAATTTCAAATGGTATACTTTTAAGCTTTTCTTTAAGTTTGTCTGCTGCATAACTTTTAGGTTTTCCTTTAAAATACTTTCTAGTCCATGTATCGACTTCATTATCAATCATATCATGAGGATTGCTATTTTTTTTGACGCCTTTTTCTATACTTTCTGCCAAATCTTTAACAAGTTGTTTCCTAAATAGTTCATCATCTGATGAATGGAGATTATCATTGAACCATTTGAATAATTCTTCAAACATAAGCTCAACATAAGGCTTATTTGCTGATTTACATGTCTGATTGGACCTAGATATCTTTGCAATTTTAATATCTGTGTTTTCTAGACTTATTAAATCAGGAACAGGTATTCTTTCTAATTGCTTCATCAATTCTGGTGCACGATCAATCGTGTTCAAAATATGATCTCCTACTATATTCTTTATCCATTTATAAATCTGAAATTTTAAATTCTCTATTTCATCTGCTTCTGAAAACTTTGCAGGCTTCAGTTGTAGGTATCTTTTTCTATCGATAATGTCGTCGGTCAAATTATTTACGGCTTTAATAAGGCTAAAGGTAAATAACTGTTTGTCTTTGGAAGGACTTTGTAAATTTTTTAACCATTCATATAGTGTTTCTTCAATTTGTGTAGTAAATAAGTTAGTTTTGGAATTGAAACACGTTTGCGTGAATTCTTCAGTAAACTTACTACTTCGGGTTTTATTCTGAGTTGTAGTTAAACAATTGAACATGAGATATGCTTCTGAAAAAGAATTTCTCAGGACTCTACGCTTTGATTTAGTTATATATTTATCCTTTTCATTGTTACTACAAAATGCTTCCTTAAAATGTCTTATTAATACTTTGGTAAAATATTTAGCATAATATACAGGTAGTTCACCAATATCTTGTAAGAGAATTCTAATACTTTCTTTCAAATCACATTTATTAACTTCACTTGATTGAGTCGCATCAGTAAATATGTCTGTTAATTCCATTTCAAGAATCAACATTCGTTTTCTGTTAATACCAATTCCGGTCTTCTTTAAAAAACGCATTGTTTCATCGATGACAAAGTCTCTAACTTCTCTTATCGTATGCTTGTAACTTTTAATAGTACTACAGTAGTATTTGGAGGTTTCAGCGTAATTTTCTGTTGATTTTCCACGAGTTTTCGTATAGCATCTTTTATGTTTGTCTACTACCTTTAGTAGTTCATGAACTAAATCGTTGCTGATTTCATTCAGATAATCTGGTCCATTGGCATTACTTTCTACAGGTATTTCATTAACAATTTCAATAACACATGATTTAAGTAGATTTTTGTAGTGGCTTCTACAATAGTGTTTACATATCAAAGGTTCCAATCTATATAAAATGAAATGATAAATGTCTTCCATTTTAATATGCTCATCTGACAATGATTCATTATTTATTGACAAATCATTTAACCAGTTTCTAATGACTTGCTTAAAGTCTGCCTTTTTACTGTCAATTAAATAGTCATACGTTCCAAGATCTAGTCTGCATATTTGAACAGAATCGACAGTTTTGGTTTTCTTCGCAATTTTCTTGAGTTTTCGAATTATATTATCAGGCAACCGTTGTCTAAACTCTTTGCCCTCCTCGTCACATTCAGAGAAGTAACTTGGGACCCTCTCTAAGTATCGTTCTATCTTCCTTCGTATCTTCTCTTCACCACCTGGTTTCCTTAGCTTTTCAGCTAATCTAATTAACCGTTCACTCCACAGTTCCGTTTCGTTTATCTTTCGTATTTCATTAATCCAATCATTAAGCTCATCTTTAGCATTGGAATAGTCTCCTTTAAAAGCATCTTGGGATTTTGTTCTTCTTATTTCGGTTTTAATGTAGCGTTGTCTTTTGACAGTTATAGAATCTATCAAACTGATAGCTGTTTGAATGGATTTATAATTTCTAGTGAGATTACAAGAATTTAAGCTGAGCTCTTCCGTTTTTTGAGTCTTAGTTTCAAAGATCTTCTTCGGAATCTGCAACAAAGTGAACTACTATCATTGTTCGTGTTTCAATGTCAATAGGAAGATATGTTTGATATTTTCTTGCATATGCGCTATGCGTAACGAAAATCTAAATGATAAATGGAGAAAAAATTTCATCACGACCGGGATTCGAACCAGGAACCTCGCCATTCCGTAGCAATTCCAACAGAGCCACCGTGATATCGTACCCAGATCGTGAATTTTGTCTCCATATTCTCGTCTTAGGGACGGTTGCGACATCTATCCAATAAATTGTGCAATTACTCAAATTTTCATGTTTTTAGTTGATGACGCGTTCCTTTTGCATATGTTTTGATATTTTCTTTCATATGCGCTATGCGAAACGAAAATCTAAATGATGAATGGATATTTTTTTTACGATATCACGGTGGCTCCAACATCGTGCTACAAAATGGTGAGGTCCCTGGTTCGAATCCCGGTCGTGACGAAATTTTTTTCTCCATTTATAATAGAAGATAATATGATTGAAAACTTACAGCTCCGAAATATTTAGGTGCGCTTGCAATATTTAAAGTTTGAACTGGAAAATAAAATGGTAAATATTACATGATTACCAATAATAAGTGACTTTCGAATTAAATCTGAAGTCACCACCCCAACGCACGTAAATCTAAATACTCATGTAGATAACATATTGAGTTAATTTTAAACTTTCATCAATTTTATAAAAAGTACCTACCACCTATCTACTAAATTAAAGTTAATTTATTGTAAATTGTTTATTTACTGATTCTACTATTACAAAACAACGAGTATCAAACAAAACAATACCAAAAACTTATAATCGAAAACATATAATTTTGACAGATCTTAAAGGCAATAAAGACGTAAATACTAGAGTCGCAATTATTAAAAACGTTAGCAATTTGACAAACAATATAAAACGGTCGACAAATCAGACATTACTTGACTCAATCTTGACCATATTATTTAAAGATAGCAAAAACATCACAAACAAGGATGATAGAAATATTTCAAAGAAGGGCATTGCCTGTAATCATCGTACCCATCCATTGGGTAACAGACCGGCCTACGTTTCCTAAATCTTCTCATTCGTTCCACACATCGACACTTGCCACTGTCGCCTTCAGTGTCATCAGAAAACTCCATATCAAAAGGCCTTCTCATATCGATTTCTGGTCTTTGTGATCGTCCAGCCTTTCTACCAGGTGCTTGAGGAAGGTCCTGTGATACTACCGGCTGCTGTGGAGTCGAGTAACCCATTGGCTGACCATAAGTGCTGCCAGGAGAAGACCTACGACAATTTCTGTTCTGATCATTGAATTGACCTTCGCGGTCAGTTGATTTGTAGAATTGATGATTTTGTTTTCCAGTACATTGTGGTTCACAAGCTGTGGCTTGACTAGCTGCATTCGAGCGTGAATCAATTTTAGGAGTAGTTCCAGTGGATCTCATTTTAGGACTAGTTTCAGCGTTTCGAAAATTGGAGTTCTCAGGTTGTGGGCTAGGTGATCGAGAGCGTGGAAGACATTTATTACTTCGGCTACATTCAGGGCATTGACATGCTTGAACACATTTTCCGGGATTTGTTTGAAATTGCTCTGGTTTTGACATTTGAGGACTGCTTGGTCGTATTTGCGGCAGGCTCTGTCTCGTTGCTACCTGCATTGCGCTTTGTCTGTCTAGTACTGGTGCTATACTTTGCCTTGGAGTACTTTGCCAGATAGGACCATTACTTGGTAAATCGTGCCCCATTGAAGGACCTCGCCTGATACTCTGTCCAGTTGGAACTGCTGGTACACTCTGATAAGACACGTTTTGCCTCTGTAAATCCTGACCTGTCATACTCTGTCGTGGTACACCAGCCATGCTTTGTCTAGGCAAACTCTGTTGTCCAATTTGTTCCACAGGACCTGGTAAACTTTGGCGTGCCGAGGTATCTACTAGTAAACTACGCCACGCAGAGTTATTTGAACTTTGCCTTGGTAAATTCTGTCCTGCAGATGAAACTCTCTGTATTGGCATATTCTGTGATGCTGATATATCTGGAAATTGTCCAAGATTCTGTCTTGGAAAACCCTGGCCAGAATTAGCAGGAATTGCAAACCATTGTGGTTGCTGTTGATTGGGAGTAGAAGACAGAGGTCGTTGCTGATCAAACATTCCATAACTATGAGGATCTTCAACTATTGTATTCTGCTGTTGACCAGGATATAACATAGAATGATTTTGCATGGCGCTGAGTTGTGGTGGAGTGACGTAAGTACCTCCTAACGTTGCTCCTGGTGCAGAATCCAAATCAGACATCAAAGAAAGCAATGGGGTATTATTTGGTTTTACATACGCTGGCTGACCCATTCGTCTTACGGGAGGCATAGGTCCATTTACAAAGCCTCCAGAACCTTCAGCCAAGGTATACTGAGGTATTCCTTGTCCATTTTGATTTTGGCCATAATAACTTGAAGGAGCTCCTTGAAATGACCGAGGATCAACGCTACTAAATTGATTTGCCTGAGGTGGATTGTAGTAACCTTGCAATACTACTCCTGATTGATAATTTGAGGTTTGAGCAACATCTGGTGCTATGAAAGCAGAAGGTTGACTTATTCGTCGTCCAGGACTTTCTATCATAGCATTTAGAGGGAACCCTTCTGGATATCTTGGTGCAGCTTGTGATGGATTCATAGAAGAACTTAATGGGCGTTGTTGATCAAAAGATCCATAGCTTCTGGGATCTTGGACAAGGGTATTCTGAGGATAATATATCGAGTTATTCGGCATATCACTCAGTTGTGGGGGAGTAATGTAGGTGCCTCCTAAAGGTGCTGCGGAGTCCAGATTGGACATGAGAGAAATAGTTGGAATGGTGCTTCTGTCCTCAGCATAAGCAGGTTGATTTGTTCGTCTGGCCATAGGTATTGCACTCTGACTGGTAATCGAATACCATTGACCATCATTATCAGTTCCTGGATGTATGCTTTGGCTTCTAACACTTTGACGATACATATCTGAAGGTTGTTGAACGTTCGCTGAATGTGGTTGACAACAGGGCTCGGAGAATGGAACACAACATTGACCCAAGACTCCACCTTGTGTAAATGAAGAGCAGCAAGGGCCTTCTGGAGTAACATTACCAGAGCTAACTATAGTTGGCAACACTGGTTGATAAGGCTGTCGAATTTCAGGAACTTGAGCCATACTGGAGCTCATCATAACATTCTTAGTAAAGTCATCGTAATGTACAGTATCCTGGAAAGCTACTGTTTTTATTCCAGAACCTTCTAAGTCTCGTTCCCTTTCCCTATTCTTTATTCTATTTGCAAGTTCATCCACCATGAAGTTTATATTTAAAGTTTCATTTTTCCCAAGAGGTATTCTTTCCAAAAATTTAGATATTTCATGTCTTAAAGCTCTGTCTGAAGAACTATCTGCTAAGTTCATTGTCTTCTCCATATCATGAAGTCTTTTCGTCAATGCGTCTCTTAATCTTCTCCTTTTCAGTTGTTCAGTTAAATCATCGTTTTGTGCTATTGGCAAATCTTTGTACCACTGTTCTACTTCTATTCCCAGAAGAATTTCGTCTGCCTCTTCTTTTATTGTATTGTCACTAGGTAAAGGCACTTGGTGAAGTGCACTTACAATATCATTCGTATAAACTTCTGGGTCGATGTCTTTCAATTCCTTGCCATGATTTCGTTTCAACTCTGTAACGAATTTTTGAACTCTATCAAGTAACTTCTTTCTATAAACATTTGATTTAACTGGATCATCATCTTTGTATCTTGTGTAAAGTATAAAATCCTCAACCAAATTTAACATTTCAAGATCTTCATACATTTTCACTGGACTTTCACTTCTATCGCTAGTCGCTAGTCTCGGCACATATACATCAACTTTATCCACGAGTTCCTGTTTAAAAGTATCTGGAGCGTATAACATTCTAATCGCATTATTAACTTCAGTAGTTTTCTCAATCATATTTACTTTCAGCATGTGCATGTTGGCTTCTAACTCAGGAGTTTGTGGTAGCATAGAAAACAATTCTTGTATTTCATCATCCAGAGCATCCTCGTAGTAAAATGGATTAGCTATCACTTGCGGTTGACATTTCAGTTTAGTAATTGCTTTCCAAATACCGTTATAAATGCCAAGTCTGATTTTCTCCGCTAACTCTTGTTCAGCTGCTATGGGTATGTTTTGAACCCAATTCTTTACGAAGGCGTCATATTCTTCAGTTAATTGTTGAACTGTGAGGTGAGCTGAGGCAGTGGCTGGTGGTCTAGTGTTAAGATTTACAGGTCGTCGCGGCATACCTTCAGCTGAATTAGGAGCAGGTGATGACATTTCAGTTGTGACCCTCATACCACCTTCGGGTCTAAATACAGGCGTTTGGCTTGATTCAGGTATACGCATAGGTCTAGTTGAACTACCAACTTCCACATTAAGTCTACCTGGTGATGATTGTCGACGATTTTCTAACATGGGTCCACCAGGGCCTTGGGGACCATACATAGGCATTTGACTATCTGTCACATTCTTGTTTCCTTTGCAACATGCTTTAGAATATGGTTCACAACATGGAGACAGAGGTCCGCCTTGAGATATTGATGGGCAGCAAGGATTGGATCCAGACATACGTTCTGCAGTCGAATTTGCTGCATACACCTGAGTTTCAAGTGGTTGTGAGTACATAGATCCAGAAGATCGGCTAGCAGGGCTACTTTGCCGTCTGCCTTGTATTGTGGCACGATTGGAATTAACCATGCTCCCTCCAGGTCCTGAAGGCCCCAAAACTGGCTTCTGATTTACAGTCACACCTGTACTTGAAGTTCTAGAAGTGTTTGCGCGTGCAGAGTTTCCAGCAGTAGTAATTCTCTGACCTGTCATGTTTGAAGCGTTAGGCCTCATGAGCATAGGAACCGGTATGCTGCGAATTCTTTGCATCAACTCTGGCGCATGCTCAATAGTCTTCAACTGATCTTCGCCAACTAATTTATTAATCCATTTAAAAATTTGATATTTCAGATTCTCCAATTCATCTTCATCTGACCCACGACTCGTAGGGTTCAGTTCCAGATATCTATGTCTATCTACAATGTCTCCAGCTAAATCATGGACGACTACTTGCCTGAAGCTCGTGTCGTGTGACCTTGGTATCGGTACAGGCAAGTTTGTTAGCCATTCTTCAATTTGTTGTGACAACTTTTGGACGTACAAGTCTAGATTAGCTTGAATATCTCCTTCTGATAACCCTCCGATACTGAAATCTGATGATTCGACAGAATTATGTTGAGCTAACATACATGTCTGAATCATATTTTTTCTAAACGATGATTGGGATTGTTCTACTAAATTGAACGTTTCTTTTAAATGTCCAACTAGCAGATTTGCGAAATACATAGCTTGATGCTTGAAAAGTCCAGCAGAATCGCAAAGCAGTGCTGTAATATCCACTAATATATCTTTGTCATTCTTAGTACGTAGTGCTTCTACGGCATCCATGAGCTTATCAGCAAGTTCCTCCTCAATATCTTGTAGCTGTTTAATATCTAACTCCGAACGAAATTTTTCTATGAAATCATATATTTCATCGTTTACAAAATTACTTATTTCATCTGCTGTCGGTTGACATTTAACGCTAATTTCACATTCTTGTCCTTTATCAACATAACTTATTTTATCATCTGTTTTAGTTCCTTTGCTGTTATGATAATTTTCTAAGATGTGTACTAATTCGTTAGCTATTCTATTTATATAATCTTTCTTTCTCTTATTGCAATTCCAATGTATTGCAATTGGTATATCGTTTAGAATTTGAATAATCTCAATTTTTAATTTATTTCTATCAATTTCATCAGCACTGAGTATGCTTTTCAACCTAATTACAAATGACATCAATATGTCTTCTTTACAATCTATGTTTCTGCCGAACAAATCATGTGTTTCAATAGGTATATTACCCAACCAATCATTGATTATAGCTGTTAAATCATCGGATTTGACAAACTGATTAACTTCAGCTCTAAAAACAGTTGTATATCTACTTTTATACCTCATAGAGCAATTACTAACTTTCAGTCCTTCGTCTTTATTGTTTACTTTAAGCTTATGACTTAGTTCTTCTAAAAGATCTTCACAAAACCATTTAGTTTCAGGTTTAGCATTTATAACATCCTTTAACATATCAAAAAATTCATCTTGGATTTCCTTACTTATATTTAATTCAGACTTGCTTCTCCTAACGTTTTCGCAACGGTGAATAGAAGGTACGTCTATTAAACTAACGGTAGTTTGAACAGATTTACGTATAGTCAGTGGTAGGAACGTAGTTTTTTGTATGAGTTTGAAGTATGATGGGTTTTGGGTTGATACGGCACCTTCTGGGGTTTGATCAGTGCCGCATGATGGTAAGGACATGGAGACAGCTACCTGGAACAAGGACGGAGTTAGGACTTCATGGTAGATATGACCTTCGGAGTCTCCTGCAGGCCTGTGGTGACAAACTGAGTTCATGAAACACTTGCTGTGTTACTGGAACTCACTGTCTAGGAAGCGAATGAGTCTTCTGGGGTCAGCCTATACAGAACCAGAAGACTACAGACTGCTTTCCATGAGGTGCATAGCAGACCTAAACATCTTTAGGGAGGAAGTACAGACCACTTACCCAATAGACATGGAATAGGTACAAAGCAAGCGAATTTTTTGGTCAACGATGAGCGCATAGCGACGAAGCGAGGGACAGGGGTGCCGTATTAAAGAGATGCGTCCATGTCGATAATATCTCTAGGGGCCACGTGTCGCGAAGCAATGTTGTGCTCATGTGCGGGAGGACACGGGCGCCCTCCTGGGATAGGAGGGAAGGGGTCTGTGGGAGGTAGGAATATAACTGACTTACATTTCTGGTGGAAGCCTGGAGTCTCGGAGACGTGGCCACTTCTCTGCAGATCATCTTCGCGGATGCTGTTGATAAATTGTTAAAGATATTGCACCGACTTAAGGGACAACGACTTAAGGGTAAGTGCAGCTGGTGGCGGTGGTCTGTGCATGGTATTTGAGGTTCTGGGGAGTGGAGCACTCGCGAATCGGAATTTCTTGAGGGCCATTGGTCCCTTGGAGATTTCGGGTCCTTAGCCCTACGAGATCGGACCTAAGAAGGTTTAGTGGACACGTACGGTGGAACACAGAGAAAGGTGTACAGGAGAGTTTTTAAGGTTGAGATTATATCAAAAACTACTTGACCTATTGAAAAATTCTTTCACTGTTAGATAGATAAAAGTTAAAACTATGTAACTGTAAAATAATTATTAAATTCGGTCCAGTAGTTTTTGAGAAAATCTCAACCTTATTGAGGCCCCCTGTATACTTATCTCTGTCTTCGACTGTACAACCCACATTTTAACTCGGTTCTTTAGAAGCCCGTTTCAGAAGATCCGCGCTTTCAATTATTTATATTACTAAGGCCCGTATTAATAAATCACTCTCAGCTTAAAGCCAATCTTGAAAACGACAAGATGGCGTTCCTATTAATAAACGTAACTTAGGTGCGCATTTGGGAACCGGGTATCACGTGAGTAACGCCGTATTACACAAAACTCAGTTCTCAAGAGAACTGTCAAACTCACACTTGAGAACGTATTTGCTGATTGCAGGCGAACCGCGACTTGAGAAAGACATCACGTGATACGCCCTCAAGATTGGTTTATTAATAAATGACATACTTGAGATGGTGATCACGTCTTGAGAGTGTATCAGCTGAATTCGCTCTTGAGGGCTGGGGCTCCTGAAGGACGGGTTTGAGCTCAGACTATTAATACGGGCCTAGAGTTCCCCTCAAAAGCGTTTTTCGAGCGTCGATTCCTTCTAATTTTCACTTCCTGGATACTAGAAATGGAACATTGCGTACTTACCTTGAATTTCCGTGTTCACTTTTGATGGGACCTTTAAACAGAAAGAAGTAGACTTGTTTGAAAGGTTTTATATGTATTATATTAATACTAGGTATGAAACACGAAAAGCCCAAGTTACAAGCAATAACAACGCATTTAATGTTGACATCAGACCAGTCAGTGCCATCTACCGGGGATAGCGGTACTTTCTTTCTTTTTTAAATGTAACCTTGTAAACGGGTTCTCTTGAAAATGGCGGGAAACGACGGTTGTGAAATTATTTGATAATTTTCCTTTTAATGTCTACAGGGACTATTTTGTGTTTAATATCACGTTAAATTAATCAGAAAATGTTCGCGAATGACAGTACGGTGAAGTTATTGGAGTATGCCAGTTCTGAAGTTTCAAGCTTTTATCAAGAGTTCCCGCTACGAGCTCGGGAGTGAACGTGACTGTCGAGCTGCTTCGTCCAGAGTGATGACGCTACGGCGACTCCTCTGGATGAAGACATGAAGACGCGACTACCCAGGGTGAAGATGCTACTGCGACCCCCCTGGAGGAAGATAGAAGCCTATTGAATATATTGAATTTTCTGTAACATGACATTGGCAAATGACGAACTGTCGAGTCCATTAATAAAATAAATAAATAAAATAAAGCCTTGAAAACCCCTTCATGGTAATGAATCCCCAATTCAAATTGCTCTGTTGCGATAGCAACAGAGCAAATGTTAGGTATCCCTAACATTTTTTCATTACAGATGATCTAAAAAACTAGTTATAGACTCATAAAAAAGTCATTAATAATTTAATAATTCATAAACAATGTAGATCAACTAACATGTTGGTTTATTTTTGTCTCCGGTACATCGTACAGCCTGTCCCGATTCGTCGGAACCACTGGCTGGTTGTAGGGCTGAAACATAATGGCTGAATCATAAATTACGCCTAAACTAGGCGTAAAAACTAGCTCTTGGCGATAAAGACTGCTAAACTGTGTCTTAATTTGACGTTACTGAACAACCGATTTTGTGTGTCTAAATTCAACGGAAGTCTTAAGGACCGTGACTTAAACCGCCGCTTCAGTTCAAGTCACATTTTTAGGTATAATGCTAGGAGCCGACGGCTATAAAACTGCTAAACGGTGCCCTGCCAATAATCCTGCCAGCGAATCTTTACTTTTTTTTTTGACATGAATTGACATTATGGATTATTATTTAGGTAGGAATTTTTTTTTCAATTTATCATTATATAAGCTACACTTACATATAATTTTTGTCTGCCAAAAATTGGCGAAACATGTGCACTTTATTTATGACACTTCAATATGACCTAATTGACCATGTTTCTTGCAAATAAATTTATTTCATTTCATTCATTTAAACCTAACCTTCACCACACTTACTTAATCACTGCCTAACTTCAAATCGAGAGCTCGGTGGCTCAGTGGTTGGGTCAATGGACTTGCAATATGGAGGTCCCAGGTTCGATTCTCAGCTAGGGCAGCCATGTACCAATGAGTTATCCTCGGTTTTTTCGACAGAAAAACTTACGTACATTTTACCGAGTGCTCTCAAAACGGTGAAGGAAAAACATCGTGATGAAACCTGCATGTCGTAGAAGAAAAAAGAAAATCTAAGGCATGTGAAATCCGCCAACCCGCACTGGGCCCGCGTGGTGGATTGTGGCCCGAGCTCCCTCGATGTAAGGGAAGGTCTGTGCCCGAGCAGTGGGGCAATATAAATAGACTGATGATGATGAACTTCAAATCATGTATCATCATAAGATTCCTCAGAGAAATAATGATTTATTTCTCTGAGTAAGATTCCGTAGAACAGACATTCATCTTAGGTACTCCTAGGTAGGTATGGTCTTAGGCTGCTATTCATAAACGTGATTTCAAGTTACGCCACCGTTTAGGCCCCTTGCCCCTTTCTATCTTAAGGGGCGGCGAGGTGTCAAACTCGAGCGTGAGACAGAAGATGTCCCGCAGCGGCGGAGTGAAGAGCACGGCACACTGACTCCATATTTGTATTTTTATTGATTTTGGATGAATTTTGGCAGGGAAATTAAAATACGCCAACAAAAATCTTTTTTTTTTAAACAAGCTCTCGTATTTATAGTACCCTACATTTTGATATATATTATGTATGAATAACTATTTCGATTTACATAATTTTCATTTTAAATGACATGGAAGGGGTATGTTTGCGATTTTTTTCTATCGAGCGAAGTTTGTCCAATCGTGTATCGGTATTCATCAGTCCCTAAATATACACCCCAAGATTGCTATATATTTTTTTCAGACGTTTAATTTTAGTAGTTAGTGCCGTAGCCTTCATCGAAAAACTGAAAATACGCGCTTACGAAGCCTTAACCTTTTTTAACGAAGTGAGGTTTAACTAAGTTTATGAATAACAGCAAATGTTATTAATGGGGCCAAAGAATAATCACAAGTACACAAGACAGAGGGCTTTTGAAAATGGCGGACTCGACGGTTGCGAAATTATTTGATAATTTTCAGTTCAATGTCTACAGTGGTTGTTTTGTGTTTAATATCACGTTAAATTAATCAGAAAATGTTTGCGAATGACAGTATGGTGAAGTTATTGTAGGATTCATGCAGGATCTGAAGTTTGGCGCCATGGTCAAGAGTCCCTACGAGCTCGGGAGTGAACGTGACTGTCGAGCTGCTTCGTCCAGAGTGACGACGCTACGGCGACTCCTCTGGAGAAAGAGAAGACTATGACATTTTGAATATTCTGTAACATGACAGTGAATGTCCATTAATAAAATAAATAAATGACCGATTGAGAAAAAAAACTTTTCATAGTTACTTTTAAGGTGCTCCCTCACCGGGAGCATTCGCGTGTAATGTAACGTTACAGATTCGAGCATTACATCAGTGAGGGAGAAAAACAGCGTCAGTCAGGGAGGTAGTATTGTAATGTAATGCTCAAAGTCGAATCTGCAACGTTACGTTACACGCGAATGCTCCCGGTGAGGGAGCACCTTTATACTTCTTCTGCACACTGTTCTCTATTTCACACTATACCTACTCACCACGTAAGACGACAAATTGCGAATATTCTCCAAATTCCTTATATTTTCCCGAACTCTTCTTGATACATCTCTCAAACACTTCACATCGTAGCTCCTACTGAACTCTGGTCTCCTCTCCATATCATCACTCCTCTTTGCTCGGTCCCTGGTCGGAGATTCTTCTATCCTGGACCTTATCCTGGCTTCAGGGTCGATATGCCTTGGAGGTGACCTGGATGTGGTGGCCTGGTAATTTTGTTCTGGTACGGCGTCAATGTCACTGGCGTTTCGGGAGCAGCGAGCTTGGGATTTTGCGTCTGGAAATTGGAATGTTTTTATAAGGGAAACGGAGTGGCAGAATTCCGTTTACCAGACCCACAGACCACTTCCCCATGACATGAAATCAGTACAAATGACAATGCCAGATTCTGCCCCACCATCAACCGCATGATGTACAAGATAACGAACAAATGTAAAAGTATCTCCGTTTTTTATTAAAATTATTGGTTTAAAACATTGATCTCCTATAAACAACTAGATACACAGTCTGCCTTCTAAAAATGTCCGAGCGCAAAGAAGGTCCAAACGGATGAATGGACCCTCATTTGCTTTATTGGACATTATTTGAACGTTAACAATGGACCCTTATTTGGACGTTTTGTAAATTGCTTTAGTAAGACCTTTGTGTATCTAGTTGTTTATAGGAGATCAATGGTTTAAAATAAAGTTTTGTACAAGTTGCGAGTCGAAAAAACAGCTTAATTAAGAATTCAGAAAATAGTATGAAATCGAAGCGAATTATTCATTGTTTTTGTTATCATTTTCTACTACTCTCGCAACCCCTACTGATTGTGATTATGCTATATAAAACCTATAATAAGTCCTCAACAAAATGATAGGTACAGCTTAAATGGTCATGTAGTTTTGTAGGTGGGGCAAAGCTCCATTGAAATGTGGCAATGTCATTTGCAAGCGAAACATTCTGTCAACGATGAAGCTGGGGACAGGGGTGCCGTATTAATGAGATGCGTCCACGTCGATACTATCTCTAGTTTCACGTGTCGCGAAGCAATGTTGCGCTCATGTGCGGGCAGACACGGGCTCACTCCTGTTACAGTCGACAGCAGATCAATGGTAACACTTTTTACTTTTGACAGTTCTTATTATTTGCGTCATAAGACTTAAAACCGTAAAGCAAGTGTTGCCATTGATCTGCTGTCGACTGCTCAGGTCTATGAGATAAGTGGTCTGTGACGTAGACGCTAGCGAGCTACTTACGCTGTCAACTCTTAGTAATTAGTACTGATGTTTGCCACCTGCTACTTACAATTCTTAGCTTGGGTGTAAGTGATCAATCTCTCAACGATCTCAGCCGACCGCTCCGATGACAGTGCCGGGTATCGCCTCAAGGACTTGGCGAAAGCGTCCGGTTCCCGAGAAGGACGCGGACTGAAGACCGACCCTGGAAAGTGACTTCAGGGTACTCCTGTGTATCGGGGAGATGAATTTCTGGCCGCACGGACGTGGGATACAGCCTTCCGATATCAGAAAGCCTGCAACAGTCTTTCAGCCGGCAACCCGTTGTTCGTACCTCTATCAGACCAGACCAGTCCACCCCCCCTGTAGCTGTCCGTTCTGGTGGGGCTGAAGTTTGTGTCTCCACTGCCTGTGCCGCCTACTACGAAGTTGTCGTGACCTGGAATGAGAATTCCTTTTATGTTTCTTCATTAGTTGAAGCACCTAGGTCTTTCTATACAAGAAATATGGATAAACTTGCATTTCCAGGATTCAGACTACGTAAGGTTAGTACATTCTTCATGGGGCACTGTATTCACTTTTATAACAAGTTGCCAGAAAGTGTCACGACGTTGACAGAGAGGAAATTTAAACAATTTCATTAAAGGAAGACTTGTAGAAGGCGTATTACAGAATAGATGACTATTTAAACCTGATTTTGACCTAACAACTGCTGCCGAATGACAACAACCGGGACCAACTGCTTAACGTGCTTTCCGAGGCACGAAGAGGCTCAGATGAAAGTGTCACAAGCGGCCATCCAGGCACAGACCTCGCCCAATAATCTTCTGCAACGATGCTTAACCTGTACGATCATTTTCTGGAACATGAGCTCCCAGGGGAGCAGGAAAATGAAACAACTCTTTGAGCAAAGCCACACGAGAAGAAGAGAGAAGAGAGTTAGTGAAAGATTTTACCTGGATGTGGAAAGTTGGTGCGTTGCGGTGGAAACTCAGTCATAAGATGCGGAGGTGAAGTTGGTTTTACTTTACAGTGCGATGTCTGCGAACCAATATAGTGCAATATTCAAATGAAAGTAATGGGAACTTCGTTCAGGAATTAACGGATAATGCTTCGCGCACACTATGCCGGGCCGCACCGCAGCGCAAAATGCTTACTTAGCACATTAGTGTCGGGCCGGGTCGCAGCGCATTGACGGATTTTGAGTACAGTGTACTGCCAGATATCGTAAAATGAGCGCGCGTGCACTCCAATCCGCTTGCTATAGCACACTGTGTCGGGGCGCAGCGGGGCGGGGCGGGCCGCATCGCACGGAAGCAAATCTGCCTCGCAATAATGCGAGCCGCTGCGGCCCGACACAGTGTGCGATAGTTCATACAAATTGTATTAAAGCGGTTTGAGCGGATTTTTGCGCTCCGACCCGACACGCTGCGTTCCAGCATAATGTCCTCGGACCTTAATAGGGCAATACCTACAAGGGGGTTGTCTCCACCGATCCCGGGATCCATTTGGATTGGAAACGGATCCCGGCAGTTTGTCTCCACCGATACCGGGATTCGTTTCCAACACAAAAACCAATCAATGTTTTTACCCACCGTTCACGGTATCCGTGGCTATAAGAAATATATTATATTTAATATTGGAAACGGATCCGTCCACGCGTTTCTGAGATTATAGGTCTTGACAGACAGACGGACAACAAAGTGATTCTATAAGGGTTCCTTTTCTCCTCTTGAGGTACGGAATCCTAAAAACTAACTCAGATTTAATTTTAAGCATTAAGCCATGCTCGGCCAATCAATTAAATGATGAACAAATTAAATTAAAAGAATAACTTAAACAGGCGAGGCTTTGACGGTGAGACTGGCCCACAAGTTAAAAGTCGCTCAACGAGCTATTCAAAGAGCTATGCTTGGCATTTCTCTGGTAGATAGAATAAGAAACGAGTATATCTGCCAGAAGACAAAAGTGACATTGCTCATAGAATCAGTAAACTGAAGTGTCAGTGGGCTGGTCACATCTGTCGTAGAACCGATGGGGTAGACGAGTACTAGAATGGAGGCCACGAACGGGTAATAGTGTGGGACGCCCCCAGATGGAGGGATGACCTTCGCAAGGTGGCTGGCAGAGACTGAATGCAGAAGGCCGAGAGTAGGGTTGAGTGGCGCGCTTTGGGAGAGGCCTATGTCCAGCAGTGGACTGATACGGGTTGATGATGATGATGAAACAGGCGATTATGAACCTATTTGTACCTGGTAAACGCTGGTGTAACTTCCGTCAGTCGCCTGGGCAGAGGAGTCGCGGCTCCGTGAGGCCAGTCGGTCGCAGTACGCGTCAGTTCCTGCTGAACGCTGGTGGGGCGCTGGACCTCTTTGCGACGAAGGACGCAGAGCTGGGGACCAGAGGTCTCTGGGTTTGGACATCGAAGGCTTATCTTACTTCGAGTACACATTGAAAACAGTCGTACACACGAAGACAGACAAGTATACAGGGGTCCTCAATAAGGTTGAGATTTTCTCAAGAACTACTGGACCGAATTTAATAATTCTTTTACAGTACATAGTTTTAACTTCTATCTATCTAACAGTGAAAGAATTATTGCAATAGGTCAAGTAGTTCTTGAGAAAATCTCAACCTTAAAACTCTCCTGCACCTACATTTCTTTGCCTTCGTGTCCTTACCAGAGTTAGGCAGTAGAGTATACTGCTTGCCAGAGTCCAGGAGTGTGACAGCTAGTCCTGCATCCCGAAGACCGCGGACCACGGCTATCATGCCAGAACTTTCTCCTTCCTCCATCACGCGATCAGCTGCGGTCCAGTGGCATGTGCTGATAACAAAAACCTCGGAATCCGAATCTTCGTAGGATCGAAATATGTTAAGGCTGCTTCACGAATTTGAGTCAGCGCTCATTGATGGAATTAATTACAATCCTATGAGGTAAGTTTAACACAGAGAAAGGTGTAGGTACAACTAAGTATCGCCGCACACGGGCCACACGCGACAGCCACAAACGCCGCCACGAGAAGCTAGAAGCGGCTACAAAGGTAGCTGAAGCGCGCGACAGCCACTTGTGGCCGGTGGTCGACACTTGCGGTCGGTGGCTGATACTTTTTTTAACCCATGCGTGCAGTATAGTTTACTGAGGCAAGGGAGAGAGGGGCGCGGAATCGCGCGAGTGGCGTGTGGCGGCTTTTTGTGTCGGCGTTTAGTGGCCGGTGCGAGCCACAAGAAGCAAGCTGCGACGATTTGTAGCGTGTGGCCGCCACCGGCGCCAACCGTGTGCGGCGAGTCCATATAAAATGTATGAAAATTACAGGAAATATGTCTGTGGCGGCGTTTTGTGGTTGTGGCCGGTGGCCCGTGTGCGGGAGCCCTAACAGCCGATCAAGTGTAACACTTTAGACTTTGAACCGTTCTTATTATCTGCGTCGTAAGATTGAAAACGTACTACAAGTACTGCCATTGATTTGCTGTTGTCCGTACGTCATAAGCCTAACCATCCATTTAATTTTGTCGAATGACTTCAATGTCATCCTGTATATTGGACCGTCTATTCTCATGTTTTGTTCTGTGGAGTAGCTAAGGATGTCTCACCGTCATCTTGAGCAGTCTCAAGAAGGAATAGCACAAGTCGGGCCGGTAACAGCCTTGCCAGTCTTCCGTGTGGGGGCCGGGCCTGGAACATACCTTGGCGTCAAAGACAGTTCCTCGTAAGTCCTCGTTAGTTTCTTATTATTAATGTACTTACTCGACAGTTCGTCATTTGCCAATGTCATGTACAGAATATTCAAGATAGCATTGTCTTCATCCAGAGGAGTCGCCGTAGCATGGTCACTCTGGACGAAGCAGCTCGACAGTCACGCTCACTCCCGTGCTCGTAGCGGGACCCTTAATAAAAGCTTGAAACTTCAGATCTTGCTCAAATTATCCAACAACTTCACCATACTGTCATTCGCGAACATTTTCTGATTAATTTAACGTGATATTAAAAGGAAAATTATCAAATAATATCGCAACCGTCGTTTTCCGCCATTTTCAAGAGAACCCTCCTCGTTAGTTCTGAAGTAACACATTTAAAAGCATTGGAGAGATAACGGCAGCGGTTGTAGGTAATGTAGGTTTAAAGCTCTATGAAAGAACCGGCTAAATGTGGAAAAAATTATTATTTCGTCATTAATAAGCTTACTTTAAGGTCGTCATTGTACTAAATAACAAAGTATTATTGAAGTAATCCTGCTATAAGAGTTCGTGGTAAGGGGGCTGGATGCTGGCAGCATTTCCTCGCTGTATAGCAATACTGACTTGCTGACCAAGGTAGCTGTCAGCTCTGGGATCACCAGAGATGTGAACCAACCGGGTAGACAGCTCGTGGATGATATCTTTTGAGTCTGTCGACCATGGGACCCATTGTATCTACAGCAAGTGTCGCAAACTCATGATGTCAGTCGTATGCACAGACCACTTCCCCCCTAGCCCTGTAGCAGGAGTGTGCCCGTGTCTGCCCGCACATGAGCGCAACATTGCCTAGCGACACGTGGCACATAGAGACACAGCCCACTTCCCCCCTAGCCCTGTAGCAGGAGTGCCCGTGTCTGCCCGCACATGAGCGCAACATTGCCTAGCGCCACGTGGCACATAGAGACACAGCCCACTTCCCCCCTAGCCCTGTAGCAGGAGTGCGCCCGTGTCTGCCCGCACATGAGCGCAACATTGCCTAGCGCCACGTGGCACATAGAGACACAGCCCACTTCCCCCCTAGCCCTGTAGCAGGAGGGCGCCCGTGTCTGCCCGCACATGAGCGCAACATTGCCTAGCGACACGTGGCACATAGAGACACAGCCCACTTCCCCCCTAGCCCTGTAGCAGGAGTGCCCGTGTCTGCCCGCACATGAGCGCAACATTGCCTAGCGACACGTGGCACATAGAGACACAGCCCACTTCCCCCCTAGCCCTGTAGCAGGAGTGCGCCCGTGTCTGCCCGCACATGAGCGCAACATTGCCTAGCGCCACGTGGCACATAGAGACACAGCCCACTTCCCCCCTAGCCCTGTAGCAGGAGGGCGCCCGTGTCTGCCCGCACATGAGCGCAACATTGCCTCGCGACACGTGGCACATAGAGACACAGCCCACTTCCCCCCTAGCCCTGTAGCAGGAGTGCGCCCGTGTCTGCCCGCACATGAGCGCAACATTGCCTAGCGACACGTGGCACATAGAGACACAGCCCACTTCCCCCCTAGCCCTGTAGCAGGAGTGCGCCCGTGTCTGCCCGCACATGAGCGCAACATTGCCTAGCGACACGTGGCACATAGAGATATTATCGACATGGACGCAACTCTTTAATACGGCACCCCTGTCCCCCGCTTCGTCTCTATGCGCTCATCGTTGACAGAATGTTTCGCTTGCATATTTGTACCGATTTCATGTCTATTATGTAAGTGGTCTGTGCATGTATGTGTTTAGTATTGTTATGATACAAAACTTACATTTCCTGCACGGATTTTGACACAAAATTTAATTATTAATAAACGGTCGGAATTCTAAAACTTATATAAAATTACAAGAGAAATTTGCTAAGGTAATTTAGAATTTGGTGTCCACTAGTGTTGTCGATCGATAGATAGTCGACTATCGATAGTCCACCAAAAGCAATACTATCGATATTATTGTTTCTCGTAATAACAAACTATCGATACTGTCGAAGTTCATGGTAACAATACTATCGATACTAAGATATGTAGTTTTGATTATCGATAGTTGGCTAACTATGGATAGTCCAAATAGTACCTACTGGCCAATACTATTGCAAATTGGCTAACCATTTATAGTCCAAAACAATCGATAGTATTGTTACCAAGAACTTCGATAGTATCTGTATAGTTAATGATAATTTTTTTTAAACAAAAGATAAAAAAAAAATATGATCGTCTAATTACGTGTTGTGATATAACACTGAAGGAACTGATTGACCGAACCAGTTCTTCATTGTGCAAATAAAGTAATCCGATCTAATAATTTGATAATAACTATGCAGTAATCACAGAACAGCTTAAAATGTTAGTAGGGTAAGTTTTTGTAGACACTTGATTTGGGCTTCAGTTTAGATATTAAACGTATTAAAACTAAAATTATTAAAAAAAAAAGTATAAGTATAGTATCGATAGTTTGTTATTTACAGGCAACAATAGTATCGATAGTATTGCGTTCTGAGGTTGGCTTAGTATTGGCTTGTTCAGATGAAAACTATCGACAGTAAAACTATCGATAGTTCGGAAACGCTAGACTGAATATTAACGTGACTTGTAGATTTGCTTTTCTGTGCTGACGTTTATTTCCAATTTAGAACTGTTCAAAGAAGAATCTTGATATTTAAGGTGCATCTCCATGCATCGCTCACTTTCTTCTGATGCCAGGAACCGCCGATAGAGTTAGCCATAATTATATCGTAGGTTCCGCTCTTGCATGTCAATTTTTCGCGTCTCTACAACGCAATTAACAAGGTCTAAAAATTATTAACATCCTAAAAGAAAAATACCATTTCAAGATTTTTTTGACTTTCAATTCAAATATACTTTATTTGCATACAAATGAAAATACATCAGTTACATATAAAACCAAAGTTAGCTAGTGTACAGACAGGCGGCCTTATCGCTTTACCGCTTTTATCGCTTTATTTCACTGTTACATAGATAAAAGTTGAGGCTAAGTATCTGTAAAGAATTATTAAAATCGGTTAAATAGTTCTTGAGATAATCTCAACCTTATTGATGCCTCCTCATATCTCTGTTTTCGTGGTGAAACAAACAATAAAATTTGTCACTCAAGTAATATGGCTCACTCCGTAGGCGTTTCTTGCTTCATGCATGACAAACGACCGTTACGCTATTTAGGGTCAAACGTTCGTTATCAATTGTCACAAGCGATTGTTTGCTGACCCTAATAGTTTATCTAAACAGCTTTCTTCATAACATAATCGGTAACGGTCACATCGTAAGGCAACTTAACTTACATATGCGATACAAGTTGTGTCTATTCCAGAGTACATACATGATACTAAGTAGTTGCCACGGAATTCCATCTGCCGCGATTGTGACACACCACCTCTAAACTCATCGTATAGGATCTCAAAGTCAGTTCTTTATTGCAAGTAAGCACGTTGTGTACATTTTTGCACGTCAACATATTTTTGAATTTACATTTACACCACTTTGCAAGGAAAAGGTGCCAACGCTGAGGAGAAAAAGTGGCAAAAACTCTCAGCAGCACATTTTTTTAAATAATGATAATACATTAGAACAAGATGAAAATTTTCTTGCCGTGGGCAGGACTTGAACCTGCGACCTTGTCATTCCGTGACACGCTCTTACCAACTGAGCCACCACAGGCCACGCCGAGCCCACCGAAAATCTTCATCGCTTTATACATACTTAAAGGGTATGTTACGCAACTCCATCTATCGGACAATAGTAGTAGTATTCCGACAACCATGTCTAACATTCGGTTAGAAACATGATTTATGATGATGCGCTCTTATTTTTACTCAGAATTTTTTCATCTTGTTCTAATTTATTCACCGAGCATGGATAATGCGTAATTCAAATTCTGAATGATAGATAATACAATTACCTATTTAATAACTAGGTATTACACAACTATTACTATTATTAGTAATCCAAACTCTATCCTTCATGCGGAACCGGAGACACACACCATGCATGTTCATCGTTTAACATCCCTCCACATACATTGCAGCAAAACGGCTTAATGCAACTCGATTTTCGCCACTACGTGAGCCATAGCATGATGGGTGGGTACCTCATAGCCGTGTGACGACAGACATAGTATGGGGTATAGCTCCCACTGCTGGACTTGGGCGTCTCCCAAGACGCACCACTCGCCCCACAGACACACGCGGGACACCAGGCCAATGAGACTCCAGGCGGCTCATAGTGCCCTGGTATTTGTAAGTGACTTAAAGACCTGCGGCTTCTTACCGACTGGACACAGCAGGTGTTGAGTGAGACATATTGAGACTCCGAGTTAGTCATGGTCTCCTGGTACTTTTAATGCAACTTCATCATCATTATCAGCCCGTATCAGTCCACTGCTGTTCTCGGGCCTCTCCCGCGGTGCACCCGACGCTGGTGGTGTTCACGCCGCACTCGCCCCACAGACACACGCTGGACACCAGGCTAATGAGACTCCAGGCGGCTCATAGTGCCCTGGTACTTGTGATGTGACTTACCGAGTGGAAACAGCAGATGTTGAGTGAGACATATGGAGACTCAGAGCTAGTCATGGGCTCCTGGTACTTTTAATGCAATTTCATCATCATTATCAGCCCGTATCAGTCTACTGCTGGACGCAGACGTCTGACAAGCAGCATTAAACACGATTCTTGGCTTTTTGGCAGTCTCTGCCCGACACCTTGCGTAGGTCATCCCTCCATTAACATGTCATCTAAATGCCATGAACGTGTGTTCTATTCACAAAGTGACCACAGACATGACGTTAATTACAAGAAAAAATCGTGAGAAATACTCGACCTTGTAACTTTGTAAGTCTGCAAACGGACAAGGTAAAGTAATTGATATGTTAGATAGGTGTATGTAACACAGAGCAACATATAAAGCTGGCCTCATTAAGGCTGTTAGTCATAAACGTGATTTAATAAAGTTAGTTCCCGGATTTAACCTGCCTCGGAAATATTGGAGCCAAATAAATAGGTTCTGTAGTGCATCAGGGATGTTTGCAGATGCAGCCATCGACGGCTTTCATGGCATAGTACGCAAGAGAGTGGCGTCCCTGATGCGCAGAGTAAGTAACAGCCCCAATGGCATCCTGAATGCGGTATCTAATAAACCATGCTGCGCAATCTGGAGGCATTGGGCTAAAACTCATATGCCTTCAGATTGCTTTGTAACTGAAAGATTATTTTAAGTACTGACTTAGTTATTAAGCTTAATCTATATACATAAGACTGTAAAAAAGTTGTACATTGGATATTTTTTTTTTTGTCTCCACTTCTTGCTGCGATCTGTCTCAATTGACATTTAGCTGCAGTTTTGGTGCTTGGGTATTAGTCCTAGATCGTCCAGTGATGAGCCAGGAATTGGTCAGTGGTCCGGGAGTATATTGTCCTCCGGTATTCTGCGTTTCAGCCTTCTTGTCTTAGGGTCTGTCTGTAATAGTCTGTTTGCCAGCTGGTTTGGGTGAGCCTCTATTCTCCTCCTGTAGGCGTTTGTAGAGGTGACAATCTCGTCCTTTACATATCTTATGTTTAAATCCTTGTGGATGGTTTCATTTGTTACAAACCACGGTGCGTCCACCAGCATGCGGAGTGTTTTTGACTGAAACCTTTGCAGAATTTCCACATTTGAGTGTGAAGCAGTACCCCACAGTTGTATGCCGTAAGCCCAAATTGGTTTTATTATGGCTTTGTAAAGAAGAATTTTACTTTCCAGGGATAGCTTGGATTTCTTGTTCATCATCCAGAACATCTTTCGCATTTGTAGGCTCAGTTGCTTTCTCTTTGTGAAGATATGTTTATGCCATGTAAGGCGTCTGTCGAGATGGAGTCCGAGGTATCTTACATGTTCTGCTTGCGGTATATGTATATCATTCAGTTTCACTGGTGGGCAAGTGTCTCGTCTGGTCGTAAATGTAATGTGAGCAGATTTTGTCTCATTAGCTTTAATTCTCCAGTTTCTTAGCCAGAGAGATATGTCATCCAGACTGGTTTGCAATATACTGGAGGCAACTGTTGGATCAATGTGTGAAGACAGGACCGCTGTATCATCTGCAAAGGTGCCAATGGTGACATTTCGATTTGTGGGCAGGTCAGCTGTATGGAGCAGATACAAAACTGGGCCGAGCACGCTTCCCTGGGGTACACCAGCTGCTATATTGCAGAGTTCTGTTTCGGCATTGCCGTATTTGACAAAGAAACTTCGCCCACTCAGGTAGGACTGCAGCGTGTGATAGTAAGCTGCTGGTAGGCACATTTTTAGCTTGTAAAATAATCCTTCATGCCATACGCGGTCAAAAGCTTGTGAGATGTCTAGGAATGCAGCGGAGCAGTATTCCTTTCTCTCAAAGGATTGGGAGATTCTGTCGACAAGTCTGTGCACCTGTTCAATGGTTCCGTGTTTCTCTCTGAAACCGAACTGATGGTCTGGTATGACATTGTCATGGATACTGATGCCAAAACACAATTTTTTTGAAATTTTGTCAGTTTGTCTGTGACTTTGTGCAAGTATCACGCCATGACTACTGAAGAGATTTTGATGGGAGTTTCACTAGGAGATAGCTGAAATATCCGGACAGCTCATAGGCTATAAACCATGGCGGTATGTGATGTGGAAACAAGGATCCAGAGAGGAAGATCTGCCTCCTGATCTCCTCCATCCTCCTCCTCTACGCAAACGAAGTTGCGGGGTACGTCTAGTGTATACTAACACACAATATGGACGCTCAAGTTTGATTTTTTTTGTATTTGAATAGGTTTCGGACATCACAGGGCCTCTCCCAAAGCACGCCACTCAACTCGACTCTCGGCCCTCTGCATCCAGTCCCTGACAGCCATCTTGCGAAGGTCATCCCTCCTGGTCGGGGGGCGTCCCACACTACGTTTACCCGTTCGTGGCCTCCATTCGAGAACTCGTCTACCCCATCGGTTATCGGTTCTACGCCTAAACTTTGCCATTCGAAAACTCCTACTCTAGACTAGGCCAAGAGGTCGTTAAACAATAAGAATTAAAACAAAAGACTTTACTTTACCATGACCTATGGGCGAAATGAAAACGGAAAACCCATGGCCATTGATTGGTTTGAATTATGCAAACTATTGGAGCGTGCTTTACGAAATCCAGTGCAAAAACATTGCGATAAAACTATTGGGCCTATTTGTTAATCCAATGAAATACACCATCGTAAAAAATTACGATTTATTTATTTTATTATTGGGCTCGACAGTTCGTCATTTGCCAATGTCATGTTACAGAATATTTGTGACAAAATATTCGCCTTATTTGCCTATTCGACACACAATATGTTGACAAACATATCATATTCAAATACGACAAACATCCAATATCAAATACGAATAGTGAAATGGGAGCATAATGCTCTCCACACACAGCTGCGGCTTGCGTCCTGCGATCAGTTGAAACGCATGCCCCGCCTCATTTTCTGGGCATTTTAATACTCAATACTCAATATATTTATTGCATTCCATAAGTTATAATACAGATGTTCACATACTTAACATTAAAATGTTACAATGTTCTTTATGGACCTTGTTTAGGCACAGAAATACAATTAAATTACATTTTAATGTCCAGTACGTAGCGATCTGAGGCCTGCGATCTACGTCCAGTAGGTAACGACGGCAGAAAATGAGGTGGAGCATGCGTTTCAACTGATCGCAGGACGCAAGCCGCGGCTAGGTCGCGGCTGTGTGTGTCAAGCTTAATGCCGACTTCGCAAAATGCCAACCGCTCGCAAAACGTCAATTTCCCAACTTCTTTCTAAATTGCACCAATCACGAACCAACCGCCATCAAAAATCTCCCAAAATCGCTTCAGTAGTTTAATAATACAAAAGGTTAAAAAACGCGATGTCTTCAAAACCTACATAGTTTTTATCAATAAGGTCTGGGAGCCTCCTTGGCCTAGTGTGGTTCGAATCCAGTCGGCACAATGCGATAATGATGTATTGAATCATATTGTTCATAGAATCAGCAAGCTGAAGTGTCACTGGGCTGGGCACAGCTGTCGGTTGTTGGTTCTAAACATCTTGATGTTCTGATGGACAGCATTTGGGAAGCTACAGAAGAAGATATGATATCTTCTCGTCTTCAATACCACAATGCCTAAAAACCAAGGAGTCCTGCCAGTGATGACCTACGGAGCCGAAACGTGGACATTGACGGGACTGGCCCACAAGTTCAAAGTCGCTCAGCGAGCTATGGAAAGAGCTATGCTTGGCATTTCTCTGTTGGATAGAATAAGAAACGAGTATATCCGCCAGAAGACAAAAGTGGTTGACATTGCTCATAGAATCAGTACTGAAGTGTCAGTGGGCTGGTCACATCTGTCATAGAACCGACAACCGATGGGGTAGACGAGTTTTCGAATGGAGGCCACGAACGGGTAAACGTAGTGTGGGATCTTATTCTGATAGGGTGCCAATGAGGTGCACTCGACCAGTGGCGTATTTAGGTTCAGAGCCGCCCCTGGCCACTTAAATCTGCCCCCCCCCCCCCCCCCCTCCCCCCACTGATAGTTTTGCTTTACTTACATGTTTAATAAATCTTTATTTTAATCGACAAAATATTATATTAAAGAAAGACAGTAAATATACAAATAAAAACTTTAAATTTTTATTTGTACATATATTTTTAGTTTATTTCATTTAGTTTAGGTTTTTAACACTACATGTTTTAGATTTTTCCAAACAAATATAATAAACCATTGTTAAAAAAAACTATAAATAAAAAATTTGCCCTAAATCACCGACCGCGGGGAGTGTCCCCAGAAGGCTGTCTGCATTGCCTCGCGGATTGCGAGGCTAATGCGTTGCGCGAGGCACGCGCCAGCCCTCTGGTCATTAGACACATCCACCAGGCGCACAGAGATCTCTTTGTGGATGCTATGTGCGCCTGGTCCCCACGGTCCCCAATCTCTACTGAGACCTGCATATTTGCGCTGTTTAGTTGCCTCTGCGGTAGCTGCTGCAGCGCCGGCCTTTGATAATGTTGCTGGAAGATGGGACGGCGCCAGGGTATCCACGCAGGTGGCGTCCAATACTAGGGGCCGTCCCATGTAATAATAAAAAACATTTAATAAATAAATACCCTTAGAATTCTAAGGGTCTCTTACAATATCGAGATAACCCATACATACCACAACCAAAACTCCATACATTTCGCTCGGGTTAGTCGCTAACTCTACAGTTATCTTATATTGCAAGTGTGGGTAAACGATCCTAACACAATATCTGGTTAGCCCGCAACGGATAAATGGCGCGAATCCATGTATAAGTAGCAGGTATATAATCGCAAACTATGAGATGATTATCGTCCGGCGGTTACCCTACCACATTCCGACACGGTGCCGTATTCAGGGAGGATAAAACCATACCGTTTCCGTACGGACATCTAAAGATACTTAATAAGGCCTATATTTATAAGTATAGGTACCGCAGCCCAAATCAAGTCTCATTTTGTAAACAAAAACTACCCTACTAAAAAGACATTGCCACATTTCAATGAAGCTTTGCCCCACCTACAAAACTACGTGACCATTTAAACTGTACCTATCATTTTGTTAGGGACTTATTACAGGTTTTTATTACAGGTACATATGTTTTAAAGATTGGCGGCGCTAGTTGGATCATTCCTTAAGCTGAGCTTGTTCATAACGACAGTAAAAATATATGTTTTACAGTAGAATGAGCTACAGCAAGTTTGCGCACAAAACTGTATATGAAAAGATAGACGAGTCGATTCGACTTCTACTACGTTCGACTCTAATATGTTAGCGGAATTGGTTCCATATCAACTGATTGCGAAACAGCGATGGCGGACTAAACTTACTTCGTCAAACAACTCCGTCGTTAACTTTTATCAACCTACAATTTAAAGTCAACTTAGCGACATTGGGAACCCAAATCGCTTTCGTATCGCTAGAAAGCGATTGCGTGCCGTCCAGAATACAGCCTCTCGCTGCGGCTCAACCGCAGCCAACTTCAGTCCGCTACCAACTGTCATGCGCAGTAGACGTGTCCGTTAGTTCCACATTCAAAACCCTTTGTTTTAATACAAAAAGACCGTTAAAAACTCCTGCTAAGTGCCAAAAGTGTTCTAAAAACTCGAAATTTGGGACTGAAAAGTGTTTTCTGCTAAGGTTTTGTTCAAAAAGTGATTCGGTCAAGGACAATGGTTGCGCGTGGAAACTGTTCATGATTAACTGTCTAACGTAAATATACACAATGGAGGATGTTTATACGGTTAAAGTTAAAACTAAACCTGATACCCGGAACTTATATCCGTCGGAAAGAAGATATTCCGCGTCAACCGTTTCGGGACTGGCATGGGTTCATATAGCATTGGCAGCTACATCGTTTCTTTTAGCTTGTTTAGCGTTAGTCAATCCAAATTCGGATATAAAACGACTAAACATAAATGATACTGAACAAAAAACGATTGACAGAAACGAATTGATATTCAACTTGACTGAAAATGTTGATTATAATGGAAATGTTACAGAAAATTCAGATTCTGTGAATGACACAATGAATAATGAATCTACAGGTAATGAGAATGATGATAGTAATTATATTTTAGTGCTAGCACCGACGTTAGTAACAGTTTTTGCGTTAGCAGCCGGCATAGCGTCTATAATGGCCTCGGTAAGATGGTACATAGATAGAAACATAACGTGGTTATTCATTATGTCAGTATTATCGACTCTTATTGCTTTAACATCCTTTATAATGGTAGTTACATGGTTTGTGGCTACAGAAGGAGATATAAGAGAGTTCTATAAAGACAGAGATTTAAACGATTACTTTGTAGTTAAAAAAACTGATGTCGTTGACAGAAATGAATCTCATTTGATAATAAAGAATCCAGAAAATGATAATTCGTCACATTTGTTCACAAAACGTGTGCTATCAATTAATATTCTGATAGCTTCATTCATTGAGTTACTCTGGTCTATATTGAGCGTTAAAATATCGTATAAAGGCATGAGAAATAATTACAAAGACGATAACGAACGCCGAGGGAACTGCGTATCTGTTGTAACTACTATAAAAGGTAATACTAATAAGAATTTACCTAGAAATGGTAAACCAACGAAACCTGTATTAGATCATTACCCGAGCAAGATAAAAAAGATATTTCTCGCTCAAAACGATAACGGATTCTATTTGAAAAATCAGAATAACAAAGCCAAACAAACTGATACAAGTTCGGAGTTTTATAAAGAGAGAATGATGAATTTTTTGAATAGATGCGCTTCCCTGGAAGGTGTTTCTAATCCAGAAGTTCCAGAACAAACTCCTAGTGTCCAATCTGAGACAGCTGTGAACCTAAATCCGATTCCAGAAGTCACTAACGTTGAAATTAATAATCACAATCCAGACCTGGAGATTACAGAAGTAAAAGATAGAATGACGCCTATCAGTTGGGGTGATAGTCCTGACCATACAATTTACAATCAAAATAATCTGAATTTAGAAAAGATTTTCAAATTTGGAGGAAAGGACGATGAAGATGAAGAGACGATTGATAAGACTGAAGACGCAGTGTAGTCACAGACAGTAGTGATAGTGTTTTGTGTGGAGGAAACTCGGGATTGTTGTGAATTTTCAATGTAAATGGAAATACAGTGCGCGAGGCGTAAGCTCAGGTTTGCATTTGTGTGAGTGCACACAGATAGTGTAGAGTGATACTCGGCCTGAGGCGCGACGCGTCCAACGCATACTATACACAGCCGGACGCCACCCTGCCGCGCACGCACCGCACTTCACCTCTTGTACCGCTAGCAGCTTGGCGATCACTCACACAAATGTAAACCTGAGCTTACGCCTCGCGCACTGTACTCTTCTGTTTACGAATGGATATGATCTCTTTCGAGTAGTTGTGAAATTAATATTCAATAGACATTTGATAGGTTCTGTAAAAATGACTAAACTGTGTTGTATAAACATTAAACATGTTACATAGGTCGTATTTAATGTAATAACAAGTTTCTCGTACAGTCGACAGTACATAGTGTACCTAATATTTTGGACTTGTACAGTTCTTATTATTTGCGCCATAAGAGTTGTAGATGTAGAAAAAATACTTAAAGTGACATTGGTATGTCGAGCAATATAAATATGCCTGAAACTGATTTTCTAATAACTGTATAGTGTAGTTTTTTTAAAGGACTCTTTCGTACATGTGTATTTTCTATAAAAAAAGATCGATATAATAAAAAAATACCTTTTTTTTTTACAATAAAAATTTCAATATATTAGAGGCTACTGTCTCAGAGAACTGCATAAACTCGAAATGCGTGTCATATTGCTTTTGTACTTTTCTCTCTCATATTAATATGAGAGAAAAAGGTACAAGGTTAAAAATCCTTAAATGTACTTTGAAAGTGTCTTTACCTAAACCGAGGCCCCAATCAACCCAGTCTTACTTTGTAAACAAAAACTACCCTCCCCCACTAACATTTTAAGCTATTCTGTAGTTATTGCATAGTTATTTATTTATACATTATTAGATCGGATTACTTTATTTTCAGTGATGAACAAATTCAATCAATCAGTTCCTTCAATTTTACATCACAACAGGTAATTAGACGAGCATATTTGTTTACAAAATAAGACACTTGATTTGGGATCCGGTATAAGTATGCCTGTACCATTGCATGTTTATACTGTGCACGCCCCAGTGAAGAAAAGTGTAATTAATAACGCGTGACCATCAGATAGTGTCATTAGAGAAAGTTGTAAGTATTTTGTATGACGATCTGAAAAAAAAATGTTATGTGACTCTACTATACTATTTAATATTTATGTATAGGTACGGTGGAATACAGAGAAAGGGGTACAGAAGAGTTTTTAAGGTTGAGATTATCTCAAAAACTACTTGACCTATTGCAAAAATTCTTTCACTGGTTGATAGATAAAAGTTAAAACTATGTAACTGTAAAATAATTATTAAATTCGGTTCAGTAGTTTTTGAGAAAATCTCAACCTTATTGAGGCCTGTATACTTATCTCTGTCTTCCACTGTACGTGGATCGAATTAATGATTAGAAAATCGATTTTCTCGTGACTAGAACATAGCGGGAAAGTGACGATTGCAATATTATTTGATAATATTGATTTCATTGCATTAAGAGGTTTTGTGTTTAATATCACGTTAAATTAATTAGAAAATGTTCGCGAAATTAATATGTATAAATATTTACGGATAATTTATGCAAGATCTACAGCTTCGAGCTATAGTCAAGAGTCCCGCTCCGAGCTCGGGAGTGAGCGTGACTGTCGAGCTGCTTCGTCCAGAGTGATGACGCTACGACGACTCCTCTGGATGAAGACTTATGATAAATATGGGTGTAACGTAAAGGGTATATGAAGCCGAAGGGAGGGTGTTCAGTATCGGTAACTGAACAACTTTTGTTTTACGACTTTTCGATTTTCGCGAATTTATTTTTTGACTTTTCATACATTTCGTCCCGGTCAGCTGATCTGTGATTATAGTGTGATTTATTTTTATTTTTTATTCGAAAAGTCGTAGAACAAAAGTTGTTCAGTTACCGATACTGAACACCCTCCCTTCGGCTTCATATACCCTTTACGTTACACCCTGTAATACTGTAACTTTAACTTGACACTAATATCAGTCACCGCTAAGCGAGTCGTCTCGCTCGCTCTTACGCGACGTAGCATATGAACGACAGAGACAGCTGCGTTTAGGATTAGGATCAGACTTAGTGGCCGATATTGAATTAGTTACATTGTTTTCAAAATAAATGATAAATCTATCGGTCAAGTCTCTTTAACCTAGTAACTTAACCGCAGCCCAAATCAAGTGTCTTATTTCGTAAACAAATATTATCGTCTAATTGTCTGTTGTGATGTAACACTGAAGGAACTGATTGATCGAACCTGTTCATCATTGTGACAAATAAAGTATTCCTATCTAATAATGTGAAAATAACTATGCAATAATCACAGCACAGCTATAAATGTCAGTAGGGGAAGGTTTTTGTTTACAAAATAAGACATTTGATTTAGGCTTCAGTTTAGTTATAAACACGAATCGATGTTTTAAGCCCCATGTCAGTACCTGATCTAAAGTATCGAACCTGCGACGCTCACATCGCAATCTTACACTATCCACTGGACCATAACGGCAATTAATAATGCGCTATCAACTCAGAGTGAAAGTTATAGTTTTTGCTGCACTGTATTGGAAAAAGTCTAGCATTGTCACTCGAGATATTAAGGTGATGAAGAAATTATAACTCCAAACTGCAGCTAAATCTGCCAACTCAAGTACTATGGCCCGTATTAATAAACCATTCTCAGCTCTAAAGTTAATCTTGAGAACGACCTCGAGATAGCGTTCCTATTAATAAACGTGCCTTAGGTGCGCGTTTAGGAATCGGGTATCACGTGACCGCCGTATTAATAAACAAAACTCAGTTATCAAGAGAACTGTTGAACTCACACTTGAGAACGTATTTGCTGATTGCAGGCGAACCGCGGCTTGAGAAAGACATCACGTGATACGCCCTTAGGATTGATTTATCAATAAATGACATCTGATACACTCTCAAGACGTGATCACCATCTCAAGTATGTCATTTATTAATAAACCAATCTTGAGGGCGTATCACGTGATGCCTTTCTCAAGTCGCGGTTCGCCTGCAATCAGCGAATACGTTCTCAAGTGTGAGTTTGACAGTTCTCTTGAGAACTGAGTTTTGTTTATTAATACGGCGTTACTCACGTGATACCCGACTAAGGCCCTATGGCGTTAACTTTCAACAAAAGTCAAGAATATTTTGAAACTAATTTCAGTGGCATCGTCAGCTCTTTAGGTATTAAAAAATTAATTATAGTGATGTAATATTTTGTATTTTTTTTACTCAACGTAGTTTTAAGTCGTCTGAACAAATGACTAAGGAGTACTTATAACCTACGTAATTTAATTGTAATAATAAAATTGCATTTAATTAAAATGATTGATTAAAATATAGTCGTTTTCTTTCGGAAGAATAAAAGTTTATGTATAATTTTATTAAAGGAAAAATGTGTATCAATAAGGTTTTTTTATTTTATAAACGGTTCTACTCGTACCAGTAAAAATTTCAATAAGGTTGAGATTTTTTTATCAAGAACTATTTTACCGATTGCATAAAATATTTCACTAGTAGATAGCTTGAAGGGCCTTCCATGAGCCAACTAGCGCCGCCAATCTTAAAAAAATAATATCTTAAAAATTATTAATTTTTACTAAAAAAGCTATGTACCTACACAATCTATAGGATGAATACTATTTTTTCAATATACAATACATGGCATAATTGCGACAAGCAAAGTTGTAGTTCATAAATGTGCCAAAAACGGCCGTTTTCGCAATTATGCGAACTACAACTTACCGACATTGAATCATGTTCTAAATAAGCATTTAAAAAATAGTATTTATCGTAAATTATATTTACCATCTTATACATTCTGCAGTTGGTTGTCAACAGGGCGACCCGCTAGGGCCAGCTATTTTCAGCTTAGCTATTCACCCCATCATTGAGCGCCTAAATTCAAAGTTTAATGTTTGGTTTTTGGATGACGGAACCCTGGGAGGTGAAGCGAGCACTGTGCTAGAGGACCTGCAGTTCATGATAGAAGAATTTAAAAGTATTGGACTAGATCTCAACTCGTCCAAATGCGAACTATTCATCACTGAGACCTGCCCAGACACAAACACAGTAATTGGTAAGTTCAACTCAATAGCCCCCAATATCACGCTAGTAGATCCAACCTCGCTACACCTCCTTGGGTCTCCGATCTTAAATGAATCACTTTCCAATTTTGTAACAAATAAAATTCAAAATTTCTCTAGTATTTCGGACAGACTACTCAAAATTAATAAACACATGGCTTATTACATTATTCGGTACTGTCTATTTGTACCCAAATTTATATATACCTTGAGATGCTGTCAACTCTTCAAGTTTCAAGATCTTCTATTAAAACTTGACGAAGCTATCAAGGTCAATCTTTCGGCTGTCTTGAACATTCCTTTCGACCCCAACAGTTGGTCCCAAGCCTCCTTACCTATCAGGTTTGGTGGCTTGGGTATACGCAAAATTTCCAGTGTATCTCTCCCGGCTTTTTTGTCCTCGGTCAATAGTACTCGCCCACTCATTGATAAAATTCTCGCACCGTCACTAGGAGCAGTCAATGAGGTGACATACTTGGCCGAGGCCAAAGACGCCTGGGTGACAGCCTGCCCCAACACGGACCTCCCTACCACTCCCTCCTCGCAGAGGCAGTGGGACGAGCCGCTCTGCAAATTGGTACGGAAAAGTCTCATAGACACGTCAACCAGTTTAGCAGAGCGTGCTCGTCTCCTGGCGGTGGGGGAGTGGGAGTCAGGTCAGTGGCTGAACGCCCTACCGTCACGCCATATCGGAACTTTACTAGACTGCACCACTTTCCGCTTAGCGACATGCCTACGTCTGGGTGCAACGTCTAATGTCCCCCACTCCTGCCGCTGCGGTGGCGCTGTCGACCAGCTCGGCCACCATGGTCTCTCCTGCAGCAGGAGTGCTGGCCGCATTCCTCGACACGCCGACCTAAACGACATCATCCGTCGGGCCCTTTCCACCGCCGGAGCGCCGGCCGTTCTTGAACCGAACGGTTTGGCGCGCGACGATGGCAAGAGGCCCGACGGCATGACCCTCATGCCTTGGAAGATGGGACGGCCTTTGGTGTGGGACGCAACCTGCGTCGACACCCTAGCGCCGTCGCATCTTCCAGCTACGTCCAGTAAGGTCGGCGCTGCGGCCAGCACAGCGGAAAACCTCAAACGGCGCAAATATGCAGTCCTCGGGGCTAACTACATATTTGAGCCGTTTGGGGTGGAGACGCTGGGACCATGGGGGCCGGGAGCACACCGCATCGCCAAAGAGCTATCGCGGCGCCTGGTCGAGGCATCGCGTGACCAAAAGGCTGGCTCATACTTCGCCCAGCGCGTTAGCCTCGCTATACAGCGGGGCAACGCGGCCAGCCTTTTGGGCACGCTGCCAATAGTGGGGGACCTTGGGCATGTTTTTTATCTATAACTTTTTATATATATATTGTTTGTACATATAGTTTTAGTATATTTAATTATTTACCTTCATTTATCGTAATAAACATTTCGTAAATAGCTTTTTTAATAAAATTTATTATATTGGAAGATATTATTTTTTAAGATTGGCGGCGCTAGTTGGCTCATGGAAGGCTCTTAAAGGAAAAGTATGTATCAATAAGGTTGAGATTTTTTTTATCAAGAACTACTCGACCGATAAAATAACTTTAAAAAAGGGTAAAAAGTAGTTTTTGTAAGAAAGTGTCAAACTTAATAGTTTTCTAACTATACATAGTTTATTTTACTTGGCTATTGATAAAAAAACAACGTCATATTCTAGAAAAATAATTTTATTTGGTTTACGATTCTTCGAGGAACATAAAATGTACAATTATTAAAACAATTATCATCAAAAAAATTGACAAAAAATCAATTATTATAAAAAATATATTTACAAACTTATTGTTGTCATTGTAAAAATTATTTTATCAACAAAAATTGGCAATTATTTCAAAAATGTTTCTATATACTATTTCATTTGTTCTCATTTATTTAGACAACACAGATCAACATTAAAATTGCATAATAATAATTATTAATTTCTTAGATAATTAAAAACAATTTTTTCCACAAAAAAAGCTAATATCAGTGGGATTGCTGTACAAAATCTTACTATTAATTAAAATACAATTATTTCCGAATTACTAATTTCATAAAATTTATCAAATCTTAAATTAGTTGTACTTATTGGGAAAAATACTTTATAAAAATATCCAAACTGAATTGGTGAGCCATTCTGCCAATATAAAGCGAGAGCTAGCGGTCACCCATCCAGGTACTTCGCCCAACGTTGCTTAACTAGTGGCTGTGGACTCATTAGGGTCAGCGCAGACCGACGAAGTGGAGTGGCGACGAAGAGAATTCCGCGGCCGCCTAGCGAATTGAGATCCTCCGATTCGCTAGGCCTCCGTTACGCGCAGCTCACATCATCATCATCAGTCTATTTATATTGCCCCACTGCTCGGACACAGACCTTCCCTTACATAGAGGGACCTGGGGCCATGATCCACCACGCGGGCCCAATGCGAATTGGCGTATTTCACTCGCCTTGGATTTTTTTCTTCTTCTACGGCATGCAGGTTTCATCACGATGTTTTCCTTCACCGTTACTCAGTTGCGCAGCTCTCAATCAGTGACATTTTACTTCGCTATACCAATTACAGCCGTATGTTGAAGTAAATAAAGTTGAATTTAAATTGTTACTAAATACGACTGTCGCGAGGACACCATATGAAATTAGACAGTACCACCTCCAGCACCAATGTCGCTCGTCACTTCCTGAGCAACAGAGTTGTTCAGGCCTGGAACTCACTTCCAGACGACGTTGTCTCTGCCGCCTCAGTTAACGCATTCAAAAACAAATTGGACAGTTATTTTAAAACTATTAACAAGAATAATACCACTAAGTGATAGACTTTACGAACTCTGAAATGGACATATCAGCGATAAGCTGCCTGACCATAATTAAATAATAATGATAAATTAGTCGCTTCGCCCGCCGCGCCGCCACTCCGCTCCACTCGGGCGTCGGTCTGCGCTGACCCTTATCTTTTATTTTAGGATACACCTTAATCTTCACTTTTAAAAGTAATTATATCTTACGTGAGAGGTTCTTCAGTGAAGTAAGGGTGCTCGAGGCAGTCGATAGCTGTCAGTCTCTTCATTGGATCGAAGACCAGCATACCCTGTGGAAAGACCAGGAAATACATCATCAGTCTGCAAATGATAAATGGAGAAAAAATTTCATCACGACCGGGATTTGAACCAGGGACCTCGCCATTCCGTGGCACGCTCTATTCCGACAGAGCTACTGATATCGTTCCCAGGTCGTGAATTTTGTCCCCATATTCGTCTTAGGGACGGTAGCGACATCTATCCAGTAATTGTGCATCCCTTTCAAGTTTTCAACCTTTATTAAAAAAGGTTAAGATGTAAAGGGACGCCTAAACGGTGGCGTAACTTTAAATCACATTTATGAATATGCGCCATAATGTTTAATTGGCAAAAAAACCTATTTCATTACATCATCAGTCTATTTTTTATGTCCACTGCTCTGGCACAGACCTTCTCTTACATCGAGGGAGTTCGGGCCATGATCCACAACGTGGGATTACACATGCCTTAGTTATTTTCTTTGACCGTTTTGAGAGCATTCGGTAACGCCCGTCTCCCATAGGGGTAGATACAGATTTCGTCTCCTGCGATACTGACATACCTCCAAATTCATCGTCTCTCGCATTACCTATGTATACCTATACCGAAGCCCAATTCAAGTGTCTTATTTTGTAAACAAAAACTACCCCAAACAACTAACATTTAAAGCTGTTCTGTGATTTTTGCATAGTTATTTTCACATTATTAGATCGGATCACTTTATTTGTCACAATGATGAACAGGTTCGATCAATCAGTTCCTTCAGTGTTACATCACAATAGGTAATTAGACGATCATATTTGTTTACAAAATAAGACACTTGATTTGGACTGCGGTATACTTATGTTTACTCGTTCGTGTCTTTTCCTATAGCTCACCTTAATCATATTTAAAGCTTGGGGGTGGATTCTCGGTATGACGTCACCAAGATCCTGAGGTGGGTAGTCTGGAAAACTGTCAGGAACCACTGACACGTTGTCAGGCCATTCTTGACGTGGCGGGCGGCCGATCAGTCTGGAGAAAGGTTTAGGAGTTACAGACTTAAGTATGTAATTTAATAATAAAGTAATTTTCCGGTTGTGGGCGTTGCTCAGGATTTAGAAGAGAACTGTGTAGTTTTATGAGAATAGCTTGAAGTTTGTTGAAGAAACCAGGTAGAGTACTCACAAATAACTTCAACTGTGGTCGTTGCCAAGGTTTTACAAGAGATCTGTGTAATTTTTTTACCTATATCTTGAAGTTCGTTGAAGAAACCAGTTGATTAATTATAAGCTACCATCCTGATTGGTCTACTATGGTCGTTGCTAAGGTTTTATAAGAAATCTGTGCAATATTTTAGGCTATAGTTTGAAGTTTGTCGAAGAAACCAGTTAGAGTAAACACAAAGTTAGCCGTGATGGTTCGATTGTAGTCGTTGCCAAGGTTTTACAAGATATCTGTGCATTTGTTGCGGTCATAGGTTGAAGTTTGTTGTACAAACCAGACTGTCAAATTGCAAGTTACAGTCCTAATTTTGGGTTGTGGTTGTTTCTAAGGTTTTAAAAGATAGCTGTATATTTTATATGACTAGCGCTTGAAATTTGCTGAAGAAACCAGTTTACATAACTAGAGAATACCTTGGCTGTGGTAGTTGCTAGGGATTTAGAAGCGAAATACAGATTTTTATATCGATAGCTTAAAGTTTGTTGCAGAAACCAGTAGGTTTAACGCAGAACTCACCTGAATATACGATGCAGCTGGTCAGAGTCCGATGACCCTGGAAGGAGAGGGGATCTGGTGTGGAGTTGCGCCAGGACACAGCCACAGGACCAGACGTCCACGGCTGTGTTGTATGAGACGCCCAGGAGGACTTCTGGTGGACGGTACCAGAGTGTTACCACCTGGAAACACATCACACTCATGACCCAAGGCATGCGTCCAGCAGAGGACTGATACGAGCTGATGATGAAGTTGCATTAGCAGGAGCCCATGACTAACCCGGAGTCTCAATGTCTCACTTAACACCTAATGTCTCCACTAGGTCAGAAGCCCCAGCTCTTTAAGTCACATTACAAGTACCAGGACACTATGAGCCGCCTGGAGTCTCCCTAGCTTGGTATTCCGCGTGTGTCTGTGGGGCGAGTGGACTGATGATGATACTTACTACGCTGGTGAGTTTCATGTCAGTGTCATAAGTCTTTGCGAGCCCGAAGTCTGCCAGCTTGACCCTGCCTGATGAAGTGACGAGCAGGTTGTGAGGCTTCAGGTCTCGGTGGACGATGCGGTGGGAGTGAAGAAAGTCGACGCCGGATAGGATGTCGTAGGACATACTCTGCAATAATAATAATCTTTATTTATTTCAAACAACAGTCCATAGTATTGCTTGTTATTTATGATAGTGAACAAAATTGTCCTGATAATATAAAAAATGTCAACAATAAAATACAATTCATTCGTCACAATAACATATTATAAATAGCTTAGTCCATTACAACCTACGCCACTAGCACTTTCGTCCAGTGTGCTGCTATGGGACACTCGCCCTTATCACCTATTACCCTCAGGATGCCGTTGGAACTACCACGCACTCTGCTCATGATGGGCGGCTCTTTTTTACCCGACGGTATTATTGCGTGAAAACCGTCGGCAATGACGTTGTGACACTACTCACTCTAATCCTGTCCTCTTGCAGCGGTCCGGGCGCGCGCTTGAGAAACGAGTCCAGGTCCTGGTCCACGTGCTCGAACACCAGGAACAGCACCAGCTGCTGGTCGCGCTCCAGCGATTGCCCGCCGTGACACACGTCCAGCAGGCTGGGGACAGCACACCAGAAATTACGACTACCAATTCACATGTCGTGACAATCCATCTCTTCAATATCACGGAGATATTGGGAAGATTAATTTCCTTATTTTTCTTTACAAAGGCAAAGTTAACTGGAGCATGCAGCTTGGTCGGACGTTTTTAATGTCATGGACAAAGAAGCTTGGCTGTGCATGGAAGCTCTAGGTGAACTGTTGAATCTAGTTCAAACTGTAGATCTCGCATGTACCTAATTATTCGAACATTTCAACATATAGGTACAGTCGAAGACAAAGATAAGTATACAGGGGGCCTCAATAAGGTTGAGATTTTCTCAACTACTGGACCGAATTTAATAATTATTTTACAGTTACATAGTTTTAACTTTTATCTATTTAACAGTGAAGGAGTTTTTTCAAGTAGTTTTTGAGAAAATCTCAATCCTAAAAACTCCCCTGTACATCTTTCTCTGTGTTCCACCGTACATATATTATGTTGGAGTGACATAACATTTTGTGATTAATTTTGTAACTGTGCAAAACATATTATTTAATTTTAGACAACTATACCTAGTTGCGAGGCGACATTTCTGCCATTTTCAAAAACCCTGGCACAGATTACTCATAGAGTTATCTTATCCTGACAGGGTGAAATGTAGTGGGGCACCCCCTGACAATATGGAGATATGAGCTACAAAAGTAACAACTGGTTGCAAAAAGTTTAAAATCGAGTCGAATGGCGCCCCTTGGCAGAGGTCTAAGTCCAGCTGTGGACTGACACAGACTGATAATGAGGTTATAATCTTACCGCACAATATTAGGATGCCTATAAGCTTCCAGCTGCCTCAGCAGGGCTATTTCACGGAGTGTTGAGAGTGGTATCCCGTCCTCTGTGAGGGCGACTTTGACTTTCTTCATTGCTACTATCTGACCTCCATTGTGGAGGTCCCGGGCTTTGTAAACTGTTCCGTAGGCTCCTGTAATGAAACAATGTTTATGACAGATTGATTCAAAGTAGAGATGGGTTGAATATTCTACTCGATGAAAGCCACGAATGTGTAAAGGTAGCGTGGGACGCCCCTCGACCAGATGGAGGGATGACCTTCGCAAGGTGGCTGACAGAGACTCGATGCAAAAGGCCGAGAATCGGGTTGAGTGGCGTACTTTGGGAGAGGCCTACGTCCAGCAGTGAACTGATACGGGCTGATCATGATACTCATAGCTGTAATTGTTGATTTTCTAACTTGACTAAAAAAGATGTTATTTTGTTCCTTGCCAGTCCAGTGCCTTGAGCCGATAGCCTTTGCTATTGTTGTGAATGGTGACCTTGGTTCAAATTGGATTCTATTGGAATCGTATAATAATCACTGGCTAGTTTTGTCGTGAATTCATAACAATATAGGTAAGTTACGAATTAATAAGGAGATAACTGTAGACATGCATGGTACAATATGGTAATTAACCGTGGCAATGGAAGCGAAACTAAATGCTATCGCTACTATTTAATTGAATTGAATCAGAGATTCGTCAAAGGTAAGATTTTCTGAAAAACTACTCAACCGATTGTAAAAAGTCTTTCACTGGTTGATAGTTTAGAGTGCACGCTATGTACCTGTAAAAGTAATTTAAGAATCGGTCGCGCAGTTTTTGAGAAAATCTCAACTCCTAGGAGACCTATTAAATCGTATTATTTCGTAGTTACCGGCACATGGTTACCTAGGTTATAACAATGAATTTAGGTCCATAAAAGTTTTTTTTACCTGTTCCGATAACATTTAACTCTTCGTATTTCTTCGCTGTTTGAAATAAAGCACTGACATCGCTTATTGAAGCCATATTTGGAGGGCTTTGGCTAGAAGCACTGCTAGAGCTTGAAGTTGAAGCGGACATTTTTTTTCACAAACGACTTTGTTAACAACTTTACTAGTCAAAATGACACTGTTCTCCTTTGTAATTACGCTTGAAAGATTGAGTAAGTAATATTGATTGAGAATTTAATACATTTTCGTTGCAAAACTGCTTGTTTTTATAATAAATAGGGACAAAAACACAACACAAAACTTGTTCCGTTCGGCTAAACTTTTGAGGGGTGGGAGGGGAACGAAGAAACATGAACTAACACCTGTCGTATAATCCGAACAAATGAAAAATATATTCTATTTGGACGAAACACAATAGCAAGCAGTTACCATTTTAATTTAGACACGACACAGGGAATCCTAGTGTGGGTGCTAGTGTACTTCAACTGCACGACCTTATACATCAACTCTAACATAAATGTAACTTATCATAAGGAGTACTATGTAAGCTCGTGCTTCGAAAACTTGTAAATCTCTTACTTCAATAAATTATTATTATTATTATTAGTCGACTAATACTATCTCACTACCGCCGCCTGGTATTGAATAGTGGTACTAAAAGTTACAACATCTGTTTGTATAATGCGACCAAATTAAGAAGTCTTTTTAAATACGCCATCTATTATTCACTAGCAGAACTTTTTAGAGAACTATCTTTTTTAGAGCTTCTTAAAATAACACACAGATGGCGCCACTAAAGCGACATCTAGCGGATATAGATAGAACTAATAACATGTCTATGTTACTAAACGCTTTCACTTAAAATTCTTAGTAGTCTCACTGGCTTAGAGCTTCTATAAATTATTAACAGATGGCGCCATAGAATCATTACTACGCCATCTATTAGATATTCCGAGAACTACTAACGAAATTATTTACTGAGCGCTTTGATTTAAAAATTATAGGTGGCGCTAGTGAAACACTTTACAGCGCCATCTTTAACTATTAGAACATAAAAAGCAAAACGTAAAAATAATTTACATGAAAACAGTTTCAAAATTGAAGAAACGCTTGTATACTTTGATAATAAAACAAAAAAAACGGACAACATCCGAGGGCTCGTCCGGGATTTGAACCCGGGACCTCTCGCACCCGAAGCGAGAATCATACCCCTAGACCAACGAGCCGTGTTGGTGACTGTCGAATTTATATCTTACTTCTTGCATGTGATGACGTATCACTTCTATCTACTTTTCCAGGGAATAATCTTTTTTTGGGACCTAAAACTTTTTCAACTTCTGTACAATTAAAATTACCTATCGAATTAATTTCCATAAAAACGAGATTTACAAAATAGGTATTTTATTAAGTAGGTACTAATTTTTTTTATTAATGAATGAAATTATTTGCAATAAGTACCATTTATATTTTATGTAGCTCAGCTATAAGACAATTAAAACTTAATTAATCTCAACTTAGAATTATTTTTATTCGAAAAACAATTTCAGAACACCTCGCGGCGTTTAGAAAGTTGCCGCGAAAGGGGAAAAAAATACCGCTACATGACACCCTATACATGTCTCGCTCTAACCTTCCACATTCCTAACGCCTGTCTCTTTCTTACACACGCGTCTTCTTAACATTTTGAAGTCGGTCGTCTAGCTTCGGACGGAACGCGCGTTTGTTTGAATAAAAAAATAAAATTACGTTTTTTATTCACGTTTTCTTCGTCAAATACAATAGAAATTACATTTAAAGACGTGTTTAAAACTCACATTTACTAATTATAAAGGATAACAGTGATTTCCAAGTGAGTTAAGTGTACGGATCTCATATATCAGTGGTATGGTAAAATGTGAAAGTTTTACGTATTAAGAAAACAGTGTAGGTTTTTTTGCATATATCCTACTTTTTTACAATTACACAGCTGTTTTGGACCTACTGTTAAAGGAACTCTGGTAAGTTTTCTCTTGTAATTAAAGATTCTACTTTAATTTAAACAGCGACCTTGTCCTGGTAATCATTGTTAGTTCAGTTATAGTATAGGACACACAGATACACACGTTAATCTTATAACATCTCTCTTTTCAAGTCGGGGGTTAGTTTAGCTAAAGATCAGAGATTCAGATAACGCATCTGATGCTAGTAAATAGATATGCTAGTAACTACCTACCTACAGTATGTATTTTTTGAACGTCAACATATATATATAATTTACACACCATTTTGCAAGGAAAGGGTGCTAAAAGCCAACTCTGAGGAGAAATAATCGCAAAATCTCTCGGCAATACTTACATTACAAATATAAGTGTTAATAATACTATACATGAAGGCAGAACTTGGTACGAAGTGGATCATATTTAATTAAAATCGTAAAAATTCTAATAAGTCTATAATATAGCTCTCTTATTAGGTAGGTAAGAGATAAAAGATATTGATCGTACTTTTTACCAAATTTCATTACCCGACTGCTGTAAAGGGTAATGCTTTTCGAGTGTATTAAGCAATCTGTTTATGGCATCCTGCATAAAATGGCTTGACGTATTTTAATGACGGCTCTCCTCAGCGTCGGCACCTTTTCCTTGATTTAGATTTATAAAAGTCTTTATTTGTCATAAAAATAAACAATTACAATATCTAGTGTAAATTATAATAATCCTATCATGTAATATCCTAATGACAAATTGTTTATTTCTAAGAGAAGTTTCCTATTTTTAAACTTATGGCTATGATTATACATACTTATACGAATTGGTGTAGGTAGATTACTTAACAGAGTTACTTATTTTTATGCTAACTTAGTGGCATCTAAATGCCAATGTTAGTTAGTTTTCCTGGAACTAATTCCAGGAAATATATTCTAAAAATATGTCGACGTGCAAAAATGTACACAACGTGCTTACTTGGGTCAGAGTGTCGCTAAAAGAGCACTGAGGAAAAAAGACATCTCTCTCGAATCTACATATATTATACCCCCCCTTAAGATACCATCGGAAGGGGGGTTCTTTGGGGATGCTTTTTGGTCCAGGTAATTTTTTTGTCCGATCAACCCCTGTCAAATTAGGGGGTGAAACGTAAGAAATTCGGTTCATGCACTTCGCCGGCCGTCCTCATATTTCCGTATCATGTGAGTCGGCGTGAAGGCAAACAGTTATAAAGCAATTTGGTCTCAAGTCGAGCGCGACTGACGTTTGATTGATTTATACTTACGCTGTTACGGCCGTGCCCCGGGGCCAGTAATTATTGCTATTGCACTAACAACGGGCTTCAGTTAACCCGGGTTAAAACATAAAAATGTAAGTTTTAATCTTGTAAATTCAATTTTCATTAAGTAAACTTAAATTCCCACCTGTAATCTTACCCATTGTAAGTATTTTCGTTCCAAATTCTATGAGAACGAGGTACCTACAATACTAACAAATTATATTATACATAATTACATGGTAGATAGTCGGTTGGTTCGTAAATAATAAAAAACTTCATAGAAAGACTCGTCTTGATGTTTAAGGCGAAGCCAAGTTACTTAAAACGATATTAATATACAGTTTTGAGTGTGAATTGAGTCATACAACAGTTGTCAGATTTCATACAATTTTATAGCCCGTACGTAGATCTCAAAACCGATTTCAAGCTCTGAGTAACACTCAGCTGAGTTCGAATAGAAATGTATCTAGAGGGCCTCAATAAGGTTGAGATTTTCTCAAAAACTACTGAACCGAATTTAATAATTCTTTTACAGTTACATAGTTTTAACTTTTATCTATTTAACGGTGAAAGAATTCTTGCAATACGTCAAGTAGTTTTTGAGATAATCTCCACCTTAAAAACTCTCCTGTACACTTGTCACAAACACCTAAACGTTGTTACAAAACTTATTTATGAGAAAATCTCAACCGTAATTAAGTCTATCTATTTTCAACGTGTACGGATAAGAGGAGATCAATGGTAACACTTGCAGTACGATTTCAACTCTTACGATGCAGATAATAATAACCGATTGGATAGACAAGTTCTCGAATGGAGGACACGAACGGGTAAGCGTAGTGTGAAACGCTCCCCGACTAGATGGAGGGATGACCTTCGCAAGTCGGGTTGAGTGGCGTGCTTTCAAAGAGGCCTACGTTCAGTAGTGGACTGATACGGGCTGATGATGTGCTTTGATGTGTACCTATTCGCAACGTTACTGCACCGAGTCCCTATAATAATGGACGGCTTGCCCTTAAGCCCTCTATGCGCACACGCAGCGGTCGTGTAACCGGTTCCAGCGGCCGCCATGTGGGTCAGTGGTGCCTGCCCACTGCCCTTGCGCGCTCGGAGTTATTTGGGTAGACCTGCTTGGACTGACAAACAACATATCGAAGCCTAAATCCAGTGTCTTATTTTGTAAATGAATTTCATCGTCTAATTACTCGAGCAAGGAGGGTTATGTTTTTCGAGTGTATGTTTGTAAGTATGTATACCGAAGCCCAAATCAAGTGTCTTATTTTGCAAACAAAAACTACCCGTACCCTACTAACATTTTAAGCTGTTCTGTGATTATTGCAGTTATTTTCACATTATTAGATCGGATCAATTTATTTTCACAATGATGAACAGGTTAGATCAATTAGTTCCTTCAGTGTTACATCAAAACAGGTAATTAGACGATCATATTTGTTTACAAAATAAGACACTTGATTTGGGCTACATACATAACAGTACATATCTAATTATTTGTCCCGCCCTGCAGCCTAAACGGCTTGATGGATTGTAACATATGAGGTGTCGTTAGTTTCGTCTGGATTGTAGGAGTGACATAGGATATAAAAATTTAATCAAAAGGGCTTAAATTCTTTACAGTCCGGTTTTTGTTTAATGAATTTCTGCTTGGTTTATTTAGTTATGAAAAACATTAATTTTTCAAAGAGAACACGTTGATGTCTTTTGTATGTGAAGCAATGAACGCTACAATAGACATCAACGAGCTTGCAATTTTAAATTTAGCAAAAAAACGTGAAAGAAAACTCAATTTGTTTTTCTCATCAGAGTCATTTGTTACAACGGATTTTGATTCAATGACTTATCGAACTAGCGTAGCTACCACTCGAAAAGTTTTATGAATAACTATTTCGGTTTAGACATAATTGTCATTTTAAAAGACATGGAACACATGTTTTACTAAAATTAAACACATGTTTGTGATTTTTTCTATCGAGCGAAGTTTGTCCAATCTTGTATCGGTATTCATCAGTCTGTAAGGCCCGTATTAATAAATGACTCTTAGCTCAAAAGTCAATCTTGAGAACGGTCAAGATGGCGTTCCTATTAATAAACGTAACTTAGGTGCGCGTTTAGGAATCGGGTATCACGTGAGTAACGCTTTATTAATAAACAAAACTCAGTTCTCAAGAGAACTGTCAACACTTGAGAACGTAAGTATTTGCTGATTGCAGGCGAACCGCGACTTGAGAAAAGACATCACGTGATAGGCCCTCAAGATTGGTTTATTAATAAATGACATACTTGAGATGGTGATCGCGTCTTGAGAGTGTATCAGCTCAAATCGCTCTTGAGCTCAGACTATAATACAGGCATTAATAGACACCCCAAGATTGCTATAAGTATATTTTTTCAGACGTTTAATTTTAGTAGTTAGTGCCGTAGCCTTCATAGAAAAACTGAAAATCCACGCCCACCCAGCCTTAATTAATTTATTTAGGTCTGATCCCTTCCTCTTTTTCTTATCATACGAATGGATATTAGCAATGGATTTCACTTTCAAACGCATATGTGTACGAATTTATACATGCGGGCTCAGTATTATACGTTGCATTGCATGGATTTCTCAATACATGGATTTTACCCGATTGCGCAAGAATGAAGGTTATGTTTTTCAAGTGTATGTACTAGTATGTATGTCTAACTATTAGTCCCGCCCTGCAGCCTAAACGGCTTGATGGATTGTAACATATGAGGTGTCGTTAGATTCGGCTGGATTGTAGGAGTGACGTAGGCCATAAAAATTTAATCAAAGGGGCTTAAATTTTTGGCAATCGGGTTTTTGTTTTTTTAAATAGTTTCTGCTTGTTTTTAAATGTTCCAGTGAAGATAAGATAGCGAAGACGACTCTTAGGCCAATTCAGCGACAGTTTTGAGCAGGAGCTTAGCTATGTCGCTCTTACGACATTTTTTTAAAATGACAATTGTAAGTCCGAGCTTGACCTCTACTCGAACTCGAAACTTTCTAGGTAATAGGTATGAGTCTCTGTCGAGAGCAAGTAAAGAATAGTATTTGCATATTCTACAGTTGGAGTTGAAAAACCCATTCGCATATAAAGAGTTCATTGACTCTGAACTGTTATCAATATTTAGCGTGGCTCAGCTATGCGAGTGGTGTCACACTTTCGATGGCGGATGCGACCGCATTGCATTCATTTATTCTGTAAGGAAAACATCAATACTTCATTTATTCAGCCATAGGAGCTCAAGGGAACACTGGTTATGTCATCATCATCAGTCTATTTGTATGTCCCCACTGCTCGGGCACAGACCTTCCCTTACATTGAGGGAGCTCGGGCCATACACGACATACACCAACCAATTAAACACAGTGACTGGCAACCTGGCAAGCCACCTCTTTATCACTTCTGATGGCCTGGTACTTCAAGGTCTATTTGTAATTCCTATGTCCCTACTGCTCGGGCACAGACCTTCCATCGAGGAAGCTGGGGCCATGATCCACCACGCCCAGTTGGCGGATTTAACATGCCTAGATTTTATTCTTCTTCTACAGCATGCAGGTTTCATCACGATGTTTTCCTTCACCGTTTTGAGAGCACTCGGTAAATGTACCTACGTAAGTTTTTCCGTTGAAAATAACCGAAGATCTCATTGGTACATGGCTGCCCTGGCTGAGAATCGAACCTGGGACCTACGTTCTCCTCGGTCTACCTCTGCCGACCCTTCCGTCTGGTTGCTCACGATCCTGAACTTGAACCAAAGTTTTTGCTCAGAATTTGAATTACGCATTATCCATGCTCGGTGAATAACTTAGAACATGATAAAAAAATGCCGTGGGCAGGACTTGAACCTGCGACCTTATCATTCCGTGATACTTACCAACTGATTCAAATTCTGAGTAAAAATAGGAGCGCATCATCGTAAATCATGTTTCTAACCGAATGTTAGACATGGTTGTCGGAATACTACTACTATTGTCCGATAGATGGAATTGCGTAACATACCCTTTAAGTATGTATAAAGCGATGGAGATTTTCGGTGGGCGTGTGGTGGCTCAGTTGGTAAGAGTAAAGTTTTAAGCCTATACAAATAACTCGATGTCTACGCATTGAAAAGCTACGGTACCCGCTATGTGTGCCGACTGCCGGCTCCACCTGTGGCACCGTTACACGATGGATACGTACAGACCGGATCGTAGCGTGCTGTAATATGTGTCATGGTCGGATTGACTATAAAGACTTGGGTTTGGTAAATAACTTAGTTACTACGCTGGTTCCGCGACCCAAAGTCAAAGAGTATCTTGACTATCCTTATCCTCTAAAACCGCAGAGGGAAACTGCAGCCATATTTTTTTTGTAAACCTATAAATTGTCCCACTGCTGGGCAAAGGTCTCCCCCCTCCTCTTCCATCCATCCCTGTCCTGAGCCTCTTCCAGCCACCCATCCCTGTATCTGACGATATCGTCTCTCCTACGCCGAGGTCTGCCCGACGCCGGCGACCGTCCGCTGGCACCCATTCTGTGACAGTCCGGGCCCATCGGTCCACTCACTTATATTGTTGAAGTCGGCAATTAGACCGACAGTTTCAACCGATTTCGACGGTCTTTCTCAAGGTGAGCCACACTCGCGTCTCTGAAAAAACGTCTTACCGACATCAATGCACTCCTAGAATCAGCTCATGAGTGTGATTTGTTTGCTGACAGTTGGTTGAGTGTAGTGAGAGAGTGTGCTTGGTATTGTGAGAAGAACTACAAATTGCATTCGTCTATTGTATAATTAATATTCTAATCACAATGTACTTACGTTATTTTATATATAATGTATGTAAGTATGACTGTCCTACGCTTTGGGGCAACCCGTTAATTGTACAATTTTTTAAATAAATAATAAATCAACACTTGACCTGCTTTCGACTGTCCTATTGTGCTGTCTACTATACCTTTTATAAAAACACCCATGACGCATGCGCACGGCAGTAAGTTACACAACTGCGCCTTGCAAGAGGTTGTGTTATGCGACATCCGTTTCTGATTCACCGGTAATCGTCGCGAGCTAGATTCCGAATCCGTTTTGGGATCACACAAGTTGCAAAAAGTGTATTTCCCCTGACATACGTCGAACGTTGAGAAACTTAGGAGTGCTGAGGAATGTTCGTTTAACTTTGAGTTATGACAAAAATGAATGACGTTTTCACAATTTAAGCTAAGTTGTATCACAAAATCGAGAATGAATTGACCAAAAGAACGGTAAATAGAAGAGTAGATATATTAATTTGTGCCTAGATAAATCAGTTGGATTTTCATTGTGGGAATTAAATACGTATGACGGACGCTGAGATGACAGAATGTTGAGAAACTTAGGAGTAGAAGAATAACAAAAACAATGAATAATTCGCTGCGATTTCTTACTATTTTCTGAATTATTAATTAAGATCCTTCCTAGAGCCAACTAGCGCCGCCAATCTTAAAAAAATAATATCTTTCAATATAATAAATTTTTGGGCACATTTGTGAACTACAAATTAGCTTGTCGCAATTATGCCTTGTATATTGAAAAATAGTATTTATCGTAATAAACATTTTGTAAATAGCTTTTTTAATAAAATTGATTATATTGGAAGATATTATTTTTTTAAGATTGGCGGCACTAGTTGGCTCTATGAAGGCTCTTAATTAAGAATTCAGAAAATAGTAAGAAATCGCAGCGAATTATTCATTGTTTTTGTTATTCTTCTATAGGAGTTGCGAGAGTAGTAGAAAATGATACTGATTATGATTATGCAATATGAAACCTGTAATAAGTCCCCAACAAAATGATAGGTACAGCTTCAATGGTCACGTAGTTTTGTAGGTGGGGCAAAGCTCCATTGAAATGTGGCAATGACTTTTGCGGCGAGCAAACTAGGCCGGACTGGCCATTGAATAACAAACAGATAACCGTCTCATCGATTGGCGATTCGCCCGTGAGCCCCGTGAGCCGCGACGGCACCTAGTAAGGAAGCCAGCGCGGACAGCATACACAATATCAGAACTAGCACAGCTTATTTTATTTATTTATTTTAATAATGGACTCGACTGTTCGTCATTTGCCAATGTCATGTTACAGAAAATTCAATATATTCAATAGTCTTCCATCTTCCTCCAGGGGAGTCGCCGTAGCGTCTTCACCCTGGGTAGCCGCGTCTGCTTGTCTTCATCCAGAGGAGACGCCGTAGCGTCATCACTCTGGACGAAGCAGCTCGACAGTCACGTTCACTCCCGAGCTTGTAGCGAGAACTCTTGATAAAAGCTTGAAACTTCAGATCTTGCATAAATAATCCAATAACTTCACCGTACTGTCATTCGCGAACATTTTCTGATTAATTTAACGTGATATTAAACACAAAATAGTCCCTGTAGACATTAAAAGAAAAATTATCAAATAATTTCGCAACCGTCGTTTCCCGCCATTTTCAAGAGAACCCCTAGCACAGCTACTTTATAATAAAATAAATAACAGGGTTTCTTAACGTGGGAGTATAAATACCCCTTAGGGGCTCGTAACATGAGTAGCAGGGGTCCGCGACAACTCAGTAAACATGAGTAATGTCGTCTACTTTTAAAAATTCATGGTCGCTTAGTAGGTCTTGCTGGAAGAAATCTCTCTTTAGAGATAAGCGCGTGTGTACATTAAGTTTCTTTTGTTTCTAATATTTTTGTATCTTCTTTCGTGTACAATAAAGTAAGAATAATAATATATTTATCAGAAAACTGTGCAGTAATCAGTAAACTCACGCATCGCTTATTTGATCGCGTCAGTGTGCCGGTGTAGGTACGGTCGAAGACAAAGAAAGGTGTACAGGAGAGATTTTAAAGTTGAGATTTTCTGATAAACTACTTGACCGATTGTAAAAATTCTTTCACTTTTAGATAGATAAAAGTTAAAACTATGTAACTGCAAAGAATTATTAAAATCGGTCCAGTAGTTCTTGAGAAAATATCAACCTTATTGAGGCCCCCTGTATACATATGTCTGTCTTCGACTGTACAAACATAGCGCGTTTCGGAAGAGTCGCCCGCCGCCGCCCCTCTCGTTTAGTCTTTGTGCAATAAAGCTGACTACTTAATAAAAGGCATAAAAGTTTTTTTTCCCTAAAATATTCTTTGACAGGGGTCCGTAGAGGTTTATGAATTCAGTTAATGGTCCGTGACTGCAAAAAGTTTAAGAAGTCCTGCTCTAGAGTCTAGACGTAATCTAACATATTTATTTCTCTTGTTTCAGATTCAAAACCACAAATGTGACCTTCCAGAACGAAAACACTAAAAAATGTGACGTGAAAGTGAAGTGAACAGAACGAATGAACAAAGTGAAGTGAATAACAGAACGAATGAACAATAAAGTAGTGAAAAAACAAGATGGCCGACGGCGGAACAAAATGGCGGACGCGGTGCCGCCTTGGGGCGGTGCTGTTTGCTATTCTCATACAAGTTGTTAATGGTAAATTACTTAGATAATGAAGGGTTCATTGCTTAACTGCCAGTAATAATTTTGAAAACGTTGTACGGATAACAGCAGATCAATGCAACACTTGCAGTACGATTTAAATCTTACGACGCAGATAATAAAAACGGTCCAAAGTTCAAAGTGTTACACTTGATCTGCTGTTAGCTGTACAAGTTAAGGAAGTTCGGTGAGGTCAGTACCTGGATGGCTGACCGCTAGTGATATTATCATCATAGCCCCTCTGTGCCTCGGGGCGCACGTTAAGCAGTTGGTCCCGGTTGCTGTCGCTCGGCAGCAGTCATTTTGTCGTAGTTATGAGACACATACCACTTACCCAATAGACATGAAATCAGTACAAATGACAATGCCAGATTCTGCCCTACCATCAACCGCAAGTTGTACAAGATAACGAATAAATGTAAAAATATCTCCGATTTTTGGTAAAATTATTGGTTTAAAATAAAGTTTTGTACAAGTTGCGATTCGAAAAAAAACAGCTTAATTAAGAATTCAGAAAATAGTAAGAAATCGAAGCGATTTATTCATTGTTCTTGTTATTCTTCTATAGGAGTTGCGAGAGTAGTAGAAAATTATACTGATTATGATTATGCAATATGAAACCTGTAATAAGTCTCCAACAAAATGATAGCTTAAATGGTCACGTAGTTTTGTAGGTGGGGCAAAGCTCCATTGAAATGTGGCAATGTCTTTTGGAAGCGAAAAATTCTGTCATCGATGAGCGCATAGAGACGAAGCGGGGGACAGGGGTGCCGTATTAAAGAGATGCGTCCATGTCGATAATATCTCTAGGTGACACGTGGTGCGAAGCAATTTTGCGGTCATGTGCGGGCAGACACGGGCGCCCTCCTAACACAGGTCTATGGGGTATGACATCGTTTAATTTGTCTTGCGAATGGTACTGTCATACGATATGCTTTTGACAATAACTATATTGAAGAAAAAACATAGTTGATGTTGATTCGAAACCAATCGGCAATCAAATTCGCTTTGCATCAAATCCTCTTACAAGAATTTCGTAATAAAAACAGGTGTTTCAATTATCTCGCTCACTCGCTAATGTTAGAAAGAGAAGTAAATTTTTTGTGGGGTTATTTGATACCTGCTGCGGAACTGCGTAGCGTGACTGGCTGACAGGCTTTTGGGTAAATATATCGAAAGAAAAAATATATCTGAAGATAGCGATATATAGTTTCCAATCACAGACCACTTACCCCATAGACATGAAATCGGACATATTTGCAAGCAAAACATTCTGTCAAACGATGAGCGCAATAGACGAAGCGGGGGGCAGGCGTGCCATATTAAATCCATGTCGATATCTCTAGGTTACACGTGTCGCAAAGCAATTTTGCGGTCATGTGCGGGCAGACACGGGCGCCCTCCTGTTACAGGTCTATGGGGTAAGTGGTCTGTTTTTCCAAGGCCGGTTCGACTTATTGGGTCTGCTAGGGTTTCGGTATTCGCGGCTTTTTCCATTCCCGTTCCCGGGAATGACGATTTTCCCGGAAATTTCCGGAACCCGGGACCGAAACCCTAGTCTCTGCAGGTAAAAGAGATCGGTAGCGTAATGGACTTCCTGGACTCTGGACGTCTGGACTTACGGTATAAAGTTACCAGGTTCAGGCAAAGGTCTCCTTATCCTATTCTCTACTGGTCTCTCCCTCGAACCATCCAAGTCAAAGTCAAAGCGTCTTTATTGCAAGCGGTTACGGGATACAAAGTAGGTCTTAAATTATAACATGTTCATACATAACCTACCCGTTTTGTGGACATGCAATAGATACTTAAGGGCCTTCATAGATCCAACTAGCGCCGCCAATCTTAAAAAAATAATATCTTCCAATGTAATCAATTTTATTAAAAAAGCTATTTACAAAATGTTTATTACTATTTATGCTTATTTATAACGTGATTCAATGTCGGTAAGTTGTAATTCGCATAATTGCGAGAAACGGCCGTTTTTGGCACATTTGTGAACTACAACTTAGCTTGTCGCAATTATGCCATGTATTGGATATTGAAAAAAAAAGAATTTTCGAAATCGGTCCAAGCGTCTTCGAGTAATCAGGTAACATACATAAAAGAAAAAGAAAAAAAAAATATTTCGACGAATTGATAACCTCCTCCTTTTTTTTGAAAGTCGGTTAAAAATAGTATTCATCGTGTCAAGTGTCAAGTTAAAGTTACAGTATTACAGGGTGTAACGTAAAGGGTATATGAAGCCGAAGGGAGGGTGTTCAGTATCGGTAACTGAACACTTTATAAGTTTTCCTTCGAAAAAATCGAGGAAAACTCATTAGCTGACCTGACCGCGGATCGAATCTAGGGCCGCCGTATCATAAGTGACCCGGTGTAGAATGCTTGCGGTAAACCTGCCATAATTTAAAATCTTAAATATCATCTAAATTGTACGAAAAAACCAGTATATCGTCTAAGAAAGTTAACTGCTAAACACGAATTGGTGAGGTCAATGCTCCAAAGTCCTTGACTTGTTCGTGCTACGGTCTAGAGACCAATTTGAATCGAGTTGAGACGAAACAATTATCTATAATAGAGTATCTATACATATTTGGTTATTGGTATTATTAAAACGAAAGCTGTATAGAAAGCTTTAGAAAAGTCAATTTAATTATAACATAAGAATATAAGTAAGATTATGACTCAGCATTGCGATACAGCGAGGAAATGCTGCCAGCGTCCTGGGCAGCATTCCGCAAAACGGGGATCTTGACGACGTGTTCGTTCTTTATTTTTTTTATTAATGGACTCGACTGTTCGTCATTTGCCAATGTCATGTTACAGAAAATTCAATAGTCTTCTATCTTCCTCCAGGGGAGTCGCAGTAGCGTCTTCACCCTGGGTAGCCGCGTCTTCTTGACTTCATCCAGAGGAGTCGCCGTAGCGTCATCACTCTGGACGAAGCAGCTCGACAGTCACGTTCACTCCCGAGATTGTAGCGGGAATTCTTGATAAAAGCTTCAAACCTAAGATCTTGCTCAAATTATCCAACAAATTGACCATACTGTCACTCGCGAACATTTTCTGATTAATTTATCTGAGTAATCTCAAAATAAAATAACGACTGTAGACAATAAAACAAAAATTATCAAATAATTTTGCAACCGTCGTTTAATTTTATATATATACCTATTATTATTATTTTATAAGTAATGTATTTTTAGATAGTAGGGGAGCAAGGGGCTAGATGTAACAGGGGTAAGTAGTAACAGGGCTTTTTCACTAGGAATTTAAACTTTATTAACGTATTTCTTTGACTCAATCTTATCGTTATAACGCGCCACGCCACGTCATCACAGTCAAAGTTCCGTCAGGTGGCGTATTGAGTGGGTGTGTGCAAGCCCTCCGTTGTTGCCAGGTAATGTATTATTTTGCTGTCGTAAACTTTCGATTGGCTTTATTATTATCGACTAATTGGAGCTTTCTGTGTTTTATTTGATGTTAAATTTATCTATGTATGATGTGGTGTAACAGTTTTCGAGATTACTAAGTTGATTTTAATAGTTATCGTTATAAATATTAAAAATTATGCCTTGGGGCTAGTTGTAACAAAATCTTGGGGTATGTTGTAACATGTTACAACTTGCCCCCATATTGCTGTAGGTATGTGATTGAAAATGCAATATACCTTATTAGTTTTATTTTTAGAATGAGATTGTATAAGAGAAAGACAGACCGGGGAACACAAAGCCAGGAGGTATACGAGTTAGCTGCAGCTGAAGTTTTAGAAAACAAGTGTTGATTACTCATAGAAAAAGTATGTTTCAGTTGATTATTTGATAGATGATTCATTTTATAGAAGTACCTCAATATTTTTGTTAAATACCTAATGCTATGTTGAAAACAAAGCTAAATGTGAAGAGAATAAATGATTGAAGGTCACATTCTCGTTTTAATTGTTGTTACTACATGCCCCAATAGATGTTACAACAAGCCCCAAGCACGGGGTAAGATGTAACACCTCCCTCTTTTCAAAAAAAAATTAATTCTGAAGAAATTATACATAGATTTGATATTTTTTCAATTAGAATTAATTAAAGAATGGTTAGAGTACCGATCAAAGTTTAGTTCGTGGTAATTTAGCCAATATATCTCAAGATATATGATTATTTATAAAAAATGTTACAACAAGCCCCTCGCTCCCCTAGTTAGTTTTATTTTAATAAATGACTCAGTAACATTTATTAAATTGAGTGATGAATATATAGAATAAGAAACGAGTTTATCCGCCAGATAACATTAGTAACAAACATCAGCTAACAAAGGATCAGCTAACTGAAGTGTCATTGGGCTGGTCACATCTGTCGTAGAACCGATAACCGATGGGGGAGACGAGTTCTCGAATGGAGGCCACGAACGGGTAAACGTAGTGTGGGACGGCCCCCGACCAGATGGCGGGATGACTTTCGCAAGGTTGCTGGTAGAGACTGGATGCAGCACTCTGAGCACTCTTCTGAAGACAGTAGGACGTGAATGGACAGCAGCGTCCACCAAGCACATTATATTTACTTACCTTCAGAAAAAAATACCCTTAGTGCGGATCTGGGAGGCACATACTTTTTTAATTATGCCACATATGTGGGGCACGGGTTTGTGAAGCTAGTTCCTCGTGCTCCATAGATGGGGCACTGGACTGTGAACGTGTTAAGGTCGTCATGGTACGAAATAACAAAGTATTATTGAAGTAATCCTGCTATAAGAGTTTATGGTAAGGGGGGGGGGGGGGAGGGTGTAGTTATTGGTAGTTTTAGAATTAAAACTATAGTGAGCCATTACTACAAATTATTATATATAAACGGATATCACTCACTTATATTGTTGAAGTCGGCAATTAGACCGACAGTTTCGACCGATTTCGACGGTCTTTTTCAAGGTGAGCGCGCCACGCCCGCGTCGCCGGTGACGTTTCTTCGCGCACTGCGGATGAGCGCCCTCTGTGCGCGCTCCGAGATAACTTGTCCCGCCGACGACGAACGGTGCGTTCGATGGCTGTAGCTGGATCAAGCTGGATTCGTTGATCGATCTCACTTGTCGGGGAGTTACCGCCACTCACGTTAGGTCCTGTCACGCAGTATGTACTCACTGCGTCTACTCTGCATTCACTCACACTCCTAACATCGGATACGGCCTTTAGTACGGGCTTCCACGTAGCAGGCAAGGACCAACCGCAATCTCTGTTGCAAGAACTTGTAGTTGTATAAAAGAGTATGCTAGCCTCGTCTCTACATGCCCCAGATGCGCTTACGCATTTAATTTAAACCTCATCTGTTGTGCTATCTGTGTCTTACAAATTGGCATTATATTTACTTTCACCGCTCTTAGAATTGAGACATTACCTTTCGTTTTCTCGCGAACAGTGAATTTGATATTTTGAAGTAAGCAAATAGTTGTATCTTAATTTGCTACTTTTTCTCCTCAGCGTTGGCTTGGCACGTCCTCCTTGCAAAAAGGCTAAATGTACAGTCGAAGACATAGATAAGTATACAGGGGGACCCAGTAAGGTTGAGATTTTCTCAAAAACTACTGGACCGAAATTAATAATTCTTTTACAGTTACATAGTTTTAACTTTTATCTATCAACCAGTGAAATAATTTTTGCAATAGGTCATGTAGTTTTTGATAAAATCTCAACTTTAAAAACTCTCCGGTACACATTTCTCTGTGTTCCACCGTACTTACATTTTAAAAAAAATGTTGACGAGCTAAAATATAGGTACACATTGTTTTTTTACTTGCAATAAAAGCAACAAACCTAATCAGGTACCTAAGCTATTTTATAGCTTATAGTTGTATATCGCTGGCTATACAACGAGGTAACGTCGCCAGCCTTTTGGGCACTCTTCCGCAGGGCAGCGATTTGGCCCCAATTATTTGTTTATAAGTATATATTTATTTGTTTCTTTATTACTATTATTTTGTACATAGTTTTAACTTTAATTACTTGCTTGTTATAGTTTGTTTAATATCCCTAAATAAATCAGTAGATGAGCTATAAAAAATTGTTTTTAATTCTTTGAATTTTTATTTATTTTGACAACACTCTGTCCTGGAACGCTCAGGTTGCCGAGGTCAGTAGGAGGATGTTTGCAGCTACGGGCTCCTTACGACGACTACGTAACTTCCTTCCTACCACGACGAAGATTGCTCTAGCACAATCCCTCCTATTGCCCATCCTAGACTACGCTGACGCCTGCTATTCTGATCTTACTGTGGAACTGTTAAATAAAGTGGAACGTCTGCAAAACCTAGGAATTCGGTTCATATTTGGTCTGCGTAAGTATGACCATGTGTCCGAATTCCGCAACAAATTAAAATGGCTACCAATTCGTCGACGCAAAGATGCGCATATTCTTTCTCTTCTCTACTCGGTGCTGTTCAATCCCTCAACTCCTCTATACCTTAAGGAACGCTTTCAATTCGTTTTCTCTACTCACAATCGTCCTCTTCGCTCTACTGAAAATCTATGTCTTTACCTTCCTTGCACTACTACTAAATTCTATCGCCAATCCTTCACTTCTCAAGCTATCCGACTTTGGAACTCTTTGCCTGTATCTATCAGATTAGCAAAATCTCTACACGTCTTCAGGAGCCAGGTTAAGGAGCACTTTCTTTCGCTCTTATTTTTTTTTTTTTTTTTTTTTTTCATTCTCTTTATCTCTCTCTCTCTCTCCTTCTTTTTTATATTTTTAGTTTTCTCATTTTCCTCTCTTTAAATTTCTCTGATTGCTGTCGTATTTTCTTTCACATGTATAAACTTTATATATATATATTTGTAATATATTTATTTATGATAGGACAAATTAGTATGTAGTATATGTACGTCGTATATGTAGTGTATGTAATTTATTGTATTATTATTTATATAAATATAATAATGTATACTCCTGCTCTTTGTAAATACCATTTGTTTTTCAATTATTTTTCATTTTATTCTTGTATTTCTACCTCTACCTCTTTCACTTTACTATGCTAAATTCCATCAACAGGTGGTTGCCTGGAAGAAATCGCTTTTAGCGATAAGGCCGCCAAAATTGTACATATTGTTTTGTATTTCTGTATTGTAATTGTTTGTGTCTTTTATGTACAATAAAGTGTATTTGAATTTGAATTTATGTTTAGTTAGATACCTAAATCTCTTCTCCTCATCGAAGAAAGACAGAATATGTCTCTTTTGTACGACCTACACTTTTGTAAAAACATTACGCTTCCCTTGTTCGCCTTACCGTCTGCAAACACCGTGGCTCTATCACACACGCTTCTCCGCGAGGCATTGACATTATTAAAGGCGCTGACTGTAACAGCGGATTTATTCGCGGGCTCTGAGCCCGGGTTCCTGGCATCGGCAGGTCGATACCTAGAGTCGCTGGCACCCAGAACCACAATTGTTTAGAAGGTGGTGCGTACCTACGCAGTGTGTTCGCTATATAAGTTAATAATCAATTGTAATTTATAATGTTCGTAATTAATTGATGATCAATTATATTTATATTCTGATATTTTAATAATTTATAATGTAACCTAATTATGATTTTTTGATTGATGAATTGTGACTTGCATGTATGGTTTATTAACTATTAGGTGTAAGTTTGTACATAATAAATAAATGAATAAAATAAATAATTACCCTCCTTATAGTCGTAGTCGGAATAATGACTCAGAGACACTCCTTTCTCACAAATACCTATTTACTAGGTCTTGTTAAGAATTTCGTAACATCGCTCGGACGGAATCGTAAACAGAATAACGGACAAACCCAAATAGCTAATAGTTAAGGTGGATGCCACGCCTCGGGCCACCTGACGGTACCATTTATATGGGCGAGTACCGTTATATTAATGCTGTTGTGTTAAGATATTTTTTTTTTTATTCTATAATTTTTTAGGGATTTTTGTACACAAAGTGACGATGCCAATCCCATCGTACCTATTCTAAATTAACTTAAATTTTATAAAAGACCGAGAACAGCATTTTAGCTGGGCCTGAAGTTGGCTCAGCTAAAATGCCGTGGAATATACCTATATCTAATTTGCATAAACCTAAACTTGCTCTCTTTTAGTCTCGTACCGGACACATTCCATCAAAATATGTTGCAAGTCCTCCTTGGTCCCACAATCTTCGCAGTTGGGAGATTCAACTTTGCGCATTAGGAATGCAAAAGATTTTGATGGAATATGTCCGGACCGCAATCTATGTGCAGCAATTATATTCTGTCTACTTATTTTAAGTTATTAAGTTTTATTTTTGTGTTAAGATATTGGACAGTCTTATCACCGCTAGAGGCACAAACAAATCTCACTAATCCCTTACATCAACACCTGCTATATCTCACACCACTTCGCAGCAGAAAAACCCGAGCCTTAGGTCACGGTTGCCAGATTGGGTATTCAAAATGACAATGCCAGATTCTGCCCCATCATCAACCGCAAGTTGTACAAGATAACGAATAAATGTAAAAATATCTCCGTTTTTTATTAAAATTATTGGTTTAAAATAAAGTTTTGTACAAGTTTCGATTCGAAAAAAACTGCTTAATTAAGAATTCATAAAATATTAAGAAATCGAAGCGATTTATTCATTGTTTTTGTTATTCTTCTATGGGAGTTGCGAGAGTAGTAGAAAATGATACTGATTATGATTATGCAATATGAAACCTGTAATAAGTCCCCAACAAAAAGGTACAGCTTAAAGGTCACGTAGTTTTGTAGGTGGGGCAAACTCCATTGAAATGTGGCAATGTCTTTTCTCCGGTTTGCTAATTTTATTTCCCCATAAAATACTACAAAAAGTTTGAAAAGAATTTTCACAATCGGTCAAGTATTATTTATTTATTTTATTAATGGACTCGACAGTTCGTCATTTGTTAATGTCATGTTATAGAATGTTCAAAATATCATATCGTCTTCTCTTCATCCAGAGGAGTCGCCGTAGCGTCGTCACCCTGGGTATCCGCGTCTTCATGTCTTCCTCCAGAGGAGACGCCGTAGCGTCATCACTCTGGACGAAGCAGCTCGACAGTCACGCTCACTCCCGAGCTCGTAGGAACTCTTGACCATAGCGCCAAACTTCAGATCCTGCATGAATCCTCCAATAATTTCACCATACTGTCATTCGCGAACATTTTCTGATTAATTTAACTTGATATTAAACACAAAACACCCACTGTAGACATTAAACTGAAAATTATCAAATAATTTCGCAACCGTCGCGTCGTATCCAGCCATTTTCAAAATCAAGTCAAGTATTCCATCGGTCAAGTAGTCTTTACGAAAATCTCAACCTACAGTTTCTCTAAGTTTACAAATCGAACCAGGGCCTCGTTAACGAAAGCCCTGTTCCCTAACCACTGCGCTATCGAGCTTGAATGACCGTTAGTTTAAACCAAAGACTCGCTCGAGGAACCAAAGCATGCCCATATCATGTAACGGCATCTAGTGTAACTATGGAGTACTTACTAACAATTAACTCGGGGTTAAATTAACTAACAGTTTTGATTTTGATGCTCGAGTGATTACAGATATTTAGACCTATCTATAATCACTCGAGCATCAAAATCAAAACTGTTAGTTAATTTAACCCCGAGTTAATTGTTAGCAAGTTTATCATCATCATCATCAGTCTATTTATATTGCCCCACTGCTCGGGCACAGACCTTCCCTTACATCGAGGGAGCTGGGGCCATTATCCACCACGCGGGCCCAGTGCGGGTTGGCGGATTTCACATGCCTTAGATTTTTTTCTTCTTCTACAGCATGTAGGTTTCATCACGATGTTTTCCTTCACCGTTTTGAGAGCACTCGGTAAATGTACGTAAGTTTTTCAGTCGAAAAAACCGACGATAACTCATTGGTAGGGACCTCCGTATTGCAAGTCCATTGACCTAACCACTGAGCCACCGAGCTCTCAAGCAAGTTTATAATGCCGAGGAATTTGGAGTCCAGTTACATACAAGTCGAGTTCCCTGGACTTATGACAACAGCAGATCAATGGTAACACTTGCAGTATGAATGAATGAATGAATGAATGACCATTTATTTGACACGGCATACATACATACACATTGTACACAAAAACTGATAAAACAATTAAATATATAACTACGGTGAGTGTAGCAGTGCCAAACAGGTCCCAGCTCAGCATGTGCTCTGACCGAGGGCGGAGCGCTGGTCTTCCGCTGAGACCTGGACCACGGTCGGCAGCGCAACCAAACGACAGAAAGATTAATAAATAATAACAAGATAAATTTTAATAGTGGAAGTTGAATGACAGCGTAGAGCGAAGGGGAGTAACAGTGTGGAAGAAATTAATACTTACTTAAGTAATAATATAAATATTATATAAATAATAATTATAAGCAAACGCAGCAAACAGCACAGCAGAAAAAAAAAAACAGTGAAATATGAGAGTAAATTGAAGGTGTAAGTGAAGAAGCATGTTTCTATAAGTATCCAACGAAAGAGTGAATAATAATAACAAATTATGGGGATGACAAAATTGTACTGTAGGGCAGCAGTCGCTACGGCAAGCCAGACTTTTGTTTATCCAAAATAATAACTTTAAGATGTTTTTTGAATGTTTGTTTACTAATATCCTTGCGCTGAACAGGTGGGGGGAGATTGTTCCAGCACTTTGTTGCCTGTACGGTAACAGTACGATTACTACTCTTACGACGCAGATAATAAGAACGGTCCAAAGTGCATTTGATGTGCTTTTTAGGGTTCCGTGCCTCAAAAGGTAAAAAAGGAACCCTTATAGGATCACTTTGTTGTCCGTCTGGCGCTCTAAATCTAATTTATATTTTCGTTAGAGCAAAGATACGGGGTTAAGTTGCGTTGTACGGAAGCCTCGGTGCAGGAGTCCGACACGCACTTGCCCGGTTTTTTCATGTGAGCGCGTGTCATTCGCATAATACCTGCGTCCAGCGTGGACTGATACGGACTGATGATGATGAAGTTGCATTCAAATTCAATTCAAATGATTTATTGCAGTCACAAAGACCATATAAGTGTTAGTAAGTACTTAAAACTATGTTCGTGTTTACATGAGGTGTATTACGCGCCATACATGCGACTTAGGTCCGACTCCGAGACCTCGGGACATGTAAGTCTACCCAGTGGCTCAGAATCGGACTGTCCATGGTATCCGCAATGCCCATCAGGATGCTGTTAGGGCTGCCGGAAACCCGTCGCATCAGGGACGCGACTCTTTTGCGTATGATGGCATGGAACCCGTCCACGCCGGCTTCCGCAAACATCCCTGACGCGCTGCAGCATCGCGACAGCCCCATCAGCACCCTGAACGCATTGTTATATTGTACACGCAGGGCATTGTATGACTTACAAGTACCAGGAGACCATGGCTAACCCGGAGTCTCAATATGTCTCACTCAACACCTGCTGTGTCCACTCGGTCCAAAGCCGCAGTTCTTTAAGTCACATTACAAGTACCAGGGCACTATGAGCCGCCTGGAGTCTCATTAGCATGGTGTCCCGCGTGTGTCTGTGGGGCGAACACCGGCGTCGACCGCGCATTGGGAGAGGCCCAGCAGTGGACTGATACAGGCTGATGATGTTGATGACTTCCGTGTTACTATACCACCCTAGGTCGCTCAGATTTATCCAATAAATTAAATAAAACAGTTCACCGGTGCGGAACAGAGACTCTGTAAGAGACGAACCGGCGTAGCATGACTGCTGCAGAATGCTCTATGTGTACGGTCGAGTAGTACTGCGGGAGCGGCCTACCCGACTGCAAGAAAGAGGAGGTGCAGTAAAGTGCAGAATAGTGTACTGGAACCTCATTAAGTTCAGATTGTTAATAATAAGAATACATAATGTAATTTCCTAGTTATTATAAAATATGGGCTGCCACTTTTTCACAGAGTTACCGAAATGAGGGGTTGTCAAGGTTACATTTAAGAAAGAAAGTACCGCTCTCCCCGGTAGATGGCACTGACTGGTCTGATGTCAACATTAAATGCGTTGTTATTGCTTGTAACTTTCGTATTTCATACCTAGTATTAATTTGTACATCTAATAAATTATTCAGCTGACATTGAAATATTTTTCATGGGGCTGTGTTTTTTTACGATGATATCGCACTTCGGTGCAACGCCGTCATTATCAACTTAAAAAGCTTGTTTTTTTCCTTAGAACTGTCACTTTGAAAACTCCCTCATTACCATCCCGCAGTACTACTGGACCGTTCACAGAATTCCTACGGATGCTCGCGGAGTGAAAGTAACTGTCAACCTTACTGTGTCAGTGTGCGTGCGTGTGCCCGGGCTTGCGCAGGCGCATGTACTTATGTCAGTGTTGAAATGTCACTTATGTCATTATTGCTGAGTCTGTCGTTGTCTCTGAGAGAGACATCATTAGGAAATGTCATCATCATCATCACCCGATTTTTTTATATAAAAATAATTATAAATATTTGCAATTATTATTATTAGTAATCTACACTTTATCCTTCATGCGGAACCGGCGACACACACCATGCATGTTCATCGTTTAAATAGTCATCTATTCTGTAATACGCCTTCTTAACAAGTGTTCCTTTAATGAAATTTTTAAATTTCCTCTCTGTCAACGTCGTGACACTTTCAGGCAACTTGTTATAAAAGCGAATACAGTGCCCCATGAAGGATGTACTAACCTTACGTAGTCCAGTTTTACATCCAGTCTCTGCCAGCCACCTTGCGTAGTTCATCCCTCCATCTTCATCATCAACTTTAACATTGCTATTTTCTTCTGTTACAGGCTACGAAGAGATCTACACAATATCACAGTTATCACCTAAATCATCTATCAGCAGCCAATTACCACAAGACATCGTGCTGCAAACCAGTCAGACAGAAAATTTAGACTTTAGTATAGAACCTAGCGCTAAATATGATGATAAAATAGACCACGATGAAACAGAAGATATTCTAAATGAAGAAGAGAGAGAAAGACATATAATAGTAGCTCGATCAGCTGATACTAATGATCGATTATCTAGATCTATCAACATAGATGATATTCCTATAACAAATAACAATGAGATCGATAACGAAATCGAATTACATAATAAAAGAAAGTATTACGAAATACATCCAACTAAAACTAATGATTATCTTAGAACGAGAGACGATGAAGAGATATTGATGTCGGAAGGGTTTGGAGATAGGCTGGAGTTTAGGTTTCCGGGGGAAGGCAACCGGGTCCCGAAAGCGAGAGCACTGTCTCCTTCGGGGCCCAAGATCCGGCCTACTGCAGTGCAACCGATATTTGCGACGGCAACCCCTAAGGAACAAGGGCGTCAGAATACAGAAATCCAAAACATTATCACTGGCCTTGTTAAACTATTAAATGGTAATGTCAACGTGCAAGCTAATTCTCAATTGCAGAATAGACCGGGTAGACCTATGGCTTCTAGGATTAATAATCGTGGTCCACCAAGAATATCTGACGTGCCACCGTTACCAGATTTCGATAAGCCGATAACGCCTCCAGCTGTTGCTTATCATCCAACGAAGATACCTCCTCCGTATCCTTTCGATCGACCCCCTCACATTGGAGTCAATTTGCCAGAACAAATTGTACCTCCAATGGCGCACAGGCCAGGGTTCCACAGACCTATTCCTCCATGGCAACGTCCTAGACCACGGCCGCCGACCCGAAGACCTAACCCTGGTCTGCCTATGTACAAACCTATGCCACCATTACCTCACGATCTTCCTAACTTAGAAAGCTCTAAACCTGAGGATACGGTAAGTGAAAATGAAAGTAGCCATGAAAACAATATTCATCATGATGAAAAAGAAACAGCACCTACAACTATACCTGAGAATAATACTACAATTGAAGAAGACAAACTTACAACTGTCGAAACTACATCTACAACAACAACTACAACAGAAAAACCTACAACAACAGAAACACCCACAACGACAACTGAAAAACCAACTACGACAACAGAAAAACTTACCACGACAACAGAGAAACAGACAACTACAGAGAAAGCTACAACTGAGAAACCAACGACTACCTCTGAAAAACCCAAGACTGAGAAACCCGCCAAAATAGAAAAGAAAAAAGAATCGGACAAAGACAAAATAATGAAAGAAAAATACAAACCAATTGATGAGAAACCTCCTAACAAAACTAGCAAAAACGAAACGGCAGTAGATTCACCAATAGAACCATCTATGGAGACTAAAACAGCTGCGACGATGTTCATTGCTACTCCAACACCGACAGAAGGTTTAATATCTCATGCAGCAACCATCATTGAATCGTCAAGTTCTAGTGAGGATATAAATACGTCTTCAATCAACACCCAACCTTTGCCAAGTAAGTTACGTAAGGCTTTGTTATTCTTAAAAATGTACTTCTATTTCGCAAAACCTAAGCTATTTTCTGAGGTTAGCATTTCTATATAGATGTATGGTTTAGATCTAACACAAATAAAAGTATACAGTAGGTCATTAGTAATTAAGGTTGACATTTTCCCAAAAAGTAATCAGCCGATTTCAACTACATAGTCTGCCCTCTAAGGCTTAGAGGGCAGGACTAGAGTCTAAGCTATCTAATAGTGAAAGAATTGTTACAATCGCTGGACTAGTTCTTCGGATACTTACCTCTGTATTCAATGGTATAGGTACAATTTCCGAAAATAATTTAATATTACCATTAGCCAAAAATCTCATATTTCTCTTCCAGCATCCCAAGGCATTCCCTACCACCCGTACCGCCCTCGTCCAGGCATCGTCCTCGACGACCCAGACTTCAAGCCTCACGGCACACGCCATGCTGAGGCTCCAGTCATCACCGCTGCAGAGACCAGACTTCCGCCAGGATACGGAGAGATCTTCGACGTGACTGTGTCTGCTATACAAGGGCCAGGGGAGAAAGGTGGTTCTGGTAAGGATAATGATTTTTTTTGTAAACCTAAAAATCGTCCCATTGCTGGGCAAACGTCTCCCCCCCCCCCCCCCCTCCCCCTCTTGCATCCATCCCTATCCTGAACCTCTTGCAGCCACCCATCCCCGTATCCAACGATATCGTCTCTCCAACTACGCCGCGGTCTGCCCCGACGCCGGCGCCCGTCCGATGGCAGTCATTCTGTGCCAGTCCGGGCCCATCGATCGGTCCGACTGCATGCGGCACACGGGGCCCGCACAGTGCCACGTCAATGTAGCTGCTTTGCGGGCCACGTCTGCTACACCAGTAATCGATCGCAGGGTTGTGATTCGGACACGGTCCGTTCTCCTCACGCCCAATATGCTGCGTTCCATTGCGCGTTGGCAGACCTTGAGTTTGGACGTCTGATCTTTAGTCAATGACCATGTCTGGTCACCGTAGGTTAGGATAGGCAAGATACACATGTAGACAAGTTTCCTCTTTAGTGACAATGGAAAGTTGCCTTTCATTAATTCTTTCATCTCAAAATGATATGTTCCGAAATTTCTCGTCTGTGGGGATTGATGACAAAATTCGTCCAAACTGTGGAGTAATGCTTTTCACTTGGAATTACTTACAAATTGAAAATACTTACATAATTCTGCTTAAGCGATCTTTCATCATGAAAGTGCAATAATAATTAGAAAGTTCGTAGATTGCATCATAGATACTGAATAAAAAAAACTGTGTATGGATTGCACACAAACTGAATACAAAATTTTGCATGTCATAGTCACAGACCACTTACCCAATAGACATGAAATCGGTGCAAATTTGCAAGCGATAAATTCAGTCGTCAGAGACGAATCGCGGGACAGGGGTGCTGTATTAAAGAGATGCGTCCATGTCGATAATCCTGGTACAAGTCTGTGGGGTATGTGTATAGAATAGACCCTCATTACTTAATAACAACCACCATTCGTAAAACCAAGCTATTCCTTCGTAATGTGATGAGTTCAAATGCCATCCATTACTGATAGGCCTTCTATTTACCGCAAATTAGCTTGCAGACGACCCTAATATTTTACCACGATCCTAATTTTTAAGCCACACCAAGTAGTCTCCATTAATCCTAATTCTTATATCTTCACCTTTTCCAGTCCACATTGAGAACGTGAACGTGCCAGGACATTCCGATCACGATGATATCATCGTGTCCGCCTCAGGGGAGCAAGGGTTCGTCTCCATCGACGGCAAGAGGACATATCTGAACCTGTTTGACAGCTCCACTGTTGGAGTCAGTATCAGACCGACCAGGGTGCAGAGCATGCCGCATTCTGGTAATTATAAGTGTTTTGCTTTAGTGGGTACAAATCCCACTATTATTCTTTCTATTTGACTAGGGGAGCTGGTATCCCGCCAATCTAGGGACTAGCTTTTTTCAGATAATTTTTACCAGTGGCTGAATCTTGGCAGATTATAAGTACGACTGTACTTTTTGGCATAGACGAAACGCGACTTAGACGAACCCCTTATTGGACGAAACGCTTATTGGACAGCTGAAGTCTGGCAAAAGACGCACCTCAAAAATCCGATACATTTTATACTGTCATCATGTTTTCTCATAACTTTCGTCAACTCTCTTCCAGTACCTCCTCTAGCAGCGCCCCCGCTCAGCCCACCAATAGGAACAGGAGTGGCCATACCGGCAGACGACGTGCCGCTGCCACAGGCGCCTGTGAGAAGACCACCACCCTCACCGCACCAGCCGCATCATGGCAGGCCACAGCAGACGTACAGAAGACCTCAGCCTACCGTCAGGTAACTTGACCATCATTCCAATCAGTCCACTGCTCGATGCAAGCCTCTCCCAGGGCGCGCCGCTCGACGCTGGTGTTCGCGCCGCACTCGCCCCACAGACACACGCGAGACACCATGCTAATGAGACTCCAGGCGGGTCATAGTGCCCTGGTACTTGTAATGATAGGTACTTAAAGAGCTGGGGCTTGTGACTTGAAAATAGCAGGTGTTGAGTGAGACATATTGAGACCTGGTTGGCCATGGGCTCCTGATACTTTTATTGCAACTTCATCATCATAATCAGTCCAGCACTGGACTTGTACGGGTTGATGATACTATCATGGTGTTACATAAAATGTGACACAATTACATGCTGCTTATCAGGTTAAGGAAATAAGCTGTGTTTCAAAGCGATGTTTTTCTATACCATTTTAAGTGCATTTACCTTGACAAACTGAGAAAAGTGGCAACTGACGTACATTAATTCTTTAATGTACACAAAACAATACAAAACATGGAATAAGATGTATATAAGGTGTGCTTAACTCTAGATTAGAGTTCTCTACCAGCAAACCAGTGTGAGAGAGAGATGAGATCTGGACTCCAGATTCTGGAGCAGGCAGAGCAAGTGTACACAAAATTAATGTTTTGTATTAATTTATAAAACTTACGTAAACGTAAGTGTAGGTACTAACCACAACATAATTTATTATTTTCTTCCAGAATCGATACTTGCATTGTTGGAGATGACTCTACTTGTGATCAAGCCCAGAACGAGAAATGCAGAACTGAAGCAGGTTAGTGAAGCTAATATTAAGACAATCTATACATTCGTCCGGACAGATGTGAGGAGGTAATGTAATGAGAAGCAGTCCTGGCGTGTGGCTATAACATGGTGCGAGTGGCTGCAGTGATGAGGTGTAACCGTACTCTGGGGACCGGTGGGAGACCTAGTGAAGCTACAGTGCTCTGTGTGGGTCATGGCATGATGGGGTGGTGCACATCATCGCCGTCTTATTAGAGCACTTTAGTGGTGCCACGATTACACCTCATCACTACAGACACTCGTACCATGGTCTAGCCACACGTCAGGACTGGGGTTTATCATTCCCCACCTCCTCACATCTGCTCGGATACACTTCATCATTATGATAAGCCCGTATCAGTCCACTGTTGGACATAGGTCTCTCCCAAAGCATGCCACTCATTCCGATTCTCGGCCTATTGCATCCCATCTCTGCCAACTACCCTGAGCAGGTCATCCTACAATCTGCCCCCTTACCATGAACTTTACAGCAGGATTACTTCAATAATACTTTATTATTTCGTACCATGACGACCTTAATAAGCTTACTTTAAAGTCGTCATGGTACGAAATAACATAACAAAGAAGTAATCCTGTTATAAGACAGGTAAGGAGGTTGGTCCCACACTACACATTTAATTTTACCCGTTCGTGGTCTCCATTCGAGAACTCCTCTGTCTCATCAGTTATCGGTTCTACGACAGATGTGACCAGCACACTGACACTTCATCTTGCTGATTCTATGACACACTTTCTTACTTTGTCTTCACAGGTATTTCGAGCTGTCAGTGCCGGCCAGGGTACGCTAGAAGGGTTCACCGAGATCCGTGCAGGCGTGTGGTCTCCTTGCTCCTAGACTTGAGAGTCGACAGGCTCTATGATAGGAAGGTAAGCTTCTATATACCACAAAAATGTGGTGAACAGGAACAGTGACTGGAGTGGAAATCTGCTACTCCGCTGGACGGACGGGCGCAACGCTCTAAACTTACTAGTTAAAGAAATTTTATAATCGGTCAAGTAGTTCTTAAGAAAACTTCACTCTTCTCGTGACCGCACCTATTGTCAGAGTTATTCAGGCCTTCTGTAATCCCCTGACTACTGCTGCCTGAACCAACTGCTTCACGTGCTTTCAGAGGGGAAGGAGGGTCTCAGATGAAAATATCACTAACGGTCACTCAACTACGCTCAAGGTTGCTTAACTTGTACGATCGTTTCAACGTGTACTCGCAGCTGGACGAGTACGATCCCCTCAACCCTAATGAGACACCGGTTTACTTTTGTCAGTTTCGATAAACACCTTTTGGAAACGTGGCCTGGATCCCTTGCAGGCGTACTACGGACTAATAATAGTAGTAAATAATAATATAACTAAGTCGTTACTGTTTTCAGGTTGCATGGGACAACAAACTGGCTGACAAGGAGTCTGAACCGTACCAGCAGTTGAGTTACGAGGCAATAAGAGCTGTAAGTATCTGTTAGGTATTCCTCTCTTACTGTAACTGTGATCAACAGTTGGCGTATTCTCGGACGGTCTACTGTCACATATCGGGTTTCAGGATATAATAGGGCTATGATGTCTGCTACGACTATCAAGTTCACACTTCTGTTATGTCTGAGTATTTTCTGTCGACTCCTTTCGAACCATTAATACTTAGTTAGCTTGCTTAGTTTTAATGTAATAAAGTTGACTGGCCCACAAGTTCAAAGTCGCTCAGTGAGCTATGGAATGAGCCGTGCTTGGCATCTCTCTGGTGGATAGAATAAGAATGTAGAGATGACCTGCTCAAGGTGTCTGGCAGAGACTGGGTGCCGCTTTGGGAGAGGCCGATGTCCAGAGAAGTGGACTTATACGGGCTGATGATGATGACTAATGGAATGGTTCGATGCCACAAAGACATCGGTATATTCTAGAAAAAATTTCAGCTACTGCAGCATGTAGTTCTTAATAATAAAGGAAAGATATTTCACGTACTCTCAAACTATTTACTTAACTTACACCGTTGGCCTAGTGACTCAAAATCCACTTTTCTTCCTCAGATCGACTCAGCATTCTCTATGACGCCATTTTCGGATGACTTCGTGAGCGGTTCGGTCAACTCCGTGCATCGCGGCGACCAGCACAATCAGGGGGTCTTCGTCAACTATACCGTATTGGTAAGTTCTTTAATGTCACGAAATGATCCCATGGGAACCTCACACAATGATTTCACAGTAACCTTACGCAATGATTTCAATGAAAAACCACACAATGATCCCATGGAACCTTAAGCATTGATTCCATGGGAACCCTGCGCAATCCACGAGAACCCCATGTAATTATCGCATTGGAACCTCACTCAATCCACGGGAACCCTACGAAATGATCCCACGAGGATCCCACGAGGATCCCACGTAATGATCTCCTGGGAATCCCATGGGGTATGTTTATGGAACTTTATTCTGCGACCAGTTTTATTCTTCTCAGAACCAACGCAATTAATAATAGTAATAAGGTAGGTATATATTTAATTCTTCCGGGCAATCATAGCCAATGGTATGCCGTTCTTGATGACCTGCACTATGGTGGATGTGGGGTCAATGAGGGGGTGCCGCAGGGTACTCTTGCTTGGAGCCACGGAGAACTTGCTGAGGATGGCCGCCAGACCAGCGATGGACTGCATGAGACCCAGTCGTTCACCTGCAGACACCATATCATTATTAGATTGTTAAGCGGTGGTACCATCTAGCATAGAGAAAAGTGTACAGATCTCATTAAGTTTGTGATGCTGGCCCGAGACTCTGAGATCTCCAAGGTCCTGAAGGTTCGAAGTAGGTAGCCCTTACCGATACATGCTCGAGGACCCTCTCCAAAGGGCAGGTACACGTGCTTCGGGAAGTCGTTGACGTTGTCCGGGTGGAACCGTTCCGGTTTGAACTGCTCCGGCTCCGGGAAGAATCTCTCGTCTAATTGCATGGCCTGCACAAGAAAATATCAAGTCATACAGTGAGTTTGGGTTTTCTTACACGCTTTTCATATAATTTTGACAGTCGTAAGTGCAAGCTCATGCTGAGTTCATGCTCAAAATCATAAATTTGACATTAGTGCTTTTTACCTGACTGCGCAAGATGTTATGTTTTTCGAGTGAATACAGGTGGATCGGAAATTCGATACCTTCCTTGAAAGGGGTGATACTAGAAGTAGTTTGCAACAAATTAGGCCCTATTAACGAGGGGTCGAAAATGAGAAACAAAAATTAAAACCTCGTGATTTATGACGTTTTATTTTTGAGTTAAGGTGAATTTTAGGCATGAATATTTATCATGTCTATTGGGTAAGTGGTTTGTGGTCTTTCTTAACATGAGGGGTATTATAATTACATGGTTGGGGATGTTGACGAATACTTTCTCGTCGATGGTGACGTCAGTTCCAGGGATGGTGTACTTCTTGGCACATTCCCTCGACAGGAAGCCGAGAGACGGGAACAGTCTCATACCTTCCCTGAAAACCAGATTTTTATAAGTTTACAAAATATCTTTTAGTTTCAACTACCGCAAAAATATTAATCATCAGCCCATATAAGTCCACTGCTGGTCGCAGGCCTCTCCCAAAGCACGCCACTCAACCCGCATCCAGTCTCTGTCTTGCGAAGGTTGTCCCTCCATCTGGTCTGGGGGCGTCCCTCACTACGTTAATCCGTTCGTGGCCTCCATTTGAGAACTCGTCTCCTTAATCGGTTATGGATTCTACGACAGGATGTGACCAGCCCACTGACACTTTAGTTTACTGATTCTATGAGCAATGTCAGTCCCTTTGTTTCTCTGGCGGATATACTCATTTCTTATTCTATCTACCAGAGAAATGCCAAGCATAGCTGTGTCCATAGCTCGCTGAGCGACTTTGAACTTGTGGGCCAGTTTCACCGTCAATCTATCCCATCGGTTCTACGACAGATGTGGGTAACCAGTCTTTCCTAAACAACTTCAAGTAAGCTAAAAGCTTCTGCTAGGACTGGCTACCATCAAAGACCCCCGAGAAGGGTGCCCCCGGACACACGCCGGCGGAGTCGCGGAAGTAATTCGCAAGTCTCCCAGTGACTCCGCCATAGGGCGGCGAGACGGAACACCGAGGGGTTTTTAGTCGGTAAGAGTCCGACATAAGCTTCCTCGCCTCCCCGTGGCAAGGAGGTATCATGATATCTAGATGATTCCCCCCCCCCCCCCAAAAAAAAAAGAGCGGCTACCACAATTAGTCCAGCCAGACACACTGCACATCATCGAATCGTAGACACTTGTGTGGGGCTGCTGTGGCTTGCAAAGCAAAGATACCATAGTTCAGCGTCTTTGTTCTCAGTGTAATAACATCTGCAACTCCATTGAATTGTAAACCATTAAAAGCTAAGAATATACTGACCTGAAGCACATCTCCAGATATTTCATCTCCTTAACAGCATCATACGACAACTTCCCACCGTATCTGCTCAGAACCTCATCAATTTCAGCTTGGCATTTCCTCTGTTCTTCCTCGTGGAAAGCCAACTGATGCAGCGTGTAACTACTGGCTGATGAAGAGGTTTCGAAGCCAGCAGCGAAGAATACGAAAACTTGTGCGGCCATTATTTCATCATCTAAGACTAATTCGGCCATCTCTGGTGTTCCATCAGGATTTCTTTTTTCCAGAGATTCTCCAACAATTTTCCCTTTACCTTTCAACTCTAGAAGTAAGTCTACAAAATCATTTCTTCCAGAAGGCTTGTAATCTCTTCGATCCATTATAGATTTCACTAATGACAGCGTTTTGTCTGTAACTTCCGATGAAAATGTGTGTAAATGACCGAATGCTTCAGGGGATACTTGTTTTAGCAGCAGCACCATTATATCTCTAATTTTAACTTCGAATATCCTTTTCCCTAGCTTCCGAAAAGTCGAATTCTCTTCTTTTAACGAGTCAGTATCTATTCCAAAACCACAAGCCCCTATAAAATCAGTTGTATATCTAGCTATTAGTTCTCTGACGTCTACTTCTTTACCCGTCTCAGCCGCTTCTGCTGCTATTCTTTGTAATTTCTCAGCTTTGTCAACTATCAGTGGAAACATCGCTTTGAGCTTTCCGCTTGTGAATGCCGGCGTCATTCGTTGCCTTAGTAGCTTCCATCTATCTCCTTCTATATTAAAAAGATTATTCATCATCGGTTCTATGTACTCTCTATGCGGAGTCAGTCCTCGGTAGTGAAAATATTGGAAGTCTGTCATTAGAACTGCTTTGATCAATTCTGGATCTCGTAACAATAACGCTCTGTCATTTGCTATATAGAAACCAACGAACCTTTCTTTAGGATGCTTCTTATAGATCTCTGTTAGATACTGACTGATGCTCATTCTTTTGAATAAAACTCTAGCTATTGTTCCGAAGAATGGCATTGGCATTTCATATATTACTCCCTTGTTCTCCCAATAATTTAGATTCCTGCTTCCGTAATGGTATAAGAGCAACATTATTATAGCAAGCACTGCGTACACGATCATTTTATTTGGATGGAATTTGGAAAGAGTAGTTGAAACTTTATTTTCGGCGTACGAACTTGAACTAGGGTTATGTGTACAAATATTTGCTTTATATCTATGCGATAATACGTTTTATTGAGTTTTATCAAAATATTAATTGGCCTTAGGTCAGTCTGTTTTATTTAACAAATTGTGATAACAGTACACAAATAGATAACTCAAGATTACAGCGGAAAACTCGAGACTTGATTTTGTTTTTGCTCTTAACATAGATTATCATCAAACATCAGGTTAAATCTATCTATAAGGGAGCCTTCAAATGTATTCATATCCATTTAATTGGTAAATATTTAATTTACATTTCATTAAAATTTGAATTATTATTAATACCAAAACCCACATAAGATCGATAATAACAAAAATCGAGCATCCCTAAAAATCCAGAGTGACGTCATGGCCTACTAGCGTTTTTGGCGCGTGAGAAAAACGAGGAAATATTTTAATTTCAATTTCATTTTTTACAGTCTTCTACTTTTATGTAATAAAAGTGATATGATATACCTATTTGGAATCCTAATGTGAAATAAATACTATATGAAATAAATATTGGTTTATTGAATTTCGATATGAGTCAACTAGCCTATTGTTAAAAACAACAAAAACACAATTATAGGAACTAAAATTATTTAGACCACCCCTGAGTTTCTGATCAATTTATTTAACTTCTTTGTCCCCAGATGCAAGAGACCCCAGAAACTCTGCGGTCCTCGATAACGACAGACGTTCAGAAACATCTCCTCGGAGTGATCCGACGCCGCTCGAACAACGTCGGTGCATCCGCACTCTGGGTGGACACGCCTGCTGGAAGCGTTCTGCCGTTGAAAGGTGAGTCCTGAAACGCGGTGACGATATTTTCACGACAGGGGATATATAGACAGGAGAGTGATGGTTCTGTGGCGCATTGGATCGATGCGCTACACTAGGAAATGAGGTATGAGAGAGTGCCAAGATCTACTAGAGTACATTTTTCAAGAATTGGAGATGTCACGATCCTTAGCACTGATGCAACGATTGTGGAGGAGGAGGAGGAGATATCACGAATTATCTTAATGTTATCCTTCCAAGAATTGAACGTTCTGAGAAATGGACACCTTGAAATCTTTTGAAACCTTTAGACTTTCTCTACTTGCGTACTTTTACTATCCTTTTTATAAACTTTGCACACTTACTTCTCCTTTCGCCTAAGGTTGCCTGTAAGACATCGCTCTGGCTTTTGTACAATTCTTCATTTTTCTTCAAGTAGTGATATCTTTGCGACTTCAAACGAGCTTCCACTTCCACTTGAAGAATTAGGATTTTCAGCTTTGTCATGGTTAGGTTATGGTCTATTTTACATCTATTCGTGTGTTTTTGACAGACTTAGACGAGTGCGCGTCTTCAGAGTTCAACGACTGCCACGAGTTGGCGATATGCACCAATACTTGGGGTGGATTCAGGTACTTATATTTTACATTATAATTCTTTAATGAATCAGCGATGCTCTTACAATACCAAACATCGCATTTAAAGGCGTTTACATTTGTCGAATGCTCTCAGAACGGCAAAGGAAAGCATCGTGATGAAACCCGGCATGCTCCATGCTAAGGCATGTGTTATCTGCACTGGATTCTTGGTGGATCATGGCCCGAGCTCCCATGCATGGGAAGGTCTGTTCCCGAGCAGTGGGGACATACAAATAAACTGATGATGAAGAGGGTTACTTGACGTATCACCTCATGTATGTTACCACTAACAAAGTCGCTAAAAGAGCTATACTTAACACGTTCTTCACAGTCCCCGTACAAAAAAATGTTTTGATATCCTTGTAAGTCCCGTCTATTATTTCAATATCTACACAAGTCGAAATACATCAAATTTGTTATGTGAGCACTTCAACACTGTGAGCACTCTTCTGAAAACAATAGGACGTGAATGGACAGCAGCATCCACCAAGGACGTCGTATTTACTTACCTTCAGTAAAAATACTCTTAGTGCAGATCTGGGAGGCACATACTCTTTCATCGTGCCACATATGTGGGGCACGGGTTTGTGAAGATAGTTCGTCGGATATACTCATTTCTTATTCTATCTACCAGAGAAACGCCAAGCATAGCTCTTTCCATAGCTCGCTGAGCGACTTTGAACTTGTGGGCCAGTCTCACCGTCAATGTCCACGTTTAGGCTCCGTAGGACACTGGTAGGTTGATGACCTTTGTTTTCAGGCATTGTGGTATTAAAACCCGATTGATGATCCTCCTCCTCCCTAATCGTTGCCTCAATGCTCTCAACAGCAGGTGCCGTCTTGGCATGTATGAACTGGCGCCAGGAGACACGGTCTTGTGCTCTTCTCACAGCCTCTTCAAAGGGCACGCCTGATCCTAAACCTGTCGTAATGTCCCCAGGTGTGCCTGCCCCGACACCACCCTGGACGCCGCCGGCTCCGTGTCGCGCGCCGCCGCCGGCCGCGAGTGCAAGGCCTGCGCCTCCAGCCACTGCAATGAGAGAGGCGTATGCAGATATACCAATAACCAGCCGTATTGCAGGTAATTATAAAACCATATAAGACATCATTGGGCAGCCATGTACCAATGAGTTATCCTCGGTTTTTTCGACGGAAAAACTTACGTACATACATTTACCGAGTGCTCTCAAAACGGTGAAGGAAAATATCGTGATGAAACCTGCATGCCGTAGAAGAAAAAATCTAAAGCATGTGAAATCCACCAATCTGCAGTGGGCCCGCGTGGTGGATCATAGCCCGAGCTCCGTCAATGTAAGGGAAGGTATGTGCCCGAGCAGTGGGGAAATATGAATAGACTGATGATGATGATAAGACATCAAAGCCATCCTGATTAGGTGCCAATGGCTCATGGGAAGGAGCCTGTAGTCTTCTGGTTCCGGATCACACTCCTGGTCGTAATAGTATTCCATATACTATGTGTACAGAGGATGGAATCTGTGTATGTCACACAGAATCGATCTAGACTTGTAAAAGAGTGGTTAAAAACACTACCGTATTACCGCCATGTAAAGTATCACATCATCCTTTTTTCCTATAAGTATTGCTTTATTCCTATTTCCTTTTCAAATCATCTTTCAATATCGTATATTTTCTTTTGATTTCTTTCATTTTTCCTTTACTATCTTTATCTATTATAATATTCTCAACTTTTCTCAGGATCTTCCTTTCTTTATTTCTCACTGCTCTTTATTTACCTATTTATTTTATTAATGCACTCGACAGTTCGTCATTTGCCAATGTCATGTTACAGAAAATTCAATATATAATAGTCTTCTATCTTCCTCCAGGGGAGTCGCAGTAGCGTCTTCACCCTGGGTAGTTGCGTCTTCATGTCTTCATCCAGAGGAGATGCCGTAGCGTCATCATTCTGGACGAAGCAGCTCGACAGTCACGTTCACTCCCGAGCTTGTAGCGGGAACTCTTGACAAAAGCTTGAAACCCCAGATCTTGCTCAAATTTACCATACTGTCACTCGCGCACATTTTCTGTTTAATTTAACGTGATATTAATCTCAAAATAACCACTGTAGACAATGAAATAAAAATTATCAAATAATTTTGCAACCGTCGTTTCCCGCCATCTTCAAGAGAACCTCTCACTGCTCTTTCTTCTGCTATTCTTTTTGTTTCTTGTTTTACTCTTCCTGTCTTCTTTTGTTTCCTATTTCCTTTCCTCAAGCTTTCGTTGACTTCACTTTATGCTAATGAAATCAAAACAGACGGCTTTCTTCATGTTTCTTTCTATTGAAGCATCCTATAATCAATTTAATGCTTTAAGAGATAGCTCTTCAAGGCCGACAGCGATCCAGCAACCCCTGCGGTGTTGCAAGACCGCTTACCAGCTGTGGTCCCTTCTCATAACACTCCTTCATCCACAATGTGTGTTTCCAGCTGCTCGTCCGGCTACTACGGGTCCACGTGTGAAGTGGACGGCGAGGTCGTCGGAGTAGCTGTGGGAGCATCGTTGGCTGCTGCTCTGGTCATTGCTTTGACATTAGCTGCTTTATTGTCTTGGAGGTTAGTAGCTTTTGCGGTGACGTTTATGTTTCTGTTTTAGGATACGCACGGGTTTTTAACCTGCCTAATCACACCAGCAGATACATAGACCATGGTATGATGTGGGAGAAACTTATCGCCGTCTTTTTAGATCTCTTTAGATTAACTTGGTCTTAAGGTGCGATTCCGATCCACGCTTCAGACAGCAGATGGCGACGGCATTTCATACAAATTAATATTGTAAAGTAATGTCATCTGCCGTCGCGGCAAATGCCGTCGCCATCTGTGGTTGCTGGCTGCCGACGCGTGGATAGGAATCGCACCTTAACAGTGGTTCCACAAGTACGGGCACTCCTCATCACTGCAGACATCACCATGTTATAGCCACACGCCAGGAGTCAGGACTGGTGTTTCTCATTCAAACCTCTTCTCCTGCCTAGACATGATAACAGTATGTGACTCATCATCATCAGCAGTCTATTTATATTGCCCCACTGCTCGGGCACAGACCTTTACTTACATCGAGGGAGTTGGGGCCATGATCCACTCAGGCCCACTGCGGATTGGCGGATTTCACATGCCTTAGATTTTTTCGATATTTTCCTTCACCATTTTGAGAGCACTCGGTAAATGTACATAAGTTTTTCCGTCGAAAAACCGAGGATAACTCATTGGTACATGGCTGCCCTGGCTGGGAATCGAACCTGGGACCTCCGTATTGCAAGTCCATTGACCGACTACTGAGCCACCGAGATCTCAGGATGTGACTGAATTTGATAAATTAATTGTCCAACCTCTATCCGTAGCCGCAAGTGGTCACGGGAGCAGAAAGCCATTGGTATGGGATCCCCTGTCTTCAACTACATGGCGGCGAACACCATTAAAACACCCCCGGTCGGACAGCCGCCATATCAGGTTAGTTATTCTTCATTTGTAAGTCAATATCATCATAATTATGTCTCCACTGCTCGGGCACAGAGCTTCCCTTACATAGAGTGAGTTCGGGCCATGGTCCACACCATACACCGTCACTAAACACAGTGACTGGCAACCTGGTAAGCTACCTCTTAGTCATTTCTGGTTGCCTGGTACTTCAAGGTCTATTTGTATGTCCCCACTGCTCTGGCACAGACCTTCCCTTACATAGAGAGCTCGGGCCATGGTCCACGACATACACCGTCACTAAACACAGTGACTGGCAACCTACCTCTTTGTCATTTCTGGTTGCCTGGTACTTCAAGGTCTATTTGTATGTCCCCACTGCTCGGGCATAGACCTTCCCTTACATAGAGAGCTCGGGCCATGGTCCACGACATACACCGTCACTAAACACAGTGACTGGCAATCTGGCTACCTCTTTGTCATTTCTGGTATCCTGGTACTTCAAGGTCTATTTGTATGTCCCACAGACCACTTACTTAATATCTCTAAATTACACGTGTCGCGAAGCAATTTTGCGCTCATGTACGCCCTCCTGATACAGGTCTATGGGGTAAGTGGTCTGTGGTATGTACTCTGTAATGTAATAAACACTGTACCATTCCTCTAGTGAAATAAATAAATTATTAATTTCGCAGATATCCTTGGAAGAGCGAATGCGCTGGGCACAAATTGCCGAGGCCATGGCTCAAGCCAACCACTATGCAGTGAGTATAATGAATACATAATTTATATGCATGTCTCCACAATAACAACTACTTAAATTACAAAATACCCGATTTGTATTTACAATTTTTATTTACTTTTAATTTAATTTTTATAGATTTAGATTTTAGATTTAGATTTCATTTATTTCACCTTTACATAATTTTCTTACAATAGTATATAATACATATAATGCAGTCCTATTTGTAAAGATGATCGTCATAATTTTTTAATAATAATAATAATAGTATATTTTACAGTTACACTACTATACTAGTAGACGATGTACATAATGTAATATTAACTAATATAATAATAATACATTGAGATTCAATGTCATCAATAATAAATTAAATTAAAATTTACCATTACAAATAATAGAAAATGTCAAAGAGTATATGGAATCAAATCCCAATTGTTTTGATTATAAAATAATGTCCTATTAGATTCATAAATGTCAAAATAAATTAGTAAGTAAATGTCAAAACGTACTTCAAACAATTAAAATTTATTGTCAATAAACTCCTTGACTGAATAATATTCTTTATCCAATAAAAGGTTTCTCAGCCGGCGACTAAACGTTTCGTCATTGGTTTCGTTCCGTAAGTCCTCGGGCAAGTGCTCGTAGAACGTGGGTCCTATGACGCGCGGGTTTTTAGTGGCCATCGCGCACCGCCGCGCCACCGTGGCCAGGCGGCCCGCGCCACGCAACGCTATCTAAATCTAATATTATATATGTATAGTAAGTTTGCGTTTTAGATAGATTTAGTTTAGATATAATTATTAAGTAGTTTGTTTAATTTACAAATAATAAGGGCAACTTTCATTTATTTTTGTATTTTTACTTATAATTCTTCATTTTATAATAATTCTTAGTTAATTTTTTTGTCAAGATTTTTTTGTTTTTACCTAGGTATTTTATTTTCTTTCTTCTTCCATATTTTTTTTTAAATTCAACACACAAAGTTACATTTAATTATAACCTAAAATAATCAAAGGACTAAAAGCTAACTTAAAAATCTAATAACTACAGAGGGGCTACCTCTGTAGTTATTAGATTTTTAATTATATTTGTTAATTATATTCAATATAATTCAATTCGAATCAAAAAAATGCTATTAATTATCCCCCCGCAGGTCTCTCCCACTGAAGGGGGGCCTTCAGTGGGAGAGACCTGCGTCCAGCAGTGGACTGATACGGGCTGATGATGATGATGAACAGCAGATCAAGTGTAACTCTTTGGACCGTTCTTATCTGCGAACATATTGTTATCTTATCATTTTCTGTTTAGCAGCCGGAACCTGTTCAGACGATGGCAACCCGGCCGTCCTCTGCGATGTTCGGAGGGTATCCCACCCTCCCGCCTGTGCCCATGCCGAGGTAAGCTACCATACCATATAAACAACTATTATAGTAGGAGCGGGTTCTCTTGAAAATAGCGGGAAACGACGGTTGCGAAATTATTTGCTAATTTTCCTTTTAATGTCTACAGGGACAATTTTGTGTTTAATATCACGTTAAATTAATCAGAAAATGTTCGCGAGTGACAGTATGGTGAATTTGTTGGATAATTTGAGCAAGATCTGGAGTTTCAAGCTTTTATCAAGAGTTCCCGCTACAAGCTCGGGAGTGAACGTGACTGTCGAGCTGCTTCGTCCAGAGTGATGACGCTACGGCGTCTCCTCTGGATGAAGACATGAAGACGCGGCTACCCAGGGTGAAGACGATACTGCGACTCCCCTGGAGGAAGATAGAAGACTATTGAATATATAAATTTTTCTGTAACATGACATTGGCAAATGACGAACTGTCGAGTCCATTAATAAAATAAATAAAAATAAGATGAGTACAGTTTTAAGCTTAACGGTGATTATTATATTATTCTTATTTTCACATTATTGGATCAAATCTTTTTATTTTCACAATGATGACCAGGTTCAATCAATCAGTTCCTTCCGTGTTTACATCACAACAGGTAATTAGACGATCATATTTGTTTACCTACAAAATAAGACACTTGCTTTGGGCTTAGGTTATTATTGATAAGATAATTAGAGTTCAGACTGAAAGTCAATACTAAAAGATTTAAATCGGCATATTTATAGAAATTGTTATTCACACAAAAAGCATGATAGTCGATATTTGTAGCGATTACAGCTTGCATACGTGCTTAATATTAGTCGCCGTTAAACGAGGCGTCCCGCAGTGCGCGAGGCGTAAGCTCAGGTTTGCATTTGTGTGAGTGCACACAGATAGTGTAGAGTGATATTCGGCCTGAGGCGCGACGCGTCCAATACAAACGCAACAAAATACCCCCTGCCGCGCACGCACCGCACTTCACCTCTTGTACCGCTAGCACTCACACAAATGTAAACCTGAGGTTACGCCTCGCGCACTGTAGCATAATATGAATGACAAGGACACTCGACACTAGCGTAATGTTTAGGATTCCACTTAGTAGTCGCTATAGAATTAGCTACATGTTTATCGCCTGTCAGCGCCCCTAGCGGTGGTTTTTGTATTACTTTTTCACGACATTATGTTGACGATGTCATGAAATAGCCTCCATCAGCCAAGCCACATCATGATGTGACCAATAAACAGTTGACGACATCAGAATTTCATGTTACGGTCAATTTATTTATTTTATTAATGGACTCGACAGTTCGTCATTTGCCAATGTCATGTTACAGAAAATTCAATAAGTATATAATAGTGTTCTATGTTTCCCCAGGGGAGTCACAGTAGCGTCTTCACCCTGGGTAGCCGCGTCTTCATGTCTTCATCCAGAGGAGTCGCCGTAGCGTCATCACTCTGGACGAAGCAGCTCGACAGTCACGCTCACTCCCGAGCTCGTAGCGGGAACTCTTGATAAAAGCTTGAAACTTCAGATCTTGCTCAAATTATCCAATAAATTCACCGTACTGTCACTCGCGAACATTTTATGATTAGCTTAACGTGATATTAATCACAAAATGAGCACTGTAGACGTTACAACAATAATTATAAACAATTTTGCAACCGCCGTTTCCCGCCATTTTCAAGAGAACCCTACGGTCAATTTATCGACCTGATAGTATCTTGTAAGCATTGATCTCCAATAAACAACTAGTTACACAGTCTGCCTTCTAAAAATGTCCGAGCGCAAAGAAGGGCCAAACGGATGAATGGACCCTCATTTGCTTTATTGGACATTATTTTGATATTAACAATGGACACTTATTTGGACGTTTTTTAAATTGTTTTAGTAAGACCTTTGTACATCTAGTTGTTTATAGGAGATCAATGCTTGTAAGTAATCAAATAGCCAAAAGTCAGGGGGGTGACCGCGACTTCAATCGTTTTCATTTTGACAGTTAAATGATATACATTGCTGCGTTTCGTTGTCGTTTGTTAAAACTTGCAAAAACATAGCAGCAATGTATAGCGTCCATGTGTCATATTGAAAGCGATTACGATAACGATAAAAGTCGCGATCACCCCACAGTTTATTGTATTTTGTATTGTCAATGTGTCATGTTGTCCCCAGGATGGGGATGCATCATAGTGGTCTCCATACGGGGACGTTGAACACCCTCGCTTCCAGAGCTAACACGGCTGCGTCACACCATAACATGTATGGTAAGTAATGGAAATAAAAATCAAGCACAATTTCAAGGATCCCCTTAATAAAAAAAACACAGGAATAAAAGACATTGCCACATTTCAATGGAGCTTTGCCCAACCTACAAAACTACGTGACCATTTAAGCTGTACCTATCATTTTGTTGGGGACTTATTACAGGTTTCATATTGCATAATCATAATCAGTATCATTTTCTACTACTCTCGCAACTCCTATAGAAGAATAACAAAAACAATGAATAAATCGCTTCGATTTCTTACTATTTTTTTTAATTCTTAATTAAGTTTTTTTTTCGAATCGTAACTTGTACACAACTTTATTTTAAACCAATAATTTTAATAAAAAACGGAGATATTTTTACATTTATTCGTTATCTTGTACAACTTGCAGTTGATGGTGGGGCAGAATCTGGCATTGTCATTTAAAGTTTTCGGATTTTTTTCCTTTACTTGTGCTATAAGACTTAGCTTCTTGGTAATTTTCATGATTCCAGGTCAACGGGAAGTACCCTGGTTTTGAGTTTTTTTGCGTTTTCATATTAATATGGCCAAAATTCAACAGCCGACAGCAGATCAATGGTAACACTTTCAGTACGATTCCAAGTCTTACGACGCAAATAATAAGAACTGTCAAAAGTAAAAAGTGTTACCATTGATCTGCTGTCGACTGTACAATAATCCCACTGTTTTGGCGGCACTTCTTATGATTATGGTTTATTATTCATAAATAATTTAATTAAAGTACCAAGCATTGTTTTAAAGCCTTGTTTAGGATTTGATCAGGGGAACACGGAGGCGTACCTTCCTTCCCCCCCCCCATGTATGTATGTACGTCAAGTATTTGACAAATACGACAAACATCCAATAGCGAATACGAATGGCCAAATGAAATGGGAACATTGTATGTATTTAGTATATCCCAACTGAGGCGCAAAAGTTATTATCCGTTACTGTATATTTACATGTAAGTATTTTAATAATATATATTTAGAGGGATAATTGCATAATAAATGATCTTTTATTTATAGTAATAAACATAATTAATAATAATAAAAAAGTACCTATTTACAAAATATTTACATTATTATTATATATAAACGGATATCACTCACTTATATTGTTAAAGTCGGCAATCAGACCGACAGTTTCGACCGATTTCGACGGTCTTTTTGACGATTTTGACGGGCGTGGCGCGCTCACCTTGAAAAAGACCGTCGAAATCGGTCGAAACTGTCGGTCTAATTGCCGACTTTAACAATATAAGTGAGTGATATCCGTTTATATATAATAATTTGTAGTAATGGCTCACTATAGTTTTAATTCTAAAATATTTACATTATAAGCATATCGCCTATGTCGCCCCCATGCGGCATGGTTCCCAGGATGCTGGCGGCATTACCTCGCTGAACGGCTAAACTCAGCCGTTGAGCGAAGTAAGCGCCAGCCCTGAGATCCCCTGGAGCGAGGATCAGTCGTGTGGATAATACTATGATATATTATCAATTAATTATGTCATTATAATTTATTTCTTCATAGAGAGCTCTTTAGAGATATTCTTTAGAGAGCTCGGTGGCTCAGTGGTTGGGTCAATGGACTTGCAATATGGAGGTCCCAGGTTCGATTCCCAGCTAGGGCAGCCATGTACCAATGAGTTATCCTCGGTTTTTTCGACGGAAAAACTTACGTACATTTACCGCGTGCTCTCAAAACGGTGAAGGAAAACATCGTGATTAAACCTGCATGTCGTTGAAGAAAAAAAAAAGTCATGTGAAATCCGCCAACCCGCACCGGGCCCGCGTGGTGGATTATGGCCCGAGCTCCCTCGATGTAAGGGAATGTCTGTGCCGGAGCAGTGGGGTAATATAAATAGACTGATGATGATGAGTTATTTCTTCATATTTATTAACTTTATATGCAGGTTACACGAACCACATGGCGTGCGAATCCACCAGCTCCGAGGCGTCGAGCCACGTGCAGGAGCGCGCAGACCTGCTGGTGCCCAGGCCCAAGTCCAGGGCGAGGAGTATGCATGTGAGTCATCATCATTCACCGTGAAATTTTTGTTCCTTTCCCGCAGCATATTTGCCATCAGCAGTAGGTACTATTGAATCATAGAGTTATACATGGTGTAATGTAAAGGGTATATGAAGCCGAAGGGAGGGTGTTCAGTATTATTGGTAAACAGCATTTTGATTAAAACTAATCAGTGTTTAGACACTGATTAAATAATACAATAAAATTAAATAATACAAATGAAATATCATTTATTATCATTTATTTAATGATATTTCATTTGTATTATTTACTCAACTCAATACCTTTACTACTTTGCAGTTATTCATCTTTATTAGTAAATTGTCAAATCAGTCCTATGTAGATTTAGTCCTTTATAGAATTAGTCCATAATAAACTATTAGCCATTTGTAGAATTAGTCCTTTGTCGACTAAACCATCGGTAACTGAATAACTTTTGTTCTACGACTTTTCGATTATCGCGAATTTATTTTTTGACTTTTCATACATTTCTTTCCGGTCAGCTGGTCGATTTGTATGAGACATTAATTATTTTTTATTCGAAAAGTCGTAGAACAAAAGTTGTTCAGTTACCGATACTGAACACCCTCCCTTCGGCTTCATATACCCTTTACGTTACACTCTGTATATATTTTTTATTATTAATGGACTCGACAGTTCGTCATGTATAGTCGAAGACAAAGATATATAATAAGTATAAGACAAAGATATATATAGTATACAGGGGACAACTGGATTATTTTTTTAGTTTTTAAGGTTGACATTATCTCAAAATCTACTCTACCTATTGCAAGAATTCTTTCACTGTTTGATAGATAAAAGTTAAAACTATGTACTGTAAAAGAATTATTAAATTCGGTCCAGTAGTTTTTGAGAAAATCTCAACCTTATAAATAAGGTTGAGATTTTCTCAATATAGTTTAATTATAAATAAGGTTGAGATTTTCTCAAAAACTACTGGACCGAATTTAATAATTCTTTTACAGTACATAGTTTTAACTTTTATCTATCAAACAGTGAAAGAATTCTTGCAATAGGTAGAGTAGATTTTGAGATAATGTCAACCTTAAAAACTAAAAAAATAATATCTTCCAATATATGTAATCAATTTGATTAAAAAAGCTATTTACAAAATGTTTATTACGATAAATACTATTTTCTAAATGCTTATTTATAACGTGATTCAATTTCGGTAAGTTGTAGTTCGCCTGTACACCTTTCTCTGTGTTCCACCGTACCTATAGACTATTCAAGATATCATTGTCTTATATTATATCCTAATAAAGACTTAATTAATTGTTTTTCAGAACCAAACGGGAATATATTACGACGTAGAATATGAAAATGCACCAGAGGCGATATACGGAACTAAGGGCATACCGTTATCTACCTACACTGTGAGCAGGGGACCGCCTTTCTATAGAAATTAGTATTTATAAAGCATTGGCCTTTGTTTTGAATAAAAAAATATTTTATTTAAGCGTAAGGAGGCAGTAGGAAAATAAAAATAAGAGGAAAATATCATTGTCTATCCGGACAGTTGTCAGACGTCGACATCCAGTTGTCAGACGTCGACATCCAGTTGTCAGACGTCGACATCCAGTTGTGAGACGTCGACATCCAGTTGTCAGACGTCGACATCCAGTTGTCAGACGTCGACATCCAGTTGTCAGACGTCGACATCCAGTTGTCAGACGTCGACATCCAGTTGTCAGACGTCGACATCCAGTTGTCAGACGTCGACATACAGTTGTGAGACGTCGACATACAGTTGTGAGACGTCGACATTCAGTTGTCAGACGTCGACATACAGTTGTCAGACGTCGACATCCAGTTGCTGCAGCCATTGGGCAGCGTCAGGCGTGAGCTCCCACAGGTCCCTCGGATGTCCCTGGTATGCGCGCAGCGGGCACGTCTCGACTATGTGCCGCATGGTCTGGTCCTCCAGGCCACAGTCGCAGGTGGGTGAGTCGCTCCAGCCCCACTTGTGGTTAAGGTGCCCAGTTCTAAAGCGGTTCAAACGACATCAGTTTCATCTTGGGAGCTCAAAGCCTTTAGGTTTTGCAGTTGGGTCCACCGACTCAGTTACTTAGTCCTTTCAGCTCACAGACCACTTACCCCATAGACCTGTAACAGGAGGGCGTCCGTTTCTGCCCGCACATGAGCGTGTCAGATTTGATATAAATATATAAGTAGATTGAAGCTCAGAACTCTTAATATCCAGCTATAATAAACTAATCAGCATAATGCTAAATATGTATTGTATATCGACTTTCATATGAAGGGTAGGTTATAATAAAATTAGATTTATACACAAATTGTTTATTCGTGTTCTGACAAATAAAATAAGCAAGGTAACGAATTAATACTGTCACCATTATAATAGCCTTATTTATTATGACACATCTATCGTTTATATATTTTACATTCGTTATAAAATACTCCTAGTACATAAATAAGTTTATTATTATAATGTATACAAGTATCTATAATATATACATTATATTTATTTGATAGACTACTAGTTACATTATATACTAATACAAATAAATATCTATCAGCGTAGTTTACACAAAAATATACATTCAGTTATAATAACATTCATAAAAACAAATAGACGTAACAAGGAAACTTAACTTACGTGAACACTCCTCGGTGGTCGGACACAGACTGACTTTCTGACACCCATACTTTCGCTTTTATAGCCGACCGAATTGTAATTCGACCAATCACAGACGACCATGCTGATTGTTCAAATAAAAACCACTTAAACAAGCTAACAAAACATAATTATCCTTAAAAATCATTAAATAATATTAGACGACAATTGTAATTCATAATAATCACTTTTACAGCAAATATTTCAAAAATAACACAATCGATATTTGTTTTGTTTTTAAATGTCCACTGTTTTCGAACTACCCCACTTGTTTAAAAATAAAAGTACGTCGCAAATATAATTTGATCAGTAAAAATAATATTCAAAAATGTAAATATTCTGTCACGGCCATACTGACATGTACTTCGCTCTCGAAGTACAAAAATATTTCTTACACTATGTCCAAATGATCTCAATGTAACCAAATCCACTTCTCACATTAAGTGGAAAACAACTTTATTATAATCGATACTTATCTCAAAATCAAACATTTGTAATTGCTACTGTCATACCTCTCACATTAGGTTGACAAGTCAGCAATAGTATCTTGCTACTGTCCCACCTCTCACATTAGGTGAACAAGTCAGCAATGTTCACTTGCTACTGTCCCACCTCTCACATTAGGTGAACAAGTCAGCAATATTCACCTGCTACTGTCCCATCTCTCACATTAGAAGTACATAGCAGTATTCTCATACATAATAGTAATCAAACCTTACATCTTATATATATTTATTACAAATTATACAAACAGATCATGTAATTTGGACATTAGATTCCGAGGGTGCTTCAATCAAAGCATGTTCATCTACCCATTCACCATGCCACAGTCTCAGCTTGTCTTTCGCTACATTTATGTTTCTCAAGTTGCCCTGACCTCTAAGAGAATACCTGTCATTTGGAAGTAGAGCGATAATTTCGTAAGGACCTTTAAACCTCTGGCTAAGTTTATCGCGGCGTCGGTGGTCTTGATTTACATAGACTATATTTCCTACTTCGAATGATTTACTATCTCTTCTCATACTGTCAAATCGATTTTTAAATTTTGTTGCCTCTGAACACAAACGTTGATTTGCTAATTCGCGATCCGCCCTTACATCGATATTAGATTCAGGAATATTAACACAATCCAATCGGGCCTGAATGGAGGGAATGTTAGCGTTACAACCAATTAGTAAACGAATAGGGTTGAAACCTGTTGATTTTTGAATAGTCGTATTAATTGACTGTTGAACCTTCCATAACCCGCTTGGCCAGTCTGACGACCCATTACAGGTAGTATTTAACATATTAATAACAGTTGCTACATATCGCTCGACCTGACCGTTCCCTCGTGGGGTACCCGTAGCAATCATATGATGCTCGATTTGTAATTCTGTGAATAGTGACCTAATTTGAAGTGAACTGAAATTAGTACCTCTATCTGTGATTACTACTGACGGCGTACCGAATAATGTGATAGTGTCTCGGATAAGGGGCACTAGTTCTTGGGCACTGAGAGTTTTGAGGGGTTTCAACAAGCAAAACTTAGTAAAACCATCCAATAACAGTAAAATATATTTATAACCTTCGTTTGTTTGTGTGAATGGACCTGTGCAATCCAAGTGGATCGTATGAAAGGGGACAGGAACCTTTTCTATGGGGTGTAGGAATCCTTGTTTTGGACCCGAGTGACCCTTACGTTCGACACAAATCAAGCAGTGCTTTAAATATTTTTTCACAAATGCAGCCATGCGAGGGAACCAAAAATGTTCACTAAGTTTATGTAAAGTCTTTTCGAATCCTACGTGACAGTTGTCATCATGAAAGAGTTTCAAAAGGCTGAATCTAGATCCTTTCGGCACGTATAGTTTTGGTTCCTCTGGCTGCGCTTTGTAAAACAATAAATTGTTTAGCAACAGATATCGATGGTCATCAAGCTCACCCGCTATGGCATGACTAATCAAATCTTGAATTTCCGGGTCATTTTGTTGGGCAATTTCCAACCAAGATTGCGAGCCATCGATTAGATTGATTTCATTAGGAAATCGGAAAACTTGTTGGGATGGCAGGCCATCAACCGAAGTTGAGACGGAACTTGGTGGAATAGGGGAAAGCGTCAATACAGCAAAATTGACAGAAGCAGGGGTCTCGGCAGGATTGCGACTGAGAAAATCAACGTGACCGATGTATTTACCCTTTTTGTATACAACATCGAATTCGAAATCCTGCATAAAGGTCCACCAACGGGCCACACGTGGGGACAAATCTTTTTTATTCATCGTAGCCTTAATAGCGTTACAATCTGTGAAAATTTGAAATTTAATACCTAAGAGATATACTCTAAATTGCTTCAACGCATTATAAATGGCCAATGTTTCTAAATCATACGAGCAGTACTTAGATTCGGCAGGCGATGTTCTTTTACTAAAATAAGCAACTACTCTTTTGATATTATCAACTCTTTGTACTAGAACTGCCCCGTAGCCTAACGAACTGGCGTCTGTGTAAAGTTCAGTTGGTAATTTTGGGTCAAATACAGTTAACAGAGGTTTACTTGTCAAATGTTTAATGACGTAATCCCTAGCCTCATCCTGCTCAAATCCCCATTCCCATTTTTGATTGTTTTTGGTTAATTTAGATATACAGGCCGTACGAGTGGCAAAATTAGGTATAAATTTCCTAAAGTAACTCGCAAGGCCCATAAATTGGCGCACTTGCTTGATGTTAGTGGGGACGGGAGAATGAACTAAAGCAGCTACCTTTGTTTCACTAGGTCTCACACCATACTGCGATATTTGCCTTCCAAGGTACTCAATATTGTCCACAAAGAATCTACATTTTCTCAAATTGATAGTGAATCCCGCTGAGCAAAGAGCACTAACAGTTTGCTCCAAGTAATCTAATCCCTCCTCTATGGTGGAAAATGGAATGAGAATGTCGTCAATGTAAACCAAAAGAAACTTCAAGTGTTGCACAGCCTTTGTGATGGCCCTCTGAAACACAGCAGGTCCATTACAAATACCAAACGGCATTTTTACAAATTCGTAATGACCACTTGGTGTCACAAAAGCTGTGTATTTCACGGAATCCGAAGACACTGGAATTTGATAAAAGCCATTTTTCATGTCTATGGAAATAAAATACTTTGCTTTACCAAGCTTATCGATTTGGTCCTCGATGAGAGGAAGGGGGTATCGGTCTTTTTCTAAAATTTTATTTAGTGCTCTAAAATCCACACACAATCGATCGTTACCGTCCTTTTTCTTTACTAATATTACGGGGCTCGCAAATGAAGAATCACTCTCACGAATTATTTTTTTGACTAAAAGTTCTCCAATGATTTCATCCACTTTCTCTCTTTCGACCGGGGCCAATCGATATGGGCGGTAATAGACAGTATCGTTCCCCTTCAACCGTAACTTTAGTTCACCTGTTTGAACTGTGCCTATCTCATCCAAAACAGAAGGATATTTTTCAAAAATGCTTTTAATTTTTTCTTGCAAGTCAATGTCTAAGTGTTCAATTTTAGATGTTAATTGTGACAACGAAGAAATTAAATTCACCTCTGCTTTGGTTTCGATAGGTTTTCTAACTAAGCGACAACTAGTTGAATCAGTAATAATTTCTACATCAGGGTTTTGCACGGCATTCCTACCTATAAGAAGCTCGTAATCGAAATCACCGTCCCTAACTACGTTTATATCAAGTTCCAAACTGATACCCTCAAACTGAATAAATACTGTAATCATTGCAAATACATGTATTTTATTTTTTCCTATTCCACTCAGATACATAGATATGGGAGTTAGATGACAACCCAGTTTCTTTGCGATCGATTCTTTGATTATGCTACAACTTGCTCCGGTATCTATGAGGGACCTTATTGGCAAACCGTTGATAGAAACTGGTGTGAGATCTAGTTCAGTTTTCCTAAAAAATTAACTTCTTTTGTTGGGACTAAAGTTATCGCGGCAGATTTTTTTGATTCAGCACGTAGCTTGTGGAAACAAATGTTTTCATTGTGGCCCGCCCTTTTACAATAAGTACATGTCCTTATCTGAACGTCATTAGGTTTAGGAACTTGTGGAACCTGGCTAACTGAAACTTGTACACTTTTTGGACATTGAGATTGGAAATGTCCGGATTGATTACACAAGAAACATTTTTTGTCGGTGCTAAACTTTGGTCGCTTGATTCCACTGGGTCCTGAACCACTACTATCTTTACTAGTTTCTAGAGGTCTCTTCCTAGTCTTCACATATGTTGACAGCAAGGAGATAAGTGCTGCGGTAGTAGTGACACCGTTGTTCAATGACGCCATTTTAACGTCAACGTCACTGATGCCACCACAGACCAGTTCAATCAATTGTCCATCCGTGAAAGTCACTTTAGTGTTTCGTAGTAACCTTAGTTTCTCCCTGGCATATTCACTGTAAGATTCTGCGGCATCAGACGAGTACAGAACCGCTTTACTGAGTCGTTCAGATAAATTTTTCTTCTCTGGGTAAGCATCAATAATATCTCTGCGGAGATTTTCCCAGGACCTGCCTTCCGAAGGCTCCCATGATTCGAACCATAATATCGCAGAGCCCTTCAGGGCCTTACCGGCTTTAGCTGCGGTCCTGATGCTGCTCCACTTCAGTTCCTTAGAGAGGCTCTCCACGCTGTCGCACCAGCTAGCAGATCCGCAGTCGTTTCGATCGGGATCGAACAGCGGCAGCGCAATGTCATCATCCTTCTGGTGTGTAGTACTAACAGCATCGCGGATCGCCCGGAGGAGACCAGTAATCGCCTCAGCATCCATCCTGAAACTTACATCGGTTTATGTTAGTAAAAGCACACAGGAATCCCACTTCTGATGTCAGATTTGATATAAATATATAAGTAGATTGAAGCTCAGAACTCTTAATATCCAGCTATAATAAACTAATCAGCATAATGCTAAATATGTATTGTATATCGACTTTCATATGAAGGGTAGGTTATAATAAAATTAGATTTATACACAAATTGTTTATTCGTGTTCTGACAAATAAAATAAGCAAGGTAACGAATTAATACTGTCACCATTATAATAGCCTTATTTATTATGACACATCTATCGTTTATATATTTTACATTCGTTATAAAATACTCCTAGTACATAAATAAGTTTATTATTATAATGTATACAAGTATCTATAATATATACATTATATTTATTTGATAGACTACTAGTTACATTATATACTAATACAAATAAATATCTATCAGCGTAGTTTACACAAAAATATACATTCAGTTATAATAACATTCATAAAAACAAATAGACGTAACAAGGAAACTTAACTTACGTGAACACTCCTCGGTGGTCGGACACAGACTGACTTTCTGACACCCATACTTTCGCTTTTATAGCCGACCGAATTGTAATTCGACCAATCACAGACGACCATGCTGATTGTTCAAATAAAAACCACTTAAACAAGCTAACAAAACATAATTATCCTTAAAAATCATTAAATAATATTAGACGACAATTGTAATTCATAATAATCACTTTTACAGCAAATATTTCAAAAATAACACAATCGATATTTGTTTTGTTTTTAAATGTCCACTGTTTTCGAACTACCCCACTTGTTTAAAAATAAAAGTACGTCGCAAATATAATTTGATCAGTAAAAATAATATTCAAAAATGTAAATATTCTGTCAAGCGCAAAATTGCTTCGCGACACGCGTAACCTTGAGATATCGAAACAGGTTTAATATGGCGCCCCTGACCCCCGCTTTGTCTTATTGCGCCTATCGCTCGACATAATTTTTCGCTTGCAAATTTGTACCGATTTCATGTCTATGGGGTAAGTGGTCTGTGTTTCAGCTAGACTATTTGTTGATGGAAATACAAGTATGCACATGCAGTATACTCTTGCAAGTTAAACGGAATCCTTAATGGCTCCGCTCCGCTCCCAAGAACTGAGCCTTCATTTCAACTCTTTCTTCTCCCTCAGTCCTATTTGTTGGTGAAAATTTCAGAGTGAAATCGTTATATTGAATCATTTGGAATGTCATGAAATCTTCAACTGTCTATTGAAAATGACAATGCCAGATTCTGCCCCATCATCAACCGCAAGTTGTACAAGATAACGAATAAATGTAAAAATATCTCCGTTTTTTTATTAAAATTATTGGTTTGAAATAAAGTTTTGTACAAGTTGCGATTCGAGGAAAGCAGCTATATTAAGAATTCAGAAAATAGTAAGAAATCGTAGCGATTTATTCATTTTTTTTTGTTATTCTTCTATAGGAGTTGCGAGAGTAGTAGAAAATTATACTGATTATGATTATGCAATATGAAACCTGAAATAAGTCCCCAACAAAACGATAGGTACTTACAGCTTAAATGGTCACGTAGTTTTGTAGGCGGGGCAAAGCTCCAATGTCTTTTCATAACATGTCAAGACAGATGAATAAAACCTTCCAACCCAGAAAATTAATTCCCAAAATGTTGAATTTATTTATTGACTTTTCATACACTTTTTACCGGTCAGCTGATCTATTTTTAAAGACGTTAATTTTTTTTTTAATTTTGATGTCTGTCATCAAAAGTTGTTTACCGATATTTAACACTCTGCTTTCGGCTTACCTTTATCGATAATACCCTTTCCGTTACACCCGGTATTATCGTTACCTTCTAAAAATATCACTTTTTAAACTTACACGGTTTGTATACATATTAATTAGATAAAACGGGAATTACCGTGTTAAACATTTATTATTGATGTCTCGATATTTCGCCAGCATTGCAGCCATCATGGTCACGAGTAGACTGAAGTCGGTGAGTGTGGAACGTCAGAAGGGTGACACAAAACGATCTACCCTCTTTCGTGTTCGCTGACTGCGTTGAGAAAAGTTGTTGATATTTGCAGGTACCCCCGTTTTGCAAAAAAAAAACCTAATTATGTCCGCTCGTTTGCACGCACTCGCCTTTGTGCCTCGTTTACATAAATCTTCTAAAAATAAAATAAATTTTATAAGAAGTTACAATTTAGGGATATGCACTTATAAATTTAAAAATATTTTAAAATGTATTTAATTATGAAATTGTATATAAAAGACTGCTTACAACGATTTTTCACTTATTATAAGATTGAAGCTATTTTTATAGAATTTTTATTTAATAAAAATATTACCTTTGAAAATGTTATTGTTAAAATTAAATGTGATGGCGTAAAGTTATATAAATGGTAATCTACAATACGTAATTTATAATAAATTGTAAATAAGTAGTTAAATAAAATATCATGTTTCTTTAATATAAGTTCTTTTACCATATTTTTTTTTCTCCAAATATAATATTCACGGGTTATCAATACAAATTTTGTTTGTATTTATTTTAATATATTTTTAACTTTCATCGAAAATCTATAGACTGATAATTACTTTTTATATTTTGTTAGTTACGTTTAAAAAGTGTTATAAAAATAACAGATTTTCAACCCAATTTGTTTTTTTATATAGTTGAAAAGATGTCAAATAATATTTAAAGTTTTTAGTAATAATGAATTAATTTAGTCATTTTAATTAGGGAATATTTAATAAGATGTTGCATTTATTCTGTAAAAATAGATGTATAAAACCAGTTTATTATACTTTAATTAATTGAACAATAAATTTTAAATTAATTACCTAATGTTTTATTTTTATTACATTTATAAAGTGTTATTAATTGTTTGAACATAGTTGTTAACTACTTAAAATAAAACAATTTATTATTCAATGTATATATTATACATTTATTGTATTTAAAACTTAAGCTACATTTAGCGAGTATTGGCACAGTTAAGAAATTAACATTTTTTTTATAAATTATAAATGCACTGGCTGGAGTATTAATATTAATTAATTAAAAAATAATATTGTTTCGTCAGCCACATATACAGAGTCAAGTAACATTAAATAAACATTATTAAAAAAACTTAAGAAACGAAAATGAGCGATTTTTTTATTTTAATTGTGTCTAATTTAAAATATAATAAACTTAAAATCATTCTTACCCCAACTAATACGCTTACCCCATTTCAATTTAGAATGAGCTAGCTTATAAAACAATCGGCCATCTTGGCAGAACTATTTATTTATTTTATGAATGAAAATTCAATATTTTCAATTGTCTTCTATCTTCCTCCAGGGGAGTCGCAGTAGCGTCTTCACCCTGGGTAGCCGCGTCTTCATGTCTTCATCCAGAGGAGACCCCGTAGCGTCATCACTCTGGACGAAGCAGCTCGACAGTCACGCTCACTCCCGAGCTTGTAGCGGGAACTCTTGATAAAAGCTTGAAACTTCAGATCTTGCATAAATAATCCAATAACTTCACCTTACTGTCATTCGCGAACATTTTCTGATTAATTTAACGTGATATTAAACACAAAATAGTCCCTGTAGACATTAAAAGGAAAATTATCAAATAATTTCGCAACCGTCGTTTCCAGCCATTTTCATGAGAACCTTGGCAGAACTACCTGTCCAAAAATAATTTAATAGACGGTTTGTTCCACCTGGGTCCTAGTAGACTTAGGTCGCACCTTGGAATGCATCCACGTACGTCACACCTACTGGGATGAATGTAATAAGTACGTATCAAATAACTATGCATTATGCAACCATTGATCTCCTATAAACAACTAGATACACAGTCTACCTTCTAAAAATGTCCGAGCGCAAAGAAGGCCCAAACGGATGAATGGACCCTCATTTGCTTTATTGGACATTAACAATGGACCCTTATTTGGACGTTTTTCAAATTGTTTTAGTAACCTTTGTGTATCTAGTTATTTATAGGAGATCAATGTATGCAACACAATATTAATGCCGAATAAAAGAGCTAAATGCCCGAATAACTTAATAATTGCCAAATGCTTATATATATATATAAGCATTATAATTAATAATAAATATTAATATAATATCTTATAATTATTAATCTAAATTGTTAAACTATATTTAAGACTGTTTGATTTCTGATAAATAAATAAATAAATAAATATAATATTATATTAAATCTGTATATCTGGCCAAGGTTTACTATCAAAATATTCTTTAGTAACAAAAAATGAGATTGCACTTCAGTCAATAAATAAGTATACAACGCTATCTTAAAACACCTTACAATTTCTGTAAATGTTAATAATCTAAAATTAAAATTATAGTGAGTCAATTAACATCATTACAATTAAAATAATAGTTATTGGATGTTACGTTCAATTAACTTTGTCATAAGTCAAATGACAATATGAGTATACCATTGATCTCCTATAAACAACTAGATACACAGTCTGCCTTCTAAAAATGTTCGAGCGCAAAGAAGGTCCAAACGGATGAATGGACCCTCATTTGCTTTATTGGACATTATTTGGACGTTAACAACGGAGGGTCCATTGTTAACGTCCAAATATTATTAATAAATTATCTAGTTGTTTATAGGAGATCAATAATATACTTACATTTACTTTTCCAAAACGTCTGCGTCAAACATAGTTTCATTTGGACTGATGAAGCTTTTCATATCGTCCGCCAGGGGCGCCCTTCATCTTTCCATATATATTTGACGTAACACGACGAGATGGTTAAGTAAATGTGTTAAAATGTAAACGGAACATCCACAAATAATGATTGTATTTGTATTTTTACTAATCTAGTTAGAATAACAACATTTTTGATATGTTTACTGATTTATCTTAAGGCAGTAGCAGTTTTCAGGTAGCAATTATTGAGCACGTTGTAATTGAATCGATAGCCACTTTCGTTGATGTCATCTGTAACTAAGTTGTCGCTGTGGAAGTGCACGTAGAGAGGGCCGGGAGGGGTGGCTGTGGAGAAAGAAAATAATACTCTTGATACTTATACCATACAGACTGATATAACAGCACAAACAAATAAAGATATTGATTAAATCATTAGATTATAATTTTTTTTGGTGCACGAGTTTATGCACCTTGCTGGCGAGGTCAATACTCAATATGTATTGCATTCCATAATCTTATGTTATTGCATAAGATTACATCTCTTAATATAATTGTATCATTCACATTTGTGCGCCAACAGGCAGATCTCGGTGTTCTTTCATTAAACACACCATCTTTATGTATCACGAATAAACAATTTTGATTTTAAGAGCCTTCATAGCGCCAACTAGCGCTAAAAAATAATATCTTCCAATATAATAAATTTTATTAAAAAAGCTATTTACGAAATGTTTATTACGATAAATACTATTTTTTAAATGCTTATTTATAACGTGATTCAATGTCGGTAAGTTGTAGTTCGCATAATTGCGAAAAACGGCCGTTTTTGGCACATTTGTGAACTACAACTTAGCTTGTCGCAATTATGCCATGTATTGTATATTGAAAAATAGTATTTATCGTAATAAACATTTTGTAAATCGCTTTTTTAAAATTTGGGTTTTCTTAAACCCGTGAAACCTGGAAAGGTAATTAAAGTAAAACAACAACCTAATCCTAATATTAACGATACTTACAAGCAATGATCTGGTTAGAAGCGCTGGTTCCACAGAACTTGGTGCCCCGAAGACCATCAGCAGTAACGGCTTCTGGTATGAACAGGTAGTCCTCTGACAGAGGCGTGCCCTGTGTCACAGGGTTGATCTGACAGTCTGTGTCCAGGTACAGGTTCTCGTCTTGACGGTAGGCCATGTCGAAGCTTGCTGATGTGAATCTAGAGGATTTAAAAATTGTGAGAAATAATATCAATATCAAATTATTATATACACATATATATTTTAGAATTAAAACTATAGTGAGCTATTACTACAAATTATTATATATAAACGGATATCACTCACTTATATTGTTAAAGTCGGCAATTAGACCGACAGTTTCGACCGATTTTGACGGTCTTTTTCAAGGTGCGCGAAGAAACGTCACCGGCGACGCGGGCGTGGCGCGCTCACCTTGAAAAAGACGGTCGAAATCGGTCGAAACTGTCGGCCTAATTGCCGACTTCAACAATATAAGTGAGTGATATCCGTTTATATATAATAATTTGTAGTAATGGCTCACTATAGTTTTAATTCTAAAACTATTTACAGTCTTTTAAGAGACTGAATTTATTTTTACTCTTCAAAAACAAATAAATATATTAAAAAATATGGTATAAGTTATACTTACTTGACGCCACAAACGTCAGGAGTGCGCTTGAAACATGTAGCATAGCCCAGGTTTGCGATGTATGGACCAGCACCTCTGTTGTAGTTGAACGATTCGAAGAATCCTGACCGATCTGGGTAGTACTGGAGGCAGCCAGGAGGTGCTGGGGAAAAGAAAATTGTTGAGACCAGGATCTTAGGATTATAATCCCATAATATAAGGCCGCCTGTCTGTACACTAGCTAACTTTGGTTTTATATGTAACTGATGTATTTTCATTTGTGTGCAAATAAAGTATATTTGATTTGATTTGAATACCCAAATAATAATTTACCATAAATTAAATTACCATCGTCGACTTGGGTGAAAACCTGTAAAGGCGTTGGGATTGTAATTTTAATGAAATAAATAAATAAAATAAATTACTCTCCTACAAACAATTAGATACACAAAGGTCTTACTAAAACAATTTAAAAAACGTCCAATTAAGGGTCCATTGTTAACGTCCAAATAATGTCCAATAAAGCAAATGAGTCCTACCTACTTTGCGCTCGGACATTTTTAGAAGGCAGACTGTGTATCTAGTTGTTTATAGGAGATCAATCCTACGATTTTACAGGTCGGCACCAATATTTTCACACAAGTACTTAGGCACCCGGAGTAACACATAAGGTACCTTTTACCATAGATAAACTTCGAGTATAATGGGAAACTTGGAACCGCAACAACGTCGCGGGGCAGAAGCTAGTAAGTAATATTAATAACTAAGTTCATAATAAATGTAATTGATTTTGACTCTGATTTTGATTGACGAAGTACCTAAAGTATAATTTGTACATGGTGTCCAAAAGGGTGTTGGCAGTTTATATCCGAAAATCATAAATGAAAAATATATAATTTTTATTACTATTTGCATAAAATACATACCAATAAGATATTCATCTCTGTCAGCAGAAGAACTCAGCGGCGAGGAGGGTAGAGATGATGTAATAGCCTCAAAAATTCCATCACGGTATTTACTAAAACAATAATAAAAACGTTCAAATCTGTTGCATTTTATCAATCCAAACATGGACTTAGAATATGTTAGGAATTGAGGGTCTTCTTCTATAGAGATAACAGTATGTAAGTATACAGGTTTACTCCCAACAAAATATTAATTAATTACCTGAAATACTTAAATTTCTCACTCAATCAATCGCACTTTTAGGCATTCCAATTTCCGCGACCTTTTTAAACTCACACATAATCCACGGAACTTCATTTATTGTTAACAAATGAAGTTCCGTGGTATCCCTAAACTGACTTATACACTTACCCTGACCATCCCCGACAGACTTATATGCTTACCCTAACTGACTTATCCAATTACCCAACTGACTGATACGCTTACCCCAAAGTATTGAAGCACTCTAGCTGTGTAACTTTGATCTTCCAAGTGGCCTGTGGTAAGTTAGGCTGGGTGTTTCTGTCGGCTATCTTGAAGTTAATACGAATCGTGCGACTGTTGGTAGATGCATTCACTCGGACGTATACTGAAAATAATAATTTGTAAGGTAATATAAAATATAGATACTTACGATGAGTTGCCAACCTAAGGTCGTAAACTGCGTAAACCACAGCGGCGAAGTATGTGATTGGTCGGGTTAATTTTGCACCTCTAGCGGTCAGTAGCTGAACTAAAGTTTCGCTAATCCCGTGCATCTCAGCTACAAACCACTTAGCCCATAGACATGTACCAGGAGTGCGCCCGTGTCTGCCCGCACATCGTCTCTATGCGCTCATCGTTGACAGATTTATTCGCTTGCTTTGTACCGATTTCATGTCTATTGGGTAAGTGGTCTGTGATCTCAGCAAAGGTAATGGTACTGGTCACAGAGCCAGCGTAGTAAGTAAGCATAAACCAAAGAGGCAACAGTTTAAAAAATAGGTAATGAAAAATAAAAAATCCCGCCATTGTGTCATGCATTTTACTTTTGTTTTTCTTTCCAGTCAGCATCCAGCTAATTCGTACATTAAAACCTTTTTGGTATTATGTTCCTATCCAAGGAGGTTTTAATGCTCAAAACAACTGCTGTTGCTATTTTAAAGTTCGAATGAGAAACCGAATTTATTTATTCGTAAGATTTGTTTGTTTACTTGATTTTTACTTACAATGCTGTCCATTATTATCTCCACAAAGAGGCGGCAGGAAGTCAGAGTTGGCTTGAAGGTTGGTCACTTGGAAGATATCGTTTCTGCAGGTGAAGCCGGGCCTCTGGGTTACGTTTTCTACTACTTCCACCTAGTGAGGAAATTAAGGTAAGTAATATTATTTTGAGCGCCATCTGTTGTCGAGTAGTAGAACTTAATTCGACTAAACTTGGATAATTAGGTATGTACAAGCGCCATCTATTATCTTGAATTTCTTTTTTGAGCTTTAAAACATTAAACGCCATATTATGTTATGGAGTAGCAATATTCACAATATTATGGCAGTATTCACTGAGCACACAGCAAAGAAAATTAGGTATTTAATCGCCATCTTGGACTCACGAGACGATAGGACAGATTCGATCCCGTTCAGCTATAATGCTATCATAACTGTGAAGAAAAACATGCGTGTGCCTGACAATAGTGAAAAACCTAAGACACGTTGTGTAATGTAATCCACGAATCCACAGTGGTTCACGATGTAAGAGAAGACCTGTGTGTATATCCCAATAGTCAGCACATAAATAGACTGTTGAAGATGATGATAAAATATAGCGCCATCTATTATCGTAAATTGACTTTCGGCGCCATCTGTTATACAGTAGCATAACTTACCGTGCTGGGAGGCGCTAGATTGAACGTTTCGAAGTCGATTCTCAGCTGGCACACATTGTTGTTGTTAATTTCAACGTTGTACGAGCACTCCAAGCCAGATGACTCTCTGTTCAGTGGCGGGTTGATGAAGACGGCCACTTTTGTGTTCGTCCGGACGTCGCAGGCGTTTACTGTAAATTTTATTAATAGCGTCATCTATTAGCTAATCTCATAACTAATACTAATTAAGAAGCAACTAGTCATCTAGCAGTGACCAAAGAATGGAATCATTATATAATTAAATTGAGCATTGTATTCAGTGAATTCTACAAAAGTAAAGTTGACAAACAGCACCATTCTGTCGGGCGTTTTCTAAAAACTAAATCTGACAGGTATAAATAGCTGCCTCTCTTTCCTACACCAATGTTACAAAAAGGACGAAACTTTAGAACTGTCAAAATTACCTTAAAATTTGAGAACACAAGGCTGAACCGTAGCGAACGCTAACATTAGTTGCTTTTAAACGAGGCGTCCCGTTCTCTCTTACGCGATGTAGCATATAAATAACAGTGACAGTTGCATTTAGGATGAAGATTCGACTTAGTAACCGCTACAGAATTAGCTAAATTGTTTATATAAAGAAGGTCAAAAATAACCTATTTTAGTAATAATATCGTCACTGAGCCAACAGAGTAAGTAGTTAAATAAACAAGAAACTTACAAGAGCAACAAGTAGCAAAGACCCCACAGAATCCGATAGCCTTCCCTCCTTGAGTGTTACACTGGTTCCTGGAAAGACAGACGCCTCCCGTGCTCCTGTCAGAGCCGAGACATTGCTCGCCGTTGCCGACAGTGAATATACTTCCTGGAGATTGTCTCGGAGCTGTTAAATATGAAGAAATGTTAGAAAAGATTGAAAATATCCATTTCCAAAGGGGTATCGCAAGGGTGCAGATGTGACCAAACCTATTGTCAGAGTTATTTAGGGCGCTCGTAGGGTTCCGACTGCTGCCGATTGACAAGAACCGGGTCCAGCTGTTTGACGTGCTTTCCGAGGCACGGATGGCTCAGAGGAATTATCATCAACGGTCATCCAGGTACTGACCTCGCCCAACGTTGCTTAACTTGTACGGTCGTTTTCAACGTGTACTCGCAACTGGACTACAAGCCTCTAACCTCTATAGTATGACCGTCTAAATCAGTCTTCGCCTGCGCGGTACAGGGATGCGGGGGTAGGACGACAACGGGGACCGAGAGAGGTGCGGGGGCGGGCGCGCGAACAGAAATGTATTGTAACAGAAATGCGCCTGCCGCCCGCACCTCTCTCGGTCCCCGTTGTCGTCATACCCCCGCGTCCCTGTACCCCGCAGGCGAAGACTGATTTAGACGGTCATACTATAGTTAGTTGTAGTGGTAAAGGAGAAAATTAGTAAAGTGAAATCATTATTAATCTTCTTCTCCCAATAAAATCGCAATAGTTCTGTGGTCTACATTAAAAGCCGCGAACAGTAAACCATAGGTAATGTCGGTAAAAAAACCTATATAAACTATTCACTTTTTTAAGCTCATAACTTACGTACGACCCATTTATAACAATGAACATGACTCCATTGATAAAATTAAAAAAAAATTGTTATTACAACGCCATCTAAAATTAAGCTAAATTAGCACTATAGCAGTGCCATATCTATGGAAGATACTCACTTCTATGGCTCTGAAATACGGTGGCAGTAGAGCCGCAATGCGCAGCGGCGAATAGCAGAAGCAACCTGCAGAGTGAATTCAGCGCCATCTTTTATCCAGTAGGCTGTAACGAAAGAAAGATTTTTCTAAATTCTCCTATCGCACACCAGGGCTCAACTTTCTTGATTGATGTAACGTAGATTCAATTCAAAATTCAAATATTTTTATTGTGCATAAAAATAGGTTATATAATTGAGTGTGCGCTAAAATCTGCACTAGGCAATCCTGTCTTACGGACATCAGCGCCCCCTCTCCATGCCTAATACAATGATAAAGTAAATGTCGTCACCAGAATTCACTATACCATTATAATTATAACCTGTGTGTGTGATGCTGTAGTAAATTCGGTCACTATCGACTACGTAAGTACCATATCATAGCTGCGACGTACTGGTCTATTACGTTTTTTTTTTTATTTCATTAAAATTACAATCCCAACGCCTTTACAGGTTTTCACCCAAGTCGACGATGGTAACTTAATTAATTAATTAATTACAATTCATTCATTCACTATTAAATTATATAAACCAAAATAATATCAATTATCAAAATTTCAAATATCAAAATGTCAAATATCAAAATGTCAAATATCAAAATGTCAAATATAAAATGTTACCGGATATAATCAATGTCAAAAAATGTCCCTAAAAATTAAATTCAACAAATTATTAATATTATCAATTTAACCAATATTATTACACAAGTAGGTGAGCGTGGCATTTGTGAATTCAGTCAGGTTTGAGAACGCTGGACGTGATCGCTGTGAGCAGCGATCAAATCATACCATGTCATATCGTACTTGAGAGGGACAGTGCTATTGCGTTGGTATAGCGGCGTCTCTGTTCGGCGCGTCATGACATCGTATGATTTGATTATTTGAGAACGGTAATAAGGGGGCAGGTTTGATTTGATGGGATATTTATTGCACTTCTACCAGATAGTAGCAAAATTAAAGTCCCACCAATTCCATAAGTAGCAACGAACACGAAGGTATTTCCGTAGTCGCTAGCAAGCGTACTTACGTTGGCAACCCATTAACAAAAAAAATTATGTTAAAAAACTGCTCCACTCTGAGCATTGAAATAATACTTTTCTGTAAAAAAAAAAAGAGTCCCTCTACTGTGTTTGGTATATTTAGTAATATTTTGTGTTGTCCCCCAGCAATGTTCTGTTCAGTACACTCAAGGAGTCCATCGCCTAATAAATTCAAACTAATATTCAGTGTCTCTCTCAACCAGGACATTGGCGGAATCACCGAAGCCTCGGTGGAGCCAAAATACCCAAATTGGAATTGGAATACTTTTCTGAAAGCTGATAAAGTAGAGATTACCTTGCATGCATGCCTAACTCAAAAATAAAAGGTCATAAATCACAAGGTTTGAATTTTTTTTCTCATTTTCGACCCCTCATTAATAGGGCCTAATTTGTTGCAAACCACCTCTAGTATCAACCCTTTCAAGGAATGTATCGAATTTCCAATCACTCTGTATTCTTGAATCTTCTTACCTATCTTTATGTATTAATCTTTACAGAAGATTACAAGTTGAAAAACACACACGACCTAGCAACATAATATATATTATCATTAACAAGAATGAGGCGGAGATCGAACTCGGTACCGGTGATTACGAAGCCACCTCATTCCCAACTAATCTATTACGGAAATAAAACGTATGTTTTGCTGCCATAAACTTTTCAATCAAATAATACCGTTACTGAGGTAATGGGAATTTATAATTATTTCTATGACGTATAGGTAATAAAAGTAATTTTAACTTCAGGTATCCACTATTACTTGACTTAAGGTATGTAGAAACAATTTGTATCAGTAGTAATAGTTGTATTTAGGGATGTTAAACGACACGAGTTTGGAATTGAAACCAAAACCAAAGATAGGACAGGAATTTTTGGGGACATTTAAAAAAACAATATGCATACTGGCTACCAAGCGGCATTCTAAAATATTAAATAGACAAATAAAAAATGTACCTATAATTTTTAGGTTTAAAACGAAGGAATAACAGTAAAGGACACCTAACTTCGGTATAAAATACACCAATATCACATTATTTTAATTTGCACGACTATGATATAAGTACGCTACATTTTATGTATCCCACTTACTAAGTTAATACATAGTGTAATAAAAGTATGTACTTCTCATACCAATAGAATAAAATTTTCTCTAAGAGATACCTATTCACCAAGTTAAGAATCTTGTAAAAAATTACAATACCTAAAAAATCGTACATCTAATACTGTTCCTAAAACTAGCAAAAATAGCTTTTGTGTTTACAAAATCCACCGACATCAATGCACTATTTGTTTGCTGATAGTTGGTTGAGTGTAGTGAGAGAGTGTGCTAGATATTGTGTGAAAAACTATAAATTGCATGCATCTATTGTATAATTAATATTCTAAGCCCTTATGTAAGTACTTACGTTTTTTTATATAAAATGTAAGTAAGTATGACTGTCCTACGCCTTGGGGCAATTATGTTGGACAAAATTTGAAATAATAATAAGAATTTTATTTAGAACCCAATTTTTTTTACAGTTTCAATTTAAACCTAGAAACAATGATTACTTATATCTTTTTGTGTTTTATTTGTGTAACTAACACTCTAGTCCCCACACTAGGATGGGAATCCTGTGTCGTGGGGTAAATGTATAAAGTTGACAGCATTATACTGAGGCCAAACATTTTCCGTCCGCATTACGAAATCGATAGACATTTTTCTTTGAGACCGAATCCAAGCTTCCGTTCCCACCACTACTAAACAGGTAATTATCGGGTAAGTCCGTCGCACGAAAGGTTTAAGATAATCATAGATTTCAGACGTCAAAATAAACTATTAATATTAACGGTTTAACGGTTCAAACCAGTTCAGTTCCGCTCGGTTTCGGTTCACTGAACCAAAGATATGTAAATGCACTAGTTATGTCTGCGGGTGTCATTAATTTGGAAGATAACACCAAATTAAATACCTAATTAGGTATTGGGAAAAGCAAACGATCGCGATTCGCAGAATCTAAAAAAGTATTGTCAATTAAAGTCAACTTAACAGACCATCATAAATTCATAATTATTCAGAATCTTTATTGCACCCATGTACAAAATAATAATTATGTATGTAATGGAGAAAATTTGTACATGTACGGTGGAGCACATAGAAAGGTGTACAGGAGAGTTTTTAAGGTTGAGATTTTCTCAAAAACTACTCGACTATTGCAAAAATTCTTTCACTGTTTCATAGATAAAAGTTAAAACTATGTAACCGTGATAGAATTATTAAATTCAGTCCAGTAGTATTTGAGAAAATCTCAACCTTATTGAGGCCGCCTGTATACTTATCTCTGTCTTCGACTGTACCTATGTACATGTAAAATTTTTCTCCATTTGTCATTTAATATTTTTATTTGGATCAGGGATAAACTAGCTAGGATTGATAGCGGTCATGTATCTTTAAATTTAGACCTACCATTGTGATAGTCATAATGAATTTATGTAGTCAAAGTCTAGTATAGAGCTAACAGCAGATCAAGTGTAACACTTTGGACTTTTGACCGTTCTTATTATCTGCGCCATAAGAGTTGAATTCATACTGCACGGGACATTACTCTGTTGTTGTGCGTACATATTTGAAGGAATATCAGCCCCCTTACCTCAAAGTCTTATAGCAGTATTACTTTCATAATACTTTGTTACTTCGTACAATGACGACCTTAATGAGCTTACTTTAAGGTCGTCATTATACGAAGTAACAAAGTATTATGGAAGTAATACTGCTATAAGACTTTGAGGTAAGGGGGCTGGTATAGGTTATTGGTCCTTTTTAAATCCAAAACGCTGCACATTAAATTCATTCCGTGATTAACTATAATCTAAAAGTATGGATGTGACCAAAGTCGACTCGTAATGTTTTGACGTGGAATCATTCCAAGGTGCAACCTAAGTCTACTGTGACCAAAGTGGAATAAACCCTAAACTATGGAATGCATTTGAATGGAATTCTTATGAACGAAACTGTCTGCTTTAAACTTTAACGACGGTATTGTTTTGTAGAGTTAAGGCAGAGTTAATAACTTCGGTTTGTATGGAAATTGAACAGTTGTTTTACCGTTAGATTTAAAGTATGGGTGTCAAAAGCTATAAAATATATTGGATACGGTACTAGGTGCAACATTTTAACAGTATTTAAACCAAATGCAAAGTAACGGAGCGCAGTAGAGTTTTTAAGGTTGAGATTATCTCAAAAACTACTTGACCTATTGCAAGAATTCTTTCACTATTAGATAGATAAAAGTTAAAACTATGTAACTGTGAAAGAATTATTAAATTCGGTCTAGTAGTTTTTGAGATAATCTCAACTTTATTGATACCTCTGGTAAACTTTTCGCTTCGTGTCTACAGCTATTAATAGTGGTATTAAACTCTTATCTACCATGAGTTTTCCAGCGTAAGTATTTCGCTATCATCATCATCATCAGCCCGTATCTGTCCACTGCTGGACGTAGGCCTCTCCCAAAGCGCGCCAATCAACCCTACTCTCGGCCCTCTGCATCCAGTCCCTGCCAGCTATTTTGCGAAGGTCATCCCTCCATCTGGTCGGGGGGCGTCCCACACTACGTTTACCCGTTCGTGGCCTCCATTCGAGAACTCGTCTACCCCATCGGTTATCGGTTCTACGACAGATGTGACCAGCACACTAACGCTTCAGTTTGCTGATTCTATGAGCAATGTCAACCACTTTTGTCTTCTGGCGGATATACTCGTTTCTTATTAGTATTTCGCTAGCGACTACATAAATACCTCCACTGAGACGCAAGGGATTGGTAAGACTTTAGTTCCACTATAAGGTCGCTAGAGGGCAACACACCGACCAATCCCGCACGCCGCGGCTCTGGTTTACGCAGTCGATGGCGAGATAACTTACGTTGCAAACTCATGGTAAGGCTTTACCATTATCAATAATGGATGTAGTAAGTTTCACTCGCTATCGGTTATACCGAAGCTCAAATCAAGTGTCTTATTCTGTAAACAAATATGATCGTCTAATTACCTGTTGTGACGTAACACTGAAGGAACTGATTGATTGAACCTGAGGGGTGACCGCGACTTCAATCGTTATGGTTATCGTTTTCATTTTGACACTTGAACGATATACATTGCTGCGTTTCGTTGTAGTTTGTTAAAACTTGCAAAAACATAGCAGTAATGTATAGCGTCCATGTGTCAAATTGAAAGCGATTACGATAACGATGGAAGTCGCGGTCACCACATGTTCATCGTTGTGAAAATGATATGAAAGCTATGCAATAATCACAGAAAAGCATATAATGTTAGTAGGATTTGGGTTCTGGTATAGTTTGAAAATTATAGTGTTGTGACATAAGTGATAAATGATGATTAATCTATAAATGCATCGTCTGGTATCACTAATAATGTACACATTTGAAAATAAAATTTAAAGTGTACAGGGGGTATCCAAAAGGTTGAGATTTTCTCAAAAACTACTGAACCGAATTTAATAATTATTTCACAGTTACATAGGTTTAACTTTTATCTATCAAACAGCGAAAGAATTTTTGCAATAGGTCAAGTAGTTTTTGAGAAAATCTTAACCTTAAAAACTCTTCTGTACACCTTTCTCTGTGTTCCGCCGTACGATATCGATGTAATTAAAAACCACTGGACAAATGGCAATGCCAGATTTGGCCCCACCATCAACCGCAAGATGTACAAGATAACGAATGTATGTAAAAATATCTCAATTAAAAAAAATATATTGGTTTTAAATAAAGTTTTGTACAAGTTACGAGTCGAAAAAACAGCTTAATTATTAATTCAGGAAATAGTATGAAATCGAAGCAAAAATGTGAAAATAACAATGCATAATCACAGATATAAAATGTTAGTAGGGTAGGGTAGTTTTTGTTTACAAAATAAGACACTTGATTTGAGCTGCAGTATATATAGATCTGTCATCGAGAAAATATATGATTGGAAAGAGATAAATATCATGTTATTTCACTTTTGATTAAACATTTATTTCTTTTGTTTTTATGTCTATTATTTTATAAGTTTCTGTTATTGTCAGGTTATTGTATTGAGTAGGTTCATATTATATTATTAAAATTTTAATATTTAATAAATATTATTATATTCTATTTTTTTGACAGGTGACAAAGTTAAAAGAAAAGGTGATTATTTTTCATTATTGCATCTGTAGATATTAACTTATAATTGGCTTATAGATATTATTTAATTATTTATTTTGTCATTGTAGCTGTTTGTTTTCCGAATAAAATAAAATAAATAAATAAAGCTTAAAACTATAGATTATAAATAACACTAATTACTTACGTGTGTGTTACGCGGAAGATGCCGGCGAAAAGCGGAAAATTGCGTAACGCCCGGCCTTATATAGACAGGGCCTTGGCATTGACCGCTAGGGAGTAAGGCTGCGAGCAGGGCACGAGCGGAGCGGGAGCGGGAGCGGGAGCGATTCTTCAAGTAGCGTTTTATTTCGGACAACAGTGACCCTTACATTGTTAGTATTTCTTACGTGATTAGACAAAACCTTGGGCATTGACCGCTATAATAAGGCTGCGGTCATGGCACGAGCGTAGCGGGAGCGATTACTAAAGCGTTTTATTTGTATGGAACAACCAGAGGCCCTTATATTGTTAGTATTTCTTACGTAATTGAACAAAGTCTTGGCATTGACTGCTAGATAGTAGGGCAGCGTTTACACCTGCATGAAAACTCGCACAACTCTTGTATTAGTTACTTGTAATATCGTTTACAAATTATACTAATTCCTGCAACTTTCTGTCGCGACAGCACTTGCAAGCTGCTGAGTTGATGACAGACTGACTGTCGGACATTACTCGCAGAAGTTTATCAGCGAGTGTCGCTGAGCGACGGGCGATTACTCGCTTCACTCGCCCACTCGCCAGTGTAGCTCAGCGAGTGGGCGAGTATCGCCGGGCGACTGTCGCCGAGCGATGGGATGTACTCGCTGGCGGTGTGAACAGTCGGCGATGAACTATTAATATATGCATCTCTTTTGTTTATACGGAATGTAGTATCTTTTGTACGTTTCTTGGGCGAGAAAATAGTCGGGATTTACTTGCTTACTCGCTGGCGATGGGCTGCCTATAGCGTAAGAACTTACCAAGGTGTCACTAAATGGGGTTAAGGTATGTGACTCAAAAGTGGGGAATAAAAATAGGCTGATGGATGAGACAGAAAAGAATAAGATATTTTTCAACGCTATCGCTTATCAATATACCAGTACCCTATTGAACCTTATAATAAAGAAAATTAATGTGTTTTAGTACTATAATATAGTCATTACACCGTGTATAGTAAAAGTTATAGTATTTTTTATATATTTATAGTTATTTTATAGTAGAGACCCGCTATATTTTACCTACAATTACCTATAGGTACAGATTTATACTACTATCTAGGGGCTTTTGAAAACGTCAGAAATGTGGCAGTTTTTTTGTTGATAATTTTGATTTTATTGTCTAAAGCCAGACCTTCCCTTACATCGAGTGACTAGCAAGCTAGCTCTTTGTAACTTCTGGTAGCCTGGTACTTCAATCGTCAGTCTATTTGTATGTCCCCACTGCTCGGGCACAGACCTTCCCTTACATAGAGGGAGCTGGGGCCATGATCCACCACACGGGCCCAGTGCGGATTGGCAGATTTCACATTCCTTAGAATTTTTCTTCTACGGCATGCAGGTTTCATCACGATGTTTTCCTTCACCGTTTTGAGAGCACTCGGTAAATGTACGTAAGTTTTCCGTCGAAAAAACCGAGGATAACTCATTGGTACAGTCGAAGACAGAGATAAGTATACAAGGGGCCTCAATAAGGTTTGAGATTTTCTCAAAAACTACTGGACCGAATTTAATAATTCTTTTACAGTTACATAGTTTTCACTTTTATCTATCAAACAGTGAAAGAATTTTTGCAATTAGTCAAGTAGTTTTTGAGAAAATCTCAACCTTAAAAACTCTCCTGTACACCTTTCTCTGTGTTCCACCGTACATGACTGTCCTGGCTGGGAATCGAACCTGGAACCAGTGAGTCACCAAGCTCTTGAACCGAACATGATGAGCAACATGTTGTACAACATGTCACGCGACAAATGTTGCCGAGTGGATGCTTGACTTTGGCAACTCGTTGTAATGCCAATCTACAGGGCGCTTCCAAAAGCCCCAAGAACCTATCCTTGTATACTAACATATCTGTACAGTTAATTACTCACATATGTTTGTATTTATTTAAGACCGGATTTTGTTGCCTAATAAAGATATTTCTATTCTATTCTATTCTTTCTATTCCTTACGCAATGGGAGTCAATGAAACATCAAGTTCTGGCCAAACACTCGAATTGACATGTACTTGGCATTCCACAAACTGACCGATCGACAAACATTTCAGACATGCCGCAGCGCTTTGGGAGAATCAGACATTTGGTGAATTGGCCAGAAAATAAAATGTAAAGGGATGCTCTAAATTGTATAGGGATGATCTGTCGTAGAACCGATAACCGATGGGGTCGACGAGTTCTCGAGTGGAGGCCACGAACGGGTAAACGTACCCGACCAGATGGAGGGATGACCTTCGCAAGATGGCTGACAGAGACTGGATGCAGAGGGCCGAGAGTAGGGTTGATTGGTGCGCTTTGGGAGAGGCCTACGTCCAGCAGTGGACTGATACGGGCTGATGAGGAGGGATGCTCTACATTTTATTTTCAGTGTTTCCAGCAAAGTTTTTCCTGTCATTGTACGACGAAGTAGTGAAGTAATCCTGGTATAAGAGTTCATGGGGGCAGGTAGATGGATCTACGCAAGGCTGGCAGCTACTGAATAGAAAAACCCCGCGAGAATTATGTTGTATAGTGTCGCGCCTATGGACAGGCCTACGTCCAGCAGTGGACTGATACGGGCTGATGATGATTACGTAAGTAATGGATTATTAAAATGTTAAAACAATTTACTTGCCTTAGGTAGGTAAGTAATGTATGTAGGTATATACATATAATATAACAAATATAAAAATCATTTAATTTATTTTGTATATTTCAGTGGTAATGTTTACTTGTTATTTGTTTTGTAACAATAAATAAAATAATGTGCTAGTGGGAACAAAATATTAATAAAATAGTAAAAAAAAAAAGATTTGACACTCTGTTTCCAACTGTTATGTTTTGTAATTAAACCAAACAACACAAATGCATAGGCATTCCGCAAAATGTCAAATTTCTCAGTCTAGCCGCGACATACAGCACATCCAAGATAGAGCATTGCCCTGTTTTTGTTTGCACAGAGATTCCACCAGAATTGGGAAATAACTTGAAGAAGCTATTTATAATGTTCTATCAATTAAGGCTTTGTATGCGCGTATTTTCAGTTTTACGAAGGCTACGGCACTAACTACTAAAATTAAACGTCTGAAAAAATATATAGCAATCTTGGGGTGTCTATTTAGAGACTGATGAATATCGATACACGATTGGACAAACTTCGCAAAAATTATTTCACTATTTGATAGATAAAAGTGAAACTATGTAACTGTAAAATAATTATTAAATTCGGTCCAGTAGTTTTTGAGAAAATCTCAACCTTATTGAGGCCCCCTGTATACTTATCTGTCTTCGACTGTACATTTAAATATTGGCTTTTTAATTTTTATTATATTAGTAGATCTATTTATTTATTTATTTTATTTATGGACTCGACAGTTCGTCATTTGCCAATGTCATGTTACATAAAATTCAATATATTCAATAGTCTTCTATCTTCCTCCAGGGGAGTCTCAATGGCGTCTTCACCCTGGGTAGCCGCGTCTTCATGTCTTCATCCAGAGGAGACGCCGTGGCGTCATCACTCTGGACGAAGCAGCTCGACAGTTACGTTCACTCCCGAGCTTGTGCGGGAACTCTTGATAAAAGCTTGAAACTTCAGATCTTGCATAAATAATCCAATAACTTCACCGTACTGTAATTCGCGAACATTTTCTGATTAATTTAACGTGATATTAAACACAAAATAGTCCCTGTAGACATTAAAAGGAAAATTATCAAATAATTTCACAACCGTCGTTTCCCGCCATTTTCAAGTGAACCTAGTAGATCTATTTTTCAGATTTAGGGTATAAAAAGAAAACATTGTTTTAGAGTTTGGGATCCCGAAAAATGCAATGACCAGATAAGATTTATCCGACTGTCGATGCCGGAAGAAGAATGTTTTGTGAATGAATCGAGGGATGCTTGTGTATCTACTGATGTTAATAGTCGGTCCATATCTTGCTACGTAATATTTGGCTGCAGTTAATTCTCTTGGAATATGTATACAGTAAATATAACTGTTCTTGTGTTGAGTTAGAGCTCGACTCTACTTGCTCGGCAACTCGTTCTAGCTGCGCGGCCACGAAATGAGCGGTTTCTGCACGCTACAAGCGATTTCATAAGCGTTTATTTATTTATTTACAGGTCGTTATACAGCATGTGCTGTATGGTCGTTATACAGCAAGAGCTCGGTGACTCAGTGGTTGGGTCAATGGATCTGCGATGTGGAGGTCCCAGGTTCGATTCCCAGCCAGGGCAGCCATGTACCAATGAGTTATCCTCGGTTTTTCGACGGAAAAACTTACGTACATTTACCGAGTGCGAAAACATCGTGATGAAACCTGCATGCCTTAGTAGAAGAAAAAAATTCTAAGGCATGTGAAATCCACCAATCCGCACTGGGCCCGCGTGGGGCCCCAGCTCCCTCGATGTAAAAGAAGGTCTGTGCCCGAGCAGTGGGGCAATAGAAATAGACTGATGATGATGATGATACAGCATGTTACATTTGAAAAAAATACATGTAAAAAATATATCATGTCAATTATATAACGCAAAATGAATTTCAATTAAACATGTACCAAATATTATGTAGTATATATGGAAGAATTAATGAATTTTCAGTGTTCTCATATTATATGGCAATTTTTTGGTGATAATTTGTCAGTTTATCGGCCATTGAGCAAAAGTAGTTGACATCTTAAGAGCCTTCCATGAGCCAACTAGCGCCGCCAATCTTAAAAAAATAATATCTGCCAATATAATCAATTTTATTAAAAAAGCTATTTACAAAATGTTTATTATGATAAATACTATTTTTTAAATGCTTATTTATAACGTGATTCAATTTCGGTAAGTTGTAGTTCGCATAATTGCGAAAAACGGCCGTTTTTGGCACATTTGTGAACTACAACTTAGCTTGTCGCAATTATGCAATGTATTGTATATTGAAAAATAGTATTCATCCTAATAAACATTTCGTAAATAGCTTTTTTAATAAAATTGATTAAGTTGGAAGATATTCATTTTTCAAGATTGGCGGCGCTAGTTGGCTCATGGAAGGGCCTTAAGGCGCTGACATGAGGCAACTAGCGCCGCCAATCTTAAAAAAATCATATCTTCCAATATAACCAATTTTATTTATTTTTTATTTCAAGCTACGTTCAGATTGTTTATTGCTATAAATATTATTTTTTAAATGCTTATTTGTAACGTGATTCAATGTAGGTAAGTTGTAGTTCACAAATGTGCCAGAAACGGCCGTTTTTCGCAATTATGTGAACTACAACTTACCGACATTGCATCACGTTACAAATAAGCATTTAAAAAATAATATTTATAGCAATCATCATCATCATCATCAGTCTATTTATATTACCCCACTGCTCGGGCACAGACCTTCCCTTACATCGAGGGAGCTCGGGCCATGATCCACCACGCGGGCCCAGTGCGGGTTGGCGGATTTCACATGCCTTAGATTTTTTTTTTCTACGACTTGCAGGTTTCATCACGATGTTTTCCTTCACCGTTTTGAGAGCACTCGGTAAATGTACGTAAGTTTTTCCGTCGAAAAAACCGAGGATAACTCATTGGTACATGGCTGCCCTAGCTGGGAATCGAACCTGGGACCTCCATATTGCAAGTCCATTGACCCAACCACTGAGCCACCGAGCTCATTAGCCACCGAGTTCATTGTTTATAGCAATAAACAATGTGAACGTAGCTTTTTTAATAAAATTGATTAAATTGGAAGATATTATTTTTCAAAGATTGGCGGCGTTAGTTGGCTCTTGGAAAGCCCTTAAGAAAGCTTGTCTTATTTTAACTGTTACTTTGAAAACCTCTATTGCCGCGTTTCTCCTGGCCCCACCCGTTAAAACACAAGCTGCCATCAGCTGGTAAGATTATAAGCACACATTTTTAACACGTTCGGTTCATTGGCATACCGTTGCGACATCTGTTAGCTGTCTAACTTAGTAATTTGTGTCTTCTTATCTAATTGAACCTTTAATATACCGTAAGTTTGGGCTTTGATTGAGTGAGGTCAAAAAACGCAAAAAAATTGTCGGTACAGGTTGTGTCCATAATTTTTTATTTATTTATAAACTCACGCCTAATTCCCGTAGGGATAGGCAGAGACGATGAACTTCCATCTGCTGCGATCCTGTCACACAACCCCTGCGTCCTCCACATGCATCAATCTCTTCATGCATGCTCGACAGTTTGTAGTAGACCGTACTTGACCCTTTTTCAAGACCTCGCCAATCAGGTCGCCGTACGTTCTCCTCGGTCTACCTCTGCCGACCCTTCCGTCAACATTCGCTCTGTGTATTTCTTTCGTTACCCTTCCTTCACTCATCCGCTCTAAGTGACCAAACCAACGTTTTCAATTATATTTACTACATTTTCCCGATGGGCCCGGACTGGCACAGAATGGGTGCCATTGGACGGTCGCCGGCGTCGGGGCAGACCGCGGCGTAGGTGGAGACACGATGTCGTTAGATACAGGGATGGGTGGCTGGAAGAGGCTCAGGACAGGGATGGATGGAAGAGGAGGGGGGAGACCTTTGCCCAGTAGTGGGACAATTTATAGGTTTACAAAAAAATATATATGTGATGGTGATCCCGTCTTGAGAGTATATCAGCTGAATTCGCTCTTGAGGACTTGAGCTCAGACTATTAATACGGGCCTTACAGTTAAAACAAACGTTCTTATACTTCTTATATGTAAGTACTATCATAAGACTAGATTTAGATTTTCATTTATTTCATCTTTACATAATTATCTCACAAAAGTATAATTTGTAGTCCTATTTGTAAGGATGATCGTCTTATTTTAAATATAATAATAGAAGTTAATATGTTGCAATAATCATTAACAGTTACACAAGACTAAGTAGTGGACGATCTACTGAATATAATATATTAGTATAATAATAATAATACATTGATATTCAATGTAAATAGAATGTATGAATACTACTGAAAGGCGAAAGTGGTGGGCTGCAAACAGAAATGAAAGCCTGATATGCATCGGAGAGGGAGGGGGAGGATCCAGGCTCTAGATCCAGATGATACTGGATGGATTTTTAAATGCTTATTTATAACGTGATCCAATGTCGGTAAGTTGTAGTTCGCATAATTGCGAAAAACGGCCGTTTTTGGCACATTTGTGAACTACAACTTAGCTTGTCGCAATTATTCCATGTATTGTATATTGAAAAATAGTATTTATCGTAATAATCATTTTGTAAATAGCTTTTTAATAAAATTAATTAAATTGGTAGATATTATTGTTGCGGTGCCCCCGTGGGGTGCCACCTGCATGAACATTTGACATGTAACATCTTATATACCATGTGGCAAGCATAATAAAGAATTTGAATTATTTTTTCAAGATTGGCGGCGCTAGTTGGCTCTATGAAGGCTCTTAAGTAATTTTTTTTCATACGTTTAATTTTAGTATTTAGCACCGTAGGCTTCATAGAAAAACTGACAATAGCCTTAAATAAAGTTAAAGCTACTAGAATCTAGATGAATAAAAATGCATTTGTTTTTGTTGCTAGTAAAATTAAATTGTATGCCTTAACTTTTGTCTGCGTTAGGACCGGCGCACAACGTCACGGCGGCGCGGCGCCGTGCCATGACGTCCGCCGCGCCGGTGGACGGCGGACGGTGGCGGTGGACGGTGAACGGCGTCGTCCGCAGGCGCCGTTCTGTTGTTCTAGCCCTTGGACCGTAGCCGTAGCTAATAGGTACCTGATTATAAGACCTATCCAGTATTAACTAGCTCTATACTTAAGCTAGTTCCAAGTAGAGTCACAGTGAAAGAAACCGCACGCCGTCCAGAGATGCATATTTTTAATCCAGAATTATTACAATGTGGGATTTATATAGAGTTCATACAATTTTGTAGAGTCGAAAGAATGTCGATTGATGTAAATATCGCACGGACAACATCAGATCAGTGGTAACACTTGCAGTACGATTTTAAATCTTACGACGCAGATAATAAGAACGGTCCAAAGTTACACTTGATCTGCTGTTAGTTGTACATGAGGGATTGGCACAAATTAAGTCATATTTGAATAGTTAACGATCTTGTTCGAATTACTGGCTAACACGTAAATGCTGAGTAGTTTTTTTTTTAATTTGAGCTTTATTAAACAATTAAAAGTAGTTATCTATAGTTATTATAAATGTAATTGTCAATATTTTAAAAGATGTGCTGCTGATAGTTATTTGACACTACTTATTCTCCTCAGCGTTGGCACCTTTTCCTTGCAGAATGGTGTAAATGTAAAATGCTGTTGTGCTAAAAATATACTTGCAATAAAGAGATAATATGATTCTGATTCTAAAGACAATCAAATTAACATCATATAGGAAGGTACACACGAAGACAGCTTAGATAAGGTTGAGATTATCTCAAAAACGATTGGATCGAATTTAAAAATTATTTTACAGTTACATAGTTTTAACTATTATCTATCTCACAGTGAAGGAATTCTTGCAATAAGTCAAGTAGTTTTTGAGATAATCTCAACCTTAAAAACTCTCTTATATACTTTTATCTGTGTTAGACCGTACCTCGTACTAAGATGTTGACAAATATTATTATAGTGTAATTTAATTTATCTTTGTATTATTCTGTAATTTAATTTAACTTTGTGTATTTTGTGACGTTGAGTTGTGGGGAGGTATTAACAGCTCTATATGCTATACAAATAAATGCATTCCTGGATGATTCGCGGCACTTGCCAGTCAGTTCGCAATAAGTCTGGATTTGTACGAGATTACTACTGTTGCGGGGCAAGTGTGAATCGTTGCAAAGTTTAAAATAAGTAGACTCTAAAATAATAATACTTATTAGTCTATTTAGAAATAATATTTTGATTTATACCGCAGCCCAAAACAAGTGTCTTATTTTGTAAACAAATATGATCATCTAATTACCTGTTGTGATGTAACACTGAAGGAACTGATTGATCGAACCTGTTCATCGTTGTGAAAATAAAGTGATCCGATCTAATAATGTGAAAAAAAATTGCAATAATCACAGAAAAGCTTGAAATGTTATTAGGGTAGTTAGTAGGTAGTTTTTGTTTACAAAATAAGACACTTGATTTGGGCTTCGGTTTGCGTAGAGAAAGGTATATCGTAAAGGTACATAGGAAAGCAGACATGACATACATAAAAATATCTCGGTATTCGCGTGTACAATATTATGGGTGTTAAATAAGTGCCGTACAAAGTCCTTAATAATAATAATGGGTATCTATCTATGCAATAACTTTCGTATTAAATAATTCTCATCATCATCATCAGCCAGTATCAGTCCACTGCTGGACGTAGGCCTCTCCCAAAGCACGACACTCAACCCTACTCTAGGCCCTCTGCATCCAGTCCCTGCCAGCCATCTTGCGAAGGTCATCCCTCCATCTGGTCGGGGGGCATTCCACACTACGTTTACCCGTTCGTGGCCTCCATTCGAGAACTCGTCTCCCCCATCGGTTATCGGTTCTACGACAGATGTGACCAGCACACTGACATTTCAGTATAATAATTACCATACTTGGACACAAATATTGGCACTCGAGTCTACAAATTTCGACTGACCGAATAGTCGACGGTACGTGTGGTCGACCCAACAAATATTCGAGCATGTGTATTCTAAAGACTCATTAAATCTAGGTCCTTTTTACGGTTTGTTGAATTTTTATTTTATTTCTGGTAAATTTTAAAAACGCCTAACAATGCTTTTGCCCCGTAACATATCCTTTAATATGCCTCGTAATCTGGGCATTATTGAAAATGCCAGTTTGATCTAACCTTGCAGTTTCATTCATAGCTTTTCAATTGTTAGAAGATCTAGGGGTTCCAGGTTCGATTTCTGACTAAGTCCTTTTGTTATTTGTTAAGGGGCTGCCAGCTGTCAAACTTGAGCGCGGGACAGAAGATGTCCCGCAGCGGCGGAGTGAAGAGCTTGGCACAGTGACTACATATTTGTATTTTTATGAATTTTTGATGAATTCTGGCAGCGAATTAAAAATACACCAACAAAAATCAATTTTTTTTAAACAAACTCCCATGTTTATAATACCCTATATTTTGTATGAATAACTATTTCGGTTTAGACATAATTTTCATTTTAAAAGACATGGAAAGGGTATGTTTGCGATTTTTTTCTATCGAGCGAAGTTTGTCCAATCGTGTATCGGTATTCATCAGTCCCTTAATATACCTCAAGATTGCTATATATTTTTTTTCAGGCGTTTATTTTAGTAGTTAGTGCCGTAGCCTTCGTAGAAATACTGAAAATCCGCGCACACCCAGCCTTAAGGCTGTTGCAGTCAATCCATACCTATCCATTTTGTGCCACGGCAAGAATTTTTTCATCATGTTCTAATTTGTTCACCGAGCATGGATAATGCGTAATACAAAATTCAAGCAATTATCAAGAGTCCCGCTACGAGCTCAGGAGTGAGCGCGACTGTCGAGCTGCGTCGTCCAGAGTGACGACGCTACGGCGAATCCTCTGGAGGAAGACATGAAGACGCGGATACTCAGGGTGACAACGCTACGGCGACTCCTCTGGAGGAAGAGAAAACAATAATATCTGGAATATTCTCATCATGACACGAGTCCATTAATAAAATAAATAAATAAACTTCCTACATAGTATTATTATTCTCGTGCGAACTAAAGTTTGGAAGCAGTCACCAAAGTTAGGGCAGACATGTGCTGAATCAATTCCGCGACCTCTCGTCACAGAGTCAAGGGGCAGAGCTTAGTGATAAGCGGTAGCGATAAGTGTTTTACCCGGAGACAGAAATGAGGGTGATTTTCGAATGTGGATGAAGAATCGGCTTGAGTGGCGCGCTTTGTGAGAGTCCAGCAGTGGACTGATACGGGCTGATGATGATGAAGTTGCATTAAAAGTACCAGGAGAGCATGGCTAGCCAGGGGTATCTATATGACTCACTCAATACCTTCTGTTTAGGCTAAATCCTATGGCAAAGGAACCCTTATAAGATCACATTGTTGTCCGTCCGTCCGTCAATACTTTTATCTCAGAAATGCGTGGACGGATCTAGTTGGTTATTTATCGTTTGTCTACTAGGCTACTAGCTAGGAAAACAAATAGCAAAAACATAACCCACCTTCTTGCCGGCAGTCGGGTAAAAACAAATAGCTGTAGCTATAGTTTGTAGGGGTGTAAGGGGTGGGGACCGACTATATTGGCCACCCAAATGCCAACCTCACCGGCACGTGGTGCACCCTGCCGACCAACGGACGGGGCTCTGGCGACCGACAGTTGGCGGTATAACCAGCTCGCACCGTGCCGGCGCCAAGTGCAGCAGGTCGGTGACGGGCAGCAGCGTCACCGGCGCGAGGTGGCCGGCTCTGCGATCGCCAACCCGCTTGCCCAGCGTGGCGATTACGGGCATCACCTCCCAAACATGATGTACACCACAAGGCCCCGGCCCCCAGTTCCCGGCCGCCCCGCTATTCCTAGCCAAGGCAGCGGCTACGGTAACGGCGGGGCAGGGGGTGCTAAGAATCCCCGGGTTACGGGAGGCTGCCAAACAAAATTGACCCTGGCTACGTACAACGGACGAACTCTGCGGCTGGACGATCATGTCACGGAACTCGAAGTAGAGTTGGAGAGGATACGCTGGCACGTCCTAGGGTTATGTGAAGTCCGAAGAGAGGGGGAGGACACACTGACCCTGGAATCGGGCCATCTACTCTACTTTCGAGAGGGCGATCAACTCTCCCAAGGCGGGGTAGGTTTTCTGGTGAATAAGGCCCTCGTAGACAACGTAATGGAGATCTCCAGTGTGTCGCCACGGGTAGCGTACCTCATTTTGAAACTTACCGAGAGATACTCTCTTAAGGTAGTACAGGTCTACGCACCAACGTCGGCACACTCGGATGAAGAAGTGGAGGCTGTCTATGAAGACATAGCCAAAGCCCTCAATCACACCACTAAGACACACTTCAACGTTGTCATGGGGGACTTCAACGCTAAAGTGGGAGTACAGAGCAACATCGAATCGAAAATCGGACCATATGGTCTTGGTTGCAGGAATCATAGGGGGCAAATGCTAGTTAACTTCCTGGAGAGAGAGGGGCTATTCTTAATGAATTCGTTCTTTAAGAAGCAGCCTCAGAGGAAGTGGACTTGGCAAAGCCCCGACTCTATGACGAAAAATGAGATAGACTTCATCATAACGGACAAAAGGCATATATTCAGGGATGTCTCTGTACTTAACCGGTTTAACACTGGTAGTGACCACCGACTCGTGCGAGGCACCCTGAATATCGATTTTAAGCTAGAAAGACTCCGTATGATGAGGTCTACGCTCCGACCTAACCTGCAACAGATCATAACCGGCTCCGATAAATTTCAGCTGGAGCTGAAGAATAGATTCGATGTCTTGGAAACCACAATTGACGTTGACCAGGCGTTTGACACAGTGGTGAAGACCATCAGGGACGTAGGCGTAAGGTTTTGCAGGTCGCAACGTACTGGCACGAAGTCTAAGCTCTCAGTGGAGACTCTGGATCTTATGAAGGAAAGACGTGAAAAGGCTACGCAAATCTCTCAGACAGAACAGCGGACCCTCAACAAGCATGTAAGGAAGCTTATACGTCGTGACCTTCGTCGCTCCAATACACGCCGCATACAAGAGGCAATTGAGCAAAATCGAGGGTCAAAAGTATTCATGCAGCAGTTGGGGAGAAGCCATCTGACCAAACTGAAGTCGGCGAATGGCAGAACCGTCACTTCCAAACCAGAGATACTCGCTGAGATCGAAGACTTCTACGGCCGATTGTACGCACCTCACGCACCGCAACCTGAGCCTAGTACCGATGATCCCCGAGCCACGCTAACACGCCATTTTACCGAAGACCTGCCTGATGTGAGTCTTGACGAAATCGGACTGGCTCTCAAACAGCTTAAGAATGGAAAAGCCCCCGGTGAAGACGGGGTTACATCTGAGCTCCTGAAAGCAGGTGGTACTCCTGTCCTGATGGAGCTACAGAAGCTTTTTAACTCCGTCTTACAGAGTGGGAGAACTCCGAAGGCATGGCACAGGAGCATCGTTGTCCTGTTTTTCAAGAAAGGGGACAAAACCCTATTGAAAAACTATAGACCTATCTCTCTCCTGAGTCATGTATACAAGCTGTTTTCGAGAGTCATTACGAATCGTCTTGGACGAAGATTTGACGACTTCCAGCCCCCGGAGCAGGCCGGGTTTCGCGGAGGATATGGCACCATAGACCACATCCACACAGTGAGGCAGATTATACAAAAGACAGAGGAATACAATCGGCCCCTGTGTCTTGCATTTGTGGACTATGAGAAAGCATTTGACTCTATCGAAACCTGGGCTGTTCTGCAGTCCTTGCAGCGATGCCAAGTAGACTGGCGATACATCGAGGTGCTGAGATGCCTGTATGACGCCGCCACAATGACCGTCCAAATCCAGAACCAGCAAACAAGATCTATCCAGTTGCGTAGAGGTGTGAGACAAGGAGATGTTATATCACCGAAACTCTTCACAAACGCGCTGGAAGATGTCTTCAAAACACTGGACTGGAATGGACGTGGCATCAGTGTAAATGGCGAGTACATTTCACACCTTCGGTTCGCCGATGATATAGTGGTCATGGCTGAGTCGCTGCAGGATCTGCAGACAATGCTGGATAGCCTTAATGCTGCTTCTCGCCGTGTCGGACTCGGGATGAATTTGGATAAGACCAAGATCATGTTCAATGATCTGGTCGTCCCGGAACCAATAGTAGTCGATGCCACGGTCCTCGAAGTTGTTCAGAAATATGTCTACTTAGGACAAACTCTGCAGCTGGGTAGGAACAACTTCGAGAAAGAGAGTGACAGGAGAATTCAGCTGGGCTGGGCAGCGTTTGGGAAGCTACGTCATATCTTCTCGTCTTCAATACCACAATGCCTAAAAACTAAGGTCTTCAACCAGTGCGTCCTACCAGTGATGACCTACGGAGCCGAAACGTGGACATTGACGGTGAGACTGGCCCACAGGTTCAAGGTCGCTCAGCGAGCTATGGAAAGAGCTATGCTTGGAGTTTCTCTGTTAGATAGAATAAGAAACGAGTATATCCGCCAGAAGACAAAAGTGGTTGACATTGCTCATAGAATCAGTAAACTGAAGTGGCAGTGGGCTGGTCACATCTGTCGTAGAACCGATAACCGATGGGGTAGACGAGTTCTCGAATGGAGGCCACGAACGGGTAAACGTAGTGTGGGACGCCCCCCGACCAGATGGAGGAATGACCTTCGCAAAATGGCTGGCAGGGACTGGATGCAGAGGGCCGAGAGTAGGGTTGATTGGCGCGCTTTGGGAGAGGCCTATACGTCCAGCAGTGGACTGATACGGGCTGATGATGATGATAGTTTGTAGCGGTTCTTGTAAAGGAACTGCGAATACTTGCCTTTTCCTTGGAAAGTGGTGTACCAAAATGTAAATTCAAAAATATGTTGACGTGCTAAAATGTACACAACGTGCTTACTAGCAATAAAGAAATGACATTGCCACATTTCAATGGAGCTTTGCCCCACCTTTGGTCACCTACGTGACCATTGAAGCTCATATATCATTTTGTTGGGGACTTATTACAGGTTTCATATTGCATAATCACAATCAGTAGGAGTTGCGAGAGTAGTAGAAAATGATAACAAAGACAATGAATAATTCGCTTCGATTTCTTACTATTTTCTGAATTCTTAATTAAGCTCTTTTTTCGACTCGCGTGATGTACAAAACTTTATTTTAAACCAATAATTTTAATAAAAAACGGAGATATTTTTACATTTATTCGTTATCTTGTACATCTAGCGGTTGATGGTGGGGCAGAATCTGGCATTGTCATGCGACTTTGACTTATTAAGTTCTTTCCGCGTAAGCGTATGAAATCGCTAATCGCTCCGCTCGCCACCAAGGCGTACATCTAAAGGGTTAACCGCATACAGTCCGGCCCGTGCCTTCGCATACAAACGTGTCAAATTAGGCTGCGGCCAAACAGGTAACGATACAAGGAGTCATCTTAAAAAAAAATAGGCTATGCTATAGATAGGCAGGTCTGAAATTCAAAATACCTGGGGTTTTGTTTCATAAGAGGAAAGCTTATGTTGGAGGGGGAAGACGGCTGGTCAAGGAACTGTCGTCGCGCCTCATTGACTCGTCGGGTGACCAAAGGGCTGGCGCTTACCTCGTCCAGCGTATATCGCTGGCTATACAACGAGGTAACGCCGCAGAGTTGTGTATTTTAGTTTTTATTGTTATTTGTTAGTACAGTCGACGACAGAGATAAGTATACAGGGGGCCGCAATAAGGTTGAGATTTTCTCAAAACTACTGGACCGAATTTAATAATTATTTTACAGTTACATAGTTTTCACTTTTATCTATCAAACAGTGAAATAATTTTTGCAATAGGTCAAGTAGTTTTTGAGAAAATCTCAACCTCAAAAACTCCCCTGTACACCTTTCTCTGTGTTCCACCGTACCTAATATATTATACTGCACATAACAATGTAGCTTATTGTTAAGTACATTTTAATTAATGGCCTAAATAAAATGTGGCAAAAACTTGGAAACTTTTTCCATCTTGGGCGGAGTAGCGACACTGCAAGGGACGAGTGGCACCGCTCTGGTAATCTTAGGTTTAGTTAAACTGAGTTATGTTAAAAGATATGCGCAAGTCAACGTCAGCCATCGACTATGGGAGAGATTCCATCCATAATAATATGTAGTTTATTGCAAGTTAATATAATAATTGTCTATACCTACACAAGGTACAGCTAACAGCAGATCAAGTGTAGCACTCTGGACTTTGGGCCGTTCTTATTATCTGCGTCGTAAGAGTTGAAATCGTACTGCAATTGTTACCAATGATCTGCTGTTGTCCGACCTACGAGTTGAAAACAGAAAAGCATCCAGAGGATCTCATTAAAGTTAATGTGTTCTCAAGAACTAATTGAACCTGTGTAAGAAAAGTTTCTTAGTTAGTCCACTATACACTCTCTCTCACACACACACACACTCACACTAACAACCCCACACACGCACACACATCACCCTATCCCTCTCTCCCTCTAACCCCCCCCCCCCCCCCCCCCCCCCTCCCCCTCCCCTATACAGGTTGTGCAGTCCACTGTAAATATTATATGAAAATAAAGAGACTTTCAATTTGAAAAACAAGTAATATTTGAAGAAATAAAATAGATACTTAACAGGATATATTACATGAAGGATATTTTGAACAAGATTTTTAGGTTCAATATGCTACCGATAGCCTTATACGATAGCACGAACAACAAAATTACAAAATACAAAAATAAAATACAAAATCGGTGGTTCAGCAACTGTCATAATTAGCCGCTTAACAATCTTTAAGAGTCTTGTTAAGCTATGGTTAAGCCTAGATTAGTGTTACTGTGCCACCGGGCCGGTCGCAGGTGCTTTCTTAATACCATTTGAGTGACTCGCCCGTCCGGAACAAACTGTTCCACAATTTTGTATGTTCGTTATGTGTCTTACAAAATTAGGTGTAATGGTGTAAGAAGGAATTTTATTTAAGTTATCACTTCATGGGGTTTGCTGAAAGAAATCTCTCATAGAGATAAGTTACGTCCTTTGTGCATGTCTTTTATTTTTTATTTTGTTACATTAATGTATCAGTGTGTACATCATCATCATCATCAGTCTATTTATATGTCCCCACTGCTCGGGCACAGACCTTCCCTTACAAACGCTGGCAAGTCACCTCTTTGTCAGTTCTGGTAGCCTGGTACTTCTAATATTATCATCAGTCCATTTGTGTGTCCCCACTGCTCGGGCACAGACCTTCCCTTACACCGAGGGAGCTCGGGCCATGATCCACCACGCGGGCCCAGTGCGGGTTGGCGGATTTCACATGCCTTAGATTTTTTTTTCTTCTACGGCATGCAGGTTTCATCACGATGTTTTCCTTCACCGTGTGTACAATAAAGAGTTATTATTAAGGAACGACTGGTATGGCGAAAAGTATAGAGCCCTCAGTAAGGATGAGATTTTCTCAAAAACTACTGGACCGAATTTAATAATTCTTTTACAGTTACATAGTTTAAACTTTTATCTATCTAACAGTGAAAGAATTCTTGCAATAGGTTAAGTAGTTTTTGAGATAATCTCAACCTTAACTCTCATACCTAAACTTTTCTGTTATTATTATTTATTTTATTAATAGACTCGAAAGTTCGTCATTTGCCAATGTCGTGTTGTCATGTTACAGAATATTCAAAATATCATATCGTCTTCTCTTCATCCAGAGGAGACGCCGCCGTAGCGTCATCACTCTGGACGAAGCAGCTCGACAGTCACGCTCACTCCCGAGCTCGTATTGAGACTCTTGATAAAAGCTTGAAACTTCAGATCTTGCATGAATTATCCATCACCTTCACCATACTGGAATTCGCGAACACTTTCTGATTAATTTAACGTGATATTAAACACAAAATAACCACTGTAGACATTAAAAGGAAAATTATCAAATAATTTCGCAACCATCGTTTCCAGCCATTTTCAAGATAACCAATTTTCTATGTTAGATCGTACTAACGCCAGTGACACAGAGCTACTAATACTATAGATAGACCCTGTATCTACAGGTGATTGAAATTTCGATACATTCCTTGAAAGGGGTGATACTAGAGGTGGTTTGCAACAAATTAGGCAATATTAACGAGGGGCCGAAAATGAGAAAAAAATCAAACCTCGTGATTTATGACCTTTTATTTTTGAGTTAATGGGAATTTTAGGCATGCATTTTTTAAGGTAATCTCTACTTTATCAGCTTTCAGAAAAGTATTATTTCAATGCTCAGAGTAGAGCAGTTTTTTAACATCACTGCACTGTATTCGCTTTTATAACAAGTTGCCAGAAAGTGTCACGACGTTGACAGAGAGGAAATTTAAAAATTTCATTAAAGGAACACTTGTTAAGAAGGCGTATTACAGGATAGATGACTATTTAAACGATGAACATGCATGGTGTGTATCGCCGGTTCCGCATGAGGGATAAAGTCTAGATTACTAACAATAGTAATAGTTGTGTAATACCTAGTTATTAAGTAATTGTGTATTATTATTATATTATTTTAAAAGATGTGCTGCTGAGAATTTTTTGCCACTTTTTCTCCTCAGCGTTGGCACCTTTTCCTTGCAAAGTGGTGTAAATGTAAATTCAAAAATATTTTGACGTGCAAAAATGTACACAACGTGCTTACTTGCAATAAAGAAATTTGACTTTGACATCAATTTTTTTTGTGAACAAGTCAGAAAATTCCTAAATAAAATTAAAACTACCGTAACTCAGAAACCACTCATATTCTACCCCTCGTTAATAGGACCTAATTTGTTGCAAAACTCTAGAGTATCACCCCTTTCAAGGAATGTATCGAATTTCCAATCGCCCTGTATACAGGCTGTATTAGTCTGAGTTCAGACATTTTTTTTACGTAAAAATCTGAAATGAATACAAGTGTTTGTATGAAATGCTGAAGGTAGGTAGAGATTATTCGAAATATAACATTTTTCGTGAATAGAGCATATTTCCAACGCCCGCCCGCTGAGAGATGCGAAAAAAAATAGTGATGCCAAAGCGTCTATCGAAGTCTGTTATCGATACGGGAATAATATTATCAGCCCGATTGAAAGAAAATACCTAATGCAAATATTAGAATTAATTAGATAAAACGGGAATTACCGTGTCAAACATTTAGTCAAAGTCAAAGTTCTTTATTGCAAGTAAGCACGTTGAGTACATTTTTGCACGTCAGTATATTTTTTGAATTTACATTTACACCACTTTGCAAGGAAAAGGTGCCAACGCTGAGGAGATAAAGTGGCAAAAAACTCTCAGCAACACATCTTTTAAAACAATGATAATACAATGATTACTTAATAACTATACAGTACGTAACTATTACTATTGTTAGTAAGTTTATCCCTCATGCGGAACCGGCGACACACACCATGCATGTTCATCGTTTAAATAGTCATCTATCTATTTATTATTGATGTCTCGATATTTCGATAGCATTGTAGCCTTCATGGTCACAAGTCGCATGGGAGCGACTTGGACGCGGTGTTCTACCTGTAACTGATAGAGGCCAGTCACAGCTAGAATACCGCGTCCAAGTAAGTACATTATTTTTCCATTTTATATAATTTTTTTATTTACGTAAATATGTTATTGGTTTGTTATAAATAAATAAAAATACTTCATCAACCAAAAAAAATATGTAGGTACTTACTTACCTTTTGCAAATAAATATTCAAATAAGTATATTTTATTAGCGGTAAGTACACTTTGATAAGTACTTCAATACTTCATTTATTCAACCTTAGGAGCTCTAGGGAACACTTGGTTATGTCATACATAATGTAATAATTTACAATAATATAAGGTACAGAATACAAACTAGGTTACGGCTGGATGCACGAACAGAGAAACAGGGCAAAGAACCGACCCGCAGGATATAACAAAATGATCTAATTGCGGCTGTAAAGAGGCCTTGTCAATGTTTTACAATTTAGAGTAAGTTTTTAATGGATTAACAATAATATCATTAATTGCACTGAATGTCAAAATAAGTATCTGTAAAAATAAATGAATTTAAAAATAACATAATAAGGCTAAAGTCAAAATTCAAAATTCTTTATTTCCATAAAATATTAACATTTCTTTGTATTACTATTGGACTCCGCACTAGGCGAACCTGTGTCGCGGTAGTCCAGAAATGAACAATATGAAAATCCAACATTTACGTACAGTCGAGAGCACGCCAAACCCAACATACCAACGCTTGTTGCCATCGAACGTGCCGTCGAGTGTACATACTTATGATCACAATTGTATCAAGTAGCGAGACTTCAAATGTGTGTGTGTTAGTGTGTGTGTTAGGATAGGTGTGTGTGTGTGGGGGTGAGAGAGAGTGAGTGAAAGTCTTACGGAAGATTTGTCTCATCGTGGTCGACATTGTTTCATCGACATTGTCCCATCACTACTCGAAAACCGAGTGAATGGCTAAAGTTTGCATATTTGTAGAATTTTTCAGCGGAACCTTTTTATTTATTAGTATCTATGCTCTCCTATGATTTTAAAATAAAACTTGGTTTTTTATTCACATAAATAGGTTTTCAGGCGAAAACATAAGTATACAGGGGGCTCAATAATGTTGAGATTTTATCAAGAACTACTGGACTGATTGTAACAATTCTTTCTGTAGTATAGCATAAAGTAACTTATATAGTAGTTGAACTATCTGTAATGCTAAGCCATTCTGATAGTTCAACCGACCTATTGTATATATAGTTTTAAGTTTAGTTTATATTTTCTAGGACACGTTCATGGACAGTGGCGGCATATGCCGTACTTTGAGTATTCGGAAAATGACAGTACGGCGTATGACGTAGTATTTTGATGCATTTAAAAAGACACAACGGCATCTCCCGCGGCGTTCGTAGGCGGTTTTCTTTGTGGAGCGGTCCCACTGTCATTCTGTGTAGAAAATAGGTATGTGTACTGTCAAAATAAAGGTTGTAGGTACATTTTTGTCGGTCTTGACACGCACATACTTAGAATCCCCCACGGTTATGACAGTAGTTGAGAATTTTCACTGTCATTTCGTAATTTCTACTGTCCATGAACGTGTATTATGATAGGTATTTTAATTTTTTTTATTTAATGAATAAATACGTTAAAAATCTAACAGAGAAATGCCAAACAAAGCTCTTTCCATAGCTCGCTGAGCGACTAGCAATTAATTAATAATTATAAAACCTGAACCATGTTCCAGGACATTAGTGCATTTTAGTGTTCATTGCATCGCCTGAAGGCTGCATGTAATTGAACAAATTAAATTGAATTAATTTCGTTACATTAATTTGCACTTTCGGGACTATTGTGGGAGGTCCACCGCAACACGCGATAATAGTTGTCCAATAATGGATAATGGACAACCATTATACTTTATAGTTCACATTCACCCCTGGGGCCTTACCAGGACGTCTTATAGCAGGATTACTTCAATAATACTTTGTTATTTCGTACCATGACGTCCTTAAGGGCCTTCCATGAGCCAACTAGCGCCGCCAATGTTGAAAAAATAATATCTTCCAATTTAATCAATTTTGTTAAAAAAACTATTTACAAAATGTTTATTAGGATGAATACTATTTCACGAGTATTGAGTATTTTATTATTCACTTGAAAGAGAGAAGTCTAATTGCCGACTTCAACAATATAAGTGAAAATTTTTACTTACCTACATAATAAAATTTTATGTAAAATAATTTTCAAAAGTCCCATGTTTTCTTATAAATATCGATAATCTCGAAATGTATAGGGCTGTCTGTAGTATACGTAGGTGTGGCTAGGGTTGTCGACTGCCGACTTGTCAACAATGGCGCGCCAGAACGGACGCCGCTAATTGGTACAGCCCTAGGCGGTTTACACTCAACGGATGCGCATTTTTCTGATCAAAAATTCTGTGGAGACGTTGTTAGTACTACAAGTTTTAATGGGCTGAGAAAAAATGTGATGTTTATTTAAAACTAGCTGTACCCCGCAACTTCGTTTGCGTAGAGGAGGATGGAGGAGATCAGGAGGCAGATCTTCCTCTCTGGATCCTTGTTTCCACATCACATACCGCCATGGCTTATAGCCTATGAGCTGTCCGGATATTTCAGCTATCTCCTAGTGAAACTCCCATCAAAATCCCTTCAGTAGTTATGGCGTGATACTTGCACAAAGTCACAGACAAACATAAAAAATTCTAAAAATTAGTGTTTTGGCATCAGTATCGATCCTAAAACACATTACAATTATTTTTTTCAAAAAATATCCAATTTACAGACACAACTTTATTACAGTATCATTATATGTGTAGATATAGATAGCAATATGTCTACTTAGGACAAACTCTGCAGCTGGGTAGGAACAACTTCGAGAAAGAGAGTGACAGGAGAATTCAGCTGTACTGGGCAGCGTCTGGGAAGCTACGTCATATCTTCTCGTCTTCAATACCACAATGCCTAAACTAAGGTCTTCAACCAGTGCGTCCTGCCAGTGATGACCTACGGAGCCGAAACGTGGACATTGACGGTGAGACTGGCCCACAAGTTCAAAGTCAGCGAGCTATGGAAAGAGCTATGCTTGACACTTCTCTGTTAGATAGAATAAGAAACGAGTATATCCGCCAGAAGACAAAAGTGGTTGACATTGCTCATAGAATCAGTAAACTGAACCGATGGGGTAGACGAGTTCTCGAATGGAGGCCACGAACGGGTAAACGTAGTGTGGGACGCCCGACCAGATGGAGAGATGACCTTCGCAAGATGGCTGGCATAGACTGGATGCAGAGGGAAGAGAGTAGGGTTGAGTGGCGTGCCTTGGGAGAGGTCTACGTCCAGCAGTGGACTGATACGGGCTGATGATGATATATCTTACTCTCAATATCGCATACAAGAGATTCTAAGGTGTAAGAGGTTGCCTTTTGAATTGAATTGGTTGAATTTTGTTCCAACGAAAAGATAAACTCGAATTAAGGACCAACTTATAACGATCTCGGTGAGATCGGGAGAGCTCGGTGGCGCAGTGGTTGGGTCGATGGACTTGCAATACGGAGGTCCCAGGTTCGATTCCCAGCCAGGGCAGCCATGTACCAATGAGTTATCCTCGGTTTTTTCGACGGAAAAACTTACGTACATTTACCGAATGCTCTCAAAACGGTGAAGGAAAACATCGTGATGAAACCTGCATGTCGTAGAAGAAAAATAAATAATCTAAGGCATGTGAAATCCGCCAACCCGCACTGGGCCCGCGTGGTGGATTATGGCCCGAGCTCCCTCGATGTAAGGGAAGGTCTGTGCTCGAGCAGTGGGGCAATATAAATAGACTGATGATGATGATATAACGATCTCTACGGCTTTCTCTGTGCTGTAGAAGTTAACTAAAGTATGTCTCCGCGTTTCATAAAAAATTATAATGCAACGTACATACTTACACAATATTATATGTATGTAAAATACATTTGTAGGGCTCAGGCAGATACAGGCTAAGTCTGAGGAAAGTATACCTACACTAGGCTTTATTTAAGGGTCATATCCCTACTACAGGTTGCGCACAATCTTTTAATATAATTTTTTAAAAAAGCTACGTATTTATTTATTTTATTAATGGACTCGACAGTTCGTCATTTGCCAATGTCATGTCACAGAAAATTCAATGTATAATAGTCTTCTATCTTCCTCCAGGGGAGTCGCCGTAGCGTCGTCACCCTGGGTAGTCGCGTCTTCATGTCTTCATCCAGAGGAGTCGCCGTAGCGTCATCACTCTGGACGAAGCAGCTCGACAGTCACGTTCACTCCCGAGCTTGTAGCGGGAACCCTTGATAAAAGCTTGAAACTTCAGATCTTGCATAAATAATCCAATAACTTCACCGTACCGTCATTCGCGAACATTTTCTGATTAATTTAACGTGATATTAAACACAAAATAGTTCCTGTAGACATTAAAAGGAAAAGTATCAAATAATTTCACAACCGTCGTTTCCCGCCATTTTCAAGAGAACCGACATATATCTTATGATCTACTAAGTATATAAATGACATTGCCACATTTCAATGGAGCTTTGCCCCACCTACTAAACTACGTGACCATTTAAGCTGTACCTAACATTTTGTTGCGGACTTATTACAGGTTTCATATTGCATAATCATAATCAGTATCATTTTTTACTACTCTCGCAATTCATAGGAGTTATACATATATGTTAGGAGTTTCTTCTATAGAGAAGAATAACAAAAATAATAAATAATTCGCTTCGATTTCTTGCTATTTTCTGAATTCTTAATTAAGCTGTTATTTTCTACTCGCTAGATGTCCAAAACTTTATTTTCAACCAATAATTTTAATAAAAAACGGAGATATTTTTACATTTATTCGTTATCTTGTACATCTAGCGGTTGATGGTAGGGCAGAATCTGGCATTGTCATTTATAATTATGTGTAGTTTTAGTGACCATTTAGGTCACGTAGTTTTGTAGGTGGGGCAAAGCTCCATTGAAATGTGGCAATGTCATTATATACGTAACTAAAATATACAAAATATTTACATTATAAGCATATCGCCTACGTCGCCCCCATAAGGCAGGGCTCCCAGGATTTATTTTATTTATTTATTTTATTAATGGACTCGACAGCTCGTCATTTGCCAATGTCATGTTACAAAAAATTCAATGTAATGTCTTCTATCTTCCTCCAGGGGAGTCGCCGAAGCGTCATCACCCTGGGTAGCAGCGTCTTCATGTCTTCATCCACAGGAGACGCCGTAGCGTCAATCACTGTGGACGAAGCAGCTCGACAGTCACGTTCACTCCCGAGCTCGTAGTGGGAATCTTGACCATGGCGCCAAACTTCAGATCCTGCTTGAATTCTTCAATAACTTCACCATACTGTCATTCGCGAACATTTTCTGATTAATTTAACGTGATATTAAACACAAAATAGTCCCTGTAGACGTTAAAAGAAAAATTATCAAATAATTTTGCAACCGTCGTTTCCCGCCATTTTCAAGAGAACCTCGGCTCCCAGGATGCTGGCGGCATTACCACGCTGAACTTATATTTGACAAATAATTGCCAAATAGTAGTATTTGCAAGGAAAAGGTGCCAACGCTGAGGAGAAAAAGTGGTAAAAAACTCGAATCGATAATTCGAATCGAAATTTCTGACAGTTCAAAAATCGATTCGGCATTACGTAAATACATTACTACTAGCTGGCAGTAAGTTATGCGCCATGCGCTTCGGGCTCGAGAGCGAGAGAATCGGCTATACTGCTCACTCTTGTACGGACATCAGATCAATGGCAACACTTGCAGTACAATTTTCACTCTTACGTCTCAGATAATAAGAACGGTTCAAAGTCCACTTGAGCGGCGAGCCGAGCGGCAACACTCCACGTATGAGTGACAGAGACGACGCTCTACGAAACCCTTATTTGCCTATTCGCCAAACACAGCAAATACCCAATACGCGTTTCCGCGCGCTTGTGTCGGTGTCGCTCGACACACATTGACAAATAGGCAAATAAGCAATGAACTCGTATACACAAACAGCCATTACAATTTACAATATTCACATTTAGTTAGACAGAAGTTGTCGCCTCTTACGGACATCACGTTACGATTTAAAACAATAATTGTGCTGTAAATTGACTACAAGTTGAGTGTACAGTTGATAATGAATTGGGACAATGCAACAGTGTTGAAATTCCTACAACTATATCGTTTCAATACGTGTATATGGGACCCCCAAAATGAGTCGCATAAAAATAGGCAACGCGTAAACAATGCATGGAATAGTATTAAAGAAAATATGGGGTTGCGATGCACAATAAAAGATTTGAAAAAGAAAAAAGAATCTTTAATGTCGGCCTACAGAAGTTATAAAACAAAAATCAAAAAATCTGAAATGTCGGGTGATGTAAGCGATATTTACCAACCTACATGGTTTGCGTTTACATTAATGGATAGTTTTCTGGGATCAGTTTATACTTCCAAAGCTACAAGTACTGTGGTATGTATTATTTATTTATTTTATTAATGGACTCGACAGTTCGTCATTTGCCAATGTCATGTTACAGAAAATTCAATGGTCGTCTATCTTCACTTCATCCAGGGGAGTCGCAGTAGCGTCTTCACCCTGGGTAGTCGCGTCTTCATGTCTTCATGCAGTCAGTCTTCAAGCAGCTCGACAGTCACGTTCACTCCCGAGCTTGTAGCGGGGACTCTTGATAAAAGCTTGAAACTTCTGATCTTGCTCAAATTATTCAATAAATTCACCATACTGTCATACGCGAACATTTTCTGACTTAACATGATATTAAAAACACAAAATAGCCACTGTAGACATTATAACAAAAATTATCAAATATATTTTTTTTAATTTATTATGGCCTGGCCATTTATCAAATAATTTTGCAACCGTCGTTTCCCGCCATTTTCAAGAGAACCTGGGGAAGGCTAATGAAAGCCACTTTTATTTATTTATTTTATTAATGGACTCGACAGTTCGTCATTTGCCAATGTCATGTTACAGAAAATTCATATAATAGTCTTCTATCTTCCTCCAGGGGAGTCGCCGTAGCGTCATCACCCTGGGTAGCCGCGTCTTCTTGTCTTCATCCAGAGGAGTCGCCGTAGCGTCATCACCCTGGGTAGCCGCGTCTTCTTGTCTTCATCCACAGGAGACGCCGTAGCGTCAATCACTGTGGACGAAGCAGCTCAACAGTCACGTTCACTCCCGAGCTCGTAGTGGGAATCTTGACCATGGCGCCAAACTTCAGATCCTGCTTGAATTCTTCAATAACTTCACCATACTGTCATTCGCGAACATTTTCTGATTAATTTAACGTGATATTAAACACAAAACACCCACTGTAGACATTAAACTGAAAATTATTAAATAATTTCGCAACCGTCGTTTCCCGCCATTTTCAAAAAGCCGAAAGCCACTTTCTACGGCTAGCCAGTCTTCTACCGCCGGCCGACAACTGTCAAAATAGATTTTTTTTGGTAAAATTCTTCCCGGAGGTAAAGACAAAGCCAACTAGGGCATACAGCCTGGTCTGATGCTATAGAATGTCTGAATTCTTTAAATACATACGAAGATAACCTAACCTAAACCTACGCACAACCCTCCCAAACCCCTAAACGAAATAACTCAACTATCCACGCAATCATCGAGTTATGCAAGGAAACCTTGCTAAGAGCACAAAACTTCACAAACACGACTTCTTTAGAGCACTCCAATTAATAGAAACGTTCGCGGACATCTCCTGATTAACTTAACATGATCATCACAAAACTATTTAATTAAAAAAAGTAGCTAATGGCGTTTCGCGCGCTTTTCAAGGAATCCTCAAAAGAGAATGTTAATGATCATCACAAAACTATTTAGTTAGAATTTTCACAAAAAAGTAGCTAATGGCGCGCTTTTCAATGTTATTTTTATTTTTTTGTTGTTTTCAGAAGAAAGAAACAATTGAAGACCAAGACCAAGATACGAGGAACAGCATTGAAAGTGATGAACCGGACTACTCAAAGCCAACGTTAAATCAGGCATCTTCCTCCATGACCCCATCACCTCCAACCAGAAGGAGACATCAAAATCCACTAGATCTGATGGAAGTCAACATGGAACCAGCATTTAATCCTATGAAACGACTTCAACCAGAAGATGTAGATGATGAATGTACTACTTTTGGACAACTTGTAGCTAGGAAAATACGAAAACTATCTGAACAACGGCGAGATGTTATGATGGTTAAAATTAATCAACTATTTGTTGACGAACATGTGTTGAATTCACCTTCCAGTCGACCATATTTTGCTTCATAAGCTTGCACCTTCACTACCGTAATTTGAAGAAATGTTTGTTTGATGCGTTAATACGATCAGTGATAACCTACTGGGACACCCATTGAGTAAATACGGTCACCCGCTGAGTATATTATAACGGTCACCTACTGTATGTATGTCACCTAAGCAATGAGGAGTTTTCAAGGTTACATTTAAAAAAGAAATATAGTACCGCTCGCCCCGGTAGATGGCACTGACTGGTCTGATGTCAACATTAAATGCGTTTTTTTTTCTCGTGTGGTTTAGTGGTCAAACCTATTTGTCAGAGTTATTCAGGCCACCCGTAGGCCTTTGACTTGGCCTAACGACTGCTGTCAAGCGACAGCAACCGGGACCAGCTGCTTGCCGTGCGCCCCGAGACACGGAGGGGCTCAGATGAAATTGTCACTAGCGGTCACCCCTATCCAGGTACTGACCTCACCCAACGTTGCTTAACTTGTACGATCGTTTTCAACGTGTACTCGCAACTGGATTACGAGATTTACGAGCCCCTTATTAAATGCATTGTTATTGCTTGTAACTTGGGCTTTTCGTATTTCATACCTAGTATTAATTTGTACTGTATTGTTTAAATTACACAAACAAACCAATAATAATAAATTATTCAGCTGACATTGAAATTTTTATTCATGGTGCTGTGTTTTTTACGATGATATCGCACTTCGGTAACGCCATCTATTATCAACTTAAAAAGCTTATTTTTTTTCCTTAGAACTGACACTTTGAAACCCCTCATTAAAGTACTTATACTTAATAAAAAATACTCATATGAAATATTAGTTACCTATGTTATTTAATACCAATATGAAAATTACTAACTTGGTTTGACGTTTATATACGGTCGAAGACAGAGGAAGGTGTACAGGAGAGTTTTTAAGGTTGAGATTTTCTCAAAAACTACTTGACCCATTGCAAGAATTCTTTCACTGTTAGATAGGTAAAGGTTAAAACTATGTAACTGTAAAATAATTATTAATTTCGATCCAGTAGTTTTTGAGAAAATCTCAACCTTATTGAGGCCCCCTGTATACTTATCACTGTCTTCGACTGTATTTATGTAGGCGCCGCACTCGCCACCAGGCTAATGAGATTCCATGCGGCTCATAGTGTCCTGGTACTTGTAATGTGACTACAAGAGCTGCGGCTTCTGACCGAGTGGAAACAGCAGGTGTTGAGTGAGACATATTGAGACTCCGGGTTAGCCATGGGCCCCTGGTACTTGTAACGCAATTCATTATCATCATCAGCCCGTATCAGTCCACTGTTGGACGCAGGCCTCTCCCAAGGCATGACACTTAATTCTAGGCTAGGAAACCAGATGCGGCTCATAATTGGGGCGCTAACGGGACATCAAGCAACGAACGACCTGTTGCATAGGATGGGATTAGCTGAATCTCCAACATGCAGAGCCTGTGGTGACAAAACGGAGTCCATGAAACCCCTACTGTGTGAATGTGACTAGAAAGCGAATGAGTCTCCTGGGGTCGGCCTATCCGGAACCAGAAGACTACAGGCTCCGTCCCATGAGCTGCATAGCGGACCTATTGAGTTACATCTTTATGGAAGAGGAAGGAGCATAAAGGAAAGGGGAGAGCACAAAAGATCCCAATGGGTCGAAGTGCCGCCACATTGGCACCCAATCAGGATAAGATAAGATAATTCTAGGCTTCTTGCATTCATTCCCAATCACTCTATCATCGCTCCATCTGATCGGGGGGCGTCCCACACTAGGTTTTCGTTCGTTGCCTTTATTTGAGAACTCGTCTCCCCCATCGGTTATCGGTTCTACGACAGATGTGACTAGCACACTGACACTTCAGGATATAGTTATACATAGCCTTTACATTGTCTTGCGATTGTAGTGTTGTTTGGATACATAGGTCGACATTCGGTTTGTAAGAGCGAACTCACGATGTAAGCTCGTACTCAAGACTATCTATAAATATCAATCTTAGGCCCGTATTAACAAATCACTCTCAGCTCAAAAGTAAATCTCGAGAACGACCTCAAGATGACGTTCCTATTAATAAACGTAACTTAGGTGCGCGTTTAGGAATCGGGAACTCAGTTCTCAAGAGAACTGTCAAGCTCGCACTTGAGAACTTATTTGCTGATTGCAGACGAACCGCGATTTGAGAAAGACATCACGCTCAAGATTGGTTTATTAATAAATGACATACTTGGGATGATCCCGTCTTGAGAGTGTATTAGCTGAATTCGCTCTTGAGCGCGGGTTTGAGCTTATACTATTAATACGGGCCTTAGAGCCTAACTCAAGAAGGTGTTGTGCCTTAGCCATGTTTATCTTTAATAAAACAAATTTTATAAGAATACGTTCATTTTATTTCATTTATTAGGTATATAATAATCTTATGTGCTGATAGGGTATTAATTAGGTACCTAAATAAACTTATTGCATGATAAAAGTGCCTAAAACATCATGTTTGTAGTATATGAAACCTCCATCATATTTTTAAAAAATTGATTTATTTCAGGAGAGTCTAACTTTTCTAATGAAATATTTTTTATTAGAAAATAATTAAGAGCTTTCATAGGGCCAACTAGCGCCGTCAATCTTAAAAAAATAATATCTTCCAATTAATGCAATTTTATTAAAAAAGCTATTTACGAAATGGTTATTAGGATGAATACTATTTTTCAATATACAATACATGGCATAATTGCGACAAGCTAAGTTGTAGTTCACAAATGTGCCAAAAACTGCAGATTTCGCAATTATGCGAACTACAACTTACCGACATTGAATCACGTTATAAATAAGCATTTAAAAAATAGTATTTATCGTAATAAACATTTCGTAAATAGCTTTTTTAATCAAATTGATTATAATATTGGAAGATATTATTTTTTTAAGATTGGCGGCGCTAGTTGGCTCATGCCCTTAAAGTCAAGAAAAGTCGTGGATACAACAACATAACTCTCCTTCTTTCGCAGTCGGGTAAAAAAGACCAATGGTGTAAATCTTTCTTCTCATTTCTGTCTTCTCTACTCTTCCTTCTTCAATAATCATGATGAAACAGCACAAAACAAGCCCTTATCAGTTCTCCGTCCAGTCGTATAAACACACGGGGCGAGAGGAGTGACAAGGGAGCGTTACTATGCATTATTCTTCAATTTTCTTCAGTTTTCTTCAATATAAGTGACATTCTTGAGCTACATACAACGCCATCTATTAAATGTTCCAAGAACTTTCATATTACAGCGCCATCTGTTATCGAGTAGCGCAAAGCTTGTAGTTCTAGGAACTCGTGATAGATGGTGCTGAAATGGAGTGTTGTAATTTTCGTGCTGTTTTCCGATGTTTTTCATAATTCTGCATCCCAAATGTGATACAATGATAGAAATTGTTCACAAAGTAAAATGCAGAAAATGATACGCGTCGTCTTGTCTTCATTCTTCATTATCGTATCCATAAAATATACAAAATTTACAAGATTTTTAAACATTTATGTAAACTAGGTATTTAGTATATTAGTAAGTGAACGTCTGTTTTACAATTTTTCGAATAAAGAATAAAAATAAATTAAGAGCCTTCCATGAGCCAACTAGCACCGCCAATCTTAAAAAAATAATATCTTCCAATATAATTAATTTTATTAAAAAAGCTATTTACAAAATGTTTATCACCATAAATACCATTTTTTAAATGCTTATTTATAACTTGATTAAATTTCGGTAAGTTGTAGTTCGCATAAATGCGAAAAACGGCCGTTTTTGGCACATTTGTGAACTACAACTTAGCTTGTCGCAATTATGCCATGTATTGTATATTGAAAAATAGTATTAATCGTAATAAACATTTTGTAAATAGCTTTTTTAATCAAATTGATTATATTGGAATATATATTTTTTTTAAGATTGGCGGCGCTAGTTGGCTCTATGAAGGCTCTTTGTCCTATAATTATTTTTTCAAGTAATATCCGTCTTCCGAGTACCTGTAACAAACAAAACAATTAATTAGCATTACGGGAAAAAATATCCACCCACCATGGATCAACAAAGCGCGTCTCGTTTTGATATTAATTAAATTCATTCATTTGGCGATTCCCATTGCCTTTTGACCTATTTCCATCAACAAAATAATTGCTTTATGGTAAAATTAAGTGGCCCATAGACAAGTGGTATCAAGTTTTACTTTCGTTAATGCCAGTAAAATATAAATAAAGAAAAAAAATTGACATCAATAAGATTGTTCATGTTTCTGTAATCAGAGTCTCCTTTTAGGCTTTTATGTCTGTGCCAGGAGGCTCCGCTCTTCATTAGCCATACCAATAATGTGCACAATAGGTGTATTTAAAACTTTCAGTTAATGACTAAATTTAGTTTCCCTTTTTTTAAGTATGATATAACAGTTTTAAACTTTCAAAGTAGATAATAAAGTGTGCGTGCGAGTACGAGGGTGTGTGTGTGTTAGTGTGTGAGAGGGTGCGCTTGTGTGTATGAGAGAGAGAGGGTGACCGGGTGTGTAAGTTTTAGGGTGTATTAGGTAGGGTGTGCAAAAAGAGGTTGTATGAGCTGTATGTAAAGAATAAGGGAGCTTTTGAAAATGTCTGGACAGTCGCAAAAAGAGTCCCGCTACAAGCTCGGGAGAGAACGTGACTGTCGAGCTGCTTCGTCCAGAGTGATGACGCTACGGCGTCTCCTCTGGATGAAGACAAGAAGACGCGGCTACCCAGGGTGAAGGAAGACGCTATTGCATATATATATATTGAATTTTCTGGAACATAAAGTAGATAAATACGACGCTGATATCTATAGCCCAGCTATTTACGGTAATAATATGTTTTTCTTCTACAATACGTGTTCATTTGAAATCGTAGAGTAACATTAAGCTCCTTGGTCAACAGTTAGCTATAAGTATACGCCGTCCAGCCGACTCCAATCGGGCGAAACATGAAAAATCCGTCGCATTCGACCCATTACACAGGAGGGCGGTTATTCTAATAAATTGTACACTACTGCTAGTGACAGCTTGGAAGAAAAGATCGGCCAGTTTTTTACTTTTACTGACCAGTAATATTAGGAAAGTATCAGTTCGGTTTTAGAATTAAAACTATAGTGAGCCATTACTACAAATTATTATACAGGGTGCAACGTAAAGGGTATATGAAGCCGAAGGGAGGGTGCTCAGTATCGGCAACTGAACAACTTTTGTTCTACGACTTTTCGATTTTCTCGAATTTAATTTTTTTTAGTTTAGTTTTTAACGTATTTAATTAATAACTTGTAAATTTTAGTTTTTTCCAAATAAAGTATCAGATGAATATTTTGTAAAAAAAAAAAAAAATACTTCTCATACAATTCGTACCGGTCAGATGATCGATTTGTATGAGAGATTAAATTCATTTTTATTTTTTAATCGAAGAGCTCGGTGGCTCAGTGCTTGGGTCAATGAACTTGCAATTTGGAGGTCCCAGGTTCGAGTCCCAGCTAGGGCAGCCATGTACCAATGAGTTATCCTCGGTTTTTTTCGACGGACAAACTTACGTACATTTACCGAGTGCTCTCAAAAACGGCGAAGGAAAACATCCTGATGAAACCTGCATGTCGTAGAAGAAAAAAAAATCTAAGGCATGTGAAATCCGCCAACCCGCACTGGGCCCGCGTGGTGGATTATGGCCCGAGCTCCCTCGATGTAAGGGAAGGTCTGTGCCCGAGCAGTGGGGCAATATAAATAGACTGATGATGATGAAGAATTCGTTGTGTGATAAATTGATAATGATAGGATGGCGCCCACAGCGGGACTAGTCTCTTTGGATTCAATCTCATATCTCATGATGCCGATTAAAAAATTCCAATGCAAAGACTATCAATCTCTATCTCATCTCAGCTCCAAAATACAGGGGTCTCGACACCCTTTACAACTTTGTTGCTTTTGGTGTCGAGACCCTCGGCCCGTGGGGTCCCGGTGCCTGGTCGCTGTTTAAAGATATAAGGAAACGAGTAGTAGATGCCACTGGTGACCCAAGAGCTGGCAGCTACCTCGCTCAACGGATTAGCATCGCGATCCAGCGAGGTAGCGCTGCCAGTGTCTTGGCTACTCTTGCTATAAGTCTAAAAGACATTGCCACTTTTCAATGGAGCTTTGCCCCACCTATAAAACTACATGACCATTTAAGCTGTACCTATCATTTTGTTGGGGACTTATTACAGGTTTCATATTGCATAATCATAATCAGTATCATTTTCTACTACTCTCGCAACTCCTATAGAAGAATAACAAAAACAATTAATAAATCGCTTCGATTTCTTACTATTTTCTGAATTCTTAATTAAGCTGTTTTTTTCGAATCGCAACTTGTACCAAACTTTATTTTAAAGCAATAATTTTAATAAAAAACGGAGATATTTTTACATTTATTCGTTATCTTGTACAACTTGCAGTTGATGGTGTGGCAGAATCTGGCATTGTCATTTTATTATTAGTTTAAATAGTTTAGGTTTTTTAAATGTCTCATTTTTATTTTATATTGTTCCCTTTTTGAAATAAAACATTATATTCAGGTGTACCTACACTGATTCTCAACGCATAATCCGTTAGCCTTCTTTGAAGGCATTATGCTACTGTTCAGTTTACTTCAGCAAAATAATTTTAAAACCAATTGCACCTTATCGAGTTGACCCGCTGCGGCGGTTAACGCGCCATTTGAGGCTACAGTTGGAGGGTTGTAAATCTACTCGGCTTCATTGGACACAGGCGGGTTTCTTTGTTTTTAGAGGGTTAAATTCTTGCGAGCTTTTATTGATAATTCGATTGATTCTTACATACATAGAAAGAAAGGTTTCCGTTGTAGGTAGAGATGATGGACTCTCATATGCGGCGTTTTTTGTAAAATTCTTCAAGGCAAAGCCAACTAGAGCATACAGCCTGGTCTAATGTTAATAGAATGTCTGAATTCTTATAAATGCATACATATATACGAAGATAGCCTAACCTAAACCTACGCACCCTTCCAAACCCCTAAACAAGATAACTCGATCCACGCAATCATCGAGTTATGCAAGGAAACCTTGCTAAGAGCACAAAACTTCACAATTATTTGATAATTTTCAGTTTAATGTCTACAGTGGTTGTTTTGTGTTTAATATCACGTTAAATAAATCAGAAAATGTTCGCGAATGACAGTATGGTGAAATTATTGGAGGATTCATGTAGGATTTGAAGTTTGGCGCTATAGTCAAGAGTCCCGCTACAAGCTCGGGAGTGAACGTGACTGTCGAGCTGCTTCGTCCAGAGTGACGACGCTACGGCGACTCCTCTGGATGAAGAGAAGACGATATGATATTTTGAATATTCTGTAACATCGCATTGGCAAATGACGAACTGTCGAGTCCATTAATAAAATAAATAAATAGCGTAAACAAAACACATATGTGTATGTATTTATAAGAATTCAGACATTCTAATAACATCAGACCAGGCTGTATGCCCGCCCTAGTTGGCTTTGCCTTGAAGAATTTTACAAAAAAAAAACTCAGCAAAATAAAATACAAAAATTAATATAAGTAACTTTAATGTTGGTGAAATTAAAAATTGATTTAGACCCCAACACCAATAACGGCCCGTAACGACCTCGGCGGGTCATTCCGTCTTATTAACGACCTCTTATGACCCTTTCTGTCGCCATTAAGTACTTTAATATTATTAATAGTTGTTGTAATAAGGGCGAGATATTTTGTCTCTCCTCTTTTTATTGTTGTTTTTATGTTTTCTCATAATAATACGAGATTTTAAGGTGTTTTGTTGAATGAAAACACAATGGCTATGGCGTGTCCGTTCGCATCATTTTAAATGGAGATAAAGTCTGGGATATGTTTTTTCTTATTTTTTTTTGGTGTATGATATCTTCGTGTTAAGTGGCTAAATCACAACAATAACAGTTATTGTTTATTTTATTAATGGACTCGACAGTTCGTCATTTGCCAATGTCATGTTACAGAATATTCAATATATAATAGTCTTCTATCTTCATCCAGAGGAGTCGCCGTAGCGTCATCACTCTGGACGAAGCAGCTCGACAGTCGTAGCAGGACTCTGATGAAGCTCGAAACTTCAGATCTTGCTCAAATAATTATGCAACCGTCGTTTCAAGCCATATTTAAGAGAACCAAGGTTCATCTATCGAAAAACGGCCGTTTTTGGCACATATGTGAACTACAACTTAGCTTGTCGCAATTATGCCATGTATTGTATATTAAAAAATAGTATTTATCGTAATTAACATTTTGTAAATAGCTTTTTTTAATAAAAATTATTATATTGGAGGATATTATTTTTCAAAGATTGGCGGCGCTAGTTGGCTCATGGAAGGCCCTTAAGGGAAGTGAGGTGTAACTAGACTTATGAATAACATCCTAGATTTTAGAATTAAAACTATAGTGAGCCATTACTACAAATTATTATATATAAACGGATATCACTCACTTATATTGTTAAAGTCGGCAATTAGACCGACAGTTTCGACCGATTTCGAATTGCGCTCACCTTGAAAAAGACCGTCGAAATCGGTCGAAACTGTCGGTCTAATTGCCGACTTTAACAATATAAGTGAGTGATATCCGTTTATATATAATAATTAACAGCCTAGATGTCGATGCGAAGTCCCCGGAAGTGAAAAAAATCCCCTTTCGAAATGAATTATTGTTCGCGACATTACATTTTTATAATGTCTCAAAAAATTTGCTAAGTGTCATTTGCAAAACATTATGGTTCGTAAAATTTAACTGATGATGTCGTAAACGTAATCGTTATGGGAGTGAGAATAAATTGATCGACCGACGGATTTTTTTATTGGGGTCCTCTTGACGTTGAAGGAAAACATCGTGAAGAAACTTGTACCGTGGAACCAGTACCGTAACTAGCCCTTTATGCGCCCGGTGCGAGCTTTCAAAACTGCGCCCTTGAAAAATACTCTAACCAGGCCCTGACAATAAAATGGACAAATGTGCATAAAAATAAATCTATTTTTTGTTTACGTAGGTATAGGTACTTAGTAGATTTTTTAAAGATAAACATTGTTTATTCGAAAGTGTTGTTGTTTCAAGATCGCTTGAAAAATGTCATATAGATAGTACAGTAGGGTGCCTCTACACCATATACGCAATAATACAAAATGTACCCACTAACTACCATGCATGACCCAAAACTAGATACGGTCTGGTTCTGCGCCCCTCCAGGATCTGCGCCCTGTGCCTGGGCACCGCTGGCACCGCCCTAGTTACGGCACTGCGTGGAACACAGAGAAAGGTGTACAAGGAGAGTTTTCTCAAAAACTACTTGACCTATTGCAAAAATTCTTTCACTAAACAGTGAAAGAATTTTTGTAGTAGTAGTAGATAAAAGTGATAACTAAGTTAAGTTAATACGGCGTTACTCACGTGATACCCGATTCCTAAACGCGCACCTAAGTTACGTTTAGGTAGGTATTACTAGGAACACCATCTTGTGGTCGTTCTCAAGAAGGAGATCAAATTGATCTCCTATAAACAACTAGATACACAGTCTGCCTTCTAAAAATGTCCGAACGCAAAGAAGGTCCAAACGGATGAATCATGATGATCATTAGCTTTATTGGACATTATTTGGACGTTAACAATGGACCCTTATTTGGACGTTTTTTAAATTGTTTTAGTAAGACCTTTGTTTATAGGAGATCAATGGCTGAGAGTGATTTATTTATTCGGGCCTAATTTTCCTAAGGGGCCTGATATAGCCTACTCTTCTATTATACTATGGTAGCTTGCAGGCCGTAATATCAGCCCATTTGAGAACCACTGCACTAAGGCCATCAATAGTCACATGCCGTCTGCAGGCCACTGCGGGCCAGTGAATGGTCGGCCATGTTTGTTTATTACGATCTGTGCTCATGCCAAGGAATTGTTAGGCTTGTAAACTGGTGTAGGTGTACAGATATACTAAATATGCTGAGGTCTTGAAACTTATGAAGCGTTTTTTTTAAATGACAAGCTATTTTGAGTACAATAGATGGCGTTAGCTATATTATAATAATTTTTTTTGTAAAGTTCTTCCCAGAGGGAAAGGCAAAGCCAACTAGGGCATACAGCCTGGTATGATGTTAATAGAATGTCTGAATTCTTATAAATACATACATATAAGTATACGAAGATAACCTAACCTAAACCTACGCACAACCCTCCCAAACTCCTAAAAGAAATAACTCAACGATCCACACAACCATTGAATTATGCAAGGAAACCTTGCTAAGAGCACAAAACTTCACAAACACGACTTCTTTCGAGCACTCCAAGTAATAGAAACGTTCGCGGACATCTCCTGATTAATTTAACGTGATCATTAATCACTAAATACCACGGAAACAATTTACCTAATTATAATTTTCACAAAAAAGTAGCTAATGTCATTTCGCGCGCACATAACCTAACCTAAACCTATAGTATGTGTATGTATTTATAAGAATTCAGACATTCTATTAACATCAGACCAGCCTGTATGCCCTAGTTGGCTTTGCCTTTCCCTCTGGGATTTTTTTTTACTAAAAAACATGAACATCGGGTTCTCTTGAAAATGGCGGGAAGCGACGGTTGCGAAATTATTTGATAATTTTCATTTTAACGTCTACGGGGACTATTTTGTGTTTAATATCACGTTAAATTAATCAGAAAATGTTCGCGAATGACAGTACGGTGAAGTTATTGGATTATTTATGCAAGATCTGAAGTTTCAAGCTTTTATCAAGAGTTCCCGCTACAAGCTCGGGAGTGAACGTGACTGTCGAGCTGCTTCGTCCAGAGTGATGACGCTACGGCGTCTCCTCTGGATGAAGACATGAAGACGCTACGGCGACTCCCCTGTAGGAAGATAGAAGACTATTGAATACATTGAATTTTCTGTAACATGACATTGGCAAAGGACGACCTGTCGAGTCCATTAATAAAATAAATAAATAAACATGAACATCTCACAAACCTATCCACTTATCCCGCTCCTAACACACCTACAATCAACTTATACCAACTTTCCTCAACCAAAAGGTACGGTCCGCCGTTGATTGCCAACACAAAAGCAGTTACCGAGTCACTGAATATTATACACGCCATTCCGCCAGCAATTTTGATGATACAATCCGCCAGGGAAGCGATGTTATGATGTTTCTGAACGTTTATAAACAATGCATGGCTTAGTATTGACTTGGTGCTATTTTTGGTAACAGCGCCATCTGTCGGGTTTGCGCGGAACTAAGGTTGTAATGTATGTTCCAGGCCTCAACAATAGAGTTGTGTGCTACTCGACGCTAGATGGCGATAGTAGCATCTATGAGTATTGTATTGAAGGGCAATGTGGTCCGCTGTAAGGCTGGCATAAAACTTGTAGCGTGAAAACACGCGGTTTAGCCGAGATTCTGAATTTAGCATTATTTTTAAAGGGCCTGATATGAGCCAACTAGCGCCGCCAATCTTGAAAAAATAATATCATCCAATTTAATCAATTTTATTAAAAAAGCTACAAAATGTTTATTACGATAAATACTATTTTTTAAATGCTTATTTATAACGTGATTCAATTTCGGTAAGTTGTAGTTCGCATAATTGCGAAAAACGGCCGTTTTTGGCACATTTGTGAACTACAACTTAGCTTGTCGCAATTATGCCATGTATTGTATATTGAAAAATAGTATTCATCCTAATAAACATTTTGTGAATAGCTTTTTTAATAAAATTGAAGTCGTTGTTGCTTTTTTTGTGATATTTTCCAATACAGTGTTGCCATCCCATAATTAAATTACGCTTCTACTAAAAGTTAATTGCTATTTATGGAACTAATGGCGGAAAATAATTTATTCAAAATCTTGGAAGAAGTATTTATTTTATTACCACCCCGTATTTTTTCCAAGATTTTGAGCTTCACTCAAGATGAGATTTTCTCAAAAACTACTTGACCAATTGCAAAAATTATTTCAGTATTTAGTAGATAGTTTAGAATGTAACTGTAAAACTATTTTTACAATCGGTTAAATAGTTCTTGATAAAATGACAATGCCAGATTCTGCCCCACCATCAACCGCAAGTTGTACAAGATAACGAATAAATGTAAAAATATCTCCGTTTTTTTATTAAAATTATTGGTTTAAAATAAAGATTTGTACAAGTTGCGATTCGAAAAAAACAGCTTAATTAAGAATTCAGAAAATAGTTAGAAATCGAAGCGATTTATTCATTGTTTTTGTTATTCTTCTATAGGAGTTGCGAGAGTAGTAGAAAATGATACTGATTATGATTATGCAATATGAAACCTGTAATAAGTCTGCAACAAAAAGATAGGCACAGCTTAAATGGTCACGTAGTTTTGTAGGTGGGGCAAAGCTCCATTGAAATTGGCAATGTCTTTTCAATCTTGGTAATACACAGGGTGCTTGCCTAAAGATGTGTTTTTCTCAAAAATTTCTGGGCCGATTATAAAAATTCTTTCAGTGGAAGATAGCTTATACTTGATACTAGATTTATGGCTAAAGGTTACAGCTATACGGTGGTATTATTTCATCATTCTACCTCAGAGAATGGTAGACATAAACGAAGTATATAAACTCGCGTCACGAATTTTGACCTCAGCCCCTTAAACTTTGCTGTATTAAATTTAGAGCTATTTACTTAGGACCAAACTCTGAACCTTCTAATTACTACCTACTTGTTTGAGTACTTCCAGTTCTACCTGCACTTTGAAAGCTACAGCTAAGATATACTTAGAGACTTTTGAAAATGGAAAACGACGGTTGCGAAATTATTTGATAATTTTCAGTTTAATGTCTACAGTGGTTGTGTTTAATATCACGTTAAATTAATCAGAAAATGTTCGCGAATGACAGTACGGTGAAGTTATTGGATTATATATGCAAGATCTGAAGTTTCAAGCTTTTATCAAGAGTTCCCGCTACAAGCTCGGGAGTGAACGTGACTGTCGAGCTGCTTCGTCCAGAGTGATGACGCTACGGCGTCTCCTCTGGATGAAGACAAGAAGACGCGGCTACCCAGGGTGAAGACGCTACTGCGACTCCCCTGGAGGACGATAGAAGACTATTATAATAAAGAATTTTCTGTAACATGACATTGGCAAATGACGAACTGTCTAGTCCATTAATAAAGTAAATAAATAAAATAAGATATAAGACCTACAACGTGACATATTAGTGGTTGCTGTCCCGCAACGAGAGAGCTTGTTTTAAAAAAAATCTGATTTTTGTTGGCGTATTTTTAATTTCCCTGCCAAAATTCATAAAAATACGAATATCGAGGCACTGCGCCGTGCTCTTCACTCCTTCGCTGCGGGGCATCTTGTTGAATTCGCGTCTAGGTGACACGATAACAATTTGTTTGACAGGGGCCTCTTAACGTGTGAGGTGTTTTATAAATTGCCTTAACCCTTCGAAGATCTTTAATGGTTATTACCGGCGTCTTGCCAGAGCGGTAACTTAACTAGCTTCTAAGTTAGTTATTTAATTATGAATTTATCACCGTCAGTAGTGGGATTAAAATAGCAGCAATCACAAATGTTGTAGCTCAGGTATTTACAGTATACAGGGTGTACCGGAAATGGGAGTGTAAGCTGAATGAAGGGTCAGTATTGATAACTGATACATCTTTTGTACTACGACTTTTCGAAAAAAAAATTACTTGGTTTTTTTTTGCATTAGGCATGCCATACTCTGCGAACAAAAAGTAGGTAAATGATGAAAAATGTTCCAAGTCCTAAAAACGGCTAGAAATTTTTCTTCATATAAAAAAAATCGATCACCTGTGATTTGTACAAAATTTATGGAAAAATAACGAAAATCTGAAACCCTAGACAGTTTTGAGCACGAACTCAGCGTGAGATCGCACTTACGTCTGTCAAAATTGTATGAAAACTGACAGTTGTAAGACCGAACTCAAATTACGCTCACACTGACACTGGCTTCACTATGTATAAAATACTTCATGCGCCCAATTTGCATATTCCGATACCCCCCTACCGACACGGTGCGGGGTTATGCGAGCAAAGTGCTGGGGGCAACATATGGCACGCCCGCATTTAGAAGATTTGGGGTCGGCTTCATTAAATTGATCCCATTAGTAATTGAGATGCGACCTAACCAAGAATAGTATGAAATAAAACGTGGTATTTTGAAGCTCAAAAATAGTGTCCGAAAGAGGTGAAGATGTCCACCAAAAAAAAAAAAATTTAACTTTTTATTTCAGTAAAAAAAGAGGTTACAAAAAATTATAGCACTTTCCGGACTCTCAATCTCATTTTTTCCTCTGATGTCCTTTTTCGAGGCATTACATGTGTATACAGTGAATAGTGGAAGTTATTATATTAAGAGTCACAGAGCGAAAAATATGGAGAATAATTTTAGGCACAACGATAGGAGAAGATGGAAGCATAAAGATTAGGAGGAGCTGGTGTCTGAGCCCAACACCATAGGCGAGATCAAGCCTGCTCGACTCCGCTGGCCACGTCAAGAGGTTGGGTGAAGATCGTGCGGCTCGTGATCACAAGAGCTGATTTAGGAAACTCTCTATTAGCGATTTAGAATGTTCCATTGGAGCATTATTTAAAAACCGGGCCCGGTTTTACAACACGTAGGGCGCGCCTATGGTAATTCATGACCCCCTATCTGAGGGGATGACTCATCCTATTCTCGCTGAGTGATGGACAGACATACAAACGTATTAACATATTAGTTAGACGTGTCATTATGAATTAGAAGTAATACTTGACTAAACAAATTCATCAATATTTATGTTATAGTCAAAGACCGAAGCTCCTTCCTAGGTTTGATTTGTCATTAGATAATAGTAGGGTTGCCACCCACCCGTACTATAATATATAATATGTATATTATTATGATAAGTAGGCCTACAGTGGCCTTGGTCAGAGCTACCTATTTACGCCGTTTGGGGTCGAGACACTGGGGCCGTGGGGGCCGGACGCTCGACAGCTCGTTAAAGAGCTGTCCAAGCGAGGTGACCAGAGGGCTGGCAGCAGAGAGGGAATGCTGCCAGCCATCTGGGCACCGTGACTCCCGATGCCCTCCTAGAGGACATATTTTATTTATAGGTAGTTTTAGTTTTTAGTTATTTAATGTTAGTTTTAGTCATTTTATTATTTGTAAAAAATACAAAGACAATGAATAATTAGCTTCGATTTCTTACTATTATCTAAATTCTTAATAAAGCTGTTTTTTTCGACTCGCAACTTGTACAAAACTTTATTTTAAACCGATAATTTTAATAAAAAACGGAGATATTATGTAAAAGCCCGAACTACGGTAAATCCTAAGAGTTACCAGTAAAACCGGCGTAGGTGGCAACTCACCCTCCAAAAATGCCACCTTTCAAAGTTAGTGGTCGACTCATCCAGCACCTGGCTGAGTTGACTACTTCTAAAATGTGAGGTGGTCAACTCATCCCGCTACAAAGGTTACGTTTATGGAGATATCAAATTGATTGATTGTCCACATCTATACCAACTTTAACTGTCAAAAATTACAAGAACTGTCAAAAATGACAAAAACCTAAGAATTGCCAACTCCTATGGTAAAAGTCCTAACAGCTTATCGTTGATTTCGAACTTTTACCATCATTAATTCGGTAAATAGACCTATCTTCTTGCCACATGATTCTATGTCAACGGGAAGTACCCTATAGGTTTTGATTTTCTTGCATTTTCATACATATATATGCGAGAAAATGCGACATAAACGTCCATATATTTTGATTGCGTTGAAGTAGAAGGTTGATTTTTTCACGGCTGCATGAGGTTGCAGACCTGAGTATTTGGTTTTAATTTCAACTTGGTCGGACAGACAGACAGACGGCCAACGAAGTGATCCTATAAGCGTTCCTTTTTTCAGATTTTTTTTTCAAAAATGAGGAAGTCGGTCGTAATTGTCGGTCTAATTGCCGACATCAACAATATAAGTGAGTGATATCCGTTTATGTCTAATAATTTGCACTATTTTCCCCTGAATTAGTCAAAAGTATTATTATTTTTGCCGTTTTTTGCGGAATAATATTTTTTTTCTATCATTTTGCGTCCTTTAGTTAATTCGTCCAAGATCGAGAAGCATCCCTCCCAACCCTAAACTGCCGGGGGCTCTCGGAAATCAGTTTGGCACTCGACAACGGAGACGTCTTAATGGGTTGAGAAAAATATTAAATTGAAAAGTTACGTTTCTTTTTAAGGAAAAACTCGGAAAAATCGCTTGCAGTTACGGGTTTAGGGGCATCTTTCTTTTATTATATTATAAGCAACGGCAAAGAAGACTATTTGATGGTAAGGGTCACCGTCGCCTGTAGACACCCATTTACGATGAGAATCCGATGTTTTCCCGTGGTAAAATGTAGTATTTTTGCCACCCCTAGCACTTGTGTGAAATATAAGATTCTGGGTTCTCTTGAAAATGGCGGGAAACGACGGTTGCGAAATTATTTAATAATTTTCCCATTAAAGTCTACAGGGACTATTTTGTCCTGCCACGGTAAACATAGTCTCCGTATTTAATTATATTTTAAAAATGTATTACAATGAGTATACCAACCAAAAGTGAGAAATATGTGTTATTAATGCCACAAAATCAGTGAATTATCGTTATCACGAGTTAATCCGCACGGGAAATCTGCTAAATTAGTGAAATAACATGCTAACAATGAAGGTGACATTTGCAAACCGTAACCAAATCGATCTCAATATCTACTATTAATCACGGTAACACCGCGCCTTGTGAAAGTTAGCATGAAAACTGTGAACTATACGAAACAAAGTGAAATTAGTGTACTGGCTAAATAAAATCACCTATATTATGTGGTTTACAATCATTTTAACACGATTTATAATATCTAACTGACGTCTTTTATCGGTGATTAAATAAATGTGTCAATATAAACTGGACGGAAAGGCAAATTGTATGAAACTCTCGCGACCTCACCAGTTTACTTGACCTCCAACTGATTAAAGAACAACTATTGTAAAATTGAACTGTTGTTGTAACTAGCTATCGTAAAATATAGTAACAATGCCTTTGGGACGAACTCCACCTTCTTCAGCAAAACACGACTGCCAAATAGACACCTCTCTAAATGGGCAGGACCATAGTGGAACATCATTTGTGGCGGATCGCCGCCCAAAGGAAAAACTTAATTTCGGCGATGCCGAGAGTTTAAATTGGTTAATTGAAGACATACGAACGGTGGTCTGTGGATCATTATCAGAATCTCATAATGTGTTGATTACATCACTCCAAAAACAACTAGATGAGTTGCAAACAACCACAAATGACATCAAAAATCAAAATGAAAGAACCAGTGCATTACTGATGACAGTGACAAAGAAATATGAGGAGACATTTGAGAGACTGGTTTGCATAGAATCTGAGCGAACGAAAGATGTTATATATATCAGGAAACTTGAAGAGAAAATACAAAACATAGAACAAAGTCATGATGTCACTAAAACTGATCATGATAATGTTTCACACGAAATAGTGTCCAGTGGTCGATCTGCTGACATTGTTGAACCTAAGCGGAAACGAAATCGTAAGAACCGACCACAGTCCTTACAACCGACATATCCTAGTGCTGAGAACTCCGAGGTGAACACACCATCGATTGAAAAAGAAATGCAATTGACTTCACTCAAATCGTCCTCAACGCGGGTGTCGTCATGTGAAGCTGATATCTCGACAAACCCCGATAAAAATCCCATTATGTCGGGAACACAAAAGGATATAAATAAAGTCTGTGACGAGGAGCCAAGAACTAACTCAACTATCACATTGATTGACAATCGGAAAGATGACGCACCGTGGCAAATCTACGCCGCGCGTAAACGAAAAGTAACACGGGAAGGAGTTATTATAGGAATTGGACAACAAGACAACCTCATACAAACCGTAGAGCGCACAAAAAGGATCCATGCCTGCTTTTTCAAGCCTGAAACAACCCCAGAAGCTATAAAGAACTACATGAGTCGAATTAGTGAGCATAAAGATTACAATGTGACAAAGATGAAGCTAAGACACGAATACTACGCATCTTTTATCTTAACTGTACCGGAAAGTAAGTTCAAACTCTTCTTGACACCTTGTACATGGCCCGCTGGCACAGAGGTATGCGAGTGGTTTCAGCGAGGCGCCGGGAGAGCTGCGCGAGCTAGCAAACCCTCGACCCCCGGCCAAAAAACCACAGAGGGAAGACCACGCTTCACGAAGCCCCAATAATAGGGCGCAGGTGACCATTGGTTATCAAAATGTTCGAGGTTTGAAAACAAAGTTAACCATGTGGAGACAGAATCTTACTTTATCTAACCATGATCTAATCGCAGTAACAGAAACAAATCTTGATGACTCAGTTTGTGATGCGGAGGTCGCGCCCATCGGGTGGGAAGTACTGCGTCGAGACCGTGGTACACAGGGCGGAGGAGTACTGCTCGCGGTGCGGCCCGGTATGTCCTTTCGCCGCAGACCCGAACTGGAGACCGAGAGTGGCGAGGACCTATGGGCGTCAACCACATGTTTCGGCCAGGAGGTGTATGTGTGCGTAGTGTACATGAAACCCACATCAAAGGACGAGGACTACATGACGTGGTTATGCAAAGCCGAGGATAATATCTCCACATTTATAAAACAAAAATCAGTAATCATTCTTGGCGATTTGAACCTAAACAGCGCTAGTGTAAATATAAAAAATTATATGTGTTATTTTTTAACATTTTGTAACTTGACAGAAAGAAATGAAATTGAGAATGAATGTGGAAGTAAGCTAGATGTTGTGTTAGTGTCGGAATGTGAGCCGGAAGTAAGTGTTGTCAGAACGGACGAGGGGCTGGTGGAGAGAATGGATCGCTATCATCCACCACTAGAGGTTTCCATCGCACTGAAGGGGCGACAGAGGGACGCACATCTCGACCCTAGTAACATTGACGGTGCCACTGATTGGAATTTCGGTAAGGCTGATTTTACTAAATTATATCAATTATTAAACGACACTGACTGGACACTGGTGCTGAAGCAACCATTAGTAAACGAAGCTGTAGAATGTATGTATGGGCTTTTGTATGATTGTTTTGATGCATGCGTACCCAAAAAAGTAAGACACACGGGCAAGAGTAGACGGTATCCCACCTGGTATAGTATTGATATAATACAAGATTTAAAATATAAAGCCAAAGTACATAGGCAGTGGAAATCGACAAAGGATCAGCAGACATATAACCTGTTTAGTACTATCCGCGCCGACCTAAAACGTCGTATATCCTCAGCCTATAATACTTACTTAGAGCAGTTGCAGAAAAACCTTAAGAGAAAACCGCAGGATTTTTGGAATCATTTTGCTAGATTGCGCTCCAAAGGTGGTTTTGAGCCGTGCATCTCGCGCGAGGGAGTGGAGTATCAGGGTCAAACTGCTGCAGAGGCCTTTGCCGAGTACTTCAGTAGTGTTTTTCACACCAGTACTCCTACCCTAGATGCAGATGGTGCGCTGTCATCATCTACCAGTAACAGTAGCAATCACATCAATATCACAGATTTTTCTCCACAGGAGGTTGATTTAGCAATAAATAAACTAAAACCAGGATGTGCCATAGGACCAGATAATGTCCCCCCCTACATAATAAAAGCTATTAAAAGCAATTTAGCTGTTCCCCTGGCTTACATCTTCAACAATGCGATGGAAAATGGTTGTTACCCGTATAGATGGAAACTATCACGGGTTACTCCCATACCAAAGTCAGGAGACAAGACCCTGGTTAACAATTACCGTCCCATTGCTGTATTATCCTCATTTGCCAAGATCTTTGAATCCATGCTACATGCCAAAATTTATAAGCAACTGGAACCCTATCTAAGCAATGCCCAGCACGCATTTCGGAAGGGTCGGTCAGTTAACACAAACCTTTTAACTCTGATGGACTACATATCCAGCAGAATGGATCGGGGTGTCCAGGTGGACGTCGTATACCTTGATTTTCAGAAAGCTTTTGATAGAGTGGATAATGACGTCCTCCTGGACAAACTCGTAAACATCGGTTTGAGCCCTAAGCTGATCCATCTCTTGGCAGACTATTTGCGGGATCGTGGGCAGTTCGTACGCCTGGGCTGTTATGATTCGAAGCCGTATCCGACTAGATCGGGCGTAAGTCAGGGTTCCTTGTTGGGGCCTTTACTGTTTACTATCATGATAGATGATCTGGCTGGCTGTCTGGGGTCAGGTCTGTGTCTTCTGTACGCAGATGACCTCAAGTTAGTTGCAGATGTGGGGTCAGTACAGGACTGTGTGGAGATGCAGCGGAATCTTTGTTTAATCCAGGACTGGAGCAAAAAGAATAGGCTCTCGTTTAACACATCAAAATGTTATATCATGAGTTTCACGCGCTCGAGAAATCCCATCTGCGCTGATTATTTTCTGGGCGAATCTCCTATTGCACGGACATACACCATGAAAGATCTGGGGGTTCTATTCGTGCCGAGCTGTGACTTCCGGGAACATATAAGGACACTGACTGCAGAGGGCTTTAAGAGACTTGGCTTTGTTCTTAGAAATTGCAAGGATTTCAATGATATTTCGGCAATTAAACTTTTATATACAGCACTCGTCCGCTCCAAGCTAGAATCGAGCTCCTGTGCTTGGAATCCCCATGAGAGCAGATATTCCCTAATGCTCGAAACAGTGCAAAAGCGGTTTCTACGTTCCTTATACAAAAGGCAATATAACTATTATCCTTTTATGTACCCTACAAACTTCTTACAGGGTATGCTGGGATTTAACTCACTCGAAACCCGCAGATTATACGAACAAATAACGGTTTTTTGGAAAATTCTTAGAAGTAAGCTGGACTGTCCTGATCTTGTTCAGGAGGCTTGCCGTTTTCATGTGCCGGATAATAGAAATCGCCTTCGTACCCCTAGGTTGTTCGCCGAGCGATTATCGCGCACAGTGTCGCGCCAACAGTCCCCTGTGTGTCGCGCGATGCACGCCACCAACGCGCTGCTCGCCGCGCGGCCCGCGTGCGATGTGTTTGCGGACGAGTGGCCGGAAATCGAGCGAGAGTGTTTAAAGTTCTGCGAGTGTGTGTGTGCAAGGGAATCGACGTGTATGTGATGTATGAGTGTGTGAATGAGATGTAAAATGTGATATTATAAAATAAAATATAAGTACATATATATGTGAAATAACTGTGATATAAGATAATAATTAAAAATTAAATATGACCATAATGTATTATATTAAACTTAAATAATTAAATGTATGTGACGATTTAGGCATAATGTCTGTAATGTTTCATACATTATGAATAAATAAATGAATTTGAATTTGAATTTGAATTTGAATTTGAATTTGTGTTTAATATCACGTTAAATTAATCAGAAAATGTTCGCGAATGACAGTACGGTGAATTTATTGGATTATTTGTGCAAGATCTGAGGTTTCAAGCTTTTATCAAGAGTTCCCGCTCCAAGCTCGGGAGTGAACGTGACTGTCGAGCTGCTTCGTCCAGAGTGACGACGCTACGGCGACTCCCCTGGATGAAGAGAAGACGATATGATATTTTGAATATTCTGTAATATGACATTAGCAAATGACGAACTGTCCATTAATAAAATAAATAAATAATGTGCTTTTGGTGTCGAGACCCTCGGCCCGTGGGGTCCCGGTGCCTGGTCGCTGTATAACGAGATAAGCCAACGAGTAGTAGAGGCCACTAGTGACCCAAGAGCTGGCAGCTACCTCGCGCAACGGATTAGCATCGCGATCCAGCGAGGTAACGCTGCCAGTGTCTTGGGTACTATTCCTGCACCTAATTTTTTTTTAAATAGTTTAGATTAAGTTTTTTTTAAATTGAATGGTTCTTTTTATTTTATATTGTACCTTTTTGAAATAAACAAAAACACAATAAATAATAATAAGATCGCACCTATAGATTCTATAAAACAACCTACGTTTTCGTATTGTCAACGCACTAAGCTCAATGTTTGCTCAGTATTCGCCCCAAATTGCCAAGGGGTCATCACACGCCCGCTGCCCGCACGACCCCGATTTGTGGCACTGTGACCAGACAAGGGCGCGTCTAACGCACTCAGAGGTGTAAGTACTAGAAGTGACATGTTGCTGAACTAAGTACGTAATTAAAGCAAGTAAGTAATTAAACATAGCATTATATAGCTTTATTATTTTGGTCCATTCAATAGTTTTTCAGTACCTATACAATTGATTGATATAGGTACTTAGTTATCGTTATCATGTACGCTGTTTAACTAGTAGTGAAAACTTTATTGGCTAATGTGTTAATTTTAGTCTCTATTCATAAGTATCATTAAAGCTGTATGTATTCCATAATAAATAAATAAAATAATAAAGAGAGATTAAGGCCAGTGTTAATAAATCACTCTCAGCTCAAAAGTCAATCTTGAGAACGACCTCAAGAGGGCGTTTCTATAGGGGCTGCCAGTTGTCAAACTCAAGCGCGAGATAAAAGATGTTGGATGGAGTGAAGAGCACGGCACAGCGACTCCATATTAGTATTTTTTTTAATTTTACGTGAATTTTGGCAGGGAAATTAAAATACGACAATATAAATCATTTTTTTTAAACAAGGTCCTTTATTCCAATATCCTAAATTTTTATATATATATTGTATTAATAACTATTTCGGTTTAGACATAATTTTCATTTTAAAGGACATGGAACTATGTTTGCGATTTTTTCTATCGAGCGAAGTTTGTCCAAAACTGTAAATCCGCGCATACGAAGCCTAACTTAGGTGCGCGTTTAGGAATCGGGTATCACGTGAGTAACGCGTATTAATAAACAAAACTCAGTTCTCAAGAGAACTGTCAAACTCACGCTTGAGAACGTATTTGCTGATTGCAGAACCGCGACTTGAGAAAGACATCACGATTCGTCTTGATTACGAGATTATCACATGGTATAAAAAAATAATCAAAAGGGAATAGTTTTTGCAGTTTTATGTTTTTTGATTATATATAAACGGATATCACTCACTTATATTGTTAAAGTCGGCAATTAGACCGACAGTTTCGACCGTTTCCCCCGACAAGTGAGATCGATCAACGAATCCAGCTACAGCCATCGAACGCACCGTCGTCGTCGGCGGGACAAGTTATCTCGGAGCGCGCACAGAGGGCGCTCATCCGCAGTGCGCGAAGAAACGTCAACGGCGACGCGGGCGTGGCGCGCTCACCTTGAAAAAGACCGTCGAAATCGGTCGAAACTGTCGGTCTAATTGCCGACTTCAACAATATAAGTGAGTGATATCCGTTTATATAAATCGCATACTTTCGCTGTAACGTACATCGCGATTATAAACTTTCGAAGTCCAGTACATCGCAATCGTATACTTTCGCTGTAACGTACGTCGCGGTCACAAACTTTCGCTTTGGTAATATGCGCTGTAATGAACATCGAAGTCATGAAATACAGTCAATAATTTGTAGTAATGGCTCACTATTGTTTTAATTCTGAAGTTGTTTGAACAGTCGTTTCTAGTTTCTCTATTTATATAAAAACCTCATAAAAGCACAGGAAATATCTGTTTTGTCGCCCAATAAAGCCAGCAAATTGGACGTCCGCGGTCACCTCGCCCTACGACTAGTTATGTCGTAATTATATGTTAGTGGATGTGACTTTTGGCGTGCGACAGTCTTTTGTTTTTATTTTATTTTTATTTTATTGATGGAGTCGACTGTTCGTCATTTGCCAATGTCATGTTATAGAAAATTCAATGTATAATAGTTTCCTATCTTCCTCCAGGGGAGTCGCCGTAGCGTCATCACCCTGGGTAGCCGCGTCTTCATGTCTTCATCCAGAGGAGACGCCGTAGCGTCAATCACTGTGGACGAAGCAGCTCGACAGTCACGTTCACTCCCAAGCTTGTAGCGGGAACTCTTGAAAAAAGCTTGAAACCCCAGATCTTGCTCAAATTATCCAACAAATTCACCGTACTGTCATTCGCGAACATTTTCTGATTAATTTAACGTGATATTAAACACAAAATAGCCACTGTAGACATTATAACAAAAATTATCAAATAATTTTGCAACCGTCGTCGTTTCCCGCCATTTTCAAGAGAACCTTTTTATTACTTACTATGAAAAGAAAACCAATACAATAACCCTTACTAATTGTAACTCGATCGCTTCTCGTTCGTAAACGCGAGGCTCAGCTTTCGCCCGCACGTGTGACATCTGCAACAACAGAAAGGAGTTTTTTATATAAACATTCTTCTATTTTTGTCTATGGCTTTCTGAATAAGGTAGTTGGTGATTTATTAGTTATTTAAAAAAAAATTACCGCGTATCCATACGTACTACAAAGATTTATGAATAACAACACTTATTGGCTCGTAGTGATAAAAATTATTAAGTGAATGTAAAAGTTGCGACTTTGTATGGTTAATTTCCATACCAGTAAAGGGATGACCTTCGTAAGGTGGCTGGCAGGGACTGGATGCAGAGGGCCGAGAGTCGGGTGGAGAGGCCTACGTCCAGCAGTGGACTGATACGGGCTGATGATGATGGTTAATTTCAGCGTAAATATTATAACTATGTATTAAACCACTGCCTTTTAGTCGCGTTTCTCTAAAGCAGTGTTAGTCAATGCATTCTTCCAAGTTCTTTACCATAACTAGGCTTGAATTATTTACGATACAAAAACTAGAAAGTGAAACACATATTTTGCATAACCACTCAACTTCCAAATCAAAGGAAAGCTTAAAAAATTCGAATAATTACTAGTACCTTTGCCCCAACAACAAAAAAATAAAAATAAAAAAGCATAAAGCGCGGGAAGCGACGACAAAGCGCGATGATATCGTGAAAATGCGTCCCTTTAATTAAAAACTCTAATTTCAAAAGTGGAACTCGCGTATTCGAATTTTAAATTGGAGAATGAGTGTTTTTATGTGGAATTTTTTAAAAACCATTGTTTGACTGTATTTTTCTACATTGCTAATCTTACATTGTTTTAAAGAGATAATACCTCTCTCGCTCGGCTTAGTCGCAAACTCGCCCACAAAATATCTGGTCCGCGGGCGAGTTTCCCTTTTGTAAATTTTCACGTAGTAAACTGGCCCACATTCTACCTCTATACTCGCTTTTTACTAATTTCAGACCACACCGTTCTCTGATCAGTTAATTGACAAGGTCTTCAAGATTTGTCTCTTTGAATACGTTGAATTTTTTATGATTTTTTTCGAAGATAAATTCCGAGATAAAAAAAATGTAAAATTAGGCATTCCGGAAGTACTGTGGCTCTGACGTAGTAGGCAAAGGCTATCTAACCCATACATCCAAGTTATACATTGTATTTTTGTTTGTAACACTTTTTCAATGCTTTCTAGGCAGTCAGAATGATATTAGTCGAGTCCACAGGAAAAATGTCTATGAACACACTCTTACAAATACCGAAAACGTCCGAAACATGGGTATTCACCGATTTTGGAACGACACTATTACAGCCCTTTTTAATTTTCACGATATTTTAATAAAATCCCATATCTTTAATATGGGTCCCTTAATTTTACCTATAGTTTCATAAAAAATATAATAAAAGGGGTAAAAGTAGGGTCTAGTTCACGACATCGAATGTCGCTATATCGACGGCCGCTATATCGACGGTCGCTATATCTACGGTCGCTATATCGACGGTCGCTATATCGACGGTCGCTATATCGACGGTCGCTATATCTACGGTCGCTACATCTACGGTCGCTATATCGACGGTCGCTACATCGACGGTCGCTACATCGACGGTCGATACATCGACGGTCGCTACATCGACGGTCGCTACATCGACGGTCGCTACATCGACGGTCGCTACATCGACGGTCGCTACATCGACGGTCGCTACATCGACGGTCGCTACATCGACGGTCGCTACATCGACGGTCGCTACATCGACGGTCGCTACATCGACGGTCGCTACATCGACGGTCGCTACATCGACGGTCGCTATATCGACGGTCGCTATATCGACGGTCGCTATATCGACGGTCGCTGTATCAACGGTCGCTATATCGAAAACGCATTTAGACCTTGTCAATTCTTTATATCACACAGTTTTTCTCAATCCTACGCAATGAGCGCACTTCTACAACATTTACTGATGAAAAATAGCATGGAATAAAATATACAAACCAAATAACAGTACTGAACAAAAGCCACGTATTTCTTTTTAAAACAGAGTGTTATTTCCAAAATTGGCCGTTAGTTTTACAATTCTAAATGGCATTTTGAAAGAGTCACAACTCGCTCTATATTTTAAAATTCAAATACAATATGCAAGCACTACACTCGACAACATACCAGGGCCGTACCTAGACCGGGTTGTGGGTCCCTAAATTGTTTGCGAACTTTTACCAAATGAGTACGCATTATAAAATTAAACATAAGATACATACATAGGGTACAAAAGATATACAGAAGATTTAAATACAAAGAGAATAGGTAGTGCAGTGTGAAGAGAATGACAACAAAAAATATAACTACAGTAAAAGTGCCATCATTGCAGAATTCTTTACTGAACAAGGTAGTATATTCCTTGCTACCTAGATACTAACTATTGTATGGACATTATGGTCTGAATTAATTGTGTACATTCTTCAGGGATTTTTAAATCTCCGCCTGTGATGTGATCTATCTTTTTGTTGTTGCTTGAACAAATAAGCGTATATTTTTGTTATTTTCTACCATTTTATACTATCATTAGGTGGTCCTGAGAATAAAATGTCTCTATCATTTGGAATTTTACAAAAAAAGCCGCGGCTTTATCGAATAAAACCTGATTTTATTACGACTGTTCTGGCTTCGGATCTGCATACCGCTCACAAACAGTGGATTTATTCAAAACGGATATGAATTTATTCATGGACAGTGTTACAAACTGTCAGTACAAGTTATGGTCTACAAATACGCATGTTACAAATGTTGGTAACACCAACATTTTATTTATTTTATTAATGCACTCGACTGTTCGTCATTTGCCAATGTCATGTTACAGAAAATTCAATATATTCAATAGTCTTCTATCTTCCTCCAGGGGAGTCGCAGTAGCGTCTTCACCCTGGGTAGCCGCGTCTTCATGTCTTCATCCAGAGGAGACGCCGTAGCGTCGTCACTCTGGACGAAGCAGCTCGACAGTCACGTTCACTCCCGAGCTTGTAGCGGGAACTCTTGATAAAAGCTTGAAACTTCAGATCTTGCATAAATAATCCAATAACTTCACAGTACTGTCATTCGCGAACATTTTCTGATTAATTTAACGTGATATTAAACACAAAATAGTCCCTGTAGACATTAAAAGGAAAATTATCAAATAATTTCGCAACCGTCGTTTCCCGCCATTTTCAAGAGAACCAAAACACCAACATTATAAAAATCGACTGCTTTTTAGGATTCTGTAACCTCAAGAGGAAAAAAGGAACCCTTATAGGATCAAACTTCTGCGTTAACGCAATCAAAAGATATTTCCGTATATGTCGAATTTTTACGCATATTTGTATGAAAATGCAAAAAACTCAAAACCTATAGGGTGCTTCCCGTTGACCTAGAATCATGAAATTTGGCAAGAAGCTAGGTCTCACAGCACAAGTAGAGGAAAAAATCCGAAAACTGTAAATTTGAAATTACCTTACCTCCAAAAATATTTTTGTGTTACAAACTTATCAGCAGGTACTCAACTTAAGTAGGTCTCTAAATCTAGTTTATCTAAGTTGCATTGCACGGAAGATTCGGTGCGCGAGTCTGAATCGCACTTGTTCGATTTTTTTTTCTAGTTATGATGTAGCTTATTCAAGCTGAATCCAGAAGCATTTTATTAGCATAATTTCAGCGTTTTTGAGATTTTGAATCCACCCAAAGAGTATTTGTGTTAGCCACAAACCTAGTCTAACCTTACTTCTCTAAAACCCCTTATTTAATTAACTGTAAGTTAGAAGGGCCCGAGGACTAAACGGTAAACTAACTTTAAGATAAGATAATATCTGCAAAAAAAGATAATTGCGTATACAAACGAAATAGAATAATTCATTAGCATCACAAGTCACATCACTGGCGGTATTAGCGATTTCCTCTAGTTTATGGCTAACAGTAACAAAAGTATTTAATGTTGGGGGCCCTACTTGTTTTAAAATACGGCCCTGACTACTTAAAGATGGTTAGGTGACTTGGATCGGCCGAAGTATACACTGAGAAAAAACAGCTGATTCAAATTCGAGTTTAGATCGCATCGGATTGGAACATGCATCGTCGTACGGACGTCCGCGCGTTCAATTTGCCGGCGGATGTCACCAATCGCGGCCGTTCCCGCGCCGAGTGACGCATGCGCCGTACGATGGGGACCTAGGGTTATCACGCTTTATCAGTTAACAAATGTAGGTTAAAAATAAATTAGGGTTAGGGCATCGATAACTGTGTATATATTAGTTAATAACGGATTGAAATAAAATGATTGAAATGACATACTGAAGATATTAAGCGATTAGGTCAAGTGATGAGATACCTTTTTTTTTTTAATAAAACGGTCTTCTTTAGTTTGATTGGCGCTACTTAATTGTGACGTTACGGCAATAATAAATCATATACTGTTGCTGTCTCTTTCTAACTCAGCTTTCCAATTTAATTTCCTTTTCTTTGTTTCCGTTTGTTTGTGTTATAAGTTATAACCGATGTATTCTTTTGTGTGCAAATAAAGTATACCTATTTGATTTTATGATTTGTAATATTAACGTAACTAATTTAAGATTTCACAAAATTACAAACAAATATAATAAAACTAAACTACTTAAAAATTATAATATTAACCTAGAAAATATAAACTAAACTAAAAACTATATATACAATAGGTCGGTTGAACCATCTGAATGGCTTAGCATTACAGATAGTTCAACCGATCCCCGTTGTCCGGCAACGTGCCCACAATCCCCCATCCCCTCTGGATCGCTAGGCTGATCCTTTGGGCGAAATACAGGCCAGCACTTTGGTCACGCGTGGACTCCACGAGCCGCGCCGACAGATCTTTCAAAATTTCCATCGCTCCCGGCCCCCACGGACCCAGCGTCTCTACCCCAAACGGCACAAATATGTAGCCTCTATCGAGGCTACTATATTTGCGCAAAAAAAAAAATTTAGGATACAATACTTGACAAATACCTATTTAATTAAGTATAACATTGGTTCTCTTGAAAATGCGGGAAACGACGACGGTTGCAAAATGATTTGATAATTTTTATTTATTATGTCTACAGTGGTTATTTTGTGTTTAATATCACGTTAAATTAATCAGAAATTTTTCGCGAATGACAGACAGTATGGCGAATTTATTGGATAATTTGAGCCAGATCTGAAGTTTCAAGCTTTTATCAAGAGTCCCGCTACAAGCTCGGGAGTGAACGTGACTGTCGAGCTGCTTCGTCCAGAGTGACGACGCTACGGTGACTCCTCTGGATGAAGACAAGAAGACGCGGCTACCCAGAGTGAAGACGCTACTGCTACCTCTGGAGGAAGATAGAAGACTATGATATATTGAATTTTCTGTAACGTGACATTGGCAAATGTCGCACTGTCGAGTCCATAAATAAATAATACTAAGTATAACACCGACTCGGTGGCAACCCTAACGACATGGGAGTAGAGCCGCCATGTTTTTACGTAATGACTACGCGTCGCTAGGGTTAGAAGTGGCGACTGAAATCCAAGGGATTGTGGGCAAATTACAGGCTACACGCTGTAGTTAGGAAATACGTATAAAGTAAGCTTGATGGCTGTATTTGTGACGAGTAATAAATGATGTTTGAAATGAATGATATTAACTAGGTAGTACATAGTTCTCAATTACACATAGACAGCAATATTTTTTTATAATCGTATTATGTATGTAGAATCCGGATAGCTCGGTGGTGCAGTGGTTGGGTCAATGGACTTGCGATACGGAGGTCCCAGGTTCGATTCCCAGCCAGGGCAGCCATGTACGGTGGAACACAGAGAAAGGTGTACAGGAGAATTTTTAAGGTTGAGAATGAAAGGGTTTTCAAAGTAACAGTTCTAAGAAAAAAAAACAAGCTTTTTAAGTTGATAATAATGGCGTTGCACCGAAGTGCGATATCATCGTAAAAAACACAGCACCATGAAAAAAAATCAATGTCAGCTGAATTTATTATTATTGGTTTGTTTATGTAATTTAAACAATACAGTACAAATTAATACTAGGTATGCAATACGAAAAGCCCAAGTTACAAGCAATAACAACGCATTTAATGTTGACATCAGACCAGTCAGTGCCATCTACCGGGGCTAGCGGTACTTTCTTTCCTTTTTAAATGCAACTTCTACAACTCATTGAATGTAGGTTTTTCGGAGGTCTTATTTTTAAACCTTACTGTCAACCCTACAAGATTTTAAAAATAAAACTCTTGTCTTTGGTCGAACTTTGACGTACGAAATTTGAATTTCAAATGTGGAACGATGTTGACACCGATAAAAGAGGCATTGTATCGCATTAGGTTTTTTACAGTACCCTCATTGTATCGAATGCGTAATCCGTGGACCGTGATTTCTTAATATGAAAGAACCTTTTTTTTCACATCCTCTATGCTCTACATTTCGGTTCACGTGTATTTAAATGTACATTATAATAATAAATGTTATCTCTTATGTTTTGTTAAGCTTATTCAGAATACGTTCAATAAGTTATAATGTTTACAAGGAAAATGTTATTCAAATTCAATTCAAGCCGAAATATGTGGGTTCAACCTTAGCGTTCAACGTGGAAATATTATTAAAGTCAGTTAAAAATTAACATAGTTCTGAAAATGGCTACGACTATTTGATCATTTTCTATGTCTACAAATGTCTGCAGTGATTGTTTTGTGTTTAATATCACGTTAAATTAATCAGAAAATGTTCGCGAATGAGTGAAGTTATTACATAATTCATGCAGGATCTGAAGTTTCAAGCAATTACTGCGAGCTCGGGAGTGAACGTGACTGTCGAGCTGCTTCGTCCAAATGACGAACTGCCTAGTCCAATAACAAAATAAATAATAAATAGTTACAGACATTTGAAAATCGGAAATAAGAGAAGCAGTAAGAAGTAACGTCACGTCTATTGTCTTACTATTCCATAAAAACCATATTATGTGCTAGAACTTTGAATGAATTGAACTATAAATATATAAATTACTTTAACAAGTACCTAATATCTAAAAAATAACTTCATATCCTAATCGTAGTCACGACAGTTGATAAAGGATTATTTATTTTATTAATGGACTCGACTGTTCGTCATTTGCCAATGTCATGTTACATAAAATTCAATATATTCAAAAAGCTTCTATCTTCCTCCAGGGGAGTCGCAGTAGCGTCTTCACCCTGGGTAGCCGCGTCTTCATGTCTTCATCCAGAGGAGTCGCCGTAGCGTCATCACTCTGGACGAAGCAGCTCGACAGTCACGTTCACTCCCAAGCTTGTAGCGGGAACTCTTGATAAAAGCTTGAAACTTCAGATCTTGCATAAAGAATCCAATAACTTCACCGTACTGTCTTTCGCGAACATTTTCTGATTAATTTAACGTGATATTAAGCACAAAATAGTCCCTGTAGACGTTAAAAGGAAAATTATCAAATAATTTCGCAACCGTCGTTTCCAGCCATTTTCAAGAGAACCAACAAAGGATAATAAGAAAAAAATGACCAATTTCTTTTTCTTTAATGGCAATCGTCCTTTTTCGAATAGTATCAGCCAGCGTCATGCCAATTTTCTACTATTTTGTTTCGGTTCAAAAAGCCATGCATCTCTAAAAAGGGATCGCGAAACGTCACGTGTCAAAAAGGGAATAAAAGGCAGCCATGTTTACAGAGATGACGGCTGTCGCAATTTGAATTTCGAATTCTGTTGCCCTGCTAGGGATGCCTGCTAACGAAAAAGCTGTCGTAAACGCGCTATATAGCGCTAAATGACAGTAATAAAGTATACGGATTTTGATATGGAAAATGTATGTTGGGTCGTGGAATTAAAGATCATGTGTAGTCGGTTAAACTTCGTTCATTTCTTCAAAAATTACAATATTGCACGTATGCACAATTGCACACTCCATGGCGAATTAACAATCTCTCGGGGTTGCCCGATTAGAAAAATACAATAAGTGCGTTCCATTATCGAAAATGCTGTTATTAATCTTCTATCCCTCGCTTTCACACATCAATCTTACATCCTCTGTCACTCTCAGTAATTATGCTCGTTCCGTTCCTACATGTATTTACTTGCAATAAATGATTATAAATCTGAATCAGTAATTTATTATTGGAATAAATATCATTTTTTTTTGTATTTTGCAACGGACGGGCAAATGAAAATGCCACCAGCAGTCTTGCTTGTACAGCTAACAGCAGATCAACAGAAGAAAAAATAATCACCTATACCGCAGCCCAAATAAAGTGTCTTATTTTGTAAACAAATATGATCATCTAATTACCTGTTGCGATGCAAGACTGAAGGAACTGATTGATCGAACCTGTTCGTCATTGTGAAAATAAAGTGATCCCATCTAATAATGTGAAAATAACTATGCTATAATGACAGACCAGCTTAAAATGTTAGTAGGGTAGGGTAGTTTTTGTTTACAAAAAATAAGACACTTGATTTGGGCTTCGGTATACATGCTTTTACGTAAACTTTCAACACATACTCGCAACTGGACTACGAACTCCTAAGTAGATTGAGTAAAAAATGTACATTACCAAGGTACTTATATTTTTGGAAGTCATTTATTTCTTCAATAAGATTGAATAAGATAGACCAATATATTTTATAGCCAAACCAATGCATATATAGTTGTCCATTTGCGACTGCTCTTGTGTGCACATACAATACAAAACAAAAAAATATTGATTCAGTTAAAAACCGTGTCAGATGTGACGCGGTGCGATGCTATTGACATCACTATGCTCTGCTCTTATCGCGGTGGGGTCAGCGCTTCCTATCGCTTTATCGTTTCGACTTCCCGTTCGGAGTTTAAAATATTGAATTTTTTTGTTCAAAATACGATTCGAAATTTTTATTTTTATTTGGACTGGCTGTGTGACGGCAAATTCAATTAAATAAATGCGTTTTAATACTATTAATAATAAGTGCCGCTTTATATTTTAATAAATTTGCAATCTCTATAAATAATCTCTCAGTTTAACATTTTCTTTTTTGTAAAATTATATTTGGAAAGCCAACTAGGACATACAGCCTGGTCAGATGTTAATAGAATGCCTCAATTCTTATAAACACATACATATATACGAAGATAACCTAACCTAAACCTACGCACAACCCTCCCAAACCCCTAAAAGAAATAACTCAACGATCCACGCAATCATCGAGTTATGCAAGGAAACCTTGCTAAGAGCACAAAACTTCACAAACACGACTTCTTTCGAGCACTCCAATTAATAGAAACGTTCGCGGACATCTCCTGATTAACTTAACGTGATCATTAATCACTAACCACGGAAACTATTCAATTAGAATTTTCACAAAAAGTAGCTAATGCCAGGATCGCAGTAGATGGAAGTTAATCAAACTTCAATATTTATTCTGAAAATAGATCCTTATGAATACTTTTTCATGTCAAAATATAATAAAAATTATACCTACAACAATATAAATACTAAAATTAACCAATTTCAATATTAAATATATATACATCGTGTCTGCCTACCCCTACGGGAATCAGGCGTGAGTTTATAAATAAATAAATAGCTAATGTCGTTTCGCGTGCTTGTCAAGGAATCTCTCAATTAGAAACCATTAACAAAGTATTTATAATAAAAAACTAATTTATTTTTAATAATCGCTATCATACTATCGCCAATACAAAAACACATATCACGGTTTCAATCTCAGCGCAAATACCCCAACTATTGCAATCACAATAAAAAATAAAACCCCACGAGATTCGTACCGTCCGTCCGCGACTTATCGCCGAAAAAAAAAAGAAAAAAGTTATCCGGCAGACATCCTCCGTCTTGAAACGTTCGCGGCAGAATCTTGATATAATTTTGATTCGAGTTATCGTGGTAGCGGACTTGCTTTTATCAAGAGACATGTTGCGGACAAAAGTGGTTGGTTAAAAGATTAGTTTGTTATATATAAATGGATGTTTTTAATAGAAACTACTATTTATATTTAATGGAATATTATTCAAGTTGATTATTATTAATATGATATTCTTAGGGAAAACCAGAATCATATGTTTTATAGGAAGTACCTAGCTAAATACATTTTGTACATTTTTGCACGTCGATATTTAAAATAATTTAATCTATTAAGGACTTGCAAACATAAAAACTAATAATTTAAAAATACTCTAAACTATTTTTAAACATGATGAAAAATGACAATGCCAGATTCTGCCCCACCATTCACTGCAAGTTGTACAAGATAACGAATAAATGTAAAAATATCTCCGTTTTTTATTAAAATGATTGGTTTAAAATAAAGTATTGTACAAGTTGCGATTCGAAAAAACAGCTTAAAGAAGAATTCAGAAAATAGTAAGAAATCGAAGCGATTTATTCATTGTTTTTGTTATTCTTCTATAGGAGTTGCGAGAGTAGTAGAAAATGATACTGATTATGATTATGCAATATGAAACCTGTATTAAGTCCCCAACAAAATGATAGGTACAGCTTAAATGGTGACGTAGTTTTGTAGGTGGGGCAAAGCTCCATTGAAATGTGGCAATGTCTTTTAAAAATGTACTCAACGTGCTTACTTGCAATAAAGAAATTTGACTTTGACTTTGATGAAAAATCAGCGTACCAACTCCTTTCAATCATGTTTAAGTTAGGTACATTATCTTTTAGACAACGGCGGTCGATTTTCCATACATTTTAATTAACAAAATAATACATTTTATCATTGCTAACATTCAAACGTAATGGCGGGCACTATCTTCACAGACTATCAATTTCATAAGCAATAGAATGCTGAAACAGAGGTCCTGGAACGATGTGCAGGGCTTGTATGTTTAAGGGAAAATTAGGACTGTCCCGTTACAATAGGGTTGACAAGTTTTGAAAATTTACCATATAATTTAAAGGTAAACTAAGCAAATATAAAGGAAATCATTTGAAAAATAAAATAAATACAGATCTTTGAAAATCAGGAATATGATAGTAAGAGAACTAAGAGGTGAAATGAAATGAAAAATTTATTGATAACAAATGTTACAGGTTGGTTTGGGTACATTAAACAATGTAGTTAGGTACATAAAATTCATAAATCAGAAATTATTAAATAAAATTCAAATTGTTATAATTAATATAACTGTCGATAAAAATAAAATGTGGTCATATTCGATATAAGATTAAATTTCAGTCATCCATGTCCATGTAATTAAACCAATATAGGTAGTTCCACATATTCCGCATAACTATATAAATTTATTTCCAACAAGTGCAAGACCAGTTTATTACGGTTCTCAAAACGATCAAATCATACCATGTCATAGCGGCCGTGAAAGGGACAGTGCTATGGCATTGGTGTAGCGGCGTCTCTGTTTGGCGCGACATGACATGGTATAATTTCATCGTTTTGAGAACGGTAATAGGGGGGGGGGGGGGGGGCAGTACCAGATTATAACGTAAAAAAATAGCTGTTTGGTTAGAGTAAACCGAAAAAGAGGTATCGGTAACTGAAAAACTTCTTTCACGAAAGGAAATGGTGACTTTTCAGACATTTTGTTCCTATAAGCTGATCAGTTAAATAATTTTTGCAATAGACCAAGTAAGTTTTGAGAAAATCTCAACTCTAAAAACTCCTGTAGGTACACCTTTCTCTGTGTTCCACCGTACCTAATAATTCATAATTCATTTGTTCATTGCTTTATGTGGTAACATGGTTACTAACAATATGATTATGATAACGATGAAGATTTTCGGTGGGCGTGGCGTGGCCTGTGGCTCAGTTGGTAAGAGGTTCAAGTCCTGCCCACGGCAATAATTTTTTCATCATGTTCCAACTAATAATATGGTTTAATAATATAAGTAACAACTTTCCCTAAGCAATACGCCATCATGGAAACCCTAGCCGCGTACCATTAGCCGGGACGCGAATTGGGGTCAATTGTTGTTTGTCCATTCGGCTCGTTACGGCGGCCATGTTTGAAATAATTTGGAAATGGAACGCCACGTTCCGGGAACGGCCGTTGTCGAGTTATGGATGTCGTTGTGGCATCGAGATGAATATTATTATTTTTTTTTTCAATTTAGATAATCGTAATCGAAGTGTTTTAAACGACTGCGCAAGAAGGATTTTTTTTCGAGTGTTTGTATGAGAGTTTATGTCTAATTCTTTGGCACACCCTTTTTTTTTTTTTTTTTTTTTTTTTTTTACTTGGGGAAATGCTTTTCGCATCTCACCGCGCCAATAAGGAGGGGCGCGCGGTGAGTATGTGGGACTCCCGTCACAATACGGTCCTATACCCACTAAAACCCCAAGGTGTTCAACTCACCGCGTTTGGACGAGGTTGTGGGAACGCAGCGCCAAATACCACAACCTCGTCGGCGGCCGCCCGCGTGGGCCCGTCTTCGGGTTTATACCCCTAACCCTCCGCTTAAGGCGTCTCGGAACACAGGACGAGACGCCTTACAGCTCGGGACCTCTAAGCGAGCGCCGGACCCCCCGACCCGACGCCCGCAAGTCCCCGTTAGGGCGGCAGGCGGCGGACATACGCCCGTCGCCTGCGGCCCGCTCGCCGTCGGCGGATCGGATGCGAGAGAGGGTCGACCTCGCGCTCCCGTTCCGCCGACTCTTTCGCCGTCATGATGGTGGCGCAGAAATCCGCCACCATCTTCCATCCTTCCTCGCTGCCCATTGCTCGCACTATGGCGGGCAGCGAGAGGTCGCCTCCAGTGGCGGCCGCAATGGCTCGCCGCGGCTCGGCCCATGCGGGGCACACGGCGCGGGTGTGATGCGCCGTGTCCACGTCGGCACCGCAGTGGTGACACCGGGGGTCCGGCTCTCGACCCAGCACCTCGCACAGGTACCTTCCAAAGCAACCATGCCCCGTCAGGACCTGCGCGAGGTGGTAGGTCATAGACCCGAACTTCCGTTCGACCCATGGGCGTAGCACAGGTCGAACGGCCTCCAAAAGTTCCCGGCTCACCACCGGGTCGACCATTCTCTCTGCCCAGTCGCGGAAGAGGCTATCGCGCGCCAGCTCGCGCCAGCGTTTGACCTCTTCCGGGAGTGGGGGAGAACCCTCCTCACGCGCTTCCGCGCAGCGCCGGTAGACCATCTGCAGGACCCCGGCCTCTAGGTCCCACGGCGGGCTACCGGCCAAGACGCACGCCGCCTCTCTGGAGACGGTGCGGTACGCTCGGGCCGCCCTGAGCGCTATGGCCCGCTGCGGGCGTCGCAGCAGGACCGTTGTTCGGGCGCTCAGGGAGTCCGCCCATATTGGCGCTCCGTAGAGTGCCATGGAGCGAACTACACCGTCGTACAAACGGCGGCACGCTCCGCTCGGACCCCCGATGTTGGGGAGTAACGACCCGAGCATCCCGGCGAAGGCCACCAGCTTTGGCGACAGTCGCCGGAAATGCTCCTCGAACCTCCACCGCCCGTCCAGGACGACGCCCAGGTACCGCATCGCCTTACCGACGGCAATGGAGGTCCCCCCAACAACTATTTGCGCCCCAGCCGGAGGCGCGTTCCGAGGTCCGTGGAATGTCAGGGCCTCGGATTTGTGCAGCGCGACCTCCAACCCTAGCGCAGAGATACGCCGCACCACGTGCGCGACTCCCGCCGTGGCGAGAATGGCCGCCTCCCTGTGAGTGCTGCCGCGAGCGGTCACGAGGGTATCGTCTGCGTAACAAGTTACGTCGACCCCCCGGAGATTATCGCCGCGCAGCACCCAGTCATAACCGATGTTCCACAGGAGCGGACCTAGGACCGACCCCTGTGGGACGCCGCACGCCATCGCCTTTCTCGCCCAGCCGCCACTGGTCGGGTACTCAATCGCCCGGTCGGCGAAATAGTCCGCCACCACGTCTCGCAAGTATTGCGGGACGCGGTGGAAGACTAGTGCCTCCTTGATTGTGGGCCAGGGAAGGGTGTTGAAGGCATTCTTGATATCAAGAGACACCGCCATCAACACCCCCCGCTGGGCCACCTGCTCTTTCGCGATCGCCATCACCGCGGAGATAGCGTCGATGGTCGACCGCCCTCTGCGAAAGCCAAATTGGCGGTCACAGAGGTTCGGCCCCACCTCCTCGAGGTGCTTGACGAGACGGGCTGCGACGATTCGTTCGAACAACTTGCCCGTCTCGTCAAGCAGCACAATTGGCCGATAGGCCGAGGCTTGTTCGGCCGGACGACCCGCCTTGCGCAGGAGGACGAGGCCACCGGTCTTATATTTTGCCGGAAATCGTCCTCCCCGCAGACACGCCGTGAAGTGGCGCAGGAATTGGGCCTCCAACTCCACGGAGGCCAGCGCCAAGACACGGCCCGGGATCCCGTCTAGGCCGGGGGCGGTCTTTTTAGCACGAAGCTTCAGCACCGCCACTCCAAGCTCCGCCTCCGACACGGGTGGCACTTCCTCCTCCTCGTTTAGCCCCTCCGACTGACCCATCGACGGAGGTACCCACCGATCTACACTTTGTGGAAAGAGGGTTCCCACGACCTCTTCCACAAAGCGTGGCTCGAGGCTCGTGGTCACTGGGGGGGCCCAAGGTCGGAGCTTTTTTGTCACGGCCTTATAGGGGCGCCCCCACGGATCTCTGTTGAGCGTATCGAGCCACTCTTCCCAGGCCTCCTTCTTTGCCTCCTTGACGGCATCCTGGAGGGCGGTGCACGCGCCTCTATACGACGCGTATAGCTCGTCTTCGAGACTCAGGTCTCGGACACTTCTTCTTCTGCTCCTGGTGTACCGGCGCCGCGCCGCCACACATGTCTTCCGCATTTCGCGAAGCTCTGGACGCCACCAATACACCTTACGCCTCGGGGGGACCGGTCCGGCTCTAGGCATGGCCGCATCACAGACACGTGTCAGTGCCTCGCCGAGCCGATCCGCCACTGCGTCCACCTCCTCGTCCTGGTGTCCGAGACCGGAGTCCATCGACCAGGCTTCCACCAAGGCGGCCTCCTTAGCGACTTCGCGGTCGAGCCTCCCGAGAACCCAGCGGGTTCTTTCTGCAACCGGGGATCGATTACCCCCTATTGGGGTGACGGCGGAGGTGGAGACATCGAACCGTATATACAGGTGGTCCGATAATGTCTCCACCCCTACCTCGACCCTCCAATCTAGAACACGACGAACTAGGGCGGCCTCTGCAAACGCAACATCCACAATTGAACCGCCCTGTCGTCGCACGCATGTGTTTTCCGATCCCCGGTTGAGAACGGACAACCCCATGGACATCGCCCACTCCTCCAGCACTATCCCACGCGCATTGGTCGCCGGGGAACCCCACGCTACTGATTTGGCGTTAAAATCTCCGACCACCAATACGGAGGCGGGCTGCATCCGCGCTATGAGGGTACCGACATCAGCGAGCGTTTGTTCAAGGTCGGTGATGGCCCTGTTTGGCGACGAATACACCCCGACTACTGCAATGCCGCCCACGGTGGCCGACACGCATCCTCGCCCCATCTCTACTTTTTCGAAGGGCGGGGAGCCAGTAGATGAGTGGGAGGCGATAATGGCCACGGATTCGTCCCGGTCCCCCACCCAGTTATCCCGGGGAGGAACACAGTAGGGCTCGGAGACCACTGCTACAGAAATCGACCACTCTGCCATGGTCTGGAGCAAAAGGTCCTGAGCCCTGGCAGAGTGGTTGATATTCGCCTGCAGTATGCGGAGCGCCATTTATTGGACGGTGTCCATCGGGTCCTCCGCGCGAAGATCGACGTCGATCCCCTGGGACGGCAGCGAGGGGGCCCTGGGGCCATCGTTGCCTTCCTTCCTCTTCCTTGCTCTAACACCTCTTCGGCGCCCACCTTTTCGAGGAGCCGATCCGGAAGAGCATGTCTTTGCCCCCATGGAGTGTTCCGCCGGTTTCTTTGCTGCCGCACAGATGACGCAGTGCGGCGTAGCAGAGCAATCCCTGGATTTGTGGCCGGTTTTTCCACAGCGGTAACACAACCCGCTGCGATCGATCTCGGCCGTGCACTTCACTCCTAGATGCCCCACTTCTAGGCACCTGTAACATCTGATGGGCCTCGGCTCAAGTAGTTTGACTTGGGCAGAGACCCATCCTACCAGAACGCGGCCACCCTGCACCACCTTTTTGGCGGCCACAACTGGGCACCGCATCCACAGTGTCCCCAGACCGGAGGGGCCACAGGCGATTTGGCCGGCCTTTATGTCCGACGGGACACAGCCGCCGGCCTTTGCGATCGCCGCAATCACCTCTTCTACAGAAGTAGAGTCGTCCAGACCTGCAACGCGCATCTCTGCGCATTTCACTGGCCGGGATACTCGGACGTTTTCCGTGCCCAAGACTTCCCTCAGCTTTTCAGCGAGGGAGTCAGCCATCGCGGCGCTCGTAGCGCCAGGAACCTCTAGGACCCGGGCCCCCGTGGCCGCAGTCCTGAAGCGCACTCCACCTTCTATGCCCAGTTCCGCTAGTTGAATGCGATCCTTGGCCTGGGCGAGGACCGCGTTATATGTCACACCCTTTTCTCGCGCCTCCGGTGTCAGCGTTATCAACACTGCGGCGGAGCGCGGGAGACGCAGCTTCACCGGCCTTTGTTTAGGAGGCGACTGTTTGGGTGCACCTGAGGCCTTTTTCCTCGCTCCACGGCCAGCTACCACGTTCCAGCCCTCGTCCATGGACGTTGGCGGCGGCGGCAGTGGGCGCGACATTACCGATGTAGCGGATTTCGCCGCGGCGGCACCAGGCAGATTGCCTTTCTTTGTCCTATTCATTTTGTCCTTTTCGAGCTCGGTAGGGACAGGGGCACTCGCCTTGCCCGCTTTACTCTTGGGAGCCTTGGCGGATGTCATGGCCGGGACTTTCTTCGAGCGCGCCTCCTCCGCTAGGGGCTCGGCAGTGGCCTGCTTCGCGCGTCGGTCTGCGGCCAGCGGGGGGCGCAAGCGACGCTCCGGGAGGAGCCTATCCTCAATAGCCGCCAAGCGTGCGTTGATCATGGATCCATTTTGTTCTATGATACTACGAGCAAATGCATCCATGTCGAACGGGGCGGCTACAGGCGGTTCTGTGTTGCTGCCTGGCAGCGGCTGCCGCTGCAGATCCACTCTGAGCTCAGCTAGCTCCTTGCGGAGGTCGCTGATCTCATTTTGCAGGCGGAGGTTATCCGCCTGCAGCCTACTCGTCTCTTCTGAGACTGTGCGGCCATGCAGGGCCTCTGCCGCCTCTCGTACGGCCTTTGCCGACTCCCTTAGGTCTCGCTGAAGAGTGCCTTTTAGGTTTTTCGACTTTGAGGCGACTCCCGAAATGACATCCGCGTGGCTAATGAGCTCAGCCCTCAGCAAGTATGCAGGCTTCTCATTTTGGTCGCCGCCGGCCAGCGATGCCGCTGAGAGACGTTGGGCCCTGAGGTCTCGGGCTCGCCGACTTCGTTCGGTCATCTCCTCTTCTCCTTCGAGCGCCAGCTCCTCACGTCTGAGCTTCATGTACTCGGCCCTGCCGGCCGCGGGTGGCCGACCACGTCCTTTCCCAGGGCCTTTGGGCTGCTTCGTCCGGGGCGGGATGAAGCTCTCATCCGACCCAGACCCTGAGCTTGCGCTCTTGCCCTTGCCTGCGCCCGATCTCCTCTGCGGCCTCAGCCGCTTGCGCCTTAACTGGCGCCCTCCATCCACGTCACTAGGCATTTCGGCGTCCATTTCCAAGCCACGGCTACCAGTACTGGACACGGTCAGCAAGGAGGAAGTGTCAGACTCCTCGCCAACTGTGCCAGTCGCCGGTGCCTTACGTCCGTTGGTTCGCGGGACCGGGGGGATCGATCCGGTCTCCGCGTAGCGGGTTGTGCCCTCCCCAGAATACGAGGGGCTGCCTCCCGAAGAAGGGTCGGATTCTCCCTTTCGGGTACCGACCTGGGGTATTTCATTTTTTAGTTCCGCCATTACTGTCAATTTAACGTCTAGAGCTTGACGACTCTGTTTAGTGTCCAGAGTTCGACGGTGGTGCAGTAGCGACTGAAATCCGTTCAGCCATTCATCCCTTCACGCTGCACCGGCCGCTTAGGATTCGGGGCATTTTTATAGAGGTTGCCTTCCTCCCCACCTACAATGGTGGCGACCTCCACACACAACGCCTGCGGGTTGGGTTGCGGGTTTGCCCTGCCTCGGTCCTGGTAGGACCCTGTGGCCCATTACAGCCACATCTTCTTCCCCCCTGGTTCCATCCGCACTGCCATCTGCTAATCAGAGGGACACGCGGAGGAACCCCCCTAATAGTGTTTGGTCCGCGGGAGCAAGCTCCTACCCGCCGCGAGGCGGGCATTCCCCTATCCGCCACCTGGGGACGCGCCACGTCTAAGTTCACCTCTCCGCCCACTCGGACACCCGAGCAGGTCCGTGGTCTTTGGCACACCCTGCCGCCTAAACGGCTTGATGGTTTTAACATAAATGAGGTGTCGCACTCGGGATGAATTTAGATAAGACCAAGATCATATTCAATGATCTGGTCGTCCCGGAACCAGTAGTAGTCGATGCCACGGTCCTCGAAGTTGTTCAGAAATATGTCTACTTAGGACAAACTCTGCAGCTGGGTAGGAACAACTTCGAGAAAGAGAGTGACAGGAGAATTCAGCTGGGCTGGGCAGCGTTTGGGAAGCTACGTCATATCTTCTCGTCTTCAATACCATAATGCCTAAAAACTAAGGTCTTCAACCAGTGCGTCCTGCCAGTGATGACCTACGGAGCCGAAACGTGGACATTGACGGTGAGACTGGCCCACAAGTTCAAAGTCGCTCAGCGAGCTATGAGCATTTCTCTGTTAGATAGAATAAGAAACGAGTATATCCGCCAGAAGACAAAAGTGGTTGACATTGCTCATAGAATCAGTAAACTGCAGTGGCAGTGGGCTGGTCACATCTGTCGTAGAACCGATACCGATATGATGTAGAGGGGTTTTGGAATGGAGTGGGATGCCCTGACCAGATGGAGGGATAACCTGCGCAAGTCCATGCCCCTGTATAATTTTCTCTGTTTTCGACAAAGATAATAATATTGTACATATCTGAGAAGTATAAGAACATAATTATAATCTATATATCATCATCATCAGTCTATTTATATTGCCCTACTGCTCGGGCACAGACCTTCCCTTACATCGCGGGAGTTGGGACCATGATTCACCATGCGGGTCCAGTGCGGATTGGCAGATTTCACATGCCTTAGAGTTTTTTTCTTCTTCTAAGGCATGCAGGTTTCATCACGATGTTTTTCCTTCACCTTTTCTAGAACTCGGTAAATGTACGTAACTTTTTCCATCTAAAAAACCGAAGATAACTCATTGGTACATGGCTGCCCTGGCTGGGAATCGAACCTGGGACCTCCGTATCGCAAGCCCATTGTCTCAACCACTGAGCCACCGAGCTCTTCTATATATAATCAAACAATATTGACATAAAATAGCACAGACTCTTCAGTAAATGAATTAAGGAAAATATGCAAAACAACCATTTTTAATTAAGTTTGAATTAATGCAATGAGGAAAATTTAAAGACGTTAGTTTTTCCTGTTTTGTAATCAAGTGAGTTTAACATAACTTAATTACAGAATTTAGGATAGACGACTTAGGAAGTTAGGACGGTAGCTCAGCAAGCTTAAATGGCAGCTATAGCTCACAATTGTCGTAGAACCGATAGCCGAGAAGTTTTTTAAGGGCCTTCCATGAGCCAACTAGCGCCGCCAATCTTAAAAAAATAATATCTTCCAATATAATAATTTTTATTAAAAAAGCTATGTACCAAATGTTTATTACGATAAATACTATTTTGTCACCGTAAAAAATCTGCACCACGAAAAAAAATTGACAATGTCAGCTGAATAATTAAGTTTTTTAGGTACGTAGGTACAATTTTAAACAATATAATTTAGTACTTTTAATAGGTACGGTGGAACACAGAGAAAGGTGTACAGGAGAGCTTTTAAGGTTGATATTTTCTCAATAACTACTTGACCTATTGCAAAAATTCTTTCACTGTTTGATAGATAAAAGTTAAAACTATGTAACTGTAAAAGAATTATTAAATTCGGTCCAGTAGTTTTTGAGAAAATCTCAACCATATTGAAGCCCCGTGGATACTTATCTCTGTCTTCGATAAAATCACATTTCATTCTTAAACATGGTTAGATTTTGACTCATGACGAAGAATCAGTGTCATCTACTGCCATCTCCCACTTACTTTATTTTTTGAAATGAGCGGCAGAGACCTATCATTTTGTTGGGGACTTATTACAGGTTTTATATTGCATAATCATAATCGTATCATACTCTCGCAACTCCTATAGAAGAATAACAAAAACAATGAATAATTCGCTTCGATTTCATAAAATTTTCTGAATTTTTAATTAAGCTGTTTTTTTCGAATCGCAACTTGTACATAACTTTATTAAACCAATAATTTTAATGAAAAACGGAGATACTTTTACATTTATTCGTTATCTTGTACAACTTGCGGTTGATGGTGATTGCTATATATTTTGCCCCAAGATTGCTATATATTTTTCTCAGACGTTTAATTTTAGTACCTAGTTAGTGCTGTGGCCTCGATAGAAAACCTGTAAATCCGCGCATACGAAGCCTTAATGTTTTCCTCACAGTCCTAAAAATAATAATACAGACTCATTATTCCAATATTTCTCACAGAAGGCGTCAATTAAAACCGAAAGCTGCAGGAATCGCTTCCGAAAAACGCCGTTACGACCGCCATTGTTAGAAAATATAAAAAAAAAACTACAATAAAATCCACTTTTGTCCGCGCCTCTATTGTTGTATCGCAGCTGGTAGCGAGAGATTCGAGCGAAATCGATTCGTATTCGCGAAAGTTTACGATCGAGTTTCGCGACAAATGGTAAGGGATATGTTTCTTGTAGCATTCTGTATTGGAAATTCAACTTTAGCGGTTGCGAAATAAAATTCTTTTCTGGTTATTTATCGTTAAATGTTACAGAACGTTCGTATAGGATTTAAAACTCTATTTAGGAAGGATAGAGTGTGTTTTAAGTTGGATGGTCTATAAGGGAGGGTTTGAGAATAGATTTTTGATCTGTCTCGAGTGTGTGAAAAAAATGTTCTTGAATTTCAATAATCTTACGCAAGAGTGTTTTTGAAGCGATTTTACAGGATTTTGCGATATTGGCGGAACAAAACCAAGGATAATCTTTACGGGCGTTAGCTATAAACGCGACCTTAAGTCAGGCTGTAGTTTAAACCATGGTTTAATTTTCCCTAGATTTCGCCATACAAAATTGGTGGTTCAGCAACTGACAATTAAAGCCATCGTTTTGCAGTTTTAGCTATGAACCTGTATAGTCGACAGCACAACGATAGATGAACACAAACTAATATAGGGCTTTTGAAAATAACGGGAAAATGACTTTTGCAAAATTATTAGATAATTTTTGTTTTATTTTAATATCTAAGTGATTGTTGTGTGAATATCAATATGTTGGAGTTATCAAAGAATTATGTCCAAGATCTGAAGTTTCAAGCAATTATCAAGAGTCCCTACGAGCTCGGGAGTGAACGTGACTGTCGAGCTGCTTCGTCCAGAGTGATGACGCTACGGCGTCTCCTCGGGATGAAGAGAAGACGATATGATATTCTGAATATTCTGTAACATGACATTTGCAAAAGACGAACTGTCAAGTCCATTAATAAACTAAGTAAATAAAAATATAGCAACGACCTTTGTTCAATCACGTAGGTAGGTTAGAGAGAAAAATGCGTCACATCAGCATTCTAGGAGATTGTTAGCCGTTGAAATTATGTTTATAGTAATTCGATATCATTGTATAAACAACTGTGTTAGATTGAGTTGAAATGCGTTTTTACTACTTATAAGTAGTATAATGGAGAGAGGTATTCAATTTACTTAAATATAAAATATTTTTTGAGAAGTTTGTCCAATCGTGTATCCCTGCAGCAGGGTTACTCTGGAAAGGAAAACATTGACATTTCCATGGGATAGATACCTATGTCAAAAATTTGAATCCTATAAGAATAACTTTATTTGCTTGATTCCAACTTCCTACGATAATATACTTGTTATGTAATGTTACATAACATATGAAACTATCCATAAACCGATCAAAACCTACATTTCAAACAAGATACGCTATACGATTGCTCGGAGCAAACGCTTCTGACTGATAAGAGGTGGCCTTCGCCCATAGATAATATTTTATACTAACTCTGATAATATTATGTGATAACCAGACATCATTTCAAGGAGCATGAATGAACAGAATCATCATGTCTATTTGTATGTCCCACGAAGTACCAGGCTACCAGAACGGACAAAGAGGTGTGTTTAGTTGAATTTGGACCATGGCCCAAGCTCCCTCAATGTAATACGCGCCCGAGCAGGGGTCCCCTACGCCATATCGAATACCAATTCATCGAATATCAATTAATCGACAACGATATATCGAACGTTCATATCGAAAGCTCAATACATCGAATCTCCAAAATATTGAAAGTTTAAATGATCGAACGTTCAGAATATCGAATAATCATAATATCGAACATTTATGTAATCGAAATTATAAAATATCGATTAACCATGTTTTAAACTACGTATTTTGTATTTTAAACAACGATATTAACTAACAGTGGGGACCATTGATCTCCTATAACCAACTAGATACACAGTCTGCCTTCTACAAATGTCCGAGCGCAAAGAAGGTCCAAACGGATGAATGGACCATTTGCTTTATTGGACATTTTCTAAATGTCTGTAGTTACTTCAATTTTTAACTAATTTCAATTTGATTTCACAGGTGATCACGAATTTGTGTCTATTTTGTAATAATAATGAAAAACATTTAATTTTCGATAATTGTCTACCAGCTTACCGGAGTTTATTTATAATAAACCCCATTCTGGGAATCTTTTTACACAAATACAAACTCTTTGTATGCCGTAGACTGTCGTGTCAATATAGGCTAAGCCACTTGGCTCTTTGTAGCTTAGGATACTCTTGTAGACTTCTTATACGATGGGATGAAATGGAATTTTTTGGAAACCATTTGGAGTTTTTGAACCTAGACTCATCGAATTTAGAGCGAATGCATGAAGGATAACAGATTGATGGAAACAACGTGGAAAGATTGAATCAGAAAGCGATGTAGTCTAAAAGAAAATGACAATGCCAGATTCTGCCCCACGATCAACCGCAAGTTGTACAAGATAACGAATAAATGTAAAAATATCTTCGTTTTTTTATTAAAATTATTGGTTTAAAATGAAGTTTTGGAAAATAGTAAGAAATCGAAGCAATTTATTCATTGTTTTTGTTATTCTTCTATAGGAGTTGCGAGAGTAGTAGAAAATGATACTGATTATGATTATGCAATATGAAACCTGTAATAAGTCCCCAACAAAATGATAGGTACAGCTTAAACGGTCACGTAGTTTTGTAGGTGGGGCAAAGCTCCATTGAAAAGTGGCAATATCTTTTAGTAGTTACAGTATTGAAAATAATATATTAATTAGATAAAACGGGAATTACCGTGTTAAACATTTATTACTGATGTCTCGATATTTCGACAGCATTACAGCCATCATGGCAACTCTTTTCAACTCTGATTACTACAATTTCATACAAGATGTTTGTGTAGATTTGCACGATGTTTTCCTTCATTTACAATGCCATGTATTATATTAATTCGTATAAACGTCAAGTAGTTATTAACACTACACAAACTTGGCTGACGTAACAGCTATCGTAGGCATCTGGCAAAACTATTATGGTTATTAAAATTTGCCTACAGCTTCTATGTTGCTTATTGTTTAATATAAATAGTTCAAATTATTATTTATTTGGCGACGACGACCTCCTAAAACGGTAGGGGGGGGGGGGGGGGGGGATTTAGGTTCGATTTACACACGGAAAGAAAATATTAGTTGAGTTACACACAGATAATGTTTCAGTTTTCTCAATCTCTATATCATCTCATCTGTTCGTCCCATAATACTGATGTCGTTTGTCCACAACATCATCAGCCCGTATCAGTCCACTGCTGGATGCAGGCCTCTCCCAAAGCGCGCCACTCAACCCTACTCTCGGCCCTCTGCATCCAGTCCCTGCCAGCCATCTTGCGAAGGTCATCCCTCCATCTGGTCGGGCGCTACGTTTACCCGTTCATGGCCTCCATTCGAGAACTCGTCTACCCCATTTATCGGTTCTACGACAGATGTGACCAGCCCACTGATGCTTCAGTTTACTGATTCTATGAGCAATATCAAACACTTTTGTCTTCTGGCGGATATACTCGTTTCTTTATCTATCTAACAGAGAAGTGTCAAGCATAGCTCTTTCCATAGCTCGCTGACTTTGAACTTGTGTGCCAGTATCACCGTCAATGTCCACGTTTCGGCTCCGTAGGTCAGGACGCACTGGTTGAAGACCTTAGTTTTTAGGCATTGTAGTATTGAAGACGAGAAGATTGACGTAGCTTCCCAAACACAGTTTGTCCACAGCAGAATGTTATATAAATTAATATAATAGACATTAGTCCGTTATCGAGGCGCAATCGCCACAGGCGGTCGCGGCTGTAAGTGCCTCGGCCAATAGCTTTTTGATGTAACCACACCCTGGTGTGTGGTCTAAAGAACAATTACGAGCGGAAATATCGAACACGAATTATCTGAAACTGATATATATATATTTTTTTTAAATATCAATTTATTCAGTAATAAGCCAAAAATACAAACTAATAACAATAAAAACTAATACCTATAATAACAAATAAAACGTGATATATTAGATGTTTTGATATTTCGTTGTGTAAAAATTAATTTTAAGGCTTCGTATTATATTTTTATTTTTCTACGAAGGTATTAACTCAGTAAATACGACTTCGAGTGTGAACTTGACTTGAAAGTGATCTTATGGCGTTACTTACGTGATGTGATACCCGATTTCTATATGCGCACTTAAGTTTTGTTTATTAATAGGACCACAGCCGATCGCTCTCAAGATTGATCTCAGAGTTGGGAGCAATTTATTATTACGGGCCTAAAACCAAAACTTATACCCTTTCAAATTATAGAAACGTTGTCTCTGACATAGTACAGGACATAGCCAGTCGTTCGTAGCTTCGACCAATCACAGCAAAGTACGCGATCAATATCCGCTTCACTTTGGAGGGATGAGATGGGTGTTTTTTCATAATCTGTGACATTATTTCGATGTTCAAGAAAAATGTTGCGCTACGAATGCTTTTATGAAATACTGGGCGAGTTTTAAAATGAAGATGTTTCTGGTATTAAAGAAAATGTAATAATAAAACAAGCAGGAAATATTAAATAATAAAAAAAACGGATAAGTGGTAGTCGGCTGTCGGACTCGCGCCCCGAGGGTTCCGTGCAAATTCACCATAACATTTGCTCTAACGAAAAGATAAACTAGATTTAGGGACAAACTTGTCTTTGCGTTTTAGAAACTGATAACGTCATACATCGACATACCAGGCGTCAACTGCAAATATAAGTTTGTAATTATATGTTTTTGATATTTTCTTGCATATGCGCTATGCGAAACGAAAATCTAAATGATAAATGGAGAAAAATTCTCATCACGATCGGGATACGAACCCGGGACCTCGCCATTCCGTGGCACGCTCTATTCCAACAGAGCCATCGTGATTCGTATCCAGATCGTGAGTTTTGGAATCATCAATTAAAAACATGATTTCTAACTGCAATGTTAGACATGAATTTGAGTAATTGCACAATTACTGGATAGATGTCGCTACCGTCCCTCAGACGAGAGAATATGGAGACAAAATTCACGATCTGGATACGAATCACGATGGCTCTGTTGGAATAGAGCGTGCCAAACTTCAAATTTACAGTTTTCGGATTTTTTTACTTGTGCTAGACCTAGCTTCTTGCCAAATGTCATGATTCTAAGTCAACGGGAAGTACCCTATAGGTTTTGGTTTTCTTGCATTTTTATACATATACGCGAGAAAATGCGACATAAATGGCCATATCTTTTGATTGCGTTGACTTAGAAGTTTGATTTTTTCACGGCGGCATGAGGTTGCAGACCTGAGTATTTCGTATTAATTTCAACTTAATCCGTCCACGCGTTTCTGAGATATAGGTCTTGACAGACAGACGGACAACAAAGTGATCCTATAAGGGTTCCTTTTTTCCTCTGGAACTTCGGAACCCTAAAAAATTACTAAAATCGTTCTTTAGTTTGTAGTTTTATTTCATAAGTATTTTTTTTAGATATTAAGTTAGTTTTATTTTGTAGTAATTAGTTTTTTTTGGAATAAAATTACATTTATCACTTTTTAAACTTTCACGGTTTGTATACATATTAATTAGATAAAACGGGAATTACCGTGTTAAACATTTATTATTGATGTCTCGATATTTCGACAGCATTGCAGCCATCACACTACTACTCGTCTACTCGTGACCATGATGGCTGCATGCTGTCGAAATATCGAGACATCAATAATAAATGTTTAACACGGTAATTCCCGTTTTATCTAATTAATAAAATTACATTTGTCTAAAACAAAAAAATTGTTCACTTTACCGATACTTGAACAAAACTCTTAAAACAATCATTACTCACGCCATTGGCATTTTAATTACACACAGTTCTAACTGCCCCATTGAATTGAACAGCACAGCACACATTGGTACTTTTTCACAATAAACATCCGGATGTGGACCCTTACATCTGCTGATCCGTATGGAGCCGTCGACAAGCATGCTCGAGTAATGTGACCATAGTTTGGGTTGTAACTAGGATTGGTACAGAGGCGATTCTATCAGGCGTTTCTAAATTCAACTTTTTCGTGTAAGAGGGAATAGTGATCTACCTACAGCAATAAAGAAAACAAACTCTTTTAATGAATTTAAAAAACAGTTATCAAAACATATCCTTTTGCAAAGGTAGCCTATTAATTTAATTAATAACCTACTAATTTTTTAGCGAAGTGTAATATTTACTTGTATTTTATAGATCGAAGTGAACGTATACTTTTAATTTACTTTTACCTTCTTCTCATGTAAGTGACTTGTAATTTGTCTTTAATTATAACTCTTTTCATTTCATTTCATTTAATGAGAATAAAGAATCTTTAAACTGAATAATTTTATTGATTTTTTTTCTATTTATTTATTACAACTACAATAGCAGGTATCCCCAATACGATAATGTATGTACAGTCATTTGAAAAAAAAAGGTATACAATTATGAACAAACACAATTAAGTTAGGTGGACAGGTGGCTCAGGGCCGCGTCTGTGAATTCCGTAAGCGAACTCTGCACCAAATCAATGGAAATATATGGAATATATATAAAAAGGCACGGACATCAGCAGATCAATGTTAACACTTGCAGTATGATTTTAAATCTTACGACGCAGATAATAAGAACAGTCCAAAGTACAAAGTGTTATACTTGATCTGTTGTTAGATGTAAGTACCTACGTTAGATGTAGTTTATGTATTGTAAAATGTAGGAGTACCTGATACCTATACCTATTAGGTTTTATTTAATTTATAGTAAGTAAGTATGTAGACACATGCACATTTAAGTAAGTATAACGTGTACTATAAGATTATTTAATTTTCTCTATTTCTAGTATAAGCATACCTACTTATGATCTGTCAAAAAATGCTGAATTTGACAGAATCGCTGAAACCGCTGATTTTGGCTGTTAATTCTGAATGCAATCATAAAACCATTAAAACGCAATAAGTATCGCGATCCGGATCGTGATAAATATTGATATGTAGACGCCGCCAATGATATTGTTCCCATGAAAAAACACAAAACCTCCGAAAATGCACAAAAACGATTCAAATCACACAAAAACGTACATAACATCCCAAAAATGCACACAAACCCACAAAACATCCCATAACGCACAAATACCATCAGTAACAGATTTTTCAAACAGATTTTTGTTTGTTTGTTAGGTTAGGTTAGTTACTGAAATGTTTTCTAAATTTGTAGAATTTTATTTTTATTGTTAGGTTCGATACATTGTAACCTTTTCCTTGGATTTCTAAGCATGCCGTTGTTGCCTATAATTGGGGTGACACTTAGCATAATTATTTTGTGGACTGTTACACTGTAATTGTTTTGGTGTACACCCTGTGGGTAACCTATTTCATAAAATAAAATAAATACATAACAAAATGATTTCCCAGATTCCACAAAGCCGCAGCCCTAATAAACCCATGGTCACACCAAAAACCATAGTACAAAAATAAACCCTGCGCATACGCATCTGCGTCGCACGTGGGGCGAGTTTTCGGGACAATGCCGTCTGCTCTATGGGAACTGGGCCTGCCATGCGGGCATTCAATGGGCTAATTGTAAAACCATGGGGTGATGGGACTTTGTGGATTTTCGGACAGATGTCTTGCGTTTTAGAGAACTTCTGGACGACAATGAATTCTTGTTGAAATGACAATGCCAGTCTGGGGAAGACTGGCATTGTCATTTCATTAACCACTAGATGGACAGCATAACGATAAATGTAAAAATATCTTGATATTTTATTAAAATTATTGGTTTAAAACAAAGTCTTGTCGAAAAAAAAGCCCTAATTAAGAATTCTGAAAATAGTAAGAAATCGAAGCGAATTATTCATTGTCTTTATTCTTCTTCTATAGGAGTTGCGAGAGTAGTAGAAAATGATACTGATTATGATTATGCAATATGAAACCTGTGATAAGTCCCCAACAAAATAATAGGTACAGCTTAAATGGTCACGTAGTTTTGTAGGTGGGGCAAAGCTCCAATGAAATGTGGCAATGTCATTCGTTATTGAAATTACATCCCCCGAAAATATTTTATTTGGTTATTACAAAATTATATTTGCAGATGATCAACTAATCAGGAGTATATTTTTATTTAGTACATTTAACATTAGGTAAGATACAATTTGTGGGTAGATGCAAGTGGTAACTTAGCTCATGGCTCAGGTCTGTATTTACCGCCGAAACAGTGAATATCTGACTCCTAACTAGGTAAAAACCTGTACGTAGGAAACCGAGAGTTCATGTTGAGTGGTAGTGTTCTCGTTCTTGTGAGTAGTGTTCTTCACACACACACAAACACACACACACAATATTATATATTATAAATATCACCATTTCCCTTTTCTCTGGTACTTACATATCGATGTAAAAATATTTGATAATGGCAAAGATAAGTTAGTCTCTAAATCTAGTTTATCTTTTCGTTAGAGCGAAGTTGCGTTGTACGGAAGCCTCGGTGCGCGGCCCTCATTACCCCTTAGCGACACCTCAACCTAAATCTCAACCTTATCTAGGTATATTTAATTATCACTGTTTTCGACGGTACCAAAATTGCCAGTAATAATTACGTTTGTGGGCTGTGAACCGCCGCTAACCGCCCCGACCCCCGAACCCGTCATCTCGGCTCATTTGCCACATATTTGGCGTTCCAACTTTGAAATTAAACGGTCAAACTATTTCTGCGCTGGCTGTATGTGTAAGGCCCTTTGTTTAAGACAATGTTGCTATTAAAAATAAAAATGGCCGTTTCCTCGCACGTTATTTTGTCCTAACATAGTAGTGATTCGTGGTGGTACGTTTTCATAGAGTAACTGAAATTAATTAAACATTTGGCTCTTGAAAATGGCGGGAAACGACGGTTGCAAAATTATTTGCTAATTTTCATTTTAGTGTCTACAGTGGTTATTTTGTGTTTAATATTATCACGTTAAAATAATCAGAAAATGTTCGCGAATGACAGTATGGTGAATTTATTAGATAATTTGTGCAAGATCTGAAGTTTCAAGCTTTTATCAAGAGTTCCCGCTACAAGCTCGGGAGTGAACGTGACTGTCGATCTGCTTCGTCCAGAGTGACGACGCTACGGCGACTCCTCTGGAGGAAGAGAAGACTATGCTATTTTGAATATTCTGTAACATGACTGGCAAATGGCAAACTGACGAGTCCATTAGACTAAATAATAATAATGGTAGGTAAGTCATCATCAGCCCGTATCAGTCCACTGCTGGACGTAGGCCTCTCCCAAAGCGCGCCACTCAACCCTACTCTCGGCCCTCTGCATCCAGTCTTTGCCAGCCACCTTGCGAAGGCCATCCCTCCATCTGGTCGGGCGCTACGTTTACCCGTTCGTGGCCTCCATTCGAGAGCTCGTCTACCCCATCGGTTATCGGTTCTACGACAGATGTGACCAGCCCTCTGACGCTTCAGTTTACTGATTCTATGAGCTGTCTTCTTTTGTCTTCTGGTGGATATACTCGTTTCTTATGCGTTTATTAAGTAGGTAAGTATCATACTATAATTGTATGTAGGTACTAATACTATATACATACGCACAATAACATATTTATATGTCTATTATGCCCATAGCAACACGCTCGTCCGTCCACGCCCCGCGTTCGGGCCCTGATGTCCACGCCCCGCGTTCGGGCCCTGATAATTACTCACTTTAGTTATATAACTATATGTTTATATAAAGTCCATGTACGTACATTGAAGTATTATTATAGTAATGATTAATCATGCTTAGTAATTTAATTCAACTTAAGGATCATGAATATGTTAAATATATGAACTTAATTCGTAAAAAGACGTAACGTAGGTATAACTTACGTCTTTTTAGCTTATCAAAGCAGAACAGTAATCCGTAATTCTTGTTCTATTCCGATATCTCTATATTACATTTATTCTTTTTTTATTAATATTATTGAGGCTGCTTTTAAGTAAGGTTTTCTTTTCTAGGTAGTTTTCAAGTACCTATTTTAGATAGTTTTAAATTGGAGTCCACACGTGACCGAAATGCTGGCCTGTATTTCGCCCAAAGGCTCAGCCTAGCGATCCAGAGGGGAAATGCCGCCAGCATTTTGGGCACGTTGCCGGACAACGGGGATCGGTTGAACCATCTGTAATGCTAAGTCATTCAGATAGTTCAACCGACCTATTGTACATATAGTTTGTAGTTTATGTATTTTTAGGTTAGTATTATTAAAATAATTATTTTTAAGATTTTATTGTTGTTTGAATAAAAATTTAGGTTTTAAATATTTTTGAGTAGTTTTTAATATATTTCGTAGGTTTTAGTTTTAATTATACTTGTCTTAGGTTACCCTTTATTAGTTGGTTGCCTGGAATAAATCGTTTTGAGCCAAAATTTGACGTGCTTTTTCAACAGCTGTTTTGTTCTTTAGATGTTTATTAAAATATATTTGATTTGAATATTACGTCGTAATAAATACATAATTATATAATTCACAAATAAACTAAGTGTATCTTGTTTACAAAACAATTCAATACAGTATTAGATAAGAGTAAAGTTACGTAAAGATAACGAATTATTTAGGTACTGATATAAAACTACTGCTAAGATTTTAGACTTTAATTTATACTAAGACGTTTAAATTTACGTCAAAATATAGGTAAGTGTATTTTTTTGTTTGTAAAAAAATAGACTTTCTGATTAAAAAATTGTCTATTAAAATGTAAGAAAGACGTAAAATAATCACTTACCAAATTATTCCTTCTAAAAAATTGGACTTCAAAACTACTAAATGCTACGGAAATACACTGAAAAACAAACCACAATCTGCGCCATTTTTGTTTTTCATAAATAGATCAGTCCTTGACACTCGCGTTATAATTAAAACTTAAACTTTCATTTATTGCTCTATACTTTGGAATAACTTCTTATATTGAAACTTGAGGTTATAATAAACGCGGTTATAAGTGTTTATGCGACGATGGCTGAAGCGAAACTGAACGGCGGACATTTTGAATGAAATAGTGAATGATTGACAGAAATAGTTCGTAGGGTGGTATTTGGTAATGTGCTTGCGCTTGCAGCGCTTTTTGTACGGAAAATGAGTTATTTATTTATTAATAAATTTGGTACAAATTATTAATGCACACCTCGGTGTCAGCTCAGCTGAAACATGCACCTTTTGCCACACCACTTAGCATAACTATATTAGATTATAACTTACTACTAGATATGGCAATAAACATATTTTCTATTCTATTCTATTCCATTATATATAAACGGATATCACTCACTTATATTGTTGAAGTCGGCAATTAGACCGACTCGGACTTTCGATTTCGACGGTCTTTTTCATGGTGAGCGCGCCACGCGTCGCCGGTGACGTTTCGTGCACTAATTGCCGACTTCAACAATATAAGTGAGTGATACCCGTTTATATAGTATAATAATTTGTAATAATGGCTCACTATAGTTTTAATTCTAAAATTTTGGTACAGTCGAAAGAAACTTTTCTACAGTACTAAGTAGTTTCGACAGTAAGTACTATTTTAGAATTTGAATTGCTAATTTTTTGCGGTATAAGTGACTATGCCATTGCTGCGTTGTAGAGTGTATAATATTATGTAGCTATGGTGACTCATTGTGGGCTATTACAGCCCACAATGGGGAGTGCTCGGGGCGCCAGACGGGTCGCGGATGTATATCGCAGTTCCCGTGGCTCGGCAACAATAGCACGAGGTGGAACACCCCAGGAGGTTTAGTCGGTATTCCGCCCCTTCAGGGCGGCGAGCCCGACATAATCAACACGCTTCCCCGGACGTAGTGATACATGGCTACATGTTTTACATGGGTCAACAAAAAAAAAGGTTTGATGACTCATTATTCTTACTATAATACCTATTTTACAAAAGTAAGGATAAGTACTGATTTTCATAGACAAAATGTATTTTTCGTGAGACGTGGCATCACAACTTCGTTGTCATCTAAATGACTAATTTATTAGCCAACGAAGTAAATAGAAATGCTAATTCAATAAAAGTGGGTGTTACTTGTATCCATGGTGATTGATGGATTACACAAGTCTATTATCAGGTTTATTATCATCATTATTCTCAGGCGTGCAGGTTTTATCGCAATATTTTTCCTTCGCCGTTTGAGAGTATAAGGTAAAAGTATATAGGTAAGTTTCAAGAACTCATTGGTTTGGTACATACGCCTCGTATCGTAAGTCCATTACTATTTTTTTTTTTGGTAACCTATATATTGTCCCACTGCTGGGCAAAGGTCTCCCCCCTCCTCTTCCATCCATCCCTGTCCTGAGCCTCTTCCAGCCACCCATCCCTGTATCTAACGATATCGTCTCTCCACCTACGCCGAGGTCTGCCCCGACGCCGGCGACCGTTCGGGGCTACTACTTATAAATATATATAATCTAACATGCTATTTTCATGTCATTTTATATTTAGCTTATATTAATAAATAAATGGAACCCAATGCCAACAAAAAATATTAAAAAAGTCATAAAATTCCAGCGCTATAACCGCTGTTAGATCACTAATCGTTCAGCGCGCAATGGGCTCGCGGTAAATCGACCAATCACGTTCGTCGAACCGAATTGCTCGCTTCGATTCTATGTGTGTAATAAGGTCAGTGGTTCTCAAAGTTTATTGGATTTCCTAATGCTTATTCGCGCTAGTGTGAATATCGGGATTTTAATAGCCAATGTGACAGTGTGTGAAGTTTGGTCAGTCCTGTTACCTATACTATATTGATAAATAAGTATATGTTTATTTTTATTTTATTTTAAAACGTTAAAGAATTTTACAAATTAATTGTTTTCTTAATAATGTAATTTTGAGGTTAGGGGTAAATAACTAATTTGTGCAATTCAATACGTGGTTTCATTATCTTCATACGCCGTTTACTCGCAATTCTATATAAATTTAAAATGGTGCTATGAAAGCACAAATCTTTTTTTATGTGTTTATTTCAAAAAGGTGCAATATAAAATAAAAATAACCATTCAATATTTAAAAAACCTAATCAGAACTATTTAAAAAAAATTAGTTGTAGGAAGAGTACCCAAGACACTGGCAGCGTTACCTCGCTGGATCGCGATGCTAATCCGTTGCACGAGGTAGCTGCCAGCTCCTGGGTCACCAGTTTTTTTATTATATTGCCAAAAATGTAATATATTTATTTATTTATTTATAAAAACAAACTATTATATATTTACATTAAAGAATTTAAAAAAGGGTATAAAAAGTGAAAAAATATATAAAAATAAAAAATAATAATATGTTATTATTATATAATAATATGTATACCAACCTATTTAAAAGGATTTCAAAGACTAGCAAGCCAAAATAATTCGGCGATATCTTTCCGGAATCATATATGTTACATAAAATTCACGAAATAATTCCTTAAACATGAAAAATATGTCACTTATGCCCTTTGTGAGGTTTCTGACGTAAACAGATATTCCAAGACTGTTCAAAGAAAATTTCGGATAAAAACTTTTATAATAATGCTTCTTTCATATTATTCCGTTAAAAGGAAGGAGCTTCTGTTTTGAAATATTAAGTTGTTTAAGATAAACATATACATTTTGTTTAATATTCGACGATCTCCTACTTACATCAGGTACAGTCGAAGACAGAGATAAGTATACAGAAGCCTTACTCAATATAATATACTCAATATATATACTCAATATCTTATGTTACAATGCTCTTTATGGACCTTGTTTAGGCACATCAATATAAGAGAGAGACGACATTTTTTGTTCAAATATAATGTAAGAAAAGAGTAAGAAATCGAAGCGAATTATTCATTGTCTTTGTTATCATTTTCTATTACTCTCGCAACTCCTACTGATTATTATTATGCAATATGAAACCTGTAATAAATCCACAACAAAATTATATATGAGCTTCAATGGTCACGTAGGTGAGCAAAGGTGGGGCAAAGCTCCATTGAAATGTGGCAATGTCATTTATATACTTTTTTTTTGATGTTCACTATGTACCGCCCGCCAGACGGCATACAAAATTATACCTTCACACACGAATAACTTTTTATTTATTTGCAATGGGAAATAACTGACATAGTGCTGCACCCATTCCATCGAGTTACGCGTCAGTGTTAGCTAACAAAGTTTTTATGTCCGTCGCGATGGAAACATTTAAGTGTCTTTCAATGTCAGTGGTGACTCCGCTACAGATCTTTTTTTCCTCTTCTACTATAAGTATTGGTCCTTACTTTACGTGGTTAATTTTTTGGTTTTAAAGCCGTTGGACGATCTATGGAAAGAGATTTTATTTTTTTAATTTAATGCATCCGAAACTTTTTCCTTTACCAATGGTACATTAAAGAATAACTATATTTTATAGAAGGGAAGATATTATCTAGATATTAGCTAGTCTGGAGGCCATGCACGGGACATCGCAGCGTGGGAAGGCCGCCGCTGGACGTACAGAGCTACAGTCTGGAGGTCACGCACGGGGCATCGCAGCGTGCGAAGACCGTCGCTGGACGTACAGAGCTACAGTCTGGAGGCCACGCACGGGACATCGCAGCGTGGGAAGACCGTCGCTGGACGTACAGAGCTACAGTCTGGAGGCGACGCACGGGACATCGTAGCGTGGGAAGACCACCGATGCGATGGTTTAATGACGTAACTCGCACATGTGGGAAGAAGAAGATTGCGAGAAGGTCTACGTTCAGCAGTGGACGGATACAGGCTGACGACGACGATGACATTGAGTGTGAAAACTTTCAAACTTGTTAGAGGCAACTTACCCACCAATTACGAACGTTATAACATTTTACGTACTCGCTAGCGAGAACTTACTTAGCTAATGGTAATGCTATAAACAATTACTTCGCTTTCTAAGCTAAGTAGCATGTCTTCGACTTTAAACACAGTGACTGCATACATTACTCCTTATTAGAACATCGCCAGGCATCACGTCAACACATTTGCCGGGAGACAAAGCGGCGCGTTAAAAGATCATATCCATTGTGTGTGGATGTAGGGCGGGGAGGCTGCGGATATGTGGCTGAAGCGGTAGCGTTTTGCTGAATGAATTCTTAAGGGGATTGAGTCCGAGACTAACACCATCGGCTAGATTACGTATGCTCGACCTACGTCACTTCAGCTACGAGAGGGAGAAGATCGTGATGCAGAGAGAGTTTATTATTTGGATCGACCGAACCTTGTTAGGTTCCGCTAGAACGACATATCTTCACATCCATAGTAAACTTGCAAATGTGCCTATTTTAAATAAAAGTGTCCAAAAGTAGTATTATATTGTACGGTTACAGAGTTAGTCCGTATCTCAATTTATTATGCATGAGCATTCATAATGTAACTTGACGTCTATTAAGCTCTCTTGTAAAATTGCTATTTTAAAAATTCGCAACTTTGCCATCGATGTGATAACGATTTTATGTACCGCATGAAGGATCATGTTTAGATTGTTAATAATAAGAATTATGTAATTAAGTACATACCTAGTTATTAAGTAATTTAATTGTTATTACTTTAAAAAGATGCTGAAAGCATTTGCCACTTTTTCTCCTCAGCGTTGGCACCTTTTCCTTTCAAAGTGGTGTAAATTAATTACTTACTTAAATTTTACACGTTTTGTAGTTTTGGTTTAGATAGTTTAGATTTAATTTGTATTTATTTGTAAATTATATACTTCATTACTTAAATGTAAATTCAAAGAAATTGACATGTAAATATATACAGTCGAAGACAGAGATGAGTATACAGGGGGCCTCAATAAGGTTGAGATTGTCTCAAAAGTTACTGGACCTAATTTAATTCTTCTTCTACAGTTACATAATTTTAACTTTTATCTATAAACAATGAATTTTTTTTGCAACAGGTCAAATATTGAGAAAATCTCAACCTTAGAAACTCTCCTGTACACCTTTCTCTGTGTTCCACAGTACACAACGTAATTCCTCGCATTATAGAGGTTATGATAACCTTTTTCATGGCTCAATATTGGAATGTTTGACGAGCGACATCTACCCGCTAATCGCTCCCGCTTCCGCCCGCAACATGTCCCCACCACGCCCACAGTGATTCTGCCCAAGAGCGTAATTACAGACGCGCCTTTCCCGCCGACAGCATATTTGCATTACTCCGCTGAAACCCACTCCGCACTAACGGGGAACTGAAAAATATAATTTTCAGTGTTTTTGATTTCATTAAGAGCCCTTAACTGAGTTTACGTGGTTTTAAATTATTACTGCGGTTTTCGTATAAAATCTGACAAAGGAATTTGCGTGGATTTTTTTGAAGAGATTTGTAGCTGAATTTCGTTTCGGATTTCTTGTTATTTTTTTCAGTGTAAAATTTAATTGCAGATTATTTTATTATTGAAAGAACAAAATGTATTATATATATCGCCATTTTCCCACGACTGATTTGATTGTTATACCTAATAATTTCTTTTTTTTTGTACATTTGTAGGTTGTTAGTTTAAATAGTTTAGTTTTAATTTTTTTTTCAACATATAAGGCTTATGACTGTAGTTCTTTACCTATTTAGGTATTTAAAAAAAATAACAGCTATACCTACTAGTACGGTGGAACACAGAGAAAGGTGTACAGAAGAGTTTTTAAGGTTGGGATTTTCTCAAAAACTACTTGATTTATTGCAAAAATTCTTTCACTGTTTGATAGATAAAAGTTAAAACTACGTAACTGTAAAAGAATTACTAAATTCGGTCCAGTAGTTTTTGAGAAAATCTCAACCTTATTGAAGCCCCCTGTATACTTATCTCTGTCTTCGACTGACACACGAAGACAAAGATAAGTATCCAGGGGGCCTCAATAAGGTTGAGATTTTCTCAAAAGCTACTGGAACGAAATGTAATTGCAATCAAAATGTAGGGATAATAAATACGAGAGCTTGTTTTAAAAAAATCTGATTTTTGTTGGCGTATTTTATTTCCCTGGCAAAATTCATTCAAAATTCATAAAAATACGAAAAAGGAGGTACTGCGCCGTGCTTTTCACCCGCTGCTGCATCTTCTGTCTTTTGACAACCATATAGCTCCTTAACAATTCTTTTAGAATTTTATTTTTTTAGGAATTCATTTTTAAATTTTTAATATCATTTTTTGTTTGTTTATGTAAATATGTTATTGATTTGTTCTTAATAAAAAAAATAACCCCACAATTCTTTACAATTACATAGTTTTCACTTTTATCTATTTAACAGTGAAATAATTTTTACAATCGGTCAAGTAGTTTTTGAGAAAATGTCAACCTTAAAAACTCTCCTGTACACCTTTCTTTGTCTTCGACAGTACATATTTATTTAATGTGTTCTAAAAGTATTTTTTTGCCACTCGTTTCTCATTAGCGTTGGCCTTTTCCTTACAAAATGATGTAGATTTAAAAAAAATAATGTTGACGGGAAAAATACACAGAATATAAGTAATTAAATTGATAAAACGGGAATTACCGTGTTAAACATTTATTATTGATGTCTCGATATTTCGACAGCATTGCAGCCTTCATGGTCACGGTCTATCTAGTTTATCTAATTAATATGTATATAAACCGTGAAAGATTAAAAAGGAATATAAGTAAGCCCGGACTGTCACAGAATGGGTGGCATCGGACGGTCGCCGGCGTCGGGGCAGACCTCGGCGTAGGAGAGACGATATCGTTAGACACAGGAATGGGTGGCTGGAAGAGGCTCAGGACAGGGATGAATGGAAGAGGAGGGGGGAGACCTTTGCCCAGCAGTGGGACAATATATAGGTTAACAAAAAAAAAAGTAAGTTTATTATATAAGTCGGATTCGCAAATGTAGGTCGAAATTTTTCAACAGCCGATCGAGGCCTGCATTTCGACGGATCAAATCAACATTTTAACACCCCTGATAAGGACTACCACAAACATTTTACAACACCCTATAACATAGTAACATGACCTTATCTGAACACCATGAAAATCCCATAAGCACGGTACACAAAAAGGGTTTATACAGGATGTTATATTATGTAGACGTAACAAATTTCAGGGTAATATGGCAGGTAAGGGAATTTCATTAGCCAAGTCCGAGGGATCTAAGCCCGCGTTAATCTAAGGTTATAAACACTCTGTATATTAAAAATTTAACTTTTTTGATGGTAAAATATGACGGCAATTAATGGTTTTAATTTTATATTGTTTATAATGAATGAGCTTGGGGATTTGAGGCGGGGTTTTGTTTTTAAATCCTTTTAAAAGGCACCACAATCTTTAAAAAATCTATTCTTATCTATCTATACATATAATAAGACTGTAAAAAAGTTGTGTCTGTACATTGGATATTTTTTGAAAAGAATAATTGTAATGTGTATTTGTAACGTGATTCAATGTAGGTAAGTTGTAGTTCACATAATTGCGAGAAACGGCCGTTTCTGGCACATTTGTGAACTACAACTTACCTACATTGAATCACGTTACAAATAAGCATTTAAAAAATAATATTTATAGCAATAAACAATGTGAACGTAGCTTTTTTAATAAAATTGATTATATTGGAAGATATGATTTTTTTAAGATTGGCGGCGCTAGTTGGCTCATGTCAGCGCCCCGAAATTGAAAAACGTTTTTATTATAGAGCCAAGGGACAAATATGTTTTTTCTCTGTTGGCCACACCTAACTCTCTTTTTGTGTGCTGGTCACACAGTGGATCCTTTTAGAATCTCTCGCCCACTAGGGATGAATGTCGAGTTCATACAAACTTTAGTTTCCATACATCCCGAAGTTAATACTATATTATTTACGTAGAATCGCTCCCTTGGGCGTCATTCACGAACTACGTATTTAAATATTAAATACCTTGTAACAATGTAGGTATTGTCAAGCTCAGATACAGACGGCCTCATAAGGGTTGAGATTTTCACTAACAATTTAATTTTTTTTTTTTTTTTAATACGACAAATTTTATTAAAAAAAGCTATTTACAAAATAATTTTTATTATTATTCTCTCTATTTATTTTAACTCTTTTTTAATAGTTTCAGTTTCAGTTTATTCATCCTTAACAATAAATACATTGTGTTGGACATCAGATTATTAAATACAATTATCATCAAATTAAAGTCAAGCCTTATAGTTAGAATTAAATTATACAATACAAAACAATGGAAATAACTTAGTCACGTGATCGTAATGATAGTAATATATATTAGAAAAACAATTGTCTATTAATTTATTCAGTCAAATCCAAAAATTTTACAACAAATTATTTACAAATTCACCGACCGAATAAAAACACCTTTCCAACAAGAAGGTCTTCAGTGTATTTTTAAATACTTTACAGTCAGTAACCGCTTTGAGATGTATGGGAAGGGCATTGAACATGCTAACATTCTGGTAACGAACACTATGTATATATATTTCTACATTTCAATATCAAAAACAAATAGAAAAATATATAAATATAAAAAATAGCCACCCTTAGCCATCACCAATAGCCAGACTCTCACATTAAAGAATGGCATCTACCTAACTAATAATTTAATTGTCCTAGTTCTAAGCAAAATGTTATTTTTTATTGTGAGATGAAATAAAGATTTATTATTATTATTCTCTTTATTTAATTTATCTCTTATTTAATATATTTATTATTTATACATTTCAATATCAAAAACAAATAGAAAAATATATAAATATAAAATATAGATTTTCGGTGGGCATGGCGTGGCCTGTGGTGGCTCAGTTGGTAAAAGCGTGTCACGGAATGACAAGTCGCAGGTTCAAGTCCTGCTCACGGCAAGAAATTTTTCATCATGTTTAAAAGATTACTATTCTTATACAATGTATAATGTAGAGATTGATAATGACGTAAGTTTGGGAGCCTCTGTCTGCAACTTACAGTCAATTTGGTTGTTTATTGGGGTGAGTATGTATGTGTGACTTTTAGATAATAATGGTTGTCTGTGATAGAGACGGAGGACGTTCGAATTTAATTATGTTTGTTATGTATTACATATTTAGATAGATATACTTGGTGTCCTTGACTTCATTCGACAAATTGAAATTGGGAGTTGTACTCTATCTTTTCTTTTCTCGTGTGGTTTAGTGACCAAACCTATTTGTCAAAGTTATTCATGCAGGCCTCTGCCGTGGCCTAACGACTGCTGTCAAGCGACAACAACCGGGACCAACTGCTTGCCGTGCGCCCCGAGGCATGAAGGGGCTCAGATGAAAGTGTCACTAACGAAGTTGCTTAACTTGTACGATCGTTTTCAACGTGTACTAGCAACTGGACTACGAACCCCTTGTATCATAAGCTGTACTCATGATAAATATTAAATTGGTAGGGTTTTTTTGTAAATCAAAATTGCTTAAAAAAATACTACGTGTTTCTAAGTATGTGACGGTACGTCAATATGTACCGTTATGTCAAATGACAATGCCAGATTCTGCCCCATCAACCGCTATTTGTACAAGATAACGAATAAATGTAAAAATATCTCCGATTTTTATTAAAATTATTGGTTTAAAATAAAGTTTTGTACAAGTTGCGATTCGAAAAAAACAGCTTAATTAAAAATTCAGAAAATAGTAAGAAATCGAAGCGATTTATTCATTGTTTTTGTTATTCTTCTATAGGAGTTGCGAGAGTAGTAGAAAATGATACAGATTATGATTATGCAATATGAAACCTGTAATAAGTCCCCAACAAAATGATAGGTACAGTTTTAATGGTCACGTAGTTTTGTAGGTGTGACAAAGCTCCATTGAAAAGTGGCAATGTCTTTTCTGTGAAAGAAGTCATTGCAAAAAATTAAAACTACCTTAAAATATAAAAATTAAAAACTCCAAAGCACAGTAACGACTAACGATGAACATCAAATTAGAAAAAAAAATTATTATTGAATGTACTGTGACGGGCGGCCCTCCTGTTACAGGTCTATGGGGTAAAGCCCGTCACAGACTTAGCTATAATATATATTAATATTTTTATAGCTAGACATTACTATACATTTTCTACACTAATTTTCGAGTGACCGCACACTCAGCTATAATATATATTTCTGTGACGTCACCAAGCTATACCGTAATACGTTAACACGTTCGTGGACAGTAGAAATTACGAAATGACAGTGAAAATTCTCAACTACTGTCATAACCGTGGGGGATTCTAAGTATGTGCGTGTCAAGACCGACAAAAATGTACCTACAACCTTTATTTTGACAGTACACATACCTATTTTCTACACAGAATGACAGTGGGACCGCTCCACAAAGAAAACCGCCTACGAACGCCGCGGGAGATGCCGTTGTGTCTTTTTAAATGCATCAAAATACTACGTCATACGCCGTACTGTCATTTTCCGAATACTCAAAGTACAGCATATGCCGCCACTGTCCATGAACGTTAATATATATTATAGCTAAGTCTGTGACGGGCTTGAGTCTGTATTTCTAGGCACTGTCACATAATTATCATTATTCATTATCCACTGCTATCGTCACATTACCACGCACAAAGTTATAATCAGCGTTACTTATATATATTATTTTAGAGACCGCTTGTCTGTCCGCACGTCCGGTCGTCACCCCCCCCCCCCTCCCCCGGGGAGGGGGAGGGGGGGGGGCACGCTGTTATCACGCCTGTTTCCGTACCCTCATAACTGTTACCGAAATACAAAACTCCGCATTTTGTGAACAGATATTTGAATATAGCTGTGTACTTTTACAATGTTGGTACCTACGGTGGAACGCAGAGAAAGGTGTACAGGAGAGTTTTTGGTACCTACGGTGGAACACAGAGAAAGGTGTACAGGAGAGTTTTTGGTACCTACGGTGGAACACAGAGAAAGGTGTACAGGAGAGTTTTTGGTACCTACGGTGGAACACAGAGAAAGGTGTACAGGAGAGTTTTTGGTACCTACGGTGGAACACAGAGAAAGATGAGTTACAGGAGAGTTTTTAGGGTTGAGATTTTCTCACAAACTACATGACGTATTGCAAAAATTCTTTCACTGATTGATAGATAAAAGTGAAAACTATTTACCTAACTACTACAACTTGCGGTTGATGGTGGGGCAGAATCTGGCATTGTCATTTGACCTAACGGTAATTAATATCATTTCTAAGGATGTGACGTACCTACTTAGTTATTTTTTTGCAATTTTGATTTACTTAAAAACCGAACCAATTTAATATTTATCATGAGTACAACCCCCAGTTTCAATTTATAGAATGAATTCAAGGACACCCTGTAGGTATATTGATTTTTTTGTTAAGTAAAGTAATAATGGGTTCTCTTGAAAATGGCAGGAAACGACGGTTGCGAAATTATTTGATATTTTTCCTTTTAATGTCTACAGGGACTATTTTGTGTTTAATATCACGTTAAATTAATCAGAAAATGTTCGCGAGTGACAGTACGGTGAAGTTATTGGATTATTTATGCAAGATCTGAAGTTTCAAGCTATTATCAAGAGTTCCCGCTACAAGCTCGGGAGTGAACGTGACTGTCGAGCTGCTTCGTCCAGAGTGATGACGCTACGGCGTCTCCTCTGGATGAAGACATGAAGACGCGGCTACCCAGGGTGAAGACGCTACTGCGACTCCCCTGGAGGAGGATAGAAGACTATTGAATGTATTGAATTTTCTGTAACATGACATTGGCAAATGACGAACAGTCGAGTCCATTAATAAAAAAAGTAATAATGGTGAAGTGTCACCAAAATTGCAACCTGTATGCTTACTAAATTACCAATAGGTATGTAGTTAAAGGTACTTACAACAGTTGTGGCAAATAACCTCCTCCTTTTTTTGGAAGTCGGTTAAAAAAAGGTACGATTCTGTACAGTGTAGGTACATAATATAAAAATCCTATAAATAAGGTAGTATGTAAAAACCACATTAAATTAAACAAACATATTTTTTTTAAACCCGGATATTTTCGCAAGCCGGGCAAACCGGGAAAAACTCACCAATCCGGATAATCTGGTCGTGTGGTCAGTGCCTGTGAACAGAAAGGGGGAGGTTAGTGCGGAACTAGGGTGACCAACATTTTATGTATTATTGTGGAAATAATGACACTTGCAATTTTAGTATTTTTAACAGAGATAAAGATAATTTTCAAACTAGATAACAAAGTAACATGACACCCATCAGACCTATTGAGGTGGCTCACATCTCTTAATCGACTAGAAAAAAGTTGTTGATCTTTAACCGGTGAAGATAATTTTTAAACTAGATAACACACGAGACTAGCATAGTCCAAAAAAGGCCTCCACACCATAGGGCCAACGATATATAACGCACTCTCGACTGACATTAAGAACGCACCGAGTGAGGCGGTGTTTCTGAAAAAGCTGCGGGCTTTCCTTGTGGATGCTGCGTACTATTCAGTTGACGAGTTTCTAAAACAGGCATAAATATTTTGTCACTGATACGCGTCTGGGCGCTTCACGATTATAGACAGTAGGTACCTAAATGTTAGAATTCCTAAAATTGTAAAATAATAATAACATAATAATAAAATAATTTATAATAATTGTAAATTAATTAAACTAAATATTATTGTTCAAGTATTGAAATTGTTAATTATAAAGACAATCTGTATGGTTTAATATTTTATTTTATTTTATTTATTTTATTTATATCACCTATTTTGTTAAGAAAATGACTTGTAAATTTTTATTTATTAATAAATTACTGAACTGATTAAGTATCAATGGCTAAGAATGACACAATCGATGAAATCACCTTTCAAACAAGCAAAACTACATTAAAATTCGTTCAACCATTAAACTTAAACACCCATATTTTTGCGTCGATGGTTAAAAACAGCACTAACATTTAATTTTATGCATTTTTAATTGCCCAAAGCGAGAAATGTCAACGAACGAAACAGCTTAGAGTAGAGATTTAAAAAACAAAAATAAAAAAAAGTTGGGGCAAAAATCCTTTGTGCCTAATTACGGTCCTGTCCTAACAATTGCAGAATACATAGACAACGTCACACAGGCTGGTAGGGTAACAACGTTAGAAGATAAAATATATTCCTAAAGGTATTCGTAGTTAATCAAAACCACACCCTGTATTTTACATATTAAATATTTATGCTGTTAGAGATAAACCAGGTTTAACCTCAGTTTTTCCCTTAAACAAAGTTTTGTCACTTTCACACTTCTTTGAAAAACATGTCGTTAGAAAAGGAACGATAGCTTTAAACCGTGGAATAACGTTAGGTAATTTTTATGGCTAATAGGTTAAAAGTTATTGCAATTTTAACCAATTTCTACTGTAATGCTAAGTCATTCAGATAGTTCAACCGACCTATTGTACATATATATTTTATTAGGTTCATATTATAATAGTTATTTCTAATTTTTATTATCGCATTATATATTAATTGTACGTGTAGTTAAGACTATTTAACATTCCAATACTTCTAAGAACTTCATTAAATTTCTACTTATAAAATATTTTATAATATTGCTTTTAATATTACTTTAAATGACGATAAACTTATCAAAGCGTATTTCGTAAAATAAGATGTACCTAACGAAAATACAGGGTGTATTTGAATCTGATATTCAATATTAGTAGTATATGTACCTATAACTTTATTCTTTTACGACAGCTTTTACTTTACGACTTTTCTAATTTCGCCAATGTATCTATCTAATCTAAAATTCAGGACATATCCCAAAAAATCCCAATAAAGTGGTAACCCTTGTTGCGGTCGGTCAGATCCGGTAATAACCGCTTATAACCGCTGCAAACCAGCTCGCACCGGTTCTCAACGGCGCTTTGATGTCCGCAATATAAGTATATTTTGAGTATTTCAAACTGTAAGTAGCCCTTGATAAGGACTGTGGTTTATGAAAGGATTATTTTGACTTGCTATTGTTTCAAGATAATGAAGGCTTATTTGGATGTTATTTATTATTGAATAATTTTAGATTTTTATATACGATCTTAATTTTATATTGGTAGCGATTCTGAATTGTATAATTTATGTAAGTATCATTAATTGAAGAATGCACTAAAAAAGGGTTTTAAAATATTGTCACAATATTTTAAAACTTATACTGTAAAATAGATAGCAGCTAGTTTTGATGACACTAAATACAGTTGAGGTATAAAAACCAGCCAAGTACGAGTCGGACTCGCGCTCTCTAACGAAAAGATAAACTAGATTTTGAGACTAACTTAACTTTGCCCTTATCAAAATATTGTAATAACAAAAATTTATCCATATTGTAATAACAAACAAAAAATATTTTTGGAGGGATGTAATGTAGGTAATTTACATTTTTCGGATATTTTCCTTAACTTAGGCTGTAAGACCAGCTTCTTACCAAATTTCATGATTCTAGGTCAACGAGGAGTACCCTATAGGTTTTGAGTTTTTTTGGGGTTTCGTACAAATATGTACAAACGACCATATTAACGTAGTAGGCGCAATAGCATTCTCTATTCATTGAATTTAAAAATAATTAATACTTAGTATCATCATCATCAGCCTGTATCAATCAGCCCACTGCTGGACACAGGCCTCCCAAGGCGCAACACTCAACCCGGCTCTCGGCATTTTAAATCCACTCCACCCTATGTTTCCCCGTTCGTGGTCACCATTCGATAACTTCTCTACCCCATCGGTTCTACGATTAGTGACCAGCTCACTGCCACTTCAGCTAGCTTCAAATTACAAAATTAAATACGAAATCGACGACTACTACTTTGTTTCTTTTTTCATTTTCTCAACAAGCACCCTCCAACCAGTCCGAACCAGTTCAAACTGCCTCCAACCGGTTCAAACTCGTAACGAGTCAGCGGGAAGGGTTATTAAAATTGATTTCACCTAAAAATCTGTCGCCAATTAGAAGTTTGCGCCATTGGAAAAGTTTGCTCAATTAAAGCTTGGTCTGAATGAGTTAAGTTTAGGTTTCCAGTCAATTTGTTGGGATTTTGTGGGTAGGAATCTACGGAGGGTAGGTAGATACGATTTCCATACCACCCTTGTTGCGCTAATGAGGGTTATTGAATTATTTCAGACCTGTTTTGGTAGTTGGTATGCCAATATAAAGGTGTATGTAACTTAAAGGGTATATATGAATCAGAATCAGAATCTTTATTTGTAGATTTGGGTAATTGTTTACATACAACGGTGTTAAGAATGACAAAAAAATGTAGCACCAAATCCTGCCTGTCGGCGTACAAATGTTTATAATATGTAGGTACAATTATTACAATATAGAGATTATTCACACAACATTATAGGTATTATTTAGAAATTAAATTATTTATATATAAGTACAAAATATAATTTACAAAGTCAAAATTAAAATATGTCAAAATTAGAGAATAAGCCGTCATAAATTAAAATAATATAATCAGTGGAAGCAAAAAACCAAAAATATGAAAGGGTGTCCTTGAATTCATCCGATAAATTGAAACTGGGGGTTGTACTCATGATAAATATTGAATTGGTAAGGTTTTTTAGTAAATCAAAACTGCAAAAAAATTTAACTAAGTACGTCACAAGTCACACAATGACCTTAGAAATGACCATTAGGTCAAATTCCAGTGAAAGAAATCGTTGCAAAAAATTTGAAATAACTTAAAATGTAAAAACTCCAATGCAGAGTAGCGATGCACTAATATTTTTTTGATAGTTGAATTTATTGTAAATATTTATTTTTTATTTTTCCCCAAATTGTCTAATGTTTATCGTACAATTATTTATTTACAATAATGACAAGCATACAATTGTGAAATATATTACATATACAAGTTTGAAAACCACTTGCTTCAAAAATCCAACCACTTTTCGGCTCTGTGGAAAGGCTTAGTTAATTTCGTCACGCTGCTAACCGGGGGCGTAGCTCAGATGGTAGAGCGCTCGCTTAGCATGCGAGAGGTACCGGGATCGATACCCGGCGCCTCCAAGATTTCTTTTGCATTTTTATAGGAATTTTAATATTTTTTATTTGTTTTTAAAATTTATTTAACCTAAATTAGCACCTAACGTAGGTATTTTTGCTAATTTATTAATTAATTACAAAGTATTATTAAGTAGTACATTTAATACCTACTTAATATTACAATAGTTTGTAGATATTTAACACAAAATAAATGAAAAATGAATAAATTATAAATTACCTACCTATGTAAGCAAATAAATAAGTACGCAAGAGATACCACCTACCCAGATTATTTATAATTCACAGTCATTTATTATATCTAATTTCTTCTTTCTATATCATCGGTTTAATCCAACAATAAAAGTAACCCCAGTTCTCGAATATAAAATTCAAATACACAAACCAAATTCTAAAAATATTATTTTACACAGATACAATACAAAAACCACTGGAATGGATATAATTTCAAACCGCGCTTCTATCTTGGCGTGCATTTCTATTATATTCCAGATGCGCTCAAGCGTATGAGCCGATAATCCTACAGAAGAGAAATTGTGAAGAATTTATCAAGAAACAAGTAGGGTTTACTTTGCATTGTTGTAGTACCGCTATTTGGTACTAGGTGTCGCTACAAGACATGGGTATAAAATGTTATTTAGCCAGGTAGTACAGAGCCAACTGGAGCACTCCAATCTTTATGGTGGCACTTCACTTGGCTATTCGTATTTGCGTATTTGTCATAATTGCCATGTGTGGTTGGTGTTTGATACGCTGCTGGGTGTTGTGCTGGTTGGTGTGGGCGTTCAGCGGTAACTCATATACGGCCGTTTTTCGCAATTATGCTAACTACAACTTATCGAAATTAAATCACGTTATAAATAAGCATTTAAAAAATAGTATTTATCGTAATAAACATTTTGTAAATAGCTTTTTTAATAAAATTAATTAAATTGGAAAATATTATTTTTTTCATGACTGGCGGCGCTAGTTGGCTCATATCAGGCCCTTAATCAATAAAATACGGTATATTAATAAAATCGATGTAATAATGGAAGAAACAAAAGAAGAATACTAATAGAAGACAGTAGAATAAAAAAATAATAGAAGACAGTAGAATAAAGAAGTAAACAGTGGAACCAAAAAGATAGATACAAAAGAGATTTTATGTTGCAAACAGTTTTGCTTGACAAAATATTCGTCTTATTTGTATGTACGTCAAGTATTTTTGACAAATACGACAAACGTCCAATAGCGAATACGAATAGCCAAGTGAAGTGCCACCACGAGAAAATCATGTCTGCTATTATCATGAAAAAAAAAAAATATTTATCGTAACAGAGATTTGGTAAGTAGCTATTATAAAAAAATTGATAATGTATAAAACAAGCTAAGGGTTCGCAGAAATGCCGAAATACAGTCGCGTTGTAAATGTGCATTTAAAAAATAGATTTATCGTAATACTTACATTTTTGGTATGTAGCTTTTCTAATGAAAGTTAGTCTTGTAGAATGTTTTTTTAAAGATTGGGTGCTCTAGCTAACTGGGTATTAAAATTTAAGTTGCATTCACTATCAAAGACAACATCATAATATATATCATAATCTTCTAGCCATCACCGGGCGATATTGCTAAGGTGTCATGAAAATTAAGCAAGAAATGTCAAAAACAGGGCAGTAAATCTATTTTGAATGCTCTTTTGGAGTGGATTCAGAATATAACAAAATGCTGACAATATTGGCGTGAATATTGAAAAACACCGTTCGTGAAAACTATGGCGTCAAAACGGGGTTTTCATTATTGTGAATCACACCTATTCGTAAAGAAATTGAAAAATGTTCAATCACCCATTCTGAAGGAACCTTAAAAGTCTTTTATTATCAAAACCAATCTAAAATAAAACAAAATGGCGCGCGGTCACGGTAGATTACCCTCACTCAGCGATTGACAGCCGATATCGGGGTTTGGGCGGGAAATCTGACGCCTGACGGCTGTATACGTCATTAGTGGCATATGGCGCGAGTTTGCGTTGCCTTTTTACGGTTGCCCAAAGAGTTCACAGTATGTTTTGTTTGTTTTAGCTAGTATTATGCGAAATAAATTGAGTTACGAACTCTCCTAGAATTTAGAAGTTGATTACCGAACTAGGATTGTATTGAGCGAGTTCTAGTTATATTAAAAGTTTAAAACGAATTAATTTTGTATAAATAAATGTTGTTTGCCGCCGGTACCGCATGAAGGATTTTTTTTATTTATTCTATAATTGTTTAGGGATATTTGTACACATAAAGTGGCGATGGCAATCCCATCGTACCTATTCTAAATTAACCTCTCTACTTAAATTTTATAAAAGATCGAGAACAGCATTTTAGCTGGGCCTGAAGTTATCTCCATAAAAGGATTATAGCCGTGAAGGATAAAGTGTAGATTACTAACAAATAGTTATTAATAATTGTGTTATAATTATTTTAAAAGATGTGCTGCAGAGAGTATTTTGCCACCTTTACTCCTCAGCGTTGGCACTGCTGCGAAAAATGGCTCATACAAATTGATCAGCTGATCGGTACAAAATGTATGAAAAATCGTGAAACAATAGTTCAATACCGTTTAGAATCCGACTTATACTATATCTGTTGAGTGTTATTGTATAAGTCGTAATATAATAATCACTTAAAACGTCAACTATTCGCTGTATAACCATTCTAAATAACTATAAGCTAGCCTAAAAGCCAAAGCCAAAAGATTTTTGATACCAAAACTAACCACAAATCCCTACAATGAAGCAGCGAAAACTTTAATCTACAGTCCCCACCAACCAAAGTTTCCCAAACTGTAGCGTCTCCGAAATTTTGGCATAAATTTCGCAACTTCCGCCCGCTTAGAGCAAAACTGTTCGAAACTATGCGACTATCGTGGGATGCCAAAATAGTTCGCCGCAGAATTTGTGTGCAGCGCCATCTATCGCGGAATAGCGGAGATGATTTTCGTGGAGTTTGATTTGTGGAGTGCATTGTTACCTAGAATATTATGTGTGGAATTAAATTTTGTTTTGATTATTGCAATTATTATAAGAATTTGCTCCCCTCTTTTATTATATCAATATTAATTGAGATTAAAACAATTTTATAAAGGTAATTGTATAAAGATCGCACAATTTATTTTTAATAATAAGTAAATCTATACGTCTATCTATACATATAATAAGACTGTAAAAAAGTTGTGTCTGTACATTGGATATTTTTTGAAAAGAATAATTGTAATGTGTTTTAGGATCGATACTGATGCCAAAACACTAATTTTTAGAATTTTAGTCTGTTTGTCTGTGACTTTGTGCAAGTACCACGCCATAACTACTGAAGGGATTTTGACGGGAGTTTCACAAGGAGATAGCTGAAATATCCGTACAGCTCATAGGCTATAAGCCATGGCGGCATGTGATGTGGAAAAGGATCCAGAGAGGAAGATCTGCCTCCTGATCTCCGCCATCCTCCTCCTCTACGCAAACGAAGTTGCGGGGTACAGCTAGTAAATAATAAGTAAGTAATTGAACGTGCAATAAACATATATACATCGTAAGTATGTAAATTACCTACCTATGTAAGTAATTAAGTAAGTACGCAAGTTAGCAGGTAGGTAGGTACCAGGCATTTTTTGCAAATAAGTATTGCCACATACAGGTTAGATACAGGGATGGGTGGCTGGAAGAGGAGGGGGGAGACCTTTGCCCAGCAGTGGGACAATTATAAATTGTCCCACTGCTGGGCAAAGGGCAAAGGTTGACAAAAAAAAATTATTTCCCTGGAATTTGACCTAATGGTCATTTCTAAGGTCATTGTGTGACTTGTGACGTACTTAGTTAATTTTTTACAGTTATGATTTACTAAAAAATCTTACCAATTTTATTATTTATCATAAGTACCACCCCCAGTTTCAATTTGTCGAATGACTTCAAGGACTGTCTAAAATAGAACAAAAGTTGTTCAGTTACCGATACTGAACATCCTCCCTTCGGCCTTTCCGTAACACCCTGTATAAGCCGTAAAACCATGCCATCGACATTTACCAAAATGCCTTCAAAATGCCATCAAGGGTAAACGTCCCAACAATGTACCCCCAAATGTCACGTGCGACGGATCACTGAATATGTTTTTGTGTTTTTCCCCTAACTCAGAAGAGAATGGCAATGATAGCCTTGTTATTTAAGAAATTATTTACGTATTAATTAGATAAAACGGCAATTACCGTGTTAAACATTTATTATTGATGTCTCGATATTTCGACAGCATTGCAGTCATCATGGTCACGATCAGTCTACTCGTGACCATGGCGGCTGCAATGCTGTCGAAATATCGAGACATCAATAATAAATGTTTAACACGGTAATTGCCGTTTTATCTAATTAATATGTATACAAACCGTGAAAGTTTAAACAGAAATTATTTACGTAATTTTAGAAGGAGACAATTAATGAGGGGTTTTCAAGGTTACATTTAAAAAAGAAAGAAAGTCCCGCTAGCCCCGCCCGGTAGATGGCACTGACTGGTCTGATGTCAACATTAAATGCGTTGTTATTGCTTGTAACTTGGGCTTTTCGTATTTCATACCTAGTATTAATTTGTACTGTATTGTTTAAATTACACAAACAAACCAATAATAATAAATTGTTCAGCTGGTTTTTTTCTTCATAGTAATAGCCAGTGATGTGGGAGCATTAGGCAATGATGAGATGAAGATGATAGTCATGGAAAAGCTAGTGTGACTCTTTTCAGTGCTTTGTCATCTATCTATATTTGGCGAGTCCTTCCCTAGAAAAAAAACCTTCTAAATATCTAATAGACAATTTAAACGTACTAAAGGAGGCAATTGTATGCCAGAGTATGTGAGCGCGGTGTCGCAATGGTTGGGTCAATGGACTTGCGATACGGAGGTCCCAGGTTCGATTCCCAGCCAGGGCAGCCATGTACCAAAGAGTTATCCTCGGTTTTACCGACGTCGTACATTTACCGAGTCTCAAAACGGTGAAGGAAAACATCGTGATGAAACCTGCATGCCATAGTAGAAAAAAATCTAAGTCATGTGAAATCCGCCAATGCGCAGTGGTCCCGCGTGGTGGATCATGGTCCGAGCTCCCTCGATGTAAGGGAAGGTCTGTACCCGAGCAAGTGGGGACATATAAATAGACTGATGATGATGTATGTGTGATATTGTATGTCAGGATCGCTGTGTGTGCTATTGTATGCCAGGATATGTTTGATATTGTATGCCAGGATTGCTATGTGTGCTATGATATGGTACAATCGCAGCAGATGTAAGTTCATCGTCTCTGCCTACCCCTGCGGGAAATAAAGGCGTGAGCTTATGTATGTAAAGGAGGCAATTATATTATTTAATGATCCTAAACTACAATGGCAAATAGCCATCATAAACCATAACCAAACTCGGAGTAAGCAAACCAAATTCTTTCATCTGTGCATTTAAAAAAAATACTCCCCACTCCACCAAATCAATCATATTTAAAGAAATCCACAGATTATAAAAGACCTCTCGTTGACAGTTAAAGCGGGCTATTCAAAAACACCTTTTTATAATAATAAAAAAATATTTTTCACAATGCCTGTGTTAAGAATATAACTTATCTTTACTAATCAATTGTGCTTTTCATTTACCTGAAGGAAACGGGGGTACTGGGCCCCTTTTGGAGGGAAATTGGGGGTGGCGATCCCCCATTTTACGGGGAATGGGGGTCGACCCCTGATAGGGCTGTGTAATTATTTTATGGACGAATCTGAGGTGAGATTCGAAATTGATTTAGATTTTAATGGACACCTTTTAATGGGTTCCTAATTTTTAAAGTTCTTATGGGTTTGCGAGTTCTTCAATACTTATTTATAATAATATAGTTATTTTGATTGTTAATATTTATTTTTAACATCCGATAAGCAAAGATTTAATTGTAGATTGATGCGTGGCATCGAGCTCCCAAACCGGTGAATGAATTTTGATTTTGTTTATTTATTTATTTCAAAGAAGATTATTCTTAAGTTATTCTAGAATAACTATTCAGCTGCTTGAAATCTTCAACTGTAAAAGAGTTGATTGCGTGAAGAGAGTTGAAGCTACATCCACAGCGTTTATCGTAAAAAAAATATATATAATATGATGTTTTTAAGATTAGGGGCGCCAATTAGCTCGTTAACCTAACAAAATATTTCGTAAACTGTCAGTGTCAACCCTACGTGTTCTTGGTTCAGTAATTTGCTGGTTGTTTGGTATCGAGATAAGGATGTGAATATTTCGTTATGAGAACACGGACAGACTTGACACGAGGTTGTCAAGGACGGAGCTGCTGCCTCATACATAATGTCATCGCAAAGCAATGATACCTGAGCGATATTGATCGTTTGCACTGCTCTGACCAACGTGAAATAATTTCGCACTGATCAGATTAACTATGCACTGCTGCGACCAACGGGAAAAATAATTTCACGTTGGTCAGATTAATCGCACATTGCTTGCTATTAGCAACGGGAAAATAATTATCATTCGTCAGATTAAACATTGCTATGAGCAACGGGAAAAATAATTTATCGTTGGACAGATTAATTGCACATTGCTATGAGCAACGGGAAAATAATTATCATTCGTCAGATTAACAGTGTGCTGCTGTGATCAACGGGAAAGATAATTTCTCATTGGTCAGTTTAATCGCACATTGCTATGAGCAACGGGATAAATAATTTCACGTTGGTCAGATTAATCGTACATTGCTATGAGCAATGGGAAAAATAACTTATCACTGGTTAGATTAATCGCACATTGCTATGAGCAACGGGAAAATAATTATTGTTCGTCAGATTAATAGTGTGCTGCTGTGATCAACCGGAAAAATAATTTTCACTTGTCAGATCTAACTAGATGGGAATAAACCAAACCTTTAGGTATTTTTTAGACCACACTCCTGGCTTAAACTGTAATAGCTTTTTAAATAAAATTGATTATATTGGAAGATATTATTTATTCAAGATTGGCGGCGCTAGTTGGCTCATGGAAGGCTTTTAAGACCCTCTGATACTTTTGTCTGATTTCGCCTCCTAAATCCTTTTAGAAATAAAAGTATATAGGTACCTACCTAGGTATAATAAAAGAGTCCCCTTTTTAAAATCACTCTAAAACACACACAACTAGTGTGTGTAATATAGGTAGATGTAGGTGTGTTGTGTTTAGGAATGTGCATAACGTATGAAGGGGAGCCGCTCTTTTAGGGATGGGACACTGTTATTGTGTTATTTATCGATAAATTTAATTTTATACCTATCTATTAATAGGGAGGTGTACCATAATATTAAGTTTTATTATTTATTCAATATATAATACATTATCATACCTAATTGCGACATCTAGCTGTAGTTCCCAAATAGGTCTGCTATAAACGGCCGTCTTCCCAATTATGCCAACTAAAACCGAAATTCAATCGCTTTGATAATAAACATTTAAAAAAATTGTAAACTTGGTAAAAAAAAGTTTTTTTTTGCGCTAGAAAGCATAACCATCACTTAATGCTTTTCAACAAATAAACCATTTTCCGACCAAAGCAAAAGTGCATCAAGGAGGGTAAAAAAATTATGTTTCGTCTGATTGAACAATAAAGCAAAAAGGTGTTAAAAACTTATTATTTTTTTAAAACACTAATTGATCATATATTCCAAATCTTTTAATGCCATCATGAAGCTCATAATCTAAGCTAGTAAGTTGAATTTTTTCAGATTTGTATCTGCAATACAGAACATGCTATCGCAAAGATTCCCAAGCGTCCCCTCTGTAAACTTCAACATCGTTTTTCTCGAAATGGTTGATACTTTTGTGCATAACACCATCCAGTTATGGGCTCTAAAATAATTGAAAAATCGTTGGAATAATTTTGACAAAACCTCAACCTATAATGACTTTATATTAGAACATTTTCTAATAAAATTATTATGGAATAAATGACCATGCCAGATTCTGCCCCACCATCAACCGCTAGTTGTACAAGATAACTAACAAATGTAAAAAATATCTCCGTTTTTTTTATTAAAATTATTGGTTTAAAATATAGTTTTATACAAGTTGCGATTCGAAAGAAACAGCTTAATTAAGAATTCAGAAAATAGTAAGAAATCGAAGCGATTTATTCATTGTTTTTGTTATTCTTCTATAGGAGTTGCGAGAGTAGTAGAAAATGATACTGATTATGATTATGCAATATGAAACCTGTAATAAGTCCCAACAAAATGATAGGTACAGCTTAAATGTTCTCGTAGTTTTGTAGGTGGGGCAAAGCTTCAATATGATTTTTAAAGTTGATAGCAAAATATGGCGCCTAATGACTTGTCTTAAATAGTAAAGTCAATTCGCAAGGTTATAATTGATGGTGAAAGTGAAGGAAAACGTGTCAGTGCTAACTAATTGCGTTAGGAGACCCCTTTTCGTCAGCCTCGATTAATGTTTCAACCTTTTGAAATATGAACTAGACATTATTTAATAAGATTTAGCAGCAAAAGTCGACTCTAGGTTATAAACAAAAGTGTATGAGGACGAAATATAAATTGACAGATGTTTTAAAAAAAGGGGCCACTTTCTCTACATTGTGGAGATAATAGTAATAGTATTTATTTAAAAAAAATAGTATTTATCCTAATAAAGATTGTGTCAACAACTAGATACACAAAGGTCTTCCTAAAACAATTTAAAAAAACGTCCAAATAAGGGTCCATTGTTAACGTCCAAATAATGTCCAATAAAGCAAATAAGGGTCCATTTATCCGTTTGGACCTTCTTTACGCTCGGACATTTTTAGAAGGCAGACACACAGTCTAGTTGTTTATAGGAGATCAATGGATTGTGAACATGGCTTTTTAAATAAAATTGATTATAATTGGAAGATATTTGTGCCGTTTGGTATAGAGACCATGGGGCCATGGGGACCAGAGGCGCGGCGACTGGTCAAAGAACTGTCGTCGCGCCTCATTGACTCGTCGGGTGACCAAAGGGCTGGCGCTTACCTCGGCCAGGTATATAGCTGGCTATACAACGAGGTAACGTCGCCAGCCTTTTGGGCACTCTCCCGCAGGGTAGTGATTTGGCCTCAATTTTTTATTTATAAGTAAGTAAGTATTTTGTATTGTTTTTGTCATAAAATAAGTTTGTTAAATAAATAAAGAAAAGCATTGGAAGATATTTTTTTTTTTAAGATTAGTGCCGCTAGTTGGCTTATGGCAGGCCCTTAAACGTCTTCATCAGTTTTAATCATGTTCTCACGTCCTAAGTCACTAACTGGGTAAAGTTATAATTAGCGACTAAACTGTTTAGTTAAGTGAAGTCCATCATCTTGGTTAATAAGCTGAAAATTGGAGTAGCCCGTTAAAATTGGTTGATATTTTATCTTTGGATATAGTGATGTGACTGAGGTTTAATAATTTAAACATCGATTTATGTATTTAGTTCAAATATATTTATTTAAGGGCTTTCCATGAGCCAACTAGCGCCGCCAAGGCGCCAATCTTTGAAAAATAATATCTTCCAATTTAATCAATTTTATTAAATTGCCGTTTGGGGTTGAGACGCTGGGACCATGGGGGCCGGGAGCACACCGTCTAATGAAGCAAATCTCCCGGCGCCTGGTCGAGGCCACGCGTGACCAAAGGGCTGGCGGCTACTTTGCCCAACGGGTCAGCCTCGCTATACAGCGGGGCAACGCCGCCAGCCTTTTGGGCACATTGCCAATTGTGGGGGACTTGGCGCAGGTTTTTCATTTATAATTTTTACACGTTAGGTAGGTTTAGGTAGTTTAGATTTAATTTGTATTTATTTGTAAATATTATTTCCTAATTTTGAATAAATAAATGATATTTTATTAAACATAATGTTTATTACGATAAATACTATTTTTAAATGCTTATTTATAACGTGATTCAATGTAGGTAAGTTGTAGTTCGCATAATTGCGAAAAACGGCCGTTTTTGGCACATTTGTGAACTACAACTTTGTCGCAATTTTGCCATGTACCTATATTAAAAAATAGTGTTTATCCTAATAAAGATTGTGTACATAGCTTTTTTAATAAAAAAATAAGATATTTTTTTTAAGATTGGCGGCGCTAGTTGGTTCATGGAAGGCCCTAAGCTACCTACTCATATTTTGTGAAATGAATTATAAATTATAAAATTATCGACATTCGATAATCGCCTGTTCCCATCCCTATCCGCTCACAGACGACCTCTATCGATCCAGCATCCCGCCAGGGCGCGCCGGCTCGCGTACCACCTTACTCCAGTCAAACTATGACGGTCGGTGAACCATTGACCCTTTTATTTTTAACTTATGGCGATCGGATGAGATCGGCCTATGAAGTGGTTTCGAGCATTAAGGGTTAATTTATACTATAGAGAGTCGAAATGTCAATTCTAAAGTTGACACTTATCATCATCAGCCCGTATCAAAGTCAAAGTCAAATTTCTTTATTGCAAGTAAGCACGTTGAGTACATTTTTGCACGTCAATATTTTTTTGAATTTACATTTACACCACTTTGCAAGGAAAAGGTGCCAACGCTGAGGAGAAAAAGTGGCAAAAAACTCTCAGCAACACATCTTTTAAAACAATGATAATACAATGATTACTTAATAACTATACAGTACGTAACTATTACTATTGTTAGTAAGTTTATCCCTCATGCGGAACCGGCGACACACACCATATCAGTCCACTGCTGGACGTAGGCCTCTCTCAAAGCGCGCCAATCAACCCTACTCTCGGCCCTCTGCATCCAGAATGTACTGCTCTCCACAATGTAATGCTCATAATTTGTGCTGGTCGGGAGTAGACGCCCGTATTCCGTCGTATGGGCAAAACTTATGATGAGATAAGTGTTTAGGGCCTGATATGAGCCAACTAGCGCCGCCAATCTTAAAAAAATAGTATCTTCCAATATAATCAATTTTATTAAATAAGTCTATTTACGAAATGTTTATTACGATAAACACTATTTTTTAAGTGCTTATTTATAACGTGATTCAATGTCGGTAAGTTGTAGTTCGCATAATTGCCAAAAACGGCTGTTTTTGGCACATTTGTGAACTACAACTTAGGTTGTCGCAATTATGCCATGTAGGTATTGTATATTGAAAAATAAAAAAATAAATAAAAATAACTATTATAATATTAACCTAGAAAATCATTTCATTTTTATTATGAACATTTTCATAATAATTCAACTCGCCTTTTCGAAATTAAACCACACATGGCAATTTACATACTTCGTCTTTGCCTATTCACACCAAAATTTACATATCTGCTACGGAGTTGCCCTGTGTGGTATTTTCATTCCATAACTGTTTTGGTCGATACTATTTTGAAAGACACCATAATCAAAATTCTAAATCTTCCATTAGATGATCGTTCGTGGGCACAGGCCACCCTTCCCATCTCCTTCGGCGGCCTAGGCATCCGTCGCATCTCAAGTGTGGCTCTCCCGGCCTTCTTGTCCTCTTGTCACGGCTCGCTAGCCCTCATCGGCAATATTCTTAATATTCCCATAGCCGATGTTCGGATTGCGGGCTTGACAGAGGCCTTGGCGGCATGGAGCGCCTCATGCTCAGCCGCGGCTGAGCAGGCGCAGCTCCTAAAAAGTCGAAAGTATTCACAGCTCAGTGCTCATCATGAGTTCGTTGCACTGGCTGTGGAGACTTTCGGCCCGTGGTCGTCCGACGCGAAAAAATTTTGTACGGATATTTCCACCCGCCTGATCCTCGCCTCGGGTGACCCCAGAGCTGGCGCCTACTTCAGGCAAAGGCTGAGCCTCGCTATTCAGCGGGGCAACGCCGCCAGCGTGCTGGGGACCCTGCCGCGCAGTGCAGAGTTAGACGGCGTGTTCGGGCTTTGATTGTGTAAATAGTATTTAGGTATTTAGTTTATTTTGTAAATAGCTTTTTGCAATGTATTGTATATTGAAAAATAAATAAAAACCTAGAAAATATAAACTAAACTAAAAACTATATTATACAATAGGTCGGTTAAACTGAATGGCTTAGCATTACATTACATTCTTAATGCTCGAAACCACAAGGGCATTCATAGAGCCAACTAGCGCCGCCAATCTTAGAAAAATAGTATCTTCCAATATGATCAATTTTATTAAAAAAGCTATGTACAAAATCTTTTTTAGGATAAATACTATTTTTCAATATACAATACATGGCGATAATAATTGCGACAAGTTAAGTAGAAGTGAAAATATCGTGATGAAATCTGCATGCCGTAGAAGAAGAAACAAAAAAAAACATGTGAAATCCACCAATCCGTACTGGGATCGCGTGGTGGATTATGACCCCAGCTCCCTCGATGTAAGGGAAGGTCTGTGCCCGAGCAGTGGGGACATATAAGTAGGCTGGTGATGATGATAAAGTAGTAGTTCACAAATATGCCAAAACAGGCCCACGTTGGGCGCCAAGCCTAATTTTTTTCTAACTTCTCCTTGGGGTATTGACTTTTATTAACGTATTGTACTCGTATCGTAGACAAATAGTACGAATCATAAAATAATAATAGAGATTTTGTACGGTCGAAGACACAGAAAGGTGCACAGTAGAGTTTTTAAGGTTGAGATTTTCTCCAAAACTACTGGACTTATTGCGGGCTGAGGGGCGAAGGGTGGGCGAGAAACACCTGACTTAAAATTGTGTCCGGGGCAGTCCTATTTTTAAAATTTTGACTTGTTTTTGTACCTACTAACATTAGTTTGTAAGTCATTTTATTGTATTTTACTAACATCTATGGACCATGTCCGAAATAAACATTTTTTTTTGTTAACCTATAAATTGTCCCACTGCTGGGCAAAGGTCTCCCCCCTCCTCTTCCATCCATCCCTGTCCTGAGCCTCTTCCAGCCACCCATCCCTGTTTCTAACGATATCGTCTCTCCACCTACGCCGAGGTCTTTTATTTTTTATTGCAAAAATTCTTTCACTTTTAGATAGATAAAAGTTAAAACTACGTAATTGTAAAAGAATTATTAAAGGTCCAGTAGTTTTTGAGAAAATATCAACCTTATTGAGGCCCCTGTATACTTATCTCTTAGCTTTAAGCGATAAGACCGCCAATTGTGATACTAACTGTATTAGCATATTTCTTTTGTGTAATTCCTTTTACTTTGCAATAAAGAATATTTATCTTATCTTATCTATGTCTTCGACTGTACCTACAGTATTTTTTTTAAAATTTCTTTTTTTGCGCCATTTATCTCAGAACGGCTTTTAAACTACCTACCTATATCCTCAGAAACCCGTTATATGAAATTTTCATAGTGTATATTAGTTTGTTTTCCGTCCCCGCTTTCAATAACCATCAATCTCTATACACGGACGGACTATTGAATTTTCATATATAAATATTTTATGAAGCCATTCGAGCTACTTCTCCTCTATGTTACTTTTTTACGTGCTCTAAGGAAAATAACGGTTTTATTTGATAAAATGCTGAAAATAGGGACTCTTTTGTGTTATAATGAGAATTAAGTATATTTTTTTTTAACTGTAATTATTTATAATTTTTTATTTGTAGGTACATCTAGTTTTAGTTTATTTCTTTTAGTATAGTTTAATATATATATAAAAGTTAAGATTTGTAATAATGGCGCTGACATGTGCCAGAAACGGCCGTTTTTCGTAATTATGTGAACTACAACTAACCTACATTGCATCACGTTACAAATAAGCATTTAAAATGTATTTATAGCAATAAACAATGTAAACGTAGCTTTTTTTTAATAAAATTGATTATATTGGAAGATATGATTTTTTTAATGGCAGCGCTAGTTGGCTCTATGAAGCCCCTTAAGTATATTTTTTTTATCTGTAATTATTTATAATTTTTTATTTGTAGGTACATATAGTTTTAGTTTATTTCCTTTAGTATAGTTTAATATATAAAAAAAGTTAAGATTTGTAATAATGGCGCTGACATGAGCCAACTAGCGCCACCAATCTTAAAAAAATCATATCTTCCAATATAATCAATTTTATTAAAAAAGCTACGTTCACATTGTTTATTGCTATAAACATTATTTTTTAAATACTTATTTGCAACGTGATGCAATGTAGGTAAGTTGTAGTTCACATAATTGCGAAAAACGGCCGTTTCTGGCACATTTTGTGAACTACAACTTACCTACATTGAATCACTTTACAAATAAGCATTTAAAAAATAATATTTATAGCAATAAACAATGTGAAGTTGGCTCGTGTCAGCGCCATAAGAAATCATCAAAAGATGTCGTTTTTCCCGATTTTTTTAAAATGCCATTAATTATCAAAATACATGACTTGGTTTTTATTTTTTATTTTTCTGATAACTTTTATCACTCGGCCCATCACGCGTTTTCGGCTTGACGTCGATTTCTGGGACAACCTGTATTTATATGGTATGTACCTACTAAAAAAAATCTCCATTATGTATAAAAGGAGTCTCGTTAAATGAGATTGTCTCAAAAATGAAGGCAATCGTTTTTTTTTTTTTTTTTTACAATTACTTAGTCCGGACCTTAACTCAGCTAATGCCCAATCATAAAATCATATCTTCTAATATAAATGAGTTTTATTAGAAAAGCTATCTACCTACCCAAATGTCTAAAGTGCGATAAATACTATTTTTCTAAATTCTCATTAACAACGTTATTTAATTCCGGAAAGTTGTAGTTCGCAAAATTACGAAAAACGGCCGTTTTTCTTTATATTATCACATCGTCTTGTCACTCTTGATTGTTATAGAAGATAATTTATTGTTTTAAGTTTGGGGCCGCCTCTTGACTGAGATATCCCTTAATACGACCCTGTGTTCTCAAACCATATCCCTCGCTACTGTTTGTGTAATAAAAATCAATTTGTTTGTTTGTCGGCATCCAATTACATTAACTTTTACGCAGTTGTGTAAAAGTACTTATGTAACATATATGTTCTTATACAGAATGAGATTGAAATCATTGGCAATCTTTTCAACTAATCCACATACCGAAAACCTAAGGATTTTGAGGAAAAAGAATTAATATTTTGCAGTTGCAAAAGTAGTATCGTCATCAGCCTGTATCAGTCCACTGCTGGACGCAGGCCTCTCCCAAGGTACGACCACATGTTAATGAGACTCTAGGCATGTCATAGTGTCCTGGTACTTTTAGTGCAACTTAATCGTTCTTCATCAGCCCGTATCAGTCCACTGCTGGACGCAGGCCTCTCCCAAGGCACGACCACATGTTAATGAGACTCTAGGCATGTTATAGTGTCCTGGTACTTTTAGTGCAACTTCATCATCAGCCCGTATCAGTCCTCTGCTGGACGCAGACCTCTCCCAAGGTACTACCACATGTTAATGAGACTCTAGGCATGTCATAGTGTCCTGGTACTTTTAGTGCAACTTTATCATCATCATCAGCCCGTATCAGTCCTCTGCTGGACGCAGACCTCTCCCAAGGTTCGACCACATGTTAATGAGACTCTATGCATGTCATAGTGTCCATGGTACTTTTAGTGCAACTTCATCAACTCACAAAGTGCCTCAACCCAAAGCTCGCCACTCAACCCGACTCTAGGCCGACTTCAGGCGCGGATTTTCACATTACCTACTAAAATTAAACGTCTGAAAAAAATATATAGCAATCTTGAGGCGTCTATTTAGAGACTGATGAATACCGATACACGATTGGACCAACTTCGGTCGATAGAAAAAAAAATACCCTTTCCATGTCTTCTAAAATGAAAATTACGTCTAAACCGAAATAGTTACTCATACAAAATATATATCAAAATGTAGAATATTATAAATACGAGAGCTTGCTTTAAAAAAAATCTGATATTTGTTGGCGTATTTTAATTTCCCTGCCAAAATTCTTCCAAAATTAATAAAAATACAAATATGGAGTCACTGTGCCGTGCTCTTCACTCCGCCGCTGCGGGACATCTTCTGTCTCGCGCTTGAGTTTCACAGCCGGCAGCCCCTTAAGTGATGCAATGACAAATTGCATGGGGCGACCGTTCGCCCTTAATGTACTGCTAGTGTCTTTATAGACATACAAACTTACAGAATGATACACTCAAATAAGCATAAATAATTCATACACACCCCAAAGGAGCGATATCTCTGAGAAGTTTTATATTTCATACGGTTCTATTCACAGAACAATGATAGATGTTAGAAATACGCTCATAGTTTTTTTTTACATATTGTATGAGCTCTTGCCTGTTTTCCGCCATTTGCTGCGATCCTAGCATAGCAATGCTTCCTACAACATTACTCTTCATACATTAATGCACGCTTGTCTATTTGAAGTAAACTGAGTTTGCCCTTTTTTAAAACCTCGCCAATTTGGTCACCGTATGTCCTTCTCGGTCTATCTCTGCCGACCATTACACAAACATTCGCTCTATTTCTTTATGCGCTGTCGCTTGGCAGCAGTCGTTATGTCAGAGGCCTTACCATGTCTGACCAAATATTTGGTCAATAAATCATACGAGAAGAAGACTGTAAAACAAAACCAGGACGATGTTTTATGCCCAAGCAAGGCAACTATGAGCACCGTCTACCCGACCATTTCTAACCTCTATCCGTGTTCTGTGGGTTTATCCCCCATGTCGTAAACGACACGTTTTATTTATTATACCGCGTTATAGTGACGTATATATGGATTTATTTCAATTTGGACACATTGATCCATTTTACAAATAAGATGGCGGAAAATTGATTAACAGGGGAATTCCCGGAACACCTAATCTAACTTTTACTTGATGTATCCCGCCCGAGGATATAATTTAAACTCTCTCCCAAGTGCATCATACGATTCCTGAAGCACCTTGAAGAAGTTTGTCTTGGGAGCGAGGTATAATTAATTAATAGACCTTTGAGGTCGCAGTGACCCTTAGGCATGAACCAACAGACCAGATAACGATTTATCCCGACCACAGGCCACTACCCAATAGACATAAAATCGGTACAAAAGACATTGCCACATTTCAATGGAGCTTTGCCCCACCAACAAAACTACGTGACAATTTAAGCTGTACCTATCATTTTGTTGAAGACTTATTACAGGTTTCATATTGCATAATCATAATCAGTATCATTTTCTACTACTCTCGCAACTCCTATAGAATAATAACAAAAACAATGAATAATTCGCTTCGATTTCTTACTATTTTCTGAATTCTTAATTAAGCTCTTTTTTTCGAATCGCAACTTGTACAAAACTTTATTTTAAACCGATAATTTTAATAAAAAACGGAGATATTTTTACATTTATTCGCTATCTTGTACAACTTGCGGTTGATGGTGGGGCAGAATCTGGCATTGTCATTTGCAAGCGAATTTTTTTATTATGACAAAGCGGGGGGACAGGGGTGCCGTATTAAAGAGATGAGTCCATGTCGCTAATATATCTAGTTTGCACGTGTCGCAAAGCAATGTTGCGCTCTTTTGCGGGCAGACACGGGCGCCCTCCTGGTACAGGTCTATGAGGTAAGTGGTCTGTGACCCCGACTGTTTTTAAGTACATAGGTTATTAGTCTTTTATCAAATGTGAGCAATTCTAATTGTAGCTAAATAAATTCTCTATCCAAGGATATTAAATGTTTTTCTATAGCTTGCATAGTTTTGAAGAAAATTGTTCGTAAGTAAAAATAAAATAATATCCCGTCCGAAATAATAATCAATTCTAGCGTTAACAAAAGTTAATGCCACTTGGCTAGGCCCTTTGATTTCTTTTTGTTTTAGACTTCTTAGTCAAATACAATCTTTTTAGTCTAACACAGTCTGAGTAAATGACAATTTGCTACAAAGACGTTTGACGTCGTTGTAGCAAATTGTCAGATTAGAACCTAAACTGGATCGCTATAAGAGGTGAGAGTAACCCTGCTGGTCTGTTGCTTCATGCCTAAGGGTCACTGCGACCTCAAAGGTCTATTAATTAATTATATCTCGTTCCCAAGACAAACGTTCCTCAGGAAACGTATGATGCACTTGGGAGAGAGTTTAAGTTATATCCTCGGGTTACATTAAGTAAAAGTTAGCTTAGGTGTTCCGGGAATTCCCCTGTTAATCAACAAAATATCCCAGGGTATATCTACTTTTTAGTAGTCTATCGTAGTCTTGAGACATTACAAAATGAGGCCTACGTGTATATTATATTTATAGGCCTCTTCAAAGGCGCGAAATTCAACGCCATTCTCAGATCTTTGCTTTCAGCCACCTTGCGCTGATCTCTCCATTTGGTCTTACGTTTATTCATGGCATCCATTCGAAAACACGTCTACCTCATCGGTTATCGGTTCTACGACCGATAGTTGACCGTTCCTTATTATATAAAAGAGGTCCCAGGTTCGATTCCCAGTCAGGCCAGCCATGATCAACGAGCTTCCTCGATTTTTCGAACGATCTCAAGTACATTTATCGAATTAAGACGATGAAGGAAAACATCGTAAGGAAACCTACATGCCGAAGAAAAAAATCTAAGGCATTACACATGATACAGCTACGCACTGGGCCCGCATGGTGGATCATGACTGGAGCTCCCTCGATGTAAGGGAAGATCTGGTGACCCAGCCGAGCATTGGAGACATAATTAGATATTGATGATGATAAGGCCCTATCTTTTGATTGCGTTGACTTAGAAGTTAGATTGGTGACAGCTATAAGAAATTGCAGACCTGAGTATTTGATATTAATATCAACTTGATACTCCACGCGTTTCTGAGAACAAGTTCTTGACAGACCAACAGACAGACGGACTACGAAGTGATCCTATAAGGGTTCCTTTTTTCTCTTGAAGCACGGAAACCTACAAACCACCTTAAATCTGATACCTCTTACCAAATTGCGAGTTAAAACACCTTTTAGTCGTAATAAAGATTCTAAAACACCCCTGTATAAAAGCGATTATAAAGATGATTTATACAAACACTCATATTCAATTTAGCTGACATTAATTATTAGCGCGCGATACCCTGCTCAAAATGTGTCAAGTAGGATTATGTTCACCCAACTTTGGACTTTAAGACGCAGGTGTTAAAACGCTAAGCTGAATGACACAATTCCGAGATGAACCCCGGGCACTGTGGGGCTATTTTTACCCCCCGCATCTGCACAGTGATCGATAAGTCTCAGCCACGTGCAAAAATCCTATTATCGAACTGAAAACACTGAATTAAATGCAATTCTATACTAAATCCAAGACTTACCGTCAAATACCAGCATCTGCTCCCACCATCACAAAAAAGAAACAAAATATATTTTAACGGAACAAAAATTTATTAAAATGAACCAACATAAATATAACATAAGGCAGAGTCAGTATAAAATGAAATAAATATAATACTGTATCGAAATAAATCCGAACGTAAAAGAAATCGCGAAGGACATGCGTCCACTACAATACGTACTGGCGCTCTGAGGTCTAGAAGCTGTGGGCGAGTTTATATATCCGCGCGGGGCGAGGTGGGGGGAGTCGGCCATTTTGCACGGTCGCCATGGCAACAAGGAGATGGCCTATTACGGGAGGGTGGCGGAGATTAGTCGGAGCGATAGCAGAGAAACGCGTTGAGATAACTTATTTCTGATTTGTCTGTTGAATTTACAATCTATGATTTGTTAGGTACTGTGATTAGGTTTATGAACTGGTAATTTTAATTTTATTACAAATTTTGTCCCACGGTGGGCGACAGTTCATATAAATTTCTTCTTCTTACTTATAAGGTTATACAGTCATATAATCAGAATCATATCTCTTAATTGCAAGTAATTTTATTGTTCCCAATTTACACTTACACCACTTTGCAAGGAAAAGGTGCGAGCGCTGAGAAAAAGTGTAAAAAAAATCCGCCAGCATATCTTTTCAAAAATACAAGAGTAAGGTACATTTTTAATAACTATATAGTTACACTACATAATTATGTTTTGTCTAATAGTAAACTAATAATTTTAATTTAAAAAAATCAAGTCCCACTGTGGGCGCCAATTCATATAAACCTCCTCTTCTTAATTAATATTTTTTTGAATCAATTGTCCGTAAATATCGAAGGGGTTTTATCTCCAAAAGTGATTTCTTCCAGATAACCAATTTCAAAATGGAGATTTTTGTTTCGCATATGCAAGAAAAATTCAAATAACTTTTTTGTTAGTTTTATGCTAACCCTACCCACCCTCCGTTTCAACCCTCCGCACACACACAACGCAGCATCCCCTCTCACTCACACACTTACAACCTTTCTCTTTTCCAACAAACAAACTCCGACAGCACTGTGCTACAATATTAGAACGCATCTACAAATTTAACCAATCTCTCAAAGTGGCGCTGGTGGATACACAAAACGTACCAGAATCGTTAGTTCCAAATTTCGCCACCTTACCTATTTAACTTTGACGAAATATGAAGACTAGGTTATATGCACGTCAGTTATTATTAGATTCTATACTAATTTCAACCAATTCCTCTTGTTATTAGAGTTGAAATTCCTATGTACGTTTTGGGAAGAATTCTCGATTAAACACAGTTGAAAATTAATTCTATTTGAGATTCAATAAGGTTTAAAATCGCGTAATAACTCTTTCATCAACTCTTTTCGTACAGTGTAGTTTATTAAGAGTAAGTAAAACACAGTGTTTAATAGTGTTTTGGATGATGATGATGATGATGATGGTCTCCTGGCCGATTTCGGCTACAGCGACGCTTCACGGCTTAATTAGGGGATGGGGCTTCGCTGGTCTGCCCTTTGGTGAGCTCTCATGTGACTATTGTAGCCAATTTTTGCTGTGAAACTCCTTGCACATCGCGGACACGTGAGGACACCATTCTCATAATTATACTGTATGGCCACTGGTGATCTGGCCTTCAGTTGGTCACGCTTAGCATCCAGGTCCAGTCTTCTGGCGTCCTCGAAGGCATACACGCTTTGCTGTACCAAGCGTCTCCACTCCGGACGCTTCTCTGCATATGCCTCCCACTTCGAGGGTTCAATATTGCACCGTTTCATGTGTCTCTTCTGAACATCCTTGTATCTGAGGAACTGGCCACCAGATTTCCGTTTACCGTCCTGGAGTTCAGAATAGAGGATGCGTTTCGCCACTCTTTCCTCCGGCATCCTTAGAACATGCCCACACCATCGAAGCTGTCGCCTCATTAAATAGGCCTCAATGCCACCAACATTGGCTTGTCGTAATACATTTGTATTTCTCACACGATCCATCCACCGAATATTCATAATATCGCGGAGACATCTGATATGAAATCTATCCAGCGTGCGAATATGTTTACGATGAGTGTTTTGGATAGTGTAGTGTTAAGAGAGAAAGAGAATACGAATGTTTAAGTCTCTTTCTTACAATACAGGGCTAGGAAATGTCTTGCTCTGACGGATGTTGGATGGGAAAGGTGTTATTTTTTTTTTTAAATACGACGGCTTAAATTGTTTTGGACAACCCTAATGTGTGATACTTTTTAATTAACGCTCGGGAAGAAATGCGTTGCTATTTTGCTTGGATTAATATTAATATTGTTTCTTAAGGGGCTGACATAAGTAAACTAGCGATGCCAATCTTAAAAAATTATATCTTCTAATATAATAATTTTTCAACCTATTGTACATATAGTTTTTAGTTTAGTTTAAATATATATGTTTTTAGGTTAATATTATATTAGTTATTTCTAATTTTTATTATTGTTAGGTATATGAATAGGTAAATCAGTCGCTTAATAATTAAAATAAAAAAGCATCGAATTTATCGTAATAAACATTTCGTAAATAGCTTTTTAATAACTAGGTACATAACTATAATTTAAAAAAAGGTGCCTTACACATCTTTATTTTTTAAATGCTTATTTATAACGTGATTCAATGTCGGTAAGTTGTAGTTCACATAATTGCGAAATACGGCCGTTTTTGGCATATTTGTGAACTACAACTTTGCTTGTCGCAATTATGCCATGTATATTAAAAAATAGTATTCATCCTAATTAGAGATGGGCCGAACATTCGGTAATTATTCGGTATTCGGCATATTCGGCAGATTTTTTCATATTCGTATTCGGCCGAATATTCGGTAAAATTGCCGAATAATTACCGAATAATGAAATTTAAAATTGACCATGAATTTGACCTAAACAGTGATCAACATCGGGTCACTTTGCCGGCCTAGTGGCTAGAAAATCGCACCAATGGGTTATTAGATCTTAGAAATTCGAAAATAATCGCACCAATGGGTTATTAGATCTTAAAAATTCAATTGCGAAAATGAACCGAATAATTCGGCCGAATATTCGGTTCGGTACATTTTGAACCGAACATTCGGCCGAATATTCGTATTCGGCAGGTTATATATTCGGCCCATCTCTAATCCTAATATACATTTTGTAAATAGCTTTTTTAATCAAATTTATTATATTGGAAGATATTATTTTTTCAAGATTAGAAGAAGAAGAAGCGCTAGAAGGCTCATGGATGGCCCCTAATATTATAATAGTTATTTTAAATTTTTATTGTTGTTATATGAATAAAGATTATGGTATTAGAGTTATTTTGATATAATAGCCAAGAATTTGATTGAAAAACATTAACTTTCTACAGGATTTCATAATTAAAAATATCTAGGTAAACTATACCAACCATCTAAAACTGACGCAATTTTAAACATTTTTGTAGACATTTTAGTAAATTAATTAAAAATTTTTAAAAATTATGTTCGAATAATTGTATAAAAATAAACAAAAACACATCTCTTTCACTATTACAGCAAAGCTCATATCACTATTTCACCGACCGACTACCGTTCCTAAATATTTTAGTGGAGTTATTTCTTGGGACAGACCCGGAATTAAACCTTGGACTTTATTTCTCATATATTAGAACAGGGTTTGGACTGTAGGTCTAAATTTATGTAACACAGTAACTTTCTACCCGCCTTGAATATTTTATTATATTAAGGTTCCGCTATTCGATAATAGATGGCGGTAATTTCTACGTGATAAACTTTCGTGTTATTTAATATTTCAAATTTTAGTGTCAGACGTCGATTAGTAGAAAAATATAAATATTTATAAAGATAGTTTTACAAGTAGACGATTGTCAATATCTATGCAAATTGAATTGTAAAAATAATAATTTAGTTCAGCTACTCGACGAAAGATGTCGCTACGAGGAAAATGTTTTTCGTTTTCAGAAAGATTCAGTTGAGAATTACAGAGAGTGTTTCATATATTACAATTACTCATATAAGTAGGTACATAATATTTATAATTTTTTTGAATTTCAATATTATTTGTAATACCCCGTTAATTATGTTTGCTATAATGTTGTAAGTTTACTTCTAGGTAGGTAATTTTATATAATAAGTTATATTTTAGTTTTTTACTAGATAATATATTTTATAGATCCTTAACTACTAACATACTTAGGTATAAAGTTTATTTGAGGACTTTGGGGTGGTGAGGGGTCGTCATACAAGTTTGGTCATAGGCCTTTATTTAAAAAAAAAATATTATACTCAGGTATAGGGGCTTTTTGAAAATGGCCGGAAACGACGGTTGCGAAATTATTTGATAATTTTCAGTTTAATGTCTACAGTGGTTGTTTTATGTTTAATATCACGTTAAATTATTCAGAAAATATTCCCGAATGACAGTATGGTGAAATTATTGGAGGATTCATGCAGGATCTGAAGTTTGGCGCTATAGTCAAGAGTCCCGCTACGAGCTCGGGAGTGAACGTGACTGTCGAGCTGCTTCGTCCAGAGTGACGACGCTACGGCGTCTCCTCTGGATGAAGAGAAGACGATATAATATTTTGAATATTCTATAGCATGACATTAGCAAATGATGAACTGCCGAGTCCATTAATAAAATAAATAAGGTTAGTTAAGACACTTGCTGTGTAAGCACTTAATTAACATGTAGGAGTAGAGCCTCCACGGTGCCGATAAAAAAGAAAACCATTTTGAAAAGTTCCAAGTGCTATTGTCAAATGTCAGAGAGAGTAAAATGAGTTGTCAGTAAATGTTTGTGAAATAACTTCGAAAATATTATTAATTTTAAAACAACAGTGAACACGTTTAATTTATATTTCTTTTAGGTTTCAACGCCTAAAACTGGTGACCCCTTGTGTCCAAATATAATTTCGAAGATTTCCGCAAAATATAATTTAAAATATTTAGTTTCGAACATTTTTCCATTTAAAAATTCATACAAAGATATAAAGAAAATATTACTAGACGAGCCTACCAACTACGCTCAATATAGAAAATGGAAGAGACAGACGAACCCGTCCAAAACCTAGAAGTGGCATCTAGTGCAATTAAAATTCCGACATTTTTCAAGGAAAGGCCCGACATTTGGTTCTACCAGGTAGAAGCACAATTCAAAATTAATCGAATTACAACCGAAGAAACCAAATTTAACCACATTCTTGCACAATTAGACCCTTCTATTGTAGAAAACGTTTATGATATCATCACATCAGCGAGTTCAACCAAGTACTCTGAATCAAAAAAACGGTTACTTGACATTTTCAAAGAAAGCGAGGATAAGAAAATTAAAAGACTTCTTACGCAGATCGAATTAGGCGACTCCAAACCAAGCCAGTTCTTGCGACGTCTACAAGGTCTCGCAGATAAAGAAATTTCGGACAAAGCTCTTAAAACTATATGGCTAGATAAGATGCCTGACCAAATTAAAAATATATTGGTGGTTAGTGATGAAACTTTAGATAAATTAGCATTAATGGCTGATAAGATCGTCGAAATATCACCAAATACAGCATCTATTTACGCAGCTGATTCACAACCGACGTCTTCCAAAACAAATAGCACTGACCTTTATGCTAAAATTGATGCGCTCGAAAAGAAATTAGATGCATTAACATTTGATCGCTCTCAAAATTACCGAACGCAGTCAAGATCACGTAGTCGTTCGCGCAGTCGCAGCCGTTTTAACCCAAAAGGCAAATTCTGTTACTACCACTACAGATTTGGCAAGAATTGTAAGCCTGATAAATGCCAACAACCTTGCAATTATGGCAAATCGGAAAACTCCAGCCGGCAGACGAACTAGCGGCTCATTCGACTGCCCCAAACATTTTACCATGCCGCAGATCACGATTATTCGTCAAAGACAAATTCACTGGTCTGCCATTTTTAGTCGACAGTGGCGCAGACGTATCGATTATCCCTGCTGTCAAATGTACAAAATCAGAAAGCCCATACAAATTATATGCAGCAAACAACACAGAAATTCAAACTTATGGCATAAAGTTACTTACTTTAGATCTAGGACTAAGACGTAAATTTACATGGCCATTCATCGTTGCAAAAGTAACAAGAGGCATACTTGGCGCTGATTTTCTACAACATTTCAATCTTACAATCAATTTACATGACAAAAAGCTTATCGACGGTGTTACTCAGCTTAGTACTACAGGCGACGTAGCATCTATCGAAGTAAATGAGATTATTAACTCGAAAAACGAAGCATCCAGATATCATAAACTACTAGCTCCATATCCTGATATCACTAAACCAAACTTTCTTCTTGGCAAAGTGAAGCATGATACAAGACACCATATCCAAACAACCGGTGATCCAGTACATTCACGAGCTAGACAACTTGATGGTAAAAAGCTACAAACTGCAAAAGAAGAATTTCAATTTATGATAGACAACGGTATCATACAACCATCTAAATCTCAATGGGCAAGTCCATTGCATATGGTTAACAAGAAAGACGGAACATGGCGTCCTTGTGGAGACTATCGCAGATTAAACGAACGAAGCATACCAGATCGATACCCTCTACCACGCATGGAAGATGCTCAATTTATATTAAAAGACAAGAAAATATTTTCCAAAATCGATTTAATCAAAGCATATTATCAGATTCCTATGGCCGATGAAGACAAACAAAAAACAGCAATAATTACTCCATTTGGTCTATACGAATTTAATGTTATGAGTTTTGGCTTACGAAATGCACCTTCAACCTTTCAAAGATTTATCAATGAAGTCGTACAAGGCTTAAACTTTGTATTTCCTTACATAGATGACATTTTAGTGGCATCTATCGACGAAGAAAGTCACGAGAAAGATCTACAGACACTATTTGAACGTCTTGATAAATATGGACTAAGAATTAACTTGGCAAAATCAACCTTTGGCGTAAATCAAGTTGAATTCCTTGGTTACCTTATTACTCCAAGTGGTTCTAAACCCCTTCAACAAAAAGTTCAAGCTATTTTAGACTACAAATTACCTGAAACATTGCAAGATCTACGAACCTTCCTGGGTCTTGTCAATTTTTACAGACGACATATTAAAGACGCAGCTTCAACCCAAGCCATTCTCCATGATTATCTAAAAGGTGCTAAAAAGAAAGACAAACGAAAAGTCAACTGGACAGATAAAGCAATTGAAATGTTTAACAAATGCAAAGAAAATTTAGCAAATGCAGCATTGCTCACATTTCCAAATTCAGATAAAAAAATAGCTTTATTCACAGATGCATCAAATAACGCTATTGGATCAGTATTACAACAATACGAAAATGATTCATGGAATCCGATTGCATTCTTCTCGAAAAAATTAAACGATGCACAAAAAGTTTATAGCGCTTACGACCGCGAACTCTTGAGCATATATTTATCAATAAAGCATTTCAAGCATTTTCTTGAAGGAAGAGATTTCACTATATTCACAGATCATAAACCACTCATGTTCTCATTCCAACAGAAGAACGAAAAAGCATCTCCAAGACAACAAAGACAACTACAATATATCTCACAATTTACAACTAACATTCAGCATATCAGAGGAAAAGACAATATTGTTGCAGATACCTTATCACGTATCGAACAAGTTGATTTTATCAATTATGACGAGATTGCCTCAGAACAAAATGAAGATGATGAACTGAAATCACTAATTACGAACAGTTCACTCAAGCTGAAGAAATATTTATTACCTTCCGGTAAAAACCTTTGGTGTGATACATCAACGCAGAATATTCGACCTTACATACCTTCAAAATTTCGAAAAATGATATTCTATCGCATTCACAACATTCATCATCCTGGTGCCAAAACAAGCGTTAAAGAGATCACAAACAGATTCATTTGGAAAAACATCAAAAGAGATACATCATTATGGTCAAAAACTTGTCTGGAATGTCAACGCAACAAAATAAACAAACATACCAAATCAGAGTTGTCTGAATACAAACAACCAGATGACAGATTCAGCATTGTGCACATAGATTTAATTGGTCCCTTTCCTCCATCGGAAGAAATGACCTATTGTCTAACATGTATCGACAGATATACAAATTGGATGGAAGTTATACCAATCCCAAATATAAGTGCAGAAACTGTTGCAAAAGCATTCTACAACAATTGGATTACAAGATTCGGTGTACCTCATACCTTAATTACTGACCGTGGTACTCAATTTACCTCAGAACTTTTTAAGAAGTTATCAATCATTTGTGGAATTAAGATTCAACATACTACAGCCTATCATCCTCAAAGTAATGGCAAGATTGAACGATTGCACAGAACATTAAAAGCTGCAATCAAATGTTACAATACTCGTAAATGGACTGACGCCGTACCAACGATCTTATTGGGAATGCGTGCAGCCATAAGAGAAGATACTAATCATTCAATTTCACAAATGGTCTATGGCAAAACAATCCGAATTCCAGGTGAATTTTTCGAAAACCCATCAACTGAAAACATTACTGAAAATTTTGTGAAAGATTTGCAAAAACAAATGGAGAATTTAAAGCCCATTCCAACTTCTCACAAATCAACAAAGAAAATTTTCATACATAAATGCCTGTCTTCATGCACACATGTCTTTGTGAGAGTAGACAGAGTTAAGAAGCCATTGGAACCTGCTTATGAAGGTCCATTTGAAGTTATTAAAAGGGAAGATAAATATTTTACAATAAGAATAAAGGCTAAAGAAGTAAACATCTCCATTGACCGACTGAAGCCAGCATTTACAATGTCTGAAGAAGTCACATCGGATGTCGGCCAACCGCCTACAACTTCCAATCATCAACGCAACCCGAATGATCCTCGACAACGTCGTGTACGGATCATTACTTGAAAAGGGGATGATGTAGGAGTAGAGCCTCCACGGTGCCGATAAAAAAGAAAACCATTTTGAAAAGTTCCAAGTGCTATTGTCAAATGTCAGAGAGAGTAAAATGAGTTGTCAGTAAATGTTTGTGAAATAACTTCGAAAATATTATTAATTTTAAAACAACAGTGAACACGTTTAATTTATATTTCTTTTAGGTTTCAACGCCTAAAAACATATCCCAGAAATACCATTTGCGATATAAAACGATAAGATAAATAAACAAAAAATAAACAGTTCAGTTCCGCACATATCCACATACTTCCGACCACAGACCACTTACCCCATAGACCTGTAACAGGAGGGCCTGTGTCTGCCCGCACATGAGCGCAACATTGCTTCGTTACACATGACACCTAGAGATATTATCGACATGGACGCGTCTCTTTAATACGGCACCCCTGTCCCCCGCTTCGTCTCTATGCGCTCATCGTTGACAGAATTTTTCGCGTGCAATTAATTACACTGCCACATTTCAATGGAACTTTTGCCCCACCTACAAAACTACGAGACCATTGAAGCTGTAGGTACCTATCATTTTGTTGAGGACTGGTTTCATATTGCATAATCATAATCAGTATCATTTTCTACTACTCTCGCAACTCCTATAGAAGAATAACAAAAACAATGAATAATTCGGTTCGATTTCTACTATTTTCTGAATTCTTAATTAGGCTGTTTTATTCGACTCGCTAGATGTACAAAACTTTATTTTAAACCAATAATTTTAATAAAAAACGGAGATATTTTTACATTTATTCGTTATCTTGTTCATCTTGCGGTTGCGGTCATCAGTGTGTATAACATTTGGACGCATCTTAACAGGCTGAATACTTTATTATTAAATTGTATAACATCGAGATGTTAGAATACACAGAATACGAGTATTCTGTGTATTCTAACAAACAAATGTATTGATTGATTGATTGGTTGATGGTGGGGCAGAATCTGGCATGGTCATTTGTACCGATTGCATGTCTATTGGGTAAGTGGTCTGTGGTTCCGCCATATTCCTGCTATGCCTGCCGAGTTCCGCTATGTAACAACCACGCACCTGCGTTATTAAAAAACTTACTTCCACTGTATGTGTTTTAAAAAAAGCAATTAACTCCGCGAGATTTTTGTACGCGAGTTTATCTTTTGAAGAGTAAAGTGTACAGAAAAATCGCTTTAAAATAAAATAGAACCTGTTTATTTGAAATAAAAGACAATAAGGATACTTACGCTTTTGCCCTTCTGCCTCTTTGTATATCGAGACATGTAATATACAGTATTAGACATGTATGATCACAATATTATACAATGTATGACGTAACCAAGTGTTCCCGGTGTACCTAAGGTTAAACGATGAACATGCATGGTGTGTGTCGCCGGTTCCGCATGAGAAACTTACTAACAATAGTAATAGTTACGTACTGTATAGTTATTAAGTAATCATTGTATTATCATTGTTTTAAAAGATGTGTTGCTGTGAGTTTTTTGCCACTTTTTCTCCTCAGCGTTGGCACCTTTTCCTTGCAAAGTGGTGTAAATGTAAATTCAAAAAATATATTGACGTGCAAAAATGTACTCAACGTGCTTACTTGCAATAAAGAAATTTGACTTTGACTTTGGTTAAAATAAATGACTAACAGTACCTAAAACCGAAGCCCAAATCAAGTGGCATATTTTGTAAACAAAAACTGTATATTGTATGTAGTACCTATTCACAAATGACTACATGTTTTAATTGTTTAACTTAACTATATAATATATTGAATGCCCGCTCTGGGTACACTGCAAGTGTTTCAGTACCACCTAAGCAACTGTAACTGCTAAAGTTATTATACCTTGCAGTGTCAAGAAACGATTCTGATTCTGAAAACTACCCTACCCTACTAACATTTTAAGCTGTTCTGTGATTATTGCATAGTTATTTTCACATTATTAGATCGGATCACTTTATTTTCACAATGATGAACAGGTTCAATCAATCAGTTCCTTTAGTGTTACATCACAACAGGTGATTAGATGATCATATTTGTTTACAAAATAAGACACTTGATTTGGGCTGCGTTATACATACATAAACTCTTATTATTATAACTCTTATTGTCTTATCTTATGTTATTTTGTAAACAAAAGCTTTTCTGTGATTAATGCATAGTTATTTTCACATTATTAGAGCGGATCACTTTATTTTCACAATGATGAACAGGTTCGATCAATCAGTTCCTTCAGTGTTACATCACAACAGGTAATTAGACACAGAGAGCTCGGTGGCTCAGTGGTTAGACAATGGACTTGAAATACGGAGGTCCCAGGTTCGATTCCCAGCCAGGGCAGCCATGTACCAATGAGTTCACGGAAAAACATACGTACATTTACCGAGTGCTCTCAAAACGGTGAAGGAAAACATCGTAATGAAACCTGCATGCTGTAGAAGAAAAAAATCTAAGGCATGTGAAATTCGCCAATCCGCACTGGGCCCGCGTGGTGGATCATGGCCCCAGCTCCCTCTATGTAAGGGAAGGTCTGTGCCCGAGCAGTGGGGACATATAAATGGACTGATGATAATGTTTGAAGTACCAGGCTACCAGAACTGACAAAGAGGTGACTTGCCAGCGTTTGTAAGGGAAGGTCTGTGCCCGAGCAGTGGGGACATATAAATGGACTGATGATAATGTTTGACGTACCAGGCTACCAGAACTGACAAAGAGGTGACTTGCCAGTGTATGTAAGGGCAGGTCTGTGCCCGAGCAGTGGGGACATACAAATAGACTGATGATGATACTCGTGGACAATTTCTTAATACAAAAAGGACAATAGGCCTTTTCATTAGTAGGATAGAGCTTTTCCACAACTCTTTGCATTGTGTTGCTGACCGTATTCGCATTAGAGCATGCATTACGCTTATTGTTTTGTGTCTGACTGTACCTCGGACTCTGTTAATGAACATTTTTGCAAATTCCACGGAGTACACACGAAGGAGATCGAATAGGAACGTATTATTTGAAAACATCGAAAATTATTTTCTGTAAATGTAAATATCACATCCGAACTCTATGGAGAGATCTTTTCAAACTTTTAGTGACTTGCGTAACGTTTTTAAATATTGTATTTAATAATCTATACATATATTTATTTCAAAAAGGTACCTCCAATATAAAATATTAAAAAAGAAACATTCATTATTTCAAAACCTAAAAGAAATTAATTTTAATAATCTTAATTTCCAGATCGCTTTTAGCGATAAGGCCGCCAAAATTGTACATTATGTTTTGCATTTTTGTTTCTGTAATTGTTGTGTTTATGTACAGTCGACAGCACATCAATGGTAACACTTGCAGTACGATTTCAAGTCTTATGACGCAAATAATAAGAACTGTCAAAAGTAAAAAGTGTTATCATTGATCTGCATTTAAACCCGTAAACATTATTTAACATCTTGATTTAAGTTATTACATATAAACGGATATCACTCACTTATATTGTTGAAGTCGGCAATTAGAAACGCGATTAGTGCGCGAAGAAACGTCACCGGCGCCGCGGGCGTGGCGCGCTCACCTTGAAAAAGACCGTCGAAATCGGCCGAAACTGTCGGTCTAATTGCCGACTTCAACAATATAAGTGAGTGATATTCGTTTATATATAATAATTTGTAGTAATGGCTCACTATAGTTTTAATTCTAAAATTGATTTAAGTTCTTATTAAGAACTTAAACTTAAGTTAGACAGTTCGCTAAATGCGTTTAAAAACTTCTTTCACTATATCTAACATTAACCTGTAACTTCATCTATAAAAACCCGTCGTTCTGTAATTGTAATTCTTTTAGAATCCCACGGGACAGGCTTAGCCTAGTGTGGGCTTCACTGATTACTAAGTTTATGTAAAATAGTGTATGGTAAAAATATTTTTTTAATATTTCGCCAGCATTGCAGCCATCATGGTCACGAGTAGACTGCAGTCGGCGAGTGTTGAACGTCAGGAAGGGTGACACAAAACGATCTACCCTCTTTTGTGCAATGCTGTCGAAATATCGAGACATCGTCAAAATGTTTAACACGGTAATTTCAAGTTTAACTCATTAATAATGCTAATTGGGTTTAGGATAAACTAGTTTAGCGACATAAACGCCATTAGCTAAAATTATTTAAATAGAATCTAACGCAAGCCTTCCATGAGCCAACTAGCGCCGCCAATCTTAAAAAATTTTTAAATGCTTATTTATAACGTGATTCAAAGACGGTAAGTTGTAGTTCGCATAATTGCGAAAAACGGCCGTTTTTCGCACATTTGTGAACTACATCTTAGCTTGTCGCAATTATGCAATGTATTGTATATTGAAAAATAGTATTTATCGTAATAAACATTATGTACATAGCTTTTTTTAATAAAATTGATTATATTGGAAGATATTATTTTTTTAAGTTGGCTCTATGAACGCCAAAAAAATATATTCAAAAATTCGAAAACCTCATTAGCCCTACTTTACGTTCGTGTGTACTCCCATAATGGAGTGCTCAGAGCAATTTGTCTGTCCGTCTGTCCGCCACTCTGAAATCTGCAGAACATTAACCAAATGACTTCTAAACAATTTCGTTTTGTTACCGTTACGCTTATTGCACGCTTAGTGCATTGTTTGTGCAACGAAACAGCTGTATTGATGGCTTGTAGCGGGCTTCAACTGTAAATGACTCTTTCACTACCTAAATGACAATGCCAGATTCTGCCCCACCATCAACCGCAAGATGTACAAGATAACGAATAAATGTAAAAATATCTCCGTTATTTATTAAAATTATTGGTTTAAAATAAAGTTTTGTACAAGTTGCGATTCGAAAAAAAACAGCTTAATTAAGAATTCAGAAAATAGTAAGAAATCGAAGCGAATTATTCATTGTTTTTGTTATTCTTCTATAGGAGTTGCGAGAGTAGTAGAAAATGATACTGATTATGATTATGCAATATGAATCCTGTAATAAGTCCCCAACAAAATGATAGGTATAGCTTAAATGGTAACGTAGATTTGTAGGCGGGGCAAAGCTCCATTGAAATGTGGCATTGTTTTTTAGAATAAGACTTATTAATAGTTTAAGCTTCACTATGTAAATCCTACATCTCAAAATGTAATCCGTGGATAACGTTGCTGGTTATATAATATATAGTTATATACCTTTGTTATGTTAGTACGTAAGCTTATGATAAGTATACACAACTAACTATAACTAACTATATGTATAACTCACAAATAAAATAAATAAATATATTTATTTATTTATTTGTTTATTTATTTATTTATTTATTTAATCTTTGTTACATTTTGTGTATCGGGCGAACTTAATGCCTTGCGGCATTTTCTTCCAGTTTACCTTAGGGCATTCAGAGATTGTTTGGGCTGGTATAACACAAAGATATTATAATAAAAGAAGAACAACAATGAACAGTAAATAAAATCATACCTATATACTTACATACAATACACATATACGTTTAAACCCTATTACATATATTATATACATGAATATACCTATAATACATACCTAAATTATAAATAATATATACTATCAATATAAATACATATACCTACTACTTAATAGCTAGATATTCGTATGACATACAATGACTACTTAGATGACAATTTAAGTGGGTTTCAGAAAATGGTTGCGGACTTGTTTTTTAAAAATATGACGACTTTCAGCTCTCCTTATCTTTTCTGGTAGTTCGTTCCACAGCCGAGCAGCGTAGACCGTAAAGGAGTAAGAGTAGAAGGTAGTGCTATGTGAAGGGTACATGAGACAAAGAGTGTGAGTAGAGCGAAGGTTTCTGTTATGAAAAGCGGACAAGTACTGAAGCTTGTCTTTAAGATAAGGAGGTATAATATATAGAGAGATAATATATCATTGTACCTCAATGAAAACTTTTGTTACTATACATTTTTTTAACATAATTACTACAAAAAAATATCTGTTCAAGTCGAAATTTTGAAGGGCGTGACCACTGCCTACGTAGGTTAAAAGCGTTCTTGAATAAGTATGTTATGTAACATGACATTGGCAAATGACGAACTGTCGAGTCCTTTAATAAACTAAAACGTGTACCTTTTGTAATGTTATATTTACCCTATTTTAATTATTTTAAATTTTGTGAATACATGTATAAATAAATCAAAAAACTAAAATAATAATAAATAAAAGTAATGGTAATACCCAAAGAATCTCGTTAGCCATTCAGCGAGGCAACGCAGCCAGCAATAGGTACTTTCGGGGACACTTCGCATCTTTTTGATACGTAGTAGTAATATTACACAATAAATATATATATAATTATATAGGTAAGTTATATAGGTAATTTCATATTGTTTCATAATTTGTTTTAAATTCTAGTGCCTGTATGTATTTTATATCTAATTTTATCCTGTTTATTTACTTACAAATAAAAATATAAGACAAGTAAAGGTTAGTGTTCTCCTATTCGATTTAACACGAGATTTTCTCACAGATTCTTCTGCTTCCTGGGTCCCTATCTATACAATCTAATTAATAATAACATATCTATCTACGATCTTACAAAAACTACTTGTAAGAAACATGTCACTCGATGGCTTTTAAGTCTAGATTATAATAACACTGAAAATCTGTTATCAGTCACCTTTTAAACTATTTTGTCTATACAAGATTTTTGGGCACACGCGCATTATATACACACGCATTCACCCTTACACTCAAACCCTCACACACACACACACACACACACACACACACACACACTAACCACGACCATCACTGCTCACATACACCTAATTAGTACCTAATGCTTAATTTCTTATTTTACTATAAGTGTAAGTGTTGTTATGAAATAAATAAATAAATAAATAACTATTTCTGTTTCTAAATGGGGAGGGCCTGGTGATCTGTAACACAGGCTTACGCCTAGCACAGACACCAGACTCTCGCATCTTAGAACCATACATTGTATCGCTAGTTGTATATTGTACCTACCATTCTTTGATGTGAGATAAATAAAGATTTTTATTATTATTATTTTAACTTTGGCTAAAGGAATAACGATGCTACGCCGTCGCTACGCCGTAGCTAACGTGTAGCACTTGATCGTGGCTTCGTAGAGTCAAGATTAAAATTGGTCTATTGTAGACTAATGACTTGTGTTATAATATAAATATTATATATACTATATTATATTGACAAACGCTGTTTAATAGTTAAGCCACGGTGAAACGGTTTTCATATCAATAAACGCGATTTATTAAGCGGGATTTCGTCATAGAAATATGGTTTATTAGCAAATTAACCATAAATATTTCAATAACATTACAAATTCATAACAAAAACTAAAAATATTAAGTAAATAAATAATACATTTCGACGAGACACGACCCGAGACGGCGACTTTTATATTTGATTTGATACAAAAAATTTAGCAGTTACATGTTTTATGTTTAGTTTAGTTTATATATTTTTATTTTAGGTTAATATTATAATAGTTCTTTTTAATTTTTATTATAGTTACATTGTAGTACTTTAAAAAATAGTATTTATCGTATTTGGAAGAAGTAAATAAATAATTATATATAAACTATATCTTCCATATTTATTTATTTATTTATTTTATTAATGGACTCGACAGTTCGTAATTTGCCAATGTCATGTTAGAGAAAATTCAATATATTCAATAGTCTTCTATCTTCCTCCAGGGGAGTCTCAGCAGCGTCTTCTCCCTGGGTAGCCGCGTCTTCATGTCTTCATCCAGAGGAGTCGCCGTAGCGTCGTCACTCTGGACCACAGATTAAAGATATAAGTTTTCTATTCAAAACAGATAGGACACTAAGGAGAACGCATTATTTCCATAGCTTGTCAGTCAGCCCAACAAATCTGACAGATATCCGACCAATAGCAAGCCAGATATAGTGTTGGTCTTGTAAAAGCTTTTTGAAATCGATAATTAGGGATGTACTTATTATCGACTAGGTATCGATAGATTTTTCTTATAAATATTGCATTTTATAATAATTTAATTTAATAAAAGGGTAAATTATATTTTAAAAAGCATTTATTACAATTTGTTCATGTTTACCTATACACATACAATTCACAAAAGTGCCTACCTAATACAATTTCGAACATTAAAACAAGTGTATTCATCATTTGCTTTTAAACGTTATGTTCCGTCTTCTGTTCCTTAATTCCACAATTCCGGAAATTAATGAGTTTTCATTTTTCAATTAATGAAAGTTGGTCGACTAGCAAACATACGTCGCGTTCGGTGTTTTCCTTACAATTTTATTGATATCGTCTCCGCCTCTTCGTTTTTCTGGAATCAATATTATAAAACTGTAATTACTAATTTATATAAAATAATTTGAAAGAGCTAGGATTAACGCAATCCAAAGATCAGGGGAGTATGTGATTATTTCCATAGAATGACCGCAGCCCTCTTTAGTGATGATGTGACTATAGTCAGGCTCGACCATGGCAAATAGTGAATGATATCAAACAGTATTTACTTACCACTGATTATCATCTTCCTCGTTTTCTCTTGATTGTTTCACGAAAACAGAAAACATAGAACGGAAACAAATTAAATTAAAATAAAACGGATTTGGTTGTTGTTTGTTGTCATGACAACGAATGTTATTTAAATTTTTTTCAAAAGAGTATACGTACTTACATATATTTTATTTTGTTTGGTGTTAGCGGGTTTTCTTTTACGGGATCTAATCGTTTGCATAAATTGCTCTTGGCGAGATCTGACAAACACGACAAACCAAGAATCGATTAAACTAAACCTTGACATGCCAAGCTGTGCTACGACAAAGGAGTATGAAGTGTCAGGGGCCTGCTCTGGACGAAGCAGCTCGACAGTCACGTTCACTCCCGAGCTTGTAGCGGGAACTTTTGATAAAAGCTTGAAACTTAAGATTTTGCATAAATAATCCAATAACTTCACCGTACTGTCATTCGCGAACATTTTCTGATTAATTTAACGTGATATTAAACACAAAATAGTCCCTGTAGACATTAAAAGGAAAATTATCTAATAATTTCGCAACCGTCGTTTCCCGCCATTTTCAAGAGAACCCGTAAATAAAATATATAAACTAGTATTACATTCTCTTTTGCCATGCTATGCAACAAAGAGAATATGATACCACGACAATCAGTAGATTCAATTATATCTCTAATCTGTGCTCAAATAGCATTTACCACAGATTAAAGATATAAGTTTGCTATATTTACTTACCAGATTCTAGTTGGCTTTGCCTTTCCCATTGGGAAGAATCTTCCAAAAAAAATTTTTTTTTTACCAATTTACCTTGTTATAATAATCAAGTAATAATAATGCATTTTACAAATACTTAGCAATGTGTTTAATAAAATGTTGTGCCCTGCTCACTTGGCGAATACTTTCATTTCTAATAGCAACATTGTTCCTAACCATTTCATTTATATTTGGACCGTTATACATAATCCTTTACTACACAGGTAAGTTTTTAGATAAACACACAGACCACTTACTCAATGGAGCTTTGCCCAACTACACAACTACGTGACCATTTGAGCTGTATTTATCATGAGTAGGTACAACCCCCACTTTCAATTTGTCGATTGAATTCAAGGACTGTATTAATAGTGAGAACTCGGTGGCTCAGTGGTTGACCCAATGGACTTGCGATACGGAGGTCCCAGGTTCGATTCCCAGCCAGGGCAGCCATGTACCAATGAGTTATCCTCGGTTTTTTCGACGGAAATACGTACATTTTACCGAGCGCTCTGAAAACGGTGAAGGAAACCATCGTGATGAAACCTGCATGCCGTAGAAGAAGTATTTTTTAAGGCATGTGAAATCCGCCAATCCGTACTGGGCCCGCGTGGTGGATCATGGCCCCAGCTCCGTCGATGTAAGGGAAGGTATGTGCCCGAGCAGTGGGCCAATTTAAATAGACTGATGATAATATTTGAAGTACCAGGCTACCAGAACTGACAAAGAGGTGACTTGCCAGCGTTTGTAAGGGAAGGTCTGTGCCCGAGCAGTGGGGCAATATAAATAGACTGATGATTAATAGTGATATATTTTTTTCAGGGCACACAGACTTACCAGAACTGCTGAAAACTGAAAAAGAATACGCTATTCTTCTATTTAGCATAATTGGCATAATGTGTGGAATATTTACAGCAAGTATTTTTCTTATATTAGCAGCTAGATTTAAAATTATTTTCTTAATTAACTGTTTCATCTACATTACTATAACTCAAATGTTATTTACTTTCGGCTTATGTGTTAGATACATTATATACTGTTCCTTTATTGATAAGATATGTTTTGATCATTCAAAATCTAGGAATGATGAAGATGTTGGGGCGTCAATAGGATTGTTCTTAGTAAGTCTTTTAAATATTGTGGTTTGGTTGGGTATAATTTTTGTCGCTTGTAATTTTAAACTTGCTATAGCTAAACGTGGTGTTATTAAATAACTTGTGTTTTATTTCATATAACGCAGTCCAAATCAATTTTAATCAACAATTTTTTTTTAATTACATTAAATTAAAACCTAAAATAATAAAGTGACTAAAAACTAACCCTAAAAATCTAAAAACTTAAACTATCTATAAATAAAATATATCCTCTAGGAGGGCATCGGGAGTCACGGTGCCCAGAAGGCTGGCAGCATTCCCTCTCTGTGTTGCCAACGCAATACGTTGGCAGAGGTAGCTGCCAGCCCTCTGGTCGCCGGACTCCTCGATCAGTCGCTTGGACAGCTCTTTGACGAGCTGTCGAGCGTCCGGCCCCCACCGCCCCAGTGTCTCGACTAAATTTTTAATTTTATTTCAAACTAATTTTACACAAAACATTTTTTTTCTCGGAATTTATCTACGAAAAAATTCTGAAAAAAAATCAACGTGTTCAGAGAGACAATATCTTGAAATGGTATTTTTCTTTTAGGATGTTAATGTATCGGGTCTGTTTTAAAAGACATTGCCACATTTCAATGGAGCTTTGCCCCGCCTACAAAACTAAGTGACCATTTAAACTGTACCTATCATTTTGTTGGGGACTTATTACAGGTTTCATATTGCATAATCATAATCAGTATCATTTTCTATTACTCTCGCAACTCCTATAGAAGAATAACAAAAACAATGAATGAACGCTTCGATTTCTTACTATTTTCTGAATTCTCAATTAAGCTGATTTTTCGAATCGCAACTTGTACAAAACTTTATTTTAAACCAATAATTTTAATAAAAAAACGGAGATATTTTTACATTTATTCGTTATATTGTACAATTTGCGGTTGATGGTGGGGCAGAATCTGGCAATGTCATTTTTATTGTAATAACTAGTTTTTATGGACCCTTCCTGTTAAATTTGGTAAAAATAATAGGAACAAATATTAGAGAAAACAATTGTATTGAAGGAAGTCAAAGAATGTGACAGAGTTTTAAATTATATACGAAAGAGTACTATACATATTTCAACAGCACCCCTTAATTTAAAACCTCTAAGACAGGTATAAACCCATATGCAAGACACACCTAGCATGTGCTACGGAACCTAAGGGTTTCGTAAGGACATCGGCCGACATATCTACACTTGGTAAATACCGTACATCAACTAAATCTTCGGCCATTTTCTGTCTTACAAAATGATACTTCGTATCAATGTGTTTAGTACGATTATGGTGGACAGGATTCTTAACAATCTTTTGTGCACTCTGACTGTCGTTGAATATAACAACTTTATCTGCCTTACCCGATATCTCGCGAAACAAACGTCTCAGGAATATGGCATCCTTGATTACATGCGTTAGTGACATGTATTCCGCTTCGGTCGATGAGAGTGCGACCGTGGACTGCTTCTTGCTTTCCCATGACACAGGACCTCCAGCTAGGGAGATGTAGAATCCGGTGTACGAGCGACGAGTCACAGGGCAGTTTGCCCAGTCCGCATCTGCGTATGCCAACAGGTAATCTGCACACTTTCTGTAAGAGATACGATAATCGATAGTCCCTTTCAGGTATTGCAGAACCCTTTTTGCAGCTAGCCAATGACTTTTATCAAATTTTGTCAAAAATTGGCTCAAGTAACTTGTTGCATACGCAATATCTGGGCGAGTGCTCACCGCAAGGAACATTAAACAACCTACCAGACTTTGGTAAGGGTATGAACACTGCTCACCACTTTCATTCGGCAACAACTTTACCTTTTGCAAAGGTGTGGAAACTGACTTGCATTCCGACATATTGTAACGCTTTAACGTATCCAGAATGTATGACTTCTGGTTTATTTCAACGCAATCGTCTCCACGATATACATTTAAGCCTAAATAATAGCTTAAATTGCCTAAATCTTTTAGACAGAAAAACTTCTCTAAGTCATGTTTGACAACATCTGCCAATTTGTCATCTCTATGAAAAATAATTATGTCATCCACATAGATTGCTAATATGACGAGATCACTTCCAAAAAGTTTTGTATACACACAAGTTTCTGAAGGAGTTTGAATAAAACCCAAAGATGATAGTGTACTACTCAGCTTTGTATTCCAAGCCCGTGCAGCTTGTTTCAAGCCATAAAGTGACCTTTTCAGCAGACAAACTTTATCTTCCTGCCCTTGAGCGAGGAATCCCTCTGGCTGGTGCATATATACTTCCTCTTCCAATTCCCCATTTAGGAATGCTGTGTCCACATCTAAGTGTCTCATCTTCAAGTCGTTTTGCGCAGCAAAAGCAAAGAGCAAACGAAGGGAAGAGTTTCGAACAACCGGGGCGAAAGTTTCATGGTAATCTACACCTTCCACTTGGGTAAAACCTTTGGCTACAAGCCTTGCTTTAAATTTGACGACTGTTCCGTCAGCATCCCTTTTCTGTTTATATACCCACTTGCAGGGTATTACCTTTTTATTAGGTCTATCCACTAATACCCAAGTTCCTTTCTTAAGCAAGGACTCGTATTCATTCTTCATTGCAGCCATCCAATTATCTTTATCATCAGAATAAATAGCTTCTTTAAAAGTTTTAGGATCGTCAGGAGAATTACTTTCTTCATCAATATTAATCTCATCAGCTGCAATAAGACCTTTAGCCTTAGCTAAACGATTTCGGAGTGGATATCGTTCCTCAGATGTTTCTTCAGTTGTGGTAGGTTCCTCAGGTGATTCATTTTCATCAAACTCATCATTTACATGAAAATCTTCATTAGGATTAGGAATAACCTCCTCAACTTCAACATGAAAATCTTCATTAGGATTAGGAATAACCTCCTCAACTTCATCTTTACTTGCTACTTCTTTTTCCTCTTCATTATCAGAGATTGAAATACCGGGATCATCCAAAGCCTGTTGTGTTGGACTATCATTTGAGTCCGAAAAAATCAAAACAGAGGATGTGGGCGATGGTGTCTCAATATTTTCAATCGTACCACAATCCTTATCTTGCTTTTTCAAATCTGAGAAAGACTCTTCAAAGAACACAACATCTCTTGCTTTCACTAACCTTCTAGGGTAACGTGGATCCCGAAAATAATAATTGCTTGGATCTTCAGAATATCCAACAAAAATATATTGTTGAGCTTTTACATCCAGCTTTTTCCTTTGACAAGAAGGAATTTGTACTAAAGCTCTACAACCGAAAACCCGCAGATGACTAACATCTGGTTTCGAACCATTCCATCTCTCATGAGGTGTACGACCTTTTAAAGCACTATGAGGGGATCTGTTCTTGAGGTACGTAGCGACATTGTAAGCATCTTCCCAGTACGCTTTAGGAAGAGAACTACCGGCTAACATTGAACGAGCCTTCTCCACTATTGTCCGATTAGCACGTTCTGCAATTCCATTCTGCTGTGGACTATAGGGAGCCGTTGTTTGATGCTCGATACCCTTTGAACACAAATAATCAGAAAAGTCTCTATTGACATATTCAGTCCCACAATCTGTCCTAAGTGTTTTAATTAGACATCCTGTTTGCCTTTCAACTAAAGATTGGAAAGCGCAAAACTTATCCTTCACCTCCTTTTTAGATGCAATAAAATAAACAAATATTTTTCGAGAAAAATCATCAATGAATAATAAAGCATATTTGTTCCCTTGAAAAGATGTCTCAGACATTGGTCCACAGATGTCACTATGGACCAACTGCAATACCGATGTAGCTCTATTATGATTCTCTGCAGACGCCTTGAAAGGTTTCCTAGCTTGTTTACCTTCAATACAGGCCACACATGGCTCCTTGTCGACCTCTTTGTAATCCACCCCGACTGCGTGTCCACTCTTCAACAGGTTCATATCGAAGCGGCATAGATGTCCCAAACGCCTGTGCCATAAACGATACCTAGACAGAGAGTCAGTGTGCACATCAAGGGCCAGGTTATTATTACCTGCACAAAAAGAGTCAGAATTTGAATTACTAGTAACTGTACAATCCAAACTATACAGTCCACCATATTCCGAACCATGTAAAACAGAATCACCTTTACAAGAGAATACATCTGATTTATAAAAATTACAACCAGTTTTATCAAAAACTACTGTGTATCCTTTATCTACGGCCTTCTTAACGGAAACTAAATTCGTTTTCAAATTAGGTACATGTACAACATCACTGATTCTATCAATAATATCAGCCCTAGTATTAATTGAAACAGTTCCAATGCCTTTAGACTCTAATTCGTCTCCATTGGCTACAGTCACCTTACCAGAATTGGACGGCTTGATATTTAATAACCAATCTGACCTCGATGTCATGTGAGAAGTAGCTCCAGAATCAATATACCATTTGTCTTCAGAACCGCTAACGCTCAAAGCACTTAATGAAGTTGAATCATGCTTAACTTCCTTCTGCTTCAACTTCTTGTTAGGGCAATCTGGTCTCTTGTGACCGGGTTGATTACAATCATAGCAAATGACTTCTCTTCTACTTCCTTTCGATTCTACTCGTTTCGTCCGTAACGCAGAATTCTCTTCAGCAGAACTGGCTTTAGACATTTCATTTAATAACTTCGTTTTCACTAGGTCAGTTGTAACCTGAATATTCGAATTTTCCAAGGCCATAATTAACGGGTCAAAATTCGGAGTAAGACCTCCCAAGATTATTGCAGCGAGAGAAGTATCCTCTATTTTCTTGCCAATATCTACAAGATCCTGAGCTGTGCTGAGAACAGCATTTATATAAGCTTCAATACTCTCAAAATCGCTGAGGCAAAATCTATATAGCCTTCTTTCCAGTGCTAGTTTACGACCCATACCTTTATCTTCGTAGGCATTTTGTAAAGCACTCCAAGCATCTAGAGCGGTTTTCGCACTTCTTACATGGGTTATAGCTCCACCATCCAGGGTCAAACATATCTTTGTGAGAGCCCTCTGATCTCTACGAGCCTTCACAGGTTCCGGCGTCACATCGCCATCAGGATAACCTACAATCGCTTCCCATAGTTCTTCGTGCATCAAATACATTCTCATCTTAAACTTCCATGTAGTATATCCTTGTCTACAGGACAATATTTTAATACTACCCATCGAAGTACCTGCTGCAGTTCCGCCACAAGTGCCGGCCGACGGAGCACCGTCACCATTATCATTACCGGACATTTTATCAACTTTAAAAATGATCCCGATGATATTGCACTATACGAAAATATGCGGCACACTTTTTACTTTTAATTGTTTCACTTTATTCCATTAAATTCGTGCTGATAACGTGTTAAATTTGGTAAAAATAATAGGAACAAATATTAGAGAAAACAATTGTATTGAAGGAAGTCAAAGAATGTGACAGAGTTTTAAATTATATACGAAAGAGTACTATACATATTTCAACACTTCCACCAATATTCCCTCGACGTATGTCCATCGATTTATCTATTACATTCTAAAACAGCTAAGATTGAAATCTTCGCAAACACGATACCGCCTGTTTGCTATTGTCCGGCAAACTCAACCGGTCAACATAATAAAACACCCTCTATATTGGGACTAAATCAAACTTAACACCTTTTTCTACACCCCTTACCAGACATAGGGGCTCTTATTTGAATGAGGGGTTTTCAAAGTGACTGTTCTAAGGGAAAAACAAGCTTTTTAAGTTGATAATAGATGGCGTTGCACCGAAGTGCGATATCATCGTAAAAAAACACAGCACCATGAAAAAACAATTCAATGTCAGCTGAATTTATTATTATTGGTTTGTTTGTGTAATTTTAACAATACAGTACAAATTAATACTAGGTATGAATACGAAAAGCCCAAGTTACAAGCAATAACAACGCATTTAATGTTGACATTAGACCAGTCAGTGCCATCTACCGGAGCTAGCGGTACTTTCTTTCTTTTTTAAATGTAACCTTGAAAACTCCTCATTGCGAATACTGTCGAAAAACGATCGTACCAGTTCAGCTATGATAGGTGCGTTCAAAATCGAGATGGGTGATCGCTAGGACTATCTTTTATTAATACGGCATGCCCAATATCTCTGTCTCTCTCACACACTTTGTCATCAGCCAGTATCAGTCCACTGCTGGCCTTGGGCCTCTCCCAAACACACCACTCGACGCTAGTGTTCGCGCCGCACTCGCCCCACAGACACACTCGGGACACCAGGCTAATGAGACTCCAGGCGGCTCATGGTGCCCTGGTACTTGGAATGTAACTTAAAGAGCTGGGGCTCCTGACCGAGTAGACACAGCAGGTGTTGAGTGAGACATATTGAGACTCCGGACTAGTCATGGTCTCCTGATACTTTTAATGCAACTTCATCATCGTCCACGTCCACTGCTGGACTTATTCCTCTCCCAAGATGCGGCACTCATTACGATTCTAGGTTTTATCCCATACAGTCCCTGCCAACCACCTTACGCAGGCCATTCCTCCATCTGGTCGGGGAGTATCCCACACTACGTTTATTTCTTGGCCTCCGTTCGAAAACTCATCTCCCCCATCGGTTATCGGTTCTACGACAGACAAATTATGAAATGTATAGTGCATTAGTTTAAGACTGTAGTCTGTAATGCTAGACATTTAAATGAAATAATAAATAAATAAATAAATAAATGTGACCAGCCCACTGACACTTCAGTTTACTGATCCTATGAGCAATGTCAACCACTTTTGTTCTCTGACGTTTAAGCATGGGTTACGGGAGGCTGCCAAATCAAATAACGGAGCCTAAACGTGGACATTGACGTTGAGACTGGCCCACAAGTTCAAAGTCGCTCAGCGAGCTATGGAAAGAGATATGCTTGACATTTCTCTGTTAGATAGAATAAGAAACGAGTATATCCGCCAGAAGACAAAAGTGGTCGAAATTGCTCATAAAATCAGTAAACTGAAGTGTCAGTGGGCTGGTCATATCTGTCGTAGAACCGATAACCGATGGGGTAGGCGAGTTCTCGAATGGAGGCCACGAACGGGTATACGTAGTGTGGGACGCCCCCCGACCAGATGGAAAGATGACCTTCGCAAGGGAATAGGGTTGAGTGGCGTGCTTTGGGAGAGGCCTACGTCCAGCAATGGACTGATACGGGCTGATGATGATGATGTTTAAGCATCTTATTCTATCTGACAGAGAAATGCCAAGCATAGCTCTTTCCATAGCTCGCTGAGCGACTTTGAACTTGTGGGCCAGTCTCACCGTCAATGTCCTCGTTTCGGCTCCGTAGATCATCATAAAAGATATGAATGTGAATAAAAAAAACCTCTACAATCTCTCTGGCACGCTCCCAAAAATATTCAATGTCTGTAGACGACATTCAATTTACCGGTTAAAAGATACGCTAAACTATCTTTTTACGCTTTTATGCACATTTGAAAGTAATTTCACTATGCCGTAACCAAGCCAAGCATATATATACAAATCCTAGGCCCGTATTAATAAATCACTCTCAGCTCAAAAATCAATCTTGAGAACGACCTCAAGATGGATTCCTAGTAACTTAGGTGCGCGTTTAGGAATCGGGTATCACGTGAGTAACGCCGTATTAATAAACAAAACTCAGTTCTCCTACTGCGACTCCTCTGGAGGAAGATAGAAGACTATTATATTGAATTTTCTGTAACATGACATTGGCAATGACGAACTGTCGAGTCCATAAATAAATAAGAGAACTGTCAAACTCACACTTGAGAACGTATTTGCTGATTGCAGGCGAACTGCGACTTGAGAAAGACGTCACGTGACCACGTGTCTACAGTGGTTGTTTTGTGTTTAATATCACGTTAAATTAATCAGAAAATGTTCGCGAATGACAGTATGGTGAAATTATTGGAGGATTCATGCAGGATCTGAAGTTTGGCGCTATAGTCAAGAGTTCCGCTACGAGCTCGGGAGTGAACGTGACTGTCGAGCTGCTTCGTCCAGAGTGACGACGCTACGGCGACTACTCTGGATGAAGACAAGAAGACGCGGATCTTATATTGAATATTCCAGTAACATATTATGACATTGGCAAATGACGAACTGTCGAGTCCATTGATAAAATAAATAAATAAATAATAATAACAATCCATGTCTGTACCATTGTATTCTACAACGTTTAATTCAACTATCTCATAAAGTTAGTAATAGTTTTCATAACTTTAACAGAATTCTATTAAAACTATCTATTGTCAGTTGAAGCGAGGTGTAAGTTGAATCAAGTTAGCTGCTATTGTTTTAGATGAGAGAGCGGTTACTTGTTGCTTTTACACTGAAACTACGGAGTTGAGACAGTTTTGATATTATATTCTGAATGCTGTACTTTGGGCAACTTAGTTTTAGTACCTATTTGTAAAATTGTAAACATATTTACTTACGTAAGGTACATTATCTAATCACTAAATTGTAAAACATTGACAAGGCCTCTTTACAGCCGCTATTAGATCATTTTGTTATATCCCGTGCACTTGTACGATCGTTTTCAACGTGTACTCGCAACTGGACTATGAGCCCCTTGTATCATCAGCTGTACTCATGATAAATATTAAATTGGTAAGGTATTTTTGTAAATCAAAATTGCAAAAAAAAATTACTAAGTATATGACGGTACGTCAATATTTACCGTTAGGTCAAATGACAATGCCAGATTCTGCCCCACCATCAACCGCAAAGAATAAATGTAAAAATATCTCCGTTTTTTATTAAAATTATTGGTTTAAAATAAAGTTTTGTACCTACATCTAGCGAGTCGAAAAAAACAGCCTGATTAAGAATTCAGAAAATAGTAAGAAATCGAAGCGAATTATTCATTGTTTTTGTTACTCTTCTATAGGAGTTGCGAGAGTAGTAGAAAATGATACTGATTATGATTATTGTTGGTGCACGAGCCAATCAATATAATTTCCTAATATAATTTTAGCAGTAGTACATGCGTGGCTGCGCATAAACAGGTACAGGCGTGCGCCAGCGGCGAACGTGCGTTGGGAACTGAGCGCGCGCCTCTCGGCGCCCCGTATTTTTATATTACCTCGCCCCGCGCACCTTCCCCACCGCGGTCGCCCTCGACACTAAAAATTTGACCAATAAACGGCGGGTCGGCTGCGAGTCTCTTTAAGCTCATGCCTTGGGGTATATAAGCGAGTATTTTTCGAAAATTCGTTCAGTATTTCGTCGACCAGCAAGAGGAGAACATCCGAAGAAAGAAAAAGCTAGCAAGAAGAGCTGAAGAGCAAGCAAGGCGTTCAAGCGTTACGAGCCGAAGATAGAAGATTCGAGATAGGGAACCCAAGGAAGACCTTAGGGGGGGCCGTGGCCGACTCGTGTCCAGCTAAACGAATTGTTTCATTTCTACATAACGTCACTTCATTCAATACACCGTTCTCTTAGTTTCAAATCAGCATACGTCATTCTGTTTCATACGATACACCGTCCTCTAAGTTTCAAATCAGTATACATCAACCTGTTTCATTCGATACGTATACCGTCTACCCCGCTGCCGCCGCCACCGGGATCTTGCTGCCTACGAGCTACGAGGGTGTTACGCGTACGTCGGCCGTGTTGCGTCGACGTGATTAAAGAACCTAGTCGGCGTGCGCGTACATCTGGTCCTTCGAGCCGGATATAGAAGAGTCAGCGACAGTGAAAATGTCGACGCACAGCAGAAGACAGCAAGATCCGCCCTACAATCTGCGCAGTTTAGCGGGGGAACAAGGCCGCGCCCCCGCCCCCGCCACCGAAGAACAAGCAGCCCGCGAGACCGCGCGCATCGCCGCCGCCGCCGCTGCGGAGTACGCCTCCCGCGCCGCGGCCGAAGAAACAATTGTGCGCGAAACTGCCGCTGCCGCCCGCGCAGCCAGGCCTTACGCGACACCGTCCCATAGCGAGCCCAGGTTATCGCCTCTCGCATCGCGCGCGTCTAGTATCAGTGAAGTATCCGCGATCGTGCAACTCAGTGACGACGTACTGAGAGTCTCATCGCATAGAGACAAGCGCGATTTAACCGCGAGTGAAGTTCAAAGTAATTCTGCGTCCGCGCCTCCCGCCAATAACGTCGCATTGGTGGGCGTCTCGCAGTCACGAGATGTGCGCGATGGAACCGCGATCGCGAGTCAAGTGCAAAGTGTTACCGCGTCAGCGCATACCACCAATAACCACGCATTGGTGGGCGTCTCACAGCCACGAGACGTGAGTGTTGAAACTGCGAAAACGGACAGTTTATCAGTGTTACTCGACGAAATCCGCCAGCTGCCCTTCAGAACACAACACTCTCATCCTCCGAGTGAAACATCAAGCCAGAAGAACAGAAGATTTAAGGCAGAAGTCGAACTTAAGAAGGCGAGACTTAAGCAGCAGTTACTAATCAAGAAGAAACAATTCCTGGAGGAAGAGTACAATATCGAAGAAGCCATTATCGACGCCGAAGGAGAGTTAGCACTTGCAGATTTAGAAGGCAGCGAAGGCCATTCAGTCACCAGCCAATCCCAGAAGGCAGCATCAACCACGAATTGGGTCAATCAATCGACGCAGTACAATCAAGCTAACAACCCACAAAATAACGAAGCTACGAAGTTTATCCATTTTGTTACGACGCCCACGCTTTCTGCCACAACGATGCCAGCTACGAGACACATTCCAGTCATAGAAGACCAACATCAAGCTTCGACACATATCAAGACGGAGGAGCCAGGTCATCAGTTCGCCACGGCGTTCGAGGGGCTGCACACAGCTACACAGACATCTACGACGGCGTCGCCTGTTACGAGTGGCTGCGCTCCGGTCGCCGACGCTGCGACAGCTCATCAGTTAGGACCAATGGCAGGTACGCCTTTATTTGTTTATGCGCAGCCACCTTCTGATTTACCTAGCTTTAGTGGTGATTTTTCTGACTGGCCTCTATTTATTTTGCGTTTTAATAATCTGTTAGACAATCGTATGTGTAACCGTCTAGATATTTTAGATAAACTAAATAAGTGTCTGAAAGGGAAAGCTCGTGAGGCCGTAGGTCCATTGTTGTATAGTCCCGATAATTTGATTTTGATTAGATCGAAGCTCTATCTTAAATACGGTGATGTTAAATTTGTGATCAAACAGTTAGTACAGGATATTAGATCTATGAAATCTTTGCCTGAAAAGAGTACTAGTGTCGATGTAAGCGATTTTCATACAAAAATATTTTTGTTAGTCAGCCATTTATCTCAATTTCGCGGTGATAACTTAGTGAATGACGAATTGTTGAATATTTGTGTTTCAAAATTGCCTTCCGACCTCAGATGCAAATGGATGTTGTGGCATGAGTCACACCAATCTGACATTCCGATTGTCCAATTTTCAAATTTCCTAGAGCAGAGTATACATTTGTATAGGACGTCAGGATTTACGCCTAGCATTGATATTCTTAGTACCGATACGAAAAAGAGCGCGCCTTATAGAGTGTTAACAGTAGGTGCAAATAGTAACACAGTAGATACGAGTAGTCAAAATAATCAGTCCGCGCATAATGCGCCGAATCCGCAAAGGTCACAACAGGTTCAAAAGCAGTATTCTTGTCTTTTGTGCGATAAAAACGGTCACGAAATAAAACAGTGCAAACAATTTTTAGAGTTGAGTGTAGATGATCGTTGGGAGAACATAAAGAGCAAACATTGTTGTTTCCGCTGCTTAAAAGCAGGGCACTTAGGAAAGTTTTGTAGGGGTAACAGTACTCGATTACATCCTCTTCTGCGACGAGCACAGACAGATACACAACCTTCAGTTCAGGGGAGTAACAGTGGACAAGATTCCGATCAGTCTAGTAATGCAGCCCGACAAAATCAGTCAGTATCACGTGGGCAACCAACGACTCCAGTAGACGCAGTAACAAGCACAAGCACATTCGTAGGTAGTGTAGACGACGACGACGGCTCAGATAATATCCTCCTGCCCACACTCTACGTCATCGCCAAAGGCCCAAATGGCGAGTTAAAGATTCCAGCTCAGTTAGACACAGGAGCTACGATAACCGTTCTAGATAAAAGCGTAGCCGAACTCCTAGGGCTGGAAGGAGAAAAGAGACAGTTACAGTTGGCTGGCGTAGCAGATATGGTTCACAGTGAGCCAGAGTCACAAGTTGTTTATTTAGAAGTCAGAGGTTCGAAGAGCGACGGGAGTTTTAAAATCAAAGCACGAACAGTAAGTCACGTCATCGCGCAGCAGCCAATGCAGCTCAAACGTCGTTCGTGGCCTCATCTGGACGGTATACCAGTAGAGCCCCCAGTAAGAGAAGCACCTAAAATACTTATCGGTCACAACCACTGGGACCTAATAAAACCACTTAGCTATCGGGAAGGGCAGAAAGGAGAGCCGATAGCTACTGAAACGAAGTTAGGTTGGGTACTGCACGGTCACGTAGACATAGCCTTCAGATCCAGTGGACCAAAAGTTCACACAGTTCTCCGTCTAGATACGACATGCGATCGAGATCTAAGTAAGTTAGACGATCTAGTGCGTCAGCATTTTTCTTTGGAAAACATGGGCGTGGCGCTAAAGCCGAGAGTACAGGAAGTGACAAAGCGCGAAGAAAAGATTCTACAGGCTACTACAAAGAAAATCGGTTCTCAGTGGGAAACTGGTTTGCTGTGGAAAGCGGAAGAGGTTAAGTTTCCACCTAGTCGACGCTACGCGGAAAATAGACTCCTTTCATTAGAGAAGAAATTTAAAACAAACAGTGAGTTCGAAAAATCATATAGAGAGAAAATGCAGAGGTATATCGACAAAGGGTACGCGAGAAAATTATCAGATGATGAGGCAAAGCAAACCACTAGTAAGACATTTTATCTTCCTCATTTCGCAGTTCGCAATCCCAACAAGCCGGGAAAACTCCGCATAGTCTACGACTGTGCAGCGCGCGTAGCAAATGTCAGTTTCAATGACAAACTTTCTTCCGGACCCGATCTCTTCAATTCCTTACTAGGATGTATCTTTCGTTTTCGAGAAGGTAAATACGCATTTACAGCCGACATAGAAGATATGTTTTTGAGAATAAACATTGCTAATGAAGACCAGCAAGCGCAGCGCTTTCTATGGAGAGAAACGCCAGACAGTGACATCAGTGAATACGTAATGACAAGTATGTTGTTTGGTTCAGTATGTTCACCATGCAGTGCGCAATACGTACGCAACATTAACGCAACGCAGTGTGAGGTAGCAAGTACGCATGCGCAGGAAGCGATCATTCATTCTTTTTATATGGATGACTGGTTGCAGAGTTGCGACGATCAGGAAGCTGGTAAAAGATTAATTGACGAAGTAAGAGAGATACACGAAAATGGTGGTTTTAAGCTCACAAGTTGGTCAGCCAACGATGATAAGTTGTTAGAGAACGTACCCATATCAGATCGAGCACAGGGAGTCGTTAATTTGACATCAGGTACAACGGAACAGCGAACGGTACGTACTTTGGGCCTAATATGGAACTCAACCACAGACACTATGTCATTCGACCTTACGATGAAGAAGTTGCCAGAGGCATTGTCTACAGGAGCAAAAAAACCAACTAAGAGAGAAATGCTGCAGCTAGTTATGTCTGTTTTCGATCCAGCTGGATTACTAGGCGCATTAACGGTAAGATCAAAAATTCTCTTACAAGAGGTGTGGAGATCAGCAGTAGGATGGGACGAGGAGATTACAGATCAAGCATACGAGAAATGGCAATCCTGGCTGCACTTAGTAGATGAAGTACGTAAGATAGAAATACCTCGTCATTACTTCATGTCTACGTCCGATAAACCCCTTCACAGACAGTTGCATGTATTTTGCGACGCAAGTTCGAGTGCTTACGCAGCCGCCGCCTATCTTAGAACGACTTTTGAAAACGGTAACGTTTTAGTGTCTTTTGTTGGAAGTAAGACTCGTGTCGCACCAATACGTCCCATTTCGATTCCAAGATTAGAATTGCAAGGTGCATTACTCGGAAGTAGATTCGCAGATTACATTAAAAAGGAACATCACTTAGAGATAGACAGGTCCGTAATGTGGACTGACTCAAAGAACGTTTTATGCTGGATACAGTCAGACGCACGTAATTTTCAAGCCTTTATTTCGCACCGTTTAGGAGAAATCGACGAGCTAGTAGGTAGAGATTGTTGGCGATGGGTGCCATCTCGCGAAAACGTAGCAGACGATGCTACTAGAGATAGTTCAGAGTTCGAGCTCACGCCAGAAAGTAGGTGGTTTACGGGACCAACATTTTTGCTCGAACCGGAAGAACTGTGGCCCACTTGTGAGAAAATAAACAAAAAAGAGCTTAACGATTTAGAGATGAAAAGGAATGTCGTTTTGAGCGTCATAGATAGCAAGACAAATAATTTGATTGACGTAAATAGATTTTCCAGTTACGTAAAGTTGGTCAATACGTTGGCTTACGTTTTGTGTTTCATTAATAGGTGTAGAAAGCGCAAAGTAAAAGTTGATTCAGAGCTGTATGAAGAGGCGGAAAATTTATTACTCAGATCAGCTCAAAATGACAGTTTTTCATCAGAAATTAAAACCCTGTCTTCAGGAAAATTCGTAGACAAGGATAGCAAATTATTTCAGCTTTCGCCTATTTTAATAAATGGCATTATCCGTAGCGATGGTCGTGTCAAAAGCGAAGAAATAGATTTCAATGTGCGCTATCCAGTTATATTAGATCCCAAGCACGACTTTACCAAATTATTAGTTACACATTATCACAAGAAGTTAGGACATTACGGAAATGAGATGATTGTAAACGAGTTGAGGCAGAGATTTTATATTTCCAACTTACGCCAACTAGTAAAGGGAGTTGCTCGTGAATGCCGTTACTGTAAAATTCAAAAAAGTAAACCAAACAACCCTTTGATGGGACCGCTTCCCATCGATAGGACGACTCCGTACGTTAGGCCATTCACAATCAGCGGAATGGATTATTTTGGACCTGTTATGACTACAATCGGCAGACGTAAGCAAAAGTATTACGGTGTTTTGTTCACATGCATGACGACCCGCGGAATTCACTTAGAAACAACGCCTTCTCTTAACACAGATGACACGATAAAGGCTATTCAAAGGTTCATTGGTAGGCGTGGTCATCCTTCCATAATGTACTCCGATAACGGTACAAATCTCAAAGCCGCGGACAAAGAGCTCAAGAAAAGTATTTCCGAGATAGAATTCGATAAAATAGAACAGAGGTTTAGACCTGAAAAAATTCAGTGGAAATTCAATGCACCAGTGGCGCCGCATAGTGGCGGTGCCTGGGAACGTCTTATTCGTTCAGTAAAAAAATCACTATCAGTAATTTTGCACGAACAGGCTCCACATCCAGACACCCTATACACTCTGCTAGTTGAAGTAGAAAGAACAGTAAATTCTAGACCTTTGACTCACGTCTCAATAGACAATGCAGACGAGGAAGCATTAACGCCAAACCATTTTTTGTTAGGTACTTCTTCAGCCACTTACGCCCCACTGGGTAAATTCGATTCGAAAGATTTATGCCTTCGAAAGCAATGGAGATTGGCGCAGTATTTAGCAGATAGATTTTGGCAAAGGTGGCTGAAGGAATATCTTCCTAGTTTAGTTCATAGACCGAAATGGCGTTCACAAACTAGACAATTAAGAGTAGGAGATGTAGTTATCGTAGTGGACAATCAAGCTCCACGTAATGTATGGATAAAAGGCAAAATAGTTAAGGTTTATCCCGCCAAAGACGGTGTAGTCAGAATAGTGGACATTAAGACAGGATCAGGTATCCTTCGTAGATCAGCACATAAGTTGGTAGTAATTTATGAACATAATCAGTGAATTTGTGTCTTATTTTATTTTCTAAGTACTAGTTTTGTAACAATTACAATCAGTTTTTCGTAAGACGAATCAGCTTTGGTTTTCTACGGACCAATAGCAGCAGCTCCGCATAGTTGCGAGAAAGCGAGATGTCGCTACTACATTAGAAAGAGACAGAGCGAGAACCGTGAAGTCAGAGCTTATTTTTAATTTTAATTTAACAAAGTTAATTTTAATTTCGTAATATTCTAAAGAAAACTGTGTAAAGTGTTATTTCAATTTTAGTTTTTCCGTATTGTACGGTGTAGGTCCACGGATCGAGTTTATATAGTAAAGTCAAATCTAGAAGTAAAGTTAATTATAGGTCATGTAAAGTATTATAGAGTCACAGTTTCAAGTCAAAAAGATCCGTAGATCTGCACACAATTAAAAGATTAAGTAATCAGATATTTTGTAATAGACAGATAGGTGCTGCTCGTGTACCGGTAGTGTGACTTCGTCACAGGGGGTAGAATGTTGGTGCACGAGCCAATCAATATAATTTCCTAATATAATTTTAGCAGTAGTACATGCGTGGCTGCGCATAAACAGGTACAGGCGTGCGCCAGCGGCGAACGTGCGTTGGGAACTGAGCGCGCGCCTCTCGGCGCCCCGTATTTTTATATTACCTCGCCCCGCGCACCTTCCCCACCGCGGTCGCCCTCGACACTAAAAATTTGACCAATAAACGGCGGGTCGGCTGCGAGTCTCTTTAAGCTCATGCCTTGGGGTATATAAGCGAGTATTTTTCGAAAATTCGTTCAGTATTTCGTCGACCAGCAAGAGGAGAACATCCGAAGAAAGAAAAAGCTAGCAAGAAGAGCTGAAGAGCAAGCAAGGCGTTCAAGCGTTACGAGCCGAAGATAGAAGATTCGAGATAGGGAACCCAAGGAAGACCTTAGGGGGGGCCGTGGCCGACTCGTGTCCAGCTAAACGAATTGTTTCATTTCTACATAACGTCACTTCATTCAATACACCGTTCTCTTAGTTTCAAATCAGCATACGTCATTCTGTTTCATACGATACACCGTCCTCTAAGTTTCAAATCAGTATACATCAACCTGTTTCATTCGATACGTATACCGTCTACCCCGCTGCCGCCGCCACCGGGATCTTGCTGCCTACGAGCTACGAGGGTGTTACGCGTACGTCGGCCGTGTTGCGTCGACGTGATTAAAGAACCTAGTCGGCGTGCGCGTACAATTATACAATATGAAACCTGTAGTAAGTCCCCAACAAAATGAGATGTAGATGGGGCAAAGCTCCATTGAAATTACTTAGCTAACTTAATAGCTTTTTTTAATAAAATTGATTATATTGGAAGATATTATTTTTTAAGATCGCCAATCTTATAAAATAATATCTTCGCGCTAGTTGGCTCATGGAAGGCTCTTAAAGAAAATGTAGTAAACGATGACAATGATTAAAAAGAATACGATAAGAGTGCAGTTGAAATGCAGTGCGTCTATCTAGAGCGCAAGTCCACAGTCACACAGGTCCACATCAAGTGTAAAACATTGAAAACTCAATTTCCCGTCCATTGTAGTCACCGCATTGAGTACCCCGCACGATACGGACACAATACACGACGCGACGCCAGCTGCCTGTTCGCGTATTGACGGCACATGGACTCGTGTTTGTTATTCACTTAGGCAGTTGTACCACCGCCGGCGAGTAAGCGAGTAAATCCAGGCTATTTACCGGCGGTATACTTAAAATAAGTTTTTGAGTTTAAAAAAAAATTAAGATCATATGTGGAGATTTGTAATTGGCTTACAGTTACTCACTATTCTTTATTTATAACAAATCAATAACATATTTACATAAACAAAAAAAATATAAAAAAAATTGAAAAATAAAATACAATACAAATAAAATTCTAAAAATGTACCTACTTGGACGCGGTATTCCAGCTGTGAGTGTCCTCTACCAGTCGCAGGTAGAACACCGCGTCCAAGTCGCTCCCATGCGGCAGGGGGCCCAAGAGAGCGGCCGCGTTACCCCTTTGTATGGCCAAACTTATTCGTTGGCCGAGGCACGCACCCGCTCTCTAAATAGTTACTCATAATCGTTATCTATATTAGTAAGAATAGCTAGAACTTAAATAGCTGTAAATCTTCCTAAAAATAAATCACACACAGTCGAAGACATAGGTATCCACGGGGCCTCAATAAGGTTGAGATTATCTCAAAAACTACTGGACCGATTTTAATAATTCTTTCACAGTTACATAGTTTTAACTATTATCTATCAAACAGTGAAAGAATTTTTGCAAAAGGTCAAGTAGTTTTTGAGAAAATCTCAACCCTAAAAACTCTCCTGTACACCTTTCTCTGTGTTCCACCATACATCCCATCGCTCGGCGCCACTCGCCCACTCGCTGAGCTACACTGGCGAGTGAGCGATTGAAGCGAGTAATCGCCCGTCGCTCAGCGACACTCGCAGATAGCCGAGCTACAAACCTAAACTCTTCACTCGCTGCTCGCCCACTCGTTTTATAGTTGACTAGCTGTACCCCGCAACTTCGTTTGCGTAGAAAAAGTTCTATGCTCAGATCACATACCGCCATGGCTTATAGCCTGTGAGCTGTCCGGATATTTCAGCTATCTCCTAGTGAAACTCCCGTCAAAATCCCTTCAGTAGTTATGGCGTGATACTTGCACAAAGTCACAAACAGGCAAAAATTCTAAAAATTGGGGTTTGGCATCAGTATCGATCGTAAAACACATTGCAATTTTTCTTTTAAAAAAATATCCAATGTACAGACACAACTTTTTTACAGTCTTATTGTCTCATAGGCTATAAGCCATGGCGGTATGTGATGTGGAAACAAGGATCCAGAGAGGAAGATCTGCTTCCAGATCTCCTCCATCCTCCTCCTCTACGCAAACGAAGATGCAGGGTACCTACAGCTAGTATGAAATAAATATTGTTTTATTGAATCTCGATATGAGTCAACTAGCCTACTTGTAAATGTAAGACAGTCGACAGCAGATCAATGGTAACACTTTTTACTTTAGACAGTTCTTATTATTTGCGTTGTAAGACTTGAAATCGTATTGCAAGTGTTACCATTGATCTGCTGTCGACTGTACAGTAGACGACAGAGATAAGTATACAGGGAGCCTCAATAAGGTTGAGATTTTCTCAAAAACTACTGGACTGAATTTAATAATTCTTTTACAGTACATAGTTTTAACTTTTATCTATCAAACAATGAAAGAATTTTTGCGATCGGTCAAGTAGTTTTTGAGATAACCTCAACCTTAAAAACTTTCCTGTACACCTTTCTCTGTGTTCCACCGTACCTACATAAGTAGTCTTGAGAACACCAAGGAAATCTTATTGATAGAGCTCTGAATATAACTTTACCCTACTTATTGTTGTTCTAACAACTAAATGGTGTCATCAGATAAGAACGGATGCTAGATTGTACACTCCGTAACATGACACCCATTGTAGAATTGCAATGTATGTTTGTAAGACAGTGATGTGGGTACCTATACCGAAGCACATCAATAATATAAACAACTAGATACACAGTCTGCCTTCTAAAAATGTCCGAGCGCAAAGCAAGTCCAAACGGATGAATGGATGGACTCATTTGCTTTATTTGACATTATTTGGACGTTAACAATGGACTCTTATTTGGACGTTTTTTAAATTGTTTTAATAAGACCTTTGTGTATTTAGTTGTTTATAGGAGATCAATGACCGAAGCCCAAATCAAGTGTCTTATTTTGTAAACAAAAATTACCCTACCCTACTAACATTTTAAGCTGTTCTGTGATTATTGCATAGTTATTTTCACATTATTAGATGGGATCATTTTATTTTCACAATGATGAACAGGTTCGATCAATCAGTGGGTTGACCGCGACTTCCAATCGTTATCGTTATCGCTTTCAATTTGACACATGGACGATATATATTGCTGCTATGTTTTTGCAAGTTTTAACAAACGACAACGAAACGCAGCAGACTCGATCAATCAGTTCCTTCAGCTTTCCGTTTTGAGAGTATTCGGTAAATGTACATAAGCTTTTCCGTCGAAAAATCCGAGGCTAACTCATTGGTACATGGCTGCCCTGGCTGGGCATCGAACCTAGGACCTCCGTATCGCAGGTCCATTGACCCAACCACTGAGCCACCGTGCTCTCCTAAAACGCATTAGAATATTATTCATTTCAATAAATATCCAATTTACGTTACGTTTTTACAGTCATAATTGCTACTTTAGACTAGTAAACATAATCTCAATACTCAATATATTTATTGCATTCCATAAGTTAAAATACAGATGTTCACATACTTAACATTAAAATGTTACAATGTTCTTTATGGACCTTGTTTAGGCACAGCAATACAAGAGAGAGACGACATTTCTTCTTCAAATATAAAGTAATTTGCAGTAACTAAGAAGTACTAGGTAGCGATTGTTTATTATATTTTCTCATTTAGAAATTCCTCTACTGTGTAATAGCATTTAGCATGTAGGTGTTGTTTTAGCAGTCGTATGAGTGTGTTTTCATTTGTTGCATTTTTTATTTCGTTTGGAAGATGATTATATATTTTTATGGACATGTTCAATGTACCTGATAAGTGGAGATTCAACCCATCTCTCTGCATACAGCGAATATTTTACAGATCTCTAACCGAGCTGCAAAACTTCTATTATAACAATCTACTCAACATATAGCTATGTTTATCATTCTGCGAATCAAAGCGCAGTCGATTTCCGTGCACCGACCGGCGCCACGTCTGCTCGCAACAAAAGTCGGACGTCAACTGCCGCTATCAGTTCGAAATTCAAATTTAACCGTTGACCGGAAATGCGGTGTCGAACGCTTCCGGCGAGGTGCGTTCCGTTTCAGTTAAAGTTTGGTAGGGTTGCCAGTAAAATAAAATGATATGGCAATGATATTTTTAGATTGAAAACTTAGTACATAATATAAGTAGATTCAAATCAAATCAATTTATTGCTTCATGTGGTACATACATGGTGTTATATTATTAATGACTCTCACACGAACCCTGCAAGGGCACTACAACTTAATATACTTAATAGTTTTACATTTTATTATCAATTTTCTCATTCCAATCTATATCTGACTGTAAAAAAGTTGTGTCTGTACATTGGATATTTTTTGAAAGGAATAATTGTAATGTGTTTTAGGATCGATACTGATGCCAAAACAATAATTTTTAGAATTATTGTCCGTTTGTCTGTGACTTTGTGCAAGTATCACGCCATAACTACTGAAGGGATTTTGATGGGAGTTTCACTAGGAGGTAGCTGAAATATCCGGACAGCTCATAGGCTATAAGCCATGGCGGTATGTGATGTGGAAACAAGGATCCAGATAGGAAGATCTGCCTCCTGATCTCCTCCATCCTCTCCATCCTCCTCCTCTACGCAAACGAAGTTGCGGGGTAGGTACAGCTAATTCAATATAAATTACATTAAATAAATTAATTACTTATATATAAACGGATATCACTCATATTGTTAAAGTCGGCAATTAGACCGACAGTTTCGACCGATTTCGACGGTCTTTTTCAAGGTGAGCGCGCCACGCCCGCGTCGCCGTTGACGTTTCTTCGCGCACTGCGGATGAGCGCCCTCTGTGCGCGCTCCGAGATAACTTGTCCCGTCGACCAAAAAAGACCGTCGAAATCGGTCGAAACTGTCGGTCTAATTGCCGACTTTAGAGTGATATCCGTTTATATATAATAATTTGTAGTAATGGCTCACTATAGTTTTAATTCTAAATAAATTAAATTAGACTGAAGTTAAATCGCATAAAAATCAAATCAAATAATAATCAATTGTACAAATGTGTATGTAGATTGTATGTCATGTTATGTGATAATTAATACTGTATAGTAAATAGGCAGTAGGATTGCACTTTTACAGCTGAATATAAAAAAAAATCCAAAAGCTCTCGAGGGAATAATGCAAAAATTATTACCCTAATATCCATTACGCGCGTGCATGCTATTTTTAACACACGTTTCATGTTTTCTTTTCATTTTAAAGGCTAAATTTCTATGAAATATTGTGTCTGGATTATTTTTGTGTGCGTTTCCATTGGATTGTTGAGTTGAGGATGAATGTATTGACAAAAAAATAACACATTATACTCGTGGTCCATCTTAAGTCTTCGTATGCGCGTATATTCAGTTTTTCAAGCCTGTGTTACCATTGATCTGCTGTTATCCGTGCCTATCTATGTACATAGGTAAATATTATACCTACTTACTTATTCATTTTATTATTTTGTATCGTTTAGATTATTCTTATTTGTAGTAGATAGATAATAATGGGTACACAGACCACTTACCCAATAGACATGAAATCGGTACAAATAACAATGCCAGACTCTGCCACACTATCAAGGTACGATGAACAAGATAACGAATAAATGTAAAAATATCTCGGTTTTTATTAAAATTATTGGTTTAAAATAACATCAAAAGAGTCGAAAAAACAGCTTAAATAAGAATTCTGAAAATAGTAAGAAATCGAAGAGAATTATTCATTGTTTTTGTTATCATTTTCTACTACTCTCGCAACTACTACTGATTATGATTATGCAATATGAAACCTGTAATGAGTCCCAAACAAAATGATAGGTACACAGCTTTAATGGTCTCGTAGTTTTGTAGGTGGGGAAAAGCTCCATTGAAATGTGGCAATGTCATTTGCAAGCGAAAAATTCTGTCAACGATGAGCGTAGAGACGAAGCGGGGGCTAGGGGTGCCGTATTAAAGAAATGCGTCCATGTCGATAATATCTCTAGGTACCACGTGTCGCGAAGCAATTTTACGCTCATGTGCGGGCAGACACGGGCGCCCTCCTGTTACAGGTCTATGGGGTAAGTGGTCTGTGCAATAAATGATTTTACTACAATTTATTTAGCTAAAGTCGGTGAACAATGGAAACCAATCCAGATTTCAGGATAAAGCACGCGTCCGCCATCTTTGGAAATCGTTTCGCGCCGAAACTGCTGTCATCTGTCAAAACTGACAGCTAATTTGGCGCTAAGACATTTAACCCTGTGGCATTTCGATTTTGTTTTTGTTTAGGTAGAATTTAAAATTGCAATATTAAATTTTAAGTTTGATTGATTTTTTTGTTTCATTTACTGTTAAAGCTCAGAATTTGTTCTTTATTTATTATTTATTTTATTAATGGACTCGACAGTTCGTCATTTGCCAATGTCATGTTACAGAAAATTCAATATATAATAGTCTTCTATCTTCCTCCAGAGGAGTCGCAGTAGCGTCGTCACCTTGGGTAGCCGCGTCTTCATGTCTTCCTCCAGAGGAGTCGCCGTAGCGTCATCACTCTGGACGAAGCAGCTCGACAGTCACGCTCACTCCCGAGCTCGTAGTGGGAATCTTGACCATGGCGCCAAACTTCAGATCCTGCTTGAATTCTCCAATAACTTCACCATACTGACTGAATACTGACTGAATTTAACGTGATATTAAACACAAAACACCCACTGTAGACATTAAACTGAAAATTATCGAACAATTTCGCAACCGTCGACTCCCGCCATTTTCAAAAGCCATGAATGACATGTTCGAATTTAAAAATTGTTTTTTCTTTTTATTTCATTAGGTACTTAAAAGTCTCTGAAATTGTGCTTTTTTATTCAAAGATTTATATTTTAGTTATTTAATTAGTTATTTTATTGAATGCATTGATCTCCTATAAACAACTAGATACAAAGTCTGCCTTCTAAAAATGTCCGAGCGTAAAGAAGGTGCAAACGGATGAATGGACCCTCATTTGCTTTATTGGACATTATTTGAACGTTAACAATGGACCCTTATTTGGACGTTTTTTAAATTGTTTTAGTAAGACCTTTGTGTATCTAGTTGTTTATAGGAGATCAGTGATTGAATGTACCAAATGAATTTGACATTGTATGGTTATTAAATGAATATGAATACACAAAGTCTTCCGACGAAGTAACACCCAGTCTCATTTGAACTCCCAAAATCATTTAAAAAGAAAAAAAAAGTTACAAGAAAACGTTCCAAAACAAATACAAATCATAAAGAAGGAATTAAAGTTAAAATTTACATTCAAATAAAGTAAACTGTCTCATAAAATATGCTAGTAGCGGATATAATTGGTATTTTATACAGATCTCAAGCAGAGCCGGGTGTAAGACGAGGCTAGCTTAGTGTGGATACGACGACGTTTTTTTTAAACGACTGAAAAAAAGAGGTTAAATTTGATGACCTCTGATGGACTCGCAGTCCAGTTGGGAGTACTTACTGGTTGAAATCTATACAATATACATACATATAATAAGACTGTAAAAAATTGTGTCTGTTGTAATGTGTTTTAGGATCGATACTGATGCCAAAACACTAATTTTTATAATTTTTGTCTGTGACTTTGTGCAAGTATCACGCGATAACTACTGAAGTGATTTTGATGGGAGTTTCACTAGGAGATAGCTGAAATATCCGGACAGCTCATAGGCTATAAGCCATGGCGGTATGTGATGTGGAAACAAGGATCCAGAGAGGATAATCTGCCTCCTGATCTCCTCCATCCTCCTCCTCTACGCAAACGAAATTGCGGGGTGCAGTTAGTCGATGGTATAAAATTAAGGTGAAGTATACAAAACTATTACTATAATAAATAACAGGGACAACAATCGGTCAGTAACTCTTTAGAAAATCTTAAGCTTATTGAGGCGCTGTATCTCTGTTATCGACTGTACGGTGGAACACAGAGATAGGTGTCCAGGAGAGTTTTTAAGGTTGAGATTTTCTCAAAAACTACTTGACCTATTGCAATAATTCTTTCACTGTTAGATAGATAAAATTTAGTACTATGTACTGTAAAAGAATTATTAAAATCGGTCCAGTAGTTCTTGAGAAAATCTCAACCTTATTGAGGCCCCCTGTACACTTATCTCTGTCTTCGACTGTTGAAAGTTGAAAGAAATAAAACAACAACAATGGTCCTTCGAATATCACTTTTTAAACTTTCACGGTTTGTATACATATTAATTAGATAAAACGGAAATTACTGTGTTAAACATTTATTATTGATGTCTACTCATGTTATGTTGCAGTCTACTCGTGACCATGATGGCTGCAATGCTGTCAAAATATCGAGACATCAATAATTTAATTTTATCTAATTAATAATGGTCCTTCGAGTCGGATTTTCATGTCGTATAAATAAATAAATAAATAAAAAGAATTTTATTCACCATTAAACATAATTATACAAAAATATATCGTAATACTAAAAATAGGCGAATGGGTCGAGGCCTCAGCACGGGTGCTGTTTTTCAGGCTCCGACAGAGAGCCTTGCTGCCACTTACATGCTAACAACATATGTATGTTACCTATAATATTAACTAATTACTACATATTTACAAAATTAAATGTGATGTGATATAAGTGATGTGATTGTGACATTATAAGATCTGCCAGAAGTTTAAAAGTCCGACCAGCCCAATGGATTTTTATTCTAAATTTATTTTTTAACCTTTGGCGTATCCACAATAATCTGTCGTTTTATCCGATTTTTAAACCCCGCGCACCCGAGCGTAGTATTCAAATGAGACGGATTGCAAACACAACAACAGACAAATGCCCTGCGTTTTGTTATTGCTACTTGTTGCGTTTTGTTTTTGCAAATCAAATATTTTTATTGCAAAAACACGTCCGGGTATGCTAGATAACATCGATTTTTGTGCAAAAACAAGCAATAAGCTTGATCTATTTTACAATACTAATAAAAACAAAAGCAAAAACCGACTGCATAAATGACATTGCCACATTTCAATGAAGCTTTGCCCCACCTACAAAACTACGTGACAATGGTCAGCTGTACCTATCACTTTGTTGGGGATTTATTACAGGTTTCATATTGCATAATCATAATCAGTATAATTTTCTACTACTCTCGCAACTCCTGTAGAAGAATAAGAAAAACAATGAATAAATCGCTTCGATTTCTTACTATTTTCTGAATTCTTAATTAAGCTGTTTTTTTCGAATCGCAACTTGTACAAAACTTTATTTTAATCTCTGTCATCAACTGTACAGCTAACAGCAGATCAAGTGTAACTTTGGACCGTTCTTATTATCTGCGTCGTAAGATTTAAAATCGCACTGCAAGTGTTACCATTGATCTGCTGCTGTCCATACCTCAACAATATTCACGCTCTTACAGCACTAAAAAGTATAGTTTCAAATCTCATTGCAATTCTAATAATAAACCAGTTCCCTTAACGACCAGTTAAACTTAACTCGACTATAAAAGTATTTTACTAGCTTAATTTCGATGTAGTTTGCAATTTTATATTTTACACAGCCGGTTTTAGTTTATTTCTCGAGATGTTAGGAATTTTAAATCCATGTTATGGATTATGTCTGGCGAATTTGAAATATCTTTCTCGCGAAAAGAAAATATAAAGAGCCGTTGACTCGGTTCCATTGATCTCCTATAAACAACTAGATACACAAAGGTCTTACTAAAACAATTTCAAAAACGTCCACATAAGGCTCCATTGTTAACGTCCAAATAATGTCCAATAAAGCAAATGAGGGTTTCGGTTCTCTTGAAAATGGCTGGAAACGACGGTTGCAAAATTATTTGATAATTTTTGTTTTATTGTCTACAGTGGTTATTTTGAGATTAATATCACGTTAAATTAATCAGAAAATGTTCGCGAGTGACAGTATGGTGAATTTGTTCGATAATTTGAGCAAGATCTGGGGTTTCAAGCTTTTATCAAGAGTTCCCGCTACAAGCTCGGGAGTGAACGTGACTGTCGAGCTGCTTCGTCCAGAGTGATGACGCTACGGCGTCTCCTCTGGATGAAGACATGAAGACGCGGCTACCCAGGGTCATGACGCTACTGCGATTCTCCTGGAGGAAGATAGAAGACTATTGTAAATTGAATTTTCTGTAACGTGACATTGGCAAATGACGAACTGTCGAGTCCATTAATAAAATAAATAAAATAAGGTAAGTAGAGAAAAGTGTACTTACAGGAGAGTTATTAAGGTTGAGAATGCGAATTGCGAATCAGTGTTCAATAAAAAATTGAAAATATTACTAATTGATAGGTGTTTTTACAATCTGCAAGAGTTTTTCGAACATGATTTTGCAAATTAATTTATATGTTGACAATTTTAATTTTTTATTTAATGGATAAGAATTACTTCCTAATTATTATATTTACTTGAATATTTATTTGTATTATTGACTGACTGACAAAATTGAATTTGTGTCTAATGTTGCGGTGCCCTTACAGGGTTTATGTGAGCACTTCCTGTACTATCTAACAACCAGGTTACCACATAAAGCAAGGAATATATGAATTATGAATTATGAGATTTCTCGCTCAAAAAATACTTGACTGATTATTGAAAATTCTTTACAATAACATAGTACTAAACTATCTAGTAGTAAAATATTTTTTTACACTCGGTCAAGTAACTCTTTAGAAAATCTTAAGCTTATTGAGGCTAGTATCTCTGTTATCGACTGTACCAAAAGTTGAAAGAAATAAAACAACAATGGTGGTTCTCTTGAAAATGGCGGGAAACGACGGTTGTGAAATTATTTGATAATTTTCCTTTTAACGTCTACAGGGACTATTTTGTGTTTAATATCACGTTAAATTAATCAGAAAATGTTCGCGAATGACAGTACGGTGAAGTTATTGGATTATTTATGCAAGATCTGAAGTTTCAAGCTTTTATCAAGAGTTCCCGCTACAAGCTCGGGAGTGAACGTGACTGTCGAGCTGCTTCGTCCAGAGTGACGACGCTACGGCGTCTCCTCTGGATGAAGACATGAAGACGCGGCTACCCAGGGTGAAGACGCTACTGCGACTCCCCTGGAGGAAGATAGAATACTATTGAATACATTGAATTTTCTGTAACATGACATTGGCAAATGACGAACTGTCGAGTTCATTAATAAAATAAATAAATAAGAATATGTAAAGAACCATTTGACTCGGTTCTAATATATTTTTTGATTATTTCACGTCCTTTGGTTAATGCATGCAAAGTCATATTTATTTATTGCAAGTAAGCACGTTGTGTACATTTTTGCACGTCAACATATTTTTGAATTTACATTTACACCACTTTGCAAGGAAAAGGTGCCAACGCTAAATATTATAATAGAAAATAATATGACATGATAATTAAATAATTTAATTGATACTAGCTGTACCCCGCAACTTCGTTTGCGTAGAGGAGGAGGATGGAGGAGATCAGGAGGCAGATCTTCCTCTCTGGATCCTTGTTTCCACATCACATACCGCCATGGCTTATAGCCTATGAGCTGTCCGGATATTTCAGCTATCTCCTAGTGAAACTCCCATCAAAATCCCTTCAGTAGTTATGGCGTGATACTTGCACAAAGTCACAGACAAAAATTCTAAAAATTAGTGTTTTGGCATCAGTATCGATCCTAGAACACATTACAATTATTCTTTTCAAAAAATATCCAATGTACAGACACAACTTTTTTACAGTCTTATTATATGTTATAGATAGATTATAATGATGTAATTGATGACTGTAAATCTATACTTTTTTAATGAATAAACAAATAAAATAAACGCTGAGGAGAAAAAGTGGCAAAAAACTCTCAGCAGCACAATGATCCAAGATGTCTAACAATTTTACTAGAAAATGTATCAAACTGGCTAAAAGTTTGACTAGATTTTTTTTATAACCCGTACCCAGGAACTTAGACTCAATTCTAGTTCTAGTCAATCAGCCCTCTAAAGATCCTGAAAACGCCACAAGTAAAATAAAATAGTCCAAGAATCGAACCCCAGCCTTTACTGTGACCATAAAACCTCTATACTACTGCACCGTTATGAAACATTCATAGCGTCTGAAATGCTGCAGACTATCGATTTTCAGTACTGAAAAGTTTCAGCCAATAAGGCTTATTGGGTACGCCTACGCGGTAAAGTTATTGAGGTACAAAGATTGTGAGCAGAGTTAGTTTGCTCAGTGATACTTTTTCTCCTAGGCACTGAAGAAGAAAAAAATCGCCGCTCTCAATTGGAGAGATGCATGGTGTCGCCGGTTCCGCATGAACGATCAAGTTTAGTTTATTAATAATTCATTTATTCCTTGCTTTATGTGGTAACATGGTTGTTAGATAGTACAGTAAGTGCTCACATATACCCTGTAAGGGCACCGCAACATTAGACACTTCATCATCAGTCTATTTATATTGCCCCACTGCTCGGGCACAGACCTTCCCTTACATCGAGGGAGCTCGGGCCATGATCCACCACGCGGGCCCACTGCGGGTTGGCGGATTTCACATGCCTTAGATTTTTTTTTTCTACGACATGCAGGTTTCATCACGATGTTTTCCTTCACCGTTTTGAGAGCACTCGGTAAATGTACGTAAGTTTTTCCGTCGAAAAAACCGAGGATAACTCATTGGTACATGGCTGCCCTAGCTGGGAATCGAACCTGGGACCTCCATATTGCAAGTCCATTGACCCAATCACTGAGCCACCGAGCTCTCAACTTAAACATTAATAATTCAAATTTGTCAGTCAGTCAGTCAGTCAATAATACAAATAAATATTCAAGTAAATATAATAATTAGGAAGTAATTCTTATCCATTAAATAAAAAATTCAAATTGTCAACATATAAATTAATTTGCAAAATCATGTTCGAAAATAATATTAATAGTACCTAGAGGCTTTTGAAAATGATATACGCTTTTGCTAATGTTACAATGGTGAAGTTGCTCCGTGCGCGAGTCCAATAGCCGACTCGCGCTTGGCCGGTTTTACTACTGTAAATGACATTGCCACACTTCAATGGAGCTTTGCCCCACCTACAAAACTACGAGACCATTGAAGCTGTACCTATAATTTTGTTGGGGACTTATTACAGGTTTTATATTGCATAATCAGTAGGAGTTGCGAGAGTATTAGAAAATTATAACAAAAACAATGAATAATTCGCTTCGATTTCATACTATTTTCTGAATTCTTAATTGAGCTGTTTTTTCGACTCGCAACTTGTACAAAACTTTATTTTAAAGCAATAATTTTAATAAAAACGGAGGTATTTTTACATTTATTCGTTATCTTGTTCATCATGCGGTTGATGGTGGGGCAGAATCTGGCATTGTCAAAGCCTGGCGCACCGCCCCTCTATTGCCTGCCTATCGGTGTTCTACAGGTTACATTTTGGTGGAATGCACGAATTAATTCCTGCGTCCCCATTCCACCTCCGAGCCACCAGGCGTCGGCTGGGGTTCCATCCGCATGTCGTAGATATCCCGATTGCCCGTACGAAGCGTTTTTCTTCATCTTTCATCATACGAACGGCCAGGGAATGGAACGCCCTGCCGGCGTCGGTGTTTCCAGACACTTATAACCTTGGGATCTTTAAGGCAAGAGTGGTTAGGCATTTACTGTGCCCGCGTGCTTCATCATCGGCCTCATCGTCACTGACCATCAGGTGAGATCGGGGCCAAACGCGGGTTTAGTCAATCTATATAAAAACAAATATACGCAATAAAGTCCAATGTCCTTTAAATGGTTACGACGGAGGGATTCTTAGCCCAGTTGCGGTACACATTGAAAACGATCGTACGGACATCAGATCAATGGTAACACTTGCAGTACGATTTCAAATCTTATGACGCAGATAATAAGAACGGTCCAAAGTCCAAAGTGTTACACTTGAACTGCAGTTAGATGAGAAGTATCTATATCTACAGGGTGTCCTTGAATTCATTCGACAGAATTAAATGGATGGTTAGGCTTGTGACATACATTAATTCTGCACAGCGTTTAAGTAAATTATACAATTTTGGGCAAAATAAAATAAAATATTTACAATATTAATTAGATAAAACGGGAATTACCGTGTTAAACATTTATTATTGATGTCTCGATATTTCGACAGCATTGCAGCCATCATGGTCACGAGTAGACTGAAGTCGGTGAGTGTTGAACGTCAGAAGGGTGACACAAAACGATCTACCCTCTTTCGTGTTCGCTGACTGCGTTGAGAGAAGTTGTTGATATTTGCAATAATTTCATCTAAGTATCAAAAAATACATTAATTTGATGTGTAACGTTATTGTCCTTTGGAGTTTTGAGATTTTAAGGTAGTTTTAATCATTGGCAATGATTTCTGTAAGGTAATTATTATCATTTCTAAGGTCATTGTGTGACGGTTGATTTCGAGTGAAGAAAAAAATCTTCATTCGAAACCGGTTACACAAGCACAAGAAGACAGAGATATACAAGGGGTCTCAATAAGGTTGAGATTTTCTCAAAAACTACAGGACCGATTGTTACAGATACATAGTTTTCACTTTTATCTATCTAAAAGTGAAATAATTTTTACAATCAAACAAGTAGTTTTTGAGAAAATCTCAACCTTAAAAACTCTACACCTTTCTTTGTCATCGATCGTACAAATATCATTTTTCCTCATTCGCAACTGGTTACGAAATGCCGGTTACGTAGGCGACCAAAAGTCCACGTTTCGAACGATTCGAATCTGATATGACAGTGGCGCATCAATACTTTCGTTCATCACTGCCACGCCCACAGCCAAGCTCCGCCCACACTGGTAGGCGTGTCCACTTCCTATGTACCGTACATAAGAGACCATTTACATGGACAAACAGACAGGTATATAAGAGATACGAGCACTAAAGGCTCGCAAAGTTTGAAGTTGTTCAGATAGCTATTTTTCATAGTCAAATGGGTTTTGTACTCGGAAATACCTGGGTATTAAAGTTTATTTATTTATTCATAATATCATTTGCACCCTTACAGCTAATAACCATCGCGGTACAAATTTAATAATCAATTAACAACACAACAATCCTTAAATAAGGAATATATTCTTAAATTAAGTAAAATTTTAATTAAGTAGGTATTAGGACAAACGAAAGCAAATCAAGTGTAACACTTTGTATTTTGGACCGTCCTTATTATCTGCGTCATAAGATTTGAAATCGTACTGCAAGTGTCACGTTCATGGACAGTAGAAATTACGAAATGACAGTGAAAATTCTCAACTACTGTCATAACCGTGGGGGATTCTAAGTATGTGCGTGTCAAGACCGACAAAAATGTACCTACAACCTTTATTTTGACAGTACACATACCTATTTTCTACACAGAATGACAGTGGGACCGCTCCACAAAGAAAACCGCCTACGAACGCCGCGGGAGATGCCGTTGTGTCTTTTTAAATGCATCAAAATACTACGTCATACGCCGTACTGTCATTTTCCGAATACTCAAAGTACGGCCTATGCCGCCACTGTCCATGAACGTGTAATAGAAATTATACTGCGAGTGTTGTCATTGATGTGCTGTCGAGTGTGCTACCAGTGTAAAACTACTAAGTAAGAGAGCTACGCCAACAAACTGCATTGCAGTTTGGCGACAAACGTAACATTGCAATTTTGTTAAAAACTAATAAATAAATTTAAAAAAAAAAACATTTAAATCAGATACATAATTAAGTCAACTAACAACACAACATAAAATATTCAAGTCAATAGGATCACATTCACTCTATCGTACTCTTAAAGTTGATATTAATAGACAGAAGATAGAAGAGCTCGATGGCGCAGTGGTTGTGTTACTGGACTTGCGATATGGAGGTCCCAAGTTCAATCGCCTAGGTCAGCCAACCAATGAGTTATCCTCGGCGTTTTCGACGAAAAAACTTACATATATTTACTGAAAGCTCTCAAAACGGTGAAGGAAAACATCGTGATGAAATCTGCATGCCGTAGAAAAAAATCTAAGGCATGTGTAATCCGCCAATTCGCACTGGACCCGCGTGGTGGATCGTGGGCCGAGCTCCCTCGATGTAAGGGAAGGTCTGTGCCGTGCAAAAATGTAAACTTTATCCCTCATACCGGCAACACACCATGCATGTTCATCGTTTAAATAGTCATCTATCCTGTAATACTATACGCCTTCTTAACAAGCATTCCATTAAGAGCCTTCCATGAGCCAACTAGCGCCGCCAATATTAAAAAATAATATCTGCCAATATAATAAATTTTATTAACACACACACAACAACACACAGACAATACCTAAAATATTTTATTCTAGTTATCTATATTTATCTACCAATTGTGTATTTCTTCTGTGTATATGTATTGTGTGTTGTAGAAATGAATAAATGTTTTATCTATCTATCTATCTATCTTATTAAAAAAGCTATTTACAAAATGTTTATTACGATAAATATTATTTCTTAAATGCTTATTTATAACGTGATTCAATTTCGGTAAGTTGTAGTTCGCATAATTGCGAAAAACGGCCGTTTTTGGCACATTTGTGAACTACAACTTAGCTTGTCGCAATTATGCCATGTATTGTATATTGAAAAATAGTATTTATCGTAATAAACATTTTGTAAATAGCCTTTTTAATAAAATTGATTATATTGGAAGATATTATTTTTTCAAGATTGGCGGCGCTAGTTGGCTCTATGAAGGCTCTTAATGTCTAAATCTAGTTTTATCTGTTCGTTAGAGCGAAGTTTCGGGGTGCAACTTAGCAACTTATATCGAGACATCAATAATAAATGTTTAACACGGTAATTCCCGTTTTATCCAATTAATACCTTTCTCAATGTTAGAACGTACTTGCCTTTACTTACATATGTTATGTAAGTCCGTCTGTCTGTAGTTGCAGCTCGCATTACGCCATATTTACGGCTTGGGGTGAGTGCGGTCTGTTAATATTTTATAAGGCCCTGCCAACGACTTTTATTGACTGCCATCTTGGGGGATCGATACAAAATGTCTGTGTTTTTCTTGGATTTTCTGAATGTCGTATGTTAGAGTTGTAAAGAGTATTAAGGGCCTTCCATGAGGCAAATGAGGTGATAAACACTATTTTTTAATATAGTACAATACATGGCATAATTGCGACAAGCTGTTCACAAATGTGCCAAAAACGACCGTCTTTCGCAATTATGCGAACTACAACTTACCGACATTGAATCACGTTATAAATAAGCATTTAAAAAATAGTATTTATCGTAATAAACATTTCGTAAATAGCTTTTCTAATAAAATTGATTATATTGGAAGATATTATTTTTTTTAAATTGGCGGCGCTAGTTTGGTCTATGAAGGCCCTTAACTTATCTTTGCCATTATCGAAATATTATGTTTATACATCGACATACTCCTGATTAGAAAAAAAATATTTTTGGGGGGATGTAATTTAAAATTTACAGTTTTCAAATTTTTGCCTTTGCTTGTGCTATAAGGCCTAGTTTCTTACCAAATTTCATCTAGGTCAACGGGTAGTACCCTATAGGTTTTGGTTTTCTTGCATTTTCTTACAAATATACTCGAAAATGCGACATAAACGGCCATATCTTTTGATTGCATTGACGTAGAAGTTTGATTTTTTCACGGCTGCATGAGGTTACAGACCTGAGTATTTGGTATTAATTTCAACTTCATACGTCCACGTGTTTCTGATACAGACAGATCCCTATTGTATATGTAAACCAAATTCGAGAGTAAATTTTTTTTAATAGGTTTTTCTTTCATTTTCATAGCAAAGTTTCTCCGGTTACATTAATAAAAATATCTTATTACTAAATAAGTACAAGAACTTCTTAAAATAAAATAAAGATACGCCCTATTAACAATAAAAAGATTCCTTCCAGTCAGAAACCAATTTGCGGGGATTCCCGACCAGCTGAACACAGGCCGCCGGGAATTTAAACTTTTACAATAAATATAATACAAAACTCGTAATTGTATCAAGGTTTTAGAGGATATTGTTCAAATATGACTTAACTTGCGTTTATTTATTAATTTTTAAGTATTATTGTTATTTTTAAATTTTATTATGGTTGTTTGTATTGTAATAAACTCTCCTATAAACAACTAGATACACAATCTGCCTTCTAAAAATGTCCTCATTTGCTTTATTGGACATTATTTGGACGTTAACAATGGACCCTTATTTGGACGTTTTTTAAATTGTTTTAGTAAGACCTTTGTGTATCTAGTTGTTTATAGGAGATCAATATAATTAGACGATCATATTTGTTTACAAAATAAGACATTTAATTTGGGCCGCGCTTAACCATAAGTTATTGTTTAGCCAGACAAAACATATTACCTAAGCTTTTAAAGCTTAAAAATGATTAGACATTTTGATATACAAGTACAGCCAGCAACACAGATTGTTATTCAAGTCACGTCCGGATTACTCAGACGTTGCAATGTATGTGGGTAGGTGTAGTGATACATTTGTGAGTGCGACTGTACCTGTGCGGCGAGCCATCGCATTTAAATATACATCTTGACTGTACGTGCTTACTCATTACCTTATACGGGGTGTAGCAGAAATTAAGGGATAGGCAAGAAATATACTTTCGTTATCGCTAATAGAAAAGCAATTATAAAAACAACTGTTGCGGTTGGGAAAATAAAGATGACACGTGTTGAGAGTTGTGAATGTAATTCTGAAGTCAAGTTAAAACTAACTTAATGCTATTTATATTATTATACAACTGGTAGACATCATCCACGAGCTGTCTACCCGGTTGGTCCACATCTCGGGTGATCCCAGAGCTAGCAGCTACCTCGCTCAGCGGCTAAGTATTGCCAAACAGCGAGGAAATGCTGCCAGCGTCCTGGGCACCATGACACAGAACGGGGACCTCGACGACGTGTTCGTTCTTTAGTTTGTAGTTTTATTTCATAAGTTTTTTTTTAGATATTAAGTTAGTTTTATTTTGTAGTACCTAATTAGTTTTTTTTGCAATAAAGCTCTTATACAACTGGTTAAGAGTAGGAGAAAGGTATCTATATTATTTGGAATAATCTCACGTCTGACCGCTAGCTGAACATACAGACATGTTACAAATATTCCAAGGTTCAGACGTGATGCTGTATACTTCCTATAACTACAGATAATATATATAACAACTATCAATGAGGGCCATTTAAAAAAGATAGAAAGTACCGCTATCCCCGGTAGATGGCACTGACTGGTCTGATGTCAACATTAAATGCGTTGTTATTGCTTGTAACTGGGGCTTTTCGTATTTAATACCTAATATTAATTTGTACTGTATTGTTTAAATTACACAAACAAACCAATAATAATAAATTATTCAGCTGACATTGAAATTTTTCCATGGTGCTGTGTTTTTTTACGATAATATCGCACTTCGGTGCAACGCCATCTATTATCAACTTAAAAAGCTTGTTTTTTTCCCTTACAACTGTCACTTTGAAACCCCTCATTAGTACGCTACGGCCGCATACGTAACCGGAGTTTCGTAACCTGTTACGAACGAGGAAAACATTATCCTAGCACGTAACCGGTTACGTGCTAGGAAAAAAATTTCTTTGCTCGAAACCAGCCGCCATCCCAAAGTTTCGTAACCAGTTACGAGGAAGGATTTTTTTTCTATACGAAACCGGTATAAAAACTCATGATTCTTAAATTACTAGCCATTTTAAAAAAAATCTGTCAATTTCTAATAATGACTTTCTTCGATTAAAATAATATGGTGGCACTTCATTTGGCTATTCGTATTTGCGTATTTGTCATAATTGCCATGTGTGGTTGGTATTCTTGACAAAATATTCGTCTTATTTGTATGTACGTCAAGTATTTGACAAATACGACAAACATCCAATAGCGAATACGAATAACCAAGTGAAGAAGAATAGAATGCTATTTGACGTCTTTGCTCAAATGAGACAATAAATACAAAATATAAATTTCCGAAAGTCCGTATGTTTTTTTATGTTTTAAAAATATGAAAATATAATCACCCTGTATCCAAGAGGCACGGTATCGAAAGTATCCGACGAGGTAAAGTGCTGTATTTTGTACGAAAATTATAGCATTGCTGGAAATTAGGGATGGGAAAGCTTAGTCAATAGAATAATGTCGATTGTCGATAAATTATTAAACTTGTTTTTATGGGTTAGAGCTTCATAACCCCCATTGAGCTCGGTGGCTCAGTGGTTGGGTCAATAGACTTGCAATATGGAGGTCCCAGGTTCGATTCCCAGCCAGGGCAGCCATGTACCAATGAGTTATCCTCGGTTTTTTCGACGGAAAAACTTACGTACATTTACCGAGTGCTCTCAAAACGGTGAAGGAAAACATCGTGATAAAACCTGCATGTCGTAGGAGAGGAAAAAACTCTAAGGCATGTGAAATCCGCCAACCCGCACTGGGCCCGCGTGGTGGATTGTGGCCCGAGCTCCCTCGATATAAGGGAAGGTCTGTGCCCGAGCAGTGGGGACATATACATAGACTGGTGATGAGTCGCCAGAGGTAGACCGAGAAGAACGTCATCATCATCATCATCATCAGTCTAGAGAAGAACGTACGTCGACCAAATTGGCGAGGTCTTGAAAAAGGGTCAAGTGCGGTCTACTACAAACCGACGAGCATGCATGAAGAGATTGATGAATGTGGAAGAGGCAAGGGTGGTGCGCCAAGATCGCAGCAGATGGAAGTCCATCGTCTCTGCCTACCCCTACGGGAATCAGGCGTGAGTTTATAAATAAGTAAATATAAATGCAATAAAGATAATATAAATCTTACGGAATGCAATAAAGATTTTGAATTTGAATTAAATAAACTTATCGACAACTTTACCCGTCATTACCCGTCATTACCCGTCACATCACTAGTCTAATAGCCGCACCAAAGTGCAGTCTCGACTTCATAACGTCGATAATGTACGGCACTAATTATCGTATACTATTCATGTATATCGATATTGTGCCCATCACTATTATACTTTGGGGAGTCTGGGTGGTTTAAAACATTATACTGAGGGGAAAATTATTATTTTGACGTTACCGTGAATTATTTGGATTCTAAGGAAAATAATATAATGCTTAGAGTTTCACGGTATTTATTATTGCTGGTTATAGAGATTCTAAACAAAACTGTTCAGTTATCGATACTGAACACCCTTCCTTCGGCTTATCGTTGCACAATCATCATCATCAGTCTATTTATATGTCCCCACTGCTCGGGCACAGACCTTTCCTTACATCGAGGGAGCTGGGGCCATGATCCACTACGCGGGCCCAGTGCGGATTGGCAGATTTCACATGCCTTAGATTCTTTTTCTTCTACGGCATGCAGGTTTCATCAAGATGTTTTCCTTCACCGTTTTGAGAGCATTTGGTAAATGTACGTAAGTTTTTCCGTCGAAAAAACCGAGGATATCTCATTGGTACATGGCTGAGTATTTTATTTTTTGCGTTTTTATTTTGCTGAAGTATATTTATTATTTTTATCTAAGGTCGGGTCTGCTCCTGGGGGTCCCTAGTGGACCTATGGGTTCTGCCTGGCAATCAGCGCCGCAGCCATGTACCGCGTGACTGTGGCATTATGCTGAGGCAGCTGACCCCTTCCGGCGCTGCACATCAATATCAGATTAGCTAAGGAGTTTGTAATATTTGTATTTGTGTATGTGCCTGAATAAATGTATTTTCTTTCTTTCTTTCCCTGGCTGGGAATCGAACCTGGGACCTCCGTATCGCAAGTCCCCTCGACCCAAGCACCAAGCTTCTATCGTTGCACAATATAGTTATTAAAAACGTACCTATACACGGTTCTCTTGATAATGGCTGGAAACTACGGTTGCGAAATTATTTGATAATTTTCCTTTTAATGTCTACAGTGACAATTTTGTGTTTAATATCACGTTAAACTAATCAGAAAATGTTCGCGAATGACAGTACGGTGAAGTTATTGGATTATTTATGCAAGATCTGAAGTTTCAAGCTTTTATCAAGAGTTCCCGCTACAAGCTCGGGAGTGAACGTGACTGTCGAGCTGCTTCGTCCAGAGTGATGACGCTACGGCGACTCCCCTGGAGGAAGATAGAAGACTATTGAATTTTCTGTAACATGACATTGGCAAATGACGAACTGTCGAGTCCATTATTAAAATAAATACCTATACACTTAGGTTTACTAATATCCACAACTCTTCGTTCCTACAAAATGATTTGTTACAGTTGTACCATTTCGAACAAGCCAGTAATAGGCCGTAAAACTTCTCTTATGTTGGCAACACAGACGAATTGCAGTAAATAATGTAGTGCATTTTATTGCATTGCTCAGACGGTGGACGGTGAAATATTTAGCTGTAATACAGCTTTTAGTCGTATTGCAGTTTAGTGCTCGGCTTGGGAACACTAAACAGGTTAGGGTGCAGTCAGACTGACGTGGGTAAGCGCCACAAGCCAATGGCAGAGGGCCTTGGCTTTTGTTAATTCTAGTCTACTCACTATCTGTCTTTTCTTTTTTATATAATACTAGCTGTACCCCGCAAACTTCGTTTGCGTAGAAAAAGTTCTACGCTCAGATCACATACCGCCATGGCTTATAGCCTATGAGCTGTCCGGATATTTCAGCTATCTCCTAGTGAAACTCCCATCAAAATCCCTTCAGTAGTTATGGCGTGATACTTGCACAACAATAATTACAAAAAAATAATTATTTCGTGATGGAACCATGTCATTTAGACAATGCCAGATTCTGCCCCACCATCAACCGCTAGTTGTACAAGATAACGAATAAATGAAAAACAACTCCGTTTTTTATTAAAATTATTCGTTTAAAATAAAGTTTTGTACAAATTGCGATTCGAAAAAAACAGCTTAATTAAGAATTCAGAAAATAGTAAGAAATCGAAGCGATTTATTCATTGTTTTTGTTATTCTTCTATAGGAGTTGCGAGAGTAGTAGAAAAAGATGGTACTGGTTATGATTATGCAATATGAAACCTGTAATAAGTCCCCAACAAAATGATAGGTACAGCTTAAATGGTCACGTAGTTTTGTAGGTGGGGCATAGCTCCATTGAAAAGTGGCAATGTCTTTTAATCAGTGCTTAAGTACTTCATTGGCAGAGGGCCTTGGCTTTCGTTAATTCTAGTCTACAGTAGTAGTAGAGGAGGAGGATGGAGAAGATGGAGGAGATCAGGAGGCAGATCTTCCACTCTGGATCCTTGTTTCCACATCACATACCGCCATGGCTCATAGCCTATGAGCTGACCGGATATTTCAGCTATCTCCTAGTGAAACTCCCATCAAAATCCTTTCAGTAGTTATGGCGTGATACTTGCACACAGTGTTTTGGCATCAGTATCGATCCTCCATTGAAAAGTGGCAATGTCATTTAAAATTTTCGAATTTTTTCCTTTACTTGTGCTATAAGACCTAGCTTCTTGCCAAATTGCATGATTCTAGGTCAACGGGAAGTACCCTATAGTTTTTAGATCCATTGCATTTTCATACAAATATGCGGGAAAAGGCGACATATCTTTTGATTGGGTTGACGTAGAAGTTTGATTTTTTAACGGCGGCATGAGTTTGCAGACATTAGTATTGGGTATTAATTTCAACTTGATACGTCTACGCGTTTCTGAGATATATGTCTTGACAGACAGACTGACAATAAAGTGATCCTATAAGGGTTCCTTTTTACTCTTAAAGGTGCTCCCTCACCGAGAGCATTCGCGTGTAATGTAACGTTGCAGATTCGACTTTGAGCATTACATTACAATACTACCTCCCTGACTGACGCTGTTTTTCTCCCTCACTGATGTAATGCTCGAATCTGTAACGTTACATTACACGCGAATGCTCCCGGTGAGGGAGCACCTTAAGGTACGGACGGAACCCTAAAAATAAAATAAATATTCATAAAATATATTCACTTTAATATCAGAAAAAAAAACCTATAAACGACATTATTAAAACGATCTCCATATAATAAATTGTTATGAAATTACACATTGGTAGTAAGAATACTGAGAGGGTTTTTTGACGATGAAAGTACAAATACAAATTTGCCCCCAAAAAGGCAGAATTAAAGACCCCCAAAGACACTTTTATTAAACACACACTTGCACGAAAGACGCGCTGGGCAAACACACACTTGCACGAAAGACGCGCTGCGCAAACACACACTTGCACGAAAGACGCGCTGCGCAAACACACACTTGCACGAAAGACGCGCTGCGCAAACACACACTTGCACGAAAGACGCGCTGCGCAAACACACACTTGCACGAAAAACACAAATGCACCAAAAATGCACTTGTCCCAAAGACCAAGTCCCAATTAATATACCTCACTGACGTTATAAAATCTAATACTTCCATAATTGATCTCCTATAAACAACTAGATACACAGTCTGCCTTCTAAAAATGTCCGAGCGCAAAGAAGGACCAAACGGATGAATGGACCCTCACTTGCTTTATTGGACATTATTTGGACGTTAACAATGGACCCTTATTTGGACTTTTTTAAATTGTTTTAGTAAGACCTTTGTGTATCTAGTTGTTTATAGGAGATCAATGACTTTCATCGATTAATATGGGTTTTGCTGTTTAAGAAAGGCAGTCAACTCTGTATCCGAAAACTTCAAGCATAATAAAGCAATCAAATCATTTCTTCGGCATATCCTTGATTGTGGTTCTCTTAGCTTCTTCTAGAGCATGAAAGTATACATCTTTCAAATTCCTTTTAACTTTGTCATCAGAATTTACATTTACATTTTTCAAAACTTCAAAATTTAAAATCGGATCTCCTTCTAGAAATTTCGAATCAGCTGAATCTATAACACTCTCTTTCTTGACAGCTTCTGTAGATGATTCTAAAAACTCGTTATTGCCTGTGGTTCTTGTATGTTTCTTGTTAAAATTCTTAATGAATTTACTTAAATTTCCTTGGATTCTTGAATTATTATGATTGACATGTCTTTTCAAAGGTCTATGTCTCCTTGTTTGATAGTAGTCGCTTCTGATATCTCTTCTAATTCGATATGGTGGGTAGGTGAACATGGTTGAGTACTGAAAATTTAGAAATAGCTAATTACATTTTAAATCTTCAAGATTCATTGTACAGAGAAAAGTGTACAGGAGAGTTTTTAAGGTTGAGATTTTCTCAAAAACTACTTGACCTATTGCAAAAATTATTTCACTGTTTGATAGATAAAAGTGAAAACTATGTAACTGTAAAATAATTATTAAATTCGATCCAGTAGTTTTTGAGAAAATCTCAACCTTATTGAGGCCCCCTGTATACTTACCTCTGTCGTCGACTGTAGCAAGAGCTATCACCCTGCCAGATATAAACGTAGAAAAACAAAACAATACAAAATATCATTCATTGAACTTAACAAAATTAAACTAATTATATCTCACACTCGTATAAAGATATAAAAGTAAAAATATATAAATAAATAAAACTGAAAAAAAACTGCTTTATCTTCAGCGTTCACACTTTTCCTCACAAAGTGATGTAAATCTAAATTCTAAAATAACATTGACGTGAAACACACACACACATACACACACTCTTCCTCACACACACACACACACACTCTTCCTCACACACACACACACACACACACTCCCTCCCTCTCTCTCTCTCTCTCTCTCTCTCTCTCACACACACACACACACACACATATGAATTTAATTCGGATGAATCTAAATAATTAGAGATAGGAATTGAAAAAGTCAATGAACCTTACATTATACTCATCGTATGCGTAAAGTTGCTGGTTCAGGAAAGCCAATTGGGATTCCAAATATTCTTTGATGCCCAACATTTTGCTCTGGAATAATAAATCACAGATGAAACTCATATAAGACATCTCTTGACAATTGTCATATCCGGTCCAGTGAAGAGGAAAGATGGGCTCACACGCATTTCGTCAGATACTCAACTTGTCAACTCATTTCGTCAGAAAACGCAGCTCGTCAGGTTCGCAATTCGACAGATACGCATCTCGACAGATACGCATCTCGGCAGATACGCATCTCGACAGTCACGCAAATCGGCAGATACGCATCTCGACAGATACGCATCTCGACAGTCACGCAGCTCGACAGATACGCATCTCGACAGTCACGCATCTCGACAGTCACGCAACTCGACAGACACGCATCTCGACAGTCACGCAACTCGACAGTATTAGTCAACTAGCCGAAAGATGGGGAGTATAATGACCAGAAACCCTTGGCAATTGATAAACAATTGCATTGCATTTCAATTTGGCAGAAGAAACCAAGACAATAGAATGATAAACAACACTGAATTCACAACATGATGGTGAAACAAGTACCTTGTCTTCTTCGCTCATCTGATCATATTGTCGGATCAGATCTTCAACTGCCTTCAGCGTACCAAGACATTCAGTTCTGACATCGGCATCCGATTCTTTCTCAATTGAGTCAGTTGCATCCAGCATTTGCTTGGGAGTTGATTGCGCTGTAAGGTTGATAGAAAAATAACAAAATGTGTGATGTCTTTCGATCTTCTGCTATCCTGGTACACAAATCTCGATTCAAATCAAATCAAAATTCATCCAAAATTAATAAAACCACAATATGGACTGTGCCGTGCTCTTCACTCCGCCGCTGCGGGACATCTTCTGTCTCGCGCTTGAGTTTCCCCTTAATCCTAGCCACAGTGCTGAGAATCGTGACCCACAACAGCAGGTGCCGTTTTGGCATCTGTGAAATGGCACCAGGAGACCCGGTCTCACAAATCTAAGGTATGTGAAATCCACCAATCCACAATGGACCTGCGTTGTGGATCATGGCCCTCGCTCCCTCTGTCTGTGCTCAAATAGTAGGGGCATCACAATAGGCTGCTGATATGATGTCCTTTGCAGTAAAGGCCTTATCACACTGGCGATTTGCGAGCGAGTTCAAAGCTAGGCGATTGCACAGCGAGCTCGCGGCGTGCGATCCGCGTTTTGCACAGTCAATAAGGCCCTTACGACAGCATTATTCTCGGCGAGCTCGCTGCGTGCTCGCGGCGTGATCGCCTCGCTTTGAACTCGGTCGCAAATCGCCAGTGTGATAAGGCCCAGTCTACATTTGAGGCGAAAATTCTCTCAATTTTAATCTAATTGCTTACTCACCAAATAATATTGGATCCATTGGTTTTGGGCCTTGTGGTTGAGGCATCTGTGCAGATTTCTGTTCCTCATGTACACCTGGCGCCGTGAGCCACACGAGGAACTCCTTCAGGTCTGGAGGAAGTTCTGTAGAGAAGGAAAGAAGAAAGAAAGAAAAGAAGGAAAAATACTCGTTTATTAATTTGGAAATTACATTACACATTTTCTTATTTTAATCAAAATGTAAATAGTAGCCCGCAGTGGGCCCGCGTGGTGGATTATGGCCCGAGCTCCCTCGATGTAAGGGAAGGTCTGTGCCCGAGCAGTGGGGCAATATAAATAGACTGATGATGATGATGATGATGTAAATAGTAATCTATACAAATGAATTTTTAACGCCAAAAAAGACCAGGTTTCAAACTAGGATACCCTGTACTATGTATACGTACAGTGGGCGAGGCGTAAGCTCAGGTTTGCATTTGTGTGAGTGCACACAGATAGTGTAGAGTGATATTCGGCCTGCGGCGCGACGCGTCCCCAGCGGGACGCCACCCTGCCGCGCACGCACCGCACTTCACCTCTTGTACCGCTATCACTCGCACAAATGTAAACCTGAGCTTACGCCTCGCGCACTGTACTTGAGAGCGCATCGTAGCCACAGACCACTTACCGAATAGACATGAAATCGGTAAAACATTCTGTCAACGATGAGCGCATAGAGACGAAGCTGCGGACAGTGGTGACGTATTAAAGAGATGCGTCCATATCGATAATATCTCTAGGTTGTCGCGAAGCAATGTTGCGCTCATGTGCGGGCAGACACGGCCCTCCTGTTACAGATCTATGGGGTAAGTGGTCTGTGCAATTGACTGTCCCGCTAAATGGTGTTATAGGGATTTAGGGAATCATCATCATTTGCCCGTATCAGTCCACTCTGGACGTAAGCCTCTCTTCAGAAATTCTCTGGTCCGCTCTGGAATTTGCGTCTATGATTCTGAATGGATATCCAGATATTTGATAATATCCTAGTAGCTTTCAGTGTAACGTTGTACTTTGACATTTTTGTACTTACTGAGACATGTCTTCAGCTGGACCTGATAGTCGACCAGATCTGACATTAGCTTCACCAGTTGCCTCATCAATCCTGTTGATGCAGCAGCTTCTGAATTATCTTCACGGACTAGAGAGGAATAATGAAATACTAGAACTCCTATCGGATAATATAGGGAAATTGAAGACCTGGTGGCCGAGCCCAACATCAGCGGCGAGATCGAGCTCGACTTCGCTGGCCACGTCGAAAGAATGGGAGAAGATCGAGCTGCCAAACTAGCGTACAGGCCGCGTCATGTAAAAAGAACGCTGGAAGAAAGTGGAGGGGTTGTGTTTGCGCATGGGTAAAGCAAAGGTGGACTGACGAACCAATAGCGCAACGGCAAGCATGCAGCGCGTGACCCGCCCTCTGCCGCTCGCACCTCATACCACCAAATAGATCGGTAAATCGCCTAATTAGGCCAGTCATTCTGGCGAGCGTTTGTATGGAGACCCCAACAATAACTCCTCTATCGATGAAACTTTTTTGTATACTTAATAGCATATTTATAAGAACAATTGTCAGAGAATCCAATAATATTTCGAGGCGGAAGTTACTTATTTTAATTGAAATTCAACATTATACCGTATCTTTTTCTGGAACAATGTTATGGTCATAATTCTTTTTCTATAAATTGTATTTTATTAGTGTGCTTCTGTACATTCATAAGTAAAACTACTTTTTAATTCGAAAGTGTAGGTATTTTAATAAAATGTCTTTTTTGGCCGTAGTTTCCATAGGATAATTGCTCCGCCGGGTTTCTGTTTTTAATATGCCTTCAAATTATTATTTCTAGTATAAGTACGAAAATCCAACAAAAAAATCCAAATGAAACAATTCATTATACATAATTTGTCTTTTAACTATCTCTGGAAAATTACTCTATCAGATATTTTTTACAATTGTAATGAGATACCCACAAATAACCTGATTTCAAAAGAAACCAACAAAATATCCAGGCGGAACACCATTATTTCGAAATACCTATCAAGCGCAGGCCAGCGCGGGGCCCGAGGCGGGCGAGGGGCGTCGAAAACCGGTCGAGCGGCGGGCGAGTTTCTTCAAGTAGGTTAATAGGTACAGCCAACAGAAGATCAACACTTTGGACTAAGTACCGTTCTTATTATCTGCGTCGTAAGAGTTGAAATCGTGCGAATGCGAGCGAGTATTACCATTGATCTGCTGTTGTCCGTACTATACGTATGTATGTATGTATGTAGGAGGTTGATCTAAACATCGCAATTTAATTATTATTATCGTCATCGTTTCGAAACATACGAACGCAGTAAATGTAATATGCGTATTGCCTTGTATAAGTTGAGTATATAGTGTGTGTTTTCTTCGCGACACGGGGTCTAGGATAAACTAACCCAGAGATTCCTTTAGAGTGTCTTTAACTTAATTGGGCGCTTAGTGTTTTTTTTATGTTACTTCCAGCTTTAAGAAACGCCCCTGTTGTGAATCTGTACTAGATTATTTGCAATTTTGTCGAAATCTAGTCGCGTTCATGTCCCACGCTGGTGCATGAGATAGTGTTTGATAATTTCGCCACGCCAAACAGCGGGCGTATTGGTCGAGTGGCTGGAGCGGTCGCCTCCCGTGCACGCGGTTCCGGGTTCGATTCTTAGCTAAATATATGTTTTTTGTTTTGTTTCGTGTTTTATTTTGTATTTTATTTTAATTGTGTTTCGAATTTGGTTAGTATTTTATCAAACATTTTGTTGTAATTATCTTTGAATTTTATTTGAGCATAAACTCTGAACTCGAATACCGAAGTAGGTGTATTAGGAGAGCTGGGAATCTGTCTGTACTAGATTACTTGCAATTTTGTCGAAATCTAGACGGAGCGATCCGTTCATGTCTCACGCTGGTGCATGAGATATGCTTGGTAATTTCGCCGGGCTAAACAGCGAACGAATCGGTCTAGTGGCTGGAGCGGTCGCCTCCCGTGCACGCGGTTCCGGGTTCGATCCTTAGCTAAATATATTTTTTTTATTGTTTTTTTATTTATTTTTTGTTTTGTATTTTGTTTCGTGTTTTTTTTTGTATTTTTAACCGACTTCCAAAAAAAGGAGGAGGTTATCAATTCGTGGAATTGAAAAAATAATTGTGTTTGGAATTTGGTTAGTATATTAGGCAGATCACCCTCACTTGTAGATTTTTGTGGTTGCAGTTGCGATTACATATTATTAGTAGGTGAATATCTCACGCTCATCGTACAAGTGTAGAATTTAAATTTGCTTAGCTGTAGTCGTCAGTATGACGTAAGTAATAAGACCTATGCCGCACGCAAATATACCCGTAGTCGATGTGCGAGCGAGTTGAAAAATAACAAGCTGTCTTTGTTACTCGAGGGGGTGAGGGGGGTCCGATCGCATGTAGCACGGCGCACCGTTCCGCTGAATCACTTATTGACTGGTAATCTATTTTGATTCTTATAATATCACAATACAGTAGGGTTTTATATAACAGATAATTATAATTTTATGAAATAATTTGATACACGCACACCAAACGAGATCCCACGGCGAAAAAAAAGTGTTTTGCCATTGTCCGTACTAACCTTGACATATGTTGTCGTACTTATGCGTTGATGATACGGGCTAGATTACGTTTTGTGTTTGTTGGCGTAGGTACTATCGTCTCGGTCGAGCTTACTTAAACATTCCACGTAGTAGGTACCTAGTAAGTACACATAAAAACACATCAAGTTGTAACACTTTGGGCCGCTCCAATCTATATATCTATCTGCGTCGTTAGAGTTGAAATCGTACTGAAAGTGTTACTATTGATCTGCTTTTGTCCGTACTTACCTTGACTTGACATGTTGCGCTTATGCGCCGATGATACGGGCTAGATTACAATGGTTTTGTGTATGTTGGCGTAGGTACTGTTGTGTCGGTCGAGCTTACTTAAAACATTCCAAAATCAGATCAAGTGTAACACTTTGAACCGTTCTTATTATCTGCGTCGTAAGAGTTGAAATCGTACTGCAAGTGTTACCATTTGTTTTGCTATGTCCGTACTAACCTTGAAATGTTGTCGTACTTATGCGCCGATGATACGGGCTAGATTAGAATGGTTTTGTGCATGTTGGCGTAGGTCGGTCGAGCTTTCACCACTCGGTAACGAGTTAACCTAAAATAAACCTTATTCGTATAACTGTAGGTAGAGTACAGAATCCTATCTCCAAAATATTTGTTCAACTTTCAGTCGACGTTACCGATGCGATAGATATTTTCTACTTGTATAGGAATAAGGTTTATTATAAATTGACTTTGAGTTTGAAGAACAGTTCGACTAAGATCATAAGTATGTTCATAATGATAAGAAAAATCGATCTTAGCATTTTTCTCAACTCTAATTTTTCGTCGATTTCTAGAAAACGCTTGTCCGCATGGATCTTTACTGGACTTTAGTAAAGAGTTAATCTACAATTAACCTTATTTGTATATGAGTAGACAACAGAATCCCATCTCCAAATATCTCCTCCGCTCCGTCCAATTTCTCGTCCGCGTTCCCGCTGTTCTGTACGTGTAATAGGAATAAGGTTGTTAATCGGCCGCAGTAGCGATCCGCGCGCAGTGGCGCATTCACCGCCGCGTTGATTAGAAATATTTGAATACAACTCTATTTGATATTTTGTGCTTCGCCTGCATTTTTTATTGGAAAACTTGAAAAGCAGTTTTAATAAGATAGTCTGTTCATAATGACAAGAAAAATCGGGCTGAGCATTTTTGGAAACCCCCATTTTTCGTCAATTTCTGGATAACGCTTTTCGGTCTGGATTTTTTATTGGATATTCATAACTACTTTCGAAAGTAATATTTTAAATACATAATTAAATAGAAATTGGAGTGAGTAATTATCCCTTGGCAATTACGGCAAAAAAACACATTTTATTAAAATATATATATTTCCATATGGAAATATGGTTGGATATTCTGTCGACACATGCCTATAGGTAACTAGAACTTGTAAAAAAAGAATTTTGGATAGAGCAATTTTCCTGTAATTGATACCACGTAATTTAAGTTTGACCTTGAAAATACCTAACTTCCGTTTCTACAAATTATTGGATTCTATGTCAATTTCAATCTACATATGGTACTCTATCACTGTGCCAAATTTCATAGATAGATGAGTTACTGCTAGGGTCAACTCCTTTAATGACTGGCCTAACAACTCTATTTGATATTTTGTGCTTCGCCTGCATTTTTTATTGGAAAACTTGAAAAGCAGTTTTAATAAGATAGTCTGTTCATAATGACAAGAAAAATCGGGCTGAGCATTTTTGGAAACCCCCATTTTTCGTCAATTTCTGGATAACGCTTTTCGGTCTGGATTTTTTATTGGATATTCATAACTACTTTCGAAAGTAATATTTTAAATACATAATTAAATAGAAATTGGAGTGAGTAATTATCCCTTGGCAATTACGGCAAAAAAACACATTTTATTAAAATATATATATTTCCATATGGAAATATGGTTGGATATTCTGTCGACACATGCCTATAGGTAACTAGAACTTGTAAAAAAAGAATTTTGGATAGAGCAATTTTCCTGTAATTGATACCACGTAATTTAAGTTTGACCTTGAAAATACCTAACTTCCGTTTCTACAAATTATTGGATTCTATGTCAATTTCAATCTACATATGGTACTCTATCACTGTGCCAAATTTCATAGATAGATGAGTTACTGCTAGGGTCAACTCCTTTAATGACTGGCCTAAATGTGCAGCTTGACCGCCAGCGTTCCTTTTACATGACGCGACCTATATCTGGGACGAGCGACTGGCCGTCGTCCGGTCGGGCGTCCTCGGTACCGCTGGAAGGACGAGGTCGAGACCTGCACCGACTGCAGGCACACACGTGGCGGCAGTCAGTGCAGGACTGGCACGACTGGCGGCTTCTCTGGAGGCCAAGATCCACTTCGGGTCACTGACCCAGCGGAGTAAGTAAGAACTCCTATCCGTTCCATCATCACTCGACCATTTGCCAGAATACATGAAATCTCAGGATGGTAAATTGCATTGTCCAGTACAGTATTCTACTTGCATACAAGCGTGCAAAGTTTTTCAGTTACATAAGCAATAAAAATGTCAGAAGAAATAAAAATAATTAATGTAAATGTCCAGTAAAAATGTCAGTGAGAGGAATTTAAATATTCGGCAACGGTATAGTAACAGCGATCTAATAACCAATTGTACAATTTAGATTTAAATAATTTAATGTCACGTACCTATTATCTTTATTTCCTCGGGTAACGCATTATATACCAGTATACACATGTTACATACATTTTTCTTATACATATACGTGCAGCATATGTAAAAGAAAAATGTATATAATTTTTAATTCTTTAAGCATTTTACAGGGAATGTTGGTGCAAGTGTGGGCAGAGGCAACATACCACTTACCCCATAGACATGAAATCGGTACAAAGCAAGCGAAAAATTCTGTCAACGATGAGCGCATAGAGACGAAGCGGGGGACAAGGGTGTCGTATTAAAGAGATGCGTCCATGTCGATAATATCTCTAGGTTAGACGTGTCGCGAAACAATTTTGCCCTCATGAGCAAACACGGGCGCCCTCCTGGTACAGGTCTATGGGGTAGGTGGCAGAGGTAGACCGAGGAGGACCTACGGCGACTGATTTGGGGATGTTTAAAAAAGGACCAAGTGTGGTCCAATTGTACAATGGAACACAGAGAAAGGTGTGCAGGAGAGTTTTTAAGGTTGAGATTTTCTCAAAAACTACTTGACCTATTGCAAAAAATCTTTCACTGTTACATAGATAAAAGTGAAAACTATGTAACTGTAAAAGAATTATTAAATTCGGTCCAGTAGTTTTTGAGAAAATATCAACCTTATTGAGGCCCCCTGTATCTCTGTCGTCGACTGTACATGCAGATATTGATGTAGGAAACGATGTAGTGGTGTACCAGGATCGCAGCAGATGGAAGTACATAGACTTCCTGTTGCTTTGGGAATGGGAGACAGGCAGGAATTTGTATGAAAATGCAGAGTTTGAACTTTGCGTTGCAAATTGTTTCGCGAACGACTGAAAATATGTTATTAAATAATTCATTCCTATACCTTCTACGCTCCTAGTCCCATGCACCACTTTCGCAGCCTCTTTGCATACTTCTTGCATATGCGCTGTCAGTGCTGCGAATCCAGTTTTCTTATTAGGTTCTGGTGGACCCTGCATTATTTTATTTAAAGGTTTAGTATCTATAAGTTAAGACTCTTTATTGGGTTTTCTGGGTGTTCCTAATAAAACTCATAACAATATATATGAACCTACGCACAACCCTCCCAAACCCCTAAACGAAATAACTCGACGATCCACGCAATAATCGAGTTATGCAAGAAACCTTGCTAAGAGCACAAAACTTCACAAATACGACGTCTTTCGAGCACTTCAACTAATAGAAACGTTCGCGGACATCTACTGATTAACTTAACGTGATCATTAATCACTAAATATCACGGGAACTATTTAATTAGAATTTTCACAAAAAAGTAGCTAATGTCGTTTCGCGTGCTTTTCAAGGAATCTCTAGTTTTCCCTTTTTTATAAAGCTTACTATAGACGCTACACAAATTATAAAGCTACCCATACACATCACAATCAACATGAAGAGAAATATTGTTATTGCCGCTCAATACTCTTTAATGTTAATATAATTCTTAGTAGTTTAAATTGTACTTACATCTTCATCATCATCTCTTTTTTCTCGTTTATACATTGTTCCATCATTGAGGTCAAAATAATTTATGGCCCTATGAAATAAGTTGTTTTTAATCTTCTGTAAGTATAATTCTAAAGTGGTAGTTATCTACTCCGAGTCCAAGCTACAGTTTTAAAAGAATACTGTTTTCATAATTAATACATTCATATTCGCCAGAAGACAAAAGTGGTTGACATTGCTCATAGAATCAGTAAACTGAAGTGGCAGTGGGCTGGTCACATCTGTCGTAGAACCGATAACCGATGGGGTAGACGAGCTCTCGAATGGAGGCCACGAACGGGTAAACGTAGCGCCCGGCCAGATGGAGGGATGGCCTTCGCAAGATTGCTGGCAGGGACTGGATGCAGACGGCCGAGAGTAGGGTTTATTGGCGCGCTTTGGGAGAGGCCTACGTCCAGCAGTGGACTGATACGGGCTGATGGTGAATTTATACATTTAAAATCGAATCTAGGTATATATTTTGCATTTGAAAATTATTGAAATAAGTCCACCAAATCTTCATCATCTATTTGGAGACTATAGTCCCTTTCAATTTCAACACCTAGTCTAGAGTATCACATGTTGAAATGACATTGTCACATTTGAATGCTTTGCCCCACCTACAAAACTACGTGGTCATTGAAGCTGTACCTATCATTTTATTGGGGACTTAATACAGGTTTCATATTGTATAATCATAATCAGTAAGAGTTGCGAGAGTAGTAGAAAATGATAACAAAAACAATGAATAATTCGCTTCGATTTCTTACTAGTTTCTGAATTCTTAATTAGGCTGTTTTTTCGACTTTGATGTACAAAACTTTATTTGGAACCAATAATTTTATTAAAAAACGGAGATATTTTTACATTTATTCGTTATCTTGTACATCGTACATTGATAGTGGGGCAGAATCTGGCATTGTCATTTAAACAAAAAAATAAAGCACAAATTACTAACTCAAACCCCCTAGAAGGTCTCTTCTTAGTATTCGCGGCATATAACTTGTACGCATCTTTAGACTTCTTTTTCACAGTATCAGTTAATTTCTTAACTTTATCTTGAATCCATGTACCTGATTTCTTAACTATTTCACTATTTATAGGTGGACGTTTATCTCGAATTGTATTATCTAGAGGATCAATCTGTACACCATATTCATCGTCATATATATCGTTCCAGAATATAAGACTGTCTGCATTTCTTTTGACAATAGTTTTATTTTCTTCTTGTTTGGTTACAATAAGAGTTTCATCCTCTTTATCTTGATTTGTTGTGGCGTTAGTTGCATCAATGCTAGACGCAGTAGTTGCATTTGTAAGATTGGTGTTATCTTTGTCTGGTTCTACAATGAAAAATCCTCGATAATTTTATTCAGAATTTGAATTACGCATTATCCATGCTCGGTGAAGAAATTAGAAGATGATGAAAAAATTCTTGCCGTGGGCAGGACTTGAACCTGCGACCTTGTCATTCCGTGACACGCTCTTACCAACTGAGCCACCACAGGCCACGCCACGCCCACCGAAAATCTTCATCGCCTTATACATACTTAAAGGGTATGATAATTTTATTCAATGCTATTATTATTGCACCAATATCCTCAACGGTATATTTAGAACTAAAATGCATTAATATACCTGTAACAGTTCCAGGCACTTCTGTACTCTTCTCTCCTCCTATTTCCATATGCGTTATTACTTCAATATCATTCTTTTTAGAGGCATTATCATTTAATTCTTCAACAGACATTAGCACTCTAGATCTATGACCAATGTTATCTACCATATCGGTGTCGTAAATAGGGTACATAACGTTTTGGGTGACATTTATGTTAGTAACATCGTGATAGTCATTTACTTTTGATAGCAGATTAACAAGGTGTAAGCTGAAATTTCAGAAATTAACTTCAGGGCCTTCCATGAGCCAACTAGCGCCGCCAATCTTAATAAAATAATATCTGCCAATATGATCAATTTTATTAAAAAAGCTATGTAGCAAATCTTTATTATGATAAAATACTATTTTATATTTATAATAATATCCTTTTGGGCACATTGCCAATTGTGGGGGACTTGGCGCAGGTTTTTGACGTGACAACGTCTTATAAATTGGTTTGCCGGGTGACACTTCAAGAAACTGCGTTACGCTCCGCTCACGTTATGCGCTCACAATGAGAGCGAGTGAGAGGCACGCGTCCCTTCCACTCGGGCATGGTTAGCCCGCCTAAGAGCGAGAGAGACAGACATAAAAAGTGAAAGGCACGCGTCCCTTCCACTCAAAGTCGTTGTCACGTAAAACTTTCGCCCGTATACCGACTTTACAGGCAACCATTTTTTATTTATAATTTTTACACGATAGGTAGGTTTCGGTAGTTTAGATTTAATTTGTATTTATTTGTAAATATAATAATATCAACATTATTCAATTTCGGTAAGTGTAGTTCTTATAATTGCGAAAAACGGCCGTTTTTGGCATATTTGTGAAATACAACTTAGCTTGTCGCAATTATGATATGTTATGTATTGTATATTGAAAATTGCTCGTAGTATTTATCCTAATAAAGATTTGCTACATAGCTTTTTTTAATAAAATTGATCAAATATGATCATTTTCTATTTAAAATAATTATAATACAATTACTTAATAACTATATAGGTACATAACTATTACTATTGTTAGTAAGTTTATCCCTCATGCGGAACCGGCGACACACACCATGCATGTTCATCGTTTAAATAATCATCTATTATTTTAGTACAACCACGAGAAAGCGCAGAAGATTTGAGTAATGTTAAGAGCAATTAAGCTTCTGACAAAGAGCAAACTTGTAATTATTCAAAGTGTCTTACTTGGGATTGCTTGTATTGTTATTATCCAACGAAACTCCTGCTAATGTACTAAACCAATTTGATAACATCATCAAGAAATCAACAGGACCTGTTTCACTATTGTTAGCATTTAAATGTTTATCATCATTGGTAAAATTGTTGGGCGTTGTTATTTCATTTAAATTGTCAGTAACATTCTTGGGATTAATTCTATTCGTATTATTAATATTTGTTTCTTCTGTCTTTATGCTATTTGTTTTGGAAATTACTTCTAATTGACTTTCATTATTTTTGAGATTTCTTTCAGTTATGATTTCAGTAAAGTTCTTGGGTGTAACAGATCTTTTTACTTTGAGATTATTAGCTTCATTTCCAGGTTTTATATTAATCGATTCATTTATTACTTTGCTATCTATATTATCAAGTTCAAGCCAGTCTTCATCGTTAATATTATCATTATGTATTCCAAGTGTAGAATTATTTCTTTCATTCATAGACTCATTATTCATCTGCATTTCGAATTCAGTTGAATTTGCGAATCTTTTTCTATTCAATTTGGTATCATCAGATTCATAATAATCAACAAGTTCACCTTTAAATACATTCGTAATTTGGTCTTTATAACTAGGTTCGAGAATTATTTCTATCAGATTGTCGCTATAAGGTTCGTCTAATTCAATGTAAAAGTCACTCGAATCAATAGATCTTTTAATATTACTAATGTCAGTTGTATCATAATCTTTATTGATAAGTTTTATCGGTTGTTTTACTTCATTTTTAGTATTTCCCATTTCGTGTTCGATTAGAGATTTATTTATAGATTTCATTTCATTACTCAGTTCTGTATTATTAAATTCTGAAGATAATTTGACCAAAAAGTCTTCATCAGGTTCGTCAAACTCAATGTAATGTATATGCATATAATTATTTGTTTCTTCGTCTTTATCTATAGTTTTTGAAGTAATTTCAGTACTGTTTTCACGTTTACTGTCATCAGCCACTGACATTTCTTTACCTAAATCAACTGATTTTAAAGATCTTTTTATTTTACCAAGTGAAAATGAATAATCGTCATATTTATTAGCTTTATCTTTGTTTGTTGATTTATCTTTGTGTGTATCTATTTCATTTGTAGATTGAAGGAGATGTAGGTCTGAATTAGCGGGTTTCAGAGTGGTATAATGGTAATCATGTGGGTGGACTCTTTCGTCGCTTGATAATTTTATATGTTTCGTCAAAAATTTGAAGAGTTCTACCGGTTCATCTGACCTAGCATAAGGTTTAACCTTGACTTTAAAACCTTCTGCTTCAGTAGTACCTAGAAATTAAACATTAATTGAAGAATACTATAATAAGGTTTTAAAATCCTTACATTTTCTATATTATTTGTTTACGAATTAAATATTATCTCCAATTTTTCCGGAACATCTCTGTAATATCAAACTTAGTGAATGCATTTGAAGGGTATATGGAAATAATGATCTAAGTTATTGCAAACAATGCAATAAATTCCTTAAAAAACTCAGTTTAAGGATACCATCTCAGTTATTTGGCTTTAACCATCATTTCTATGGACTCTCTATTTTCTTTGACACGACATACCTTTTCTCAGCCTCCCCAAAATCTTGTCCTTCAGCAGTTTAGGTTTATCAAGAGACATCTTAACTCTATGATCGACTTTCTCATTCATTACTGGATTTTTCTCGTCTCTCATGTCTTTTTTAGTATCTAGAACACCATAATCGCTATATGCTTGAGCCATATTAATTATTTTATCGTATTTGTTGTTAAAATAGTCTTCAATGTACTGGACATCACCGATATCACTTTCAGATCCATTAAGTTCTATAGCATTATCTTTTGAATTGACAGGTATATCTTTATTTTCGTGACTGTTCATGTTTTGTATAGCGGCGGTTTTTATGATATTATTTATTTCATCAGGATAGAGAGGCATAGGCCCTTTCCAATTAGGGTTATATACCCTATTATTTTTATTATATCTTGGTTGTATTTCGTCAATTTTTCTATTGTTTTCATCATGGTTCGGCATATCCTGCATTGAAAACGCATTATTCTATTTCCAAATATTAATAATCATAAAATGGGCAATATTTTTGTAATCAGATTTATGATAAGAGCTATATCTCACTGAAATGCTTAAAAAGCAGTCCCCAACGTTACTATTAGTAATATACTTGTAATCTGTAATTTAAGGCGTATTACAGAATAGATTACTATTTAAACGATGAACATGCATGGTGTGTGTCGCCGGTTCCACATGACGGATAATAGTTGTGTAATACCTAGTTATTAAGTAATTGTGTTATTATTATTTTAAAAAATGTGCTGCTGAGAGTTTTTTGACACTTTTTCTCCTCAGTGTTGGCACCTTTTCCTTGCAAAGTGATGTAAATTCAAAAATATGTTGACGTGCAAAAATGTACACAACTTACTTGTAATAAAGAAAGACTTTGACTTTAATCAGCATCAGCCTCAGATATAGCTCTTACCGTAAACTTAATAATCTCTTGTTCAGCAATAATTATGCTTACGTCTCTCTTCTTTCTATCTCCGTCTCTTTCAGTCTCATCATGAGCGTCCATTGTATCAGATAGCACTTCTTTCAAGTCTTCGTAGCCAATGATTTCTTCAGCTTCATCTTCAAGTTGCAAGAGTTTACGACTTGGGAAACTTTCAAGGAATTCGCTGGAAGCCAGTTTAGTTGCTCTCTTTTCTGATGGATTCCTAAAAGTTTTAGCTATTAATGGTATCACTTAAATTGTATCCTTATGATTTAGACAATAAGAAACGTATAAATCCGAATTGTGTGCTTTCAATATTTAAATGATATGGGTATATATCCCGTGGGTCGGTTCTTTGCCCTGTTTTTCTGTTCGTACATCCAGCCGTAACCTAGTTTGTATTCTGGACCTTATATTATTGTAAATTAGTTTATTATGTATGACATAACCAAGTGTTCCCTAGAGCTCCTAAGGTTGAATAAATGAAGTATTGAAGTAAGTATTGATAAATGGAGAAAAATTTTCATCACGACCGGCATTCGAACCAGGGTTCTCGCCATTCCGTGGCACACTCTATTCCAACAGAGTCACCCTAATTTTTTTTCTCTCCATTTCTCATTTAGATTTTCGTTTCGTATAGCATGAAAATATCAAACATAGATAAATATTTTTTTCCCCTACTTAATTGACGTTTAAGTTTGAAGCATAAGATAATTATGTGTTATTTATTATTCTTATTAAAAACATGACTTTTATGTATACATATAATAAGACTGTAAAAAAGTTGTGTCTGTACAATGGATATTTTTGGAAAAGAATAATTGTAATGTGTTTTAGGATCGATACGATACTGATGCCAAAACACTAATTTTTAGAATTTTTGTTTGTATTTCTGTTTGTCTGTGACTTTGTGCAAGTCTCACGCCATAACTACTGAATGGATTTTGATGGGAGTTTCAATAAGAGATAGCTGAAATATCCGGACAGCTCATAGGCTATAAGCCATGGCGGTATGTGATGTGGAAACAAGGATCCAGAGAGGAAGATCTGCCTCCTGATCTCCTCCATCCTCTCTATCCTCCTCCTCTACGCAAACGAAGTTGCGGGGTACAGCTAGTTATGTAATGCCAAAAGCAGTCTTGTTAACATTATGATCCTTCCTTCTGAACATCCCCGCTCATTCCAATCAATAGTTCTAGTGTTATTCAGAAAAAACATCAAATCTACAAATATTTGGGTGTGAATATGGATAAACTTACATAAGAGTTGAAATACTGAGTATTAGATCATATCCTGGTGTAGAAGTACTGAAATACCTGTCCATCTTCTCAAATTTGTCGTAATCTTTATTGAAATCTCTGTCTTTCTTTTGTTTATCGTAGTCTCTACCAGGCTCCATATCTTTTACATCGAATTTCTCATAATTCCTACTAAAATGACGTGCATTAAAATCTCCATCTTTCTTTGCGTCACTATCTGTTTCTGGTTTGAGTATTTTCATAAATTCGGTTTTAAATTTCTTCGCTTTACCGATATTTGGTTTAACGTACTGTCTATACATTTGCTCTGTAGTTTCGTAGAATGTTTGTACAGCGCTGTTATGTGGGTGTTTATGTTTATTACCATTATTTCTAAGTGCATCTGTTCCAAAAGGTTCATTTACTATATCAGGCAATGGTTTCTCAATAAATTGGTCTAATAACTCATCTAAACGTTGTGTATTTTTATGAAATGGACGTTTTAACTCATGTGATTTTGAATCTTTTGCGGCATGCGAGCATTTTGGAAACGTCGGAGTATCATTAGGAAGGTATTGAACTAATAACTTCTTCTTTTCAAATACAATTCTTGTAGCATTACTTTCATTTTCAAATCTTTTTGGTCTTTCGTTAGCTTTCCTATGTTTTATTTTAGTTTTCCTATTTTTATTCCTTTTCTTTGTAGTTTGATGATCAATTTTTGTGGCATTAGTTAGTATATTAGTAGTCAGTTTAAGTTTATCAGTAGTAGTATGATTTTTGGGTTTAAAATGGAACAAAGACCGTTTACGTCGATCAGTTATATCTTTGAATGCTCGATTGAAGTTTTCATTTGAACCTTTCTTCAGTTTCTTAATCTGAGCATCTGTTTCTAATAGTTTCTTGTAAAATTCTGTAAATAACATGTTTATGGCAATAAGTCAGACGAATAAGAAAACTTTACCGTGGAAATATTATTGATTCAGTTCAAAAATAAAATAATTACAAATACTCGTAGATATAAAAAATATATGTATTCATTCTTTCATAAGCTAACGCCCTTTTTCCCCCGTAGGGGTAGACAGAGACGATGGAATTCCATATGCTGCGATACTAGCATACAATAGAACACATATCCTGACATACAGTAGCACACATATCCTGGCATACAATAGCACACATATCCTGGCATACAATAGCACACATATCCTGGCATACAATAGCACACATATCCTGGCATACAATAGCACACATATCCTGGCATACAATAGCACACATATCCTGGCATACAATAGCACACATATCCTGGCATACAATATCACACCATATCCTGGCATACAATAGCACACATATCCCGACATACAACAGCACACATATCCTGGCATACAATAGCACACATATCCTGGCATACAATAGCACACATATCCTGGCATACAACAGCACACATATCCTGGCATACAATAGCACACATATCCTGGCATACAGTAACACACAGACATTATTCAATTTATCTAACATCCCTCCCGTACATTCAATGCAGCGAAGTATCCACCGTTTTCGCCACTACGTGGGCCATGACGTGATGGGTGGCGAACCTAATCGCCGTTTCAGAGCACATTTAGTTTTAAAACAGTCTCAAGGTCTAAAAAAATGTTTAATTACCTCGTAATCGTTGGCTGCTGTGTCCCATGTCGACTTTATTGGACTCCAAAGTGCTGATCAGTTCATTTGTTAATGCACTTTCGGATTGGGCAGCGTTGTTCTGTAACAAACTTACTGATGTCATACAGCGTTGTATTTGTAACAAAATGACAATGCCAGCTTCTGCCCCACAATGAACCGCAAGTTGTACAAGATAACGAATAAATGTAAAAATATCTCCGTTTTTTATTAAAATTATTGGTTTAAATTAAAGTTATGTAGAAGTTGCGAGTCGAAAAAAACAGCTTAATTAAGAATTCAGAAAATAGTAAGAAATCGAAGCGAATTATTCATTGTTTTTGTTATTATTCTATAGGAGTTGCGAGAGTAGTAGAAAATGATACTGATTATGATTATGCAACATGAAACCTGTAATAAGTCCCCAACCAAATTATAGGTACAGCTTAAATGGTCGCGTAGTTTTGTAGGTGGGGTAAAGCTCCATTGAAATGTGACAATGTCTTTTCACATTATACAACAAACACAATCACAAACAGTAAATTTAACCAGTGCTTAAGTACTCCAATGGTAGAGGGCCTTGGCTTTCGTTAATTCTAGTCTGCAGTAGTAGAGGAGGAGGATGGAGAGGATCGGAGTGAACGTGACTGTCGAGCTGCTTCGTCCAGAGTGACGACGCTACGGCGACTCCCCTGGAGGAAGAGAAGACGATATGATATTTTGAATATTCTGTAACATGACATTAGCAAATGACGAACCGCCGAGAGATAAAATAAATAAGATAAGATAAGATAAATACACTTTATTGCACCATAATACAGTATTAATTACAAAATTGAGAAGCATGTACAATTTTGGCGGTCTTATCGCTAAAAGCGATCTCTTCCAGACAACCAACTGCAGAGGATATTATAAAAATATATCAGAAAGAGGTAGAAATGCATAGTAAGTAAATATAATAAATAGTAATATCTACTATATATAGTAAATATAATAAATAAATAAGTAACCCTAAAATAACCACTTAATAAATGGTCTGCAGCTATTAAGGGCCACTTCGTGCCATTATGCATAGGTATTAACCCTTAACAATAAATAGTCCAAAGTGCATATTAAAAGCACCCAGGTGGTTGGGCGACATTTTAGCCGAAATTATTCCTGGTTTTGTTGACGGGAGTAATGCAGCCTTAAATTTAAAAGGTGTAGGACTAATTAAAAATGTAATGAAGAGGTTTTTTAACCGACCGATGAAAGGTGGAGAGTACTGGTCTTCAAGTTTAAAATATGTATGGATCCTTTAATTGATGGATTTAAATATTTATTATTTCATTTAAATATAGCATTACAGTCTTAAACTAATGCACTATACATTATTAATTAGATAAAACGGGAATTACCGTGGGAAGTACCGTGCGGACATTATTAGTTCTTTTTGTAAAATGGGGGTACCTGCAAATATCAACAACTTTTCTCAACGCAGTCAGCGAATACGAAAGAGGGTAGATCGTTTTGTGTCACCCTTCTGACGTTCAACACTCACCGACTTCAGTCTACTCGTGACCATGATGGCTGCAATGCTGTCGAAATATCGAGACATCAATAATAAATGTTTAACACGGTAATTCCCGTTTTATCTAATTAATATGTATACAAACCGTGAAAGTTTAAAAAGCACTATACATTTCATAAATTGTCTTAGTTATAGTTACATATTATTAAATTAATATAAAATGTCAACAACAGTCACATAATGATTATTATATACACAAACAGATAGCACTATATCATCATCATCAGTCTATTTATATGTCCCCACTGCTCGGGCACAGACCTTCCCTTACATTGGGGGAGAAGGGAGACAAATGCGGGCAAGTCACCTCTTTGTAAGTTCTGGTAGCCTGGTACTTCAAATATTATCATCAGTCTATTTATATGTCCCCACTGCTCGGGCACAGACCTTCCCTTACATGGAGGGAGACAAACGCTGGCAAGTCACCTCTTTGTCAGTTCTGGTAGCCTGGTACTTCAAATATTATCATCAGTCAATTTATATGCCCCCACTGCTCGGGCACAGACCTTCCCTTACATCGAGTGAGGGCCATGATCCACCACGCGGGCCCAGTGCGGATTGGCCGATTTCGCATGACTTGGAATATTTTCTTCTTCTACGGCATGCAGGTTTCATCACGATGTTTTCCTTCACCGTTTTGAGAGCACTCGGTAAATGTACGTAAGTTTTCCCGTCGAAACAAACGAGGATAACTCATAGGTACATGGCTGCCCTGGCTGATAATCGAACCTGGGACCTCCGTATCACACGTCCATTGAGCCACCGAGCTCACAAAAACATCATACTGTATATTTAATTTTCTCAATCCACTTCCTTACTGTTCTAACAATAAGTATAATATACATGGTGTAGCAAAGCAAGTCACTCCATATGTTCCTACTATTGCATTCGTCGTCTCTCTCTTAACAATGGAGCTAAAGCGAGACGGCGAATGATTTAAAAGCCCGGCGCACGTCACATGTTAATAATGAGTGCTTAATTTGGGAGCTTTGTTAAGGGGGAGTTTGATTTGCCATTTTGGTTTTAATTTCGAAAAGGTGTTCTAAAAGTGTGGACTGATTAAGCTAACAGTCAGCGGCTGACTGTCGGAATTCAATAACAAAATGTAAATTAGAACATGATGAAAAAATTCTTGCCGTGGGCAGGACTTGAACCTGCGACCTTGTCATTCCGTGACACGCTCTTACCAACTGAGCATGTTCTAATTTATTCACCGAGCATGGATAATGTGTAATTCAAATTCTGAACAAAATGTGAATTGGATGATGTGACATTGTAATAAAAATTAAAAATAAGGACTAATTACTGTATATGTAATATGAATAAGATATTGTAAAAATGAATTTGAATACATATATAATACTAGCTGTACCCCGCAACTTCGTTTGCGTAGAGGAGGATGGAGGAGATCAGGAGGCAGATCTTCCTCTCTGGATCATTGTTTCCACATCACATACCGCCATGGCTTATAACCTATGAGCTGTCCGGATATTTCAGCTATCTCCTAGTGAAACTCCCATCAAAATCCCTTCAGTAGTTATGGCGTGATACTTGCACAAAGTCACAGACAAACAGACAAAAAATCTAAAAATCAGTGTTTTGGCATCAGTATCGATCCTAAAACACATTACAATTATTCTTTTCAAAAAATATCCAATGCAGAGACATAACTTTTTTACAGTCTTATTATATGTAGGCGTAGGTGGAGAGACGATATCGTTAGATACAGGGATGGGTGGCTGGAAGAGGCTCAGGACAGGGATGGATGGAAGAGGAGGGGGGAGACCTTTGCTCAGCAGTGGGACAATATATAGATTACCAAAAAAAAAAAAAATTATATGTAGGTTAGATAACCAGACTGGATGTCAAAAAGAAAAAGCACAGAATCAAACACAATCATCCCCTTAACACGTACAGTTAATCGAAACGGTTTGATATGTTTTGTTTGCCAAGTTTTAATTCGCTAAGTTTCGGGTCAATACCCTTTAGTTAAATTTAGAGTTTTCGTCTCATATATGCTCATAAAACTGATGATATGAATGCATTATTTATTATATTATATATTTATTTCATTCTAGTTAGTAATTAATTAATTTCATAAGAGTAAAGGTTTTTTTGGTAGTGTCGCGACGTTGACAGAGAGGAAATTTAAACAATTTCATTAAAGGAACACTTGTTAAGAAGGCGTATTACAGAATAGATGACTATTTAAACGATGAACATGCATGGTGTGTGTCGCCGGCTCCGCATGAGGGATAAACTTACTAACAATAGTAATAGTTACGTACTGTATAGTTATTAAGTAATCATTGTATTATCATTATTTTAAAAGATGTGCTGCTGAGAGTTTTTTGCCACTTTTTCTCCTCAGCGTTGGCACCTTTTCCTTGAAAAGTGGTGTGAATGTAAATTCAAAAAATATATTGACGTGCAAAAATGTACTCAACGTGCTTACTTGCAATAAAGAAATTTGACTTTGACTTTGCCATTTATTAGGGTTCCGTGCCTCAAAAGGAAAATAGGAACCCTTATAGGATCACTTTCTTATCTGTCTGTCTGTCCGTCCGTCTGTCTGCTGAAGCTAGGTCTAGCACAAGTAAAGGAAAAAAATATCAATATGGCGTCTTCTCCCTGGGTAGCCGCGTCTTCATGTCTTCCTCCAGAGGAGTCGCCGTAGCGTTATCACTCTGGACGAAGCAGTTCGACAGTCACGCTCACTGCCGAGCTTGTAGCAGGAACTCTTGATAATAGCTCGAAACTTGCATGAATCATCCAATAACTTCACCATATTGTCATTCGCGAACGTGATCATCATCAGTCTATTTATATTGCCCCACTGCTCGGGCACAGACCTTCCCTTACATCGAGGGAGCTGGGGCCATAATCCACCACGCGGGCCCACTGCGGGTTGGCGGATTTCACATGCCTTAGATTTTTTTTTCCGACATGCAGGTTTCATCACGATGTTTTCCTTCACCGTTTTGAGAGCACTCGGTAAATGTACGTAAGTTTTTCCGTCGAAAAAACCGAGGATAACTCATTGGTACATGGCTGCCCTGGCTGGGAATCGAACCTGGGACCTCCATATTGCAAGTCCATTGACCCAACCACTGCGCCACCGAGCTCTCGCGAACGTGATATTAAACACAAAATAACCACTGTAGACATTAAAATGAAAATTATCAATTAATTTCACGACCACGTTTCTCGTCATTTTTAAAAGCCTCGCCCGTACCTGTCTACTCTATACCGAATCAAGTGTCTTATAATGTAAACAAAAACTACCCCCCCCCCCCCCCCCCCTACATTTTAAGCTGTCCTGTAATTATTATATAGTTATTTTAACATTATGAGATCGGAATACTGTATTTTCACAATGGTGAACAGGTTCGGTCAATAAGTTATTTTACTCAATTCAATTTTACTCTTGCCTCCGCATACACGCTATTTTTGACCTTTTCAAAGGTTGACTGGAAGAGATCCCCTGCGTGGGATAAGTCCGCCTTTGTACCTATTTTTTAGTTTTTTTTTCTTTGTATTTAGTTTTGTAAGGAATAATAGTACGGTGGAACACAGAGAAAGGTGTACAGGAGAGTTTTTAAGGTTGAGGTTATCTCAAAAACTACTTGACCTATCGCAAAAATTCTTTCATTGTTTGTTAGATAAAAGTTAAAACTATGTACTGTAAAAGAAATATTAAATTCGGTCCAGTAGTTTTTGAGAAAATCTCAACCTTATTGAGGCCCCCTGTATACTTATCTCTGTCGTCTACTGTACAATAAAGTGTATACAAACAAACAAGTTCCTTTACAGCCGCTTTACTTTGGCAAATATGTTACCTTTATTTTGTTTTGACATTATTTAACAAATATTTGACATTTCACAATAATTTCCCTAATTGTATACACTGAATGACAAAGCCTCTTTACAGCTGCTATTATAGTATATAAATAAACTAGGTGAAACTTGCAATTGTGACAATTGCAAATTTAAATATTATGTACTAGGTTTAAGAACAGTGTTACTGTGCTGCTCTTTGCGCTCACATCACCCAGCCATGTGATTTGATATATAAGTAATCAATGTGTACAAACATATAATATGTAAGAAACGTGACGTAACCAAGTGTTCCATAGTGTACCTAAGGCAGAATAAATGAGTATGAGTATCAGTGTTAGTAGTTACATCAAAACAGGTATTAGACGAACATAATATTGTTTACAAAATAAGACACTTGATTTGGGCTGCGGTATACTTACAAACGGGGTACGTTCCAAAACACAATTCACTGTAACCTATCACCGGCCTAATGCCTCCATTACTTCGGTTCGTGCGACTCAATTACTAGGAAGCGATAGATTCATAAATATCTCAGTTTAATTACTGCGCAGGTGTGACTGGGGCTTAAGTTACGCGGTGGGGGAAGGCTTCGAAGGAACGTAGAAAGAATTACTTAAGATGTATTTAATACTCATAATATTCAGCTACAGAATTTGTTACAATGGCGAATGACAAAATTGTAGAGTTCAATAATAAAACAAAATAAAAAGGGTATGTTCCAAAACATGTTTTAATCATTCATTGATGAGGGGTTCTCAAAGTGACAGTTCTAAGGAAAAAACAAGCTTTTTTAAGTTGATAATAGATGGCGTTGAACAGAAGTGCGATATCATTCTAAAAAAACACAGAATTATAAGAAAAAAATCAATGTCAGCTGAATAATTTATTATTATTGGTTTGTTTGTGTAATTTAAACAATACAGTACAAATTAATACTAGGTATGCAATACGAAAAGCCCAAGTTATAAGCAATAACAACGCATTTAATGTTGACATCAGACCAGTCAGTGCCATCTACCGGGGCGAGCGGTACTTTTTTTTAAATGTAACCTTGAAACCCCTTCATTAAGTTAAGGTTAGTAAATTTAATAATAGATTTTCAACCGACTGCGGCAAGAAGGAGAGTAATGTTTATCGAGTATAATGTATTACCGTTACTTTGCCGTTTTAGATGTCTAAGATTTTTTAATAAACAAGCAAAAATTATTTCAAAAAACAAAAAACCCGACTGCAAAAAAACTATCCCCTTTTGATTGATTTTTTATACCCTATGACACTCCCGTAATCCAGACGAATCTAACGATACCTCATACACCAACATCCATCAAGCCGTTTAGGCTACAGGATGGCAGGAAGGAATGGTCATACATACCTATACACTGGACTTCCGTGCATCGTGACTGGAATAAGAAATAGCTTGTTTTCAAGTAAGCTCAAAATTTATAATTTACTATTTGTCAATTATGTAAATTTTTTATTTGTCATATATTATTTTATTTTAATTTATTTCAATTATTGTAATTATTTTGAATTTGAATGGGTTTATACCTACTTGTAAATAAAGAATTATTATTATTAGACCATGATGAAAAAATTCTTGCCGTGGGCAGGACTTGAACCTGCGACCTTGTCATTCCGTGACACGTGTCAAGTCCAAGGTTTAAGTCCTGCCCACGGCAAGAATTTTTTCATCATGTTCTAATTTATTCACCGAGCATGGATAATGCGAAATTCAAATTCTGAATTATTATTATGTATCTCTCTAGGTTTCACGGGTTTAAGAAAACCCGGTCCTTTGAAAGACTTGCACGGAGACATAGGTCCAACGCGTAGAGGCCCCTTAGAGAACTGTAATTTGAAGGGATATGTGATGCACCTAGCGGGACCCGTCTCTGAGCGCATCTGACTGCACTCAATGACAGACCCCGTCAGGTGCATAAACTATTGCAGTGATTGGAATTTACAACTTAATTGGAGCTATTGGTTTGGGGTGTTGGTGGGTTAGTCAGTCAGTTATTATTATTATTATATACCGCAGCCCAAATCAAGTGTCTTATTTTGTAAACAAAAACTACCCTACTAGTTTATGTTTACAAAATAAGACACTTGATTTGGGACATTCATTAACCCGAAAAACATTACCCTCCTCCTGGGGCAGTCGGGTAAAAATAAGCAGTTATCTTGTGATATAAAAATGCCTTACAATGCACTGTTTATGCACCGGCGGAGAGCAATATCAACAAGTATTTTAGACTCGCAATGAGCAAATAAAAGCATGTCTGGCTCTAGCGCGGCCCAAAAAGGCATATTTTTGTTGCCGTCATCATAATGTTTAGACTAAGAGCTAGGGCACTCAATTTATTAAACTGTGCCGTTACGTCTGACTAAAGGCAGATGAAAATGTGCGGAACAAACTACCAGCATATTTAAGTGCAGAGACAAAAGATTTTAAGGTTGAGATTTTCTCAAAAAGTAATTATTTGATTTTTGAAAATTCTTTATAATTACATGTGTACTCTAAAGTATTTATTAGTAAAATAATTTTTACAATCGGTCAAATAGTTTTAGAGAAAATATCAACCTTATTGAGGCCCCCTGTATTCGTGAATACTCCAGAAGCTCATAAACTTCATGAAACCACAATACCGAAAAGAAGTGCCCTAGCTCTTAGACTACACTGAGTATTATTTTGTCCTATTCACAGCAAACTTGAACTCTGTAACTCGTTCGGGTTTTTTTATACCTGGCCAGGCGCTTTGTATTTTGTCTCGTAATGATACCGCAACATTAGCAGGTCTGCTGCATTTCGGTGCAATCATTTCTGCGTTTTATTGATGTCTGGGACTATTCTGATTTGACTGAGACGGGAGTTTTACTGTAGCATGAAATTTAGGTTTTAAATAACAATCTTTTGTGCAGTTTTTAGTAGGTATTGAATTCCTATACTATGCAATTTAGTCGACAAATTATTTTCGTTAATTTTACTTTAAATATATATCAGAGCTCGGTGTTTTATTGTGATTATTTTATTATTATTAATGGACTCGACAGTTCGTCGTTTGCCAATGTCCTGTTACAGAAAATTCAATACATAATAGTCCTCTACCTTCCTCCAGGGGAGTCGCAGTAGCGTCTTCACCCTGGGTAGCCGCGTCTTCATGTCTTCATCCAGAGGAGACGCCGTAGCGTCATCACTCTGGACGAAGCAGCTCGACAGTCACGTTCACTCCCGAGCTTGCAGCGGGAACTCTTGATAAAAGCTTGAAACTTCAGATCTTGCTCAAATTATTCAATAAATTCACCATACTGTCATTAACGTGATATTAAACACAAAATAGCCACTGTAGACATTATAACAAAAATTATCAAACAATTTTGCAACCGTCGTTTCCCGCCATCTTCAAAAGAAAAGTACTTTCGTAATCATCAACTACGACTATTGTATATTATTGTACATATATAAAAGCCGTTGACAAAGGGTCCGTCTGTCTGTCTGTCCAGAACAATGCGGTCCCGAGGCGACTCGCAGATTAAAAACTCTTGCATTTGTTGAGATGAGAAATTATTGTGATATACATAACTATATCTTTATTTGTAGTAACTAGAGAATCATCATTAGTCTATTTATATTGCCCACTGCTCGGACACAGACCTTCCCTTACATCGAGGGAGACAAACACTGGCAAGTCACCTCTTTGTCAGTTCTGGTAGCCTGGTACTTCAAATATTATCATCAGTCCATTTGTATGTCCACTGCTCTTCCCTTACATCGAGGGAGTTAGGGCCATGATCCACCACGCGGGCCCAGTGCGGATTGGCGGATTTCACATTCCTTGATTTTTTCTTCTTCTAAGGCATGCAGGTTTTATCACGATGTTTTCCTTCACCGTTTTTTGAGAGCACTCGGTAAATGTACGTAAGTTTTTCCGTCGAAAAAACCGAGGATAACTGGCTGCCCTGGCTGGGAATCGAACCTGGGACCCTCGTATCGCAAGTCCATTGACCCAACCACTGAGCCACTCGAGAGAATCATATAACGGAGAAAAAATGTCGTCATGACCCGGGATTCGAACTAGGGACCTTGCCATTCCGTAGGTCTTCGCTAATTACAGAGCTGCCGTGGCTCAAATCTCCATTATGACGTCGACATTGCTCATAGAATCAGCAAACTGAAGTGTCAGTGGGCTGGTCACTGTCGTAGAACCGATAACCGATGGGGGAGACGAGTTCTCGAATGGAGGCCACGAACAGGTAAACTAGATGGAGGAAGACTTACGCAAGGTGTCTGACAGGGACTGGATACAAAAAACCGTAGATAGTATTGAGTGACGTGCCTTGGGAAAGGACTGATACGGGCTGATGATGATGACGTTGCATTAAAAGTACCAGGAGACTATGACTAACCCGGAGTCTCAATATGTCTCACTCAACACCCGCTGTGTCCACTCGGTCAGAAGCCCCAGCTCTTTAAGTCACATTCCAAGTACCAGGGCACTATGAGTCGCCTGGAGTCTCATTAGCCTGGTGTCCCAGTTTGGTTTATTTGGTTGACCATGACTAACTCGGAGTCTCAATATGTCTCACTCAACACCCGCTGTATCCACACGGTCAGATGCCCCAGCTCTTTAAGTCACATTACAAGTACCAGGGCACTATGAGCCGCCTGGAGTCTCATTAGCCTGGTGTCTGTGGGGCGAGTGCGGCGCGAACACCGTCGTTGAGGCCTGATGATGCGACAGGTCAACAGCTCTTCAGGAGTTGCAGATAGACCGTTCACCACTTACCATCAGCTGAACAACATAAAACAAAGTTCCCACAGGTAAAACAAATTTAACTTAAAAGGAATCTATGCAAAAACCTTTCCAAACCCATAGATAACGAAAAACTTAGACCATTTTCACTTTGCAAAACAATTTCATACGAAATTGAATCTTGTGTGAAGGCATTTGAATAGCTTCTGAAGTTTAGGGTTCGATTTAAGTGAATATAAAATGGTTTCGTTGTAAGGAACCCTCTTGAACGATAAATATTAATATATTATGTTCTGAGGTGTACTGGAAGTCAATTGGCGGATGCCCTCTTAATATATACAGGGTTGAATAAAAAAATACGAGGCATTACTCTTAAATTGGTTCTGAGAACATATCTATTTTTATATTTTCAACTTTATTGCTGTTATTCATAAAGTTAAACCTCACTTCACTTAAGGGGCTGACATGAGCCAACTAAAACAACAGTCCAGCTCGCTCTTACGCGACATAGCATATGAACGACAGGGACAGCTGCGTTTAGGATTAGGATTCGACTACCGAATACAGAATACCGATACAGAATTAGGTACAAAGTTAAATTCACAAAAAAAAATTACAACACCAATTTATTATATTTATTAATGGACTCGAAAGTTCGCCATTTGCCAATGTCATGTTACAGAAAATTCAATATATCGTAGTCTTTTATCTTCATCCAGAGGAGACGCCGTAGCGTCGTCACCCTGGACGAAGCAGCTCGACAGTCACGTTCACTCCCGAGCTTGTAGCGGGACTCTTGATAAAGGCTTGAAACTTCAGATCTTGCTCAAATTACCCAATAAATTCACCATACTGTCATTCGCGAACATTTTCTGATTAATTTAACGTGATATTAAACAAAAAAAACCCACTGTAACATTATAATAAAAATTCTCAAATATTTTTGCAACCGTTCGTTTCCCGCTATTTTCAAGAGAACCTTTACAATACTTATTCAAACTTTTCTAATCATCCTGTATCTATTAAGGGGCTTACCTCCCGGCAACAAATCATATCTCGGTACCCTTAAGGCGTCGGTATTTATACCCGCTCCCGAGAGACTAGGCCTTAAGTGATTTGTGGTTCACAGACATCGGGACACATAGCAACTCTTTTTTTTCTATTTTGTCTCACGTAACTAGATTTATTGCTCTCAAGTTGACTGGGAGAAACCGCTGGATTAAGTCTACAAATGTGTGTTTGGAAATTTATGGGTATTTTGTGTGAAAAATTTAAATGACAATGCCAGATTCTGCCCCACCATCAACCGCAAGTTGTACAAGATAACGAATAAATGTAAAAATATCTCCGTTTTTTATTAAAATTAGATATTGGTCTAAAATATAGTTTTGTACAAGTTGCGATTCGATAAAAAAAAGCTTAATTAAGAATTCAGAAAATAGTAAGAAATCGAAGCGATTTATTGATTGTTTTTGTTATTTAGTTATTATAGGAGTTGCGAGAGTAGTAGAAAATGATACCGATTATGATTATGCAATATGAAACCTGTAATAAGTCCCCAACAAAATGATAGGTACAGCTTAAATGGTCACGTAATTTTGTAGGTGGGGCAAAGCTCCATTGAAACGTGGCAATATGTTTTATAATGTATATAATTGGCATGAATTAAAGTTAATAAAATCGGTTCCAGTGTTTTTTGAGAAAATAACAACTTCATTAATTATTTTAAAATATATGCTGGTGATTTTATTGTCCCCTGTCCTCCTCAGCGTTGGCACCTATTCCTTACAAAGTGGTACCTTAAAAGTACTTAAATTTATAAAAAATATTGACGTGCAAAAATATATAAAATATGTAAATGTAAATTCAAAAATATTTTGACGTGCAAAAATGTACACAACGTGCTTACTTGCAATAAAGAAATTTGACTTTGACTTTATACACAACGTACTTACTTGCAATAAAGAGATTTAACTTTGACTTTTGGCCCTCTTTGGCTTTAACCAAAACAACACCCCGTCTTCGTGTACAAAATGGATCCTTTTAGAACCTCTGGCCAGCTCTCAAAACGTGAAATATATATTAAAATAAACAGGACACTTCAGACTGCAAGTCGTACTAATACATCACGGTAGCACAAAGACTTTGGGGGAGACGCGGGACAGTTGGATATAATACCGCAATACTGACGGCAAATAAAAAAGTTCGGGGAGGTTCGGGTGATGTTGCATCTTATTCCATGTATAATGTTTATAACTGTAAAGAATAATGTTTATAACTGTATTTTTTATGCAAAAAGACATTGCCACATTTCAATGGAGCTTTGCCCCACCTACACAACTATGTGATCATTTAAGCTGTAGGTACGGTGGAACACAGAGAAAGGTGTACAGGAGAGTTTATAAGGTTGAGATTTTCTCAAAACCTACATAACCTATTGCCTAAAATTCTGTCACTGTTCGATAGATAAAACTTAAAACTATGTACTGCAAAATAATTACTAAAATCGGTCCAGTAGTTTTTGAGAAAATCTCAACCTTATTGAGGCCCCCTGTATACTTATCTCTGTCGTCAACTGTACCTATCATTTTGTTGGGGACTTATTACAGGTCTCATATTGCATAATCATAATCAGTATCATTTTCTACTACTCTCGCGACTCCTATAGAAGAATAACAAAAACAATAAATAATTCGCTTCGATTTCTTACTATTTTCTGAATTCTCAATTAGGCTGTTTTTCTCGACTCGCTAGATGTACAAGACTTTGTTTTAAACCAATAATTTTAATAAAAAACTTAGATATTTTTACATTTATTACTCATCTTGTACATGTTGCAGGATAGCTGCAATCAATGGGATATTGAGGTACCTGCGCACCGCCTAACTTTTTCTGCACAACCAAAGGTTGACTGATTGAGAATGCCGCATAGCATTAAGTCCGCCTGTACATTATATGTGTATGAAGAATAAATAAATAAATGTCGAGTCCATTAATAAAATAAATAAATGAGTCGTATCCAAGTAACCCCACTGTACCCTATAACGCCCAGCAATCCTTCCCTTTGTTGGAGGGGACATGGCATCATACTACCATTGTTTCACGACAATCGAGGGGCACAACGGGATATCGATTTTTTTCTCGATGTCAGCATCCTTGATGCGATCAAAACAAGATCTCAATAACAAAAGAAGGACTCTTTTTTTTTTATTCGTCATAACAAAATCCACAGCACCTAAGGGCCTTCATAGAGCCAACTAGCGTCGCAAATTTAATAATCAATTTTATTAAAAATAGCTATTTACGAAATGTTTATTACGATAAATACTATTTTTTAAATGCTTATTTACGTGATTCAATGTCGGTAAGTTGTAGTTCGCATAATTGCAAAAAACGGCCGTTTTTGGCACATTTGAGAACTACAACTTAGCTTGTCGCAATTATGCCATGTATTTGTATATTGAAAAATAGTATCGATCTTTCCATCAACATTCGATCAATATTTTGTTTTCGAGATACAGTAACCAAATCGATCGAAAACCTATAGTAACAAATAAAGTCCAGATTGATAAAAATTACTCCCAAACCGTGAAGCCTTCGCCTTTCGCGACAAAATACAACGCCCTGTATATTTATGTGTTTGCGAACTCCACAGGGTGTAGTAAGTTTCGCGGAAGATTACAGGATTGGACAGGTATTGTTTATGGTGTCAACTTTTCTTTCACGCGTCCGTTAAAGTAAATTAGTGACATGACAATGCCAGATTCTGCCCCACCATCAACCGTATGATGGACAAGATAACGAATAATATAATAATTAATTAGTATATTTTTGTCTGTTGCTACACTGTACCGGGGCGGAGGCCTGGAGGCCTGAAACACAGGTGTTATTTACCTAGTTCAGGCGCCAGCCTTCACACAAGCTTATAAGACTGATAATGTACCTCAATACTATTATGTTACCTGTTTGTGGCGAGGAAAGAATAAATGATTATCATTATCATTATTTAATAAATGTAAAAATATCTCCGTTTTTTTATTAAAATTGTTGGTTTAAAATAAAGTTTTGTACATCAAACGAGTCGAAAAAACAGCTTAATTAAGAATTCAGAAAATAGTAAGAAATCGAAGCGAATTATTCATTGTCTTTGTTATCATTTACAGCTGTTCCTGTATCTGTATCATTTTGTTGGGGACTTATTACAGTTTTTATATAGCATAATCACAATCAGTAAGAGTTGCGAGAGTTGTAGAAAATGAAAAAAATCGTTTCGATTTCATACTATTTTCTGAATTCTTAATTAAGCTGTTTTTCGACTCGCAACTTGTACAAAACTTTATTTTAAACCAATAATTTTAATAAAAAAACGGAGACATTTTTACTTATTCGTTATCTTGTTCATCTTGCGGTTGATGGTGGGGCAGAATCTGGCATTGACATTTGTCAAGAAGCTAGGTCTTATATCACAAGTATAGGAAATAATCCGAAAACTTGATTCGTAGTACTATGTATTGACGCGGTTATGTAATGCATTATATGCTTCAAATACTAGTTCAGATGGAATTTAAAAAAAACATTTTATCATATCTGAATAAATAAATATCAAAGCTTACCCCTTCTTTAATTGAAGAATCCCCGAAATCTGTAAGATAAAAGTAAGTTAAGGGCCTTCCATGAGCCAACTAGTGCCGCCAATCTTAAATTAAATCTTACAAATTATTAACTTTTATTAAAAAAGCTATGTACACAATCTTTATTAGGATAAACACTATTTTTTTTAATATACAATACGTGGCATAATTGCGACAAGCAAAGTTTTAGTTCTCAAATGTGCCAAAAACGGCAGTTTTTCGCAATTATGCGAACTACAACTTGCCGACATTGAATCACGTTATAAATAAGCATTTAAAAAATAGTATTTATTGTAATAAACATTATGTACATAGCTTTTTTAATAAAATTGATTAAATTGGATGATATTATTTTTCAAAGATTGGCGGCGCTAGTTGGCTCATGGAAGGCTCTAAAGGTCAATTTTAATGTAATGTTACAGGTACAACGAGGCTTGGCGCCAATCCCAAAGTCAACCCGCAAGGAAAAGATTGAGGAGAACATCAACATATTTGACTTTGAGCTCACAGCGCAAGAAATGGAGACTCTGGCCAAGTTCAATAAGGACTATCGCACCGTCTTCCCTAGCTTTTGGCAAGACCATCCTTACTATCCTTATGAAAGGACAGAAGTCGTCGCCGCTGATCGTTTTAAAAACTTTCGTTAAATAACATAATGATCATCCATTACCTACATAAGTGACCTGTAAATGCATTGAGAGATATTCTTCATAATATTTATAATTGAGCCAATCTCAATCCAATACAGTACCTACCACCACAATGAGAGTTTTCAAGGTTACATTTCAAAAACAAAGTACCGCTTCTTAGGAAGTATTTTTCAAAGATTGGCGGCGCTAGTTGGCTCATGGAAGGCCCTTAAGGTAATTAGTTTCGAAAATATTATCTGAAAATCTATAATATTCAGTAACTTCAATTAGGTCTACATTGATTGCAACGTGATAGCAATAATTAAGTATTAGGTACTTTTACTAAAGCAATCGTAACATATTGATAATTATCAAGATAAGTATTGTTGATCAATATCTCATTAAACTTGGCACACCCTTTTAAAATTAGGTCATGCCGTACTGTTTTGATATTTTCTTGCATATACACTATAAAAGAATTAATGAAGGGCAACCTTCCATTGTCACTAAAGAGGAAACTTGTCGACATGTGTATCTTGCCTATCCTAACCTACGGTGCCCAGACATGGTCATTGACTCAAGATCAGACGTCCAAACTCAAGGTCTGCCAACGCGCAATGGAACGCAGCATATTGGGCGTGAGGAGAACGGACCGTGTCCGAAACACAACCCTGCGATCGATTACTGGCGTAGCCGCAGACCAGTTACCCCATAGACCTGTAATAGGAGGGACCCGTGTCCGCCCGCACATGAGCGCAAAATTGCTTCGCGACACGTGTATCCTACAGATATTATCGACATAGAAGCATCTCTTTAATACGGCATCTGCTGTCCCCCGCTTCGTCTCTATGCGCTCATCGTTGACAGAATTTCTCGCTTGAAATTTGTACCGATATCATGCATATTGGGTAAGTGGTCTGTGAGCGTAGCAGACGTGGCCCGCAAAGCAGCTACATTTAAGTGTCACTGTGCGGGCCCCGTGTGCCGCATGCAGCCGGTCCTATGGACCCGGACTGGCACAGAGTGGGTGCCATCGGACGGTCGCCGGCGTCGGGGCAGACCTCGGCGTTGGTGGAGAGACGAGGTCGTTAGATACAGGGATGGGTGGCTGGAAGAGGCTCAGGACAGGGATGGATGGAAGAGGAGGGGGGAGACCTTTGCCCAGTGGGACGATTTATAGGTTAACAAAAAAAGCGCTATGCGAAACGAAAATCTAAATGATACTGATTCAGAACATACCGTTTGCAGATATCCCAGAGAGACTGCCCAAATGTTTTGGAAGCGTTCCGTCCCAGGCACTCCTAGAAAGTATAAAAATTAATAAAATAATAGCCACAAAAGTAATACGTATAGCTAATGTTATTATAAGGTCTGGCTGGCTGGTCTGTTGGCGGAATTGGCGGGACAGCACGGCATTGTAGAAGGCCAAGGGCGACGGTAGGGGTCTACAGTGACCGTCGGCCAGATACTGCATCTAACCTCTTCTCCGGTCGTAGCGGTCTTCTGTTCCATCGGGTTAAGAAGAGCGTGGACGAGAGAGTGCATCTGTGCCTGCGCGCCCACTTATGCACTGTAATATATCCTGCACATTTGACTGCTTATGAGAATGGTGTCCTCACGTGTCCGCGATGTGCAAAGAGTTTCACAGCAAAAATTGGCTACAATAGTCACATGAGAGCTCACCAAAGGGCAGACCAGCGAAGCCCCATCCCCTAATTAAGCCGTGAAGCGTCGCTGTAGCCGAAATCGGCCAGGAGACCATCATCATCATCAAGGTCTGGCAAAAGACCGGAGGTCATTGGCGATGATTGAAAAAAGACCAAGTGTGAATGGAAGAAGCGAGCGACCAGGACCGCAGCAAATGGTAGTAGTCGAAGACAGAGATACAGAGGAACTCAATAAGGTTGAGATTTTCTCAAAAACTACTGGACCGATTTAATAATTGTTTACAGTTACATAGTATTAACTTTTATCTATCTAACAGTGAAAGAATTTTTGCAATAGGTCAAGTAGCTTTTGAGATAATCTCAACCTTAAAAACTCTTTATAGATTTAATTCCTGCGCCCCTATTCCACCTCCGAGCCACCAGGCGTCGCCTGGGGTTCCATCCGCATGTCGTTGATATCCCGGTTGCCCGTACGAAGCGTTTTTCTTCATCCTTCATCATACGAACGGCTAGGTAATGGAACGCCCTACCGGCGTCGGTGTTTCCGGTCACATATAACCTTGGGATCTTTAAGGCAAGAGTGAATAGGCATTTACTAGGCCCGCGTGCTTCATCATCGGCCTCATCGTCACTATCAGGTGAGATCGGGCCCAAACGCGGGTTTAGTCTATCATAAAAAAACCTCTCCTGTACACCTTTCTCTGGTGTTCCATCGTACATCGTCTCTGCTTACCGCTAGAGTAATGTAAGAATGGACTCACCTATCTCTTCTCCCACCAAACCCCCCTCTTGCCTTCTCCAATAACTCTAGCTTCTTCCTCAGGTCACTATCGAAGGTCTGGCTGGGAGGAGCGTATATCTTCATCAGTGGTCGATCAGTGGTTTCTGCTACTATTGGGATGGTCTTGAACAGCATCATGAATGCTGCCACAGCGCTTATTGTGAAGACGAATAGTAGACATGCAACGCATGCGTAATCGTTGCTTACAACACGTTTTAAACTGGGAAAGAAAAATATATTTTTAAATCCCAATCCAAAAATATGTTATTCAGTATATCAGACATTTGAATCAATTACTTACATACAAGAAAACGAGCAATTTCTGTCAGTTTGACGATTCCCTTTCTCCCCATCGCCCTGTAACAAAATATTTTAACTTTGGTAACGTCAATGCACTGTAATCTGTGATTGTTTTGTATGTTATTCTCATTTATTGTTGTATCTACTGTGTTAAATATATCTGTAATCTTTCTGTGAACTGGATGGGTGACACTTTCATCTGCCCTCGGTTGCTGTCGCTCGGCAGCAGTCATCAGGCCACGTCAAGGCCTACGGGCGGCCAGAATATCTCTGACAAACAGGTTTGGTCACTAAACCACACGAGAAAAGCTTCTTTCTTTCTTGCTTTCTCGCTTTCTCGCTCTCTCGCTCTCTCGCTCTCTCGCTCTCTTGCTCTCTTGCTTTCTTTCTTGTGCTAGACCAAAACAACATCCTGTATAACTATTTACCACTTACCCAAAACCACCAACTGTCTCTTTTCTCATTCTGGAAAGGCTGAAACATCAAATATCCTATATTCTCATTGAACTTTTAAATACAGATGTTTAGAGATAGAGATAACAGGTCCACGTACGGTCTGCTACAAACCCACGAGCGTGCATGAAGAATGAATCGAAAGTGGTGTACCAGGATCGCAGCAGATAGAAGTACATAGTCTGCCGCTACGGGAGACAGACGGAAGGAGCGTAGGTACATGAACAGAACTGACTGCTTATGAAGTGAGAGTGGTGTACCAGGATCGCAGCAGATGGAAGAACTAGGTTTGCCGACCGCTACGGAAGACAGGCGGGAGGAGCGTGCGTGAAGAGAACTGATTGTTTATGATGCGAGAGTGGTGTACCAGGATCGCAGCAGATAGAAGTACATGGTCTGCCGCTACGGGAGACAGGCGAGAGGAGCATGCGTGAAGAGAACTGACTGTGTATGAAGCGAGAGTGGCGTACCAGGATCGCAGCAGATAGAACTACATGGTAAGCCACTACGGGAGACAGGCTGGAGGAGCGTGCGTGAAGATAATGCTGACTGTGTATGAAGAGAGAGTGGTGTACCAGGATCGCAGCAGATAGAAGTACATGGTCTGCCGCTACGGGAGACAGACGTGCGTGCGTGAAGTGAGAGTGGTGTACCAGGATTGCAGAAGATAGAACACATGGTTTATGCCGCTACGGGACACATGCGTTCTTTATTGGAAATCGGATAAAATTATACTCACTATACTTTGTGTTGTTTGACTGTATGCTTTGTTTCGTTCTAGCACATTGTACTGTGTATTATTCCGTCTCTGTCCCTCGGCACAGCTGGACTCGCATGATTTCTGAAGATTAAAACGTGTTTTTACAGGGTTTTTGAAAATGGCGGGAAACGACGGTTGCGACATTATTTTCTAATTTTCAGTTTAATGTCTACAGTGGGTATTTTAAGTTTAATATCACGTTAAATTAATCAGAATATGTTCGCGAATGACAGTGTGGTGAGATTATTGGAGAATTCATGCAGGATCTGAAGTTTGGCGCTATAGTCAAGAGTCTACTAGCTCGGGAGTGAACGTGACTGTCGAGCTGCTTCGTCCAGAGTGATGACGCTACGGCGACTCCTCTGGATGAAGAGAAGACGATATGATATTATGAATATTCTGTAACGTGACATTGGCAAATGACGAACTGCCGAGTCCATTAATGAAATAAATAAATAAAACTTGTTTTTAAATCGGCAGAGGTAGACCGAGGAGAACGTACGGCGACCAAATTGGCGATGTCTTGAGAAAGGGTCAAGTACGGTCTACTACAAACCGACGAGCATGCATGAAGAGATTGATGAATGTGGAGGAGGCAAGGGTTGTGTGCTAGGATCGCAGCAGATGGAAGTCCATCATCTCTGCCTCGGGAATCAGTGTGGGTTTATAAATAAATACAAATAAAACGTGTTTTTGAACATAATTATATCTGCTCTATTTTTAAATTAAATATTCACTTACTTTAGTGAGAGGGTCTGATTTCGATTGGTTAGAAGAGCGTTGCTTTCTCTTCTTATTCTTATATTTCTCTTTCTCTTTCAATAACATGGCTTTTTCTGGATCTCTAGAAAATGACATTACTCATAATAAAGTTGTGGTTGGTTCGGTTGCGAAATTATTTGATAATTTTAATGTCTACAGTGGTTATTTTGTGTTATAAATTAATCAGAAAATGTTCACGAATGACAGTATGGTGAATTTATTGGATAATTTGAGCAAGATCTGAAGTTACAAGCTTTTATCAAGAGTTCCCGCTACAAGCTCGGGAGTGAGCTTGACTGTCGAGCTGCTTCGTCCAGAGTGATGACGCTACGGCGACTCCTCTGGATGAAAACAAGAAGACGCGGCTACCCAGGGTGAAGACGCTACGGCGACTCCCCTGGAGTAAGATAGAAGACTATTATATACTTATTGGATTTTCTGTAACATGACATTGGCAGATGACGAACTGTCGAGTCCATCAATAAAATAAACAATAAATAAATAGTACTTCTCTCTCTTAATAAATTGTTCTTCATATTTCTTAAATATCTTCAGCATCGGTGTCTGCGTCTCAGTATCAGATTTCATAGCATAACTGAAATATAAAACGATAAAGGATTTGAATTACTCTCTAATCATCATCATCCCGTATCAGTCCACTGCTGGACGCAAGCGCGACACCAGACGCCGGTGTTCGCGCCGCACTCGCCCCACAGACACACGCGGGACACCAGGCTAATGAGACTCCAGGCGGCTCATAGTGTCCTGGTACTTGGGATGATACTTAAAGAGCTGAGGCTTCTGACCGAGTGAACACAGCGGGTGTTGAGTGAGACATATTGAGACTCCGGGTTAGCCATGGTCTCCTGGTACTTTTAATGCAACTTACTATCAATCCACCTTACGTAGGTCATCCCTCCATCTAGTCTACCCTTACCCTTTCGTGGTCTTCATTCGAGTAAATAAGCAAGATCTGTTCCAGTATGGGTGACCGCTAGTGACATTTTCATGTGACTTAATCGTCCGTGCCTCGTGCACGTTAAGCAGTTGGTCCCGGTCGCTGTCGCTCGGCAGCAGTCGTCAGGCCACAGCAGCTGGCAGCCTGAACTAGCAATAAGTTTGGTCACTAAACCACTTAAGAAGATCGTTTACAGGAATAAAACAGTCGGTTCTGGGCAGAAACTGTGTCGTCTTCTCGTTGTGGAGGCCAATATCCACTTTGGAACACCGAGCCAACGGAGTAAGTTAAATAAGTGAGTAAACTTACCTTTTTGACCTCGTTCCGTTCTCTTTACCATGTTCTTTTTGTTTAATAAATGTCAATGATGATGACATTTAAAAGTACCTACATATATATATTTTGGGTCTTCTAAAGAGTTTTGAGTTTGGCAATTCTTTTTACGGAGCCGAAACGTGGACACTGCTGATGGTCAGACTGGCCCAAGAATCTGGCATTGTCATTTTGGCGTTATTCGAAATGACAATGCCAGATTCTGCCCCACCATCAACCGCAAGTTGTACAAGATAACGAATAAATGTAAAAATATCTCCGGTTTTTTTATTAAAATTATTGGTTTAAAATAAAGTTTTGTACAAGTTGCGATTCGAAAAAAACAGCCATGTACCAATGAGTTATCCTCGGTTTTTTCGACGGAAAAACTTACGTACATTTACCGAGTGCTCTCAAAACGGTAAAGGAAAACATCGTGATGAGACCTGCATGTCGTAGAAGAAAAAAAACTCTAAGGCATGTGAAATCCGCCAACCCGCATTGGGCCCGCGTGGTGGATTATGGCCCGAGCTCCCTCGATGTAAGGGAAGGTCTGTGCTCGAGCAGTGGGGGCGATATAAATAGACTGATGATGATGATGAATCAGCGATGGGTAGAGCTTGACATCTCTCTGCTTGTACTTATATTCCGTAGTATATTCCCATCCACATACCGCAGTACCCAAGACTTCCCGAGAGACCCCTAACACTTGGGCATAGCAATTATTTCTCAAGGAGTAACGCATCAAACATCGAATAAGTATCGCTTTATTGCCGCCCGGCCGATCCGCCGCACGCAATATCTTGAGTGATATCTTGAACATAAAACATCGTATGTTCGTCTGTTAGTTTTTTTTTGTAAAAGTCTTCCCAAAGCCAACTAGGGCATACAGCCTGGTCTGATGTTAATAGAATGTTTGAATTCTTATAAATACGTACATCCGCAGCCCAAATCAAGTGTCTTATTTTGTAAACAAAAACTACCCTACTTTTCTAACATTTTAAGCTGTTCTGTGATTATTGATTATCTTTCTCCAGAGGAGACGCCGTAGCGTCATCACTCTGTGTAGCCGCGTCTTCATGTCTTCCTCCAGAGGAGTCGCCGTAGCGTCATCACTCTGTGTAGCCGCGTCTTCATGTCTTCCTCCAGAGGAGTCGCCGTAGCGTCATCACTCTGTGTAGCCGCGTCTTCATGTCTTCCTCCAGGGGAGTCGCCGTAGCGTCATCACTCTGTGTAGCCGCGTCTTCATGTCTTCCTCCAGAGGAGTCGCCGTAGCGTCATCACTAAGTGTAGCCGCGTCTTCATGTCTTCCTCCAGAGGAGTCGCCGTAGCGTCATCACTCTGTGTAGCAGCGTCTTCATGTTTTCCTCCAGAGGAGTCGCCGTAGCGTCATCACTCTGTGTAGCCGCGTCTTCATGTCTTCCTCCAGAGGAGTCTCCGTAGCGTCATCACTCTGTGTAGCCGCGTCTTCATGTCTTCCTCCAGAGGAGTCGCCGTAGCGTCATCACTCTGTGTAGCCGCGTCTTCATGTCTTCCTCCAGAGGAGTCGCCGTAGCGTCATCACTCTGTGTAGCCGCGTCTTCATGTCTTCCTCCAGAGGAGTCGCCGTAGCGTCATCACTCTGTGTAGCCGCGTCTTCATGTCTTCCTCCAGAGGAGTCGCCGTAGCGTCATCACTCTGTGTAGCCGCGTCTTCATGTCTTCCTCCAGAGGAGTCGCCGTAGCGTCATCACTCTGTGTAGCAGCGTCTTCATGTTTTCCTCCAGAGGAGTCGCCGTAGCGTCATCACTCTGTGTAGCCGCGTCTTCATGTCTTCCTCCAGAGGAGTCGCAGTAGCGTCATCACCCTGGGTAGCCGCGTCTTCATGTCTTCCTCCAGAGGAGTCGCCGTAGCGTCATCACTCTGTGTAGCCGCGTCTTCATGTCTTCCTCCAGAGGAGTCGCCGTAGCGTCTTCGCCCTGAGTAGCCGCGTCTTCATGTCTTCATCCAGAGGAGTCGCCGTAGCGTCATCACTCTGGACGAAGCAGCTCGACAGTCACGTTCACTCCCGAGCTCGTTGTGGGACTCTTGACTCTAGCTCGAAACTTCAGATCTTGCACAAATCTTCCAATAAATTCGCCATATTTACAATTTTTACTAAAAACATTTATATTTCTTTCCCGCTGAGGTAGATATAGCGAGTAGAGTCAGGTGTATTAGCTAGCTTGATATAAAAATGTTATTTATTATTATTTGAAGCTATTTCAGTTGGTGAAACAGTTTTATTTTTATCTCAAGTTGGGAGTCGTAATATTAGGTAAGTACATAAGTACGAGAAATGGTTTCTCCAATAATAATCTTGGGTATCATTTGTTTCATCATGACAATCATTAAATTGTTAATTATGGGCTTATTCCACTTTGGTCATAGTAGACTTTGGTCACACATTGGAATGCTTCCACGTAGGTCACATTGAATAGAAAACTTATATCTTTAATCTTTGGTCACACCTTATTTTATTTTTTTGTTAACCTATAAATTGTCCCACTGCTGGGCAAAGGTCTCCCCCTCGTCTTCCATCCATCCCTGTCATGAGCCTCTTTCAGCCACCCATCCCTGTATCTAACGATATCGTCTCTCCACCTACGCCGAGGTCACACCTAATAAAGTTTATTTATTTATTTTATTAATGGACTCGACAGTTCGTCATTTGCCAATGTCATGTTACAGAAAATTCAATATATTCAATAGTCTTCTATCTTCCTCCAGGGGAGTCGCAGTAGCGTCTTCACCCTGTGTAGCCGCGTCTTCATGTCTTCATCCAGAGGAGAGGCCGTAGCGACATCACTCTGGACGAAGCAGCTCGACAGTCACGTTCACTCCCGAGCTTGTAGCGGGAACTCTTGATAAAAGCTTGAAACTTCAGATCTTGCATAAATAATCCAATAATTTCACCATACTGTCATTCGCGAACATTTTCTGATTAATTTAACGTGATATTAAACACAAAATTATCAAATAATTTCGCAACTATCGTTTCCCGCCATTTTCAAAGTAACTCCAATTCACGGTACACCCAAAATACGTTGTAGAGAAACCTGAAAATCCAAGAAAATATGTGTGTACCCCATCTCACCTGTGACTTACGACAAGGTCAGGAATTGAACCCCATACTCCGGCACGTGGGCTGAATGCGAATGTGTGCCCGTTGCCTCTCTGTTAAATAAAGAAACAGGTTAAACGGCCGCCGAGCGCTGCGCCAAACATCATTTTTTTAGGGTTGCCATTGACAGAATAAAATCTTGAAATAAGTTTATTAAGATGTTTTTTTTGACAATTATTACAAAAAAATTACAGATTTTTCGGATTGATTTTTTATTCGTTTAATTTTCTATTTACATGAATAACTTGACATTGGCGAAATTATCTCTTGAATAAGAGTAGAAGCCATTCAAATAAAAATAGAAGTAATTTTTATGCAGAACAGGCTGTATGGCCAATGATCTTTGCCTGCCTTGAAGGCGAATTTAAAGACAACAACAGTATGTTTTTGAAAGTATTCAGGGTCCTCATAATCATCAGCTCGTTTCACTGCTGGACGCAGGCCTCTCCCAAGGTGCGCCACTCGACGCCTGTGGACTGACACGGGCTGATGATGATGACTAAATTAAAACTGTAATTTTAATTTTCACAGGCTGTTACGTGCAGTTGCATCTAATTAGAGGTTTTCAAGGTTACATTTAAAAAAGAATGAAAGTACCGCTAGCCCCGGTAGATGGCACTGACTGGTCTGATGTCAACATTAAATGCGTTGTTATTGCTTGTAACTTGGGCTTGTCGTATTTCATACCTAGTATTAATTTGTACTGTATTGTTAAAATTACACAAACAAACCAATAATAATAAATTATTCAGCTGACATTGAAATTTTTTTCATGGTGCTGTGTTTTTTTACGATGATATCGCACTTCGGTGCAACGCCATCTATTACCAACTTAAAAAGCTTGTTTTTTTTCTTACAACTGTCACTTTGAAAACCCCTCATTTTTCCCGAAAAAATATTATATTTATAAAAACGTAGTGCCAACCCTAGCAGCTAATATGTGAGTGACAGATGGTCATAAATTACATACGTCGCGCGGTTAACCCTAGGGTTGGGGGTTCAAGGGTTAAGACGATGGTTTTAGGTTCGATTCTGTCGCAAACAATTTGGGCAAAGAACATTTTACTTATTTAGTTTTATTACGGACTCGACAGTTTTTTATTTGCCAATGTCATGTCACAAAGTCACTCATATTATTGTATCGTAGTATTCTTTCTACATATTAAAGATTTAAGTTGAATTTTTCTTCGTCCAGAGGAGTCGCCGTAGCGTCATCACTCTGGACGAAGCAGCTCGACAGTCACGTTCACTCCCGAGCTTGTAGCGGGACTCTTGATAAAAGCTTGTAACTTCAGATCTTGCATATAATTATTCGAAAACTACAACATACTTACTGACAATCGCGGACATTTTCTGATTAATTTAATATAATAAAATAATCTGCTACTATTTTCCAATATACAATACATAGCATAATTGCGACAAGCTAAGTTGTAGTTCACAAATGTGCCAAAAACGGCCGTTTCTCGCAATTATGCGAACTACAACTTACCGACATTGAATCACGTTATAAATAAGCATCTAAAAAATAGTATTTATCGTAATAAACATTTCGTAAATAGCTTTTTTAATAAAATTGATTATATTGGAAGATATTATTTTTTTAAGATTGGCGGCGCTAGTTGGCTCATGGAAGGCTCTTAAGAAACAAGCAGATTTAAATGGCGATAAAAAAAATCGAAATATTTTAATTACAATAAGTTTGTGTTTCCCAGTTTTAGAAAAATATATATATTTTTCATTTATTAATATCCAAAAGTGAAGCTACAATCGTACGTAAACAGGTTTATGAAGGCGGTCTGTCCCGCGGGATATATTTGGGGGGCGGCGACTGGCGTGTTTACCCTACCCGCGGCCCACTCGTTAACATGGCATCGACAGACACGTGTACCTTACAGGAATCATCTTTAACCAGGATTCGAAGGCTTTTGAAAATGACGGAAAACTATTTTGTGATTAATATCACGTTAAAGTGGTTAGTTTTATTTTATTTATTTTATTAATGGACTCGACAGTTCGTCATTTGCCAATCTCATATTACAGAAAATTCAATATATAATAGTCTTCTATCTTCCTCCAGGGGAGTCGCCGTAGCGTCTTCACCCTGGGTAGCCGCGTCTTCATGTCTTCATCCAGAGGATACGCCGTAGCGTCATCACTCTGGACGAAGCAGCTCGACAGTCACGTTCACTCCCGAGCTTGTAGCGGGAACTCTTGATAAAAGCTTGAAACCCCAGATCTTGCTCAAATTATCCAACAAATTCACCATACTGTCACTCGCGAACATTTTCTGATTAATTTAACATGATATTAATCTCAAAATAACCACTGTAGACAATAAAACAAAAATTATCACATAATTTTGCAACCGTCGTTTCCCGCTATTTTCAAGAGAACCCCACCTGGTTAGTTCTAAAGTTGGTATTTTCAGATGAATATCCATAGATACACAAATGTCTTACTAAAACAATTTAAAAAACGTCCAAATAAGGGTCCATTGTTAACGTCCAAATAATGTCCAATAAAGCAAATGGGTCCATTCATCCGTTTGGACTTGCTTTGCGCTCGGACATTTTTAGAAGGCAGACTGTGTATCTAGTTGTTTATAGGAGATCACTGTGAATATCACGTTAAATTAATTAGAAAATGTTCGCGAATGACAATAAGTATGTTGAAGTTTTCGGATGATTTGTAGTTTAGAGCTATGGTCAAGAGTTCTACGAGCTCGGAAGTGAACGTGACTGTCGAGCTGCTTCATCCAGAGTGATGACGCTACGGCGACTCCTCTGGAGGAAAAGAAGACTATGATATCTTGAATATTCTGTACATTGGCAAATGACGGACTGTCGTGTCCATTAATAAATTACATAAATAAATTTGAAGGGACTCGCTGCTGTTGGTAGGTACAGCTAACAGCAGATCAAGTGTAATACTTTAGACTTTGGACCGTATCAGTCCACTGCTGGACCTGCCTCTCCCAAAGCGCGCCACTCAACCCTACTCTCTTCCCTCTGCATCCAGTCCCTGCCAGCCATCTTGCGAAGGTCATCTCTCCATCTGGTTTTGGGCCATATTACGTTTCCTGGTACTTTTATGCAACTTCTACCTCATCATCTGCATCATCATCAGTCCGTATCAGTCCACTGCTGGACATAGGCCTTTTCATCCAGTCTCTGCCAGCCTTGAGCAGGTTATTACTCCATCTGGTTGGGCCTTCACTAAGTTTACCCGTTCGTGGCCTCCATTCGAGAACTCGTCTCCCCCATCGGTTATCGGTTTTACGACAGATGTGACCAGCCCACTGACACTTCAGTTTACTGATTCTATGAGCATTGACAACCACTTTTGTCTTCTGGCAGATATACTCGTTTCTTATTCTATCTAACAGAGAAATGCCAAGCATAGCTCTTTCCATAGCTCGCTGAGCGACTTTAAACTTATGGGTCACCCTCAGGCTTAACCCCTGGTAGGACACACTGGTTGAAGACCTATGCAGGGTCGTCTTAGGCCATTCCGGGGCCCTTGGGCACACAAGAATATGGGGCCCTGTTGTCTTCTGGCGGATATACTCGTTTCTTATTCTATCTAACAGAGAAGTGTCAAGCATAGCTCGCTGAGCGACTTTGAACTTGTGAGCCAGTCTCACCGTCAATGTCCACATTTGTGGATACGAGTTCATAGCTTCACGAATAGGGTAAACATACCGTAACATGTCCACTAATAGAAAAAAAATCGATTACCACAATTCAATTACCGGGAAACAGGTAGAATCACCCGCGAACCAATATGGGGCCTATTACCCCTATTAGGGGATCACCTCGGAATCCGCCCGTGTCGTAAACTGGGCGGTTTACCCCAGAGGTCGAAATGCCGTGGGGTGCCCATACTGGCGCTATTACCCTACAATGGGGTGTGGTGCAAGGCATAAGATCCGCCGAGGACTTTTTTTAAAATTACGGGATCGTGAAAGTTACTAGATTATTTTGATAACTTTTAAAAGAACGAAGGTCTTCTACATGCCATATATTTGACATGAAAACAAAAAGCTGGGTACTTATGGCTTAGTATGCGCAGATTTACAGTTTTTCTATGAAGGCTGCGGCACTCTACTGAAATTAAACGTCTGAAAAAAATATATAGCAATCTTGGGGTGTCTATTTAGAGACTAATGAATACCGATACACGATTGGACAAACTTCGCTTGATAGAAAATAATCGCAAACATACCCTTTCCATGTCCCATATATTAAAAATACAAACATGGAGTCACTGTGCCGTGCTCTTCACTCCGCCGCTGCGGGACATCTTCTGTCTCGCGCTCGAGTTTGACAGCTGTCAGACCCTTAAAAGTAAAAACCGGCCAAGTGAGAGTCGGACTCGCGCCCCGAGGCTTCCGAGCAACGAAACTTAACCCCGTAACTTCCCTCTCAATGAAAAGATAAATTAGATTTAGTTTAGAGACCAACTTATCTTTGCAATTATCAATAATAATAATAATATTTTGGGGGAGGTGTAATTTTAAATTTACAGTATTCGGTATTTTTCCTTTACTTATGCTAAAACACCTAGCTTCTTGCCAAATTTCATGATTCTAGGTCAACGGGAGGGAAGTACCCTATAGGTTTTGGTTTTCTTGCATTTTCATACAAATATGCGAGAAAATGCGACATAAACGGCCATATCTTTTGATTGCGTTGACGTAGAAGTTAGATTTTTTCACGGCTGCATGAGGTTGCAGACCTGAGTCATCATCATCAGTCTATTTATATTGCCCCACTGCTCGGGCACAGACCTTCCCTTACATTGAGGGAGCTGGGGCCATGATCCACCACGCGGGCCCACTGCGGATTGGTGGATTTCACATGCCTTAGATTTTTTCTTCTTCTTCTACGGCATGCAGGTTTCATCACGACGTTTTTCCTTCACCGTTTTGAGAGGACTCGGTAAATGTACGTAAGTTTTTCCGTCGAAAAAACCGAGGATAACTCATTGGTACATGGCTGCCCTGGCTGGGAATCGAACCTAGGACCTCCGTATTGCAAGTCCATTGACCCAACCACTGAGCCACCGAGCTCCTCAACCTGAGACCTGAGTATTTGGTAATTATTTCAACTTTATTTATTTATTTATTATTTCATTTAAATGTCTAGCTTTACAGTCTCAAACTAATGCACTATACATTTCATAATTTGTCTTAGTCATATTATTAAATTAATTTACAGGATAACAATAATGAAAATGTCAATAAGAATAAAAATAATGCAAATGTCAATACAATAATGAAAAATGTCAATAACAATAAAAAATTCAAAATATCACAACTTGATCCAATCACGCGTTTCTAGCGTCATTGCTTGTCGCTGTGAGTCTATCGATTACACCGCAGTCGATATATCGAATTCGCCATAGTATCGACAGTACTGCGCGAGACAACACGACATTTTTACGATTGTGGCTTTTTATGTGTGATGTAGTAGTGACACTGTATATTGGCCATTAAACTGAAACACATTTTTTTTAAATAGCAGCGGAAAGGCTACAGCAGTGGCAGTGGTTGTAGTGTATATGTCGTGGTCATATCGTTTTGAGCATTTCATGAAATCGTTGATAATTTCATGAAATGGTGACATTTCACGAAATCGTCAATGTATATTAGTCATTTCATGAAATAGCTTGACCAGATCAATGAATAGGAAGCCTTTGACGATATGTCCAACAAACGCACGGCTGTTTCATGATATGACCTATCATAATTGACCATATCGTAGAAAAATAGCAATAACTACCGCTAGAGGCGCTGAGAGCGCGCTTTGTCATTGTTTATGTTGTGTGCGTAATTAAATAATGCAGATTCATTCTGTCGAAAAGAGAATAATAATAATAGATAAGAAAGTGTGTTGGAAACTTGGAAAAGTGTTACTATATGAAACCGTGTGAATTTTATCACAGTCACGCAAAAACTAACAGCAATTTACCAACAAAACTTTAATGATCTCACCAAACGTGGTTGGACAAATCGACGAACGTTGACGTTTAAACGATATGCCCAGCACAAATTGACGATCAACGATTTCATGACATGCTCAATTTATCGATATGACCACGACATATATAAAATTCTATGAAAGACGACAGACTGAACGCCGCGCGGTTGCCACTCCCTTGCTGCCGCTGACGCTCCGTTGCTGCGTACAGTAACGTCTGTAATTTTTATAGAGTTTTATACATTCCAACCACTGCCTTTCCGCTGTTTTTAGTGTGTTTCAGTCTTTACTATTTTAGTCAGATTAAAAAAATCTTCATTATTATTTATTTATTTTATTAATGGACTCGACAGTTCGTCATTTGCTAATGTCATGTTACAGAAAATTCAATACATTCAATAGTCTTCTATCTTCCTCCAGGGGAGTCGCAGTAGCGTCTTCACCCTGGGTAGCCGCGTCTTCATGTCTTCATCCAGAGGAGACGCCGTAGCGTCATCACTCTGGACGAAGCAGCTCGACAGTCACGTTCACTCCCGAGCTTGTAGCGGGAACTCTTGATAAAAGCTTAAACTTCAGATCTTGCATAAATAATCCAATAACTTCACCTTACTGTCATTCGCGAACATTTTCTGATTAATTTAACGTGATATTAAACACAAAATAGTCCCTGTAGACATTAAAAGGAAAATTATCAAATAATTTCGCAACCGTCGTTTCCCGCCATTTTCAAGAGAACCAAAAAAATCTTCATTTCCTTATTTCACATTGATCCATGCGTGTACTGGTGAAACTTGGCGAGTGGTCCACCACTGCGAAGGCTTAAATCGTGGACTAACTTTAAATCATGTTTATAGCTAACCGCGATAGAGGCCCCAATGGGACCGACATATCAATGCCTATAATTTAAGAAGTTACATGACAAAGATTTTTTTATAATTTTCTGATAAACTGTCACCACCTTGGACTCTCACCCGTTTTTGGCTTGACGTTTACATCTATACACACTCGCAAACTGTTATATTTGTTGTGTATTAATTAAAACATTGATTTGATAACATGAACACGTTTATTACATTTTCCCGCAAATCCCACCACCGTTGATAGCGAGAGTGACAGTTGACACATAGCGACGCACAGTGTTGCCATACGTTACAGCACAAACCATTACCCTCTTTTCGTCAGTTGGCTAAAGATCACCAGAAGCCAATTCTCATAGGCATGACTGTACACAAATCTTGTAATAAGACTGTTGAGAACAGTCGTAGTATAGAATTGTTTACATCCGGGCTTACCTCAGGACGGGGAGAGGTTTTTACAACTACCTACACCTTGTCATAATAAAATGTACTATAGTACGTACGCGTTAAGAAAACAGTGAAAAAAAGAGCACGTCTATCCACGGTTGACAAATTAGATGACTTAGACAAATGTGCCATAAGAAGGAAAGTTGTAATTTTTTTTTATTGAACTTTCCTTCTTATGGCACATTTGTCTAAGTCATCTAATTTGTCAACCGTGGATAGACGTGCTCTTTTTTTCACTATTTTCTTAACGCGTACGTACAGAATACTTCAAGTAGAGAATGTTTCGATTCGTGACAACCATGAAAGTTTTCTAACGAACTATAAGTACCTACAATAAGACTGCATGGTTTTTGAAAAGACCGAGAAACGACGGTTGCGAAATTTTTTGATAATTTTAGTTTAATGTCTACAGTGGTTATTTTGTGTTAAATTAATCAGAAAATGTTCGCGAATGACAGTATGGTGAATTTATTGGATTATTTGTGCAAGATCTGAAGTTTCAAGCTTTTCATCAAGAGTTCCCGCTACAAGCTCGGGAGTGAACGTGACTGTCGAGCTGCTTCGTCCAGAGTGATGACGCTACGGCGACTCCCCTGAATGAAGAAGACATGAAGACGCGGATACCCAGAGTGAAGACGCTACTGCGATTCCTCGGGAGGAAGAGAAGAATATGATATCTTTAATATTCTGTAACATGACATTGGCAAATGACGAGCTGTCGTGTCCATAAATAAAACGTACGGTAATAAAGTATTAAACTCATTTATTTTATAAAATTACATTAAATTAAAACCTAAAATAATAAAGTGACTAAAAACTAACCCTAAAAATCTAAAAACTTAAACTAACTATAAATAAAATATGTCCTCTAGGAGGGCATCGGGAGTCACTGTGCCCAGAAGGCTGGCAGCATTCCCTCTCTGTATTGCCAACGCAATACGTTGGTAGAGGTAGCTGCCAGCCCTCTAATAAAGTTGAGTCTGTACATTGGATATTTATTGATTATTGGAATGTGTTTTAGGATTAAGAGCCTGCATAGAGCCAACTAGCGCCGCCAATCTTAAAAAAATAATATCTTCCAATATAATCAATTTTATTAAAAAAGCTATTTACGAAATGTTTATTACGATAAATACTATTTTTTAAATGCTTATTTATAACGTGATTCAATGTCGGTAAGTTGTAGTTCGCATAATTGCGAAAAACGGCCGTTTTTGGCACATTTATGAACTACAACTAAGCTTGTCGCAATTATGCCATGTATTGTAAAATTGCAAAATAGTATTTATCGTAATAAACATTTTGTAAATAGCTTTTTTAATAAAATTTATTATGCAAACACACATACAACATGCACAAACATACGCACACGCACACCCTCACACACATGCATACACACCCTTACACATACACATTCGCACACCACACTCGAGTACACCATCAATATCGCCATCGTCCGTGCAGTCACTACGGGGTCGGCTGAAAACTCCTATAGGAGAATAACAAAAACAATGAATAAATCGCTTCGATTTCTTACTATTTTCTGAATTCTTAATTAAGCTGTTTTTTTCGAATCGCAACTTGTACAAAACTTTATTTTAAACCAATAATTTTAATAAAAAACGGAGCTATTTTTACTTATTCGTTATCTTGTACAACTTGCGGTTGATGGGGCAGAATCTGGCATTACATTTTTTAAATTATTTTTATCTGTCTTTATAATAATTTATTAATTAAATAGACTTTTTGTCTGTCTGTATCGATGTTCAGGCATCACGCCAAAACTACTGAACCACTGCTGGAAGTTTACTGGTGTATTTTACGCTACCAATTCAATTCAGTCATGGTTAAAATAGAAATAGAAGTATCACTCAAGCCTGCAAAGTTACCAATCATCCCCCTTTACCGGGGATGAAGAGGGTATATATTACAAATCTATCGTACCCCCCACCCCACCCTCCCCCGCATCGCAGTCACGCTCTAATTGTTATGGGGCCGCCGTGAACGCTGGACGAAATTATGCCAAATGTAACCATTTTTCTTCATCATCATCAGTCTATTTATATTGCCCCACTGCTCGGGCACAGACCTTCCCTTACATCGAGGGAGCTGGGGCCATGATCCACCACGCGGGCCCAGTGCGGGTTGGCGGATTTCAAATGCCTTAGATTTTTTTCTTTTATGGCATGCTGGTTTCATCACGATGTTTTTCCTTCACCGTTTTGAGAGCACTCGGTAAATGTACGTAAGTTTTTCCGTCGAAAAAAGCGACGATAACTCATTGGTACATGGCTGCCCTGTCTGGGAATCGAACCTGGGATCTCCGTTGCAAGTCAATTGACCCAACCACAGAGCCACCGAGCTCACCATTTTTCTTGTCCTAGGTAAAACACGTACCACCACGCCCGGGGAAGCGTGTTGATTATGTCGGGCTCGCCGCCCTGAAGGGGCGGAATACCGACTAATCTTCCTGGGGTATTCCACCTCGTGCCATTGTTGCCGAGCCACGGGAACTGCGATACATCCGCGACCCGACTGTGGCGCCCCGAGCACTCCCCATTGTGGGCTGTCATCATCAGTCTATTTATATTGCCTCACTGCTCGGGCACAGACCTTCCCTTACATCGAGGGAGCTCGGGCCATAATCCACCACGCGGGCCCAGTGCGGGTTGGCGGATTTCACATGCCTTAGATTTTTTTCTTCTATTGCATGCAGGTTTCATCACGATGTTTTTCCTTCACCGTTTTGAGAGCACTCGGTAAATGTACGTAAGTTTTTCCGTCGAAAAAACCGACGATAACTCATTGGTACATGGCTGCCTTGGCTGGGAATCGAACCTGGGATCTCCGTTGCAAGTCAATTGACCCAACCACAGAGCCACCGAGCTCACCATTTTTCTTGTCCTAGGTAAAATACGTTTACCACCACGCCCGGGGGAGCGTGTTGATTATGTCGGGCTCGCCCCCCTGAAGGGGCGGAATACCGACTAATCTTCCTGGGGTGTTCCACCTCGTGCCATTGTTGCCGAGCCACGGGAACTGCGATACATCCGCCGACTGGCGCCCAGAGCACTCCCCTTTGTGGGCTGTAATAGCCCACAATTCATAATCCATTCATCCTACCTTCCTCCTTCCCGGCCGGGCCTCGAGCCATTGCGTCCGTGGGCCCGGGCCCTCATTCAGGCGGCGGCGCCTCGTACACTCCGGCATGACAGGCACTGCCTCATACCTCCCCATGGCGCGGATTTCTTCCTGAGCAACCTTTATCTATTTTTTGTTGTTGTTGTTGTTAAGTATTATTTATTATAACATATGTTTATGTATTAGTATAATATAATTAGTGTAAGTATATTTTTTATATATTAATTTATTATGTATCTAATTACATTATTGTTTAAGTAGCATGTAAATTGTTACTTCGTTGTATTCAAGTGGGTACCAGTTAGGTATCGATATATATTTAATTATTGCTCAACAAGCTACCTATTCATCCGCTGAATCCTCTAAAGAAAGGTTGTCTGGAAGAGATCGCTTTAAGCGATAAGACCGCCAATTGTGATGCTAACTGTATTAGCATATTTCTTTTGTGTAATTCCTTTTACTTTGCAGTAAAGAATATTTATCTTATCTTATCTTTATCTATGTGTATGGCCCTGAGGTATGTCCATTGTCCTCCTTAGTCTACCTCTGCTGACTCTTACAAAACATGAGAATGAGAGTAATTATTACTACTAGCACGTTAAGCAGTTGGTCCCGGTTGTTGTCGCTTGACAGCAGTCGTTAGGCCAAGTCGAAGGCCTACGGGCGGCCTGAACAACTTTGACAAATAGGTTTGGTCACTAAACCACACGAGAAAAAGAAAAAAAGAAGATGAGATGACATTTGTGGTTCAAATACTTTCATCGGATATTATTAAATGGTTCCTTAGTGCATAAAGTGTTCCAAAACATCGGTGTGAATGCTCGATGCTTTTAAATTCCATTTAGCGCCATCGCTCTGAGCTGCGATTGTGAGACGAATACAAAAGTATAGAAATATTCCGCTGCAATGCTTTTGCAAACATCCTGTGTTGCTGTGATTTTTATTTTTCAGGTAAAACTTTTCTATTGTGGGTTTATCTTACATACATAGGTACATTTAACTTCCGCCTTCCATAGCGGACGAATCTACTGCCTGCCATGTGCTGCGATCCTGGTAACTAATACAGAGAAAGGTGTACAGGAGAGTTTATAAAGTTGATATTTTCTCAAGAAGAATAGTTTTATTTATGTACAGAAGCACACTAATAAAATACAATTTGTAGAAAAAGAATTATGACCATAACATTGTTCCAGAAAAAGATACAGAATAATGTTGAATTTTAATTAAAATAAGTAACTTCCGCCTCGAAATATTATTGGATTCTCTGACAATTGTTCTTATAAATATGCTATTAAGTATACAAAAAAGTTTCAGCGACAGAGGAGTTATTGTTGGGGTCTCCATACAAACACTCGCCAGAATGACTGGCCTATTGACTGATTTTTGAAAATTCTATACAAATTATATAGTGTATACTCTAAACTATTTATTAGTAAAGTATCTCCATCGCAATCCAGCGCTGTAACGCGGTCAGTGTGATGGGGACCTTTCGACGAGACACGACCCGAGACGGCGCCTTTTACATTTTTTTTTCTTGGTATTTTTCATTCAAAAATTGTTTATTATTTAGTAAAATAGTTTTTACAGTCGGTTAAATAGTTTTTGAGATAATCTCAAGGTTATTGAGGCCTGTATTTGTATACTACTCTTGTTTCATGACAGTCATCACTCTCTTCAAGCATGCTAGTCGATATGTAGAAGATCTGTTGCTTTCTTTACTAAAACAACTACGGCTTTATCAGTTAGAGTAAATAATTGTAAACAAAATATAAGATAAGATAAATATTCTTTATTGCAAAAAAAAATATTACACAAAATAAATAGGCTAATACAGTTAGTTGTACAATTGGCGGTCTTATCGCTCAAAGCGATCTCTTCCAGACTACCTTTGGGTAGAGAATTTGGCGTATGAATAGGTAGCTTGTTGAGCAATATTAAATACTTATCAAAGATAAGTACCTACCTACATAAATAAAAAAACTTATTTACCTACTAATAATAATTATACTTATTATATTAAGTATAAATAATTGTTTTTACCAATAAATAAACTGATACATTACATACTAATAAATACTTAACATAAAAAGAAATAGACTACTTACTATACAATACAATATACTACTTACAATACCAATATGGGTGGCTGGTAGAGGCTCAGGGCAGGGATGGATGGAAGAGGAGGGGGGAGACCTTTGCCCAGCAGTGGGACAATATATAGGTTAACAACAATACCAATATAATCCCTTTAGCTATGAAGACAAATAGCAATTATAGTAAAACACTTGGCTGTCTATAGTTTGTAATGGTTTTAGTTGCAATTGCAAATACTTAACTATTTAAAGCTATGGAAAGAGCTATGTTTGGCGTTTCACTGGTGAATAGAATAAGAAACGAGTATATCCGCCAGAAGACAAAAGTGGTTGACATTGCTCATAGAATCAGTAAACTGAAGTGTCAGTGGCCTGGTCACTGTCGTAGAACCGATAACCGATGGGGGAGACGAGTTCTCGAATGATGGTGGGCTGAGCTGCGCAAGGTTGTTGGTGTGTTCAGATCGTGCATTGGCATATTTGGGACGGACTGATTATGATGAAGTTCCATTAAAAGTACCAGGAGACCATGGTCTCGCAGTCTCAATATGTCTCACTCAGCACCTGCTGTGTCCACTCGGTCAGAAGCCCCAGCTCTCTAAGTCACATTACAAGTACCAGGGCACTATGAGCCGCCTGGAGTCTAATGAGCTTGGTGTTCCGCGTGTGTCTGTGGGGCGAGTGCGGCGCGAACACCGGCGTCGAGTGTTGTGCCTTGGGAGAGGCCAGCGGTGGACTGATACGGGCTGATGTTGATGTTGAACAACCTTAAACCTTATCAACTGTTAGAATGTCAGACGAATCCGTGTGCCGAGTCTAGTATAGAAATAAATCCCGTCTCATCCGAGATACCGACACAAATCTGATTCTTCCTCTTGCCGTTTTGTGTAGGGTAACGTGTAGAATGATTGCCTAATGATTGATGTTTATTATTTTAATAAGTGACCCGGGGGTTCTAAGGATCCCGGGTTACTTATTCGCAAGAAGGCTGGCAGGGACTGGATGCAGAGGGCCGAGAGTAAGGTTGATTGGCGCGCTTTGGGAGAGGCCTACGTCCAGCAGTGGACTGATACGGGCTGATGATGATGATGATGAAGTGACCCGGTTCTGTTTTAAGTTGTCAAATTGGTTTGGATATAAGTAAGTGCTCTATGGTTGAGAGTAAAGGATATGAATATGATATGTATGACTTTTTTTACCTTATTTTTTCTTGACACAATCTGTCACAGGGACATTCACTTTATGTACTTATTTAATACTCAATACTCAATATATTTATTGCATTCCATAAGTTATAATACAGATGTTCGCATACTTAACATTAAAATGTTACATGTTCTTTATGGACCTTGTTCAGGCACAGCAATATAAGAGAGAGACGACATTTTTTGTTTTTATTGGCTTGCGCGGCAAGAGTTCAGTGACTAGTCCGCTGTTGAGTTTCGCAGCAAATCTTGTGGAGTTTTCCTCTTCAATCTCTTGAAGACACTCCTACTGCGCATTAAGCGCAGCAGGCCAACACAGCACCATGAAAAAAAAATTAAATGTCGGCTGGATAATTTATTATTACATATTGGTTTGTTTGTGTAATTTATACAATACAGTACTTACAAATTAAAACTAGGTATGTAATTCGAAAATCCCAAGTTACAAGCAAAAACAACGCATTTAATGTTGACATCAGACCAGTCAGTGCCATCTACCGGGGCGAGCGGGACTTTCCTTCTTTTTTTAAATGTAACCTTGAAAACCTTAATGAATTAAAGAATTCCTGATATCTACCTGAAGCCATGTCGATATTATTTTTTTATTATCTGACAGATGACTCTAAGTACCTAATGTCGTTGGACTAACTCTTAGCTATAAGTGTCAATTTATAGAAATTTAGGTCAAAATCAAATTACTTATTAGTCTTATTGCATTTAGGCTAGATCGTAATGTGAATAAAATTTAATATTATATGGCACTTTTTAAAAAAAAATATGACATAAACAAGTTTATTATTATAATTCCTCAATGAAAGTCTGTTGTCAATTGTTAGCCGCGTTACCCTAATATTATAATGAGATCGGGATGTAAACATCTGCCCGCGATTGGATTAAGATATTATTCCGCTCGGCGGGCGACCACCGCCGCTCTCACCCTACTCCTTGAGAATTACAATTTCCCTTTGTTTTTGACTGTTTATGAATTATTTTTGATATAAACATCATTTATTTTATTATTTTAATCATTAATTTTATTAAAAAAGCTATTTATTTACCAAATTACAATACGTACAACTGTTTATAAAAATGACATATTATATAAAAAAAATATATCTATACTCAATAGTCAATATATTTATTGCATTCCATAAGTTATAATACAGCTGATGTTCACATACTTAACATTAAAATGTTACAAAGTTCTTTATGGACCTTGTTTAGGCACAGCAATACAAGAGAGAGACGACATTTCTTCTTCAAATATAAAGTAAATTGTAGTAACTAAGAAGTAGTAGGTAGCGATTGTTTATTATATTTTCTCATTTAGAAATTCATCTACTCTGTAATAGCATTTAGCATGTAGGTGTTGTTTTAGCAATCGTGTGAATGTTTTTTTCATTTGTTGCATTTTTTATTTTTTATCTAGCCAACACTACACCTCGTCTAGGCCCGTCCCGCGCGGCAGGGTGCCCAGCGCACTGGCCGCATTGCCCCGCTGTATAGCGAGGCTCAGGCGCTGGGCAACATACTCACCAGCTCTGAAGTCCCCCGAGGCGAGGACCAGTCGAATGGATATTTATTTTATAAACTTTGCAATAAAAATATTTTCCATAATAGGTAGGTATGATTTTTTTTCTTTACTTGTGCTATAAGACCTAGCTTCTTGCCTTTCATGAATCTAGGTCAACGGGAAGTAGCCTATAGGTTTTGAGTTTCTTGCGTTTTCATACAAATATGCGCCAAAATTCGACATAAACGGCCATATCTTTTGACGTTTTGCGTTGACGTATAGAAGTTTCACGGCTGCATGAGGTTGCAGACCTGAGTATTTGGTATTAATTTCAACTTGATCCGTCGGACGTAAGACAGACAGACGGACAACAAAGTGATCCTATAAGGGTTCCTTATAGAATCCTTAAAGGAGGTCAAGCTACGGAAGCTCCAATATTTCGGTCATATTATGCGGAACCCCCGATATAACCTGCTGCAATTAATCATCCAGGGCAAAATTTGTGGAAAGAGGAGCGTTGGCAGGAGAAGACACTCTTGGCTGAAGAATTTACGTGATTGGTTCGGCTGCAGCACCGGCTCCTTGTTCCGGGCAGCCGTTCAGAGGGTGAAAATTGCCATGATGTGTCCAACCTTCGATGAGAAGAGGAACGTTGAGAAGAAGATAGAATCCTTGAAACTTAACATTTAATATGGGTTTTTGAAAATGGCGTGAAACGACGGTTGCGAAATTATTTGATAATTTTCAGTTTAATGTCTACAGTGGTTGTTTTGTTAATATCACGTTAAATTAATCAGAATATGTTCGCGAATGACAGTATGGTGAAATTATTGGAGAATTCATGCAGGATCTGAAGTTTGGCGCTATAGTCAAGAGTCCCTACGAGCTCGGGAGTGAACGTGACTGTCGAGCTGATTCGTCCAGAGTGACGACGCTACGGTTCTCAAGTGTGAGTTTGACAGTTCCTTGAGCACTGAGTTTTGTTCATTAATACGGCGGTCACGTGATACCCGATTCCTAAACGCGCACCTAAGTTACGTTTATTAATAGGAACGCCATCTTTAGGTCGTTTTTAAGATTGACCTTTGAGCTGAGAGTGATTATTTAATACCGTCAGTATCCACGTTCTAAAATTCGATTTGTAACGTGATTTCCAACTCGTAAATGGGTGACAATTCTCGGTCTTTAAATCACAGATTGAAATCTTTATAAGTAAATGAGATTACATAATTAATCAATCAATTAGACATATTTACAGTAGCAATTTACGCATATTTATAATCAGTAATTATAATGTGTTACTTTATTTATAATAAGCCTGAAGACCTATGATGAGATTTTGATAACGGGTAATCTAATTGTATCTAGGTGGAATTAATAGATGTCAAAACTTTTCTTATTCATTGACGAATGTCGAGAGCCTTCATAGAGCCAACTAGCGCCGCCAATCTTAAAAAAATAATATCTTCCAATATAATCAATTTTATTAAAAAAGCTATTTACAAAATGTTTATTACGATAAATACTATTTTTTAAATGCTTATTTATAACATGATTCAATGTCGTAGTTCGCATAATTGCGAAAAACGGCCGTTTTTGGCACATTTGTGAACTACAACTTAGCTTGTCGCAATTATGCCATGTATTGTATATTGAAAAATAGTATTCATCCTAATAAACATTTTGTAAATAGCTTTTTTAATAAAATTGATTAAATTGCTAGATATTATTTTTTCAAGATTGGCGGCGCTAGTTGGCTCATGGAAGGCCTTTCAATTTCAATTTCAATAGCCATTTATTTCTTCCCAATATATTTACAATTCATTTACTTAAGTATATTATTTTATGTCATCTAATTTGAAATAATATTGTATATAAGTACCTAGTTAGTTCACATTATATTATATTATCACTTAAGTATGTCATAGTCATATTTATTTAATCATTTTAAACTTTGGAAGACCCTTTTAGGGTATAGGCCTCCTCCAGATCTATCCATGCATTTCTGTCTTGTGCAGTGTCCATCCAAGTGCTGCCCGCTTCGACCTTTAGCTCATCATCCCATCTCCCTTAATATGTATAAAAATAAAATACAGATTTCTTATATACTTAGTAAGTACTAGGCATAAATACTACTAACATTAGTTTGTAAGTCATTTTATTGTATTTTACTAACATCTATGGACCATGTCCGAAATAAACAATTTTTATTTTATTTTTTATTTTTATAATAACAGAACAACGAACTTTTGTTGAACATTGCAATGAAAATAGAATTTTTTAAATTTTCATTTCATCTACAACTAGCGCCGCCTAGCATCGAGTAGCGAGAACATACAGTTTTCAGAGTACGAAAATTCATTTTCTCGATTAAATTTTCATAATAATACCTCTAAATGTAATTAATGAAAATAATTTAGGATATTAGTCAACTACTAAAGTTATTATTTAATAAAATTCTGCAGAACTAGTTTAATTTTCGGATAAACTGATAATTAGGTAGGTAATGATCAAATTATCATTTATTGTCCAAACAACGGCGGCCTTATCACTGAGCGATCTCTATCAGACAACCGCTTTCATTGTTACTAATGTGCATCATGTTAAATTGTAATTGATTGTACGTTAGATCATGATTAGATAGTTAAGTATGCAATAGTTTGTGCATTTAGATTGTATTTATAGATTATTTTATAAATCAAAGTTACCGCTGTGTGTTTAAAATAGATTAAAGTGTTTGTCTGTTTGCTTGTAGGTACGGTGGGACACAGAGAAATGTACAGGAGAGTTTTTAAGGTTTATATTTTCTCAAAAACTACTTGATCTATTGCAAATTATTTCACTGTCTGATAGATAAAAGTGAAAGTATGTTACTGTAAAAGAATAATTGAATTCGGTCCAGTAGTTTTTGAGAAAATCTCAACCTTATTGAGGCCCCCTGTATACTTATCTCTGTCGTCGACTGTACCGATCAGGCAAACAGTTTGCGGCTAACTGTAAAAAGTAGTGTCCATAAAACATACAGTACGCATTGTATTCAAATTCAAACGATTTTTTGCAGTCACAAAGACCATATTATAAGTGTTAGTAAGTACTTAAAACTATGTTAGTGTTTACACGAGGTGTATTACGCGCTATGACATGCGACTTAGGCCCGACTCCGAGACCCCGGGACATGTCAGTGCACCCAGTGGCTCAGAGGACTGTCCATGGTATCCGCATTGCCCTTCAGGATGCTGTTAGGGCTGCCGCGAAACTGTATGATCGATCCATCTAAAATATATGGCAGGCAAATCGGCCCTAAATTACGTAATTTTAAAATGGGAATACTCGTGACCATGATGGCTGTAATGCGTTGAGTCACACCATTTTGTGTGACACTGTTACCCATTGGTAAAAAAATTACCGATTAGTAACACTGTTACTCAATGCCACATTTTTTCCCCATTTGAGTGACAGGTGTAACTCAACAAAACGCTGTGTTCCCGTTAAGTAACACCTTCTTTTGTAAAATTATTGTTCAAATCGAGACATCAATAATAATTGTTTAACACGGTAATTCCCGTTTAATCTAATTAATAATTTCCTAATTTAGGCCCGTATTAATAAATCACTCTCAGCTCAAAAGTCAATCTTGAGAACGGCATCAAGATTAACTTACGTGCGCGTTTAGGAATCGGGTATCCCGTGAGTATCGCCGTATTAATAAACAAAACTCAGTCCTCAAGAGAACTGTCAAACTCACACTTGAGAACGTATTTGATGATTGCAGGCGAACCGCGACTTGAGAAAGACACGGCACCGTCAAGATAAGATAAAGATTCCCTAATTTTTATGTTCATTTTTATGTTCATTTTTATGTTCATTTTTAATATTGTAAATCCGTCATTGGCAGTATGTTATGACTTAAACTGAAATGTAATTTATTTAAGTGCTGTGGATTTTGTTATGACGAATAAAAAAAAAATAAGATTGGCATACTTGAGATGATCACGTCTTGAGAGTGTATCAGCTGAATTCGCTCTTGAGGGCGGGTTTGAGCTCAGACTATTAATACGACCCTTAGGGCTAGCGTACAATAGAACGGCGCCGGCGGACGACGCCGTGTACCGCGCCAGTGGACGGCGCCGTCCGCCGGCACGAATGTTGTCCGCCGACGGCGCCGCGCCGTGACGTTGTACGCCCTTAGTGACGTCAATGTGTCCACCATACACTTGACCTTTAGTATTTGAATTTTCTAGGAACCAATAGCTAAGGGAATACCCAAATTCGAATAATTAAAGATAATTACTTACACTACTTAACTAATTTGTTGAAAATAATTTAATCGTTCAAGGCGAAACAAAATCCTTTAGACACTTAATTTATGGCTTTCTTAAACAGAGATTATTGAGCCACTATTCATAATTTATTGCAGTTGATATTACAGTGGGCTGGTTGGTCACATCTGTCGTAGAACCGATAACCGATGGGGTAGACGAGTTCTCGAATGGAGGCCACGAACGGGTAAACGTAGTGTGGGACGCTCCCCGATCTGATGGAGGGATGACCTTCGCAAGATGGCTGGCAGGGACTGGATGCAGAGGGCCGAGAGTAGGGTTGAGTGGCGTGCTTTGGGAGAGGCCTACGTCCAGCAGTGGACTGCTATGGGCTGATGATATGCGATGATATAGGCGTGATAAACCGTTTTGAGTTTGAGTTGAATTTGAATTAGCTCTTACAGTTGCATTAAAAGTACCAGGAGCCCATGACTAACCCGGAGTCTCAATATGTCTCACTCAACACCCGCTGTGTCCACTCGGTCAGAAGCCCCAGCTCTTTAAGTCACATTCCAAGTACCAGGGCACTATGAGCTGCCTGGAGTCTCATTAGCATGGTGTCCCGCGTCACACCGGCGTCGAGAGGCGCCTTGGAAGAGGCCTGCGTGCAGCAGTGGACTGATACGGGCTGATGATAATGAAGTTGCACTAAAAGTACCAGGATACTATGACATACCTAGAGTCTCATTAACATGTGGTCGTGCCTTGGGAGAGGCCTGCGTCCAGCAGTGGACTGATACGGGCTGATGATAATGAAGTTGCACTAAAAGTACCAGGACACTATGACATGCCTAGAGTCTCATTAACATGTGGTCGTGCCTTGGGAGAGGCCTGCGTCCAGCAGTGGACTGATACGGACTTGATACGCCTTGAAACAATTACATTACATTTGCATGCTAACAGTAGCAATTACAATTTTAGCTATAAAAAGATAAGTTTGAATTAAATCGATTAGAATCTTTAGAAATTGCTAATCCAAATCCTATTTCCGTTCGTTAAAATAATACAAACATATCATTTCCTTCTCAAAACAATTATACATAATCATAAATTCCCATTGCGATTACAATGGAAAAGTAATTTAGATAAATTTCTATTCTAAGAAAAAAATGTGATATCAAACAAAATCTGAATCATTCATGTCTTTATTTATTTTATTAATGGACTCGACAGTTCGTCATTTGCCAATGTCATGTTACAGAATATTCAAAATATCATAGTCTTCTCTTCATCCAGGGGAGTCGCCGTAGCGTCTTCACCCTGGGTAGCCGCGTCTTCATCCAGAGGAGTCGCCGTAGCGTCATCACTCTGGACGAAGCAGCTCGACAGTCACGTTCACTCCCGAGCTTGTAGCGGGAACTCTTGATAAAAACTTGAAACCCCAGATCTTGCTCAAATTATCCAACAAATTCACCGTACTGTCACTCGCGAACATTTTCTGATTAATTTAACGTGATATTAATCTCAAAATAACCACTGTAGACAATAAAATAAAAATTATCACATAATTTTGCAAACGTCGTTTCCCGCCATTTTCAAAAGAACCCACTTACCCAATAGACATAACATCGGTACAAATGACAATGCCAGATTCTGCCCCACCATCAACCGCAAGATGTACAAGATAAAGAATAAATGTAAAAATATCTCCGTTTTTTATTAAAAATATTGGTTAAAAATAAAGTTTTGTACAAGTTGCGATTCGAAAAAAACAGCCTAATTAAGAATTCAGAAAATAGTAAGATATCGAAGCGAATTATTCATTGTTTTTGTTATTCCTCTATAGGAGTTGCGAGAGTATAGTAGAAAATGATACTGATTATGATTATGCGATTTGAAACTTGTAATAAGTCCCCAACAAAACGATAGGTATACAGCTTAAATGGTCGCGTAGTTTTGTAGGTGGGGCAAAGCTCCATTGAAATGTACCATGCAGCCATGTACCGCGTGGCTGTGGCATTATGCTGAGGCAGCTGACCCCTTCCGGCGCTGCACATCAATGGCAGATTAGTTAAGGAGTTTGTAATATTTGTATTTGTGTATGTGCCTGAATAAATGTATTTTCTTTCTTTCTTTTAAATGAGGCAGTGTCATTTGCAAGCGAAACATTCTGTCAACGATGAGCGCATAGAGACGAAGCGGGGGACAGGGGTGCCGTAAAAGAGATGCGTCCATGTCGATAATATCTCATAAGGCTGCCGCGACCCCGTCGCATCATAGGGAAATACAAAACAAATCAAAGAAAACAGACAAATATTGGAATAGTATAGAGAATCGATCGTATCATCAGTCATCGTATCACACTCATGGCTAGATTTAATTGAATTAATGTCACAGTATACCATCAAGGAAGTCAGTCAATTTGAAATGAAATGAAATTTATTAATTGTACTTTATAATATAATTGTATTGTATGTTTTGATATTTTCTTGCATATACGCTATGCGAAACGAAAATCTAAATGATAAATGGAGAAAAATGAACGCGTCATCAATTAAAAACATGATTTCTAACTGCAATGTTAGACATGAATTTGAGTAATTGCACAATTACTGGATAGATGTCGCTACCGTCCCTCAGACGAGAATATGGAGACAAAATTCACGATCTGGATACGAATCACGATGGCTCTGTTGGAATAGAGCGTGCCACGGAATGGCGAGGTCCCGGGTACGAATCCCGGTCGTGATGAAAAAAAAATTCCATTTATCATTTAATTGTATTGTAATTTATAAAAAGCAATTTATAAAGTTTAGCTTTAAACTCCGGCAAACTTAGTGTTACAATGTCTTTAGGCAACCTATTGAACATCGGACAAGTAGTTCCTGATAAAATCTCAACACGTATCCCTGTACACTTTTCTCTGTTATCAATTGTACACACGACGACAGATATAGAGGGAGCCTCAATAAGGTTGAGATTTTCTCAACAACTACTGGACCGAATTTAATAATTCTTTTACAGTTACATAGTTTTCACTTTTATCTATCAAACAGTGAAAGAATTTTCGTAATAAGTCAAGTAGTTTTTGAGAAAATCTCAACCTTAAAAACACTCCTGTCGTATACGCCCATTGATCTCCAATAAACAACTAGATACACAGTCTGCCTTCTAAAAATGTCCGAGCGCAAAGAAGGTCCAAACGGATGAATGGACCCCATTTGCTTTATTGGACATTATTTGGACGTTAACAAGGGACCCTTATTTGGACGTTTTTTAAATTGTTTTAGTAAGACCTTTGTGTATCTAGTTATAAACAACTAGAGATCAATGCATACGCCACAAAAAGCTTATCACTTCTGAAAACGATTATTCAGTATAAATTATCCTGTTATATATTATCTTTCAGATAATAATGTATGATAATCGACGAATAACAAGACTACATATGTTTTAAATTATAATCCCTTAATCGTTTTGTAGGAAATTGCTTGTGGAATAGAAAAACTCACTAATACCTAAATCTAATATATTTAAAGCACCTAAGATTAACATAGATACGTACCTGCGTATTATGTGATAACAGTAATTTCCCTAATGTTGAGTTTCAATGCAGAGATTTGGATTAAAGGCTATTTACCCGCTGACAAGATATATTAGTCTATTATCATCAAAAATAGACGAAGATAATTATGAGTAGTAGACTGGGTACAGTTGTAACAATTTTCCGTTGATCGTTCGTAGCCATTGATCTACTATAAACAACTAGATACACAATGGACCACAGAGAAAGGTGTACAGGAGAGTTTTTAAGGTTCTAAGGTTTAAGGTTAGGTTTTTAACGTTCATGGACAGTAGAAATTACGAAATGACAGTGAAAATTCTCAACTACTGTCATAACCGTGGGGGATTCTAAGTATGTGCGTGTCAAGACCGACAAAAATGTACCTACAACCTTTATTTTGACAGTACACATACCTATTTTCTACACAGAATGACAGTGGGACCGCTCCACAAAGAAAACCGCCTACGAACGCCGCGGGAGATGCCGTTGTGTCTTTTTAAATGCATCAAAATACTACGTCATACGCCGTACTGTCATTTTCCGAATACTCAAAGTACGGCCTATGCCGCCACTGTCCATGAACGTGTAACTCTCTTGTACACCTTTCTCTGTGCACCGTACCTTTTATGCATTTGGCACATTTTCATACAGCTACAACTTCCTTATCTAGTAAGTATATAATTAATAATTGTAAATTTAAAATTCGTGTTTCAATTGATACTCGCATGATAACGTAAGGACATGAATAGGTATCTTGTATAGGTATCTCGTAAAACTATAGGATGTATAAAAATACATAGAGAGATTCTCCAAATTATTTTCAATATAAAATTCTTCAACCAGTGATGACCTCATCATCAGCCCGTATCAGTCCACTGCTGGACTTAGGCCTCTCCCAAAGTACGCCACTCAACCCTACTCTCGGCTCTCTGCATCCAGTCCCTGCCAGCCATCTTGCGAAGGTCATCCCTGCATCTGGTCGGGGGGCCACACTACATTTACTCGTTCATCCCCCTTTGGTTATCGGTTCTACTACAGATGTGACCAGCCCACTGACACTTCAGTTTACTTGATTCTATCTATGAGTAATGTTAACCACTTTTGTCTTCTGGCGGATATACTCGTTTCTCCGTAGGTCATCACTGGCAGGACGCACTGGTTGAAGGCCTTAGTTTCCAAGCATTGTGGTATTGAAGACGAGAAAATATGACGTAGATTCCCAAATGTTGATGACCTACGGAGCCGAAACGTGGACACTGACGGTGAGACTGGCCCACAAGTTCAAAGTCGCTCAGCGAGCTATGGAAAGAGCTATGCTTAGCATTTCTCTGGTGGATAGAATAAGAAACGAGTATATCCGCCAGAGAACAACACAGACCACTTAACCCATCCGTGTCTGCCCACACATGAGTACAAAATTGCTTCACGACACGTGTAACTTAGAGATATTATCGACATGGACGCATCTCTTTAGTACGGCACCCCTGTCCCCCGCTTCGTCTCTATGCGCTCATCGTTGACAGAATTTTTAGCTTGCAAAAGACGTTGCCACATTTCAATGGTGCTTTGCCCCACCTACAAAACTACGTGACCATTCTCATTTTGTTGGCGACTTACTACAGGTTTCATATTGCATAGCTAATCATAATCAGTATCATTTTCTACTACTCTCGCAACTCCTATAGAAGAATAACAAAAACAATTAACAACTTCGATTTCTTACTATTTTCTGAATTCTTCTAGTAGTTTTTGAGACAATCTCAACCTTATTGAGGCCCCTATACTTATCTCTGTCTTCGACTGTACCTGGACCTAAGGGACTACTTAGGTAGATCGTATATCCATTTGGTCCGGGGGCGTCCCACCCATTGGTGACTTCGTGACCATTCGAAAACTCGTCTTCATCGGTTCTACGGCAGATGTGACCAGCCTACTGACACTTCAGCTTGCTGCCCAATTACCATGAAGTCTTATACTTAGCAGGATTACTGCAATAATTCTTTGATATTTCGTACCATGACGACCTTAAAGTAAGCTTATTAAGGACGTCATGGTACGAAATAATAAAGTATTATTGAAGTAATCCTATAAGACTTCATGGTAAAGGAGCTGATGCTATTCTGGGCAATGTTACTTTAGTTCTATGACGGATAAACTCATTCTTAGACAACCTGTATAAAAATTACGCTTCATATTTTCACTAATCAGTGTTTTAAATTTATCTAATTCGTTATCATGTTAATCGAATCCCTTTACAACAATATATAAGACTCTGGGGGACATTGAAAATTGGCAGTTCTTAAATAGATAGCTGGTTTAAGTGAAGGCTTAACTGCAGAAATCGAACTTAGCGTCAATTTTGACGCCATAATGATAGGTATGTAGTGTGTTCTTTCTATTATCATAAGATTCAGTGCGATTAGGGCTCAGACCACTTACCCCATAGACCTGTAACAGGAGGACGCCCGTGTCTGACCGCACATGAGCGCAAAATTGCTTCGTGTAAAAGACATTGCCACATTTCAATGGACCATTATCATTTTGTTGGGGACTTATTACAGGTTTCATATTGCATAATCATAATCAGTATCATTTTCTACTACTCTCGCAACTCCTATAGAAGAATAACAAAAACCATGAATAATTCGCTTCGATTTCTTACTATTTTCTGAATTCTTAATTAAGCTGTTTTTTTCGACTCGCTAGATGTACAAAACTTTATTTTAAACCAATAATTTTAACAAAAAACGGAGATATTTTTACATTTATTCGTTATCTTGTACATCATGCGGTTGATAGTGGGGCAGAATCTGGCGTTGTCATTTAAAAAATTAAGCAACGCTGGCGTAGTCAGTACCTAGATCGGTGACCGCTAGTGACACCTTCATCTAAGCCCTCGCGCCCCGTGCCTCGAAAAGTACGTTAAGCAGTTGGTCCCGGTTGCTGTCGCTCGGCAGCAGTCGTTAGACCACGTCAGAGGCCTAAGGCATAACTCTGACAAATAGGTTTGGTCACTAAACCACGAAAAAAAGAAGATCTCGAGAGCCTTGGGACTTTTACTTGGTTCAACAACCACTTTCTAAGAGGACTTGCTGAAATGTTTCCGATTCAGTCCAATCACTGCCAATCCTCCAATATTTATCGTAATCCTGACTTTGGACCATCTAATTTGCATCTTATCCTCAGGGAAACTTCTACTACTGGTTACCCTGGCCTTAGTTCAGGGTAGGCCCCAGCTAGATGACCAAGCTCTTCTCAACGGTGAGGCTGTGTTCCACGACCAGTGTCCTAGCGACAGAAGGCATTACTTGTTGCCTCACGAGTACGACTGTACCAAGTTCTATTACTGCGAGTATGGGTACCGATGGGTGACCCCGCACTCCTGCGCACCGGGGACTGAGTTCTCATACAGTATTCAGGTTAGTTAAATTTCACTGTTCCTCAGCGTTGGCACCTTTTCCTTGGTGTAAATGTAAATTCAAAAAATATATTGACGTGCAAAAATGTACTCAACGTGCTTACTTGCAATAAAGAAATTTGACTTTGACTGTTATTTAAAAACCGGCCAAGTCCGAGTCGGCTGTCGGACTCGCGCCGAGGGTTCCGTGCAACTTCAACATAACATTTGCTCTAACGAAAAGATAAACTAGATTTAAGGAACAAACTTATCTTTGCGTTTTTGAAACTGATAACGTCGTACATCGACATACCAGGCGTCAACTGCAAATATAAGTTTGTAATTACAAAAAAAAATATTATTTCATGATGAAACCCCAAATTTACAGTTTTCGGATTTTTCCTTTACTTGTGCTATAAGACCTAGCTTCTTGCCTTTCACGATTCTAGGTCAACGGGAAGTCCCCTATAGGTTTTAGTTTTCTTGCATTTTCATACAAATATGCGAGAAATGCGACATTAACAGCGATATCTTTTGATTGCGTTGACGTAGGTTTCACGGCTGCATGAGGTTGCAGACTTGAGTATTAGGTATTAATTTCAACTTCATGCGTCCACGCGTTTCTGAGATAAAGGTCTTGACAGATGGACAACAAAGTGATCCTATAAGGGTTCCTTTTTTCCTCCTGAGGTTCGGTACCCTCAAAAAGAACCAAAAAAAAGGCAAAGTAGAAGAAGAATATCGTTCAGGAACTTTTAGCAAATGAAATGGCAAAAGTACTTGATATATATAATGAGACCTTCAACATGAAGAAGTAATAACCGAATTTAACATCATGATCGAGGAAAAGAAAGTGGAACAAATTAAAGAATTTGTACTTATATCTGAAAAGTCTGTTCACAAGAAGATGTTAAGGAAGATATTGAAAGGAATGAAAGCGTGAAATCAGTGAGGCGGTGCGTTTATGTATGGAAAAGCTTTATTTCATTTAGACGCTATACCTGTTTCGATTATATTCTAAGCAGCGTAATGATCGTAGTCCCTGGGACAATGGCCTCACCGACACAATATTTTCCGTTTTATAGGTCTGCGTCCATCCAGCACAAGCGAACTGTAATCTTCCTGGCGTTCCCACCGAGGGTACTGAAGCACCCACTGAACCCCCTACTGAAGCACCCACCGAACCCCCAACGGAAGCTCCCACCGAACCCCCAACTGAAGCACCCACCGAACCACCAACGGAAGCTCCCACCGAACCCCCAACTGAAGCACCCACCGAACCCCCAACGGAAGCTCCCACTGAACCCCCAACGGAAGCTCCCACCGAACCCCCAACGGAAGCTCCCACCGAACCCCCAACTGAAGCACCCACCGAACCCCCAACGGAAGCTCCCACCGAACCCCCAACGGAAGCTCCCACCGAACCCCCAACGGAAGCTCCCACCGAACCCCCAACGGAAGCTCCCACTGAACCCCCAACGGAAGCTCCCACCGAACCCCCAACGGAAGCTCCCACCGAACCCCCAACGGAAGCTCCCACCGAACCCCCAACGGAAGCTCCCACTGAACCCCCAACGGAAGCTCCCACCGAACCTACTGAGGATCCTACTGAAGCACCAACCGAACCTCCTACTGATGCAACCACGCATCGTCCTACAAGACCACCAACCACCCAACGTCCCACCAGACCCCCAACCACTGAACCATCAACGGAACCACCAACCGAACGTCCTACTAAACCTACTAGACCACCAACCACCCAACGCCCTACAAGGCCACCAACCACTGAACCTACAACGGAACCTACTACCCAACGCCCAACAAGACCACCAACAACCCAACGTCCAACCAAACCACCTACTGATCCAACCACCCGCCCTACAAGACCCCCAACCACTGAACCTACAACCCAGCGTCCTACTAGACCACCAACCACCCAACGTCCTACCAGGCCCCCTACTGATTCAACCCACCGTCCTACAAGACCACCACCTACATTACCCCCCACTGATGCACCAACTACAGAAGATGGCGGAGACCTCCCCAACGGTTGCCCTGCCAGCTGGGATGAACACAGACTTCTGCCTCACGACGAATGCAATAAGTTCTACTATTGCGTGTTCGGAGAGAAGGTTGAAACTACTTGCGCTCCTGGGACTTACTTCAACGCTGAAATCCAGGTTAGTGCAATATACAGGGTGTTGTTTTAATCAACGACGAGCAACTAAACAAAATGGTTGACATTGCTCATAGAATCAGTAAACTGAAGCGTCAGTGGGCTGGTCACATCTGTCGTAGAACCAATGGGGTAGACGAGTTCTTGAATGTAGACCACGAACGGGTAAACGTAGTGTGGGACGATGGAGGGATGACCTTCGCAAGATGGCTGTCAGGGACTGGATGCAGAGGGCCGAGAGTAGGGTTGAGTGGCGCGCTTTGGGAGAGGCCTACGTCCAGCAGTGGACTGATACGGGCTGATGATGAGCAATTAAGTTAATTAAGGGTAGTAGTCTAAATCTAAATCTGCCATCCTGTGGCCTAAACGGCTTGATGGATTTTGGTGTATGAGGTATCGTTAGATTCATCTTGATTACGGGAGTGTCGGGTACAAAAATTAATCAAAAGTTCTTTTGCAGTCGGTTTTTTCTGTTTTTTGAAATAATTTATGTTTGTTACATGAAAAATTAAGGTATACTTTTTATATTTTTCTGTCGTGTATACTATTACCCCTGAGTCGCTCATCGTTGACCAAAACAACAAACTGTAGCTATAAGTAATAATTAATAATATTTAAACTAATTTTTAATTTTTTATATTTAATTTGTACCTTAATAGTAATTTCCCACTGCATCCGATTAGAATTCGTGATACGACGAACGTATATAATATATAATAGAACTTTTAGTATGGTAGTTTACTAAATTTGATTTCCAATTTCTCATACAAATGGTTCAAATCCTGGCAGCCTTACCATGAACTCTTAAGTAAGTAATCCTGCTATAAGAGTTCATGGTAAGGCAGCTAAACCTTTTTTCCATTTAAATAATAATGCGTCTAATTTACTTATCAATGAATAACATTCAATAAAAATCAATAACAATCACCTTGGTTGATTTAAAAATATATTTACAACAAGAAAAATCTAATGCCTAGAGTAATAAACGCTGATAAATGTTTTTACCCAGACGATTAGGAAGTTATTTCTATCGTATGATGCGACTAGTATTATCTTTTAGCATAAATATTCAAGGTAAGTATAATAACGGATTTCATTGATAGATTGCAAGGTGATTCACTATCAATTGATTCTTATTTTATTTTATTTATTTTATTAATGGACTCGACTGTTCGTCATTTGCCAATGTCATGTTACAAAAAATTCAATGTATAAATAGTCTTCTATCTTCCTCCAGGGGAGTCGTCGTAGCGTTATCACCCTGGGTAGCAGCGTCTTCATGTCTTCATCCACAGGAGACGCCGTAGCGTCAATCACTGCGGACGAAGCAGCTCGACAGTCACGTTCACTCCCGAGCTCGTAGTGGGAATCTTGACCATGGCGCCAAACTTCAGATACTGCTTGAATTCTTCAATAACTTCACCATACTGTCATTCGCGAACATTTTCTGATTAATTTAACGTGATATTAAACACAAAACACCCACTGTAGACATTAAACTGAAAATTATTAAATAATTTCGCAACCGTCGTTTCCCGCCATTTTCAAAAAACCTCACTATCAATTGATTCTTTAAATCGTTTAGTAACGTCAAATGCATTTTAGTGCTGTCAACTAAATTTAGTAGGTTTTACAGAATAAAAAAAATGGTTTAGACTGTTCCAATTTTGAATTTTAGTTTAGTTGCCATCAGGCTGTCACTTCATACTCCTTTGTCGTAGCACAGCTTGACATGGCAATGTTATGTTTAATCGATTGATGGTTTGTCGTGTTTGTCAGATCTCACCAAGAGCAATTTATGCAAACGTTTAGATCACGTTAAAGAAAACCCGCTAACACCAAACAAAATAAAATATATGTAAGAACGTAAACTCTTTTGAATAGAAAACTTATATCTTTAATCTGTGGTTGCTATTGAGACTTTCTCACTACTTGACTAATTTTCAAATTAGGCAACTATTATTACAATAATTACTAGAAACTATATTATAGTAGGTAAAGTTTCTGACAGTCGGTTTTTTTTTGTTTTTTTTTTTAAATAGTTTCTGCTTATAGATTGTACCGTTTAGAACCCACGGTACGGTACCGTAGGGGTAACGTGGTCCTGGGTTAGTCATGCCGGGTTCTTTTTGCTCAAACTCTACTTGACATCAGAATTTGAATTACGCATTATCCATGCTCGGTGAATAAATTAGAACATTATGACAAGGTCGCACGCAGGTTCAAGTCCTGCCCACGACAAGATTTTTTTCATCATGTTCTAATCTACTTGACATATTGAAAAAATATAATAGTAAATCTGTTATTATGATCATGAATTTTATTCACATTGTGGCAATCTATTGACTTACGTAAAAGGGAAAAAACTAAATCCTTTCGACTAGTATGCACAATTGGTAATAAATTATTATTATCTATGTTATCTATGAAATCTTGACCTTATTATCTAACTGTCGGAAGAAGGGGTAAAATTTATCGGTTCTTATGTAGCTTGCTAAAGCCTTAATGTATTTTGTTGATGATAGGTCGTTAGATGCGTCATCATCATCATCAGTCTATTTATATGTCCCCACTGCTCGGGCACAGACCTTCCCTTACAAACGCTGGCAAGCCACCTCTTTGTCAGTTCTGGTAGCCTGGTACTTCAAATATTATCATCGGTTTATTTGTATGTCCCCACTGCTCGGGCACAGACCTTCCCTTACATAGAGGGAGTCAAACGCTGGCAAGTCACCTCTTTGTCAGTTCTGGTAGCCTGGTACTTCAAATATTATCATCGGTTTATTTATATTGCCTCACTGCTTGGGCACAGATCTTCCCTTACATCGAGGGAGGTCCTATGGATCCACCACGCAGGCCCAGTGCGGATTGGCGGATTTCAACAGCCTTAGATTTTTTATTCTTCTATACCTACGGCATGCAGGTTTCATCACGATGTTTTCCTTCACCGTTTTCTTCATATTTTCTTCATATTGCATAATCATAATCAGTATCACTTTCTACTACTCTCGCAACTCCTATAGAAGAATAACAAAAACAATGAATAATTCGCTTCGATTTCTTACTATTTTCTGAATTCTTAATTAAGCTGTTTTTTTCGAATCGCACCTTGTACAAAACTTTATTTTAAACCAATAATTTTAATAAAAAAAAAACGGAGATATTTTAACATTTATTCGTTATCTTGTACAACTTGCGGTTGATGGTGGGGCAGAATCTGGCATTGTCATTCGTACCGATTTCATGTCTATTGAGTAAGTGGTCTGTGATTCCGGATATGAAAACCACATCTTATTGTCTCTAGTTCCGCGTGTAGCTTCGCTTATAGGTACCTACTTGATAAACAGTTAATCCTATTAATCCAAATACGCGGAAATTATTGATTATAACGAAATAATAACAAAACAACTAGACTCTTTACCTTGCCCTTTAAATATGAGTATAAGTATACATAATTAGATACGGAACTTAGGCTAAGAATCTCTTCTTCTTCTTCAGCATACAGCAGCCCACTCCTGGCTCCTGGGCATATGCCTCTCCATGAATCTTCCATGTGGCCCGATCCCAAGGTTGTCTGGTCCACACCGAGCCAGCAACCTTCTTTATGTCGTCGGCCCATCTGGCCGGTGGTCTGCCCACGCTTCTTCTACCCGTCCAGGGTCTCCACATTAGAACGCACTTACTCCATCGACCATCGTTTCGGCGACAGAGGTGCCCCGCCCAGGCCCATTTCAGTTTTGTCACTCGTATGCCGATGTTGGTGACACGAGTCCGTAGGCGGATGGTCTCATTTCTCACTCTGTCGCGTGATATACCGAGCATCTCCGAGCTAAGAATAATAATATGCAATTTTGAGCACGATCTTAGCGTGAGACCGCTCTTACCACTGTTATACGTCTAGGGAATTTAACGTTTCTAAGACCCGTACCATTGATCTCCTATACACAACTAGATACACAAAGGTCTGTCTGTCACGTTTATTAATAGAAAAGCCATCTTGAGGTCGTTCTCAAGATTGACGTTTGAGCTAAGAGTGATTTATTAATACAGCAGGGGTTACTCTCACCTCTTATAGCGATCCCCCACACCATAGAAAACTTACTAAAACAATTTAAAAAACGTCCAAATAAGGGTCCATTGTTAACGTCCAAATAATGTCCAATAAAGCAAATGTCCATTCATCCGTTTGGATCTTCTTTGCGCTCGGACATTTTTAGAAGGCAGACTGTGTGTCTAGTTATTTATAGGAGAATCTTGAGAATGAATTTCTATTAATAAACGTAACTTAGGTGCGCGCTTAGGAATCGGGTATCATCTGGTGAGTGACGCCGTATGAATAAACAAAACTCAGTTCTCAAGAGAACTGTCAGTCACACTTGTAAATCCTTTAAATTACGCAGTAGGATAGAATTCAACTGATTAAAAGTAATTAGGTATTACTTTTTCACGCAACAAATACTTCAATTAGTAACAAATAAAGATATATCTGGGATTATATAGAGATTAAAACTGCCAATGCAAATTAAGTTATCGTATTATAAATCATCATTTGTGACATGTTAATCAAAGATTTTTAATTACGCATGGAGACTAATCTATGTATTACGAAAGTGCGTAAAAATACATAGTCAAAAACAAAGAACAGTACGTTAAGTTTATATAGGATAGGACCTCAATAAGGTTGATATTTTCTGAAGAACTTACTTGACTGATTTATACTTATATTTTTTTATTTTACAAACAAATATAATAAAACTAAACAAATACTCAAGCGCCGCAAATACTCACGCAAATACTCAAGCGCCGCAAATACTCACGACTGACGCATCATGAGTTTGCGGCGCTTGCGGTAGAAACAATGGGCCCATGGTCGACAGACTCTAAACATCTGATCAACGAGCTGTCTACCCGATTGGTCCATGTCTCGGGCGATCCCAGGGCTGGCAGCTACCTCGCTCAGCGACTAAGCATTGCGATACAGCGAGGAAATGCTGCCAGCGTCCCCCAGGACGCTGCCCACAGCATTCCACAAAACGGGGATCTTGACGACGTGTTCGTCCTTTAGTATTTAGTTTTTTTTATTAAGTAATGTATTTTAAGATAGTAGTTAGTTTTATTTTAATAAAGTACTCATAAAACTAAACTAAACAAACTAATAATACTACCTAAAAATACTTTAAAACTACCTAGAAAAAAAACCTTGCATAAAAACAGTTTAAAAAATTCGGCCCTCTTGGGAGGGTACCCATCACACTGGCGGCATTCCCGCGCTGGATGGCCAGGCTCAGCCTCTGCGCGAGAAAGCCGCCAGCACGAGGGTCGCCCGGCGCCTCCCTCAGGCGCTTGCTGAGCTCCTTGTGGAGCGCGTGTGCACTCGGGCCCCACGGACCCGAGTAATTAACTTGACTGATTGTAAAAATTATTTTAATATACCCTTTCCAATCATTTATTATTTATTAATTTTATTAATGGACTCTACAGTTTGTCATTTGCCATGTACAAAATATTCAAGATATTATAGTCTTCTCTTCCTCCAGAGGAGACGCCGTAGCGTCATCACTCTGGACGAAGCAGCTCGACAGTCACGTTCACTCCCGAGCTCGTAGCGGGAACTCTTGATAAAAGCTTGAAACTTCAGATCTTGCTCAAATTTTCCAATAAATTCACCATACTCATTCATCGAACATTCATTCGCGAACATTTTCTGGTTAATTTAACATGATATTAAACATAAAATAACCACTGTAGACAACCCAACTTTCACGTTCACACTCGTAGTGGGACTCTTGATAATTGTTTGAAACTTCTTATCTTGCATGAATAATCCAATAAATTCACTACCACTTTTTCCCTTTGCTTAAGTCATAAGGACATTAGCACTTTTAATATTTACCGCATTGGTTGTCCCAATGAGGTAAATATTAAAAGTGCTAATGCAAATGACAATGCCAGATTCTGCCCCACTATCAACCGCAAGTTGTACAAGATAACGAATAAATGTAAAAATATCTCCGTTTTTTATTAAAATTATTGGTTTAAAATAAAGTTTTGTACAAGTCGCGATTCGAAAAAAACAGTTTAACTAAGAATTCAGAAAATAGTAAGAAATCGAAGCGATTTATTCATTGTTTTTGTTATTATTCTATAGGAGTTGCGAGAGTAGTAGAAAATGATACTGCTTATGATTATGCAATATGAAACCTGTAATAAGTCCCCAACAAAATGATAGGTACAGCTTAAATGGTCACGTAGTTTTGTAGGTGGGGCAAAGCTCCATTGAAATGTGGCATGTCTTTTCGCCTATAGTTTCAGTTTAATTGAAACTAAACTACTGTAAATATTAAAAAGGAAACGTTTTGTAACAGGTCTGTGATTGGCCCTGGAACGTCGACTGCGCCGGCAATGGCAGCCCTGGAGAATGGTTAGACAACGGCTGCCCCGCTGACTTCGAAGTCCACCAACTGTTGCCTCACGCTGACTGCGATAAGTTCTATTATTGCGTGTTCGGCGAGAAAGTGGAAAGAGATTGCGGCCCTGGAACTCACTTCAACCCTGTTCTACAGGTATGTAATGCTACTTTCTGTTAATTTGGTAAAGCATGTTGAATATTAGCTGTCTGCCATAATACTATCTTCCAGGTTTTCAGGTTATCATTAGCCTGATTTTATTTTAGGAGACGCATGTCGAAAAACAGCGCTGCACACCTCGGTGTCAGCTTAGCTGAAACATGCACCTTTTGCCACACCACTTATCGTATAACTTTATTGTTTATTTGATTTTTGTAAGCAATTGGTGTATGGCAACAAACATATTTTTTATTCTATTTTACATTATCAGAATACTAGATAACAGCTGTACTGTACAATCAAAGCTCACAAACATTTTTAAACACTGCCAGTGTGACGACATCATCAGCAGTACGTTGCTAGGTTACTATATGTTTATTGTGTACTATGTGCTTTTGCTATTGTATAATTATTAAATATTATTATCCCATAATGTCTGCCCTTATTGTGATGTGGTATATTAGTCTGATAAAGCCTTGTTAGACTTGATAACACGTATTCGCATACAAAATTAAATTGGATCCCACTATCGAGACCCAGACCTGCTCTTACATCGAGGGAGCTCGGGCCTATTCTTGTTCAGGTTTCCACTTGATGCTTTTCTTCATCGTTTTGAAACCATTCTGTAAATCTAAATAAAAATATTTTCCTTCAGAAAAAATACGAAGAAACTAATGAGTACTAACGACAGCAGATCAATGGTGTCACTTGTAGTACGATTTCAACTCTTACGACGCAGATAATAAGAACGGTCTAAAGTCCAATGTGTTACACTTGATATGCTTTGATGTTTTCATGGTCGGCCTGAGGATCACAGTCTGAGGGTCTCCAACACGTAAATCTTGTTCCAACCATAGCGTCATCGATATATTCGTACATTCGTATTAAATAATATCATAACTGCAGGTCTGTGATTGGCCCCATGACGCCGGTTGCATCGGTAACGGAGGCAACGGCGGAGACAACGACAACGAATGGCTAGACAACGGCTGCCCCGCTGACTTCGAAGTCCACCAACTGCTGCCTCACGCTGACTGCGATAAATTCTATTATTGCGTGTTCGGCGAGAAAGTGGAAAGAGATTGCGGCCCTGGAACTCACTTCAACCCTGTTCTACAGGTATGTAATACTATTTTCCACCGATTTAGTTAAGGCAAGTTAAATACGCAATTAATGTCTAAGAATTTCAGGCCTGTCATTGAGTTCATGGTTTTTCCACACAGCTATGATTTATTATGGGATGCTTCAAGAGAAACGTGAAGAGAGCTAATTATTATTGGCTGGTAGTGAACTATCATTAGGTGGATCAACTATTTATCTGCGCATTTTCTCATAATAAGAATTTGTATTCCAGGTCTGTGATTGGCCACATGACGCCGGTTGCGTCGGCAATGGCGGAGACAATGGAGGCGACAATGGCGGACAGGAAGGCGGTGATAATGGCGGACAGGAAGGCGGTGATAATGGCGGCGATAACGGCGGACAGGAAGGCGGTGATAATGGAGGCGATAATGGCGGACAGGAAGGCGGTGATAATGGAGGCGATAATGGAGGAGACACTGGAGGCGATAATGGAGGCGACAACGAATGGCTAGACAACGGCTGCCCCGCTGACTTCGAAGTCCACCAACTGTTGCCTCACGCTGACTGCGATAAGTTCTATTATTGCGTGTTCGGCGAGAAAGTGGAAAGATATTGCGGCCCTGGAACTCACTTCAACCCTGTTCTACAGGTAGGCAATGCTAGTTTCTACCTAATTTTGTTAATGTTAGTTGAATATGTAATAGGGAAGAGCGGCTCGGCGGCTGATAAAATGCCTGTCGTCGCGCCTGCGTGAGGCCTCCTGGAATTGGCGGGCAGCGCATAAGCCTGTCTATTCGGTGGGGGAAATTTGTCAGCATTCTAGGCACACTCCCATAGGGTGGAAAGAGTTTACATTTTTTTAAATTATAATTTTTTATTTATATATAGAAAGAAAGAAAAGAAAGAAAAACAGATTTATTTAACACTACATACTATACACTACATAAAATCAAACAAGACAATAATAATATATATATAAACACACCGATAATCCAGAACAGATACTTATAATAATAATATAAACAGATATTATCTAGCAGCAGTGTGCAGCATGCAGTGATAAAAGGGGCCGAGCTCAGCATAGTGCTGTGGCAGGCCACAGCGCTGGTTTTCAGATCGTCCCCCAGTGGTTACACGGACGCCAGCGGCGGCGAGGTGCAGTAGGTGCACTCGAATCGCGTGTGAGGTTTTGTGTGTATGTATGTAAGCACGTACGTATGTAAGGGTGTATGAATATATTTACGTGTAAGAGGGTGTGTGTGTAAGGGGTGTGTGCGTGCGTGAGAGGTAGTGCGAGGTGTGAATCGTGTGTAGGGTGAGGTTGTATGAGAGGGCTGGGATAAATGTTTACCAGAGAGAAAAAGTTCCTTATCAGAAAATAAATAAAACAAACTAATATTCACGGCGTTATAGAAGTTAGATTACTGTACTACTAATCTTAACTTAAAATGCAAAAATCTGACCGCGTTGCTCAATGTCAGACTTCTGCGCATCAATTAAGTACAGTTTCATTTTTCTTCTGAAACTGTTAACTGACTCTACATCTCTTAAAGGAGGCGGTAAGTCGTTCCAAATTTTAGAAGCCGCAAATTTAAAACATCCTCTAAAGGCAGCAGTGTTGTGACGTGGGATGACCATTACATAACTTGATGAGCGGGTATTGTATCTAGTCGAGTCACGCAACCACTCAAACCTATCATGCAGGTATGCTGGTTTACTATTTCTAACAATATCGAAAAGGAGACAAGCCAGGTGCAGATATCGCCTCGGGGCCATTTTGAGGATGTTATGTTTGTTTAAAAAAGGAGTTATGTGGCTTCGAGGCGGTATATGAAAGCAAAAACGTGCACATGAATTTTGAAGGCGTTGTATTAATCTTTTCGTTCTTGCCAACAATCGAGGACCATAAACAGTGTCTGCGTAATTTAGCTTGGAGAGCACTAAGGAATCCACCAGCTGCACACGAAGCCTGACACTGAGGTAGTCACGCATTCTGTATAAAACTTTCAAGCGATAGAAACAGTTACGTAATGTCTCTGATACATGACTCTCAAAACGCAAATGAGCGTCCATCAACAGTCCAAGATTACGAGCTTCATACACTCTCTCAATCGACTCTCCAAGCACAGCAATGTCAGGGTTGTGGGCAGATATTCGAGAGATTTGATTTCTAGTACCCAATATTAAAAATTTAGATTTAGTAGGATTTAAGATGAGAGAATTTCTTTCAGACCACCGAACTATCCTATCTAGATCAGAGTTAACGCCTTGAACTGCCATTTGAACGCTTTCCGGTGATACTGATGTGTAGAGCTGCAGATCGTCTGCGTAAATATGATACTTACAACTATGGATGCAACTTGTTATATCAGCGCTATACAGTATGAACAACAGGGGGCCTAGTATCGAGCCCTGGGGAACTCCTCTAGTCACGGGTCTCATGTCTGACGATTTTGAGATACCGTTAATACGCAATTCCACCATTTGCATCCGACCAGACAAGTAACCATCAAACCATCTGATGGCCGAAATGTCAAAGCCATAGAACGCCATCTTAGATAGAAGCAGACTAACGTTTATGGAGTCGAACGCCCTCGAAAAGTCCAACAGAGTTAATATTGTACCCTTCCCTGCATCCTGCTCTGCCAGAATATTATCCGTAACATCTAGGAGAGCGGTAGCAGTACCGCGTTTCTTACGAAATCCTGATTGAGCGTCAGGTAGGATATTATTTGCCTCTAGAAACTCCATAAGTTGTAGATAAACGATCTTTTCTACAATCTTTGAAAGGCATGGTAGAATGCTAATTGGACGCAAATCTTTAACTTCCACTGGATTAGAATTCTTTGGAATCGGGCGAACCACCGCTATCTTCCAGAGATCCGGAAATGAAGACATTGATATTGACCTGTTAACCAAAGATGTTATGGCATCCAGAGCATAGGGCAAGGTTAAAAGGATCATGTCCAAAGATATCCCGTCCATGCCCTGAGCGTTCGAACTTAGAGCATTGATCACTTTGACAATGGTTTGTTGATCAACAGTTTTCAGAGAGAATACAGCATTACTGTACCTATTAAACTCGAAGTATGTGAGATCGGACATATTTACATTGTCACTACCGGGTACATTTAGGAAATGAATGTTGATCTCGTCCGGATTACGAAAATGCGGCGGTAACTCAGACTCTTTTTTCGGAGGTAAAACTGTGGACTTTAGATTTTTCCATAAGATTTTGGGATTATTTATGTTACGGTTTATATTCTGGTCATAATAGGCAGTTTTTTCACGACAAATGGCAGTATTTACAAGTTTTTTTAGATCTTTGTAGCTTTCTTTGTGACTGTCTAGTTTACTCTTTAAAAATTTTGCATGCGCTTCATTACGAAGTTGCATCATGATTTTAATGTTATCCGTTATCCAAGGGGAAGATCGTTTCCTAATAATAACAGATCTAACTGGGGCATATGAATCAAGTAATTGAATCACATATGTGTTATAAGCATCGACCATATCGTTAACATTGTCCAATAAAATTATGCTATTCCAAGGTACACGTTCGGCATCAGTATTGAATTTCTCCAATGGGATATCCTTTAAAGGTCTATAAATTACGTTGACTGGCGGAATTTTTTGTTTTTTAAAGTTAAATTCGCAGGTCACAAAAGCGTGATTGTTAAGTTTACTTCCAATCACATTCACACTAATATTCCGAACTCGCGCATCCGTACATACGAGATCTATATATTTTATACTTGCTATATACTAATTACTGTATCCTTTTTGTGTTAAATAAATACCTTATAATAATAATACGTAATGAATGTCCAATAATTTCAGGTCTGCGATTGGCCTCATGACGCCGGTTGCATCGGTAACGGAGGCAATGGCGGAGACAACGACAACGAATGGCTAGACAACGGCTGCCCCGCTGACTTCGAAGTCCACCAACTGTTGCCTCACGCTGACTGCGATAAGTTCTATTATTGCGTGTTCGGCGAAAAAGTGGAGAGCAATTGCGGCCCTGGAACTCACTTCAACCCTGTTCTACAGGTATTTACCACTATTTCAAGTATATTTAACTTTTTTTGATGAAAGTTGTCAAAATGGCACCATCTGTCAATGCGTCAGTTGTACACAACAATAGGTTCAGATGTAGATGGCATCTCTCCCACTGACAGAAAATAAAAGGGTTATGCGTTACACCATTTTTTTGCTTCGTAATTGCAAGACGTGAGAAGGTCTGCACTGTGATGTCTTTCCACAAAGCTATGATATGAATGCGTCAAGAGAAACATAAATAGACCTCCTCAAGGTCGGTAGCGAACCAGTAACCTCTCCTGTATTGTAGGTGTAATTATTATTTAAGCGGTAATGACAGCTTATCATCATAAGGCTTGTTTGCCCCTCTTTCTCATAATAAAAATTTGCAGGTCTGTGATTGGCCACATAACGCCGGTTGCGTCGGCAATGGAGGAGATAATGGTGGAGATGATGGCGGAGACGATGGCGGAGACGATGGCGGAGACGATGGCGGAGACGATGGCGGAGACGATGGAGGCGACGATGGGGGAGACGATGGAGGCGACGATGGCGGAGACGATGGAGGCGACGATGGCGGAGACGATGGAGGCGACGATGGCGGAGACGATGGAGGCGACGATGGCGGAGACGATGGAGGTGACGATGGCGGAGACGACGGCGGAGACAACGAATGGCTAGACAACGGCTGCCCCGCTGACTTCGAAATCCACCAACTGTTGCCTCACGCTGACTGCGATAAGTTCTATTATTGCGTGTTCGGCGAGAAAGTGGAGAGCAATTGCGGCCCTGGAACTCACTTTAACCCTCTCCTGCAGGTACGCACTTACTCTTACCATAACCCATTTTTATAGGCGCCTTTCAATACACTAGTATTCTCAGTATCTTTGGAGTTACATATTAATCGATCCGGACAAAAGTCATCCGTCCAACGAGTTGTTTCCCCATGGTTCGAAAGCCCGACCCCGGCTTCAATCATTTTCATTCTCGTTTTCATTTTAACATTGCCACGTTTCGTTGTTGTATGTAAAAACTTGTAAACATATTGCAGTAATGTAATAATATAGCGTTCATGTGCCAAATTGAAAGCGATTACGAAAACGAAGAGTGTCGCGGTCGCGTCGCGGGTGTTAACAGCACTCTTCAAGGCCACCTGTCGTTAGGCATTCGGCAATGATTTACCAATCGCCACTTTAACCTTTAATGCAATGTCGATCATCGAAGTTTTTACTCGTATATTTACGTTAGGCACCTTGTATATGAATAAGAGTAGCATAGCACGCAACATCGCACGTTGTGTCACTGAGGCCCCTATTATTAGTCTGAGCTCAACCCCGAATTCAACTGATACACTCTTAATACGTGATCACCATCTCAAGTATGTCATTTATTAATAAACCAATCTTGAGGGCGTATCACCTGATGTCTTTCTCAAGTCGCGGTTCGCCTGCAATCAGCGAATACGTTCTCAAGTGTGAGTTTGACAGTTCTCTTGAGAACTGAGTTTTGTTTATTAATACGGCATTTATTGATACCCGATTCCTAAACGCGCATTTACGTTACGAGGTCGTTCTCAAGACTGACTTTTGAGCTGAGAATGGTTTATTCATACGGGCCCTAGTATAGAGTTTCCCAATAACCTGCCCTGTGAGCGTCCGAATCATAAATGCAATGGGTGAATGCAATGTTCAAACATTCGCCCTTTTAGATAGATTTATGAATGTGAAAGAAGCGACAATTGTGTGCCAGATCGCAGGAGAGGGAAATCCATCATCTAACCATGGGATAGATGATGGACTTACGGGAAATAGTCATGGGTTTATGTATCTATGAGATCTTAGTTAAAACCTTTAGACAATTTACACAATTCTGTACTACTAGCATTTTTTAAATTAAATGCAAGATGAGTATACTAAGTATCGAATAATTGCAGGTCTGTGATTGGCCTCATGACGCCGGTTGCGTCGGTAACGGAGGCAACGGCGGAGACAACGACAACGAATGGCTAGACAACGGCTGCCCCGCTGACTTCGAAGTCCACCAACTGCTGCCTCACGCTGACTGCGATAAGTTCTATTATTGCGTGTTCGGCGAGAAAGTGGAGAGCAAATGCGGCCCTGGAACTCACTTCAACCCTGTTCTACAGGTATGTAGCTACTTTCTACTGACTTTGTTAGGATAAATTGAATATAATGAATGTCTAACAATTATTAACTTATTTATTGTAATTTACATTGGAATTTCAATGAGAAAATTGTTACATTGAAATATTTGCCTGTGACATTAAGTTGCAGTGCTCTTGCAGGGTACATGTGAGAGTAAATAATAATGTAACACATGAAGCAATAAATTGATTTGATTTGAACAATTGCAGGTCTGTGATTGGCCCCATGACGCCGGTTGCATCGGTAATGGCGGGGAAGATGGCGGCGACGATGGCGGCGACGATGGCGGAGACGATGGAGGAGACGATGGAGGAGACGATGGAGGAGATGATGGAGGAGATGATGGAGGAGACGACGGCGGGGATGATGGAGGTGATGATGGAGGAGACGATGGCGGAGACGACGATGGGGATGATGGAGGAGATGATGGAGGAGACGATGGAGGTGATGATGGAGGTGATGATGGAGGAGATGATGGAGGAGATGATGGAGGAGATGATGGAGGAGATGATGGAGGAGATGATGGAGGAGATGATGGAGGAGATGATGGAGGAGATGATGGAGGAGACGATGGAGGAGACGATGGAGGAGACGATGGAGGAGACGATGGTGGAGACGATGGCGGAGACGATGGCGGAGACGATGGCGGAGACGATGGCGGAGACGATGGCGGAGACGATGGAGGAGATGATGGCGGAGATGATGGCGGAGACGATGGCGGAGACGATGGTGGAGATGATGGCGGAGATGATGGCGGAGATGATGGTGGAGACGATGGTGGAGACGACGGTGGGGATGATGGAGGAGACGATGGCGGAGACGACGGCGGAGATAACGGAGGAGAAACCGGCCCCGGAGTCCCAGACCACAAAAGATGCCTGTTCAGATGTAACTCCCGCCCCTGGGCCCACAAAACTGCATGCGACAAATACTGGCGATGCGAAGGCTTTAGAGCAGTCCTAGTTGTATGCTCCGAAGGTCTTCACTTCAACAGGAAAACGGGAACATGTGACTTCATCTGCAACGCTGGGTGTGTCAGGGAAGACGTTCAGTCCACAGCTGATGCCCAAGGGTTGAAGATCTTTGTCCCATGGTACAAGGTTGACACCTTTAAGGATACGTTGTTAGGTTTGGAAAATAATCAATAGAGTTGTAGAAGTTTTTAATTGTGATATTTTAATCATCCATTTTGATTTTATTAGGGATTTGTCGTGCATTTTCTTTCAAAAGAAACTTAAGTAGTGTATTGAAGTCTCATATTTATTTATAACAAATTATAACATATTTACATAAACAAAAAAATGTAATATAAAATATTGAAAAATAAAATTCTAAAAATGTACCTACTTGGACGCGGTATTCCAGCTGTGAGTGGCCTCTACCAGTCACAGGTAAAACACCGCGTCCAAGTCGCTCCCATGCGGCAGGGTGCCCAAGAGATAGCGTTAAATCTTTAAACTTTGTTGTCAGAAAGCAGCATTTTTAAACCTGTTAGATTTGGTTTACCAATACCAACAGCTGTCATTCATAAATGTGATTTAAAGTTACGCCACTGTTCCTGTCCTAACCTTTTTAAACTAAGTGTGACACGATTTAAGAGAAGTGTGGTTTAACTAGGTTTATGATTAACAGCAAACGTGTTTAAAACTCAGCCATTATTTAACATCATTGACCATTTGTTTCTAAGGCTTTGTAATAATGTGAGCGAAAAAAATGTATTTCGTCTCCGGGTGAAGATTTTATGTTATATTGTAATAAGTGATCCTATAACATTGATCTCCTATAAACAACTAGATACAAAAGGTCTTACTAAAACAATTTAAAAAACGTCCAAATAAGGGTCCATTGTTAACGTCCAAATAATGTCCAATAAAGCAAAAGAGGGTTCATTCATCCGTTTGGACCTACTTTGCGCTCGGACATTTTTAGAAGGCAGACTGTGTATCTAGTTGTTTATAGGAGATCAATGTCCTATAAGGAAAAGGAAACGATATTTTGTAAAATGTATTTTATTCGCAATATTAATTGCATTTTCTTACGCTAATTTATATAAAATCGAAGTTAATAAATATTTGTCACAATTTAAAAAGAATGATTTTTTTATTAAACTTAATTAAGATATTAAAGAATGGAATGTTTGTTATTAACTCACAAATTATTAATTATAATTTATATCTTAATATTTATTTGTATGTTAGATAAAAAAATATAGTCTGCTAGTTGTAGTAACTATAATCTAAGTAAATAATTAATAAATAATCCAATAAAATAAAGAGAGTATTCGATTATGCCACATAAAATAAAACCTTCTACAATTTAGTAGCTAATATTTTACCTATTGTTCTTAAAACAGTGAAGGAAAATATCGTGAAGAAACCTGGCTTCTCGACTATTCCCATTCCCAAGCGTTCGAGGTGGATGGAGAAAAAATTCCCATTATGGTGGAGGATGGGACAAATTCCCGCGTGGTGGATGATAGGAAAAAATTCTGTGTCGTGGAGGATGGGAAAATTTTGATGGAAGATGGGAAAAATTCCCACATTGTGGAGGATGGGACAAATTCCCGCGTGATGGAGGATGGGGAAAATTCCCACATTGTGGAGGATGGGACAAATTCCCGCGGGATGGAGGATGGGAAAAATTCCCGCGTGCTGGAGGATGGGAAAAAATCCCATGTAGTAGAAATACCTTTGGGAGAATGCTCGATTATTATCTGGGTTTTATAAAATTTAAATAATAACTTAATTTAATTTATGACTTCATCTTGGAAATTGCATCCATTTGTCTCATTGTTGACTATCAGCAACATTAGTCGCTTCAATAACCTGAAAATAATAAAGCTAATTATCATTGTAACATCTACATTGTTTATTTTGGTTTAATATCACGTTAAAATAATCAATAAATGTTCGCGAATGACAATACGGTGAAGTTATTGCACGATTTGTTCAAGATCTGAAGTTTCAAGCTTTTATCAAGAGTCCCGCTACAAGCTCGGGAGTGAACGTGACTGTCGAGCTGCTTCGTCCAGAGTGATGACACTACGGCGACTCCTCTGGATGAAGACATGAAGACGCGGCTGCCCAGGGTGAAGACGCTACTGCAACTCCCCTGGAGGAAGATAGAAGACAATTATATATTGAATTTTCTGTAACATGGCATTGGCTATGACGAACTGTCGAGTCCATTAATAAAATAAATAAATAAAGACTTACATGTTTAACCTTCTTCCCATACATAGACCAAAAGGTGACCTTGACTTGTGTTGGTTTTCCGGTTTGAGAGTCGAATACCCGGCAGCTGTCGAAGGGTGGACAGTACAGGTGTAAGGACACCGCCCCGTCCACGTGGGAGGGGTTCTCCATGCGGTGAAGACCTAGGGCATCTGGAAGAAAGATTTTTATTTTTTTTAAAGGTCCAAATGTGGAAAACGCTGGCAAGTCACCTCTTTGTCAGTTCTGGTAACCTGGTACTTCAAATATTATCATCAGTCCATTTGTGGGGACATACAAATGGACTGATGATAATATTTGAAGTACCAGGCTACCAGAACTGACAAAGAGGTGACTTGCCAGCGTTTGTCTCCCTCCATGTAAGGGAAGGTCTGTGCCCGAGCAGTGGGGACATATAAATAGACTGATGATAATATCCCCACTGCTCGGGCACAGACCTTCCCTTACATGGAGGGAGACAAACGCTGGCAAGTCACCTCTTTGTAAGTTCTGGTAGTCTGGTACTTCAAATATTATCATCAGTCTATTTATATGTCCCCACTGCTCGGGCACAGACCTTCCCTTACATCGAGAGAGCTCGGGCCATGATCTACCACGCGGACCCAGTGCGGATTAGCGGCTTTAACATGCCTTAGATTTTTTCTTCTTCTACGGCATGCAGGTTTCATCACGATGTTTTCCTTCACCGTTTTGAGAGCACTCGGTTAAATATACGTAAGTTTTTCCGTTTATAAAACCGAGGATAACTCATTGGTACATGGCTGCCCTGGCTGGGAACCGAACCTGGGATCTCCGTATCGCAAGTCCATTGACCCAACCACTGAGCTACCGAGCTCTGAGTGGTGGAAGTATACCGGAGCCTATAGTCTTATTTTGTAAAACTACTAATATTTAAGCTGTTCTGTGATTATTGCATAGTTATTTTCACATTATTAGTCTTAACAGCAAACGCAGATTTTCAGTTTTTCTACGTACTCTACGGCACTAACTACTAAAATTAAACGTCTGAAAAAATATATAGCAATCTTGGGGTGTCTATTTAGAGACTGATGAATACCGATACACGATTGGACAAACTTCGCAAAGAAAAAAATCGCAAACATACCCCTTCCATGTCTTTTAAAATGAAAATTATGTCTAAACTGAAATAGTTATTCATACTAAATATATAATATCAAAATGTACGGTAATAAATTAATACAAGAGCTTGTTTAAAAAAATCTGAATTTTGTTAGCGTATTTTTATTTCCCTGCCAAAATTCATAAAAATATAAATATGGAGTCACTGTGCCGTGCTCTTCACTCCGCCGCTGCGGGACATCTTCTGTCTCACGCTTTAGTTTGACAGCTGGTAACGCGTTAAGATATCAATTTTCGACTTTTGTTAAAATAACAATTCCTTTGGTGACAGCCTCCTCATGCCACAGTGACATTACAATTTAGGACATTTCGCAAAGTTTCCCATTCAAAACATTTTGACGTTGACATGACATGCATGCCTATTGAATCGGCATGTCAGATTATTATCTCGATGTTAACGTGTGGAAACGAGGGGTTTATTGTACGAGTTAAATAAGGGTATTTCAAAGGGATGCTACGCTATCTAACTCGCTATATTGTGAGATGATTAAGAGCCTTCATAGAGCCAACTAGCGCCGCCAATCTTAAAAAAATAATATCTTCCAATATAATCAAATTTATTAAAAAAGCTATTTACGAAATGTTTATTACGATAAATACTATTTTTAAATGCTTATTTATAACGTGATTCAATGTCGGTAAGTTGTAGTTCGCATAATTGCGAAAAACGGCCGTTTTTGGCACATGAGTAAACTACAACTTAGTTTGTCGCAATTATGCAATGTATTGTATATTGAATAATAGTATTTATCGTAATAAACATTATGTGAATAGCTTTTTTAATAAAATTTATTACTTATATTGGAAGATATTATTTTTTTAATACTGGCGGCGCTAGTTGGCTTTATGAAGGCTCTTAAGCCTGTAAGCTGTTATCTGTTAATTTAGAGTTGTATATTCGAAAATATGCTTGGCATTTCTCTGTTAGATAGAATAAGAAACGAGTATATCCGCCAGAAGACAAAAGTTGTTGACATTGCTCATAGAATCAGTAAACTGAAGTGGCAGTGGGCCGGTCACATCTGTCGTAGAACCGATAGCCGATGGGGTAGACGAGTTCTCGAATGGAGGCCACAAACGGGTAAACGTAGCGCCCGACCAGATGGAGGGATGACCTTCGCAATAGGAGAGACTGGATGCAGAGAGTCGTGTTGAGTGGTACGCTTTGGGAGAGGCCTGCGTGCAGCAGTGGGCTGATACGGGCTGATGATGATTCGAAAATAGAGAATCGCGTCGCAATCGGCGCCTTGAATTTTTTAAACGCTACTTATAGCTCGAAATAACTAAATACTTATTTATTTCTTTGTATATTGAATTGAATGGCGTTGTTGTTGTTTTTAAATTCTTCCCAGAGGGAAAGGCAAGGCCAACTAGGGCATACATCCTGGTCTGATGTGAATAGAATGTCTGAATTCTTGTAAATACATACATATATACGAAGATAACCTAACCCAAATCTACGCACAATCCTCCCAAACCCCTGTACGAAATAACTCAACGATCCACGCAATCATTGAATTATGCAAGGAAACTTTGCTAAGAGCACAAAACTTCACAAACACGACTTCTTTCGAGCACTCCAACTAATAGAAACGTTCGCGGACATCTACTGATTAACTTAACGTGATCATTAATCACTAAATACCACGGAAACTATTTAATTAGAATTTTCACAAAAAAGTAGTAGCTAATGGCGTTTCGCGCGCTTTTCAAGGAATCCTGAATGACATGCTTTGAGAGAGGCCTAGTGGACTGATACGGGCTGATGATGATGATTTGCATATAAAATAACATATAATTTTAAACTGTTTTAGGCAAGGTTTTTTTTCTAGGTAGTTTTAAAGTATTTTCATCATCATCATCATCAGCCCGTATCAGTCCACTGCTGGACGTAGGCCTCTCCCAAAGCGCGCCAATCAACCCTACTCTCAGTCCTCTGCATCCAGTCCCTGCCAGCCATCTTGCGAAGGTCATCCCTCCATCTGGTCGGGGGACGACACTACGTTCACCCGTTCGTGGCCTCCATTCGAGAACTCGTCTCCCCCATCGGTTATCGGTTCTACGACAGATGTGACCAGCACACTGACACTTCAGTTTACTGATTCTAAAGTATTTTAGGTAGTTTTAATTTTTTTTGTATTTTAAATATTTATACGGATGTAGTTAATTTATAAACTTTGAGCTTATTTAAAAATAACATACCATTAATGTAACATACGTCGTTAACTTCCAGCCTTGTCCTTCCAATTTCAACCATATTCTGTGCATTATATCCTTCTTCGTCGCCATTTTGTTCGCCATTTTGCAAATTACCATTTTCATGTCCGCCATTTTGTCCGCCATTTTGAAAATTACCATTTTCGTGTCCGCCATTTTGGTTATTGTCAATTCTGCCGCCGTAGTTCTGACAGCTGTCATTCTCGCAGTTCAAACGTAGATCTGTCATGCCGCTTAGGATTTTGTCTTCGCTTTCGGAACAACACCGTCTCCGGGGTTTGTTTTTTAATTTCAGCATCACTTCCGGTTGTACGTTTTCTGGCCAGTCGTATCTGAATAATAGAAATTGGGAGGTTCTGAGGATTACCCGAATTTACATAATATTGTCTGCGACATTGCACTTAATGTCGTATTAAGTATTAGTACCTATTGCGCTGGCAATACAGAGAGGGAATGCTGCCAGCCTTCTGGGCACCGTGACTGGGTTATATTTTATTTATAGTTAGTTTAAGTTTTTAGATTTTTAAAGTTAGTTTTTAGTCATTTTATTATTTTAGATTATAATTTATTGTAATTTTATAAATAGTGTAGTAGTCATTTTTTTTACTTAAATACTTTATATTTTTTAATTTTAGTTGGACTTTAATGTGTACAGTCGAAGACAGAGATAAGTATACAGTATATATACTCAATAAGGTTGAGATTTTTCCAAAAACTACTAGACCGAATTTAATAATTATTTTACAGTTACATAGTTTTAACTCTTATCTATCAAACAGTGAAAGAAATTTTGCAATAGGCCAAGTAGTTTTTGAGATATTCTCAACCTTAAAAACTCTCCTGTACATCTTTCTCTGTGTTCCATCGTACCTATGTATTTACCCGACTGCGCAAGAAGGAGGGTTATGCTTTTCGAGTGTAAGTATACGTATGTAAAAATGTATGTCTAATTCTTTGGCCTACAGCCTAAACGGCTTGATGGATTGGAAAATATGAGGTGTCGGTAGATTCGTCTGGATTGTAGAACTGACATAGGCTATAATTTAATGAATGAATTAAAAAAAAGTAATGATGCAGTATTTTTTTAATTACTTTTTTTTGGGAGTATGTCTGTGTCATCGTAGTTCAAAAACGGGTGAATGGATTTCCGAATGCGAAACGAAAATCTAAACGATAAATGGAGATAAAATTTCATCACGACCGGGATTCCAACCAGGGCCCTCGCCATTCCGTGGCACGCTCTATTCCAACAGAGCCACCGTGATATCGTACCCAGGTCGTCGAATTTTGTCTCCATATTCGTCTTAGGGAACGAGCCAGGGACCTCAAAATTCGACGACCTGGGTACGATATCACGGTGGCTCTGTTGGAACAGAGCGTGCCACGGAATGGCGAGGGTCCTGGTTCGATGGTGATGAAATTTTTTCTCCATTTAATCATTTAGTTTCATTAACCATCCTTAATTACAAAGTAAGTGAGATAATTTTATCTGTGTAATATAATGTAAATATTTATTCGTATAATCTCGAAATAATAGTTAAATAACAATATTTACACAGTAATAAGTGGTTATTAACGATAATGATAAATTACATCATTTGTTTTTAAACAGATTATTATTTTAAATAATATAAGTAGGTACTTATGTAAGTAAGTAATGACGAGAGGGTAGAATCATTAACCTAACACCTCATAAACGTGACTTAAAAGTTATTCTATAGTCTACTGTCCCTTTTTAATTTAAGGTTTAAAAACATTGATCTCCTATAAACAACTAGATACAGTCTGCCTTCTAAAAATGTCCGAGCGCAAAGAAGGTCCGAACGGATGAATGGACCCCTCATTGCTTTATTGGACATTATTTGGACGTTAACAATGGACCCTTATTTGGACGTTATTTAAATTGTTTTAGTAAGACCTTTGTGTATCTAGTTGTTTATAGGAGATCAATGTTTTTAAACCAAGTGTGAAAGTGATTCGTAGGGTCAATGGACTTGCGATACAGAGGTCCCAGGTTCGATTCCCAGTCAGGGCAGCCATGTATCAATGAGTTATCCTCGGTTTTTTCGACGGAAAAACTTACGTACAATTACTGAGTGCTCTCAAAACGGTGAAGTAAAACATCGTGATGAAACCTGCATGCCATAGAAGAAGAAAAAATCTACGGCATGTGAAATCCGCCAATCCGCACTGGGCATCGGTACTGTGCTTTGGAGTATTTTTTATACATTTTAAGCATTGATTTCCTATAAACAACTAGATACACAAAGGTCTTACTAAAACGATTTTAAAAACGTCTAAATAAGGGTCCACTGTTAACGTCCAAATAATGTCCAATAAACCAAATGAGGGTCCACTCATAAGTTTGGACCTTCTTTGCGCTCGGACATTTTTAGAAGGCAGACTGTGTATCTAGTTGTTTATAGGAGATCAATGATTTTAAGGTATTTCTAAGGTCATTGTGTGACTTTTGACAATTTTTTGGTAATTTTAATTTACTAAAAAAACTTACCAATTTAATATTTATCATGAGTATAAGGTTCAATTTGTCGAATGAATTCAAGGAGATAAGTATAATTATGATTATTTAATTTTAAACGATGGAAATCGAAGTACCAGGACAGCATAAAATAAAGGAGTTCTCACCTAATCTCCTCAAGATTCCCGCTCAACAGCTTCATGAAGCAATGGGAGTCAGCGTGGTCGTGTATAGCAGACGCGTGACCAGGTCCCCAGCAAATGATCATGATGTTGAAGGCGCCGTTGCCCGCGTCCACCAAGTTCCGCGTGTATCTGGAAATAACTTCGTTCTGTTTATGATCGCCTGGTACTTTGAGCTGTGAGTTGCCAAGTAAAGTAATGTCTAGAGCTATCGGGATGGGTGACCAAATGTTGAAAAGTTGTGTAAATGTAATTTATTCAAATGTTGACGTGAATTGATAAGGTCTAAATTATTTTACCACCTTTTATTATATTTATTTATGGAAATATAGGTAAAATTAAGGGACCCTCATTTTTTTCTTTTATTATAGTTTTCATTGAGTATTTAATAATTAAGTTAAAATCGTGGAAATTAATAAGAGCGTGACGATGACGTCACATTACTGAAATAGTGTCGTTCCAAAATCGGTGAACCCATGTTTCGGACGTTTTCGGTATTTGTAAGAGTGTGTTCATTGACATTTTTCTTGTGGACTCGCCAAATATGATTCTGACTGCCTAGCAAGCATTGAAGAAGTGTTACAAACAAAAATACAATGTTATTTTAATAAGAGAAAATAACGGGTCTCTTAATTTTACCTATATTTTCCAAAAAAAAACTTAATTAATTTTTTTTACGACAATTTCCAAAAGTTAGTCGTGTAGGTCTTGATGTAATGATGGGACAATAGATGCAGACGTCACCCACCGCATAAACACCGGATGGATGAAGTGGAGAGAGCTCTCTTGGGTGTTCTGCGATAATCGGATGCCTGTCCGCACTAAGGGCAGAGTATACAAGGCAGCAGTGCGGCCAGCCATGACATATGGTGCTGAATGCTGGCCTCTCAAAAAACAGCAGGAAAACCGACTGCACTGCGCAGAAATGAAAATGCTGAGGTGGGCAGGTGGTGTAACAAGACTGGATCACGTCAGAAATGTACACATCCGTGGCAGTTTTAGGGTGAAGCCCATCCCAGAAAAGTTGTTGGAGAGCCGACTCAGGTGGTACGGACATGTCATGCGACGACCACCTGAACACATGACGAGAAAAGTGCTTGACATAAGCACGCAGCCCAGAGGTCGTGACAGACCCCGTCTCACATGGATGTCAATGATAAGCAAAAACTTGAAGAACCACAACATCACGCCACAAATGACCCAGGACAGACCGTCCTGGAGAAAAATGACCAGAAGGGCCGACCCCAAATAAATGGGAAAAGGCGAGGCAGAAGAAGAGTCGTAGGTCTTGAAAGCAAGCTTACCTGAATCGATCGAACTTGGCATATTTCCGCCAATCCTTCCGGTCCGACTTGTATCCGGCCATCAGTTTCTGAACACACTGTACGTTGACGTGGTCGTGTGAGAACACCCTGTGGAGCTCCTCTATTAGCTTGTCGAGACCGGTGATTTCCCTGTAAAGGTACAATTAATTATTTAGGTTTATTTAGGTTCTCTTGAAAATGGCGGGAAACGACGGTTGCAAAATTATTTGATAATTTTTGTTTTATTGTCTACAGTGGTTATTTTGAGATTAATATCACGTTAAATTAATCAGAAAATGTTCGCGAGTGACAGTATGGTGAATTTGTTGGATAATTTGAGCAAGATCTGAAGTTTCAAGCTTTTATCAAGAGTTCCCGCTACAAGCTCGGGAGTGAGCGTGACTGTCGAGCTGCTTCGTCCAGAGTGATGACGCTACGGCGTCTCCTCCGGATGAAGACATGAAGACGCGGCTGCCCAGGGTGAGGACGCTACTGCGACTCCCCTGGAGGAGGATAGAAGACTATTATATGTTGAATTTTCTGTAACATGACATTGGCAAATGACGAACTGTAGAGTCCATTAATAAAATAAATAAATAAAGGTTTATTTATTAGCTCAGCAAGCGCCTGAGGTAGGCGACGGTTGACCCTCGTGCTGGCGGCTTTCTCGCGCAGAAGCTGAGCCTTTTTTTTTACTTAGGTAAAACATGCTAGATCATGTGTCACCACGCCCGGGGGAGCGTGTTGGTTATGTCGGGCTCACCGCCCTGAAGGGGCAGCATACCGACTAAACGTCCAGGGGTGTTCCACCTCGTGCCATTCTTGCCGAGCCACGGGAAACTGTGATACATCCGCGACCCGACTGGCGCCCGAGCAGTCCCCATTGTGGGCTGTACTAGCCTGGCCATCCAGCGCGGGAATGCCGCCAGTGTGATGGGCACCCTCCCAAGAAGGCAGAGTTTTTTAGAATGTTTTTAGTTAGGTAGATTTTTAGTTTAGTTTTTAATGTATTTATAAGTAGTTTAGTTTTATATATTTGTTTGTATTATTTATTTAAGTATATGAATTCGACAGTTCGTCATTTGCCAATGTCATGTTACAGAATATTCAAGATATCATTGTCTTGTCTTCATCCAGAGGAGTCGCCGTAGCGTCGTTACTCTGGACGAAGCAGCTCGACAGTCACTTCACTCCCGAGCTCGTAGTGGAACTCTTGACTATAGCACCAAACTTCAGATTCTGCATGAATCCTCCAAAAATTTCACCATACTGTATTTCGCGAACAAGCCTAAGACGGCCCTGCATAGGTCTTCAACGAGTGATGGCCAGGGGTTAGGCGTGAGGGTGACCCATAAGTTTAAAGCCGCTCAGCGAGCTATGGAAAGAGCTATGCTTGGAGTTTCTCTGGTAAATAGAATAAGAAATGAGTATATCCGCCAGAAGACAATAGTGGTTGACATTGCTCATAGAATCAGTAAACTGAAGTGTCAGTGGGCTGGTCACATCTGTCGTAGAACCGATAACCGATGGGGTAGACGAGTTCTCGAATGGAGGCCACGAACGGGTAAACTTAATATGGGACGCCCCCCGACCAGATGGAGGGATGACCTTCGCAAGATGGCTGGCAGGGACGGCCTGCGTCCAGCAGTGGACTGATACTGGCTGATGATGATGGTGAGATATTAATCTGAAAATTATCAAACAATTTACCGCCATTTTCAAAAATCCCTCATAAGGTACTTACTGATCAATTTTGATTGGCCTCTCCACAGTCAATAACTCCAAGTCAGCACACTCGGACACTTTGATCTTGCAATTTGCATTTTCTACGTCCATTTTGTGTCTGAAAATTAAGTTAATACGTTTTTAATTTAACAAAGAAACAAATCACAAACGGCGACAATCATTCGTACAATACGCGTTGGAAAAATAAACTATGTAACTGTAAAAGAATTATTAAATTCGGTCCAGTAGATTTTCAACCTTATTGAGGCCCCTGTATACTTATCTCTGTCTTCGACTAAAACTAAACTGAACTGAACCTAAACCGGAGCCCAAATCAAGTGTCTTATTTTATAAACAAAAACTACCCTACTCTACTATTTTGTGATTATTGCATAGTTATTTTCATATTATTAGATCGGATGAATTTTATTAAAAAAGCTATTAGACATATAAAACAGAAAAAACAAATATAAGTACATAATAATTATCTACCTAATTCTAGGCACGTCGTCGTCTAGGTCCATCCCGCGCAGAAGGGTGCCCAGCGCACTGGCCGCATTGCCCCGCTGTATAGCGAGGCTCAGGCGCTGGGCAAAATACTCACCAGCTCTGAAGTCCTCCGAGGCGAGGACCAGTCGAATAGATACCTCCCCAACCATTCTCTACGACGACCACGGACCCATAGTCTCCAAATCGGATTACTTTATTTTCACAATGATGAACTGGTTCGATCAATCAGTTTCTTTAGTGTAACATCACAACAGGTAATTAGACGATCATATTTGTTTACAAAATAAGACACTTGATTTGGGCTGCGGTATATGCAGTCCGTAATGGCCCCGAAATGAGTTCATTTCAACTCCTAATGGGTCCGCTCCGGTCGCTATGGAGTTTATATAGCTTTAGTATGGAGTTTGTATAACCAGCAGATTATTATTGTAAGCTAATAACATCCAGTAGGATATAACGTCATTAAAGTTGAAAGGTTAAAAAACACACGATAATATCATTACGTATGTTGGCTGCATTATCTAGAACAATGTCCTATTGCAAACATCATTAGGTACCATGCAGGCAGAGATAGTGGAACGCCACAGTATTTCTCACGGATAGGGAATAGCAAAGCCAACGGGCATACAGCCTGGTCTGATGTAAATAGAATGTCTGAATTCTTATAAATACATACATATATACGAAGATAACCTATCCTAAACCTACGCGCAATCGGCTTATTCCACTAATCCCCGTTGACAATCCCCGTCAACGGGGATTAGTGAACTTTTTGTTCATTAATCCCCGTTAACGCCAATTGGAGCTTATAATGGGGATTAATGAACTAAAAAGTTCATTAATCCCCATTACGTTAAAAATAAAATACTAATGTAAGAATCAGGTACCTTCTATTTATTATTGGATTAGAACTCACTTATTGATTATTTTTATAATCAAATTAAATTAAATTTAAGCCTGATTACAATACTTAAAAAAATTACTTAAAAAATTACAAAAAGAAAAAATCAGAGTCACAAACGTTGCTATCAACTTTTATATTACCTTTACTATTTTCGGTACCTAATTCCAATGGTTTGCTCAGTCGCCTACTCACTATAGATAATACATATCTACTCACAGCAGCATTGCAGAAAAAACAATGAAAAGCATTAATCGCGACAAATGACAATGCCAGATTCTGCCCCACCATCAACCGCAAGTTGTACAAGATAACGAATAAATGTAAAAATATATCCATTTTTTATTAAAATTATTGGTTTAAAATATAGTTTTGTACAAGTTGCGATTAGAAAAAAACAGCTTAATTAAGAATTCAGAAAATAGTAAGAAATCGAAGCGATTTATTGAATGTTTTTGTTATTCTTCTATAGGAGTTGCTAGAGTAGTAGAAAATGATACAGATTATGATTATGCAATATGAAACCTGTAATAAGTCCCCAACAAAATGATAGGTACAGCTTAAATGGTCACGTAGTTTTGTAGGTGGGGCAAAGCTCCATTGAAATGTGGCAATGTCTTTTAACTATTAAACTGTGATTTTAATACCTACTATTAAAATGTAAAATCTGTGATTACTTGAAAGTAACTATCTGTATTTTATTTTATAGTACTTATGTTTTCTTATTAATAGCTCTGTCATTTTACTGAAGAAACGTAACTAATAGTTAAAAATCTGATTTTATTATAAATGGTGATGAATCGGTTGCTCAGGCTCCGAGGAGCTCTGAATGTTTTTAAAATAGTCAAGGTAATATAAAAGTTGATAGCAACGTTTCTGACTCTGATTTCTTTTTTTTGTAATATTTTAAGTAATTTTTTTTAAGTATTGTAATTAGGCTTAAATTTAATTTAATTTGATTATAAAAATAATCAATAAGTGAGTTCTTATCCAATAATAAATAGAAGGTACCTGATTCTTACATTAGTATTTTGTTTTTAACGTAATGGGGATTAAAGAACTTTTTAGTTCATTAATCCCCATTAGAAGCTCCAATTGGCGTTAACGGGGATTAATGAACAAAAAGTTCACTAATCCCCGTTGACGGGGATTGTCAACGGGGAATAGTGGAATAAGCCGCGCAATCCTCCTAAACCCCTAAACGAAATGCTAAATGCTATTACAGAGTAGATGAATTTCTAAATGAGAAAATATAATAAACAATCGCTACCTACTACTTCTTAATAACTACAATTTACATTGTATTTGAAGAAGAAATGTCGTCTCTCTCTTGTATTGCTGTGCCTAAACAAGGTCCATAAAGAACATTGTAACATTTTAATGTTAAGTATGCGAACATCTGTATTATAACTTATGGAATGCAATAAATATATTGAGTATTAAATATTGAAATAACTCAACGATCCACGCAATCATCGAGTTCTGCAAGGAAACCTTGCTAAGAGCACAAAACTTCACAAACACGACTTCTTTCGAGCACTCCAATTAATAGAAACGTTCACGGACATCTCCTGATTAACTTAACGTGATCATTAATCACTAAATACCACGGAAACTATTTAATCAGAATTTTCACAAAAAAAGTAGCTAATGACGATTGGCGCGCTTTTCAAGGAATTGAAGCTATTCCACATTATGATTATTTAGTTAGTTTATTTAACTCGACAGTTCGTCATTTGCCAATGTCATGTTAAATATATAAATATCGCAATTATGCGAACTACAACTTACCGAAATTGAATCACGGTATAAATAAGCATTTAACACAGTACGGGACGTGATGAAAACCCCAGCGGCTGGGCACAGCATTTCAGCTGATCACAGTCCTATTACGCATATTATTTTAAGTTAGCTCTAAGTGTATAAATAAGGTCACCTTGTATGTGTAATAAATATTTTTCATTCATTCGTTCATTCATGAATGACGTTCATTCATGAATGTTTATTACGTTAAATACTATTTTTTTAAATGAATGAAGGATCATTCATTTAAAAAAATAGTATTTAACGTAATAAACATTTTGTAAATAGTTTTTTTTAATAAAATTTATTAAATTGGAAGATATTATTTTTTCAAGATTGGCGGGGCTAGTTGGCTCATGGAAGGCCCTTAAACAATTGTTTACCGGATGTTTCATATAAATAGCATCTAAGGAAAGCTACCGACCATTTTGCGAAGATCGCAATTTAGGCATAAATATTTACCAATTCTGATAAGAATTTCGACCTTGTATCAAATTGGAGACTGCAGTATATGGAGTCATGATACGCACAGTAGTGTCTGTGTGAGGATAAGATGTAACCAATGTTACATTTTTTTTTAAATCCTGGCGACGACGTAGTAGGTGTGAAGTTTGAGCTAAACGCCCAAACCGTATTTAAAAAAAAACACTGAAGCCGGGGGGAGCCGCGTCGATTTTTACTAGCCGTCAATGTCAGACTTTTGGCGAAAATTAGTACAAAAATGGTTCTCTTGAAAATGGCGTGAAACGACGGTTGCGAAATTATTTGACTTTTGATAATTTTCCTTTTCATGTCTACAGGGACTATTTTGTGTTTAATATCACGTTAAATTAATCAGAAAATGTTCGCGAATGACAGTACGGTGAAGTTATTGGATTATTTATGCAAGATCTGAAGTTTCAAGCTTTTATCAAGAGTTCCCGCTACAAGCTCGGGAGTGAACGTGACTGTCGAGCTGCTTCGTCCAGAGTGATGACGCTACGGCGTCTCCTCTGGATGAAGACATGAAGACGCGGCTACCCAGGGTGAAGACGCTACTGCGACTCCCCTGGAGGAAGATAGAAAACTATTGAATATATTGAATTTTCTGTAACATGACATTGGCAAATGACGAACTGTCGAGTCCATTAATAAAATAAATAAATAAATAAATAGTACAAAAATTGACCGATTGACAGGACAAAAAAGGCCAACCGGCTAGCCCCCCTGGCCAATTGGTTGCCATTATACATATTAAACATTAAATTAGGTAGTATGTAGGTAGGTGCCAGTAATCGAGCTTACCTCAAATGCAACTTAGAAATAGTCCCTAAGTCTGTATAGACAATTTGATTGTACGGGAGTCGGGACAATAACAATTGAGCATACTTACTTAGGTAGTTACATAATACGCACTCCGATAATACTCGGAACGACAGTAAAATTGCATTGTCTTTCAAAGAACCGTACTCATTGTATCTACCTATACTAAGTACGTATATAAACAATGCAGGAACTTCTACGAGACAACCAACTTAGTAACAGATTATAATTAGATTTAACTTACTGTTGCAGGGAGAGCCTGTCAAAACAATTGTTATCGAAAAACATGACAATATTACATCTAATTGATATTATTAGGCACCTATACAAAAACGGCCATTTTTGGCACATTTGTGAACTACAACTTAACTTGTCGCAATTATGCCATGTATTGTATATTGAAAAATACTATTCATCGTAATAAACATTTTGTAAATAGCTTTTTTAATAAAAATTGATTAAATTGTAAGATATTATTTTTTCAAGATTGGCGCTAGTTGGCTCATGGAAGTCCCTTAAATGCTACTTATTAGACCTTATCTATTAAGACACTTCTCTTCTTGTTATTATTATTTATTTTATTAATGGACTCGACAGTTCGTCATTTGCCAATGTCATGTTACAGAAAATTCAATGTATAATAGTCTTCTCTTCTATCTTCCTCCAGGGGAGTCGCCGTAGCGTCATCACCCTGGGTAGCAGCGTCTTCATGTCTTCATCCACAGGAGACGCCGTAGCGTCAATCACTGCGGACGAAGCAGCTCGACAGTCACGTTCACTCCCGAGCTCGTAGTGGGAATCTTGACCATGGCGCCAAACTTCAGATCCTGCTTGAATTCTTCAATAACTTCACCATACTGTCATTTGCGAACATTTTCTAATTAATTTAACGTGATATTAATCTTAAAATAACCACTGTAGACAATAAAACAAAAATTATCAAATAATTTTGCAACCGTTGTTTCCCGCCATTTTCAAGTGAACCCCATCCACATTGTTCCAAAATCAACCATAGGCTCTTAGCAATAAAGATTGCTAAACGGTGGCTTAATTTGACAGCTGCTAAACCACCGATTTTGTATAGCGAAAATCTGTAAATCGTTGCTTAAACCACCGCCTAACTTTAAGCCTGGTTTATTCGCGACACAGCCAGAAATATTATCCAAGTTAATTATTTAACACTTACATTTTCTCAATCTGCACTTTTCTCGAAGAAAAATCACTTTTAATCACTTAAAAATGTTTAATAAAACACTATTAAAAATCTCTTCGCACTTGGCACTCAAAGATCGACCTTTGGCGCTAAATAAACAACAAAAAAGTAAAATGTGTATTTTTTTTTAATTTAATGGCTTAACAGGTATTAAAGAAGTAATTCTGCCAAACAAAATAGATTAAATAAAGCAATAAATCAAGCCGAACGTTTAAAAAGATTAAAAAGTAATGCCAGTGTCTGCGCGCGCAGTCACACGTCAAGTGAGATTGTTTTCGCGCGTTTACTCTTATTTGACAGTAACTTGAAAGTTTTGTTAGGGTTCCGCGGGTGAAATAATTTTAAAATTATTATTTAACATCAATTATTATTTCTCTACATTTGTGTGTACATTATTTACGTGTAAGTATGTATGTTTTAATTTCATTTATTCATAAACAATTAACATTGTATTCGAATGACTTACATAATATAATAATAATAATAATTTAAATTAACTGTCGATTACTAAGTACACAAATTCAATTATTAAAAAAAAACATTTATAAAATAATAATAATTTAGTCAACTTTGATTACAATAATTTAGTCAATTCATTTAGTTAATTAGGTATATAATTAGCATTAAATAAAGGCACTTATACCTATGTAATTTATTTAAGTAAGATTCTTTTTCTCTCTATTTATTTTAACTCTTATTTAATATATTTATACATTTCAATATCAAAAACAAATAGAAAAATATATAAATATAAAAAATAGCCACCCGCCGGCAGCGGGATGCATGCGCATCCAAGCTGCCGGAGGTTAGGATCCCAGAGTGAGAAATAATTAAGTAAGTAAGATTATTATTAAATAGTTTATTAAAATATATTGTAGGTATTTAGTTTCTTTAACATTTTAAATATGATAGGTTATTATTAATGAAATCTTAACGAGGATTGACCGTGACTTTCTTAGTTTTTGATATAAGTACCTACTTACTTAAGTAATTTTCATTTTGACACATAAATGATATACATTACTGAGTTTATTGAACCGTTGAACATTGCAGTCATGTCAAAACATCACACTTTTCTCTGTACGGAACCACAGCAGTCACAAGTCATGCGTGTATGGACACGAGAGGCGCGGCAGATATGCACCAATCAGAACCAGTTGTGAGCAAACTTAGACTTAGCCAGCCAACTTAAGTAATACTTATTACGTGGAGTGAAACTGGTATACAGCTTCTTTTACCAGTAAATAAGGTGCTCGGGGTTCTCTTGAAAATGGAGGGAAACGACGATTACAAAATTATTTGATAATATTTATTTTAATGTATATACCGAACCCCAAATCAAGTGTCTTATTTTGTAACACCCTACCCTACTAACATTTTAAGCTATTCTGTGGGTTCTCTTGAAAATGGCGGGAAACGACGGTTGCAAAATTATTTGATAATTTTTGTTTTATTGTCTACAGTGGTTATTTTGAGATTAATATCACGTTAAATTAATCAGAAAATGTTCGCGAGTGACAGTATGGTGAATTTGTTGGATAATTTGAGCAAGATCTGGGGTTTCAAGCTTTTATCAAGAGTTCCCGCTACAAGCTCGGGAGTGAACGTGACTGTCGAGCTGCTTCGTCCAGAGTGATGACGCTACTGCGACTCCTCTGGATGAAGACATGAAGACGCGGCTACCTAGGGGGAAGACCCTACTGCGACTCCTCTGGAGGAAGATAAATAGATGAACGCCTGAATGATGTTAGAAATTGTCTAATAATATCTTGAATAGGGCAATTAGCTGACAAGTTCGTTACAAAATATCCTGGACATAAATGGGTAGACAACTGTATAAACACAATTGAAATCAGTTGATAAATAATAACATAGTTGCAGACATTTGAAAATCAGAATTAAAATACTAAGTCGTGACGTCGTTTTACTAATTCCATGCAAATTCCAGGCTAAGTTTGTTACGCTACGGGTCGCCGTCCAAGGAGTCATCCTCGGAAGGAAGATAGAAGACTACTATATATTGAATTTTCGGTAACATGACATTGGAAAATGACGAACTGTCGAGTCCATTAATAAAATAAATAAATAACGTTGTGTTGTGGGGTTGAAACACAGAGCACCCCTCTGTGGGTTGAAAGAAGCATGAGGGGATTTATCTAAAATATATGTAATATAAGTAGGTACTTACTCATCATCAGTTTATTTATATTGCCCCATTGCTCGAGACCTTCCCTTACATCGAGGGAGCTCGGGCCATAATCCACCACGCGGGCCCAGTGCGGGTTGGCGGATTTCACATGCTGCAGATTTTTTTTCTACGACATGCAGGTTTCATCACGATGTTTTCCTTCACCGTTTTGAGAGCACTCGGTAAATGTACGTAAGTTTTTCCGTCGAAAAAACCGAGTATAACTCATTGGTACATGGCTGCCCCAGCTGGGAATCGAAACTGGGACCTCCATATTGCAAGTCCATTGACCCAACCACTGAGCCACCGAGCTCTCGAGGTACTTACTCGTACTACTAGTAATTTATAACGATTCATTATGACATGTTGTTTTCGTATTATTAGTGTTATCGCTCCAAAAACATACGCACATTCAGTATTGTAAAAACCACGCAAATTACGAACCTTCTGTGCTTCTGTCTGCAGCAGTCACAGCCCACATATCTCCTAGACCTGTAACGGGATGCCCGTGTCATGTAGATGCACATGAGCGCAACATTGCTTCGCGACACGTGGCACCTAGAGATATTATCGACATGGACGCATCTCTTTAATACGTCACTGTCCCCAGCTTCGTCTCTATGCGCTCATCGTTGACAGAATGTTTCGCTGGCAAAAGACATTGCCACATTTCAATGGAGCTTTGCCCCACCTACAAAACTACGTGACCATTTAAGCTGTACCTATCATTTTGTTGGGGACTTATTACAGGTTTCATATATCATAATCAGCATCATTTTCTACTACTCTCGCAACTCCTATAGAAGAACAACAATAACAATGAATCATTCTCTTCGATTTCTTACTATTTTCTGAATTCTTAATTAAGCTGTTTTTTCGAATCGCAACTTGTACATAACTTTATTTTAAACTAATAATTTTAATAAAAAACGGAGATATTTTTACATTTATTCGTTATCTTGTACAACTTGCGGTTGATGGTGGGGCAGAATCTGGCATTGTCATTTGTACCGATTTCATGTCTATTGGGTACCTAAGCGGTCTGTGGTAGCAGTCCACTGCTGGACGCAGGCTTCATCCAAGACGCGACATAGGTTTTTTGAATTCAGTCTGTCACGTTTTCAGCAGGTCATCCTCCATCTGGTCCCACACTACGTTTACCCGTTCGTGGCCTCCATTCGAGAACTCGTCTCCCCCATAGGTTATCGGTTCTACGACAGATGTGACCAGCACACTGACACTTCAGTTTGCTGATCCTATGAGCAATGTCAACCATTTTTGTCTTCTGGCGGATATACTCATTTCTTATTCTATCTAACAGAGAAATGCCAAGCATAGCTCTTTCCATAGCTCTCTGAACTGCGGCTTTAAACTTATGGGTCACCCTCAGGCCTAACCCCTGGTAGGACACACTGGTTGAAGACAGGCAGGGCCGTCTTAGGCCATTCCGGGGCCCTTAGGCACACAAGAATATGGGGCCCTGTCGGAAAATAAAAAGTGGATGACAAAAAAATTAAAAATATCAATGTTCTGAATAAAAACTGAGCAGGGGCTTTACCATGAAGTCTTATTGCAGGGTTACTTCAATAATACTTTGTTATTTGGTACCATGACGACCTTGGTAAGCTTATTAAGGACGTCATGATACGAAATATTAAAGTAATATTATTGAAGTAATCCTGCTATAAGAGTTCATGTAAGGGTCCTGTGGTGTCCGATTAACATTTTGACTTAGAAATGTTGGCGGTAATTCTTAGTGCAGCTCAAATATAAATGGTTCAAAATAGAAAATAAATTGTAAAGTGTAATATCGGTCTTTCGGGGCCCCCGTGAGGACGGGGCACGGACCCCAGGCACCCAGGGATTATAGTAAATACGCTACTGGACCTATGTTTTGAATTTGAAGACGAGATAAGACGAATTTGCCAAATGAGCAGCGATAATGGTAAGTAAATAACCTTTATAAGGTTACTGATAAAGATAGGTAGCAAACACATTGATAAAGTTGTTTTATTGTTTTAGAAGAGCTATCGGGTTGTCAAGACGTGTCGTGACTGACTGATAATGATATTGATTAATAGAGGCATTGAGGGAAAATTTTTATGCCTTTGACCTAAGTCATTGACGATTCGAGTGGCTAATCTGTTGTACAAGAATTGGGCATCAAGCAGCGTCTATCCTCTGTAGTTCAGGCTCGCATTCTGACGTTCTTTGGGCACGTGTCTCGGCGTGGAGTTGAATCAATTGAGCGACTGGTTGTCCAGGGCAAGGTTGACGGTACCCGAGCGCGCGGCAGGTCGCCGACGCGATGGACGGACCAGATCAGGGCAGCTGTGGCCGATCCTTTACACGTCTGCACCAGGAGGGCAGCCGCCAGAGACGAGTGGCGACGCGTTGTGAGGCGGGTCACTGCGACTGAAATGACGACCACGACCACTCTGCCAAGAGTGTAACGACTGAGAAGAAGAATCTGTTGTACAGACATCCGTGTCTCATCATCAGCCTCTACCAGTCCACTGCTGAACGTAGGCCTCTCCCAAACCTACTCTCGGCCCTCTGCATCCAGTCCCTGCCAGCCATCTTGTGAAGGTCATCCCTCCATCAGATCCGGGGCCGTCCCATGCTACGTTTACCCGTTCGTGTCCTCCATTCGAGAACTCGTCTACACCATCGGTTCTACGACAGATGTGGCCAGCTAACTGCCACTTCAGTTTGCTGATTCTATGAGCAATGTCAACCACTTTTGTCTTCTGGCGGATATAAGGGAACTGTCCCAATAACCGTCACTTTTTGAACTTTTCACTTTTGATTTTGTAGCCACGGCCGTAGTATAAGACCCACAAGGAATGAAATGGTGCATAGATATAAACAATTTATTTAAATTTTATTTAATTAAATAATGTTTATTTAATTTTAAGATTAAATAAGTTATTTTTAGACTTATATGAAATAATACCCCTTTGCCCGGTATCCGGCATGTCCTTGTACAGATATCCGACATACCCATGTCCCAATAGCCGTCATATATATATATATAGTTTTTGTGTAGGTAATGTATGACGTATATATATGATTGATCAAAGTGCTATAGTGTAAATGGAACACCTGATTGGACAAGCTTTATGTTTTCGACATTTCGACATTTCTCAAATATATAAACCAAAATAGTCAAAATATTCATTGTTGCTGTTCCAGCCAGTATATATAATTCAGGTCATTATGCCTATAATTACTAATGCACCCAAAGATGTTTTAAAAATCCCAAAGATGTTTTTTTCTCTAACCTCAAAAAGTGAACAGTGTTAGAATTTGTGTATTGTATTAAACTAATTAAATAATTAGTTTATGTGTCTAAATTACGCCAAAAACACGTTATTTAGTGAAATTGTGCATTATAATAGTGGACAAGTGTTATCTCGCAAAAACTCCGACATTACATAGTGTAAAATCCAATTGACTTTTTTTACGAAAAATTAACGACTCTTTGTGGCAAACTTGTTTCCAAAATGAAGTGCGATAATGATCATAGCGATGAAAATTTGATACAGTGCGATGGTTGTAAACGGAACGTATGTCTTAGTTGCAGCAACCTAACAAGCAGCGAGGCTCGTGTCATGGGGTTGAAATCCAAACGCACCCTCATATTTCTATGTTCGCCTTGCCGCGAGGCCTTATTTCAAGTGCCTAAACTGATCCAAGCATATGATTGTGTACGTGAGGAATTGGACGACGGATTTCTGCACCAGTGACTCATGCAGTTTCTACTGCTACTCCGGCCACTTCCTTAGACACTAACAATATATCGGAGGAGATGGCGGAGCGTGATCGCAGAGCAAATAACGTGATCCTTGTTGGTCTCCCTGTAATGGATACGGGTGACACAGCTATTTAAGGGCCCACTGATGAGGCCACTGTCAGAAGGATCCTGGTGGAGATTACGAGTGAACAGATATCTTCTGACAAACTGGTGAAAGTGTTGCGACTTGGTAAACGAGACAACAGTAAACCGCGCCACATGAAGGTGATGCTCAAGTCACGGCATGATGCAGTGAAGGTCCTTAAAAACAAGAATAGAGCCATGGAGGTAAGAGTGTATGATGACAATACACCGATGCAGCGGGACGATCTAAAGGAGCTGATGTAACGTCTCCAGCTACGTACCGAGAGTGGTGAGTTAGATCTCACTATTAAGTATGTCAGGGGTGTGCCGAAGATAATCAAACAAAAAAACTATTTGACCCCAACAACCCCTACACTGACCTTACCTTCCTATACACTAACTTATGCTCGCTGTCATTAAAATTCGACTTATTTCTTTTATATGTAAACACCAACAAGCCATCCATTATAATTGTCACGGAGACCTGGCTGAACAGCAGGGACAGAAACAGCACATTTGCCATACCTGATTATACTATATTTAGACAAGACCGGAAACATCGACCTAAGTCGCAGGGTGGCAAAACGCGTGGTGGCGGTGTTGACATATATGTCAGAGACCGTGTCAACCCATTATTGCAAGAACTCATAAGAAGTATGACTGTATGTGATCTTACGGAAGCCTTGTTTTTGGATATTCAATATGACTCTCACCATTTCCTTGTTGTTGGGGTCTATCGACCCGATGATAGGGAACCAGATATATGGAAACGACGTGACTCTAAATTATTGGCTAAGCTGCTTCAGCGAACAATGTGATAGTTATCGCTGGTGACTTCAACTACTCCGACATCCTATGGCCATCGAACATGGACATCGAACAGGACCTCAAGGGACCCGAGGAACTGTTTAAGAACATGTTTCTCAACAGTAATCTTCATCAATTGGTCTCCCAGCCGACACGTTTCCGCACAGGCAACACTCCATCCTTGCTCGATCTGATCATGACAAACGATGAAAACTTAATCACTGGAATATATTATAAACCACCTATAGGAAAGATTGATCATTGCGTACTAGAGTTCAGCATCCAATTTCTGATACAAAGAGTCCACAGTCAGCCCAAACTTAAAAGATATTACCATTACATTGACTTTGACAACTACATGGAGGAACTGGAGAAGGATCTCGAAATCTTGGAATCTACTACTGACGTGGAGCGTTTTTGGAGACAGCTAAAAACCATAGTGGATACAAACACAGACAGAGACGCTCCGCTTAAAAAAGTGAAGAAGAAGGAAGGTAATAATAAACCCTGAATCAATGACAATATATTGAAACTTGTATCTGAGAAGGGAATACTTTGGGATGTTTATATTGGCACAAAGGATGACGAGGACTACCAGCGCTATAGAACCGCCAGCAATCATTGTGTGGCAGAAAGCAGAAGGAGCAGAAGACTGTATGAAGCAAAACTACTGGATAACGGACAAAAACCCTTCTATTCCCATCTGCGAAGGTGCATGTCATCCAAAGTGAGCATTCCACCTGCAATGAGGAACCATAATGGCGACCTAGTTACAGACCCCACCGACATAGCGGAAATCTTCGCGCAGGAGTTTCAGAAAGCCTATTGTCGTGAACCAGATGTGACCATATGCTAACAAGTGACTACATTAGCCCGTGTGGAGCACTCGATCTGTGACATAAACTTTACAGCCAAGGATGTTGAGAAAGTTTTAAAAGGACTCGACACAAGCTCTGCTCCTGGACCTCACAACATTCCCAGCATTATTCTAAAAAAACTGCAGCAAAACACTTGTTCCTGTTCTCACTGAGCTTATGAGGGTGTCTTTTGAGGTCGGACATGTCCCACTTGACAGGAAACATGCTGTAGTTACACCTGTGTACAAATCCGGTGATAAAACAGACCCTGCCAAGTTTAGGCCAATCAGCTTGACAAGTATTGTGGGTAAGGTGATGGAGAGACTAATATGCAATAAACTGAAGAAATTCCACAACAGAGAAAATGTTATATCCAGCAGAATGGCTTTGTCGAGAAGGGATCCACAATAACGAACTTACTGTCATGTGTGCACCCGTGGACTATGGACGTGGACCGTGGCAACCCGGTTGACGTTATTTACCTCGATTTTGATTTTGCTTTCGACAAAGTCCCGCATCAGCGCCTGCTTATAAAATTGGAGCATTTTGGCATTCGAGGTCGGCCTTTAGACTGGGTAAAGAGTTACCTGTTGGGAAGAACCTTCCAGGCCAGGATCGGTTACTCCTTGTCCCAGAAGCGGGACGTCCTGAGTGGAGTTCCCTAAGGATCTGTTTTAGCCCCCACACTTTTTGGAATTTTCATCACGGACCTCATTGCGCTGATAGACTCACAATCTGCATTTTTTGCTGACGATGGGAAAATCTTTGGCAACCCACTCTTAGTGTCTGGACAACTACAGAGCGATCTAAACAAGCTCCAGGAATGGACGAAGCAGTGGCTAGTCAAGCTGAACATATCGAAATGTGCTGTGTTGCATCTAGGTAGTAGAAATCCTGGCGTGGTATACACCATTGATGACACTGATATAAACACTGTGGAATCCCAAAAGGACCTTGGAGTTGTGGTTTCAAAAAATCTAAAACGGGGAGAACACATTAATGGCATTGTCAAGAAGGCTAATTCATTTATGTATGTTATAAGGAGATCCTTTCAATATATTACATCCGATGTTCTTGTCAAAATCTACAAAACATACATTAGGCCTCTTCTGGAATATGGATTTCAAATATGGAACCCATATTTTATAAAGGACATCCGATCTACCTACTACCTACTTGAGAGCGTGCAAAGAAAGGCAACAAAGATTCCATATATTAAACTGCCCAAAAAGTCCTATGAAGAAAGGCTTAAAATCCTAGGTATTCAAACCCTGGCAGAACGTCGACACAGAGGTGATCTAATTGAGACATATAAAATTCTCACGTACAAATATAACCTCCCAGATGTCCACCGTTTCTTTGAGACTAAAGACATACGTCCATTGCGAGGACACCATATGAAAATCTACCGCACTATCGCCAATACCAAAATCGCTCATCACTTCTTAAGTAACAGAGTTGTCCACGCACGGAACAAACTGTCTGATGATGTAGTATCTGCACCATCAGTGAACTCTTTTAAAAATCGCCTCGACATGTGGTTAAAATCAAACATTATATAAATAAGCAATATGTGTAGTGAATCATATGAACATTAGACAACATAGACTGAACTTACCAACACTGTGATATAGACACACCAGCATTGTGCTGCCTGTCTATCAAATGAATAATAAAATGCACAAAAACGTCCTAAACCATAAGAAAACACATCGTAATGTTTGGGACGTTTTTTGTGCATTTAGGGATGTTTTGTGTTTTGGGAAGTTAAAAAATATTATTTTACGGGTACTGGTGTGAAAAGTAAGCAATATCTATATAGTTATCTATATATCATATAGATGACGGGTACTGGTACATTTTGCTGTTTGGTTGAACCAATAGCCGTCAACGAATTTAAAATGTTATTATTTAATTAATTAAAACAAATAGGCATCAAATCAAATTACAGAATGATATTAATATTAATAAAGTTTCATTTTAAACATCAACACTTACAAATAAGTAAATACATGAGCCAGCGTTGAAAAAAAACCGTAGTCAGTAAAAACAGCAGTTTAGTAATCGAACTTCGCAACTTTTTTACAAAAACGTGAACACAAACTATAAAGTGATATTATATTATGTTATTTGATGTTTTATGGTATTTTTGCCAGTTAATTAGCAGCAAAACAGTATTTATTTTCATAATATTGCAGAGAAAACGAAATAAACTACCATTTTCGTGAGATATAGGTAATTTAAGTTGACTTGACGGGCATACGTACATTGACGGCTATATGTACACTTACCTTACTCGTTTCTTATTCTATCTGACAGAGAAATGCCAAGCATAGCTCTTTCCATAGCTCGCTGAGCGACTTTGACCTTGTGGGCCAGTCTCACCGTCAATGTCCACGTTTCGGCTCCTCCGTGTCTGGTTTATTAAAATTCTGGTGATATTTGAGTGAGAATCTGTTATTTTCGCAACATCGCTCTTCTGAGAAAATCCATGCAATGTATACAATTTGTGTATACTTAACATAAGCTCACGTACTAACATAACAAAGGTACCTACCTTATACTTATTATTGTATAACAAAAAACCACGGTAAGTAATTATTTAATTAGAATTTTCACAAAGAAGGAGCTAATGGCGTTTGGCGCGCTTTTCAAGGAATCCTATTATTTATTTATTTTATTAATGGACTCGACAGTTCGTCATTTGCCAATGTCATGTTACAGAATATTCAAAATATATCGTCTTGTCTTCCTCCAGAAGAGTCGCCGTAGCGTCGTCACTCTGGACGAAGCAGTTCGACAGTCACGTTCACTCCCGAGCTCGTAGCGGGACTCTTAACTATAGCGCCAAACTTCAGATCCTGCATGAATTCTCCAATAATTTCACCACATTGTCGATTCGCGAACATATTCTGATTAATTTAACGTGATATTAAACACAAAACAACCACTGTAGACATTAAACTGAAAATTATCAAATAATTTCGCAACCGTCATTTTCAAAAGCCCACCAAGAATCCTCTTTCATATACAATGAAATACAATGTTTTTTTCCTTATTTTAATAAGTGTACTAGAATATTTCCTGTAATTTGAATTTTAACGCAGATTAAAGTTGAGCGTCATATTATTATTTTTAATATAAGAATAATGCGTAATGGGACATCGGCAAAAACTATGACGTGGATAATATAAGCAGAAAATTGTTTTTAAGATAATCTCGACCTTAATGAGGCCTGTGTGTTATCTTATCATCTATTAGATTGTACAGTCAACGACACATCGAATATACAAATACAAATGACAATGCCAGATTCTGCCCCACCATCAACCGAGTTGTACAAGATAACGAATAAATGTAAAAATATCTCCATTTTTTATTAAAATTATTGGTTTAAAAGAAAGTTTTGTACAAGTTGCGATTCGAAAAAAACTGCTTAATTAAGAATTCAGAAAATAGTAAGAAATCGAAGCGATTTATTCATTGTTTTTGTTATTCTTCTATAGGAGTTGCGAGAGTAGTAGAAAATGATACTGATTACAATTATGCAATATGAAACCTGAATAAGTCCCCAACAAAATGATAGGTACAGCTTAAATGGTCACATAGTTTTGTATGTGGGGCAAAGCTCCATTGAAAAGTGGCAATGTCTTTTAGTACAGTGGTTTTGTATTTCATGAGTAATAATTTTAATACTACTTTTGAGGCCTGACATGAGCCAACTAGCGCCGCCAATTTAAAAAAAAAAACATTATTTTCCAATATAATCAATTTTATAACAAAAGCTACTTAGAAAATCTTTATTAGAATAAATACTATTTTTCAACATATGTACAATACATATCGACAAGCTAAGTTGTAGTTCTCAAATATGCCAAAAACGGCCGTTTTTCGCAATTATACGAACTACAACTTAGTGAACTTGAATCACGTTGATAATAAGCATTTAAAAATAGTATTTATCCTAATAAAGATTTGCTGAATACCTTTTTTTAATAAAATTGATTAAGTTTATTGGAAGATATACTTATATATTTGTTAGTTGGCTCATGACAGACCCTTAAGGTCGTCATGGTACGAAATAACAAAGTATTATTTTAATAAGTATTGAAGTGGGTTTTCTTGAAAATGGCGGGAAACGAAGGTTGCGAAATTATTTGATAATTTTCGTTTTAATGTCTACAGGGGTTATTTTGTGTTTAATATCACGTTAAATTAATTAGAAAATGTTAGCGAATGACAGTATGGTGAAGTTATTGGATTATTTATGCAAGATCTGAAGTTTCAAGCTTTTATCAAGAGTTCCCGCTACAAGCTCGGGAGTGAGCGTGACTGTCGAGCTGCTTCATCCAGAGTGATGACGCAACGGCGACTCCTCTGGATGAAGACATGAAGACGCGGCTACCCAGGGTGAAGACGCTACTGCGACTCCGCTGGAGGAAGATAGAAGACTATTATAAATTGATTTTTCTGTAACATGACATTGGCAAATGACGAACTGTCGAGTCCATTAATAAAATAAATAAATAAGATATCATGGTAAGGGGGCAGTAACAAATCTTTGGTGACCAGGATACCTGCCGGTAGCTAGGTCATAGGTCCTTCAGTGTTTACGAAAATGGTTATGATTGCAGGTCAGGCAGGTAATCCGGTTTAAATGCAATTGCAGGAAGGTCAAGGTTGTATGTAACTGCAGTAGCTCCGAGTAAAACGTCGTAAGTGCGTTTATTGCTGCTTTATATGCAACATTGTCACTGCGTCAAGCGAAGAGAATAAGTAGGTTTAACTGATTTATAGTTTCCGTCATGACATAATTAAGGTCAAAACGGTTCGGATGCAAATAATATTCTGATCGGTTCTCTTGAAAATGGAGGAAAGCGACGGTTGCAAAATTATTTGATAATTTTTGTTATTAGAACATGATGAAAAAATTCTTGCCGTGGGCAGGACTTGAACCTGCGACCTTGTCATTCCGTGACACGCTCTTACCAACTGAGCCACCACAGGCCACGCCACGCCCACCGAAAATCTTCATCGCTTTATACATAGGTACTTAAAGGGTATGTTACGCAATTCCATATATCGGACAATAGTAGTAGTATTTTGACAACCATGTCTAACATTCGGTTAGAAACATGATTTATGATGATGCGCTCCTATTTTTACTCAGAATTTGAATTACGGCAAGAATTTTTTCATCATGTTCTAATTTATTCACCGAGCATGGATAATGCGTAATTCAAATTCTTAATTTTTGTTATGTCTACAGTGGTTATTTTGTGTTTAATATCACGTTAAGTTAATCAGAAAATGTTCGCGAATGACAGTACGGTGAATTTATTGAATATTTTGAACAAGATCTGAAGTTTCAAGCTTTTATCAAGAGTTCCCGCTACAAGCTCGGGAGTGAACGTGACTGTCGAGCTGCTTCGTCCAGAGTGATGACGCTACGGCGACTCCTCTGGAGGAAGATAGAAGACTTGATATATTGAATTTTCTGTAGCATGACATTGTCAGAGGACGTATTAATGTCGAGTCCATTAATAAAATAAATAATATTCTGATGACAATTTAAGTACTAAGTGAGTAGGTGCCAGTAGTCAGTAGTCGCGCTTTTATTTAAAACTGTAAATTTACTAGGATCTATTGAATCTGATTTTCCATCCAGATTTAATTTAAGATCCAGCTACATATTCATGATGTCGTATCGAGTAATCATTAGGGACGCCTCTCCACTATAGGGGGGATCACGGGCTGGTAGCGTGGTATGGTGCCCGGACAGGCCCGGACGGGGAGGAGGAAGGTGATGGACATGGGCGTACCCAGGTAGGGGCAGGGGAGGACAGCTCCCCCCCCCCCCTCCCCCCTGGACACTGTTGACGTCCCTACTAAGTATCTTATCTAGTAATTTTATCGAAAAAAATTAAGAAAACGAATTTTTTGCAATTTGTTTGCAATACAATATTTTTACAACTAATTTTATAAGCACCATAACTTTCTATAAGCACCTAGCTTATAAAAAATCTGATCCCCCCCCCCCCCTGGCCCAGAACCTGGGTACGCCCATGGTAATGGATGATGAATTGTAGGCTATTACAGCCCACAATGGGGAGTGCTCGGGGCGCCAGTCGGGTCGCGGATGTATCGCAGTTCCCGTGGCTCGGCAACAATGGCACGAGGTGGAACACCCCAGGAAAAGACATTGCCACATTTCAATGGAGCTTTGCTCCACCTACAAAACTACGTGACCATTTAAGCTGTAGGTACCTATCATTTTATTGGGGACTTATTACAGGTTGCATAATCATAATCAGTATCATTTTCTACTACTCTCGCAACTCCTATAGAAGAATAACAAAAACAATGAATAATTCGCTTCGATTTCTTACTATTTTCTGTATTCTTAATTAATCTGTTTTTTTCGAATCGCAACTTGTAAAAAAATTATTTTAGAACAAAAATTTTAATAAAAAACGGAGATATCTTTACATTTACTCGTTATCTTATACAACTTGCGGTTGATGGTGGGGCAGAATCTGACATTGTCATTTAGGGCGGCGAGCCCGACATAATCAACACGCTCCCCCGGGTGTGTGGGACACGTAACCGTGTTTTACCTGGGACAAAAAAATTACAATGGATGTATGTAAACATTTTTTTTTATTTTTTGATAGAGTTCCTACTGCCCGATCTATGTAATTTCAAAGCACATATGTAAAGTAAAAGGAACCATGTTAAAAATTAAACTCTCGTAATCGAAAGTAATTTCATCCGTTACACTTTCGAAAACACCGACATTCCTTCAAAATTCTAGAACAAATCCCTAACCTAACATCAAAAAAGTCATATTTCGCTACATCTATATACAGTCTTAGGCTCTTTTAGAATTAACTAACAGTCAAATGTAAAAGTAGTATACCATTTTCAAACGAGATCACATCCGTAATATGTAAAAACAGCGTATCCTATCACAGAAACCCTATACACATACGCCCTTTTAAGTTAAGACGTTTTCGCCGCAAAAGTAGTATACTATTTTCTGCAAGTAAATGCAAGAAAGACGTATGTCATACGCTTTTGTGTGCATTTACGTCGTTTTACAGTTGCATGGGAAACGCAGGTAGTAATAATCAATTCAAGTTGCGTGCTTTAATATAGGTGAACGCGCGTATATTACGAGCTCGGAATTTTTTAAGTGATTTCTGCTATAACGATTTATTCTTAACATGTTCGCAATCTCTGGTAGATACTTATGTTATTTCGTATCCATGTTGTAATTTTATTTATTTATTTTATTAATGGACTCGACAGTTCGTCACTTGCCAATGTCATGTTACAGAAAATTCAATATATTCAACAGTCTTCCATCTTCCTCCAGGGGAGTCGCAGTAGCGTCTTCACCCTGGGTAGCCGCGTCTTCATGTCTTCATCCAGAGGAGACGCCGTAGCGTCATCACTCTGGACGAAGCAGCTCGACAGTCACGTTCACTCCCGAGCTTGTAGCGGGAACTCTTGATAAAAGCTTGAAACTTCAGATCTTGCATAAATAATCCAATAACTTCACCGGACTGTCATTCGCGAACATTTTCTGATTAATTTAACGTGATATTAAACACAAAATAGCCCCTGTAGATATTAAAAGGAAAATTATCAAATAATTTCGCAACCGTCGTCTCCCGCCATTTTCAAGAGAACCCCATGTTTTAATTATAAGTAGGTAAAAATATATATTTTTTTTAACTTAAAAAAAATATATATATTACAGAAACAGTAAATATACAAATTAAAACTATAAATAAAAAATTTGCCCTAAATCACCGACCGCGGGGAGTGTCCCCAGAAGGCTGGCTGCATTGCCTCGCTGGATTGCTTGATATTTGTTGCAATATGCAATAATTTGCATATAAAACAATTGTAGCCGCAATCTCAATCTATTTAATAACAAATATTTTATACCAACTTCTTATGGCACGTAATAAATTTTGAAAAATCGATAATAAGATAAATGACGCTTATTTATTTTATTTATGCTACGGAATCCTCAACTAAGAAAAGGGACACGTTTGAAATTCAATTGGTCCCGCCAAAAGTTCGTTAGTTTGGATACACTGTTTAGAAATAAAATTAGCAATGTTTATTTTGAGTAATAATTCAGTTTGGTTGGAGACTGTATCATAAATAAATAAAATTAAGTAATTCCTATAAATAAATACCGTAAAAACGTTTTCTTACACTAATATAATATCAATTTGAGACTAGAATTGAAGGATGAACAAAGTGCCTCATACGAGTGCGTGTATCCGATCAGTTCCGATTGAACTTTAAAAAGAAAAAAGTCAATAAGAAATTCACGTAAACAAATAAATATTTTTGCTTTTACTTGTTTTTATTCATTTTTTGGATAATTTTCTCGCTATTTATGATCTAAAACAGATTCTAAGAAGTAATATATTATTTACTAAGCAATATAAATAATAGACCTTGTAGAAAAGTACGAGCAACTTAGTGAAAAATGTCTGATGTGGAAGTGGATGTCCCAACATCGTTTAAAAAGCGTATTTTAAAGAAGAGAGGCGGCAGAAAGCGCAAAACGTCGAGTTCTGAAGGTATTGAAGAGTTTTTATATGTAGAAAATAACTTTTCAATGAAAACAATGCTCAAAAAGCAATGGTAAAATTTTGAGGTTATCGTGTAGTCAACTAAACATACCTACAGAAAATCATTGAAATCTAGCTTGTACGTCTACAGCAGATCAATGGTAACTTTTTACTTTTGACAGTTCTTATTATTTACGTCGTAAGACTTGAAATCGTACTACAAGCGTTACCATTGATCTGCTGTCGACTGTACCAGCATCTGCATAAAATTACTATGACCGACTAGATCGATAGATGACCTACTCAAGGTGGCTGGCAGAAACTGGATGCAAAAGGCCGAGAATTGGGTCGACTGTCGGGCCTTGGGAGACACAACAGCGTATTAGCATTAAAAGTACCAGGAGACCATGGATAGCCCGGAGTCTCAATACGTCTCACTCAACACCTGCTGTGTCCACTCGGTCAGAAGCCCCAGCTCGTTAAGTCACATTCCAAGTACCAGGACACTATGAGCCGCCTGGAGTCTCATTAGCCTGGTGTCCCGCGTGAGTCTGTGGGGCGAGTGTGGCGCGAACACCGGCGTTGGTCGCATCTTGGGACAGGCCTGCGTCTAGCAGTGGACTGATGAAATAAATAGCACTACAGCACCAAGGTCACACGTCACTTCCTTAGCCTTAGAGTTATTCAAGTCTGTAACTAACTTTGTCGTTGTATCTGCCGTCTCAGTTATTCCAAAAACAAATAGGATATTTATTTTAAATCCGTTAACTACATAATACTGATAACTTTACAAACACTGAAATGGACATATCAGCGAATGTTTAGAATTTAACAAAAATAATTTTTATTTGTATTTTATAGAAAAAAACAGCTCGGACTCCGATGAACAACGAGTAGTGTTGCCGTCAAAGCGGCCTCAAAAAGAAAACCCAAACATACAGAAGACGGCTGGTCCCAAGAAACAGAGGCCAGAGATTGATGACCAGGATAGCAGTGGAGACGAAAAGGTTATATTCTAAGTTACTTTATTTAAAAGGGACTTGAGAATATTTGGCAATGTTTTTTCTGACATTTTCAAATTTTCTAAGTATGACCGTAATATTTTGTGTTAATGTAATATTGGGGAAAAGTAGACTCCCACTGTGAAATTTTGCATGCCAAACATTTGGCGAAACATGTACGTACAATGTTCACAACTGCCATCTTTTATCCCGTGTTTCGAGCAAATAAACTCATTTCATTTCGAATTAAGTACACAGAGGGCCTCAATAATGTTGAGATTATCTCAAGAACTACTGGACCGATTATAATAATTCTTTTACTAGTAGAAAGTTCAGAGTTCACAGAGTAGAAATTGCAAACAAATGACAATGCCAGATTCTGCCCCACCATCTTGTACAACTTGTACGCAAGTTGTACAAGATAACGAATAAATGTAAAAATATCTCCGTTTTTTATTAAAATTATTGGTTTAAAATAAAGTTTTGTACAAGTTGCGATTCGAAAAAAACAGCTTAATTAAGAATTCAGAAAATAGTAAGAAATCGAAGCGATTTGTTAATTTTTTTTTGTTATTCTTCTATAGGAGTTGCGAAAGTAGTAGAAAATGATACTGAATATGATTATGCAATATGAAACCTGTAATAAGGCCCCAACAAAATGATAGGTACAGCTTAAATTGTCACGTAATTTTGTAGGTGGGGCAAAGCTCCATTGAAATGTGGCAATGTCTTTTTAAGGCTTCGTATACGAAGGCTACGGCATTAAACTACTAAAATTAAATGTCTGAAAAAAATATATAGCAATCTTGGGGTATCTATTTAGAGACTGATGAATACCGATACACGATTGGGCGAACTTCGCTCGATAGAAAAAAATCGCAAAGGGTTTCCATGTCTTTTGAAATGAAAATTATATCTAAACCGAAATAGTTATTCATACAAAATATATATCAAAATGTAGGGTACTATAAACAAGAGTGCTTGTTTAAAAAAATCAGATTTTTGTTGGCGTATTTTTATTTCCCTGCGAAAATTCATAAAAATACGAATATCGAGGCACTGCGCCGTGCTCTTCACTCCGCCGCTGCGGGGCATCTTGTGTCTCACTCTTGCTTTTGACAACCATATGGCGCCTTAAGAATCAACGAGTCGTTTTTGAGAAAATCTCAATTTAAATCTGCCATACTATATAAATAACATCATCATTTACCTTTCAGCTCACAGAAGCCCGAACAACTCTCTCAGTACAACAGCAACGAGAGAATGCGACAGCAACATATGAGCTCGACACTGAGAGAGACAGAGACGCACAAGCTATATTCGAGAAGGCACAGAAAATTAACGAAGAGTTACTCGGACAAGCTGATGATAAGGTAACTCTTTACCCGGCTGTCCCAGACGGAGGGCAATGTTTTTCGAATGAAGAGCTCTGTGGCTCAGTGGTTGGGTCAATGGATTTTAGAATTAAAACTATTACTACAAATTATTATATATAAACGGATATCACTCACTTATATTGTTGAAGTCGGCAATTAGACCGACAGTTTCGACCGATTTCGACGGTCTTTTTCAAGGTGAGCGCGTCACGCCCGCGTCGCCGGTGACGTTTCTTCGCGCACAAACTGTCGGTCTAATTGCCGACTTCAACAATATAAGTGAGTGATATCCGTTTGTAGCAAGGCGAAGCGACTTTTAAGTAATCTGTTTTTTGATGACTGATTGATTATTCTGTTATTTGTATTTTGTTAATTATGTTATTGTGTTAGCTCTTAAGACGCTGTGTTACAGTGCTCATGGTAACTTATACCAGATCTATTAGCGAGGACCTATTATTGGCTCTCCGATACTATTAAGTCTGAAGCTGTTGGTCTTCCTAAAATTGTAAAATAAATAAAAATTGTATATAATAATTCGTCTTTTATTGTTGGCATTTCCAAAAGTTGGCAAAAAAAATCTGTGACTTTGAAATAATTTAGTAAACTTTATCATTCTAGGTTTACCGAGGCATCAATAACTATGCCCAATACTACAAGAAGCGGGACACGGCTGCTGGGAATGCTAGTTCAGGGCTAGTCAGGAAAGGACCTATTAGGGCTCCGGCCAATCTGAGGGCTACAGTGCGGTACGTAGTGGCTTTGTATACTTGGTGTCCTTGAATTCATTCGACAAATTGAAATTGGGAGTTGTACTCATGATAAATAGTAAATTGGTAAGATTTTTTTGAAATGAAATATTTATTTGCTCAAATACAGTCATATTTTATTTATTTTATTTTATTTTATTCGGAAAACAAACAGCTACAATGACAAAATAAATAATTAAATAATATCTATAAGCCAATTATAAGTTTTCACATGTACATATCTACAGATGCAATAATGAAAAATAATCGAACAATGGTGAACACCATGGTATGAAATAGATACACAAAATAGATACACAAATATCACAATATAACAACAAGTAGTTATTGTGCCGGAGGTTCGAAGTAGCTGCCAGTGATAAGCCGTCTTATTGCGGCCGGACTCGACACAAACAGGTCGATCTCATATAGATATGAGGTGTTATAAATTACAGGAGTGTCACAGTATTCAGCCTGCTAGTTTTAGTAAATGGAAACTGAATTTTTTTTACTATGTACGTCACAAATCATACAATTACCTTAGAAATGATAATAATCACCATTAAGTCAAATTGCAGTGAAAGAAATCGTTGCCAAAAATTTAAACTACAAATATAAAAACTCCAAATGACATTGCCACATTTCAATGGAGCTTTGCCCCACCTTTGGTCACCTACGTGACGTTGAAGCTCATTTATCATTTTGTTGGGGGCTTATTACAGGTTTCATATTGTATAATCACAATCAGTAGGAGTTGCGAGAGTAGTAGAAAATGATAACAAAGACAATGACTAATTCGCTTCGATTTCTTACTATTTTCTGAATTCTTAATTAAACTGTTTTTTCGACTCGCATGTTGTACAAAACTTTATTTTAAACCAATAATTTTAATAAAAAACGGAGATATTTTTACATTCCGTTATTTTGTTCATCATGCGGTTGATGGTGGGGCAGAATCTGGCATTGTCATTTGTAAGTAAAGTAAGTAAGTAAGTAATCTCTTTATTTCGCAACAGAACATTTATGGCATGATACACATGTATGTAGATTATGCTAACTTGGTCTATGTTGCGAAAAGGGGCCTCAACTCAGCTTAATGCTGCCGACAGAGTGCCGACAGCGCTGATCTTCCGTTGAACCCCGGCGGACATAGCCCGCTACCGGCAGCGAACACTCAACACTATAAAAATAAAATAAAAAATACGATATAAAATATAAGGATAAATAATAATAATATACATAAAATATATGCTGTATAAATACATACATACAAATACTAAGTACATAATATAAATATAACGTACCATTTACATATACATACTTAATAGATCAGGGAGTAGTTTCACACTACGGCAACGATTGTTGTGTGGAGAGGAGATGGGAGCGCAGCTTTCGTTTGAAAGCAAACTTACTCCCACACTCTCGAATAGGCGGTGGAATATTGTTCCAACATTTCGTTGCTGCGTATTTGAAACTACCCCTGAATGACGCTGTCCTGTGTATGGGGGGAAGTAATAGTCTTCCTACAGCCGTTCTCACTCGCGACGGATCTCTGGCAAGCCAATCAGGTAGTCTACGGTGGAGGTATTCCGGATCCTGATTCTTAATAACCCCAAACATAAGACATGCTAGATGCAGTTCCCTACGTGTGGAGAGTTTCAGCATGTTTACTCTATTAATGTAGGGCGTTACGTGGGTTCTAAATGGAATGTCAAAACAAAACCGAGCGCACGCATTCTGCACTCTTTGTAACAGGCGCTGTGTTCTAACTAGGAGACAAGGCCCGTATACTATATCACAGTAATTTGTTTTCGATAACACGAGGGCCTCACATAACTTAATACGCATATCGGTGCTTAGGTGTGGTCGGATCTTGTATAGTAGACGCAGTCGATAAAAACATTTTTTTACCATATCCGAAATGTGGCTTTCAAACTTAAGACTGGAATCAAAGAGTAAACCCAGATTACGAGCCTCATCAACCCTAGAAACCGGAGCATCAAGTATGCTGACCGGGGTAGTAATACCACTGGACACGTTGTCAATTTGCCCGCGCGAGCCTGTGATCAGATACTTTGACTTAGACGGATTCAAGACTAGACAATTACGCTCAGCCCACAGGGCAATGCTCGCCAAATCTTGATTGAGATCGGATATGTTAGACTCTATATTAACTGGCGGCAGTGATATGTACAGCTGAACGTCATCCGCATATAAATGATACCGGGAATTTTTAATGTGATCCGCGATGTCAGCACTATACAGTATGAAAAGGAGCGGCCCCAGGATGGAGCCCTGAGGCACACCCCTCGTTAATTCCAACAAGGATGATGAAACGTTTATCATCCTTGTTGGAATTTTGCATATCGTATTGATATTTTTTTGGATGAATTTATCAATAGATACAAAAAACCGCAAAAAAGTTGTGTCTGTACATTGGATATTTTTGGAAAAGAATAATTGTAATGTGTTTTAGGATCGATACTGATGCCAAAACACTAATTTTTAGAATTTTTGTCTGTGACTTTGTACAAGTATCACGCCATAACTACTAAAGGGGTTTTGACGGGAGTTTCACTAGGAGATAGCTGAAATATCCGGACAGCTCATAGGCTATAAGCCATGGCGGTATGTAGTCTGAGAATAGAACTTTTTCTACGCAAACGAAGTTGCGGGGTACAGCTAGTTGTAAATATTTTTTTTTGTTTTTCTCAAATTATTTAATTTACTTAAACGCTGTGAGAATTAATATATGTCAGAAGCCTAACATCCATTTAATTTTGTCAAATGAATTCAAGGCCATACAGGTATCATCATCATCATCAGTCTATTTACATTGCCCCACTGCTCTGGCACAGACCTTCCTTTACACCGAGGGAGCTGGGGCCATGATCCACCACGCGGGCCCAGTGCGGGTTGGCGGATTTCACATGCCTTAGATTTTTCTTCTTCTTCTACAGCATGTAGGTTTCATCACGATGTTTTCCTTCACCGTTTTGAGAGCACTCGGTAAATGTACGTAAGTTTTTCCGTCGAAAAAACCGACGATCACTCATTGGTACATTGCTGCCCTGGCTGGGAATCGAACCTGGGACCTCCGTATTGCAAGTCCATTGACCTAACCACTGAGCCACCGAGCGATAAATACAGGTATAGATAATATCAAATACCATTTGTCCATAGATGGGATTATCAGCCAGATATATGCAAAGATTACAAGGAGACAGGCTTCTGTGGATTTGGTGGTAAGTCTATTGGTATTTTTATACAAAATATGCATGCATAAACCGCCTACGATATGTTGCGATCCTGGTAGCACGAGCCGCGTTACCGATCGACGCAACGCCGCGGAGCTGTCAATCTATTTTATTTATTTTATTAATGGACTCGACAGTTCGTCATTTGCCAATGTCATGTTACAGAAAATTCAATATATTCAATGGTCTTCTATCTTCCTCCAGGGGAGTCGCAGTAGCGTCTTCACCCTGGGTAGCCGCGTCTTCATGTCTTCATCCAGAGGAGACGCCGTAGCGTCATCACTCTGGACGAAGCAGCTCGACAGTCACGTTCACTCCCGAGCTTGTAGCGGGAACTCTTGATAAAAGCTTGAAACTTCAGATCTTGCATAAATAATTTAATAATTTCACCGTACTGTCACTCGCGAACGTTTTCTGATTAATTTAACGTGATATTAATTATCAAATATTTTCGCAACCGTCGTTTCCCGCCATTTTCAAGAGAACCCTCGCTGTCAATCTAATGTCAATCGCCTTGTAATAATGTCACTTTGACAGCTCCGCGGCGTTGCGTCCATCGCTAACGCTGACTCGTGCTACAAGGGCAGGTATATCTAACACAGAGAGAAGTGTACAACAAGGTTCTCTTGAAAATGGCGGGAAACGACGGTTGCAAAATCAAAAATTACTTTACAGTTTTAAATATTATCTATCGAACAATGGAAGAATTTTTGCAATAGGTCAAGTAGTTTTTGAGAAAATCTCAACCTTAAAAACTCTCCTATACACCTTTCTCTGTGTTCCACCGTACAAACTATACAATTCTAATATGTTCCAGACTCCTGCAAGTTCCTGCACGACCGTTCCGACTACAAGCACGGCTGGCAGCTGGAGCGTGAGGAGGCCGAGGCGGCCACAGGCGGCGACAGCGACTATGAGGTCCACAGCGACGACGACCTGCCGTTCCGCTGTTTCATATGCAGAAGCAGCTTCACAGACCCCGTGGTCACCAAGTAAGTGGCTTACAGTCGCTAGTTGGTAGATTTTTGGGTGCTACTTGGTGGATTTCGTAGATTTTTGGGTGCTACTTGGTAGATTTCGTGGATTTTTGGGTTCTAGTTGGTAGATTTCGTAGATTCTAGGGTTCTATTTAGTAGATTCGTAGGTTTTTGGGTGCTACTTGGTACATTACATAGTATTTGAGGAGCTAGTTGATAGATTTCGTTGTCATTCAGTACTAGATGAATGATTTCTTACGTTTTAAGTGCTAGACAGTAGGTAATAAGACGTTCTGACTACAAGCACGGCTGGCAGCTGGAGCGGTTTGTAGATTAGGTATATTTTCGGTGCTAGTTGGTAGATTTCGTAGTTTTTGATGTGGTCGTTTGTAGATTGCGTAGATTTTGTGTGCTAGTTAATATATTTTAAAAAAAATAGTGCTGTTTGGTAGATTTAGGTGATAGTAGATTTTTACTCAAGTAGGTATGAGAATTGCCAACTAATATCCAAGGAACTAAGAAATCAACCGAGTAGCACCCATGAAACTACGAAATCTACCTACTAGCATCTAAAAATTACGAAATCTACCAACTATAACCTTAAAAAATCATTTTAGTTAATTATTTTGTAGTAGTTAACTAATCAATGTTAGTGTTAAATAAATCTGTTTTTCTTTCTTTCTTTCTCATCAATAGCACTTCGCCAATAGATAACAAACCTCTGTACTTCTTATCACTTTTTAAACTTTCACGGTTTGTATACATATTAATTAGCTAAAACGGGAATTACCGTGTTAAACATTTATTATTGATGTCTCGATATTTCGCCAGCATTGCAGCCATCATGGTCACGAGTAGACTGAAGTCGGTGAGTGTGGAACGTCAGAAGGGTGACACAAAACGATCTACCCTCTTTCGTGTTCGCTGACTGCGTCGAGAGAAGTTGTTGATATTTGTACTTCTTGTTTCAGATGTAAGCACTACTTCTGCGAGAAGTGTGCCCTCGATAACTACAAGAAGTCGACCCGTTGTTTTATATGCAATGCGCAGACCGGGGGAATGTTCAACCCGGCCAAGGAGTTGGAAGCCAAACTGAAGACTCAGGCTGAACAAAGCGACGATGATGATGATGATTGAGTAATAAAGTATTTTGATGATAATTCAATTTGTTTAATGTTTGCTTTGGGCCCGTTGCAGTTCGTCTGGTTTTTTTTTTGTGTAAAATTCTACCCAGAGGGAAAGGCAAAGCCAACTACAGCCTGGTCTGATGTTAATAGAATGTCTGAATTCTTATAAATACATACATATATACGAATATAACCTAACCTAAACTACGCACAACCCTCCCAAGCCCCTAAAAGAAATAACTCAATGATCCACGCAAGCACAAGTTATGGAAAGGAAACCTTGGTAAGAGCACAAAACTTCACAAACACGACTTCTTTCGAGCACTCCAACTAATAGAAACGTTCGCGGACATCTACTGATTAACTTAACGTGATCATTAATCACTAAATACCGCAATTTAATTAGAATTTTCACAAAAAAGTAGCTGATGTCGTTTCGCGCGCTTAACAAGGAATCCTCTGGTTCCTAGTTTGTCTGTTTATTTGTTTTATTAATGGACTCGACAGTTCAGACTCGACAGAAAATAAGGAACAAATTAGTTTAATACTACTTCGTCCGTTTTATGGAAAATATAAAATAGAACATGCTGAAAAAAAATTTTTTTGTCTGGCCTGTGGTGGCTCAGTTGATAAGAGCGTGTCACGGAATGACAAGGTCGCAGGTTCAAGTCTTGCCCACGACAAGGAATTTTTCATCATGTTCTAATTTATTCACCGAGCATGGATAATGCGTAATTCAAATTCTGAGAAAATATAAAATGTTTATTAAGTAACAAATTAATAAAAAATATTTAGATAAAGCTGCTCCGAGATTTAGTTGTAGTTATCACAAATATTATATGCGCAGAAAATAAAAATTACATTTATCACATTTAATATTACAATCCACCTGTAAATACAATCTATATGGCGTTATTTCTTATATTGATAGCGATAGGGTTTTCTATGAAGGCTACGGCCATGGGCGTACCCAGGTTCTGGGAAGGGGGGGGGGGGGGGGGGGGGTCGGTCAGATTTTTAAGCTAGGTGCTAATAGAAAGAACGAACGCGCCGCGTAATTTTGTACGCCCATGGCTACGGCACTATAACTACTAAAACAATATATAGCAATCTTGAGGTGTCTATTTAGAGACTGATGAATACCGATACACGATTGGACAAACTTCGCTCAATAGAAAAAAATCGCAATCATACCCTTTCCATGTCTTTTAAAATTAAAATTATGTCTAAACCGAAATAGTTATTCAGGCCTGCAACCTAAACGGCTTGATGGATTCTAACATATGAGGTGTCGTTAGATTCGTCTGGATTGTAGAAGTGACATAGGATATAAAAAAATTATCAAAGCGACTTAAATGACATTGTCACATTTCACTGGAGCTTTGCCCCACCTTTGGTCACCTACGTGACGTTGAAGCTCATATATCATTTTGTTGGGGACTTATTACAGGTTTCATATTGCATAATCATAATCAGTAGGAGTTGCGAGAGTAGTAAAAAATTATAACAAAGACAATGAATAATTCGCTTCGATTTCTTACTATTTTCTGAATTCATAATTAAGCTGTTTTTTCTCGCATGTACAAAACTTTATTTTAAACCAATAATTTTAATAAAAAACGGAGATATTTTTACATTTATTCGTTATCTTGTTCATCATGCGGTTGATGGTGGGGCAGAATCTAGCATTGTCATTTTTGGCAGTCAATATGAAAGGGACGAAGCACTTTTATACTGTCTTAGGTGTGTTTTATAAAACGCACGATAGAATTATTATCCATGTTTTTTTAATTATTTATAGGTATCTATTCTACTGAACACGAAATGAGGTATATTAGAATACAAACATGTAATACCAAAATATGGTACGGTCGAAGACAAAGAAGGTGTACAAGAGAGTTTTTAAGGTTGAGATCTTCTGAAAAACTACTTGACCGATTTTCAAAATTCTTTCACTGTTACATAGATAAAAGTTAAAACTACGTAACTGTAAAAGAATTATTAAATTCGGTCCAGTAGTTGTTGAGGAAATCTTAACCTTATTGAGGCCCCCTGTATATCTCTGTCGTCGTGTACAATTGATAACAGAGAAAAGTATACAGGGAACCAACGTTGAGATCTTATCAAGAACTACTTGTCCGATTTTCCAGTTTGCCGGAGTTTAAAGCTAAATGACATTGCCAGATTTCAATGGAGCTTTGCCCCACCTACAAAACTACGTGACAATTTAAGCTGTAGGTACCTATCATTTTGTTGGGGACTTATTACAGGTTTCATATTGCATAATCATAATCAGTATCATTTTCTACTACTCTCGCAACTCCTATAGAAGAATAACAAAAACAATGAATAATTCGCTTCGATTTCCTACTATTTTCTGAATTCGTAATTAAGCTGTTTTTTTCGACTCGCAACTTGTACAAAACTTTATTTTAAACCAATAATTTTAATAAAAAGCGGAGATATTTTTACATTTATTCGTTATCTTGTACAACTTGCGGTTGATAGCGGGGCAGAATCTGGCATTGTCATTTCATTTCATTGTCTTTACAATGGACTGGAAAAGTACTGGACTGATTTTGATAATTCTTTACTTTTAAAGAATTTTCAAAATCAGTCCAGTACTTTATGAGAACATCTCAACATTATCAACTCTCTACTCCTTTCTCTGTTTCACTAAAACTTTTCTTATTTATTTTTGGCTTCACTGTTTTTTCTTGTGCTATTCCGTTTTCTCTCGTTCTCAAATCTTAGTAGCCATACAGCCTCGGCTCGAAATCTCTACGCATCCCTGTGAAGAAAAAAAACCGAATTAAATATCGTTAAAACAAACCCAGGCTCCAATCCGTGCCAATAATACCCTAACAAGACCATGGGTTCCATAAAATCTATAATAGAAGAACCCACAACATTGGAACCCACAACAGAGGAACCCCCAACAGAGGAACCCACAACAGAGGAACCAACAACACCGGAACCGACCGGCACAACAGAAACCGAAGCGCCTCAAGTGTGTCCCCCCGGCGTGTTCGGCAACGTGCCACACCCGGACCCGGAGCTGTGCCAGGCGTACTTCTTCTGCTCCGGGGCGATGGCCATTGAGCTCAATTGCCCGGAAGGCTTCGAGTTTGATCGGGAGGCGAGAGTAAGCATTTAAAAAAACAGTAGGCCTAATAAAAATGGACTAAAACAAGGTATTATTTAAAAGAACAGCTAAATATTTTTGCAGGGTTTTCTGCAAAAATATTTAGCTGAAATAAAAAATATTTTCATTTATTTTTTAGAGCCTAGTCACTCTTACAATTCATCAAGCCGTTTAGGCAGGGCGTGCCAAAGAATTACACATAACATACTTTTATTTATTTATTTATTTTATTAATGGGCTCGACAGTTCGTCATTTGCCAATGTCATGTTACAGAAAATTCAATATATTCATTCAATAGTCTTCTATCCTCCTCCAGGGGAGTCGCAGTAGCGTCTTCACCCTGGGTACTTAGCCGCGTCTTCATCCAGAGGAGACGCCGTAGCGTCATCACTCTGGACGAAGCAGCTCGACAGTCACGTTCACTCCCGAGCTTGTAGCGGGAACTCTTGATAAAAGCTTGAAACTTCAGATCTTGCATAAATAATCCAACAACTGCACCGTACTGTCATTCGCGAACATTTTCTGGTTAATTTAACGTGATATTAAACACAAAATAGTCCCTGTAGACATTAAAAGGAAAATTATCAAATAATTTCGCAACCGTCGTTTCCCGCCATTTTCAAGAGAACCCATAACATACTTACATACTCTCGAAAACATAACCCTCTTGCGCAGTCGAGTAAAAATAATGTGATCTTACCTCAGTCTCCCAGTCATATTCCAGTCCGGAGCCACAGTTAAATTGATACGCCGTTCCTTCAATGCAAATATAGTACGCATTACATAAATCTGGATGAGCCATTTGCAAGTCACCATCTTGACATATCACTATCGATTCTAAGTTGTCATCCCTGGATTCTAAGTTGTCATGCCTCGTTTCTAAGTTGTCATGCCCCGATTCTAAGTTGTCGTGCCTCGTTTTTAGGCTTTCTCTAATCTGTTGTGTTAGTTTCGATATTGTTGACGTAATATCAACTGTATTCATGTCTATGTTTCTCAATACACATCCTCCAGATGATATTACCACACATTGCTGAAAAAAAATTCAATTTATAGTTATAAAAAAATCTATGGCAGCTCTGTTTTTCGTTATTGCAATCATTAGTTTAAAATTGTCCCTAATGTTATTATATTAGGAGGGAGTTTAGTTTCTAATTTATGCAGAAAATGTGTTGCTTAACAAAGCACACATAGTCTAGTAATTAAAATATTTTAAGCTAGTTTATATTTAACCTTAGTCTTAATACTGATTCTAAAGTTTATTAGGCTATTAGCCTGCAAACTGTTCACTCCAGTAATGTTCATTTATCTTAGGATATAATGTACACTAAGTGTTAAAGCTATTTGATTTCTATACTAAATAAATATATTTTCAAAACAAAACAAAATCTTTCTAATTGTTTCCACTAATAAGGCAGTTATTTAAGAAATCAATAGTAATTAAGCGTCACTTCCTAAGCATCAGAGTTGTTCAAGTCAAGACATTGTCTCTGCAATCCCAGCAAACTCATTCATAAACAAATTGGACAATTATTTTAAAATCTATTATATTCTATTTTTTATTTTTTATCTTTTTCATACAAATAAATGTACTACAAAGCCCACAAATTTAATATACGTAAACTTACCATGATTACATATTAAGTAAGTGTTAAATTTAATTAAGTCAATATTAAGTTTAAAATGGCGCCACTGGCGACCTCTTCCGGCTCATATAATCTCTCACAAATGAGATTAGAGCCCGGAATGTGCTATAATTATTGTAACCTTTTTCAATGAAATAAACAGTTTAAATTTGAATTTTTTTTTTTTAAATTTGAATGGCTTATACTCTTATTTAAGAGATAATTTCGCCAATGTCAAGTTATTTAGAGTATTCATGTAAATGGAAAATTAAACGAATAAAAAATCAATCCGCCTTTGCAAACTGATGGCGGATCCTATTTTAAAATCATTAACAAGAATAATACCACTAAATGATAGACTACACAAACTCTGTGAAATGGGCATATCAGCTGCCTGTTCATATTTAAATAATATTTATTTTATTTATTTATTTTTATTTTATGAAATAGGTTACCCACAGGGTGTACACCAAAACAATTACAGTGTCACAGTCCACAAAATAATTATGCTAAGTGTCACCCCAATTATAGGCAAAAACGGCATGCTTAGAAATCCAAGGAAAATGTTACAATGTATATCGATCCTAACAATAAAAATAAAATTAATAGTAATTTGAAACTTACTCTTGCCTCTCGGTCAAACTCGAAGCCTTCCGGGCAATTGAGCTCAATGGCCATCGCCCCGGAGCAGAAGAAGTACGCCTGGCACAGCTCCGGGTCCGGGTGTGGCACGTTGCCGAACACGCCGGGGGGACACACTTGAGGCGCTTCGGTTGTGCCGGTCGGTTCCGGTGTTGTTGGTTCCTCTGTTGTGGGTTCTTCTGTTATAGATCCTAATGTGCAACCGCCAGGAGCGATTACAACGCATTGCTATAAATTAAAAGAAATACAATTCTATTTTGAAACATTTTGGTATTATCAGTATTTTAATTAGTATAAAATCAAAAATTATTCCTAAAATCGTAAATCACTTATGGGCAGTAGATAGTACGTTTTATCTTTAAGAAAAATGTAACTTATAAAATATCAAGTGCCGTGGATTTTATTACGACGAATAAAAAATACTTTTAAAAGTTATAATACTTATAAAGGAAACTTACTCTCGCCTCCCGGTCAAACTCGAATCCTTCGGGGCAATTGAGCACAATGGCCATCGCCCCGGAGCAGAAGAAGTACTTCTGGCACAGCTCCGGGTCCGTGTGTGGCACGTTGCCGAACACGCCGGGGGGACACGCTTGAGGCACAAAGGTTGTGCCGGTCGGTGCCTGTGTTGTTGGTTCCTCTGTGGTTGGTTCCTCTGTTGTGGGTTCCTCTGTTATAGAACCCATTGTGCAACCACCAGGCCCAACGACAATGCATTGCTAGAAATTAATAGTGACAGAAACATGTTGATATAACTATCTTACTAATTGAATAATTATTAAACCAAAGCAGTTGATTGTTTTCAATGCAACGTAGTTTAACGTACTATTTACTGTATTTATTTCAATACTTTTTGAGAGCTCGGTGGCTCAGTGGTTGGGTCAATGGACTTGCGATACAGAGGTCCCAGGGTCGATTCCAAGCCAAGGCAGCCATGACCAATGCGTTATCCTCGGTTTTTTCAACAGAAAAAGTTGCGTACATTTACCGAGTGCTCTCAAGACTGTGAAGGAAAACATCGTGATGAAACCTGCATGCCGTAGAAGAAGAAAAAATCTAAGGCATGTGAAATCCGCCAATCCGCAGTGAGCCTGCGTGGTGGATCATGGTCCCAACTCCCTCGATGTAAGGGAAGGTCTGTGCCCGAGCAGTGGGGCAATATAAATAGACTGATGATGAATGTTGATTTCAATACTTTTACATGACCATGTATGTTGCGCAATTTTTACAATCCCTGCACACGGTGTTATATCCTATATATTTTTTAAACTGTTAATTTGTGAGACATTCACAATTAATTATACACACTACTGTAATTTTTTAATTAAATGGTAACTTACTCTTGCCTCTCTGTCAAACTCGAATCCTTCCGGGCAATTGAGCTCAATGGCCATCGCCCCGGAGCAGAAGAAGTACGCCTGGCACAGCTCCGGGTCCGGGTGTGGCACGTTGCCGAACACGCCGGGGGGACACACTTGAGGCACTTCGGTTTCTGTTGTGCCGGTCGGTTCCTCTGTTGTTGGTTCTACTGTTGTTGTCTCCTCCGTGGTTATAGACCCATAAGTGCAACCGCCAGGAGCGATTACAACGCATTGCTAAGAATTAAAAAATAATACAATTATTGTAATTGATACATTTTGGTATCATCACATTTTAATTTAATGTACGAGCATTTAAAAAATTACTTTGGCGACGTTGACAGAGAGGTTTAAAAAAAATCATTAAAGGAACACTTATTAAGAAGGCGTATTACAGAATAGATGATAACTTGAATGATGGACATGCATGGTGTGTGTCGCCGGTTCCGCATGAAGTATAAAGTTTGGATTGTCAATAATAAGAAAAATTATGGTATTACCTAGTTAGTTACTGGTTATTTTAAAAGGTGTGCTGTTGGAACTTTTTCCACTTTTGCTCCTCAATTTTAGCACCTTTTCCTTGCATATTGGTGTAAATTAAACAAATTTTGACTTGCAAAATGTGCACAACGTGCTAACTTGCAATAAAGGATTTAATTTAGCAACTTACTCTTGCCTCTCTGTCAAACTCGAATCCTTCCGGGCAATTGAGCTCAATGGCCATCGCCCCGGAGCAGAAGAAGTACGCCTGGCACAGCTCCGGGTCCGGGTGTGGCACGTTGCCGAACACGCCGGGGGGACACACTTGAGGCGCTTCGGTTTCTGTTGTGCCCGTCGGTTCAAGTGTTGTCGGCCCCTCTGTTGTTGGCTCCTCTGTTGTGGGTTCCTCTGTTGTTGGCTCCTCTGTTGTAGGTTCCTCTGTCGTTGGCTCCTCCGTTGTTGGCTCCTCTGTTGTTGGCTCCTCTGTTGTTGGCTCCTCTGTTGTTGGCTCCTCTGTTGTTGGGTCTTCTGTTGTGGGTTCTTCTGTTATAGACCCATAAGTGCAACCTCCAGGAGCGATTACAACGCATTGCTAAGAATTTAAAGAAATACGTTAGTGCTTTGAAACATTTTAGCATCAGCAGTATTTCAATTAGTATCACTAATGTTTTTAAAATATAACTATATTGTATATACTTACTCTCGCCTCCCGGTCAAACTCGAAGCCTTCCGGGCAATTGAGCTCAATGGCCATCGCCCCGGAGCAGAAGAAGTACGCCTGGCACAGCGCCGGGTCCGGGTGTGGCACGTTGCCGAACACGCCGGGGGGACACACTTGAGGCGCTTCGGTTTCTGTTGTGCCGGTCGGTTCCGGTGTTGTAGGTTCCTCTGTTGTTGGCTCCTCTGTTGTTGGTTCCTCTGTTGTAGGTTCCTCTGTTGTCGGTTCCTCCGTTGTGGGTTCGTCTGTTGTTATAGACCCATAAGTGCAACCGCCAGGAGCGATTACGACACATTGCTAAATAATAAAAGAAGTAAATTTTTATGTCATGAAACATATCGGTATCATTCGTAATTAAAATAATGGAAACTTACTCTCGCTTCCCGGTCAAACTCGAAGCCTTCGGGGCAATTGAGCTCAATGGCCATCGCCCCGGAGCAGAAGAAGTACGCCTGGCACAGCTCCGGGTCCGGGTGTGGCACGTTGCCGAACACGCCGGGGGGACACACTTGAGGCGCTTCGGTTTCTGTTGTGCCTGTCGGTTCCAGTGTTGTGGGTTCCTCTGTTGTGGGTTTCTCTGTTGTGGGTTCCTCTGTTGTTGGCTCCTCTGTTGTGGGTTCTTCTGTTGTGGATTCCTCTGTTGTAGGTTCCTCTGTTGTTATAGACCCATAAGTGCACCCGCCAGGAGCGATTACGACACATTGCTAAATAATAAAAGAAGTAAATTTATATGTCATGAAACATTTCGGTATCATTCGTAATATGGATGTTTTAACGTAGTTACCTACGGTAAAACATTAAAATAATGGAAACTTACTCTCGCCTCTCTGTCAAACTCGAAGCCTTCGGGGCAATTGAGCTCAATGGCCATCGCCCCGGAGCAGAAGAAGTACGCCTGGCACAGCTCCGGGTCCGGGTGTGGCACGTTGCCGAACACGCCGGGGGGACACACTTGAGGCGCTTCGGTTTCTGTTGTGCCTGTCGGTTCCGGTGTTGTAGGTTCCTCTGTTGTGGGTTCCTCTGTTGTTGGCTCCTCTGTTGTTGGCTCCTCTGTTGTGGGTTCCTCTGTCGTGGGTTCTTCTGTTATAGATCCCAATGTACAACCGCCAGGAGCAATTTCCACACATCTCTAAAAGCAAGTTGTTGTAAAAATTACTTTGGTTTTGGTCCGGCTAATACAAATTTGTATACGTCACTTATTAATGAACATAATATCTAGTAATTTCATCTGGTAATTTAGCGATTGTTTGATATTAAGGGACTACAGACAGTGTAATTCGACTGTTCCATAGTCATTTTATACCCAATGTCTGTTTTTGTTAAAACTTTTATCACGGTAATTTGATGGTAATTTGTTGATATTTTGCTATTGTATGTGTGTTTCAAAATTAATAATAACACAGTTAGTATGTCTTGTGATCATGATTATTGTAACGGTGACGAAATATCTCATAATTCAGTCTAAATCGCGGTAAGAACCTGTTGCTAAAATTTGCAAATTGACTTCCAACCAGTCCGCTGAGCGTCGTTTAGCTGTAGTGTTCAAAGTTGTGTTCAACCACTCAGCTAATTGACACTTAGATGTTTGGTTGGATGTCGTCGTTCAATCAACGTGCTAGCTGTTCAATTACACGTCTATTCCAACCAGTTGACAGCGACATATCCATCAGTTCAATTTTTATAATAATTATTGTAGTCTTTATAATGAATTATTTCGTATATTGATGAGACACAGTTTTAACTCTGATCTACGTTCATTATTATTAGCTACATTATACTTACTACGTACTTTAATAAAATTAATAAAAATATATCCACACGACTGGTCCTCGCTACATGGGATCTCAGGGCTGGCGCTTACTTCGGTCAACGGCTGAGTTTAGCCGTTCAGCGAGGTAATGCCGCCAGCATCCTGGGAACCCTGCCGCATGGGGGCGACATAGGCGATATGTTTATAATGTAAATATTTTGTAAATAGGTACTTTTTTATTATTATTACTTGTATAAAACTAATAAAAATATGTAATTCAAATCTTACTCGATATTTAGGATCAAATTCTAACCCCTCTTCGCAAATGAGCTCTAATGCAATTGTCCCAGAACAATAGTAGTATGCGTTACATCTATCAGGATCTGGATGTGGAATATGGCCATACACTCCTGGGGGACAAACATCGTCCGATTCATCTGAAGATATTGGGCCTAAAGTGCAACCTCCGGGTGCTATTTCCACGCAATCCTAAAAATAAGAGCTTTCTTTTAGTTACCTGTCATTTTAAGCTTAAGGCGCTCTATGGTTGTTAAAAGCAAGAGTGAGAAGATGAAGATGCCCCGTAGCGGAGTGAAGAGCACGGCGCAGTGCCTCAATATTCGTATTTTTATGAATTTTGGCAGGGAAATAAAACTACGCTAACAAAATTCAGATTTCAAGCTCTCGTATTTATAGTACCCCATTTTGATGTATATTTTGTATGAATAACTATTTCGGTTTAGATATAATTTACATTTTAAAAGACATGGAAGGGGTATGTTTGCGATTTTTTTCTATAGAGCGAAGTTTGTCCAATCGTGTATCGGTATTCATCAGTCTCTAAATAGACACCCCAAGATTGCTATATATTTTTTTAAGACGTTTAATTTGAGTAGATAGTGCTGTAGCCTTCGTAGAAAAACTGAAAATACGCGCATACGAAGCCTTAACAGAATATTTTTATGTCCACACCAGTGCCATAACTTGTAAACTACCGTTCCAGCATCAGCGGTACATCCTTCCAGGTAGGCCTCGCGGGCCTGGGAGCTCAGCCGCGCAGTTTTGACCCTAATCCGTATTTACATATGGATAAATGGTAACTAAATTATAGAAACACTTACCGTCAGCTCAGGATCAAATTCCAATCCATCTGGGCAAGTGCGGTTAAGAACTAACGATCCCAAACATATAAAGAATCCGTCACAGCGATCGGGATCAGGTACACGTCCATTGAAACCTGGAGGGCATAGCAATGGAACTTCTGGTGTAGGACTAACTGTTGTTGGAACCGTTGTTATATCATCCTCTGTTGTTGGTTCATCGGTTACTGTTGTTGGTTCATCAGTTACAGTTGTTGGTTCATCAGTTTCTGTTGAGGGTTCGTCAGTTACAGTTGTTGGTTCATCGGTTACTGTTGTTGGTTCATCAGTTACTGTTGTTGGTTCGTCAGTTTCTGTTGAGGGTTCATCGGTTACAGTTGTTGGTTCATCGGTTACTGTTGTTGGTTCATCAGTTACTGTTGTTGGTTCGTCAGTTTCTGTTGAGGGTTCATCGGTTACAGTTGTTGGTTCATCGGTTACTGTTGTTGGTTCATCAGTTACTGTTGTTGGTTCGTCAGTTTCTGTTGAGGGTTCATCGGTTACAGTTGTTGGTTCATCGGTTACTGTTGTTGGTTCATCAGTTACAGTTGTTGGTTCATCGGTTACTGTTGGAGGTTCGTCGGTTTCTGTTGATGGTTCATCAGTTTCTGTTGATGGTTCATCAGTTTCTGTTGAGGGTTCGTCAGTTACAGTTGTTGGCTCATCGGTTACTGTTGTTGGTTCGTCGGTTACAGTTGTTGGTTCATATGTAGTGGTGGACCCTCCAAGAGTGCAACCTCCAGGTGATATTGGCATGCAAACCTACAACGATAAATGTTATTTAAGCACTGGTAGCGATTCTGTAGTGCGTTTTCTAGTTTTAGGTCAACAGCTTTGGGAGAGGCATATGTCCAGCAGTGGACTGATACAGGCTGATGATTATATGACTTTTACATTGCTAACAAGGCTCTTAAGACATTAAAGACTTACGCGAAACTCTCGGTCAAACTCGAAACCTGCGGGGCAATGCATTAAGATAGCGTTTGCCCCAGAACAGAAAAAGAACGACTGGCATTGCCCCGGGTCCGGGTGTGGCACGTTGCCAGCCATCCCTGGCGGACACACTTGAGGCGCATCTGTTTCTGTTGGTCCCGTCGTCGTATCTGTTGTTTCCTCTTCGGTCGGGTAATCTGTGGTTGGTTCTTCAGTTGTGGGCAGATCTGTCGAGGTATGTTCTTCAATTGTCGTTGGCTCTTCAGTTGTAGTCAGGTCCTCCGTAGGTTCGTCAGTTTCTGTTGATGGTTCATCCGTTTCTGTTGATGGTTCGTCAGTTTCTGTTGATGGTTCGTCAGTTTCTGTTGAGGGTTCATCGGTTACTGTTGTTGGTTCGTCGGTTACAGTTGTTGGTTCATATGTAGTGGTGGACCCTCCAAGAGTGCAACCTCCAGGTGATATTGGCATGCAAACCTACAACGATAAATGTTATTTAATTACTGGTAGCGATTCTGAAGTGAGTTTTCTAATTTTAGGCCAACTTTGACAGTACCACGGCATGACTTTTTGCGCAAGACAGAGACTGGATGTAAAAGGCTGATGGAGTAGGGTTGAGTAGCGTGCTTGGGCAGGGGGCTACGTCCAGCGGTGGACTGATCTGGGCTGACGATGATGATGAAGTTGCATTACAAGTACCAGGAGCCATGGCTAACCCGGAGCCTAAATATGTCTCACTCAACACATGCTGTGCCCACTCGGTCAGAAGCCCCAGCTCTTTATGTCACATTACAAGTACCAGGGCACTATGAGCCGCCTGGAGTCTCATCAGCCTGGTGTCCCGCGTGTGTCTGTGGGGCGAGTGCGGCGCGTACACCAGCGTCGAGTGGCGTTCTTTGGGAGAGGCATATGTCCAGCAGTGGACTGATACAGGCTGATGATGATATGACTTTTTAAAGATGTGTGGCGGTACATTGCTAACAAGGCTCTTAAGACATTAAAGACTTACGCGAAACTCTCGGTCAAACTCGAAACCTGCGGGGCAATGCATTAGGATAGCGTTTGCCCCAGAACAGAAAAAGAACGACTGGCATTGCCCCGGGTCCGGGTGTGGCACGTTGCCAGCCATCCCTGGCGGACACACTTGAGGCGCATCTGTTTCTGTTGGTCCCGACGTGGTATCTGTGTTTGGTTCTTCAGTTGTAGGCAGATCTGTCGAGGTATGTTCTTCAATTGTCGTCGGTTCTTCCGTTATTATAGACTCTGTTGTAGGTTGAGCTGTTGTTGTGGATACTGTTATTGTTGTCGGTTCTTCCGTTGTAGTCGGTTCTTCCGTTATTATAGACTCTGTTGTAGGTTGAGCTGTTGTTGTGGATACTGTTATTGTTGTCGGTTCTTCCGTTGTAGTCGGTTCTTCCGTTATTATAGACTCTGTTGTAGGTTGAGCTGTTGTTGTGGATACTGTTATTGTTGTCGGTTCTTCCGTTGTAGTCGGTTCTTCTGTTGTAGTCGGTTCATCTGTTGTAGTCGGTTCTTCTGTTGTAGTCGGTTCTTCAGTTGTAGTCGGTTCATCTGTTGTAGTCGGTTCTTCTGTTGTAGTCGGTTCTTCTGTTGTAGTCGGTTCTTCTGTTGTAGTCGGTTCTTCTGTTGTAGTCGGTTCTTCTGTTGTAGTCGGTTCTTCTGTTGTAGTCGGTTCTTCTGTTGTCGTCGGTTCTTCCGTTGTAGTCGGTTCTTCTGTTGTAGTCGGTTCTTCTGTTGTAGTCGGTTCTTCTGTTGTAGTCGGTTCTTCTGTTGTAGTCGGTTCTTCAGTTGTAGTCGGTTCTTCTGTTGTAGTCGGTTCTTCTGTTGTAGTCGGTTCTTCTGTTGTAGTCGGTTCTTCTGTTGTAGTCGGTTCTTCAGTTGTAGTCGGTTCTTCTGTTGTAGTCGGTTCTTCTGTAGTAGTCGGTTCTTCTGTTGTAGTCGGTTCTTCTGTAGTAGTCGGTTCTTCTGTTGTAGTCGGTTCTTCAGTTGTCGTCGGTTCTTCCGTTGTAGTCGGTTCTTCTGTTGTAGTCGGTTCTTCAGTTGTCGTCGGTTCTTCCGTTATTATAGACTCTGTTGTAAGTTCTGTTTCTTCGGTTGTGGTTGATTCAGTTACTGTTGTAGGTTCCTCTGTTGTAGTCGGTTCATCTGTTGTCGTAGGTTCTTCTGGTGTGGTTGTTGGAGCACAAACAACGTTGTGGGCCCAGTTGCAGGTCTGAAAATAAATTATTATTACCATAAATATTTCGGTTTTGTCAATACTTGAATGTAATAAACTAAATTGAAATACTTACAAGCTGTTCTCGTAACGCGTTGAAATTATCATGAGATGCCAACGTAAGTAAGCTCGCTAGCAACTCCGTAAATACCTTCGCTGAGCCGCACGGGATTGGTGGGACTGTAGTTCCGGTACCGGCCGCTAGAGGGCCAACACACCTACCAACCCTGTACGTCGCAGCTGTGTTTTACGCAGTAGCGAGCGAGTTTACGTTGACAACTCGTGGTAAGGTTACCATTAAGTTACTAAAACTAGGAATTAGAATGAAATGCTTTTGAAAATGGCGGAAAACGACAGTTGCGTAATTATTTGATCATTTTAATGTCTACAGTGGTTATTTTGTGTTTAATATCACGTTAAGTTAATCAGAAAATGTTCGCGAATGACAGTATGGTGACTTTATTGGATTATTTGTGCAAGATTTGTAATTTCGAGTTGAATAGTCCCGCTACAAGCTCGGGAGTGAACGTGACTGTCGAGCTGCTTCGTCCAGAGTGATGACGCTACGGCGTCTCCTCTGGAGGAAGAGAAGACTATGATATCATTAATATTCTGTAACATGACATTGGCAAATTACGAACTGTCGAGTCCATTAATAAAATAAATAAATAAGGAATTAGAATCCTACTATGTGTTACTATAGTATAGTCGATCGCTAGAGTGTCCGTAATAACGTAGCCCTAATGTTAGTGGCTGATGGGATTTAGCCTAGCGATATATAAAAAAAATCATTTTCAATATCCTAACTATACCGAAGCCAAAATCAAGTGTCTTATTTTGTAAACAAATATGATCGTCTAATTAGGGTAATCCTAGGATAGATGGCCATAGAGGATAGATGGCCCATCGAAATATTTCCAACATTCACCACGAGAGGGTGTACGTCGTCATGTCAGTGTGAACGCAGCCATTGTACCGGTGTTTCTGTGTCGAATTTCAAAAGAAAAATCCATGAAAAAGTGAGTAATTTGCGATTTATCTTTACAGCAAGTTCGATTTTTTTTGCACGTAGTTAGTCATTAAACGGTTGTCATATGTAGACATGTATATTCAACCGTATTTAAAGTTGTATCACTAAAAACATATAGTAGCCTATAACATAACCTCAAAATAAATTGCTGTTGTTGATTTATTTGGAATATAAACAGGTGGGCCATCTCTCCTATAGGTTTTAGGAGTGATGACCATAATTTTTCTAGGAGAGATGACCATGTTTTTAAGCAAGTTTCTTGTCATTTCAGATGCCAAACCGCTACGTTCGTACATGTGATGAACGTGGTAAATGAGTGACTCAATCACTGAGAAGAAAAAATAAAGCGAGAGAAATCTACTGGCAAATAATGTGACAAAAAGAAAAAGAAAATTACACTACAAAGGGAAAAGGTCCATAAGAGACAGGAATCTACTGATATGGAAGATGACGATGAACCGATATCTGAGAAGAAAAAAATAAAGCGCGAGAAATCTACTGGTAAATAACGCAACAAAAAGAAAAACAAAAGTACACTACAACGGAAAAAGACCCAGAAAGGATAGGAATTTAGTGACACGGAAGAAGAAGATAAACTGATACTCCTGGAGAGTGGTGACTCTTCCCTCGTGGAAACTAATATTAATGACTGTGTTGCATGCGGAGAAAATTACTTCGAAACACAATTAACAGAAGATTGGATTGAGTGCATTGTATGTAAAGGCTGGGTACATGAAAACTGTACTGAGATTTTACGATAAATGTCACCCATGTGGGAGGAAAGCAAAGAACCTGAAAGAAAACATAAATGTGGTTAATATACAGAAAGCAAAAGGAAAGGGAAAAGGGGAAAAAAGTAAATAGTGTGTCCTAAATTGTATGGCCATCTTACCTTCACCACTATGGCCATCTCATATTGATTGGTATAGGAGAGATGGCCACCCAAGTGTTCATAAAAAAATTATTTTAATTGTGTTTAGCATAAGACATTTCAGTTTATTTTGTGTTCAATTTCATTACTAATAAATAAGCGTTCCAAAGATATTTGCAAAGTTGTTTTATTTGATGAAGAGGTGGAGTAAATGACTTTCTAATAAAACTATGGCCATCTATCCTAGAATTACCCTACCTGTTGTGATGTAACACTGATTGATTGAACCTGTTCATCATTGTGAAAATAAAGTGATCCGATCTAATAATGTGAAAGTAACTATGCAATAATCACAGAACAGCTTAAAATGTTAGTAGGGTAGGGTAGTTTTTGTTTACAAAATAAGACACTTGATTTGGGCTTCGGTATGCAGTTTTAATGTAAAAAGACTAAATTATTTTTTGAAATAAATAAACTATGGAACAATCAAATGAAACAACAAAATGATTTTACTGAATTTATTGAAAGAAGAATATTTATAACAATTTCAAAAGTTTAAAAAATAATATAACTATTGTTATTGTTAATAGATGTGATTTTAATCAAACTCATAATTGCAATATAATACTTAAGTAGGTACAGTCCAAAACAGAGATAAGTATACAGGGGGCCTCAATAAGGTTGAGATTTTCTCAAAAACTACTGGACCGAATTTAATAATTATTTTACAGTTACGTAGTTTTAACTTTTATCTATGAAACAGTGAAATAATTTTTGAAATAGGTCAAGTAGTTTTTGAGAAAATCTCAACCTTAAAAACTCTCCTGTACACCTTTCTCTGTGTTCCACCGTACAGTCCAAAACAGAGAAACGTATACAGGGTCTTAAATAATTACCCGACTGCGCAAGAAGGAGGGTTGTGTTTTTTGAGTGTATGTATGTCTAATTTTTTTGTCCCGCCCTCCAGCCTAAACGGCTTGATGGATTGTAACATATGAGGTGTCGTTAGATTCGTCTGGATTGTAGGAGTGACTTAGGAGCTGATATGAGCCAACTAGCGCCGCCAATCTTAGAAAAATCATATCTTCCAATTTAATCAATTTTATTAAAAAAAGCTATGTACGGTGGAACACAGAGAAAGGTGTACATGAGAGTTTTTAAGGTTAAGATTTTCTCAAAAACTGCTTGACTATTGCAAAAATTCTTTCACTGTTTGATAGATAAAAGTTAAAACTATGTAACTGTAAAAGAATTATTAAATTATGTCCAGTAGTGTTTGAGACAATCTCAACCTTATTGAGGCCCCCTGTATACTTATCTCTGTCTTCGACTGTACATAATATTTATTACGATAAATACTATTTTTTAAATGCTTATTTATAACGTGATTCAATGTCGCTAAGTTGTAGTTCGAATAATTGCGAAAAACGGCCGTTTTTGGCATATTTGTGAACTACAACTTAGCTTCTCGCAATTATGATAATATATTGTATATTAAGGTGCTCCCTCACCGGGAGCATTCGCGTGTAATGTAACGTTACAGATTCGAGCATTACATCAGTGAGGGAGAAACACAGCGTCAGTCAGGGAGGTAGTATTGTAATGTAATGCTCAAAGTCGAATCTGCAACGTTACATTACACGCGAATGCTCCCGGTGAGGGAGCACCTTTAAAAAAATAGTATTTATCTTAATAAAGATTTCAAGTACCTTTTTTAATAAAATTGATTATATTGGAAGATAAAAAAAATTAAGATTGGCGGCGCTAGTTAGCTTATGTCAGCTCTTTAAAAAAAGAAGCTAAAGTTTTTTTTTTGAAAGTAACAGGACGGTATTTCTTTTGCAGTCGTTTGTTTTTTAATAATTTTTATTTCTTGGTATAAAATATCATCATTCAGGTCCCTGTGTAGCTCTGTTATCGACTGTACAATTGAACAAAGAGCTGTTACCATGGCAACTAGCAGTGAATGTTTAAACGGAATACGAGCTTCCTAAATCCGGTCCGACCGCTTCTGCTGGCAACTTCATCGAGCGAAGTACACTCCGTATCCTGCCGAAACCCAAACCCTTCAGATAACCGTTGAGGTCAATGGCCCCAAGACCCAGTTCTTTGAAACATATTTACAGAGTTGGTGCCCAGCAGTGGCACCGCAAGCTGATGAATAATATTCACACAGCATTACAGTTTAATAGTACGATGGAATACAGAGAAAGGTGTACAGGAGAGTTTTTAAGGTTGAGATTTTATCAAAAACTACTTGACCTATTGCAAGAATTCTTTCACTGTTTGATAGATAAAAGTGAAAACTATGTAACTGTAAAATAGTTATAAAATTCGGTCCAGTAGATTTTGAGAAAATCTCAACCTTATTGAGGCCCCCTGTATACTTATCTCTGTCTTCGACTGTAGGTACGTAGTTTTGTTTTGTTGTTATTTAGCAACAAAATAAAAAACTATGAATTAAGCATTAATAATTAAAAAAATATATTAGGCTTCCCTATCATCCCTTACCTCGCAGAGTTGTAAAAATTCAATAGGTACTGTTACCATGAATAATATACTTACATATGTATAATTTTACAGTTTCATTAGTTACTTAGATGTTAAGAGTTTCCGAATAATGAATTATACAGGTCAAAAGGGTTAATACGGTTGACCATGAAACTTCATTCAGTATCATAAATGATATCTAAAACCGATCTAAACTAATTTCATTTAAAAATAATAATAAATCTGTAGAATAAAAAAATATGAGTCACCCCTCATTTGCTCGTGACGCGTGACCTGCGGTCATTGACCTGTGGCGCGTACGAATCGCGAGCGGTCGCAGGTATAGCAGTGGCTTCCGCGTAAACAAAAGAGTAGGTGTTTCATGGACTCTACGATAGACAAGGGCGTCGCTAGCCGATGGTCGGGGGGGGGGGGGGGGGGGGGGGGGGGGGGGGCAAGCTGATATAAATTACAGATGTGTGTGAGAACAGGCGACGTGGACGGAATAGCAGAGACAGTATTACTCTCCTCTCCCCGCTCGCTTTCGCCTCATCGCCTTTCCAGTACCTGACTAAGGACTTTGCATTTGGCTGGATACTTTTTTCCAATCTCGGGGGGGGGCAGCTGTCCCTTCCCCCCCCCCCCCCCCCCCCCCCCCGGCGACGCCCTTGACGATAGACTATTATTACCTACTCTATAACTTGGGCAAATGAAAAAAACTGTCCTACCTGTAGTCCGTAATCAAACATAGTCCCAGGACCGCACGATTGCAAAACTTTCTCTCCATTGCTGCATGAGTAGAACTTCGCGCAATCACTCTCGTGAGGCAGAAGGAGATGTATGTCGTCTTCCGTCGGACAGCCATTCGGGAGGTAGTCGGTTTCAATCGGCTCTGGAGTCGTTGGTTCAGGGTCGGTGGTACAGTCTACTAGATGAGGCCAGTTGCAACCCTGGAAAATGAATGGACTGTATTGCTTGCCATTATTTCTATTAAATAGAGACACTGCCATAGGTTCCACCTGAAAAAACCAAAACCTGCCCCAGGCCCCCACTATAGGCAGCGTGCCCAAAAGCCTGGCAGCGTTGCCCCGCTGTATCGCGAGGCTAATACGTTGTGCGAAGTAGCTGCCAGCCTTTTGGTCACGTGACGCCTCGACCAGGCGCCGCGATATTTCTTTGGCGATGCGGTGCGCTCCCGGTCCCCATGGTCCCAGCATCTCCACCCCAAACGGCTCAAACCTGTAGCTATCGCCGATGGGTTCCATATATTGTATGGAACTTGACGTCATCAGACAAAATGCCAACTTTTTGTGTTCAACATTCGTGTCACCAATTCAGAAAGTTGTCAAATTAAAAGGAGATAGACCATCTAAACCCTTGATAGAGCTGCCCTGTTTTTGAGACAATATTCAATATTCATTCCATATTTTAGTATAGGTAAACCGAATCTCAAAATAATCAAGTTTATTATTTTGCAAACAAAAACTACCCTACCCTAGAATTTGTACGCATTATCCATGCTCGGTGAACAAATTAGAACATGATGAAAAAATTCTTGCCGTGGACAGAGCTTGAGTCTGCGACCTTGTCATTCCGTGACACGCTCTTATTAACTGAGCCACCACAGACCACGCCACGCCCACCGAAAATCTTCATCGGTTTATTCATACTTAAAGGGTATGTTACGCAATTCCATCTATCGGACACTAGTAGTATCTAGTATTCCGACAACCATGTCTAACATTCGGTTAGAAACATGATTTACGATGATGCGCTCCTATTTTTACTCAGAATTTGAATTACGCATTATCCATCCATGCTCGGTGAATAAATTAGAACATTATGAAAAAATTCTTGCCGTGGGCAGGACTTGAACCCGCGACCTTGTCATCCGTGACACGCTCTTACCAACTGAGCCACCAAGGCCAGGCCACCAAGAATTTTTTCATCATAATATTCTAATTTATTCACCGAGTATGGATAATGCGTAATTCAAATTCCATCACAACAGCTAATTAGACGATCATATTTGTTTACAAAATAAGACTTGATTTGGGCTGCAGTACTCGTATTATACCTACAAAAAGCCTACCTGTAATCTTTCATCAAAAAGCGTGCCCGGGGCGCAATTTTGCTCAACCTTCTGTCCATTGCTGCATGAATAGAACTTGGAACAGTCGGTCTCGTGCGGCAGCAGGCGATGTATGCCGTGCTCTCCTGGACATCCGTTTGGTAGCGGCGGCACAGACACTGCTGTCGTGAACGCTAGTAGTAAGACCACTAGGAACAGCACTAGTATCAGTACTAGTTGAGCTGTGAACAAGTAAAATAAGATTTAAACAAGTCTATTTTTTTTTTAAACTGACCAAGTGCGAAGGGCCTTCCATGAGCCAACTAGCGCCGCCAAACTTAAAAAAATAATATCTTCCAAATTAATCGTTTTTATTAAAAAAGCTATGTACACAATCGTTATTAGGATAAATACTATTTTTCTATACACAATACATCGCATAATTGCGACAAGCTAAGTTGTAGTTCACAAATGTGCCAAAAACGGCCGTTTTTCGTAATTATGCGAACTACAACTTACCGCCATTGAATCACGTTATAAATACCTAAGCATTTATAAAATAGTATTTAATGTGTAGGAGCTTTTTTAATAAAATTGATTATATTGGAAGATATTATTTTTTTAAGATTGGCGGCGCTAGTTGGCTCTATGAAGGCCCTTAACTCCGTAACTTTGCTCTAACGAAAAGATAACAAAGATATGGTTCTCTTGAAAATGGCGGGAAACGACGGTTGCGAAATTATTTCATAATTTTCCTTTTATTTTTATTTATTTTATTCACATACAATATAGCTTACAGAGATATATCTCTAAAACACTACATGTCACTTTAATAATAATTACAATATAATCAATTCAATAAATATAAATGGACATTACAAACATAAAATAACATTACAAACATCCACTTAAATATCTATACACGTGCCCAATAAAAGCACCAATTCTAATGTCAAATATGTCGACGTCCTCGCGAGCAGCGAGCACGTCGCCGAGCAGCGAGCGAGCGCGAGCAGTGGGCGCGTTGCGTGCGCGGCGCGTGCGCGTCAGGGGCCGCGCGAACAGGCGCGGGGCGCATCGCGGGCCGCACGCGCCGCCGCGCGGCACCTGCAGCGACATCTGCTCTAAGGCAGACATGTTGTCGACCTCGTTGTGAAGTAACGAATAATAATGCACTACAAGCAGCAGTCTCCGCCTCAGAACTAGTGTGTCCAAGCCTACCATACCATTTAATGTCTACAGGGGCTATTTTGTGTTTAATATCACGTTAAATTAATCAGAAAATGTTCGCGAATGACAGTATGGTGAAGTTATTGAATTATTTGTGCAAGATCTGAAGTTTCAAGCTTTTATCAAGAGTTCCCGCTTCAAGCTCGGGAGTGAACGTGACTGTCGAGCTGCTTCGTCCAGAGTGATGACGCTACGGCGTCTCCTCTGGATGAAGACATGAAGACGCGGCTACCCAGGGTGAAGACGCTACTGCGACTCCCCTGGAGGAAGATAGAAGACTATTGAATATATTGAATTTTCTGTAACATGACATTGGCAAATGACGAACTGTCGAGTCCATTAATAAAATAAACAAAGATTTAGATAACAATTTAACTTTGCTATTCTCAAAATATTATCTCCATACATCGACATACTCCTGATTAGTTGATGACCTGCAAATATAAGTTTGTAATATCAAAAAAAAATTCTTGGAGGGACTTGTGCTGTAAGACTTAGCTTCTTGCCAAATGACAATGCCAGATTCTGCCCCACCATCAAGCGCAAGTTGTACAAGATAACGAATAAATGTAAAAATATCTCCGTTTTTTATTAAAATTATTGGTTTCAAATAAAGTTTTGTACAAGTTGCGATTCGAAAAAAACAGCTTAATTTAGAATTCAGAAAATAGTAATAAATCAAAGCGATATATTCATTGTTTTTGTTATTCTTCTATAGGAGTTGCGAGAGTAGTAGAAAATGATACTGAATGATTATGCAATATGAAATCTGTAATAAGTCCCCAACAAAATGATAGGTACAGCTTAAATGGTCACGTAGTTTTGTAGGTGGGGCAAAGCTCCATTGAAATGTCTTTTCATGATTCGAGGTCAACGGGAAGTACCCTATAGGTTTTGGTTTTCTTGCATTTTCATACAAATATGCGAGAAAATGCGACATAAACGGCCATATCTTTTGATTGCGTTGACGTAGAAGTTTGATTCACGGCTGCATGAGGTTGCAGACCCGTCCACGAGTTTCTGAGATATAGGTCTTGACAGATGGACAGACAGACAGACAACAAAGTGATCCTATAAGGGTTCCTTTCGAGGCAGGACCAAAAAAATTGTACTTGATCTGCTGTTAGCTGAACCTATACCTATCTAAATTCCTACTACAGTCAGTAGATATTTGGAATGTGAATGTCACTGATATATGATTCACTTCTCGATAGATAATGAGGGATTAGCTTATTTCAAGTATGATGATGATTTATAGAATGCTATTACGATTATAGGTGGATATTTTAACTACCTAAGGGTCTTACATGAGCCAACTAGCGCCGCCAATCTTAAAAAAATAATACCTTCCAATATAATCAATTTTATTAAAACAAGCTATGTACACAATCTTTATTAGGATAAATACTATTTTTCAATATACAATACATATCATAATTGCTACAAGCTAAGTTGTAGTTCACAAATATGCGAAAAACGGCCGTTTTTCGCAATTATGCGAACTACAACTTAGCGAAATTGAATCACGTTATAAATAAGCATTTAAAAAATAGTATTTATCGTAATAAAGATTGTCTACATAGCTTTTTTAATAAAATTTATTAAATTGGAAGATATTATTTTTTTAAGATTGGCGGCGCTAGTTGGCTCATGGAAGGCCCCGCGTAATAGTTTTGATTGCAATATAAATCTGAAGTACAGACGGACGTTTCGTTTATCTATGTAATTTATTAAACTTCCTGTTGTATTAGAAACATTTCGTCATCGTACGCATAACTTTTCCTATTATGTGACGTAGTTGTGATTTTAATCGAAAAAAAATCGTAACACTTAATAAATTGTTATCAGTAACAATCTACAAATAAGTAATTGGTATACATCATTATTAAGATATACATGTGTCAGATATAATAGTATCTTATATGGAAATCCACCCGTATAGGTTTGATTATTATGATAACAATAAAATAATAAACAAATTCGTAGTAGTGTTAGATACAGTAGGGGAATTCAACGTAGTCTCCGAGAAAGCATTTCGAAATGCGTTGTTCGAGTTTTTTGAATGAATCATTTATTTGTCAGATTTCTGGTTACAAATTAGGTGTTTTTCCAGAGTTTTAAAAAATCTAGGTTATTTAAACTAACTAAATAAAAGTACTTACTAAAATATAATAGAATCACAAAAATCTGCCATTTCTGGCGTACAAATATTAAATTTTCCTTTTAAATTGTCACTATATATTTTATTAAACATGTCTAATCTTAAATAATTCTTCTTCATCATTTATTTGCCAACTTCAACAATATAAGTGAGTGATATACTGATGTGATGTGAACTGCACATAAGGTCAATAAAGTTGGGAGTTTCTCAAAAACTACTGAACCGAATTTAATAATTATTTTAGAGTTACATAGTTTTAACTTTTATCTATCTAACAGTGAAACAATTCTTGCAATAGGTCAAGTAGTTTTTGAGATAATCTCGACCTTAAAAAAATTATCATGTACACTTTTCTTTATGTTAGACCGTACGTATCACTTTGGAATTTGTAATTATCTGCTTAATTATGCTGATACACAATCAAAGATTCATCGCCGCAATTTTCACGTTAGCCAATCAGTAGACAGATCCACGAGCTGATTGGCCAGCGTGAAAATTTAGGCAAATTGAGATAATAAAAAAGCTGCATCCTAAACGTAGCTATAATCTACCTAATTGAGAGGTTTTCAAGGTTACATTTAAAAAAGAAAGAAAGTACCGCTCGCCCCGGTAGATGGCACTGACTGGTCTGATGTCAACATTAAATGCGTTGTTATTGCTTGTAACTTGGTCTTTTCGTATTTCATACCTAGTATTAATTTGTACTGTATTGTTTAAATTACACAAATGATCCCATAATAATAAATTATTCAGCTGACATTGAACTTTTTTTTCATGGTGCTGTGTTTTTTAAGACGATATCGCACTTCGGTGCAACGCCATCTATTATCAACTTAAAAAGCTTTTTTTTCTTACAACTGTCACTTTGAAACCCCCTCATTGAGATCGTAGGTACTTTGCTTCAACTATTATTAATTATCATTGATATTCTGTGGATTTATGTGTTACATATTCAAAACTATACTTAAAGACAAAACATTTTTGAGATTATTTCACAATGGTGTTACAAAAGACATTGCCACATTTCAATGGAGCTTTACCCCACCTACAAAACTACGTGACTATTTAAGCTGTATCTATCATTTTGTTGGGGACTTATTACAGGTTTCATATTGCATAATCGTAATCAGTATCATTTTCTACTACTCTCGCAACTCCTATAGAAGAATAACAAAAACAATGAATAAATCGCTTCGATTTCTTACTATTTTCTGAATTCTTAATTAAGCTGTTTTTTTCGAATCGCAACTTGTACAAAACTTTATTTTAAACCAGTAATATTAATAAGAAACGGAGATATTTTTACATTTATTCGTTATCTTGTACAACTTGCGGTTGATAGTGGGGCAGAATCTGGCATTGTCATTTATAGACATCTATGTATTTGTTACACCTGTATATAAAAGGAGTTGTTTTAGAGACGTGTATTCCACGAAAGTTTGATTCATAATGATGATAGGAACTTAATCCTTAATCAAGATACTAATTACAATCTTTATCCAATATATGATATACCAAAACGTGAATCAAGTCATTCTTTTATAAGATAATGATATTGGGAAAAGAACCTTGTAAAGAAAATTTGATACAAATAACAGTTTATTGACGAATTTAACGGAATTTTATCGAGTAACGTCGGTAATAAATATAAATGACAGTAAAGAGTAATATTTATTTATTGATTAATTATGCAATTAACTTACTGTAGCAAAGGTACGTGTAACTTTTTAATGTATGCATTTAACTGTACCTTTTTAGCAGGGTTAAACCCATATTAATTAGATAAAACGGGAATTACCGTGTTAAACATTTATTTATTGATGTCTCGATATTTCGCCAGCATTGCAGCCATGATGGTCACGAGTAGACTGAAGTCGGTGAGTGTTGAACGTCAGAAGGGTGACACTAAACGATCTACCCTCTTTCGTTTTATCTAATTAATATGTATACAAACCGTGAAAGTTTAAAAAGGGTTAAACCCCTTGAAATAATCTAAAATAAAATAAATGGATCATAAAATCCGATAGAATGTTTCATTTCTTGAAGTGCCTAAATTTATGTTTATTTTCGCTTTTAAATTACATCAACAGATACCTACCAAACCGGGTTTTCACATGGTGATGGCTACTTGGCTACTTCACTTGGCTATTCGTATTTGTGTGTTTGTCATAATTGCCATTTGTATTATTGACAAAATATTCGTCAAAATTTGTATGGTCATGTATTTGACAAATACGACAAACATCCAATAGCGAATATGAATAGCCAAGTGAAGTGCCACCAGCCAGTGACAAATACGCCACCGGCCGGTTCGATTTGCATCAACTTTGGACTGTTAGATAAATGTGTCCATACTTTTTTACGTTTACTGGTAAGTGCATTGTACTTTGCAGTTTTTAAACACAACTCAACCTTGCTTTGAAGATTTATAGTTTTACCAAGTTCAATGATTCTTATACGTGTACGTTCAATGTACTTATACAGGGTGTAACGTAAAGGGTATATGAAGCCGAAGGGAGGGTGTTCAGTATCGGTAACTGAACAACTTTTGATCTACAATATTTCGATTTTCGCGAATTTTTTTTTTGTCTTTTCATACATTTCGTACCGGTCAGCTGATCGATTTGTATGAGACATTAATTTATTTTTATTTTTTATTCGAAAAGTCGTAGAACAAAAGTTGTTCAGTTACCAATACTGAACGCCCTCCCTTCGGCTTCATGTACCCTTTACGTTACACCCAGTATTAAGTGCATTTAAAAGAGCTCGGTGGCACAAAGGAGTGGACAAGGCCCAAGGTTATAAATGACAATGCCAGATTCTGCCCCGTCATCAACCGTATCATGAACAAGATAACGAATAAATGTAAAAATATCTCCATTTTTTATTAAAATTATTGGTTTAAAATAAAGTTTTGTACATTAAACGAGTCGAAAAACAGCTTAATTAAGAATTCAGAAAGTATGAAATCGAAGCGAATTATTCATTGTTTTTGTTATCATTTTCTACTACTCTCGCAACTCCTACTGATTGTGATTATGTGAAACCTGTAATAAGTCCCCAACAAAATGATAGGTACAGCTTAAATGGTCACGAAGTTTTGTAGGTGGGGCAAAGCTCCATTGAAATGTGGCAATGTCTTTTATTATTTCGTCAAATTGCTACTGCATAAGTTTTGTTTATTTATTTTATTAATACGGTTCACTTTACTATCATATAAAATAAAGCAATAATTATAATAGGATTATGTTATAAGATTTCCTGGAAAAGATTACGGATTTACTTGTCTATCTGATAACTAAGTTACGTATCTGTTAAATTATCCAACATATTAATTTAAAACAGTTTCCCTGTCGCGGCATCGTCTATATTCAAAGTCAAATGACAATGCCAGATTCTTCCCCATCATCAACCGCAAGTTGTACAAGATAACGAATAAATGTAAAAATATCACCGTTTTTTTATTATTTTAAAATTATTGGTTAAAAATAAAGTTTTGTACAAGTTGCGATTCGAGAAAAACAGCTTAATTAAGAATTCAGAAAATAGTAAGAAATTGAAGCGATTTATTAATTGTTTTTGTTATTCTTCTATAGGAGTTGCGAGAGTAGTAGAAAATGATGCTGATTATGATTATGCAATATGAAACCTGTAATAAGTCCCCAACAAAATGATATGTACAGCTTCAATGGTCACGTAGTTTTGTAGGTGGGGCAAAGCTCCATTGAAATGTGGCAATGCCTTTTCTTTATTGCAAGTAAGCACGTTGTGTACATTTTTGCACGTCAACATTTTTTTGAATTTACATTTACACCACTTTGCAAGGAAAAAGTGCGAACGCTGAGGAGAAAAAATGGCAAAAAACTCTCAGCAGCACATCTTTTAAAATAATAATAACACAATTACTACATAGGTTCACAATAGGTACCTTTATTTCTTCTGTGCCATAGGGCCCAGATGCTTAAAAATATGCATTTGCGTTAACAAATGTTAATTCAACACATTTTTCTGTCTATTCTACAAGCGTTAACGAAAGTCAAAGCTAGGCTAGGGAGTGACAATGAGCTACTTTTCAACACGAGAAAATTTCTACGTCGGGTTCTCTTGGAAACGACGGTTGCAAAATTGTTTGATAATTTTCAGTTTAATGTCTACAGTGGTTGTATTTAATATCACGTTAAATTAATCAGAAAATGTTCGCGAATGACAGTACAGTGAAGTTAATGGATTATTTATGCAAGATCTGAAGTTTCAAGCTTTTATCAAGAGTTCCCGCTACAAGCTCGGGAGTGAACGTGACTGTCGAGCTGCTTAATCCAGAGTGACGACGCTACGGCGACTGCTCTAGATGAAGAGAAGACGATATGATATTTTGAATATTCTGTAACATGACATTGGCAAATGACGAACTGTCGAGTCCATTAATAAAATAAATAATTATGTATGTAATATACAATGGGCCCAGACTCTAAACATCTGATCCACGAGCTGTCTACCCGATTGGTCCATGTCTCGGGTGATCCCAGGGCTGGCAGCTACCTCGCTCAGCGACTAAGCATTGCGATACAGCGAGGAAATGCTGCCAGCGTCCTGGGCAGCATTCCGCAAAACGGGGATCTTGACGTGTTCGTTCTTCAGTATTTAGTTTTTATTTTTTTTTATTTTATAAGTAATGTATTTTTAGATAGTAGAACTACTACTACTAACTTTAGTTTTATTTGAATAAAGTGTATGTATGTACAAACATACTCTTTTATAATATTTATTAGTGTAATAGTAAGTAATTACGAATGTAAAACGATGCATTTGGCTACCGAGAAGTTCTTGAGCCATGATAAATGCATCATTCAGATGTCGTGGATAACATTTTTAACACGTTCATGGACAGTGGCGGCATATGCCGTACTTTGAGTGTTCGGAAAATGACAGTACGGCGTATGACGTATATTTTGATGCATTTAAAAAGACACAACGGCATCTCCCGCGGCGTTCGTAGGCGGTTTTCTTTGTGGAGCGGTCCCACTGTCATTCCGTGTAGAAAATAGGTATGTGTACTGTCAAAATAAAGGTTGTAGGTACATTTTTGTCGGTCTTGACACGCACATACTTAGAATCCCCCACGGTTATGACAGTAGTTGAGAATTTTCACTGTCATTTCGTAATTTCTACTGTCCATGAACGTGTTAAATCGCTGAATTCTAATAATTCACGATAACGTACCTAAACCGAAGCCCAAATCAAGTGTCTTATTTTGTAAACAAAAACCATCCTACCCTTTATTTTACCCAGGTAAAACATGCCAAACCACGCCCGGGGGAGCGTGTTGATTATGTCGGGCTCACCGCCTTGAAGGGGCAGCGTACCGACTAAACATCCTGGGGTGTTCCACCTCGTGCCATTCTTGCCGAGCCACGGGAACTGCGATACATCCGCGACAACTAACATTTTAAGATTTTCTGTGATTATTGCATAGTTATTTTCGCATTTTTAGATCAGATTACTTTAGTTCCACAATGATGAACAGGTACGATCAATCAGTTCTATCCTTTCAGTGTTACATCACAACAGATAATTACACGATCATATTTTATTTTGTTTACAAAATAAGACACTTGATTTGGGCTGCGGTATAGATGTGAGTATTTTTTTTTTTTTAAAATTACTTACATAATAATTATTAATTGCTTACCCGTATAGTAAATTGATGATGCAATAAGTTAAAAATAAGTATTCATTCTGATTACTCATAATACTTAATCGATAGATCTAGATAGAATCTATAGATCGCAGATAAAACACCTTTCTACTGTTACGATAATGATTTATCTGAAAATCTACACGAAATATGCATTAGGGGGTTGAATTAGTAGTTATTTTTATCGATAAATGTTACTTAAATAAACAAATTTTCATTATCTTGATGGATTCTGATAACATCTTTAAATATTTAAGTAGATTTAAATTGTAGATAATTTGGTTGTCAGTCATGCTACGTAAATAATTATATAAAATACAGGTATGGCTCGTAACGATAAAACTGCTAAACGATGGCTTAAATTGTACGTGCAGGTGCATATATCATGTCTATAAAAATATTTAACAAATTACCAATATGGTTACAAGACTTAAAAGGCGAATCAATGTTTAATAAAAAAATTAGAATTTTACTAACTGATAGGTGTTTTTACAATCTGCAAGATTTTTTCGAACATGATTTTGCAAATTAATTTATATGTTGACTTACTTACTTAATTATTATATTTGATATATTATATGAGTGACTGACAAAATTGAATTTTAATTGTTTAAGTATCTAATGTTGCGGTGCTCTTACAGGGTATATGTGAGCAATTCCTGTACTATCTAACAACCAAGTTACCACATAAAGAAATATGACGAAATTATTATTGATGTTAGCCAAAAATCTAGTATTATCTCGCGTCCCCTAATCCGTTTCCTTCCACGAAAAACGTTAACCTTTAACCGCGGAATAAATGACCATGCCAGATTCTGCCCCACCATAAATCACAAGTTGTACAAGATAACGAATAAATGTAAAAATATCTCCGTTTTTTATTAAAATTATTAGTTTAAAATAAAGTTTTGTACAAGTTGCGATTCGATAAAAACAGCTTAATTAAGAATTCAGAAAATAGTAAGAAATCGAAGCGATTTATTCATTGTTTTTGTTATTCTTCTACAGGAGTTGCGAGAGTAGTAGAAAACGATACTGATTATGATTATGCAATATGAAACCTTTAATAAGTCCCCGACAAAATGATAGGTACGGTACCTACCTACAGCTTAAATGGTTTGGGAGGGTTGTGCGTATGTTTAGGTTAGGTTATCTTCGTATATAATTTATAAGAATTCAGACATTCTATTAACGTTCTATTAACATCAGACCAGGATGTATGCCCTAGTTGACTTTGACTTTCCCTATGGAAGAATCTTATTTTTTTTAAATGGCCTGTGTTTTGAAGAAACCTTGCCGTGCGCTTAGTTTAGAAATTCCTGATTGATTACGAATATTCTATAGGACTGATTAAAAAAAGCCTATTTCGCTATTCGACGCAGATTACGAGTTTATCTATCAATCTACACAAATTGTACATTAAAAATCGTAATTGAATTATGATGTGATTTGTTTTTCCCAATATCGATTGGTATTATCTAAATCCTAACATTAGTTTTAATTACATCCTCACTTTGCAATATTGTGGAATTTATTATTTATTTATTTTATTAATGGACTCGACAGTTCGTCATTTGCCAATGTCATGTTACAGAAAATTCGATTTATAATAGTCTCCTATCTTCCTCCAGAGGAGTCGCCGTAGCGTCATCACTCTGGACGAAGCAGCTCGACAGTCACGTTCACTCCCGAGCTCGTAGCTCGTAGGAACTCTTGATAAAAGCTTGAAACTTCAGATCTTGCCTAAATAATCCAATAACTTCACCATACTGTCATTCGCGAACATTTTCTGATTAATTTAACGTGATATTAAACACAAAATAGCCCCTGTAGACATTAAAAGGAAAATTATCAAATAATTTCGCAACCGTCGTTTCCCGACATTTTCAAGAGAACCAATATTCTGGTATGATAGCATTCGAACTACAGGGTGACATGAGCCAACTAGCGCCGCCAATCTTAAAAAAATAATATCTTCCAATTTAATCAATTTGATTAAAAAAAGCTATTTACACAATCTTTATTAAGATAAATACTATTTTTCAATATACAATACATGGCATAATTGCGACAAGCTAAGTTGTAGTTCTCAAATATGCCAAAAACGGCCGTTTTTCGCAATCATGCGAACTACAACTTACCGAAATTGAATCACGTCATAAATAAGCATTTAAAAAATAGTATTTATCGTAATAAACATTTTTTAATAAAATTGATTAAATTGAAAGATATTATTTTTTTAAGATTGAAGGCGCTAGTTGGCTCATGGAATGCCCTTAAGGCTAATCCTTCAACGTCGTGCTAGCCTTGCCTACGGGGTGCCAAGGGTTGGCGGGGACGAGGTAACTCTGTCCAGCCGTTCGCGTCGCGCTCGCGAGCCTTCCCGCCACATCGCCCGCAGCCCCGCCGAGACCGTAGTCTCTCCCCCGCCATGCCTATGTATACTATAGTCACAGACCACTTACCCAATAGACATGAAATCGGTACAAAACACATTGCCACATTTCAATGGAGCTTTGCCCCACCTACAAAACTACGTGACCATTTAAGCTGTACTTATCATTTTGTTGGGGACTTATTACAGGTTTCATATTGCATAATCATAATCAGTATCATTTTCTACTACTCTCGCAACTCCTATAGAAGAATAACAAAAACAATGAATAAATCGCTTCGATTTCTTACTATTTTCTGAATTCTTAATTAAGCTGCTTTTTTCGAATCGCAACTTGTACAAAACTTTATTTTAAACCAATAATTTTAATAAAAATAACGGAGATATTTTTACATTTATTCGTTATATTGTACAACTTGCGGTTGATGGTGCGGCAGAATCTGGCAATGTCATTTGCAAGCGAAACATTCTGTCAACGATGATCGCATAGAGACGAAGCGGGGGACAGGGGTGCCGTATTAAAGAGATGCGCCCATGTCGATAATATCTCTAGGTGCCACGTTTCGCGAAGCAATGTTGCGCTCATGTACGGGCAGACACGGGCGCACTCTTGTTTCAGGGGGTCTGTGACTGTAGCCCTACCCTATAGCCCTGCTTTCCCCATTAATATAGGCACATTGCTCTCTCCATAGAGCGCGACGAAATATTTTCCTTCGTCAATCTAATTGTCTCCATAATTTCACATCAAGTAAATAATCTATTTTTATTTGTATTAACAATACAAAGAAAATCATATGCATTAGTTATCATCATAAACACAGGCTTAATCAATCTTCCAGAATCGCTGAGGATTAAACATTACGAAACCTAGCTTATTTGCTTATTTACTTGGATATAATTATTCATATAGTACATTTACACCATTTTGCAAGGAAATTGTGCCATCTTTTAAAATAATAATACAATTACTACTACTAGGTATTACACAACTAATTACTATTGTTAGTAATCTACACTTTATCCCTCATGCGGAACCGGCGACACACACCATGCATGTTCATCGTTTAAATAGTCATCTATTCTGTAATACGCCTTCTTATGGAGAGTGCAAAGTATATTTTGAATGGGGCAGCAGGGCTATAGTCCGTCAATGTCATGCTTGCCGCCCCTACGGGGTACAGGCATGGCGGGGGCGAGGGAATACGGTCTCGGGGCTGCGGGCGATGTCGCGGGAGGACATGCGAGCGTGACGCGAATGGCCAACGCGAAGGAGAAAATGGCAAAACAACTTTCAGCGGTACATCTTTTAACAACTATCTAACTTATCAAAACTTAATCATGCATTTCCATAGTTTAAGTAATCATCTGTTTGAGCACAAAAGATCCCAATGTGTCGAAGTGCCGCCACATTGGCACCCAATCAGGAATCATCTATTTTCTAACACACTTTTTACCCGACTGCGCAAACAGGATTATGTTTTTCGAGTGTATGTATGTCTAATTCTTTTTCCCGCCCTGCAGCCTAAACGGCTTGATGGATTGTAACATATGAGGTGTCGGTAGATTCGTCGTGACATAGGATACAAAAAATTTAACCAATGCACCTAATTAGGGGGGAATTTTTTACGCTGATATTTTCATTATGTACAGCTAAATATTTATGCAGCAGTTTTTTTTAAATAGTACTTTTTATTTTATTAAATCGAGTACTTACATTATTATATCTTCCAAATAAATAAAAATTTAAACTACTATCTAAGCCTACAAAATAAAGTAAATGATTTTAAATCAAATATTAATTTGCACACAAATGAAAATACATAAGTTACATATAAAAACAAAATTAGCTAGTGTACAGACAGGCGTCCTTATCGCTTTAAGCGATTTCTTCTAAGTAACCTTCGGGTGATGGAGATATTGCATCAAAACAGCGTAGCGGGTGCAAAAATGACATTTTAAATAATTAAATATCATTTTAAATAATTAAATAACTATTTTAATTAAATTTCCTCTCTTTTAACTCGATTATAAAAAAAAAGTCAAATTTCTTTATTGCACGTTGTGTACATTTTTGCACGTCAAAATATTTTTGAATTTACATTTACACCACTTTGCAAGGAAAAGGTGCCAACGCTGAGGAGAAAAAGTGGCAAAAAACTCTCAGCAGCACATCTTTTAAAATAATATAATAATAATACACAATTACTTAATAACTAGGTATTACACAACTTATTATTACAATTAATTAAAACTAAATAAAATCAAGTACTTACCCATTTAGGCACTTTAAATTCACAATTAACTTCTCACGTCCACAGTAACTGTTTAAATAACTCTCGAATACAACACAGTAACGACTGGTCAATACTTCCTAATAAATATATGATAAATACTGATTAGTGGTGATCCATTCCCGATAAAATTATGATACATGTGTTTTAAGATAACGCTTTATCTGAAACTGAAAGGAATTTTGATTTTTATGCGGATGTCAATTATATGGATTCCATGAGCCAATTTAATCAATTTTATTATAAAAAAGCTATGTACAAAATGTTTATTACGATAAATACTATTTTTTAAATGCTTATTTATAACGTGATTCAATTTCGGTAAGTTGTAGTTCGCATAATTGCGAAAAGCGGCCGTTTTTGGCACATTTGTGAACTACAACTTAGCTTGTCGCAATTATGCCATGTATTGTATATTGAACAATAGTATTTATCCTAATAAAGATTGTGTACATAGCTTTTTTTTAATAAAATTGATTAAATTGGAAGATATTATTTTTTCAAGATTGGCGGCGCTAGTTGGCTCATACCAGGCTTCGTATGCGCGTATTTTCAGTTTTTCTAGGAAGGCTACGGCACTATCTACTAAAATTAAACGTCTGAAAAAAATATATAGCAATCTTGGGGTGTCTATTTAGAGACTGATGAATACCGATAGGTTTTTAAAATGAAAATTATATCTAAACCAAAATAATTAATCATACAAAATATATATCAAAATGTACGGTACTATAAATACGAGCGCTTGTTTAAAAAAAATCTAAATTTTACTTCCCTGCCAAAATTCATAAAAAATATAACTCATCTTCTGTCTCACTCTTGCTTTTGACAACCATATAGCGCCTTAAGGTGAAAAGTTTGCAAAATTATTTGATAATTTTCCTTTTAACGTCTACAGTGGTTATTTTGTGTTTAATATCACGTTAAATTAATCAGAAAATGTTCGCGAATGACAGTATGGTGAAATTATTGGAGGATTCATGCAGGATCTGAAGTTTCAAGCTTTTATCAAGAGTCCCGCTACGAGCTCGGGAGTGAACGTGACTGTCGAACTGTTTCGTCCAGAGTGATGACGCTACGGCGACTCCTCTGGATGAAGATAGAAGACTATGATATATTGAATATTCTGTAACATGACATTGGCAAATGATGATCTGTCGAGTCCATTAATAAAATAAATCACAATCTTCGTGTAATTTTCAATTATTATTACATCATAATCTCGAAAAACCGAGAAAAATCCGAAACCGAGAAATAAATAATACAACGAGATAATTAATTAGAAAGTACAATTTAATTTCCTAATTATTATTAAAATTAAAAATAACTATGTATATTACTTACATTTTAAAGTAAACTTAATATTTCAGACTTAATTTGGAAATACATATTATTAGGTATTTTATAATACAAGATCAGTGAGGAGAAAATGATGAGGTTTGTACACTATTATGACTTAATTGCGATTACCTGAAACAAAATTCTCAAGTTAATAAAGCTTGTATTCTTCAGACAATAGGGTAGGTTTGACAAGTATCGAAAATTAAATTATAGACACTGATGAGATGATGAATGCAACATTTTGGGGATTCACCATTTTGGCGATTCATTTGGGGATTCGACATTTTGGAGATTCAACATTTTGGGGATTTTACATTTTGGGGATTCAACATTTTGGCGATTCAACATCTTGGGGATTCGACATTATGGGGATTCAACATTTTGGGGATTCGACACTTTGGGGATTCAACATTTTGGGGATTCAACATTTTGGCGATTCAACATTTTGGAAATTTAACATTTGGGGAATTTTAACACTTTGGGGAATCAACATCTTGGAAATTCAACATTTTGAGAAATCAACATTATGAGGAATCAATATTTTGAGAAATCAACATTTTGGGGATTCGACATTTTGGGAATTAAAAGTTTAATCAACATTTTGGGGAGCTTCATTGTTACCTCGTGAAAGCCGCATTGTTACCTCGTGAAAGTATCATTATCTGCTCACGTGGTATGGGCGCGTGAACAAGTGCCCTCAATAGAATGGGCCTGTCTGACACTTAGTGTCTGCAAACTCACTCACCACTCTCGCTTCACACTGTTGCCTCCTCACGTGGTGTGGGCGCCGTGCTATCTCAATGTGGTGCCTGAACAGGTTCAACAGAATGGGCCTGTCGGACACTACTGCCTGCAAACTCACTCACCACTCTCGCTTCACACTGTTGCCTCCTCACGTGGTGTGGGCGCCGTGCTATCTCAATGTGGTGCCTGAACAGGTTCAACAGAATGGGCCTGTCGGACACTACTGCCTGCAAACTCACTCACCACTCTCGCTTCACACTGTTGCCTCCTCACGTGGTGTGGGCGCCGTGCTATCTCAATGTGGTGCCTGAACAGGTTCAACAGAATGGGCATGTCGGATACTACTGCCTGCAAACTCACTCACCACTCTCGCTTCACGCTGTTGCCTCCTCACGTGGTATGGGCGCCGTGTTCCGTCTCAATGTGGTGCCTGAACAGATGCTTGGAGGCCGACTCGAAGCCGCACGCGCCGCAGACCAGCACATCTGCCTCATCCACCTCCTTAGAGTCCAGCGATATCTTGTCTGTGGACCAAACAGTACTTATACTAATACTTCATTTATTCAACCTTACGAGCTCTAGGGAACACTTGGTTATGTCATATCATCATCAGCCCGTATCAGTCCACTGCTGGACGCAGGCCTCTCCCAAAGCGCGTCAATCAACCCTACTCTCGGCCCTCTGCATCCAGTCCCTGCCAGCCATTTTGCGAAGGTCACCCCTCCATCTGGTCGGGGGGCGTCCCCCACTACGTTTACCCGTTCGTGGCCTCCATTCGAGAGCTCGTCTACCCCATCGGTTACCGGTTCTACGACAGATGTGATGTGATATCATATAATAATGTAATAATCTATACATATAATAAGACTGTAAAAAAGTTGTGTCTACACATTGGATATTTTTTGTAAAATAATAATTGTAATGTGTTTTAGGATCGATACTGATGCTAAAACACTAATTTTTAGAATTTTTGCCGGTGACTTTCTGCAAGTATCACGCCATAACTACTGAAGGGATTTTGATGAGAGTTTCACTAGGAGATAGCTGAAATATCCGGACAGCTCATAGGCTATAAGCCATGGCGGTATGTGATCTGAGCATAGAACTTTTTCTACGCAAACGAAGTTGCGGGGTACAGCTAGTTTACAATAATATAGGGTACATAATACAAACTAGGTTATGGCTGGATGTCGGAACAGAGAAACAGGGCAAAGAACCGACCCACGGGATATAACAAAATGATCTAATTGCGGCTGTAAAGAGGCCTTGTCAATGTTATGTCAGTTTTTTTTTAATAATAAAATTCTTTCCACAGAGAAAGGCAAGGTTTTCTCAAGTAGATTAGATTAGATTCATTTATTTCAGATTACAATGTCATTTTTACAGTTATGTCAATACTTAAAATACACATTAGTAATTTGATCGTCAAATTAAATTAATATAATAATTACTATGTAGGTACCTATACAGGGTGTAACGTAAAGGGTATATTAAGCCGAAAGAATACAAACGTACCCGACCTACTAAAGCTGTACACAGAGTTTTAACTTTTAAAAAAATAGTTGTGAGTTCCATACAAAACTTAATATTAATTATTTTAAGTCATTGTAAACGGTGCTTTTATTTAGGCGCGCTACTGCTGATAACAGCCGGGAGTAGTCGACCTTCTAAAAAGGTTAGGTATGGCCGCCTGGTACTATTCATTCACTATGCGCGAGCGGCGCGCGGCGGCGGCGGGCGGGCGGCACGGCAACCGCGCGCGGTTGCCGTGCCGCCCGCCCGCCGCCGCTCGCGCCGACTTCCAGCCTGCCCCACGGATGCACGAAGCGGCAACACACTCAAAGGGTAGGTAATTATTTTATCAACGGGTTAAATAATACCTGACTATTGTAAAAAACAACATATTCTGACTGACCTGGATAATTTACTTGAATGTTGGCTGTAGTCTCCTGAATCCATGAAATCACATTTTCATAATAGGATTAATAGGTAGCCAAAATCACGTCACTTAATTTACATTCACAATCACATCACATCGCGGATAAACGTTACAGTGTTTAATGTAAAACATGGTAAAAAAGAACAAAGGTGTCATTTAATTAAAGTTAAGTTTAGTAAATTGAAATTCAACCAACGAGGGAACTTCTCTTCCGCACGAAAACTTTGCAACTTAGATACATAATTCGAAATAAGGAATGAACAATATCCGGACAAATAAAATGTTTTACTAAGTTATCTCACTTCCTACGTATTTCTCTTTCTCGCCATTACTACGATACTAACCGAGCGAAAAGGATAGCAATTTTTCGGCAGATATTTTGCAATTTGTTTCCATAATATTTACAGAAAGAGAAAGCATGCATTTGCACATTCTCTGTTGCACATTTTCGTGCGAGTAAAGTAAGTGACGTCATTGCAGGGCAGGGTTCCGCAAACGGTAAAACGGTATAAAATGCCATCGAGAGTTAAAATTAAGTTTAATGGATTTTGAAATAAAACTCAGTGAATCATTTGAGGTATGTACCTACTACCTAGCCTCTATGGCTGACGCCTAGCACATAGTGACCGTAGGTAGTCGGATAAGTTTTAAAGACAGTATTCTCGAATAAAATAAGTTTGACATCTGGTAGATAACTAACATAATCACTGCACATTATCTACACACCTGGGGGATAGGATTGGCATTTTTTCCTATTTTTCAACGCCCTTTTTTAATTCACTTGCTTTTGTTACGACTTATGTAGGTACCTTTCAACATACCGAGAAACCTCCGTAGTCAGTACACAACAAATGTTAACCACAATCAGTGCGTTTTATTGAAGGTCGGTGCAGGGAGAACTGAAACAAGCCATTTTTTGTAATGTTCGCATTTATTTGTCAGTATCGAGTTCCAGTGCCCTGAGTACTTGATACTGACTTGAGAAACCGAGAGTTCATGATTATTATTATTGCATTAAACATAAACAGTATTTATTGACCATTTATTTAAAACCACATGTAAAACCAAAACCCGCACAAGATATTTGCTCTGTGACCATTAAAATTCAAGACGTAATCAGTGTTTTTAAAGGTCATTTTTCTCAGTTTGTTAATATGAGATCAAATCCAAGACCTCGGTTCGACCTTAACAAAATTAAAAATAAAATAATGTACGGAGCCCTGTGCGACACAATCCGCAACAGGTCATTCATTTACGAGGCATGTGTGTGTTAAACTTGTATGTAGTTTGTTAGAGTTGTTTTAATACGTACGCTAGCGCCGCTACTTCTCTAGTAGTGAGTAGCGGAACTAAAAGTCCTACCAATCCCAATTTGCACGCAGATAGGACAGTCTGTTCATTCAAATAGGTACTAATATGATCGCGTAGATTCACACATTTTTCATTTTATCAAGCGCTATTATCATTGGCATATTTTACTCGTACGTATCATAACAAATGTAAATATTGAATGAATATCATGCATGAGTAGCATACATACATACATGTGTAGGTAACTATGTGAAATGATGTAATAATCAGACACTAGCAGATGTTTCCATGTGTGTTAAATTCGAATGAAATTTTTCTTTCATTTAAAAAAAGGCATAAACAAACTTAATTTGTTTTATTATTTTCTCCCACAGAGGCGTAGGTAGAAAAAATGTCTTATCCATTAATTACTTAGTCTATGTTACCAGGGGCTCAGAGGCGCTATTCATCGCAAGGTCGGTCATTGCACGGGGTCATTGCCACTACAGCAGCTGTTCTTAGGAATATTTTACACTTGATTTGAGGCATACTTTGTGATCGTATAACTCCTGCATACAATTTTTTCTGGACCTGGGCGTATTTTTCCCGTGTTAGGTGGCATCTGCCCTACCCGCTGTTTTCGGCTTATTATACCCTTTACGTTACACCCTGTATAACAATATTATGCATTGAATAAATTATGATTTTAACATTAATAAGTCACATTCCTTAAAGGAATACAATTCACTATGTGGGAAAGTTTAGGAGTACCTGGGAGAATTCCTTCGGAGTGGCTGCGTTCGGTCTCCACCGTCCGCACAAGAGTTAAAGATGAAAATTTATGATCACAGCACTGATTTGTTCACAAAAATGAATGCACTTTTGATTGTATGGCGTTTTGAGAGTTTTTGAGATATTTAGAGCGCGCGCGCGGATTTGCGGTTTTCGTCGATATTTGACAGATCTCGATTCTCGACTGTTCGGTACACAGGGTCGAGGACGAATTGCGGGGTGCGGGGTGCGGGGAAGGATTGATGAATGGATGAGTGAAGGAACAGTGTCCATAGAGTATAAAGAGTTATGCGTGAGTGAGTGAGTGAAATGAGTTATTACATATATTTAAATAAAGCGGCGCGTACACACTATCCAATAAAAGGTATTTCAGCCGGCGACCAAACGTTTCGTCATCTACTTCACCGCGTAAGTCTGCTGGCAGTCTCTCATAGTAAGCGGGCCCTACGACACGTGGGTTCCTCTTGGCGAGGGCGGTGCTGTGTGCCACGGGCAGTATTCGACCGTACGTACTGTTTGTATACTCACGAGTAACGGTCGTATCGGCGTCATTGTGCGTGGCTTGCACGTGTCTCATTAGCTGGAATATAAAATAAAAAGCATTTTAAGTACATCTGCTGGGGGTTGACAGAGAAAGGGGTATATCTTGAGGGCCTTCCATGAGCCAACTAGCGCCGCCAATCTTGAAAAATAATATATTCCAAATTACCGTGTTAAACATTTATTATTGATGTCTCGATATTTCGACAGCATGATGGCTGCAATGCTGTCGAAATATCGAGACATCAATAATAAATGTTTAACACGGTAACTCCCGTTTTATCTAATTAATATGTATACAAACCGTGAAAGTTTAAAAAGTGATAATATATTCCAATTTAATCAATTTTATTAAAAAAGCTATTTACAAAATGTTTATTACGATAAATACTATTTTTCAATATACAATACATGGCATAATTGCGACAAGCTAAGTTGTAGTTCACAAATGTGCCAAAAACGGCAGTTTTTCGCAATTATGCTAACTACAACTTACCGACATTGAATCACGTTATAAATAAGCATTTAAAAAATAGTATTTATCGTTATAAACATTTTGTAAATAGCTTTTTTAATAAAATTGATTATATTGGAAGATATTATTTTTTCAAGATTGAGGAGCATCTGTTGGGGGGTGCAGAGGATGGAGCGTCTGCTGGGGGGGGGGGGGGGGGGGGGGGTCAGTGAGATTGAAACGTCTGCCGGGGGATGCAGAGAGAATGGAGAGTCTGCTGAGGTTTTGCAGAGAGAATGGAGCGTCTGCTGGGGTTGATTGACCGTCTGTTGGGAATTGACAGACAAGGTGTATTACCTACGTCATATCTTCTCGTATTCAATACCACAATGCCTAAAAACTAAGGTCTTCAACCAGTGCGTCCTGCCAGTGATGACCTACGGAGCCGAAACGTGGACATTGACGGTGAGACTGACACACAAGTTCAAAGTCGCTCAGCGAGCTATGGAAAGAGCTATGCTTGGAATTTCTCTGTTAGATAGAATAAGAAATGAGTATATCAGAAGTTTGTCTTCTGATATGAGCTGAGCATCCACCAAGGACATCGTATTTACTGACCTTCAGAAAAAATACCCTTAGTGCGGATCTGGTAGGCACATACTTTTTGCATCGTGCCACATATGTGGGGCACGGGTTTGTGAAGCTAGTTCGTCGTGTTCCTTATATGGGGCACTAGGCTGTGAACGTGTTAATACTGCCAGATAAATAAAGTTGACATTGCTCATAGAATCAGCAAACTGAAGTGTCAGTGGTCACGTCTGTCATAGAACCGATGGGGGAGACGAGTTCTCGAATGGAGGCCACGAATGGGTAAACGTAGCGCCCGACCAGATGGAGGGCTGTCAGGGACTGGATGCAGAGGGCCGAGAGTCGGGTTGAGTGGCGTGCTTTGGGAGAGGCCTGCGTCCAGCAGTGGACTGATACGGGCTGCTGATAAGGGTTACCTGTGTGTGCGTGCCTCCTCTGAAGGGGCACCGAGCGCATTGGAGCGATATGGAGCGGCCCGCTGCGCTGGAGTTGCCCGTGCGGTACTTGCTGTTACCAGCAGAATGCTCCGACAGCTGTGGGAATAAGCACAATACATAAAATCCTTGAAAGAGCTCGGTGGCTCAGTGGTTGGGTCGATGGACTTGCAATACGGGAGTTCCCAGCTTCGATTCCCAGCCAGGGCAGCCAACCAATGAGTTATCCTCGTTTTTTACGACGGAAAAACTTACTTTATACTTTATTGTACACGAAAAAAAAAAATACAGACACAATATTTCAAGAAAGCAGATGTACAGCAGTCGAGCTTATCTCTAATAAAGAGATTTCTTCCAGCCTGGCCTGTTCTGGATAGAGAATGTTTATATATTGTAGTATAGACATACGTACATGTACAATATAAGCTATAAATATCAAATCTTAAGAGTGTTCTCAAAACGGTGAAGGAAAACATAAGCGTGCAAATATTTAAATAGAACAACGCGAAATTGTATAAAATATTATTCATAGAACAGTATCGTATGTCATTATTTCACATTGTAGAATCTAGTCATAACTTCGAATTTATTATTATTACCTTGATTTCAATATGCAGATTCTGTATTGACATATAACTATGTAAACTATTTTATTATTATTATACAGGATGTAACGTAAAGGGTATATTAAGCCGAAGGGAGGGTGTTCAGTATCGGTAACTGAACAACTTTTGTTCTACGACTTTTCGATTTTCGCGAATTTAATTTTTGACTTTTCATACATTTCGTTCCGGTCCACTCATCAATTTGTATGAGACATTAATTTATTTTTATTTTTTATTTGAAAAGTCGTAGAACAAAAGTTGTTCCGTTACCGATACTGAACACCCTCCCTTCGGCTTCATATACCCTTTACGTTACACCCTGTATATTATCATAATTGACTACTGCAAAATAAGAACACTTGAGGCTTTTTGAAAATGGCGGGAAACGACGGTTGCGAAATTATTTGATAATTTTTGTTATAATGTCTACAGGGACTATTTTGTGTTTAATATCACGGTTAATCAGAAAATGTTCGCGAATGACAGTATGGTGAAGTTATTGGAGAATTCAAGCAGGATCTGAAGTTTGGCGCCATGGTCAAGATTCCCACTACAAGCTCGGGAGTGAACGTGACTGTCGAGCTGCTTCGTCCACAGTGATTGACGCTACGGCGTCTCCTGGGGATGAAGACATGAAGACGCGGCTACCCGGGGTGACGACGCTACGGCGACTCCCCTGGAGGAAGATAGAATACTATTATACATTGAATTTTCTGTAACATGACATTGGCAAATGACGAACTGTCGAGTCCATTAATAAAATAAATAAAAAGAACACTTGATTTGGGCTAACACTAACCTTATGTGATTTGAGTTCTTTAACAGCGTTACACTTATAGCTGCATAACTTGCACGAATATAGGAACAGCTTGAAATTAGGCGAGGACAGCAGCTCGTGGGGTGGGGGGAGGTCGCCTTTCCGTTTCCGGCCGCGTTTGCCCTTCGCCTGGTCGCTCATATGTGCTCTGGAAGAGATCGATCGCTTACATTCAATGCATGACATACTTAGTATTAATAAATCAAAAGAAAGTTCAAGAAAAAGAAAACCTATAGGGTACTTCCCGTTGACCTAGAATCTTGAAAAGACATTGCCACATTTGAATGGAGCTTTGCCCCACCTACAAAACTACGTGACCATTTAAGCTGTAGCTATCATTTTGTTGGGGACTTATTACAGGTTTCATATTGCATAATCATAATCAGTATCATTTTCTACTACTCTCGCAACTCCTATAGAAGAATAACAAAAACAATGAATAAATCGCTTCGATTTCTTACTATTTTCTGAATTCTTAATTAAGCTGTTTTTTTTCGAATCGCAACTTGTACAAAACTTTATTTTAAACCAATAATTTTAATAAAATACGGAGATATTTTTACATTTATTCGTTATCTTGTACAACTTGCGGTTGATGGTGGGGCAGAATCTGGCATTGTCATTTGGTAAGAAGCTAGGTCTTATAGCACAAGTAAAGGAAATAATCCGAAAACTGTAAATGACATTGCCTCATTTCAATGGAGCTTTGCCCCACCTACAAAACTACGAGACCATTGAAGCTATACCTATCGTTTTGTTGAAGACTTATTACAGGTTTTATATTGCATAATCACAATCAGTAAGAGTTGCGAGAGTAGTAGAAAATGATAACCAAAAACAATGAATAATTCGCTTCGATTTCATACTATTTTCTGAATGATTAATTAAGCTGTTTTTTTCGAATCTCAACTTGTACAAAACTTTATTTTAAACCAATAATTTTAATAAAATACGGAGATATTTTTACATTTATTCGTTATCTTCTACAACTTGCGGTTGATGGTGGGGCAGAATCTGGCATTGTCATTTGAAATTACATCTCCCGAAAAATATTTTTTTCTTATTACAAACTTATCCTTGCAGATGATCAACTAATCAGGAGTATGTCGATGTATGGACATAATATTTTGATAATGGCAAAGATAAGTCGGTCTCCAAATCTAGATATTTTCGTTAGAGAAAATTTTACGGGTTTAAGTTGCGTTGCACGGAAGTCATTTGGAAGCGAAACATTCTGTTAACGATGAGCGCATAGAGACGAAGCGCCAGGGGTGCCGTATTAAAGAGATTTCTCTAGGTGCCACGTGTCGCGAAGCAATGTTGCGCTCATACTCATACTATACTCATACTCATTTATTCGGCCTTAGGTACACTATGGAACGGTTGGTTACGTCACGTTTCTTACATATTATATGTTTGTACACATTGATTAATTATATTTCAAATCACATGGCTGGGTGATGGGGGTGCAAAGAGCAGCACAGTAACACTGTTCTTATCTCATGTGCGGGCAGACACCACCCTCCTGGTGGAGGGCTAGGGGATAAGTGGTCTGTGGTAATACACTTACTTCGCTTTCTGCAAGGCCTTTGCTCGTTCCAATATTTCCATCGAATTTATTGCACTTGCACTGGTCTGAAATAATAAATAAATGACCATAAATAATAGTGTCTTTGACTTAAGGGCCTTCCATGAGTCAACTAGCGCCGCCAATCTTAAAAAAATAATATCTTTCAATTTAATCAATTTTATTAAAAAAGCTATGTACATAATGTTTATTACGATAAATACTATTTTTTAAATGCTTATTTATAACGTGGTTCAATGTCGGTAAGTTGTAGTTCGCATAATTGCGAAAAACGGCCGTTTTTGGCACATTTGAGAACTACAACTTAGCTTGTCGCAATTATGCCATGTATTGTATATTGAAAAATAGTGTTTATTTATCCTAATAAAGATTGTGTACATAGCTTTTTTAATAAAAATTAATAATTTGTAAGATATTATTTTTTTAAGATTGACGGCGCTAGTTGGCTCATGGTAGGCCCTTAAACAATATGGGAAAAAAAATTATATTTACAATGAATTCAACTATCAAAAAATATATTAATTTGATGTGTACTCCAAAACACAGTAACGATTTACTATGTTTTGGAGTTTCTAGATCTTAGGGTATTTTTAATTTTTCCCAAAGATTTCATTCACTGGAATTTGACCTAATGGTTATTTCTAAGGTTGTGTGATTTGTGACGTACTCATTTGAATTTTTTTTTGCATTTTTGATTTACCAGAAACCCTTACCAATTCAATATTTAATACTCAATATATTTATTGCATTGCATAAGTTATAATACAGATGTTCACATACTTAACATTAAAATGTTACAATGCTCTGTATGGACATTGTTTAGGCACAGCAATATAAGAGAGCTCAGAGAAATAAGGACAGAAAGTCCTTATTTCTCTGAGTAAGAGAGAGACGACATTTTTTGTTCAAATATAATGTAATTTGCAGTAACTAAGAAGTAGTAGATAGCGATTGTTTATTATATTTTCTCATTTAGAAATTCCTCTACTGTGTAATAGCATTTAGCATGTAGGTGTTGTTTTAGCAGTCGTGTGAATGGTTTTTCATTTGTTGCATTTTTAATTTTTTCATTTATCATGAGCACAACCCCCAGTTTCAATTTATCGAATGAATCCATAGATACTAGTCTTTACCTTCTCCGTCTTCTGTGCTTGCTGGGTGGTCTGAGCCGGCTGGGAGGCCTGTGCCGGCTGGGTGGTCTGTGCCGGCTGGGTGGTCTCCGTGGCCGATTGGAACAGCACAATGGGCTCACCGTCCACCATCACATATGAATCTTGGCCGTCCACTTCTGGTAACGATATAATACAACTTGTATTATTTTAATGTTCAAAGTCAAAGTATTAGATGTATGTTAATTCTGCGCCACCATCAACCGCAAGATGTACAAGATAACGAATAAATGTAAAAATATCTCCGTTTTTTATTAAAATTATTGGTTTAAAATAAAGTCTTGTACAAGTTGCGAGTCATTATTTTAATGATCAAAGTCAAATGACATTGCCAGATTCTGCCCCACCATCAACAGCAAGATGTACAAGATAACGAATAAATGTAAAAATATCTCAGTTTTTTATTAAAATTATTGGTTTAAAACAAAGTTTTGTACAAGTTGCGATTCGAAAAAAACAGCTTAATTAAGAATTCAGAAAATAGTAAGAAATCGAAGCGAATTATTCATTGTTTTTGTTATTATTCTATAGGAGTTGCGAGAGTAGTAGAAAATGATACTGATTATGATTATGCAATATGAAACCTGTAATAAGTCCCCAACAAAATGATAGGTACAGCTTAAATGGTCACGTAGTTTTGTAGGTGGGGCACAGCTCCATTGAAATGTGGCAATGTCTTTTCTATATTGCAAGTAAGCACGTTGTGTACATTTTTGCACGTCAACCATTGATCTCCTATAAACAACTAGATACACAGTCTGCCTTCTAAAAATGTCCACACGCGAAGAAGGTCTAAACGGATGAATGGACCCTCATTTGCTTTATTGGACATTATTTGGACGTTAACAATGGACCCTTATTTGGACGTATTTTAAATTGTTTTAGTAAGACCTTTGTGTATCTAGTTGTTTATAGGATATCAATGACGTCAACATATTTTTTGAATTTACATATACACCACTTTGCTAGGAAAAGGTGCCAACGCTGAGAAGAAAAAGTGGCAAAAAAACTCTCAGCAGCACATCTTTTAAAATAATAATAATACAATTACTTAACTATATAGGTACAGTCGACAGCAGATCAATGGTAACACTTTCTACTTATGACAGCTCTTATTATTCGCATCGTAAGACTTGAAATCGTACTGCAAGTGTTACCATTGATCTGCTGTCGACTGTACATAAGCTGCTTCGTCCAGAGTGACGACTCCTCTGGATGAAGATAGAAGACTATGCTATATTAAATATTCTGTAACACGACATTGGCAAATGACGAACTGTCGAGTCCATAAATAAAATAAGGTGCATGATTCTGATGCTATCGGCTGTAAGACCGAACTGAAACTCCATTAAACAGTCTCAGACTATCGGCCTATGATGATGAAGAGCACCGACCTTCCCCGTCGCTGGACTGCAGCACGCAGGTGACCGTGGCGTCGCCGCCGCTGCCGTCAGACTCGGAGTTGGCGACCAGACGGTAAGTGTTATCACCATCGCCGTATCTGTATGATAGAGTATTTGATATTAAAGTATTCGACATTGAGGTATTCGACATTGAGGTATTCGACATTGAGGTATTCGACATTGAGGTATTCGATATTGAGGTATTCGACATTGAGGTATTCGACAATGTTTGTTCATAATTCATAATTCATAATTCATTTATTCCTTGCTTTATGTGGTAACATGGTTCTTCGGTAGTACAGTAAGTGCTCACATAAACCCTGTAAGGGCACCGCAACATTTGACACTTAAACATAAAAAATTCAAAATTCAATTTTGTCAGTCAGTCAGTCAATAATACAAATAAATATTCAATTAAATATAATAATTAGGAAGTAATTCTTATCCATTAAATAAAAAATTAATTGTTTGTTTTTAAAATGTCTTTATTGCCAGTAAGTATAACAATTAAACTTATAACCTAGTGTAGATTTGTTCCTAGATATAAGTAACTTAAAAATAAGACAGTTTTACAGGCTTAGCCTATTTAAAAACTTTAGCAAAATGATTAACTATAAGCGAACATCGTAATATAAATTCATTGACTTAAATCTAAAGTTATGATAATAGGTATGTCCACTTTGATAAGCTGTCATTTTTCACCTGTAACTAAGCAATAGGTAGAGGCATTCGACATTGAGGTATTCGACATTGAGGTATTTGATGCTCCCATTTCACATAACCTCCTCCTTTATTTGGAAGTCGGTTAAAAATTCAATATCACCACCCCGGCGCCAGACAGTTTGCAAATATGCTTCAATTCGATGTTTATGATCGATATTGATGTATGGGTGGATGATGGATAGACGGATAACTCTTAAGGAGGAAAACATACTCCTTGTCACCGAGAGGAAGATTCTTAGAAGCATTCTTGGTGCAAGGATGGATTTTTCTCGATCATAAAATCTAGAAAAGACTAAATAAACACAACAACAAACTAGCTAAAGACCTGCTAAAAGATCAAGAGAACGTGAAACGCCTGAAAAGATGGCATATACTTGCACTAGACCAAAGAGACTAAGTCCTCTCGACCATAGTAGACGGTGTTATTCAATGGAATTGCACGCAAAATAAAATTCCACCCCAGAACACATCTGATTATGGCTGAAGAGCCGATGGCAGATATAAAATGGAGAAAAAAACAAAAATAAATCTGTAATTCGAGGATCTGGTCCGAACCAAACATCATCGGCGAGACAAAAGCTGCCCGACTCCGGTGGCTCGGCCACGGCGGAAGAATGGGAGACGATCCTGCGGTGAAGAGAGCATACTTGGGACGACCGGTCGGGCGTCCTAGATATCGCTGGAGGGATGAAGTCGAGAGGGATCTGGGCCGACTGCAGGCACACGCGTGGTGCGATACGGTGCAGAATTACTGGCGTCAAAGACCACTTACCCATTAGACATGAAATCGGTACAAATGACAATGCCAGATTCTGCCCCACCATCAACTGCATGATGAACAAGATTTATTTGTTTATTTATACAATAACATTTACGGCCTTACAGTAATGACTAACTAACATAATACATAAAAACATAATGCATATAAACATCAAAGTCAGATTTACTACACTGGAACCCTATCATCCGTCATCTGATCAAGATAACGAATAAAGTAAAAATATCTCCGTTTTTTATTAAAATTATTGGTTTAAAATAAAGTTTTGTACAAGTTGCGAGTCGAAAAAACAGCTTAATTAAGAATTCAGAAAATAGTATGAAATCTAAGTGAATTATTAATTGTTTTTGTTATCATTTTCTACTACTCTCGCAACTTCTACTGATTGTGATTATGCAATATGAAACCTGTAATAAGTCCCCAACAAAATGATAGATGGTACAGCTTCAATGGTCTCGTAGTTTTGTAGGTGGGGCAAAGCTCCATTGAAATGTTGCAATGTCATTTGCAAGCGAAACATTCTGTCACCGATTAGCGCATAGAGACGAAGCGGGGGACAGGAGTGCCGTATTAAAGAGATGCGTCCATGTCTCTAGGTGACACGTGTCGCGAAGCAATTTTGCGCTCATGTGCGGGCAGACACGGGCGCCCTCCTGGTACAGGTCTATGGGGTAAGTGGTATCTGACTGGCGTATTCTCGTTAGGAAAGATATAACCAGTGTTACCTGACTAGCGTTAAGTTGAGTAGATCCAAGTGCATGAGTCCCTTATCGGTCTCCAGGACGGTGTACTTTGGACCCTCACCATCTGAGGAGACCACGTCAGGCAGTATGCTCTCCTGGTCACAATGGAACAAAACAATTCGTTATTCAAAGTACTTTATTTGCTGTAAATGTGGTGATACAGGATGGTACGGTGGAACACAGAGAAAGGTGTACCAGGAGAGTTTTGTAAGGTTGAGATTCTCTCAAAAACTACTTGACCTATTGCAAAAATTCTTTCACTGTTTGATAGATAAAAGTGAAAACTATGTAACTGTAAAAGAATTATTTAATTGGGTCCAGTAGTTTTTGCGAAAATCAAAACCTTATTTAGGCCCCCTGTATACTCATCAGTAACAGAGTTGTCCACACATGGAACAAACTGTCTGATGATGTAGTATCTGCACCATCTGTGAACGCTTTTAAAAATCGCCTCGACATGTGGTTAAAAGCAAACATTATATAAATAAGCAATATGTGTAGTGAATCACATGAACATTAGATAAAGATAAAGATAATTTATTTGCAATACATGAGTATAAAAATGATACAGATGTTATATTTAAAAATAGTCCTTCATGTTTGCCTTGCGGCGTACAAATGTAATTTTTCCTATAATTATTTATTTATTATTTTACAGCAACAAATACAGGAAAAAAATACCTATATAAATTAAATGTCAATCAATTCAATAAAATATCAGTAATTACAATGTCAATAAATTAAAATTAATGCAATTCAATAAAATATCAGTAATTACAATGTCAATTAATTAAATTAAATGTCATTATTATCAAATATATAGAACTCGAAAATATCAACCTAATTTAAGAATAATGTCAGAAGCTGCGGTCACTATATATTAAAATTTATCATTTAGAAATTCATTTATTGTATAATAGCCTTTTTCCGTCAATAGCCTATTCAAATTATTTTTAAATTGGTATACATTACCCATTCTTATTTTTGATGGAATTTTATTATATATTTTTAGTGCCAAGACAACATAGACTGTGATATAGACACACCAGCATTGTGCTGCCTGTCTAGCAAATGAATAATAATAATTATAATTAGAACATGATGAAAAAAATCTTGCCGTGGGCAGGACTTGAACCTGCGACCTTGTCATTCCGTGACACGCTCTTCCCGTTCCATACCGTATTGTGTGACATACCCTATAAGTATGTATAAAGCGATAAAGATTTTCGGTGAGCGTGGCGTGGCCTGTGGTGGCTCAGTTGGTAAGAGCGTGTCACGGAATGACAAGGTCGCAGGTTCAAGTCCTGCCCACAGCAAGAATTTTTTCATCATGTTCTAATTTATTCACCGAGCATGGATAATGCGTAATTCAAATTCTGAATAATAATAATAATTCAACTTACTTCGGCTCCAGATGCTGTGGCTGGTTTTTCAAAAGGTGTGACTTCAACGATCTGCAGTTGCCCTGGAAATAGTAACTTCAGATTATGTCTTAATTCACAACCACACCACAACCACGCGACAATAAGCTAGTTGAGTCATATCGAAATTCAAAAAAACAATATTTATTTCATACTAGCTGTACCCCGCAACTTCGTTTGCGTAGAGGGGATGGAGGAGATCTGGAGGCAGATTTTCCTCTCTGGATCCTTGTTTCCACATCACATACCACCATGGCTTATAGCCTATGAGCTGTCCGGATATTTCAGCTATCTCCTAGTGAAACTCCCATCAAAATCCCTTCAGTAGTTATGGTGTGATACTTGCACAAAGTCACAGACAAACAGACAAAAATTCAAAAAATTTGTGTTTTGGCATCAGTATCGATCCTAAAACACATTACAATTATTCTTTTCAAAAAATATCCAATGTACAGACACAACTTTTTTAGTCTTATTATATGTATAGATAGTATTTCACAGTAGGATCCCAATTATATCACTTTTTTATTACATAAAAGTAGATGACTGTAAAAAATGAAATTAAAATATTTACTCTTTTTTTTAAAAAATTGAGGGAATTGAGTCAATTTTAAAGATGTGAGTGAATTATTTCACTTACCATCTTTATATTCTGTTGATAACTTCATATTGTTGGTGCTGGTTGCGACAGGAATGTCATCTTCAGACATGGCTGGTTACGTCTGAAACAAATGTAATACAACAAATACAGAAAAGGGTATTACTGTGGACTAACTTTCATCATCATCATCAGCCTATTTATATTGCCCCACTGCTCGGGCACAGACCTTCCATTACATGGAGGGAGACAAACACTGGCAAGTCACCTCTTTGTCAGTTCTGGTAGCCTGGTACTTCAAATATTATCATCAGTCCCTTTATATGTCCCCACTGCTCGGGCACAGACCTTCCCTTACATCGAGGGAGCTGCGGCTATGGACCCACCACGTAGGCCCAGTACGGATTGGTGGATTTCACATGCCTTAGATTTTTTTCTTCTACGGCATGCATCTCATCACGATGTTTTCCTTCACCGTTTTGAGAGCACTCGGTAAATGTACGTAAGTTTTTCCGTCGAAAAAACCGAGGATAACTCATTGAGACTAACATCATGTTTATGGCTATGTACCTTATAGATCTGCACCAAACTTTGCTCACATGTATATATCCTGGAATAATACATAAGCTATCTTTTACCATGGGAAAACATCGATATTAATGGGGACCCAGAGTTATATACATTTTAAAGGAATATGTCGGGTTTACCATGGGAATAGAGGGCAATGCAAGAATATAGACTTGTAACAAAGAAAAATACCTATGATTTATGCGTTGCTAGTCTCATCGGTTCGAGATAATGAATGAGAATAAATTGAAGATGTTGTTATAAGAGGCGAAAAGATAGCAAAGAAATCGTCAGCCATCATTTTGTTTGTAACATAATTTTATGGATAGGGCGCATCGATCGCCCTCCCAACCTAAGGTTATAATTCATAATAAACCTTCTAAATTAACAAAAATACACCATTTTCGTAAAAATACGTAAATAACAACAGATTTCAAACGTCAAAATTAAATAAAATAATTCTTGCAACACCAAAATCTTGGTGTTTCTATTTTATTTTTATGATTATTGCAACAAATACCACTTACGTTTATATGGCAACAATTGTTTTGTCGATTTCACTTGAAATATAGCACGGAAGCAACGAATTCTTGCAGAAATAACACAAAATCGCAAACTCAGAAGCGGAAAGCAAGAGACGCCATGTCAGAAAATAATATTTTTTCGATATTTTGCTTGGCAAAAGCAATCGGACAAACAGCCAATGTTGCAAGCTGAAAAAATCTGACTGAAATTAAGGGAATAAATAAACTATGAAAATAATCTATTGTTTATAAAAACATTTTTAATTAAATGACACAAAGAATAATAATAATAATAATGAAAGAATACATACATAGGTAAGATAGGTTGGTATTTTGTATACTCAGAGAAATATTATCATCGATGAAATTAAAATATTTTTCTATAGTTATTACCAATTAAATTCTTAATAATGTGATAGCTATTATAATAATAAAATGTCCAACGAATTACAAACAAAATAATCTATATTTCTATGATTTTACATATACTTAACCCTCAAACGACAACGCTTTTCTAAAATAAAGTTACGTCGCTTTATGTAGTACCACTCCATTACTACTTATACAAATCGATATCGCAGCAATGACATTTTGGTAATAATAGTTAGTACTTATGGTGCAGAGAATAAGAGCGGTGCAAAACACAGTGTTACAACTGGTATGCGCCTTCGACTATACAAAGTTATACCTATTTCACTTTAAAAATCAATAGAGCGTCTAGAACCGAGCCAAAAATAACCTTAATGTCGCTGCTTTCCAGCGCTGTATTGATGTACGCGTATAAAAACAGACGTACAAGTCTTTTCTCTCTTTTACTCTCATTGAAACACCGTAAGACGATATTGGAAAGTAACTTTTCTAATTTAAACAATAAATCCACATTGTTTTATGAAACTAAAATGCTCATTAAAAAGTTCATATCGATATCTATATTTCCTTATACATTTGTGGTGGTAATAAAAAGGATATGGACCTCAAAAAAATTATACAAATTTGAGTTCTAAAACGCGCTATTGAAATTTTCGTAACATTCACTATATAAGACAGTTTAACTGTAAGGCGTTCGGGAGGTCCGTAGCTACTACGTGGGCCGGTGTTGGCGAGGGGCCGGTCTATTTCCTCGCCATCAGATATGTTGAAGCGTATTAAGCAAATCATATATGGTAAAATAATGTCAAATATGTCAAGAAAATGATAAAGAGAGACCTAGGTCTCACCCACACGATAGTAGCTGATTTGACTTCCTTTTGTTGTAGTCAAATTGCACTTTTGCTGACTTTAAAATAAAGATATTTATTGCCACGTTAGGTATGTTCACTTTTTATACATCCATGACGTAATAAACTAAGTATAGTGTGCATAGGTAATGATAATGAGTAATGACTGTACTTTTACTTTTTACCTGTCAAAGAAACTTATTTGTCACGAGAAGACTTATAAACGATTAGTCAAAAGTGAGAAAAAGTTTATTTTGCATGTATTAAATTCCACGAGCTCATAGCATGAGTCGCAAACTGGCCACTTGTTTCACACTTTAGTTGTCAGCTTATTTCGCAGTCGGAATTTTGTTTTTTTAATTAAGTAAATTTTTTTTTGGTTCTCTTGAAAATGGCGGGAAACGACGGTTGCAAAATTATTTGATAATTTTCCTTTTAATGTAGGTATACAGGCTATTTTGTGTTTAATATCACGTTAAATTAATCAGAAAATGGTCGCGAATGACAGTACGGTGAAGTTATTGGATTATTTATGCAAGATCTGAAGTTTCAAGCTTTTATCAAGAGTTCCCGCTACAAGCTCGGGAGTGGACGTGACTGTCGAGCTGCTTCGTCCAGAGTGATGACGCTACGGTGACTCCTCTGGAGGAAGATAGAGGACTATTGAACATATTGAATTATCTGTAACATGACATTGGCAAATGACGAACAGTCGAGTCCATTAATAAAATAAATAATAAGTATTTTTTTAAATAAATGAATAAGTCAACGATGCTTTTTATATTGTAATTTTTAAACATTAATGAGTACCTTGAAGAGGTGTCGTTCAGATTTCAATTCAATATTGTGTTGCGTTAAATATTTTTTGTGTCAACCGTTTTAAGTACCTAAGGAAAGGAGATTGCCAGAAAAGTATGGAGAGCCGTCCGGCTGGGTTCTTTTGATTTATTAGACACAAAATATGAGACGTATATGAGATAACATATTTTTTTTACAAAGTGCAATAAATAACTCGGTTCAGTTTGGTACAATCCTATTAGAATAAAAATCCTAATGGAATCTACGGTTAGCAAGGAATAATGACGTAAGTCCTTCGTATCATGTGAGGTATGTAATTGTAAGTGTCTAATTTTTTTTTTAAACCTTAATCCTGTTTAATATTTAAATGCCCCCACACTGTTGGGACTTTGTACCCAAGTTATACTTCACATTGAAAGCTTTGGGCCATCCATCTCTCGGACCCGGTGCAGATTGGTGATTATTTTTCTTTAAATAAGTAGGTACGGTGGAACACAGAGAAAGGTGTACAGGAGAGTTTTTAAGGTTGAGATTTTCTCAAAAACTACGTGACCTATTGCAAAAATTATTTCACTATTTCATAGATAAAAGTTAAAACTATGTAACTGTGAAATAATTACAAAATTCGGTCCAGTAGTTTTTGAGAAAATCTTAACCTTATTGAGGCCCCCTGTATATTTATCTCTGTCTTCGACTGTACCTAAATGTTTTAAGGTAAGATTATGTGTGTATATTGTGTCTTAAAAAAGGGCCAAGTGCGGTCTACTACAAACCGATTAGCGTGCATGAAGAGATTGATGAATATGGAGGAGGCGAGGCTTGTGTGCCTAGATCGCAGCAGATTGAAGTCCGTCGTCTCTGCAATTCCCTACGGGAATCAGGCGTATATAAATAAATAAATAATCCGAATTTGTCACATGATCACAGTTTTTTTAAATGATGGTAATTAAGTAAAATAGTAAAGAAGAGTAAAGCTCTAAAATACAGGGGTCTATACACCTTTGTTGCTTTTGGTGTCGAGAGTCGAGACCCTCGGCCCGTGGGGTCCAGGTGCCTGGTCGCTTTTTACCGATATAAGCAAACGAGTAGTAGATGCCACTGGTGACCCAAGAGCTGGCAGCTACCTCGCGCAACGGATTAGCATGGCGATCCAGCGAGGTAACGCTGCCAGTGTCTTGGGTACTCTTCCCATAAGTCAAAATTTTAAAAATAATTTAATTTAGGTTTTTAAATAATGAATGTTTCTCCTTTAATATTCTATATTGTACCTTTTTGAAATAAATATTGTATGTAAGTAAAATAAATAAACTACTTATTTACATAATTGATGACAAAACGACAAACCAAAAAGGAAGTCAAAGCAGCTACAACGGTGTTTGTGAGAAGAACTCTCATTTTTCATTTTACAGAATGATTGACATTATTTTTATTACCATTTTTATATTAAACCCATACATGACGACTAGCGCCACATTCAGATGGCGGCGGCTTAAACCGGCCCACCGCCACAACCGGTCACCCGTGTAGCAAATGGACTCCCCAGTCCAATACAAGTAACAATTTGTATTTATAGTTACATTTGAGAAAACTTCGATACCGCGATTCAGGCCCGACCATCCGATTGGACGATGCCTATGACGTAGAACAACGTAGATACGCCGTAGTAATGTAGAGTTCAACTGTAGTTGTGTAAGTCTGGGTTATCGATTTTTGAGGTTGTAGGTTGACAACCCAATTTTGGATTTCAGAGTGAAATTATTTAAATTGGTTTCAAAACTCTACTTTTTATTGTACAATCGACATCACTCACTATACTCTACATAACTTAAAACATTGCAATCTAACTAAGTCGCATTACCATCACGTACCTATATTGCCCTTATGTTACACAGATTCCACTTATAAGGAAACTCTACATACTTATGTTTTAAGTAAATACTTACTTATAATGCAAACTCTACCATCGCTACTTTAAGATAGTAAATATACTAAATTACTTTTATAAAATCCTAGGTCGTAAGTGTAATGTCAATTATATTCTACCTGAAAATATAATGTCCGACACTTATAAAGTTTCTACGTAGAGCCACAATCTAAATACGGCGTAGTTGCATGACTCAAGAACGTAACCCAATTTGTAACGCCTCGCCTACGTGATTGAACGTCTAAATACGCATCGATTTATAAACACACTTACACTTACCAGTATTAAAATACTATAGCCGTGTTTTGTTTAAAAACGCTTTTTCCTTACCTTCGCTGCAAGCAAAGGGTGAATCTAACAATCTAATCTAAATTATCCATCATCATCAGTCTATTTATATGTCCCCACTGCTCGGGCACAGACCTTCCCTTACATCGAGGGAGACAAACTCTGGCAAGTCACCTCTTTGTCAGTTCTGATAGCCTGGTACTTCAAATATTATCATCAGTCCATTTGTATGTCCCCACTGCTCGGGCACAGACCTTCCCTTACATCGAGGGAGCTTAGGCCATGATCCACCAGTCCCGTGTTCCAGGGTACTGGTCCGCCAATCCGCACGCAGTGGGTACTGCGGATTGGCGGGTTCCACATGCCTTAGATTTTTTCAACGGCATTTCATCACGATGTTTTCCTTCACCGTTTTGAGAGCACTCGGTAAATGTACGTAAGTTTTTCCGTCGAAATAACCGAGGATAATTCATTGGTACATGGCTGCCCTGGCTGGGAATCGAACTTGTATCGTAAGTCCATTGACCATACCACTGAGCTCTCAATTATAAAATTATATTATTAGGCTGAAAAAATATATATTTTATTTATTCAGTTATATTCTTCATTGGTAATCCACACTGGGCTTACTTGGCGGATCATGACCTCAGATGAGGGAAGGTCTGTGCCCCAACAGTGGGGATATAAAATTAAGATTATAAAACGAAATTCGTATTGCAAGACGTATGTAATATGTACTTTAAGTACGTGTAATCTATTTACAAAATCCAGCTATTTTATGACTGACGTAATAAATAGTAAATATTCTAACTTTACCCAGCAGTGGGACGATTTATAGCTTAACAAAAAAAAATCTAACTCCACGAGTTACTAGCAAGTACCTAGTACAAAACGTAATATAACTGTAAAGAACCGTTACATTGTTGCACGGAACATTCATTCGAGCAATTTTATAGTAGGTACGTCTGCAATAGTTAAATTAAGGCGAACCCACGCATTACTCTGTAATTTTTGCCATCATTCTACATAGGCACTTAGGTCCACTTGCATTAAAACATTACCTAATGTCCCATAACGATGTTCAGAAACGATTGTCTACATTTAAAAACATTCAATTCCATATTATATCTACTTATTGTATCAAAAACACATTACAAAATGTCAAGAAAGCAGTAAGTACAATTCTGACTGCCTCATTGAAACCATTTCACCCCCATTACGAGGGCAATATGTGTACTGAACGCAGTGTCCTTGCCCATTGATTTGGTGCAGTGTTCGCTTACGGAATTCACAGACGCGGCCCTGAGCCACCTGTCCACCTAGCTTAATTGTGTTTGTTCCTAATTGTATACCTATTTTTTCAAATGACTGTACACACATTATCGTATTGGGGATATCTGTCAAGATATTGTAGTTGTAGTAAATAAATAAATAAATTTTATTACATTATTTTATAGATATCTAACGATATCGTCTCTCCACCTACGCCGAGGTCTGCCCCGACGCCGGGTGGCTGGAAGAGGCTCAGGACAGGGATGGATGGAAGAGGAGGGGGGAGACCTTTGCCCAGCAGTGGGACAATATATATAGGTTAACAAAAAAAATTTTTTTTATAGATAATATAGGATGCCTCTCTTAGCGCCGCGGCCATGAATATTTACGTACCACAGTCTGGAATCGCTTCAATTAGATTTCTATTTGGCAGCCATAATCTAAACTCTACAGACTGCACCTTAACAGAATGTCTGTACAAAAGAAACCTGATCCAACCCCTCTACAGCCACATCGAATCTTGAAATGTAGAGTAATGTAGAGTCGAGGCAATTTTAAAGTCTAATTTATTTGATATAGAAAATAATCCAGATAACAAAATAAATATTATTTGACTGCAAGGAAGGTTTAAAAACAATGTAGAGTTGCAATTAGTTCAATGGCCGCTGAAGCTATGGCGATGATAGAGTCAACACTCTATCTACTCCGTAACATCTATAGCTTGAGGCTGTGACAACACCTAAGCTATTAGTCTAATATACATATTTATGTAAAGAAAGATGTAGGTAAGGTACAGTCGACAATAGATCAATTTACCATTACCGTACCAACACTCTTTACTTTTGACAGTTCTTATTATTTGCGTCGTAAGACTTGAAATCGTACTGCAAGTGTTACCATTGATGTGCAGTCGATTGTAACTAAGGATAAAAATTAAAAATATTTTTACAATTTAATATTCTAATTGAATTTTAATCAAACTCCGTCGAAAGAAGTGAAAGTGCTAATTTAAGCGTTTCCACTATTAGAATCCTATTGGAATATTCGAATTAGATTCTAATAGGTCCATATTATATCTTATTCTATGAAGAATCTAATCTTAAACATTTCTTTATATACAAAAAAGTTGGCTTACAATTACAATGGCAAATTATTATTCTAATCTATACTTAAAGTATTCTTTGTAATAATTTTAAGTTAACATCACAATTAACCGTCTTACCACTGAAAGCTATGTAGTCCAGACAACCTTTGGTTAGAGAAAACAGCTAATGAATAGGTTAATGTACTCTATTAAATTGTGATTTAAGCAAAAAAAAAATTTTTTTTACTAAACTTATTTTATATCGCTGTCTCTGAAACATTTACCTAACCTAGAATCCTAAATCGCGGTATTAAAATTTTCTCAATGCTTCGTATAAATACAATTCCCGACGCTTAACAGCCAGGGAGTCCGTGACCACACGGGACGACGGTCCGTGCAACCATCTCACTTAATGCACAGCACATTTAGACTTACAATAAGCCTTCAACATTTGCCATTCTGTCGACCTAGAAGTAATTGCTAGACTGTATTTGTTGGATACCCCACGACGCTGTGGAATGACGAATGCTTGAACCAAATGAATGCTTACAGCACCTGTGTGGTTGATTTGACTCCTTTTTGACGATTGTATTTTTGTTTGTATGCATGTCTACAAAGAGAAGTCATTAGAGTTGATTTTTTTTTGGAAAATTCTTCCCAGAGGGAAGGGCAAAGCCAACTAGGGCACACAGCCTGGTCTGATGTTAATAGAATGTCTGAATTCTTATAAATACATACATATTACGAAGATAATCTAACCTAAACCTACGCACAACCCTCCCAAATTCCTAAACGAAATAACTCAATGATCCACGAAACCATCAAGCTATGCAAAGGAAACCTTGCTAAGAGCACAAAATTTCACAAACACGACTTCTTTCGAGCTCTCCAACTAATAGAAACGTTCGCGGACATCTCCTCATTAACTTAACGTTATCATTAATCACTAAATACCACGTCGTTTCGCGCGCTTTTCAAGGAATCTCTCATTAGAGTTGAGATTTAAAAAAAAAAATGTTTTGGCAGGCACACAGACGACGAGGTGTTCTTTAAAGGTGCATTCTTACCTTTTGAGGCACGGAACCCTTAAAACGACGCTGATTTTTAAACAACATCATAAGCTATAAGTATTTAATTTAATGTATTATACAAATCAATCCTGTGATCGCAACAAAATGTATGAAAAATCCAATAAAAATTAATGACAATAGAAAAGTCGTACAATGAGAGTTCTTCAGTTAATTCATAATTCATTTATTCCTTGCTTTATGTGGTAACATGGTTCTTCGATAGTACAGTAAGTGCTCACATAAACCCTGTAAGGGCACCGCAACATTAGACACTTAAACGTTAAAAATTCAATTTTGTCAGTCAGTCAGTTAATAATACAAATAAATATTCAAGTAAATATAATAATTAGGAAGTAATCCTTATCCATTAAATAAAAAATTAAAATTGAAATTAAAGTTGTCAACATATAAATTAATTTGCAAAATCATGTTCGAAAAACTCTTGCAGATTGTAAAAACACCTATCAATGCCTTTTAAGTCCTGTAACCATGTTGGTAATTTGTTAAATATTTTTATAGACATGAAATATGCACCTGCACGTACAATTTGTTACTTCTAGCTACTAACTAACCTCCTTTCAGACTATTATTATTATATCTCTTCGGGTACATTCCGTATAACAGAACTCTAAATACTTTACAAAGCATTTGAAAATTTTGAACAACAAATAAAATACGTTATTTTACTTGAAAAATACAAATGATTACTAACGACACCTAGTGGTGACTTATGAAAACCATTACACATTTATTTGTCCACCCTCGTTGGAGGGTTAACTTACCTATAAAATTTTACTTTCTAGGTATTTCATGAGAACTTGCTTACATTCCGTCAATTGGGGGCTCTCTTAATATTCAGAAGTGAAGTAAAAGCTATCGATTTTGATAATAATTATTTAATTCAAATTAAAAATACCAAATTAACGTAAAATTAAAGCATTCGTTTATTTTATTAGAATTTCGGGGTATTTTTCTTCAAGCTGGCAACCCTTCGAGGAAAGTTGTACTGCGCAAGTCAATAGAATGTCAAAACGGACATTTCAAGAAAATACTGTAATCGAAAATAGTAAACGTATTTATTTATATTCGCCTTGTAAATTATTGAATTTACTCTGCATTTATATTTTTATAATAAAACTGGTAAGTAAATAACAGTTAAATATTTTAGATATTAATTATTTCCTACCTGCATTTTCAATGTCCTTTTCTGGCTTTTCGTAGCGTAAATTGAAATAAATCATTAATTTCTTTATAATTAGTAGAATATCCAGCTTTTATTAATTCACAATTTTACCCGCAAATAAGTATAATGAAAACGAAAGGTATTTATTAATTATTTTTGTTACCAACACCATTATTTATTTTTCCAGAAAGAATGGCTACAGCAAATTCAGGAGCCGTATTTTTTCTAGGAACTAGAGCTCATTATCAGGTTTGTATTTAAATTACCGAAAGAAAACTTATATTTAGAGACTACGTAATAATTACACAATTACTGGAAAGATGTCGCTACCGTCCCTAAGACGATAATATGGAGACAAAATTCACGACCTAACGATATCATTACCTCTGTTGGAATAGACCGTGCCACGGAATGGCGAGGTCCCTGGTTCGAATCCCGATCGCGATGATTTTTTTCTCCATTTATCATTTACGTAAAGAATAATGTTAGCTACAAGGTTCGTGGTTGGTGTTTTTTGTTGCACTCCTAGCGGTCATGAACCTTCGTCAGCCCGTATCGGCCTCGGGCCTCTCCCGCGGCGCCCGACGCCGGTGTTCGCGCCGCACTCGCCCCACAGACACACGCGGAACACCAGGCTAATGAGACTCCAGGCGGCTCATAGTGCCCTGGTACTTGTAATGTGACTTAAAGAGCTGGGGCTTCTGGCCGAGTGGATACAGCAGATGTTCTCGAATGGAGACGTAAACGTAGCAGTGGGACGCCCCCCGACCAGATGGAGGGATGACCTTCGCAAGGTGGCGGGCAGAGACTGGATTCAGAAGGCCGAGAATCGCTTTGAGTGGCGTGCTTTGGAGGCCTAAGTCTAGCAGTGGACTGATACGTGCTGTTGATGATGAAGTTGCTTTAAAAATACCAGAAAACCATTACTAACCCGGAGTCTCAATATGTCTCACTCAACACCTGCTGTGTCCACTCGGTCAGAAGCCCCAGCTCTTAAAGTCACATTACAAGTACCAGGGAACTATGAGCCGCCTGGAGTCTCATTAGCCTGGTGTCCCGCGTGTGTCTGTGGGGCGAGTGCGGCGCGAACACCGGCGTCCAGTGTCGCGCCTTGGGAGAGTATTAAAGCCAATTAAACATTGATGTTATTCATAAACCTAGTTAAACCACACTTCCCTTAAATCGTGTTGCTATCCTTCACACTTCGTTAAAAAATGTCAGGCTTAAACGGAGGCGTAACTTTAAGGTCCGAGCACATTATGCCGGGCCGCAGCGTGTCGGGGCGGAGCGCAAAAATCCGCTCAAATCGCTTTAAAAATACAATTTGTGTGAACTATCGCACACTGTGTCGGGCCCTGAGGTCGGGCCGCAGCGGCTCGCATTATTGCGATGCGGATTTGAGTCGGTGCGATGCGGCCCGCCCCGCCCCGCTGCGCCCCGACACAGTGTGCTATAGCAAGCAGATTGGAGTGCACGCGCGCCCGTGTTCATTTTACGATATCTGGCAGTACACTGTACTCAAAATCCGTCAATACGCTGCGACCCGGCCCGTCACTAATGTGCTAAGTAAGCATTTTGCGCTGCGCTGCGCTCCGCCCCGGCAAAATGTGCGCGAAGCATTAAATCTTGGTTTGCCCAGGAAATCAGAAATCAGCATTTTTTATTGTATGAACATGGTTATAAACAGTTGGTATAAATGATTCATCACAGTTACCTCAGGCATACAATTATTCAATGTCAATAATTATTCAGGTTCTTCAGCCACCAGAATCCCGATACGATGATGCGAACGGGAACGCGTCCACCGAGACTATATACCGGAACCCTTCCGTCCAGGGTTGGGAGAAGACGGAAGACAGCACCAGCTGTGGGGGCGAGAGGAGTTGGGGGTATTGCGATAATGATACTGGTATGTATGTCTCCTACTGCGTCTCCTCTGGAGGAAGAAATTAAGACAATAGTTTAAGACATTAAATACTCTGTAGATACCATGAAATTGGCTGAATGGACTCGACTGTTCGTCATTTGCCAATGTCATGTTACAGAATATTCAATATATCATAGTCTTCTCTGTTGAGGAGCTGGGCTCGCTGGTAATGAAAAGACTTATATTTCAGGATATCAGGTGGGTATTTTATTGGTGTTAATGTTTATGCGGTGGCGATGACAAGTGGAAATAAATTAGTTATAAAAATATATGGCACGAGATGTGGCCAGTCCGTAACATTATCTTTATCCAGGGGAGTCGCCGTAGCGTCATCACTCTGGACGAAGAAGCACGACAGTCACGTTCACTCCCGAACGTGGGACTCTTGATTAAGCATTAATACTTGATTTTGCACAAATCACCCAATAACTTCACCATACTGTCATTCGCGAACATTTTCTGACTAATTTAACGTGATATTAAACACAAAATAACCACTGTAGACATTCAAATAAAAGTTATCAAACAATTTTGCAACCGTCGATTCCGGCAATTTTCAGTGTTTACTTATTCCGATTCCGTGATTTTATTTTGATCAAACAGCCACAGAAGAAAAGGACAAAGATACAGGAGTGAAGAGACGCGCCAAACGACGTTCGAGCGAGACAGCACTGTGTGAAAGAGACGCGGAGATGAAGCCTGCCTTGCTGAATAACCCAGGAGATAGGTAATAAGAAACACCTCAATCAAAAAATATGGCCGCTTATGTCGCCTTTTCCCGCACATTTGTATGAAAAAGCGAAATTAAAACCTATAGGATATTTCACTTCCCGTTGACTCATGAAAAGACATTGCCACTTTTTCAATGGAGCTTTGCCTCACCTACAAAACTACGTGACCATTTAAGCTGTACTTATCATTTTGTTGAGGACTTATTACAGATTTCATATTGCATAATCATAATCAGTATCATTGTCTACTACTCTCGCAGCTCCTACAGAAGAATAACAAAAACAATGAATAAATCGCTTCGATTTCATACTATTTTCTGAATTCTTAATTAAGCTATTTTTTTCGAATCGCAACTTGTACAAAACTTTATTTTAAACCAATAATTTTAATAAAAAAACGGAGATATTTACGTTTATTCGTTATCTTGTACAACTTGCGGTTCTTGGTGGGGCAGGATCTGGCATTGTCATTTGACTTTGACTTTGAATAGTTTTTATACTTACCTTGTCAATTTGTAAGTACTACAGCTTTCCACTATTGTTACAGAACCCCCTCAAAACCTAAAGCCAGTCGTCGTACCCTCCTGTCATTCCTGACATCGCTGGCCCGGCGCAAGCGCCGCCTGCACGCCGACCCAGTGCAGTACTTACAGCACATCGAGAGCGCACTCACCGCGTGTACTTACAGGGAATCCTGTCGATGTCTGGAGTGTCAGGTAAGAGACAAAACATCATCATCAGCCCGTATCAGTCCACTGCTGGACGCAGGCCTCTCCCAAATCACTCAACTGGATTCTCGGCCTTTTGCGGATACAAAAGGACTGGATAGTCAAACACAGAACAGAGTCCGCCATGATTATCTGTGGCATGACTTCATTGCGGCCCCGATAAACTAGGGATGTTCGATGTTGAGAAAGCACACTGTTAAAACATCGATGTTTTTGCTCTTAACATAGCTTATCATCGTAATACTTGATTAAATCTAGCTTTAATGGGAGCCTTCAAATGTATTCATATCCATTTATTTGGTAAATATTTCATTTACATGTCATTTAAATGACATTGCCACATTTCAATGGAGCTTTGCTCCACCTACAAAACTACGTGACCATTTAAGCTGTACCTATAATTTTGTTGGGGTTTCATATTGCATAATCACAATCAGTATCATTTTCTACTACTCTCGCAACTCCTATAGAAGAATAACAAAAACAATGAATTCGCTTCGATGTCTTACTATTTTCTGAATTCTTAATTAAGCTGTTTTTTTTGACACGCAACTTGTACAAAACTTTATTTTAAACCAATAATTTTAATAAAAAACGGAGATATTTTTATCTTTATTCGTTATCTTGTACATCTAGCGGTTGATGGTGGGGCAGAATCTGGCAGTCATTTCAACCCACATAAGATCGATACTTATATCAAAATAATCGAACATCCCTAAAAATCAGAGTGACGTCACGGATCTCGCGAAAATGGTCGACTAGTGTTTTTGGCGCGTGGGAAAATACTTATTGCAATAGGTCAACTAGTTTTTGAGATAATCTCAACTATAAAACTATCTGTACAGTTTTCTCTGTTAGGTAGACTGACCCACAATATAGGTACCTACTAAGTAGCTTATCAATACGAGTCTAGGTGACCTAGAAAATGAATTATAATTTATAAACCTACTAATATTACCTACGTTTTATTGACTTGTGTCTAGTAATAAATATCTAGGCTATCAACGCATGGGTAAAGTCGAAAGCGTATCAAGTGTAACACTTTCATCATCAGTCTATTTATATTGCCCCACTGCTCGGGCACAGACCTTCCCTTACATCGAGGGAGCTCGGGCCATAATCCACCACGCGGGCCCAGTGCGGGTTGGCGGATTTCACATGCCTTAGATTTTTTTTTCTTCTACGACATGCAGGTTTCATCACGATGTTTTTCCTTCACCGTTTTGAGAGCACTCGGTAAAGTACGTAAGTTTTTCCGTCGAAAAAACCGAGGATAACTTATTGGTACATGGCTGCCCTAGCTGGGAATCGAACCTGGGACCTCCATATTGCAAGTCCATTGACCCAACCACTGAGTCACCGAGCTCTCCGTAACACTTTAGAACATCTTTATTGTCGTCGTGAAAGTTAAACATTACCTAACTGTTATGTTAGAACAGTGAAAGAATTCTTGCAATAGGTCAATTTTATTATATTTTATTTTATTCTGGCCACAAACAGTCATTACAATAAAGTATTAACAAGGTTCTCTTGAAAATGGCGGGAAACGACGGTTGCAAAATTATTTGATAATTTTTATTTTATTGTCTACAGTGGTTATTTTGAGATTAATATCACGTTAAATTAATCAGAAAATGTTCGCGAGTGACAGTATGGTGAATTTGTTGGATAATTTGAGCAAGATCTGGGGTTTCAAGCTTTTATCAAGAGTTCCCGCTACGAGCTCGGGAGTGAACGTGACTGTCGAGCTGCTTCGTCCAGAGTGATGACGCTACGGCGACTCCCCTGGAGGAAGATAGAAGACTATTATATATTGAATTTTCTGTAACATGACATTGGCAAATGACGAACTGTCGAGTCCATTAATAAAATAAATAAATAAGTATTAACAATAAGCTAAGGTATAGGAACTTACATGTACAGCCATGTACCAATGAGTTATCGTCGGTTTTTTCGACGGAAAAACTTACGTACATTTACCAAGTGCTCTCAAAACGGTGAAGGAAAACATCGTGATGCAACCTACATGCTGTAGAAGAAGAAGAAAAAATCTAAGGCATGTGAAATCCGCCAACCCGCACTGGGCCCGCGTGGTGGATAATGGCCCCAGCTCCCTCGATGTAAGGGAAGGTCTGTGCCCGAGCAGTGGGGACATATAAATAGACTGATGATGATGATGATAGGAACTTAAATAGACAAATAGGGCCGAAATGTAATTTTACATAAATATTTTAGGTGATAGCGCAAATATCAAATTTGGAAACAAAAGTTACTTAAAAATAAGATAACAAACAGATACTGATCGAAATATCAATATTTATCAATACTTAATATTCATCATCATCAGTCTATTTATATTGCCCCACTGCTCGGGCACAGACCTTCCCTTACATCGAGGGAGCTCGGGCCATAATCCACCACGCGGGCCCACTGCGGGTTGGCGGATTTCACATGCCTTAGAAATTTTTTTTCTTCTACGACATGCAGGTTTCATCACGATGTGTTCCTTCACCGTTTTTGAGAGCACTCGGTAAATAAATGTACGTAAGTTTTTCCGTCGAAAAAACCGAGGATAACTCATTGGTACATGGCGGCAGCTGCGGCTAGCTGGCTGGGAATCGAACCTGGGACCTCCATATTGCAAGTCCATTGATCCAACCACTGAGCCACCGAGCTCTCAATACTTAATATTACCTACGGCTAAATATTAAGTTAAGTAGTTTTTGAGATAATCTCAACCTTAAAACTCTCCTGTACACCTTTCTCTGTGTTTGACCGTACTATCGATTTAATATATTTATAATTAGGTAATTAAATAGCATGTCTGGCCTTTGCAAAGAGTTTATCATTGAATACATGGCATACTAGACTTTATCTTGAAATAAAACACGTGAGAGTCACGGTACGGACAACAGGAGATCAATGGTAACACTTGCAGTACGAATTCAACTCTTATGACGCAGATAATAAGAACGGTCCAAAGTGTTCCACTTGATCTGCTGTTAGCTCCGGGGCTGTACCTAATAATATTATGTAAATAACTGATAATGATAAACAAACATTCCTTTACATAATAACTACTTACGAGAGTCTAATCGAAATGTTTCTAATATACTTTTTTTTTTTAAGTTATGGCAATCGTCCTATTCGGACATTTCTGCCAGCGTCACGTCAATTTTATTCATAAAAAAAGTTTTAGGCCCGGGTGTAGTCTTCGTCGCGTTCACTGTTTGATCAATGTAGTCTAATATACTTATCTATAGGAAGTTTAATAAATTACATAGATAAATAAACGCTCCATTGACTTATTAAACTTAAACGCTCAGACCACTTACCCAATAGACATGAAATCGCTACAAATGACAATGCCAGATTCTGGCCCACCATCAACCGCATGATGAACAAGATAATGAATAAATGTAAAAATATCTCCGTTTTTATTGAAATTATTGGTTTAAAATAAAGTTTTGTACATCACGCGAGTCGAAAAAAAACAGCTTAATTAAGAATTCAGAAAATGGTTGGAAGCGAATTATTCATTGTTTTTGTTATTCTTCTACAGGAGTTGCGAGAGTAGTAGAAAATGATACTGATTATACAATATGAAACCTGTAGGTACTAAGTCCCCAACAATATGAAGTCGAAGACAGAGATAAGTATACAGGGGGCCTCAATAAGGTTGAGATTTTCTCAAGAACTACTGGACCGATTTTAATATTTTTTTTACAGTACATAGTTTAAACTTTTATCTATCTATTAGTGAAAGAATTATTGCAATAGGTCCAGCAGTTTTTGAGAAAATCACATCCTTTAAAACTCTCGGTACTGTACTGTACCTACAGCTTAAATGGTCACATAGTTTTGTAGGTGGGGCAAAGCTCCATTGAAATGTAGCAATGTCATTTGTAACGATTTAATGTCTATGGGGTCAGTGGTCTGTGTTAGTAACACTTATATGGAATTCATCGTAAAGATAAACCACTGCTACGGGCATAGTTCCATGCAATAGATAATTAGAATTTGTATAGTCAATAGGTCAAACCTACATTCTATGAATTATTACTAATAGCAATAAAAACACAATTATATGTTAATATTCGTCATATATTTTCTTATACTTAATTATATTAAACATCGTGTATTCAATTTAAGGGCCTTCCATGAGCCAACTAGCGCCGCCAATCTTGAAAAAATAATATCTTCCAATTTAATCAATTAAGCTATTTACAAAATGTTTATTACGATGAATACTATTTTTCAATATACAATACATGGCATAATTGCGAAGTTGTAGTTCACAAATGTGCCAAAAACGGCCGTTTTTCGCAATTATGCGAACTACAACTTACCGAAATTGAATCACGTTATAAATAAGCATTTAAAAAATAGTATTTATCGTAATAAACATTTAGTAAATAGCTTTTTTAATAATATTGATTATATTGGAAGATATTTTTTTTTTTAAGATTGGCGGCGCTAGTTCGCTCATGGAAGGCTCTTAATACAAATATTGAGAATTTCCTGTGAATGAGATTATAGTACGGACAACAGCAGAACAATGGTAACACTTGCAGTACGATTTCAATTCTTACGATGCAGATAATAAGAACGGTCTAAAGTGTTACACTTTACGTGCTTTTGGCTGTACTAATACACTTTTTGGTCTAACAAAAATAATATTTTTCGGTCCGTGATTGTTATTTTTTGTTTTAAAAAATAATAATATATTTAGATGTGGTGGTATAATTAAATAAGAGGGGTTTTCAAAGTGACAGTTGTAACCAAAAAAACAAGTTTTTTAACTTGTTAATAGATGGCGTTGCACCGAAGTGCGATGTCATCGTAAAAAACACAGCACCATGAAAAAAATTTCAATGTCAGCTGAATAATTTATTATTATTGGTTTGTTTGTGTAATTTAAACAATACAGTACAAATTAATACTAGGTATGAAATACGAAAAGCCCAAGTTACAAGCAATAACAACGCATTTAATGTTGACATCAGACCAGTCAGTGCCATCTACCGGGGCGAGCGGTACTTTCTTTTTTAAAAGTAACCTTAAAAAACCCCTCATTAAATATGTCGCTTATATTTTTTTGTAATTATATTATTTAAATCCACTTATAGGTAAATTATATTTAGATAAATTGAAGACATTCCTACATTTACATGAGCATAATATTTATTTAAAGCTTTTTTTGACAATTCTTATTATAAAACAATTCTGTCATTTTCAACTTAAAATTCAGTAAATATGTACACAATAATTTCAGGATAATATTCTCACACATTTCAGAAGTTACAAGCTTGTTTTTACAACATATTTTTTTGGAAACTATTATTCTATTAAATATGTGGAAAAACATTTAATTAAGAGACTTCCATGAGCCAACTAGCGCCGCCAATCTTAAAAAAATAATATCTTACAAATTATTATTTTTTATTAAAAAAGATGTACACAATCTTTATTACGATAAACACTATTTTTTAATATACAATACATGGCATAATTGCGACAAGCAAAGTTGTAGTTCACAAATGTGCCAAAAACGGCCGTTTTTCGCAATTATGTGAACTACAACTTACCGACATTGAATCACGTTATAAATAAGCATTTAAAAAAATAGTATTTATCGTAATAAACATTTTGTAAATATCTTTTTTAATAAAATTGATTAAATTGGAAGATATTATGTTTTTAAGATTGGCGGCGTTAGTTGGCTCATGGAAGGCCCTTAAGTCACTTGATACATTTAATATTTATTTAAAAGCAAGGCGTAGTTTATTTAAAAATTATTTACCTAGACAATTTATATAAAAATTCAAAACAGTCCATTTTAAGCTGAAAATAGCAGAATATAATAATATACAGCACCATTATTAAACATTAATAACATTTCCAAATTAATTACATTTAAAAAAATATAGGTAGTCACCAATGTACACAAAACCATTGCAATTTAGAGTGTATTACCATCGTGTAGAGTGCATGTGGTACGTTGGAAGAAAACGAAAAAAAATATATTAAAATAATCCTTTAACATTAATCAATCTTAACTATTTAACATGCAATATAAAAAGCATGCAGCGTTAATTTTATAGACTACTTATGGCTTTAAATATAAAAGAAAATATTTTTATTTATTTATAGAAAAACATTTCTTTCTTCAAATTAAGATTGTAGAAGAAACCAGATGTGAAATCGTGTTAAAATGGTCTCAATTTAAAGGCCTTTTCATTCATTTCGAATGCATTTCAAATATAAATAAACATCAGTCTATTTATATGTCCCCACTGCTCGGGCACAGACCTTCCCTTACATCGAAGGAGACAAACGCTGGCAAGTCACCTCTTTGTCAGTTCTGATAGCCTGGTACTTCAAATATTATCATCAGTCCATTTGTATGTCCCCACTGCTCGGGCACAGACCTTCCCTTACATAGAGGGAGCTGGGGCATGATCCACCACGCGGGCCTACTCGGATTGGTGGATTTCACATGCCTTACATTTTTTCTTCTTCTACGGCATGCAGGTTTCATCACGATGTTTTTTCTTTACCGTTCGAGAGTAAATGTACGTAAGTTTTTCCATCGAAAAATCCGAGGATAACTCATTGGTACATTTCAAACATAACCTACTGCTAATATTACATAGAAAGGCGAAAGTATGTTGGTTTAATAGTCATTCAATAATGCTTGAATTGATGACAGATTTCCCCCAAATTTTGCGAATATTATACTTGTAGTCCAGGAGTATCTCACACATAATTTTAGTTAAATTTCCGAGTGCTATGTTTTGTGTAAATAGATATAAATTATAAACTAATATGATTTTATTCTGATGCTAGAATATATAGATGTATATAGAATCTAGACAAAGACAGGCCACATATCTAGCTAGCTATAGAAATCGCAATAAAATCTGTCAAATGATTAAATATCTCTCTATACACGTCGTGCTTGCCGCGCCTACGGGGTCCAGGGGTTGTCGGGGACGAGGTAACTCTATACAAAGCCGTGCGCGTCGCGCCACACAGCCCTCAGCCCCTCCGAGACCGTATTCCCTCGTCCAAATTGCATGCTCATTGCATATTATGGTTTGTTCTATAATCTTAGATTGAAGCATTATAGACTTTATACTTACAGAAGAAAGCTTAAAACTAAAAAAAGTAAAATACAATCAGGTACAAAAGTCAATTTACGAATTTATCAATATCATATTCAAAATTGGAATCACTCTCTGCTGTATCTATCTTGCTCTTTCTCTCTTCAAGACGTACACATTTGAGACACAACTGTCCCTTTCTCAGCCAACAGCTTCTGTGATACATCGAGTTACATTTCTCGCACATTATTGCCCCGCTATCGAACGGATACAAAACTTCTTTGTTCCTACAAACCTCGCATAGGTACCCTTTTCCTGAGCATAAGGGACATTTCGTTATGTGGCCTCGACATATCTCTGTCAATTCAGTCAACTGCGTTTCTAAGCTCCCGTCGTTAATAGCTTGAAGATGTTCCATACTATACTTCTTGTTGACGTCACCTAATTGCACAAATAACGGTGACAGCAACTCTGTACCATCAGAACAGGCGCAGAGATACCGCCTCATCCACTCCAGGTCTCGTCTCATCTTGTGCACCCACTCCAATTCAGCAATAAAGTTGAATAACCTCGGATTTATACTCTCAACATCGATGTACGGTCGCGGCCACGCTAAAGTCAGCATTTGAAAAGCTAAACGAGACACGTAACGCTTCTCCCAATCCCAATTATGGACAACACGAGCTGGGATTGCCGATAAATCGTTCCAATGACACGTTCCGCAGAAGTATAAGCCTGTGTAATCGCAGAGCCGAGGTTCGTTCCACGAATCTTTGAATGTTAACGCTGTATGACATTCAGCACACTTGTAATCTTGACTCGCTAAACCTTTTTCGGGGCAAATATTCATTTCAAATTGCCCCTTTTCAGTCATTACGACGTGAGCGCACACTCTGCAGACGTCATCTATACATTTGTAATGACATAAATACCCGCAATCGGTACAAATATAAGATCCTTGCACGATACTCCAAATAACTCCGCTGCAATGATCACAATATTGCTTTCGGTTACTCGGATTCGTTTGTTGTTCAAAATGATGCCCGTTTATCGAGACTTTGACTCTTAAATGACCATTACTGTCATTTAAATCCTCTAAACGTAGCCTCAATTCAACTAAATATCGTACCAACCACTTTCTTTCGTCCGAGCATTGCGCGCTGCTCAGAATAAGTTCTCTACTCTGTGTTACTGCATTTTCTAGCTCTTCGCGAGTCGCTGAGCTGTGGATTTTGAGTTTCTTATTCGCTATAGACTTCGGGATGTAATTTGAATCGTAGCTTTCGTCAGCCGAAACGCAGCCAGAGGTCGACGACGATGGTGGGCTAGCGGCGATACCTGCGGTCCTAGGGCTGCAGCATATTAAACTGTTGCGATATTTAGGCGAGTCGTTAGCCAAAGCAGCCGCCATGGTGACTTTTATAATAATTAGAACACAAAGGAAGCACCAAGGTCTTTACGTACGACTAACTATAACACTTGTAATTTTGTCACGTAAAATGACACTGTTATTGATTTTTAATAACACAAACTGTTAAGTAATTATGGTTCACGTCTCATTTTTACGCGGAAAGCGTTTGTTTTGATAAAAATGATGAGTAATTTATTTACAAGAAAAATAATGGTAATTTTTGTTTGACGTTTGGGAGTTTTTCGTTGTAATGTTGGCTGTCATGAATTACGTTCCGTTTTAGTTTGTGTGTGATACAAAGTAAGATTTATATTTTTCTTGTTCTATTTTTATTACGGAATATAAAATGGAAAATATTTGTATGAATCAAATACCTATTGATATTTTATTTGTGTCAAAATACAATGGCAGCGGCGTTTAAAACCCCAAGCGTCAAATATGTCTGCATGAAAAGGAACGTAACTTTAACTACGCAAAGATACCAACATGACAACGCAAATGACATGTCAAATTAACTACGCGCTATTTTTGAATTGCGCAATACACAATGCGCGCTCTGTATCGAATTCAAACCTTCAATCTTCAACAACGAGCAATGTATAACATACAATTGTATTAGAACGGTTGACGCATGTGCAAAATGCATGCTTCCTAGATGATTGATATTTTAATTAAACATGACATCACTAATGCATAGTTAATGAATTTATTATTGCTTTTGTTGTGACCTCCACCCACTCACTAACCATGCGTACACCTACGCTCGTGCATAATTATGCGTTGCGTAAAGGAGATAAGCCCGGGTTAAGAAATAACCCTGTTCAAATCTCGAATTTATATTGCACCAAAGATACGGATTCTGATTCGGTGCCAATGTGGCGGCACTTCGACCCATTGGGATCTTCGGATAACCACGAATCAAATGCTATTAGCCATAGGTACACTTAGTTTAACCTCACTTCCGCTGAATCGTGTTTTTGTCGTTCAAAAACTACAATAAAATACTTACGTTAAATTAGAAAGGCACCGAAGTCTTAAATGGTCTAAGTTTAAAATTTTAAATCACATTAAAATGACAATGCCAGATTCTGCCACACCATCAACCGCTAGATGTACAAGATAACGAGCTCGTAGGGACTCTTGACTATAGTATAGTATTCACCATACTGTCATCCGCGAACATTTTCTGATTAATTTAACGTGATATTAAATACAAAACTGTAGACATTCTCACTCCCTAACCTAGCTTTGACTTTCGTTAACCCTTGTAGAATAGACAGAAAAATGTATAGGATTAACATTTGTTAACGCAAATGCATATTTTTAAGCATCTGGGTCCTATGTCACAGAAGAAATAAAGGTACCTATGGTGAACCTATGTAGTAATTGTGTTATTATTATTTTAAAAGATGTGCTGCTGAGAGTTTCGTGCCACTTTTTCTCCTCAGCGTTGGCACCTTTTCCTTGACAAGTGGTGTAAATGTAAATTCCAAAAATATGTTGACGTGCGTAAATGTACACAACGTGCTTACTTGCAATATAGAAATGACAATGCCAGATTCTGCCCCACCATCAACCGCTAGATGTACAAGAAAACGAATAAATGTAAAAATATATCCGTTTTTTATTAAAATTATTGGTTTAAAATAAAGTTTTGTAAATCTAGCGAGTCGAAAAAAAAGCTTAGTTAAGAATTCAGAAAATAGTAAGAAATCGAAGCGAATTATTCATTGTTTTTGTTATTCTTCTATAGGAGTTGCGAGAGTAGTAGAAAATGATACTGATTATGATTATGCAATATGAAACCTGTAATAAGTCCCCAACAAAATGATAGGTACAGCTTAAATGGTCACTTAGTTTTGTAGGTGGGGCAAAGCTCCATTGAAATGTGGCAATGTCATTTATGGCTAACCGCGATAGGGTTAACAGTTAACCCTAGTCATACCTACAATAGGTTAACTCGGGTTAAAAAAAAGTTTAAGAAAGTAGGCTAATATATTTTGACACAAATGAAACAGAATTAAAAAGACTGTACCATCAGGTTCAGCTCTCACTTCACTTCGTATTTGTCATAATTGCCATGTGTGGTTGGTATGTGTAACAAAATATTCGTCTTATTTCCTTATTGGCAAAATACTATTGATGTTTTATTACTCTACTTACAGAGCCGCTACTTCGATTGTGACGAGAGCGAGGATTACAGTTCCGACGAGAGTGACTACACTCCGCGCTACGTCACCAAAGCGCCCGAGCCTCCGCCGGAGGAGTCAGAAGACGAGGACGATGAGGTATGCCACTAAAATACAGCTAGGCTACTTCAACCGTGACGAGATAGGCTAGGCTACGTCAATCGTAACGAGATAGAATAGCTAGGCTACTTCAACCGTGACGATATTGTGATGAGACTAGCTAGGCTACTTCAACCGTGACTAGATTGTGATGAGACTAGCTAGGCTACACATCCGTGACGAGATTGTAATGAGACTAGTAGGCTACTTCAACCGTGACGAGATTGTGTGAGATAGGCTAGCTAGATTACTTCAACCGTGACGAGATAGGCTAGCTAGACTACTTCAACCGTGACGAGATTGGGATGAGATAGGCTAGCTAGACTACTTCAACCGGCACTATATTGTGATTAGACTAGCCTACTTCAACCGTGACGAGATTGTGATGAGACTATTGTGATTAAACTAGCTAGGCTACTTCAACCGTGACGAGATTGTGATGAGACCTACCTAATGTACCTAAGCTACTTCAATCGTGACGAGATTGTGATGAGATTAGCTAGGCTAGTTTATCCGTGACGAGATTATGATGAAATAGCATTTCTCTGAGTGAAATAGGCTAGCTAGGAGAACAGCACAAAGTCGACCATTCAAATAATCAAAAATAATTTTTCATCCCTATTGTGAGATGGTGATAAGTTGACCAACGTTGCTCTCCAGGTGTTCGTAGACACAGTCCCCGGAGACAACACCTCAACAGACCTGCTGATCGAGGGTCGGGAGAAGATGTCCGTCTCATCAGACGAGGTTACCGAGGATATGGAGCCTGAGGATATGGATATAGAAGTGGCTGCTGGCACACCAGTCCTACTGAATTATTTGTTGACTCATCCTATTACTTGCAGTATTCAGTAAAATACAGGATTTTAGTGGTTGTTTTCCCGCAGGATTTTGGCTCGGTACAGTCGACAGCAGATCAATGGTAACACTTGCAGTACGATTTTAAGTCTTACGACGCAAATAATAAAAACGGTCCAAAGTTCAAAGTGTTACCATTGCTCTGCGGTTGACTGTACGGACAACAGCAGATCAATGGTAACACTTGCAGTACGATTGCAACTCTTATGACGCAGATAATAAGAACGGTCCAAAGTGTTACACTTGATCTGCTGTTAGCTGTACTATCGATTTATTAATATCTATATTTTTGTTAAATAAAGAAGTGACCATAATAATAGGCTAGTTTTGATCCAAAAATTTGAATTATTAATAATAATAATCAAAAAGATCGGGCATCCCTAAAAATGCAGTGACGTCACGAATCTCGCGAACGTGGCCGACTAGCGTTTTTGACGTGTGGAAAAAAGGGGAAATATTTTAATATCAATTTAATTTTTTACAGTCATCTTCTACTTTTATGTAATAAAAGTGATATATTTGGGATCCTAATATGAAATACTATATGAAATAAATATTGTTTTATTGAATTTCGTTATGAGTCAACTAACCTATTCATTACTACTACATCAATCGATTTCGTTATCGTTTTCATTTTGACACTTGAACGATACACATTGCTGCGTTTCGTTGTCGTTTGTTAAAACTTGCAAAAACGTAGCAGCAATGTATAGCGTCCATGTGTCAAATTGAAAGCGATAACGATTAGAAGTCGCGGTCACCCCACTGACGGCAAATCATTCTGTCGCGGGAAAGCATCTACTAAAGTTTCACGTTGTATAATGGGAGGGAAAGTCAGCAAACTATTGCCTAATGAATGTCTATAGTCTAAAATTAATTTAATTAAGATTTAATTACTTACGAATAAGTTGGGAATAAGGTTCACTAAACATAATAAGAAATTGTATGTAAAGTAACTGGCACGGCTAACTAAGGAAACAAGCATATGAATATAGAAAAGTATACAGGGGGCCTCAATAAGGTTGAGATTTTCTCAAAAACTACTGGACAGAATTTAATATTCTTTTACAGTTACATTGGATATTTATTGAAAAGAATAATAAACAATTTTTGAATGAAAAATTAAATGTACAAGGCGCCGTCTCGGGTCGTGTCTCGTCGAAAGGTCCCCATCACACCAGCAGCGTTACCGCGCTGGATTGCGAGGGAAATGCTTTGGACGAGATACGACCCGGAGCGGGGGTCACTACCACTGTCCCTTAAGCGGCGACCCAAATCCGCAACAAACTTAAGAGTGTCAAGCTCCCACGCCCCCGCTACATACAGTTATTATTATTATTATTTGGAGTGAATGGAGTTGAGGATACTTATACGAGCCTTAACTGGACACTGCAGGCTGAATAAACATCTGAACAGAATGGGCCTGTCTGACACCAGTGCCTGTAGATTCTGCTGCGAAGCCGAGGAAACCCCCATACAGTCCTCTGTGAGTGTGAAGCGCTCATTCACAGCAGAAGCCGAGCCTTGGGTGGACACATGATGCCACCCGAGGATATCAAAACTCTCTCACCCAAGTGCATTGTACGGTTCCTGAGGGACGTTGGACTTGGGAGCGAGATATAAGAACTCGGTGCGCGGCCACAATAGACCTTTGAGGTCGCAGTGACCCTTGGGCGTATACCAACACCGTGATACCAAATAATAATACATACAGTTACATAGTTTTAACTTTTATCTATCTAACAGTGACAGAATTCTTGCAATATGACATTGATCTCCTATAATACGATAATACATGAAAGACAATTTGGCTTCCAAAGCAATAAAAGTACTACACAACTGTTGTCCTTGTTTTCAGATGAAGTAAACAAATATCTCAATGACAAAAAACATGTTCTTATTGTAATGATTGACTTCAGTAAGGCTTTTGATACCTTAAATTACAAAACATTGTACAAAAAAATGCAACAGAATGGTATACAGGGCCCAATGCTAGATATACTAAAAAATTATCATAAAAATCGTTTCACAGCTGTCAACATATCTGGTGAATTTAGTGACCTCGCTTTAACTACACATGGAACAGCGCAGGGATCCATAATGGGACCAACAGAATATATAATCTATGTTAACGACATGTGCAATATATTCAAGCACAGCTCTGTATACCAGTTTGCTGACGACACCTGCATTATAGTGGCACACAAAGATGTAGTGACCGCACAAAGCATATTACAGGAAGAGTTTAACCTACTGTGCAAATGGGCTCACGATGCTGGGTTATCAATCAACTACAATAAAACTAAATTGATGCATATACATTCTCCATATTTAAAAACCAATGTCATGCCAACCATCGTTGCCCACGAGCACTTATGTATGCACCAGCCTGTAGCCAACTGTAACTGCAAACCGCTCGAAATAGTTAACCAACATACATATCTGGGACTCATTATCGATAACCACTTCAATTGGAAAGCGCACGTAGAGCACGTTTGCGGCAGGCTGAGAGCAATACTAGCGAAATTAACTGTACTAAATTCTATGTTACCATACAACACCTTAAGGTTACTCTACATGTCAATGGCTGATTCCATAATCAACTATGGACTATCAAGCTATGGTAGAACCTATAAAACATACTTACAAAACATATACGATCTACAGATCAGATTATTAAAGACTATTGTACCATTGAAAATTAAATATAAGTATAAAGATCAATATGAGCAGCTATTTGGACACTGCAGGGTTGTCAATGTGTTTGATAAAGTTAAAATATCAGTAATATCACAGAACCGTAGTAGTATACAATCACTAGTGAGAACAGAAAGACCTATAAACCTAAGACAACAGCTGCATTTACCAATGTTTAACTTACCCGAGTGTCAAAATACATATGGAAAGAGATGTAGCAATTACCTATTACCTGTATTTCTGAATAGCCTTCCGCCTGAATCACTAGACAAATTAAATAACAAAAACTCCAAGAATGTCCAAAATCATCTTAAAAAAATACTATTGGATAAATATGCTACATAATGTAAGTAGAATCATAGCTCCAATTTGCCTGCTTATCTTTTTCATACAAATAAATGTGCTACAAAGCCCACAAATTTAATACATGTAAACTTACCAAGATTACATATTAAATAAGTGCTAAATTTAAATTTAATTAAGTAAATATTAAGTATTACTTAAGTTTAAAATGGCGCCACTGGCGACCTCTTCCGGCTCATATAATCTCTCACAAATGAGATTGAGAGCCCGGAAAATGCTATAAATTTTTGTAACCATTTTTTCAATGAAATAAACAGTTTAAATTTTAATTTTTTTTTTTTTTTTATAAACAACTAGATACACAAAGGTCTTACTAAAACAATTTAAAAAACGTCCAAATAAGGGTCCATTGTTAACGTCCAAATAATGTCCAATAAAGCAAATGAATTCATCCGTTTGGACCTTCTTTGCGCTCGGACATTTTTAGAAGGCAGACTGTGTATCTAGTTGTTTATAGGAGATCAATGCAATAGGTCAAGTAGTTTTGGAGATAATCTCAACCTTAAAAACTCTCCTGTACACTTGTCTCAATGTTAGTCCGTATTTTTTTTACATTTGCTACATTTTATATTTGTATTGTACATTGAATTTTACAAAAATATATCTCAGTTTTTGGGCTTTTGAAAATGCGAAATTATTTGGTAATTTCCATTTTAATATCACGTTAAATTAATCAGAAAATGTTCGCGAATGACAGTATGGTGAATTTATTGGATAATTTGAGCAAGATCTGGGGTTTGAAGCTTTTATCAAGAGTTCCCGCTACAAGCTCGGGAGTGAACGTGACTGTCGAGCTGCTTCTTCCAGAGTGATGACGCTACGGCGACTCCTCTGGATGAAGACATGACTATATTTTGAATATTCTGTAACATGACATTGGTAAATGACGAACTGTCGAGTCCATTAATAAATCTCAGTTTTTAAGGATGCCTCTTCAGAATATGTTTCGCCTTAAAGTATTTTATATTGACTGTCAGTCTACTCTTAAAAATAAGGTGTGTTTAGTTTTAATAATAAAAGTTCACTATTAAAGTAATGTTAGGTCTCATACGCATTATGCGGTTGGCCGCAGGATGCGGTTGCAACCGCGGCTAACCGAAGCCCAAATCAAGTGTCTTATTTTGTAAACAAAAACTACCCTACCGTACTGACATTTTAAGCAAATCTGTGGTTATTGCATAGTTATTTTCACATTACTAATGTGAAAATCCGATCTAAATCGGATCACTTTATTTTCACAATGATGAACAGGTTCAATCAATCAGTTCCTTCAGTGTTACATCACAACAGGTAATTAGACGATCATATATGTTTACAAAATAAGATACTTGATTTGGGCCGTGGTATACAATGCTGGACTTCCGGCCAGCCGCAGTGCGGATAGCCGCATAATGCGTATGATGCCTTAGATGTAAGCAAAGATGTTAAAATGTCTGTAATACAACCGATCCTATCTATGACCGATAGTTTAATAGTCCTTTAAGGTCAACTCATACTATCGTAGAGTCGAAGAGCATCGAAGCGTCAATTTAAAAGTTACACATCTATACTCCACAATGTAAGGCAGTTGTCCCACCGCCGGCGATGAGCGAGTAAATCTATCAACTATAAAACGAGTGGGCGAGCAGCGAGTGGCGAGTATAGTTTTGTAGATCGGCCATAGGCCGCCGGCGAGTAACCGCTACAAAAAAAGGTAGATTAAAAACAAAAGAGACGCAGCGATACTCGCTCGGCGACATAATATTTAGGGTGCCTTTCCACCAGAGATGTGCTATGATACTTGCTATGGATGCATTTGATATCCACCAATCATATTCATTGGTCCACATAGCATAGCTCTGGCTGAATGGTACGATGCTCCTCTATAACCAATTTGGAGCCAAGGTGTGGGCTGAAAACCAGCGCTGACGCACTCTGTGTCAGCATCAGCTGAAGCCTAAACCTTTTGCCTAAGTTATATGTTTGTTAATTGTCATTGTAATTTCTATTTCTTATATGTATATACTTAATAGGCAATAAATATTATTCTATTCTAATGAATATGATATCAAACGCATCCATAGCAACGTAGGTACATACATCTCTGAGAGTGTCGCCGAGCAAGTACATCCCATCGCTCGGCGACAAAATAGCCGAGCGAGTACTCGGCGGTGTGAACAGTCGGCGATGAACTATTAATATATGCGTCTCTTTTGTTTACACGGAATGTAGTATCTTTTGTACGTTTCTTGGGCAAGAAAACAGCCGATAGTTACTCGCTACTCGCTCATCGCCGGCGGTGGGCCCACTGCCTTACATTGTGGAGATGAATCAACTTTTAAATTGACGCTTCTATGCGCTTCGGACTCTGCGATAGTATGAGTTGACCTTAATTAAAAATAAAAAGTTTTTTTATACAAAATCGACTTTCTATACGAAATGCAAGATTCAAATTGCCTCTGTAGTAGTAAGAATTGCAAAAGTATTATTAGACGTAAGAAAATTAATTTATAAGCATGATTGTACTTACATGTTGCTTAGATTAATAAAACACGCACAGAAATTGAATTTCTATTTTATTTGAATATTACATAATTTATTAATTAAATCACGTCGCCATTTTGAGAAATTAAATTAAATTCTTGGTTTTGTATACAATTAAACAAAATAATAATCATTTATCAAGACCATTGTTTATCATAAACAAATATACAAAAAGGTATACGATCAGCAACCATTGGACTTATCAGAAATAATTATGGAGCAACCCATAGTAATAAGAGTGCATGTACAGTCGAAGACAGAGATAAGTATACAGGGGGCCTTAATAAGGTTGAGGTTTTCTCAAAAGCTACTGGACCGAATATAATAATTATTTTACAGTTACATAGTTTTAACTTTTATCTACCAAACAGTGAAAGAATTTTTGCAATAGGTGTAGTTTTGGAGAAAATCTCAACCTTAAAAACTCTCCTGTACACCTTTTTCTGTGTTCCACCGTACGCAAAAAAATCTCAGGTTGTATCTCTCTTGAATTAGAGTATCTTTTTGAGAGAGAGTTGTATCTATCTAAAAGAGAGTGAATCTCTCTAAGAGACTATAAACCTAAGAGATTCGTTCTCTTTTGAATTCAATTATGTATTTCTAAAAGAAAGTCCGGATTCATCTAAAAGATGGTTGCATCTATCTAAAAGAGAGTAAATCTCTTTAAAAGACTTGGTTGCTGAACGCACCCATATTAAGTTAGAAGAGTGCATACGCAAAGTTCTCTCCTACTTGTGTCTCTCTCATTAAAATAATCTAAGAGAGAGTTGTATCTATCTAAAAGAGAGTGAATCTCTCTAAAAGGTCACTGAATGCATTCATATTTTTTCTCCATGTAATCCCACTCTCTAAAATAGTATCTTTCTTAGAGAGTTGTATCTATCTAAAAGAGAGTGAAACTCTCTAAAAGGTCAATGAATGCATTCATATTTTTTCTCCATGTAATCCCACTCTCTAAAATAGTATCTTTCTTAGAGAGTTGTATATATCTAAAAGAGAGTGAATCTCTCCAAAAGGTCACTGAATGCATTCATATTTTTACTCCATGTAATCCCACTCTCTAAAATAGTATCTTTCTTAGAGAGTTGTATCTATCTAAAAGAGAGTGAATCTCTCTAAAAGGTCACTGAATGCATTCATATTTTTTCTCCATGTAATCTTTCTCTCTCTAAAATAGTATCTAAGAGAGAAAATATCTCTAAAAGGATATCCACTCTCTTTTAGATCCAATTATATTTTTCAAATCGTATCGGGTAGTTGACTCAAAACGTTTTAATTTGGCTGTACAATGATATTTTTCAACTGTTTTCAATTGTTTTAGAGCCTTCCTAGAGCCAACTAGCGCCGCCAATCTTAAAAAAATCGTATATTCCAATATAATCAATTTTATTAAAAAAGCTACGATCACATTGTTTATTGCTATAAATATTATTTTTTAAATGCTTATTTGTAACGTGATGCTATGTAGGTAAGTTGTAGTTCACATAATTGCGAAAAACGGCCGTTTCTGGCACATTTGTGAACTACAACTTAGCTTGTCGCAATTATGCCATGTATTGTATATTGAAAAATAGTATTCATTCTAACAAACATTTTGTAAATAGCTTTTTTAATAAAATTTATTAAATTGGGAGGTATTATTTTTTCAAGATTGACGGCGCTAGTTGGCTCATGTCAGCGCCTTAAGTAAACAGTTGATCATTTATGTCTATATTTATGATATTAATAAAAAAAATCATTTCTCATTACGTTTCAACTACCCAATCGTCTCTCCGAGATAGTTTTACTACTAAAATTAAACAGAAACATTAATTTCCTATTTTATTTCCATAGCAATTCTTATAAAAATCTACAGGATTCAACTTGGGACCATACAAAGTACAATGCTCCCAAATAACATCCTTATAAAGTTTAATTTTAGATATCTTATTACAAAATGTGCCGAGAAAAATTGCCATACTGAATCGAAATGAGGCCCGTATTAATAAGTCACTCTCAACTCTGAGACCGACCTTGAGAGCGATATCAAGATGGCGTGCCTATTAATAAACGGATTAAGTGCGCGTATAGGTTTCGGGTATCGCGTGAGTACGCCGTGTTAATAAACATTACAAGTTTGTAAATGTATTTGTCTATTATTTTATAATGTATTGTTAGAATAGTAATAAATAAACAAAACTAGAAATTTTTAATCATTCTAAATGACAATGCCAGATTCTGCCCCACCATCACCTGCATGATGAACAAGATAACGAATAAATGTAAAAACATCTCCGTTTTCATTAAAATTATTGGTTTAAAATAAAGTTTTGTACAAGTTGCGAGACGAAAAAACAGCTTAATTAAGAATTCAGAAAATAGTATGAAATCGAAGCGAATTATTCATTGTTTTTGTTATCATTTTCTACTACTCTTGCAACTTCTACTGATTGTGATTTTATGCTATTTAAACATAAGTCCCCAACAAAATGATAGGTACAGCTTCAATGGTCTCGTAGTTTTGTAGGTGGGGCAAAGCTCCATTGAAATGTGGCAATGTCATTTGTTCGCCAAGCATGAAATAATGCATAAAAACAAAGTCTGTGTAAAAATAGGAGCGCGTCATCGTTCGTGGTGGTCGGAATACTACTACTATTGTCCGATAGATGGAGTTGCGTAACATATCCTTTAGTATGTATAATACGATGAAGAATTTCGGTGGGCGCGGCGTGGGCTTGTGGTGGCTCAGTTGGTAAGAGCGTGCCACGGAATGACAAGGTCGCAGTTAGAAATTTTTCATCATTTAAAAAATCGGTACCTATATTAATAACGGCATACTAGAAATACTGAAAACATCTTGAGTGTTGATGAGTTCGCACTTGATAACGGTCTTGAGATCAGTCTATTAATACGGGCCCCATTCTCAAGCCTCAAGGCATGAATCCATGACGAAATGTTTATCCCAATATAATATAAATCCCAATACAATATAAATATTGAAATATACCATTTCCTGAGAGTATCCGCTTTCTAGCGAGTACATATTATACAGTGTGTAACCGAAAGGGGGCCGAAAGGGGGATGTTCTGTGTTGATAACTGAAAACCCTTTGTTTTACGACTTTTCGAATAAAAATGTTTTTTGGAATTAAAACTATATCGAGCCATTACTACAAATTATTATATTATAATCGGATATCACTCACTTATATTGTTGAAGACGGATTAAACCAGTTTCGACCGATTTCGACGGTCTTTAAATTAATGTATCATACAAATCCATCAGCTATGTACGAAATGTATGAAAATCAAAAAAATCGCAGAAAAAATTTTAGTTACGGATACTGAATACCATCCCTTCGGCTTACTATATTGTTTCCGTTACACCCTGTAGATCAGTATAATTAGATTTTCATATTATTTCAACAAAATATACAAATACATGTAAAATTTACACATTGAATTACAGTTCGATTAAAAAAACTTATTTATACAAATGAATCTTTCCATAATAAAATCGTACAGGCAATTTTACATTCAAAATAAATCACACAACCATTATAATATTATAGTTATCTTCCATTGGGACCAGTTCCCATATAAATTAGCCCATAGTCCTTTATAAAAAAAGAAATATTATTTCTCATACTAAATCGTCGTTTTTGAATGGATTCATGCAAGACTCGAGAACTTTTGAAACTACCCCTCATTTATACAAGGTGTACCAAAATTAAATATATTCCTCCGTATCTCAGAGAAAATGTACTTAAGGGCCTTCCATGAGCCAACTAGCGCCGCCAATCTTTAAAAAAAATCTTAAAAATTATTAATTTTTATTAAAAAAGCTATGTACACTATTTTTTAATATACAATACATGGCATAATTGCGACAAGCAAAGTTGTAGTTCACAAATGTGCCAAAAACGGCCGTTTTTCGCAATTATGCGAACTACAACTTACCGACATTGAATCACGTTATAAATAAGCATTTAAAAAATAGTATTTATCGTAATAAACATTATGTACATAGCTTTTTTTAAATAAAATCGATTAAATTGGAAGATATTATTTTTCAAAGATTGGCGGCGCTAGTTGGCTCATGGAAGGCCCTTAATTTACATTATGAATAATTTCATACATATACAAATTAATTTTGTGCATATATTATACTATACAGGTAATAGAATATTTATTTAAGGCTTATGGAGAGGGGACGTCAAAACCATTCGAAATCTAGCTAGATCGTCTATAAGCCGCGAATTCATAAACGTTACGCCATCGTTTTTGTTCCTTTCTATCTTAACCTTTTTTAACGAAGTGTGAAAGGGATAGCAATACGATTTAAGAGAAGTGAAGTTTAAACTAGCAGGCCTCTTACACACGCGGGACACCAGGCTAATGAGACTCCAGGCGGCTCATAGTGCCCTGGTACTTGTGATGTGACTTAAAGAGCTGGGGCTTCTGACCGAGTGGACACAGCGGGTGTTGAGTGAGACATTGAGACTCCGGGTTAGCCATGGTCTCCTGGTACTTTTAATGCAACGTCATCATCATCAGTCCACTGCTGGACGCAGGAATCTACCAAGGCACGACTATTAACAGTCGTAACCTTCGTAGGCCATCCCTTCATATGATAAGCGGGGTAACGCATAACATTGCGTTTACCCGTTCATGGCCTCCATTCGAGAACTCGTCTCCCCCATCGGTTATCGGTTCTACCTTCAATTCAGAGTTTTCGTTTTATTACCAATATTCACATACCATACATACATTGCAATAGTATGTAACGCGTCCCCTCACCTTTTCCTCAAAAATAAATATTGACACAGAATCGTGATGCAAACCATCAATACCATAATTCACACATGTAACTTTTAATATTATTATAAGGTGCATTTAAGGTCCGAGCACATTTTGCCGGGCCGCAGCGTGTCGGGGCGGAGCGCAAAAATCCGCTCAAATCGATTTAATACAATTTGTATGAACTATCGCACACTGTGTCGGACCGCAGCGGCTCGCATTATTGCGAGGCGGATTTGCGTCCGTACGATGCGGCCCGCCCCGCCCCGCTGCGCCCCGACACAGTGTGCTATAGCAAGCGGCTTGCTTTACGATATCTGGCAGTACACTGTACTCAAAATCCGTCAATGCGCTGCGACCCGGTCCGGCACTAATGTGCTAAGTAAGCATTTAGCCCGGTATAATGTGCGCGAAGCATTATGGTCCGTCCCAATCCAGTTTTCCATGGAGGTAAAGAATCCACTTCCCGCACTTACTTATTTCCTCATAATCACGATCCATTGCTTGAGCCAGCTTTGGCCAGGACGACTCAAATGAGTCGGTCCAGAGTGAAACGATCGTTTCCAATCCCTAATAGGCCAGTTGACTCATTTTTTATTGCATCAATCAACTCTCATACTCCTGCTGAAGAGAACTGTGAAATCAGTTTTGCGATATCTCAATTAATACCGAAGATATTAAGCGGTTAAGTCAAGTGATGGGGGATGCTCCATCTCTTTTTAGCAAAACTGTTTTTACTATGAAGTTTGTATGGCGCTACCACGGTATGACGTCACAGTTACAATACGTTGTGTACTGTTTCAGTCTCTTTCTAACACAACTTTTCTAAATGCCTGTAGTTACTTCATTTTTAAACTAATTTCAATTTTGATTTCACAGTTGACCATGAATTTGTGTCTATTTTGTAATAATAATGAAAAATATTAATTTTCAATACTTGTCAAACCTATTAGTCTATTGTTTTTGGTGAACTTTCAAACGCCATGTTTGTTTACAACCATGGGAAATTGGATTGAGATAGAATACGCACACTTTCCCACGCAATTAATGAGTTGCCAGCGTCAATTCGCTAGCGACTGCGTAAACCACAGCTGTAATGTACGGGATTGCTCGAACTTATTTCGCACCTCTAGCGGAACTATAATCCCACCAATCTCGATAGCAATTGCGTCTAAAGGAACCTATTGGCATAGTAAAATAAGAATAGTAGGATGTCCGGCCCCTCACGATACTTAGGCCCGTATTAATAGTCTGAGCTCAAACCCAATCAAGAGCGAATTCAGCTGATACGCTCACAAGACGTGATTACCATCTCAAGTATGTCATTTATTAATAAACCAATCTTGAGGGCGTATCACGTGATGTCTTTCTCAAGCCGCGGTTCGCCTGCAATCAGCAAATACGTTCTCAAGTGTGAGTTTGACAGTTCTCTTGAGAACTGAGTTTTGTTTATTAATACGACGTTACTAACGTGATACCCGATTCCTAAACGCGTACCTAAGTTATGTTTATTAATAGGAACAACATCTTGAGGTCGTTCTCAAGATTGAATTTTCAGCTGAGAGTGATGTGTGCGTCTGTATACGAGACTGGCATATTCAACCCGCGCGATGTACTTTCCTTGAAGATACTATTCTTATTTTACTATGTTATTGGCGCAAAATATTCGTTCGATACAGCATATTATGGTTTCACTTCACTTGGCTATTCGTATTTGCGTATTTGTCATAATTGCCATGTGTGGTTGGTATTCTTGACAAAATATTCGTCTTATTTGTATGTACGTCAAGTATTTGACAAATACGACAAACATCCAATAGCGAATACGAATAGCTAAGTGAAGTGGGAGCATTAGAGATACCTCTGCTTTGCGAGGTTTTTGAACATCCTTTATATACATACACCAAAGAGATCTTAATTTCTGAGCTAGTGCACCATTGCTGATTTTCTATATTTGCAATATTCTAAAGAGTTTCTCGTCAAAGAAAAATAAAACTTAGATGAATCGTACATTCTCGAGTTCCATACAAAAGACATTGCCACATTTCAATGGAGCTTTGCCCCACCTACAAAACTACGTGACCATTTAAGCTGTATCTATCATTTTGTTGGGGACTTATTACAGGTTTCATATTGCATAATCATAATCAGTATCATTTCCTACTACTCTCGCAACTCCTATAGAAGAATAACAAAAACAATGAATAAATCGCTTCGATTTCTTACTATTTTCTGAATTCTTAATTAAGCTGTTTTTTTCGAATCGCAGCTTGTACAAAACTTTATTTTAAACCAATAATTTTAATAAAAAACGGAGATATTTTTTACATTTATTCGTTATCTTGTACAACTTGCGGTTGATGGTGGGGCAGAATCTGGCATTGTCATTTATTTGGGCATAACCTTTACTAGAGAACTGCAGTTTACTAAAACGACGCTTTGGGATGAGTGCAAGTTGACTCATTTTTATTATTATTCATCCCTCAACTCTCAACCTCCTGCTGAAGAGAACTGTGAAATCAGTTTTGCGATATCTCAATTAATACCGAAGATATTACGCGGTTAAGTCAAGTGGTGGGGATGCTCCATCTCTTTTTAGCAAAACGGTCTTTTGTATGAAGTTTGTATGGCGCTACCTCGGTATGACGTCATGCCGTGGTAGCGGTACAATACGTCGTGTACTGTTTCTGTCTCTTTCTAACACAACTTTTCTAAATGCCTGTAGTTACTTCATTTTTAAACTAATTTCAATTTCGATTTCACAGTTGATCATGAATTTGTGTCTACTTTGTAATAATAATGAAAAACATTTAATTTTCGATAACTGTCAACTTATGTATTGTTTGCGTAGGAGCTCCAAGTTATGCACTAAATTTTGTATGGAAAAGAAATCTCGACGATTCACGTTAAATTCCAAAAACATTGCAAATAATAAAACAAGTACTAATAATTTTTAAACTAGTTATTAAATGCTAAACCTTTTAATTAACGTTTAAATGTAAAACCTACAATTTAATTTATTTTAACATTATGCGTTTTATTTCAACTATATTTAATTTTTTAAACCTAATTTATTTAAAATATATTATAAAAGTGTAAGGAAGGGATGTGTTCATATTTCTAAGGTTACAACCTTCGGCTGTTAGTCATAAACATAGGTTAAACATCTTTTTTAGAATTAATGGTTAAACCTTATTCAAAATCACTTTATTGCAAGTAAGTTGTGTACACATTTGCACGTCATCGTTTTTTGAATTTATATTTAAAAAATGTTGACGTGCAAAAATGTAAACAACGTGCTTACTTGCAACAAAGAGATTTGACTTAGACTTTAGATTTAAGTCATGTTTATGATTAACAGCGTTCAAGTTAAACTGTACTTACATTCGGCCAGCCGATAATTTAAAGTGTATGTATGTTTTGTCAACAAATAACATAATTTTGTCATGTAATTCAGAGGTAGGCGTTTTGATGTAAAATTGAGCAAATGAATTAAAACATTCAATAAAAATATAAACTATTGGTAAAATAATCAACCTGTATTGTGTAGTTTATTTATACAGGGTGAAACAGACATTGGCATAAATTAGTATTTTTTTTTACGTAAAATGGCTTTACTTGATAATTTTAATTTTAATGTCTACAGTGGTTATTTTGTGTTTAATACCACGTTAAATTAATCAGAAAATGTTCGCGTATGGTTAATTTGAGGAAGATCAGAAGTTTCGAGCTATTTAAGAGTTCCCGCTACAAGCTCGGGAGTGAACGTGACTGTCGAGCTGCTTCGTCCAGAGTGATGCCGCTACGGCGTCTCCTCTGGATGAAGACAAGAAGACGCGGCTACCCAGGGTGAAGACGCTACTGCGACTCCCCTGGAGGAAGAGAAGACTATGATATCTTGAATATTCTGTACAATTCTGTAACATGATTGGCAACTAACTGAAGGACCGGCCTTGAGAGCGAGACATAAGAATATTAGACATGGTTGTCGGAATACTACTACTATTGTCCGATAGATGGAGTTGCGTAACATACCCTTGAAGTATGTGCAATACGATGAAGATTTTCGGTGGGCGTGGCTTGTGGTGGCTCAGTTAGTAAGAGCGTGTCACGGAATGACAAGGTTGCAGGTTCAAGTCCACGGCAAGAATTTTTTTATCATGTTCTAATTTGTTCATGGATAATGCGTAATGCGTCTGAGATATAAGAACTCGGTGCGCGGCCACAATAGACCTTTGAGGTCGCAGTGACCCTTGAGCTTGTACCAACACCCTGATATCAAATAATAATGTTTTGAATACTGTCAATGATGTCAATTTCACCCTGTTTGAGTAATTTGATCATTCGGCAATGGCATTAAGGGCCTTCCATGAGCCAACTAGCGCCGCCAATCTTAAAAAAATAATATCTTCCAATATAATAAATTTTATTAAAAAAGCTATTTACGAAATGTTTATTACGATAAATACTATTTTTTAAATGCTTATTTATAACGTGATTCAATGTCGGTAAGTTGTAGTTCGCATAATTGTGAAAAACGGCCGTTTTTGGCACATTTGTGAACTACAACTTAGCTTGTCGCAATTATGCCATGTATTGTATATTCAAAAATACTATTCATCCTAATAAACATTTTGTAAAATAGCTTTTTTAATAAAATTGATTAAATTGGAAGATATTATTTTTTCAAAATTGGCGGCGCTAGTTGGCTCATGGAAGGCCCTTAAGATGAATTCTAAATACTATATCACCTTCTTTCCAAAATAACTTTTAATGCTGAATTCGTTACAAGGGAAGAGAGAGAACAGTATACCTCAATAAGGTTGAGATTTTCTCAAAAACTAGTGGACCGAATTTAATAATTCTTTTACAGTTACATAGTTTTAACTTTTATCTATCTAACAGTGAAAGAATTCTTGTAATAGGTTAAGTAGTTTTTGAGATAATCTCAACATTAAAAACTCTCCTGTACACCTTTCTCTGTGTTCCACCGTACCTTATGCGATTTCTATATACGGAGTTCTGTTAATTTAGCATCTCAGTCGGTTTACTTTTATATGCTTTTTATATGTATTTCTCGCTCGGTGGCTCAGTGGTTGGGTCAATGGACTTGCGATACGGAGGTCCCAGGTTCGATTCCCAGCCAAAGCAGCCATGTACCAATGAGTTACCCTCGGTTTTGTCGACGAAAAAACTTACGTAAATTTACCGAGTGCTCTCAAAACGATGAAGGAAAACATCGTGATGAAACCTGCATGCCGTAGAAGAAAAAATCTAAGGCATGTGTAATCCGCCAATCCGCAGTAGGCCCGCGTGGTGGATCATGGCGCGAGCTCCCTCAACGAAAGGGAAGGTCTGTGCCCGAGCAGTGGGGACATATAAATAGACTGATCATAATATTTGAAGTACCAGGCTACCAGAACTGACAAAGAGGTGACTTGCCAGTGTTTGTCTCCCTCGATGTAAGGGAAGGTCTGTGCCCGAGCAGTGGGGACATATAAATAGACTGATTATGACATGTATTTCGATTTAGTAGTCAAATTACGATACGAATTCAATATTAAAACTTATGTTGCAAAAAAAGATTTGTATAGAACAGCAAATCCAATTCTGTCAAGACATTTGGATCGAAAAGTCGAATTGTTTCATAACCAGTATAAACTGACCCGACCTCGGTTAACTTCTGTCATGCGTGCCGGTCCAGCTTACAGTGGGGAGTTAGAATTATAATTTTAGTTATTTAAAGGTTCAAATGTTGACGGAAGGGTCGGCAGAGGTAGACCGAGGAGAACGTACGGCGACCAGATTGGCGAGGTCTTGAAAAAGGGCCAAGTGCGGTCTACTACAAACCGACGAGCATGAATGAAGAGATTGATAAATGTGGATCACAGAAGATGGAAGTCCATCGTCTCTGTCGTAGGGGTCTACGGGAATCAGGCGTGAGTTTATGAATAATTAAAATAAGGGTTCGACTCGAATCGATCCATCTTAGCAGAATTGGGGGTCCAATTAATTTAGTAATCACCCTAACTTAAGTCACATCAATTAATAATTATAAGTGTCACTGTCACTTAATAATTTCACTAGCCTATAGAACACTCAGTTCATTTAAACATTTAATTTATATTTAATTAAGTCTAATTAATTAATTTTATAAGGATTCTGATAGATTACTAAACACATTGTTGTTTCGTAGCTCGATTAGCTCAAGGTAGCTAATTCTTAGCTCAAGGTAGATAATTCTTAACTAAAAGTAGCTAATGATTAGTTAAAAATAGCTAATTCTTAGCTCAAGGTAGCTAATTCTTAGCTCAAGGTAGCTAATTCTTAGCTCAAGGTAGCTAATTCTTAGCTCAAGGTCTAAATCTTAGCTAAAATAGCTAATGATTAGTTAAAAGTAGCTAATTCTTAGTTAAAATTAGCTAATGCATAGCTAAAAGTAGCTTTTCAGTAACTATTACACTTGCAATTATTAGGAGGCTAAACATAACATAATAATAGTACTTGAACGTATTCAGAAGTAGTTTTAATCTTGTTTTATTTACTGCTGAATTTAGTCATTTAGTTGTGTCGACACCAGAGTCTAGCATGCTAAATCTAATCACCGCTAAGCGATATATCACCCTCACTCTTACGCGATGAGTGACAGTAATAGTTGCGCTTAGTTTTAGGATAAGATTTGGCGGTCACGACGGAATCACACTTACTCCAGAGCTAAAAGCTAATTCTTAGCTAAAAGAAGCTAATTCATAGCTAAAAGAAGCTAATTCTTAGCTAAATGTAGCTAATTTTTAGTTAAAAATATCTAAAGCTTTCAGTAACTATTACAATTGCAATTAGGAGGTAGTTAAGCTTGTTTTGTTGATGGATTTAGATATTTACTGTTAAATTTAGGCATTTAGTAGCTAAGTATAGATATTCAATAGCTATACTCAGCTATTTAGTAATTAAATTGGACTTTAAACAGCAATTTCGAGTAATTTTAGAATTAAAACTATAGTGAGCCATTATTACAAATTATATATAAACGGATATCATTCACTTTTATTTTTGAATTCGGCAATTAGACCGTCGAAATCGGTCGAAACTGTCGGTCTAATTGGCGACTTCAACAATATAAGCGAGTGATACTTCAATACTTCATCTTTGGAGCTCTAGGGAACACTTGGTAATGTCATAATTTACAATAATATAAGGTACAGTCGAAGACAGACATAAGTATACAGGGGGCCTCAATAAGGTTGAGATTTTCATAAAAACTGCTAGACCGAATTTTATAATTATTTTACAGTTACATAGTTTTAACTTTTATCTATCCAACAGTGAAATAACTTTTGCAATAGGTCAAGTAGTTTTTGAGAAAATCTCAACCTTAAAAACTCTTCTGTACACCTTTCTCTGTGTTCCACCGTACAGAATACAAACTAGGTTACGGCTGGATGTACGAACAGAGAAACAGGGCAAAGAACCGACCCATGGGATATACCAAAATGATATCCGTTTATATATAATAAAATTTCGAGTAATCAATCAGAACCCAACTAAATTCCACTAGCGATTTCATTTTTAAAACAAAAATTACAACACTACACGTCCTGAGAACACAGGACTATACCTAACTTGAATATTACCACTAACTGTTATAATCCTTGTCACATCTATCATCGTGGTCCCAATACTTGTGGTTCCGTGGGACATCAGACACGTGTCTTCGAGGTGGGGTCTTCCCAGAGGTCCCGGACTCCGTCTCACTGCTATTCCGTCTATTCATCCCCGGTCTGACATCCCGGGAACTTCTGGATTTAAACTGGTCTCCTTCGCTTTTATCTTTGTCCTCATCGTCCGTTACATTGTCTTTGGAAAGTTGTCTTGTCCAATTCTTAGGTTTATTTCTATTGAGTTCGTCTTTCAAATCCATTTTCTCTTTTCTCCAATTCTCAATCGGTCTACGGTTACTAGTTTTCTGGATTTCATTGTTAACCCGTTCCGGTTTGTCGAACTGAGGGACAAACTCTGGAGTTTCAGTTGCCGGAGTAAAATTGGCTGTCTGAGCTCTTTCAGTCGGATATTGAGTAGCAAAATCTCCTTGAGAACTAAAAGAGTTATTCGGGTACTGATTCTGTATATACGCCCCATCACCTTGTTGGAGATAATTTGGAAATTTCTCCTGCGAATAATTATTATATCTGACAGTGGGAGGTGGGTAATCTGGGATGGTTACGGGGAAACTTGGTACGTTAGGTGGCAACACTGTTGGGTTAAAAACAGGCTCCGGTTCTTCCTTTGTAAGCTCTTCCTCTTGTCTCCAAGAATTCAAATCATATCGTTTAGTTAGGCTCGTTTTTGACCACGTTTCAAAGCTATCTTGGCTGACGGATAGAGATTGGTTCTGCCTCAGTAATCCTGCCCCGGCTCCTAATATAGGTCTTAATTTAGGTTTAGTATCATCATCGTGGTTTAAACTAATTTGTGACAACGTCTGACTTACCTTATCGGGTACATCTGAATTAGAAAATTCGTCTTGTTCTGTCTTTTTCCACGAACCGTAGTTCACTTCACTATAGTTCTCGTCTATGGTCAGCTTTAGGTGTGACGCGTAGAACTGTTGTAAGGTGCTTGGTAGTGGTAGGAACTTGTTTAGGCAAAGGTCAGCGGATAGCACCAGCCAAATGATGCTGACAGGTGGTGGAGTGAGCAAACGAAGGCGGATTGCTATGGATAAATCGTCTAGTTCTTGGGCTGATAAGGACAGTAGTTCTCTGCCGTTTTGCATTAGCTGTAAAGATAATTAAGTTTTTGTTAATTAAAATTGCCTATCGTATAAGTGACACCTGAAGTGTAAGTGACACCTGAAGTGTAAGTGACACCTGAAGTGTAAGTGACATCCGACATTTAAGTGGCACCTAGAGTGTAAGTGACATCTGGAGTGTAAGTGACATCTGGAGTGTAAGTGACATATAGAGTGTAAGTAATATCTAGCATATAAGTGGCACCTGTGGTGCATAATCTTAGCTAAGGTGTAAGTATCACCTAAAGTGTAAGTATCACCTGGAGTGTAAGTGACACTTATAGTGTGTTATCTGAAGTGTGACATCTGGAGCGTAAATGACACATGGAGTGTAAGTGACATCTGGAGTGTAAGTGACATCTGGAGTGTAAGTGACATATAGAGTGTAAGTAATATCTAGCATATAAGTGGCACCTGTGGTGCATAATCTTAGCTAAGGTGTAAGTATCACCTAAAGTGTAAGTATCACCTGGAGTGTAAGTGACACTTATAGTGTGTTATCTGAAGTGTGACATCTGGAGCGTAAATGACACATGGAGTGTAAGAGACATCTGGAGTGTAAGTGACATCTGGAGTGTAAGTGGCATATAGAGTGTAAGTAATATCTAGCATATAAGTGGCACCTGTGGTGTATAATCTTAGCTAAGGTGTAAGTATCACCTAAAGTGTAAGTATCACCTGGAGTGTAAGTATCACCTGGAGTGTAAGTGACACTTATAGTGTGTTATCTGAAGTGTGACATCTGGAGCGTAAATGACACATGGAGTGTAAGAGACATCTGCAGTGTAAGAGACATCTGGAGTGTAAGTGGCATATAGAGTGTAAGTAATATCTAGCATATAAGTGGCACCTGTGGTGTATAATCTTAGCTAAGGTGTAAGTATTACCTGGAGTGTAAGTGACACCTATAGTGTGATATCTGAAGTGTGACATCTGGAGCGTAAGTGACATCTGGAGTGCAAGTGACATCTGGCGTGTAAGAGACATCTGGAGTGTAAATGACACTTGGAGTGTACGTGACAATCTGGAGTGTAAGCGACAATCTGGAGTGTAAGTGACATCTGGAGTGTAAGTGACATCTGGGCTGTAAATGACATCTGGGCTGTAAATGACATCTGGAGTGTAAGTGACATCTGGAGTGTAAGTGACATACGGAGTGTAAGTGCCATCTGGAGTGTAAATATAACCTAAAGTGTAAGTATCATACCTGCGTGGCCAGACTGCGGTGCGCCCTGATATCGTCACTAGCTAATAGCGCCCTCATGTAATGGAGTAGAGGACTGGCTAATATTTGCACTTTGTTGCCATTGCATAAACGTGCCTCTGTAATTATATAAAAAAAATGTATAGTAACCATGGTCACATCTGTCGTAGAACCATTAAATTGCTGTATTACCAATGTAATTTTTTTTTCTCGTGTGGTTTAGAGGAATTTCGACACATTCCTTGAAAGGGATGATACTACATGTGGTTTGCAACAAATTAGGTCCTATTAATCCTAGACGCCGTCCTAGTTCTTATAATCTGCGTGGTAAGACTTGAAATCGTACTGCAAGTGTTACCATTCTTTCTTGCCTCGTGTGGTTTAGTGACCAAACCTATTTGTCAGAGTTATTCAGGCCGCCCGTAGGCCTCTGACGTGACCTAACGACTGCTGTCAAGCGACAGCAACCGGGACCAACTGCTTGCCGTGCGCCCCGAGGCATGGAGGGGCTCAGATGAAAGTGTCACTAGCGGTCACCCATCCAGGTCCTGACCTCGCCCAACGTTGCTGAACTTGTATGATCATTTTCAACGTGTACTCGCAACTGGACTACGAGCTCCTCCAACCTCGAAGAAGACGAAAAACCCAATGTAATTAAATATAATATAATCACCTGCAAAATAGTCTCCCATAAGATTCACAGCATTTATCAGAAACGTTGGGTTTGTTCTCTCCAATACGTCTAACTCTGAAAACAATACATATTAATAAATACAATCGTATCGATTCATGGAATGTGTCTACAACTCTACACACATCCTAAAACACCCTTGTCTAATCAACAATCAATTAATCACACTCAATATCCAATTTATACACCCAATATCCGACAACACCCCCCCCCCCCCCCCCCCAATATCCTACAACACACACCCAATATCCAAAAACACACTACAATATCCGATAACACCCCAATATCTAACAATACACACTCAATATCCAACAATACACCCTTGGCTAATCAACATTGATCTCCTATAAACAACTAGATACACCGTCGGGGTGTCCCTTCATTTGATAAAAAACAAATTACAAACATTTCATTTCACAAACAACGTTTGGCAAAATTATGATTCATAAGTTCATCTTTGTACAAAGTAATGGTTATATAAATAATTCATTTGACAAAACAATTACGAGACAAAGTTTCTTTCTTCAAAACATCACTTAACAAACTATTCACTTATTATATACGTTAATAGATAAAACAACGCAAGGCATAAAAACCTTTGACAAAATGTTTTTTTTTGTATTCAAAAAGCAAGTTTATTTATTAACAATTATACATATATTTGTAATTTGTTTTTTATCAAATGAAGGGACACCCCGACCAACTCTCTAACCAGATCCGACACGGATGTTTAGGTTCAGAAGGCTCTGGCTTGGAGCGAAGCGCAGCTTCGCTCCAAGCCAGAGACTTCGATGTTAGGTTTTTTTTTGTATTCAAAAAGCAAGTTCATTTATTAACAATTATACATATAAAATACCCACTTATTTACCCAATATTTTGTCTAATGGCGACCTTGCAAAAGGAATACTTTGGTCATTTAATCAATTGCAAAATGACGGTTTAGCATTCACAACATTTGCTATGTTAAATATTTATAAAATGGATTTTTGTCAAATGATCACTTTTAAAACGATCACTTTAGTAAATGATAAGTTTGTCAAATGTTACTTTTTCAAAAATAATTTGTAAAATGATCATTTGTCATACGTTTTTTGTCAAACATTAGTGAACCCACAGTCTGCCTTCTAAAAATGTCCGAGCGCAAAGAAGGTCCAAACGGATGAATGGACCCTCATTTGCTTTATTGGACATTATTTGGACGTTAACAATGGACCCTTATTTGGACGTTTTTAAAATTGTTTTAGTAAGACCTTTGTGTATCTAGTTGTTTGTAGGAGATCAATGCTAATCAACAATCAATTAATCACTCTTAATATCATACAATATCCATTTTACCACCCAATATCCGACAATACACACTCAATATCCAACAATACTTACCCAATATCCGACAATACACATCCTATAACATTATACGCTGCGTCTGTATATCAATAGTTTGGTAGTAAAATAAAGTGTCAAAGTGTAAAAACAAATCCTTCATTGCAACTCTGTGTCAGCACACATACTAAAGACACACTCCCTAATCAACAGTCAATTAATCACACTTAATATCATACAGTACCCATTTTAGACACCCAATATCCGACAATACACACCCAATATCCGAAAACATACTCAATATCCGACAATACGCGCTCAATATCCGACAATCACCGACCACTTACCCAATAGACATGAAATCGGTACAAATTTGCAAGCGAAAAATTCTGTCAACGATGAGCGCATAGAGACGAAGCGTGGGGCAGGGCTGCCATATTAAATCCATGTCGATATCTCTAGGTGTCACGTGTCGCTAGGCAATGTTGCGCTCATGTGCGGGCAGACACGGGCGCCCTCCTGTTACAGGTCTATGGGGTAAGTGGTCTGTCCCGACAATACATACCCAATATCCGACAACACACACTCAATATCCAACAATACACGCCCAATATCCTACAACACACACCCATTACCCCCAAAAACTTACTGGCATAAGTGCCCTGCATGACCACGTTAAGCAGCGTGGTGCGAAGCAGCTGTTGCCTCTGCTGCCGCGTGAACGAAGCGCCCACGGCAGCCAGCTTGCGAGCGGTCACAGAACTCATTAGGGCAGCCGCGCGGAATGTTGCGAATGCTTGGCTGAAAATTTACACCAAGTTTTAGAATATGGTATTTATTTATTATTATTTATTTTATTAATGGACTCGACAGTTCGTCATTTGCCAATGTCATGTTACCGAAAATTCAATATATAATAGTCTTCTATCTTCCTCCAGGGGAGTCGCAGTAGCGTCTTCACCCTGGGTAGCCGCGTCTTCATGTCTTCATCCAGAGGAGACGCCGTAGCGTCATCACTCTGGACGAAGCAGCTCGACAGTCACGCTCACTCCCGAGCTTGTAGCGGGAACTCTTGATAAAAGCTTGAAACCTCAGATCTTGCTCAAATTATCGTTCTCTTGAAAATGGCGGGAAACGACGGTTGCAAAATTATTTGTCAATTTTTATTTTAATGTCTACAGTGGTTATTTTGTGTTTAATATCACGTTAAATTAATCAGAAAATATTCGCGAATGACAGTATGGTGAATTTATTGGATAATTTGAGCAAGATCTGACATTTCAAGCTTTTATCAAGAGTTCCCGCTACAAGCTCTGGAGTGAACGTAACTGTCGAGCTGCTTCGTCCAGAGTGACGACGCTACGGCGACTCCTCTGGAGGAAGATAGAAGACTATGCTATATTGAATTATCTGTAACATGACATTGGCATATGACTGTCGAGTCCATTAACAAAATAAATAAACGGCTATATATTTTCATTGCATTAACTTAGAAGGTTGATTTCTTTACGGTTGCATGAGGTTGCAGACCTGAGTATTTGGTATTAATTTCAACTTGATACGTCCACGCGTTTCTGATATATAAGTCTTGACAGACGGACGGACAGAGAGACGGACAGACACAACAAAGTGATCCTATAAGGGTTCCTTTCTTTCTCTTGAGGCAAGGAACCCTAAAAATAAAAGGCATTAAGTAACAAACTCACAGCAGCCTCGCCTCATCCGGGCACATGCTACTGATAGTGGTCTCGAACTGACGCAGCTTCCTGTTAAACTGTATGCCGTCTTCGCCAGGAGAGAATTGCTCCAACTGTAATAGGTATAATATAGTATTTAGGTTAATAATAATTTCTTTATTTACAGGTATAAGTATAACCCATTACAAATTTACAATTCATATACCTAACTATAATAAAATAAATAAGATAACCTAAGAAGCTTGAAAACAAGCTATTTCTTATTCCAATCGTGATGCACATTAATATGTTATTATATGTTTATATACACTGTGAACCCTTGCGTTTAGGCTGTAGGGTACATACATACATACGGTGGAACACAGAGAAAGGTGTACAGGAGAATTTTTAAGGTTGAGATTTTCTCTTTTAACTGTAAAAGAATTATTAAATTAGGTCCAGTAGTTTTTGAGAAAATCTCAACCTTATTGAGGCCCCCTGTATACTTATCTCTGTCTTCGACAGTACGTATATTTGTACAGTCGAAGACAGAGATAAGTATAGGCCTCAATAAGGTTGAGATTGTCTCAAAAACTACTGGACCGAATTTAATAATTCTTATACAGTTACATAGTTTTAACTTTTATCTATCAAACATTGAAAGAATTTTTGCAATAGGTCAAGTAGTTTTTGAGATAATCTCAACCTTAAAAACTCTCCTGTACACCTTTCTCTGTGTTCCACAGTACATACACTCGAAAAACATAACCCTCCTTGCGTAGTCGGGTAAAAATAGACTGATGATGATTACGCTGTCAGTCAGCGCTGCGCGCTCGTGCCGTTCACTTGTGTTGTTACGTAGCTCGCCCCACACGAGTCCTTTGTCCGCCTACCACCGCGCGGATATTATTATTTGTGCCTACTTGTATCCACACGCCATAATATGGAAATTAGTGATTTGGATCAGACCTCGACCACGGGTATCAGCAGCCCTCAAATCAGTGCTACGGGTCACGCACCCCAGCAGGTTTGCGGCGTCATCAGCCCAGACTTACACGTCATTCTCGCTACAATGGACACCAAATTCCATCAGTTAACATCGGCGCTGATCTCAAAGATCGACTCGAGCCTCGCTGGCGTTCAGGGTGAGCTGTGCGAGTTGAAGAAATGTGTCGAGTTTCTGAGTGCGCGTCACGACGAATTTGAACATGCGTATGCTGGCATTCCCGAGGAGCTCGCCTCTGTGCGTAAAGACTGTGAGGAGGAATGCCTACAGCTACACAACAGGTTGTATAACATGGAGGGCAAGGTCGAGCTCATGGAGCAGCAGGCCCGCCTCAACAACATCGAAATCAACGGTCTACCCGAGCGGCGGGACGAGAGCCTGCTCGATGTGGTGGAGAGGCTGGGGCAAGTGATCCAGGTCTCGGTTACTCGTAAGGACATTGTGTCAGTCCACCGTGTGCCGCATGCCAGTACCAGCTCGCAGCCAAAGAATATCATCGTGAAGTTTGCTACGCGTATTTTACGAGATAATGTAGTCACGGCGGCCCGCCGGACTAAAGAAATTATGTCAGATCAGCTTGGCGTTACGGGTAAACAGCAACAGATATATGTGAACGAGCATCTAACACTCCGTAACAAGCAATTGTTTCGTCAGGCCCGGGAAACCGCAAAGAAGCATGATTACAAATTTGTATGGATCAAACACGGCACCATACTGGTCCGCGAGCGTGAGAAGTCGTCGGTTCATGCTATACGATCAGAACGAGACATCGACAAAATTCGCAAAACTTCGCAATAATTTCGTTAAGTTACGGTATTTATATCTTTTATTATGCGAATTCGTAGTTTCCAACATATATTCAATTACTCAATGCAATAGTATTATTAATTTCTGTACGATAGCCTGGTCAATCCAATTACTTATTTTGCTTGTATCTGCTGGGGTTATAATTTATAATCACTATGTTCTGCGCGTGAGCATTGCTAACTTAAACTATACATTTTATACATATATTGCTGTGCGCGCAGTCGATGTAGTACCTAGCTTGGCTCGCCTGCCCGCTTGCCGGGATAATAATATGCCTACAAACATATTAAGCATCGCAATATGCAATCTATACAATACTGCCTACGTTTTATTTTTATACATAGTAACATGTTATGCTATTGTGCTGCAATCCTACCTCAACATACTGTGTGTTTCTGAAATAATAGCCATGCTTTTTCTTTCTACTTGTATAATAGTTTGTAACTATCGCTTGACTTCCTATACCTGCCTTTCATCGGTTTTCGGTGACTGTATGCGATGTGTACTAGACGTATGTATATTTAACAACGCTAATATAAACGAGTTGTCTTATTATCGCTATATAGTGCAATATAAGTGCGTATCACCTATGGTAAGCTTGATAGTAGTTGTGGTTCTGTCGTGGCCGCCAAATCTAATTCTAAACGCAACTATCACTGTCACTCATATGCTACAACTTGTTAGAATTGGCGAGACACCTCGCTCAGCGACGATTAAATTTGGCGTGCGCGTTCAGGAATCGCTACAGTTTTTCTACAAAATGCTCAATCACTGCCTATATGTGCATAGAACCATGATTTATCTATTTCATACATATATCCCGTATACTACAACTTATAACTATACTTATTTACTCTCATTTTATTTACATTCAATGGTAAAATAAATAACAGACTCGCAATATACTATCAGAATTGCCGAGGGCTTAGGACTAAATTAAAAACCTTATTTACTAATGTTCTTACGATGGATTTTGATATTATAATACTGACCGAAACATGGTTGACGTCAGCGATAAATGACGGCGAGCTACTTGACGACCGCTACACCGTGTACCGGTGCGACCGCGACCGCTCGGGCAGCGGGCGCGCGGACGGCGGCGGCGTGCTGGTGGCTGCGCGGCGCGGGCTGCGCGTCACGCGGCTGGCGGCTGCGGCGGGCTCGGCGCGCGCGCTGCCGCCGCTGCCCGCGCTCGTGGACTACGTGCTGCTGGAGGTGGCTGCCGGCGGCGGCCGCGCGCACGCTGTATGTGCGCTGTACTTACCGCCGCGGCAACCGGCCGCTGTATACGAGCAGTTGTTCGACTCGCTCCAGGAATTTCTTTGTACTGATCATGTGGATACTTACTATATAGTCGGTGACTTTAACTTACCTCATATCGAGTGGAACGATGGAACCGGTGGAGTCGACCCAGCCTCGATCGAAAACCTATGCCCTGCGAGTAAACTTATGATAAATTTTGTATCTGCTATTGATGGTTATCAGTTAAATTACAATAAAAATAGCTCTGGGCGTATCCTAGACCTATTCATTTCAAATCGTCGTTGTGGCTGCTCTGCCGCTTCCTGGCCCCTGGTACCTATCGATACTCACCATACTCCATTCCAGGCTCACATTGACATATCGTTGGACACTGATGGCATGACTAGGCTCGTTAGGAGACGATATTGTTTTAATAAAGCTGATTATTCCAAAATTAATACTGAGATTGCACTGGTGGACTGGGACAGTATATTAAACCCCTTATCTGCAGAAACGGCTGTATCGACTTTTTATGAAGCTTTATTCACTATTATTAAGGCACACGTCCCTGTTACTGTCATTAAACCCAGCAATTTCCCCGTTTGGTTTTCCTCCTCATTAATACACCTATTTAAACTGAAAAACAAATACTGGATAAAATGGAAAAAGTTTAGTAACCAATCTGATTATGATATTTTTGCCAAATTACGTAGCCAGTTTAAGAGGGACTGTACTAAGTGTTTAAACAAGTATTTAAGTAACGTAGAGGACAGTATAAAGAAAGATGTTAAGTATTTCTGGACGTATATTTCCTCCAAGAAAAAGAAGTCTAGCATTCCTTCTAGTGTATTTTACGATGGTGCCCGAACCAGTGACCCTACCGACATATGTAAACTTTTTGCTAAGTTCTTTCAGTCAGTTTATGAACCCACTAGCCTCAACAATTTGACCTGGAATCCTCCCCAGGACACTTTAGAAACTAACACACATGTAGCATCTCTATTTTTCTCACGTGACACTATTTACAAAGAACTTAAACGACTAAATCTAGCCAAGGGCCCTGGTCCGGACACCATAACCCCGTTGTTCTTAGTCAATACTGCTGAATCAATTTCACATCCCCTTTTTATTCTCTATAACAAATGTATCTCGGGGGGAGTATTTCCAAATATATGGAAAACTGCAAATATAACACCCGTTCATAAAGATGGTAGTAGACATGACGTTGCAAATTATCGTCCAATCTCAATACTTTCCACAATGTCTAAACTTTTTGAACGATTAGTACATAACGCTCTGTATCCAATATTGCATAACAGTATTATTCAAGAACAGCACGGTTTTGTGCAACGACGATCCACACACACCAATCTCTTAGTATTCTGTAATACTTTGTTTGAAAATATGGACAATCTTACACAGACCGACGCAGTATACACAGATTTCAAAAAGGCATTTGATAAAGTGGATCATGCACTGCTTTTGAACAAAATTGCATTTAATGGTATCAGGGGTGATCTACTTAGATGGTTTTCCTCCTATATTTCTAACCGGACTCAAAGAGTTGTTATCAATGGCTATCAGTCAGATGACTTCATCGCTACTTCCGGAGTACCACAAGGCTCAATATTAGGCCCTCTTTTGTTTGTTCTTTTTATTAATGATATTGGCATTTGTTTCGATCACTGTGACTTTTTATTATATGCAGACGATCTAAAAATATTTTATCCCATTAAATCTATTGATGACTGCAGAAAATTTCAAAGTGACCTAGATAAATTTACTAGTTATTGTTTGAATAATAAACTTCATTTAAGTTTACCGAAATGCAAAAAAATTTCATTTACAAAAAAAGTTAATAATGTTACCTATCCCTATTCGCTGTGTGGTGTTACGCTTCAGACTGTTTCTATGATCCGAGACCTTGGCGTGAATTTAGACTCTAAGTTACACATGGATATGCACGTTGAAACTATCATTAACAAAGCATATAAGATGTACGGCTTTGTCATGCGGTCCAGCGTAGACTTCAAGCGGACGGAGACGTACTTATTACTATTCAAATCTCTGGTACGGTCACAGCTTGAGTATGCTGTCAGTATCTGGAATCCTCATTATAAGAAATATATAAATGCCCTTGAGTCAGTTCAGAAAAAGTTCATGCGTTCTATGCACTATAGATGTCACCGTTCTTATAATCTACCTTATGCAGATTTGCTTAAAAAGTACTCAATGCTTACTCTCCACTCTCGTAGGTATTTACTGGACACTTGTGTTCTTTATGGTTTATGCCATGGTAAATATGACTGTATTGCACTGAATAATAAGCTATGTTACCGTACGTATCAAAATGCTCAACGAGCGGCGTGCCCGCGCCGCCTTTTTGCGTCTGATGTCAGTCGGACGAAGGCCGGCGTGCGCGCGCCCTTGCGACGCATTGTCACTGATTACAATGTCAAGTTTTGTGATATCGACATATTTTTACTGACCGAAGCCAGTTATAGGAAGTCAATCATAGAATTTCTTAAGAATGACCAGTTTTAATATTTGATGTAATTTTTAATATAGGTATACATATTTGTATTTAAGATAGTATATAATATATATATCTATTATATACTTAGTATAAGTATTTAAGACTAGATTAACATATTTCTGTTAAAATAAATTTTTATCTTTAATTTTTAAATACGTCAGGTGTGTGGGTGCGATCGTAGGCGCATCAAGTGTATGTATCATTTTAATACAGTACCTAAGTGTGGTACATTTTTGTGCTGCTGTGTGTACGGTGGAACACAGAGAGAGGTGTACAGGGGAGTTTTTAGGGTTGGGATTTTCTAAAAAACTACTTGACCTATTGCAAAAATTCTTTCACTGTTTGATAGATAAAAGTGAAAACAATGTAACTGTAAAATAATTATTAAATTCGGTCTAGTAGTTTTTGAGAAAGTCTCAGCCTTATTGAGGCCCCCTGTATACTTATCTCTGTCGTCGACTGTACCTACATATACCTGTTTTGTGTGGTTCGAGCTGTCGCAGCATCATGTAACATCTATACTTATCCGTGAACAATGTTGTTGGGGATACAGTTACCTTAAATATCTTAAGTTTAAATAATTAAGTAATCCTTACTGTAACCTGTTTTTTGTTCCAACTAAATAAATTGAAAAAAAAAAAAAAAAAAAATTACATACCAAGGTAAGTAACGGAGTATACTGCTCATCGATACTCAACAGCTCTTTGATAGATATCTCATCGTCAACGCTGATGTTGTACATCTGTTCTGGTGTCCCGTCGTGCTGGTCATCATCAGCCTTCTCCGGGTCCATGGCTGGCTCCATGGGCTTCTTGTCTATGGGATCTGGCTTGCTCATGTCCAGTTTTGATGGGTCTGTAACAATGTATTTTTATCTCTTTTTATTCTTCTTCTCTATTCTATTCTATTTTTAAATGAATGGCTTCTACTCTTATTCAAGAGATAATTTCGCCAATGTCAAGTTATTTAGAGTATTCATATAAATAGAAAATTAAACAAATAAAAAATCAATCCGCCATTCCAAAATGATGGCAGATATTTTTCCATTCTTCTTCTCTCTTCTATACATATAATAAGACTGTAAAAAAGTTGTGTCTGTACATTGGATATTTTTTGAAAATAATAATTGTAATGTGTTTTAGGATCGATACTGATGCCAAAACACTAATTTTTAGAATTTTTGTCAGTTTGTCTGTGACTTTGTGCAAGTATCACGCCATAACTACTGAAAGGATTTTGATGGGAGTTTCACTAGGAGATAAGGCTCATAGCCATGGCGGTATGTGATGTGGAAACAAGGATCCAGAGAGGAAGATCTGCCTCCTGATCTCCTCAACTAAAACACATTACAAATTATTCTTTTACAGTATTATTATATGTATAGATAATGGTCATTGTTTAAAGTGCCCTGGTTCGATTGTGCCAGCCTCCCCAGGGACTTACTTATGTCTGCATTGCGTGTGAGAGCAGCTCATATTCCAGGCAAAAAAAAATTAAAAGTGATGTGTGTGATTGAGTCAGCAGATTCCAGTACTACAAGTACTGGACACAGCAGAGAACCTTTTACATTTTGTGCTGGATTGTGACCGGAATAAAGCCAACAGAAATAGTAGAGGTTGAAATGACAATGCCAGATTCTGCCCCACCATCAACCGCAAGTTGTACAAGATAACGAATAAATGTAAAAATATCTCAGTTTTTAATTAAAATTATTGGTTTAAAATAAAGTTTTGTACATCTAGCGAGTCGAAAAAAACAGCTTAATTAAGAATTCAGAAAATAGTAAGAAATCGAAGCTAATCATTCATTGTTTCTGTTATTCTTCTATAGGAGTTGCGAGAGTAGTAGAAAATGATACTGATTATGATTATGCAATATGAAACCTGTAATAAGTCCCCAACAAAATGATAGGTACAGCTTAAATGGTCACGTAGTTTTGTAGGTGGGGCAAAGCTCCATTGAAATGTGGCCATGTCTTTTAATGATAAATGTACGGCCTACCGTTTCACCTTACATAGTTTAATATATTAAGGAAACTGTAGTTAAAGAATTAACCTACATTTTATAAGCCATAGTCACAATATGGTCACTAAACAACGCGATAAGAAAACATTTATATCTTTCGAATTATTGGGACATTTAATAAATACACAGATTTTCTTTATATATATAATTAAGAGTACAAAAAAAAATGTAATACTTAAGTATATAATTTGTTTATTAAATATTAATTGACCATGTCTAATTACGTACAAAAGTACCATGAGACATACTGTTCACAATTCTCCAATTACATGGAGATATACTACGTTACCATTATGTAAACAAAGTTATAAATAATTATAATTATAGAATTAAGAAAAAACTCGACTAGTTCAATTTGAAGCAATGTATATAACATAAACACTTATGTATTGCATAACGACATCTTGGATGAATAAATGTTATCTTATCTTAAATTGGATCAAGTATAGATACCTATACTTATCAATCTCTCTGATGAGAATCCTATTCTTCGCCTAAATAAGCTCGGAGCCCGGTTTCATTGTACGATACCAAATTGCTGTTGACATAGTAACTGTAAGCCAATTACAAATCTCCACATATGAGCTTCATTTTTAACCATGTAAAACTTATTGCCTACTATAAATACCCAAGTGTATATATAATCATACTATATATAATACATTAATACTTTAACATAGATTAATATTAATACATATATAGGTTAACATTTGTGCTAATATTTATAAACAGAAAAACAGAAAAGCAGGAAAAACATAACAATAACAGTGGTTTTAAGAGACAGTGTATCATTTAACCGAGTCTTTAAAATAGTCTTTCGCAAGAGTACGTCTCACTGTGGTTGCATTTGTACAGAATATATCCAAGTCATGATCAATACATAATTTATGGTCCGTGTGGTTAGAAATAAAGTATACGAATATATTACATTACCTGATTTATCAGACACAACATTTAACTCCGCCATATCTTTTAAAACTAACTCAATCAAATCACTAACACAGGAAAATAACCCAACACAAATATTGCAATATTATTCGCCACAAAATAAACATGCTTTCGACACTGGTAAACGCGACAGGTGACCCAATCAATGGTAACACTTGCAGTACGATTTCAACTCTTACCACGCAGATAATAAGAGTTCAAAGTGTTACACTTGATTTGCTTTGATGTGAAACCACCTATTGTGTTGTGGGACTAATACGCCAGGTAGTTTTTTTTTAATAATAAAAATACCCTCTTTCTAAAATCGGGATGTTTATTAACGTAATTTGAACCTTAAGACCAGAATGACTAAAGCTAAAGTTAACTAGTAGCTATAGTAACTTTGGTAGTGCCTTTTATAACTGGTGTAGGTAAGAAAGGCAGGATTATTATTTTTTTTGGTAAAATTCTTCTTAGAGAGAAAAGCCAACTAGTTCTTTTGAAAATGGCGGGAAACGACGGCTGCGGAATTATTTGATAATTTTCCTTTTAAATGTCTACAGGGACTATTTTGTGTTTAATATCACGTTAAATTAATAAGAAAATGTTCGCGAATGACAGTACGGTGAAGTTATTGGTTTATTTATGCAAGATCTGAAGTTTCAAGCTTTTATCAAGAGTTCCCGCTACAAGCTCGGGAGTGAACGTGACTGTCGAGCTGCTTCGTCCAGGGTGAAGACGCTACGGCGATTCCCCTGGAGGAAGATAGAAGACTATTGAATATATTGAATTGTTCATTGGCAAATGACGAACTGTCGAGTCCATTAAAAAAAAGCCAACTAGGGCCTGTGGGCCTATATTACGGTTCTCAAAACGATCAAATCATACCATGTCATAGCGGCCGTGAAAGGGACAGTGCTATTGCATTGGTGTAGCGGCGTCTCTGTTTGGCGCGACATGACGTGGTATAATTTCATCGTTTTGAGAACGGTAATAGGGGGCTGGTATGATGTTAATAGAATGTCGGAATTCTTATAAATACATACAATCTTGACAGACAGACGGACAACAATGTGATCCTATAAGGGTTCCTTTTTACTTTTGAGGAATGGATCCCTAAAAACTAGAAGACAGAGATAAGTATCCAGGGGGCCTCAATAAGGTTGAGATTTTCTCAAAAACTACTGGACAGAATTTAATAATTCTTTTACAGTAACATAGTTTTAACTTTTATCTATCTAACAGTGAAAGAATTTTTGCAATAGGTCAAGTAGCTTTTGAGATAATCTCAACCTTAAAAACTCTCCTGTACACCTTTCTCTGTGTTCCACCGTACATATTTCTGTTGACTTTATTCCGGTCACATTTCAGCACAAAATGTAAAACCGGCTGTGTTACAAGTCTTGCTGCCCGGGAATGAGCTTCAAACTCACCGGAAGCCCTGGGACTGAGCTCAGCCAGCGTCCTGGCCGCGTGCAGCTCCTCGATTTGCTCCGAGTCCCCGGGGCGCGGGTCGCGTAGGTGATGTCGCCCGCTGTAACCGCGACCGCGGCCCGTGGACATCGTTGATAGCTGCGGAACATGGAACGATGAGTTTATTATTTATTCGCCAGTCTCATAGTTGGACAGTTGATTTGGCAGACACTGAATCGGTCTGCACAGCTTATACATACACCAGTATGTTATTTATTTTTTTATTTTATTAATGGACTCGACAGTTCGTCATTTGCCAATGTCATGTTACAAAAAATTCAATGTATAAATAGTCTTCTATCTTCCTCCAGGGGAGTCGTCGTAGCGTCTTCACCCTGGGTAGCCGCGTCTTCATGTCTTCATCCACAGGAGACGCCGTAGCGTCAATCACTGTGGACGAAGCAGCTCGACAGTCACGTTCACTCCCGAGCTCGTAGTGGGAATCTTGACCATGGCGCCAAACTTCAGATCCTGCTTGAATTCTCCAATAACTTCACCATACTGTCATTCGCGAACATTTTCTGATTAATTTAACGTGATATTAAACACAAAACACCCACTGTAGACATTAAACTGAAAATTATTAAATAATTTCGCAACCGTCGTTTCCCGCCATTTTCAAAAAGCCCACCAGTATGTTCTAACATAGTTTGTATAAGGATTTACTCATAAAAAGACATTGCCACATTTCAATGAAGCTTTGCCCCACCTACAAAACTATGTGACCATTTAAGCTGTACCTATCATTTTGTTGGGGACTTATTACAGGTTTCATATTGCATAATCATAATCAGTATCATTTTCTACTACTCTCGTAACTCCTATAGAAGAATAACAAAAAATTCGGCCCTCTAGTTAAAGTTTATCTTTGTTTCTCCTTGGAGTAGCATGTATAGTGAGAGGTTATTTTCTGAAGCTGGTATCATTTACGACGAAAAGCGTAATCGTTTGCTACTGGCAAATGGTGAAAAGCTTGTTTTTATCCATCACAACTTACCACTGATCAATTACTTACAAAAGTATTATAATTCGGTAATGAATACATATAATCTTGAGAAATATGAAGTGTCTTTTTTTCATGATTTGGTAGCCGAATAGTATGTATTATTCGTCCGAATACCGAATACCAAAAAAAGTGGCCGAGTAGGCCGAATACCGAATAGTAGCCGACTATTTGTGGAATCTCTACTTAAAATCGTTACTCAGTTTATACTGTACAGTCGAACACAGAGATAAGTTTACAGGGGGTCTCAATCTGTTTCATATTTTCTCAAGAACTACCAGGCCGATTTTAATAATTATTTTACAGTTACACAGTTTTAACTTTTATCTATCTAACAGTGAAAGAATTTTTACAATCGGTCAAGTAGTTATTCAGAAAATCTCAACCTTAAAAACTCGTGTACACCTTTCTTTGGTCTTCGACCGTACATTCAATGACAATTTATAAGAGGCGATAGCGCTTTCCATAAGGTTGGAAAGGTCAACGACCTCCAAAAAGGGCCCATAGGTTACTTTATATACACATAAAAATTTTAATTTAATAAGAAACATTAAGACCTAAATGTAGATACAATGTTTCCTACGTAAATACATAGCCTTGGATAACGTCGCGAGGTAAACAACGGTTATACATACTTATCACATGTAAATAAGTCGTTACGTAGTTATATATCAAACGGCATCATAGCAAAAACATTACGATACATAAACAATAACTTTTATCGCTATTTAACAATAATAAACTATAAAAAACGTACATAAACAACTAAAACTGTATAAATTGGACCAAAATAGAGAAAAAATACATTTATTTGTTAAAAAAATGCAAGTTGTATTTCGCACGATTGACGCATCAAAAATAAATGAAACTATGAATTGTTTCACTCTATTTATAATTTATCATATCTCCGTAGTTTATTTACAGATTAAAAGCAATAAATTACTGTAAAATACTGTTTGAGTGCCGGTGAAATGCAAGGTGACGATTTCTAACAGAGTTTTGCAAACAAGCCAAAAGCGACACATTTCTTATTGGTAAGACAAATTATATATTCTAATAAGGAAGCTAAATAGTTAGCCGCTTAGTTTTTGCAGTTTACTCACCAAAATTTAATGTTAAAAACAAATTCCGAGTTATTTATTTCCAGTTTTCGATTAGCAGATTGTCATCGGTTTCACTTCCATATTGGCGAGGTAGTGATTACAAATGCAAGAAAAATTAAGAAAATGTCGGTAGACCATAGACAATTTATCGATTAATACCGATTTTTCTGAAAAGGGTCTAGACTCGATCTTCTCGATACTAGATACGAGCGTTAGTCGCAGCTGCTACTTCAAAGTTTTAATTTAATTTTGATACTGTTGAATGAAATATTTACTAGAAGCATAGCTTGTCTCACGTAGGGGTATGTAGAGATGGCGGAATTCCATCCTATCGATTCTTACCTATGATATCTCCTCCAAACTGCTCGTATCTCGCACTCCTCCACATACATGCGTTGCAGCAAATCAGCTTACATCTAAATATTTATAAATACTTATAAAACAAATTACGAATTATTTCTTTTCCTAACTTGTCAAATCAAAACCGAACGCTACAATTTGTAGATTTGATTGATGTTAAAGAACACTTGTGCCAAGCGAGATAACACGGGTAAAATACATAAATTATTCCCATTCCCTAAATCTTACGATAGCGATTTGCTTCAAGTTTGACATCAATTTACTCTACCATAGATATTAATTCGTTCAATACCGGTTTCAATCCCTAGTAGTCGATCGAAAATGACATTTGCGGGGGTGAAGCGAGAGGTGGAGCAAGTGTTTTTCCGCTTCTCGGGCCGATGTCTGTAAAATCCACGAAAAATCGCATTTTTCAAATGCAATTCACAATTTTATCATTACCAGAATGCAATGAGCCCCAATTAAACCAATAAATATTGTGATATAAATACGTAGTGTAAGAACAAATTGATATTACGTGATCTCACCGACCGATTGTCGCCACTGCGGTTGTTTGTACTGTTTTTATTATTGATATTTTTATTTTATTACATAAAACACGTTTAACTATCTTTTCTAGTCATAGAAAATCAAACTAGTCACAAAAGCATCTCAAAAATTGTAGTTTTAAGAACTTTACCTATTAAAATACCTAGTCACATTGCTCTCTTAATTTAATTTAAAAAAATAATTGTTTTTAAAAGAAATAAAAATAATTTTAAAAATGTCGGAGACCCAAGCTGCTGGAGATTCGAATCTGCAGAGGAAAGAGAGTGTGGCTGGAGCCAATATTCCTAGTGATAGTCCAGTGACAGACCCTGGGCAGGTCCGTGGGGTGCCAACGGAGAGTACTGCTACAAAATTCGAAGGTCCCCGCGGGAAGTCCGGAGCCCTGAAGAAATCCGCAAGATACAGAAGCAGATCTCTCTCGGCATCTTCCGCTGACTCTTACAGCTCTACTTCATACACTGGTGAGTCACTTTCTACAATTCCATGTTATCTTAAGGGCCTTCCATGAGCCAACTAGCGCCGCCAATCTTAAAAAAATAATATCTTCCAATATAATTGAATTTCATTAAAAAAGCTATTTACGAAATGTTTATTACGATAAATACTATTTTTTAAATGCTTATTTATAACGTGATTCAATTTCGGTAAGTTGTAGTTCTCATAATTGCGTAAAACGGCCGTTTTTGGCACATTTGTGAGCTACAACTTAGCTTGTCGCAATTATGTCATGTATTGTATATTGAAAAATAGTATTCATCCTAATAAACATTTTGTAAATAGCTTTTTTAATAAAAATTTATGAAATTGGAAGATATTATTATTTCAAGATTGGCGGCGCTAGTTGGCTCATGGAAGGCCCTTAAGGTTTGATACACATTTTAAAAGTAGCATAAAGGTAACAGCAGTGGAATGGCAGTAGCAGTTGTTGTAATGTAGGTATGAAACTATTAAAGATGATAGATTGAATTCCGCATGGTTGCTGCTCCTATGCTTACCGTTGACGCTATGTTGCTGCATTCAGTCTGTCGTCTTGCACAGACCGCTTACCCGATAGAACTGTAACAGGAGTCCGCCCGTGTCTGCCCATACATGAGCGCAACATTGCTTCGCGACACGTGTCACCTAGAGATATTATCGACATGTACGCATCAGTCTCTTTAATACAGCACCCCAGTGCAAATGACATTGCCACATTTCAATGGAGCTTTGCCCAACCTACAAAACTGCGTGACCATTTAAACTGTACAGTCGCAGACAGAGATACAGGGGGCCTCAATAAGGTTGAAATTACCTCAACAACTACTGGACCGAATTTAATAATTCTTTTACAGTACATAGTTTTAACTATTATCTATCCAACAGTGAAATAATTATTGCAATAGCTCAAGTAGTTTTTGAGAAAATCTCAACCTTAAAAACTCTACTGTACACCTTTCTCTGTCTTCGACCGTACCTATCATTTTGTTGGGGACTTATTACAGGTTTCATGTTGCATAATCATAATCAGTATCATTTTCTACTACTCCCGCAACTCCTATAGAAGAATAACAAAAACAATCAATAATTCGCTTTGATATCTTACTATTTTCTGAATTCTTAATTAGGCTATTTTTTCGACTCGCTAGATGTACAAGACTTTGTTTTAAACCAATAATTTTAATAAAAAACGGAGATAACATTTATTCGTTATCTTGTACATCTTGCGGTTGATGGTAGGGCAGAATCTGGCATTGTCACTTGTACCGATTTCATGTCTATGACAAAGCACTTACTCCATCGACCGTAGTTTCGGCGACAGAGGTTTAACTACACTAGGGATAGTTTAGAATTGAACCTTGACTCATAAATCAAAACTTTATAGCTGCAGCAGGATGCCAAAACAAACATCCCGAAATAACTGGATGTTTTGCCTTGAAAGCTGAGTGTTTCCACTATCTGTGGTACCTATGGGCGCGTTCCCACTATGTCGTAACGACAGAAAGTCGTATATCACTTTTTAAACTTTCACGGTTTGTATACATATTAATTAGATAAAACGGGAATTACCGTGTTAAACATTTATTATTGATGTCTCGATATTTCGACAGCATTGCAGCCATCATGGTCACGAGTAGACTGAAGTCGGTGAGTGTGTGTCGACTTATGTAAACGAGGCACAAAGGCGAGTGCGTGCAAACGAGCGGACATAATTAGTTCTTTTTGCAAAATGGGGGTACCTGCAAATATCAACAACTTTTCTCAACGCAGTCAGCGAACACGAAAGAGGGTAGATCGTTTTGTGTCACCCTTCTGACGTTTAACATTCGCCGACTTCAGTCCACTCGTGACCATGATGGCTGCAATGCTGGCGAAATATCGAGACATCAATAATAAATGTTTAACACGGTAATTCCCGTTTTATCTAATTAATATAGAAAGTCGTATATCGTGCCTTGTACATCTTCTTCTTATTGACACGGGCTATTTTCCGCACATGAGTGGCAAAGTGCGTGAAATGGTGTAAAATCGCGCGTTGGCCAGCCCAGCTCCCTCCAGAACGCCAGCAGCCTTCGGATGCCACATGCGACCTGGGGGAGGGACCCTGGGTCGTTCAGAATCTGGGCTCGTTGTTCTGCCAGCTCCTCGCGCTGCAACAGCACGTGGGCCGGTGTTTCCTCAGCCTCTATGCATCCCATGCAAATTGGACTGTCGGTTATACCCATGTTGAACAGATGAGTTCGGTGGCACAGTGGTTGGGTCAATGGACTTGCGATACAGAGGTCCCAGGTTCGATTCCCAGCCAGGGCAGCCATGTACCAATGAGTTATCCTCAGGTTTTTCGACGGAAAAACTTACGTACATTTACCGAGTGCTCTCAAAACGGTGAAGGAAAACATCGTGATGAAACCTGCATGCCGTAGAAGAAAAAATCTAAGGCATGTGAAATCCGCCAATCCGCACTGGGCCCGCGTGGTGGATCATGGCCCCAGCTCCCTCGATGTAAGGGAAGGTCTGTGCCCGAGCAGTGGGGCAATATAAATAGACTGATGATGATGATGATTTTCCGCACGTGAGTGGCAGCCATTATGCGTGAAATGGTGTAAAATCGCGCGTTGAGCCAGCCCAGCTCCCTCCAGAACGCCAGCAGCCTGCGGATGCCACATGCGGCCTGGGGGAGGGACCCTGGGTTGTTCAGGATCTGGGCTCGTTGTTCTGCCAGCCCCCCGCACTGCATCATCATCTACGGTACCTATGGGCGCGTTCCCACTATGTCATAACGACAGAAAGTCGGCTATTTTCCACACTTGACCGCATGAGTGGCATCCATTGTGCGTGAAATGAACATGAACATCTAGCACCACTCCAGCCAGGTCGAGCCTGACCCGGATAGCCCGAGGACTATCCAGATGCACCGGAGGGCACTGATTTTGTATGGGGGAGACGCTCTGAGATGGGAAGGAAGGTAGCCCAACCGCAACCAGGCTACCACAGCCAACGGATTATGCAATCTAGCGCCAGCAGGAATTAGGAGGGATGGGTGTGAGCGTTGATGATGAAAGCGCGTGAAATGGTGTAAAATCGCGCGTTGAGCCAGCCCAGCTCCCTCCAGAACGCAGCAGGCGTTCAGGATCTGGACTAGTTGATCTGCCAGCTCCTCGCACTGCAACAACACGTGGGCCGGTGTTTCCTCAGCCTCTAAGCATCCCCTGCAAATTGGGACTGTCGGTTATACCCATATTGAACAGGTGTTTGTTTAGTGGACAGTGACCTGTGATTGTACCTATCACAACTGTCGTCTACGACATGACGGCAAAAATAATAATTATAGATGTCATTCATCAATAATGGGATAGCTGAAAACGACAGTCTTTCAACGGTAAAATAAATAAATAAAAAGTAAATAAAATAACTATGTACAGTGCAGTGCGCGAGGCGTAAGCTCAGGTTTACATTTGTGTGAGTGATCGCCAATCGCTAGCAAGAGGTGAAGTGCGGTGCGTGCGCGGCAGGGTGGCGTCCCGCTGGGGACGCGTCGCGCCTCAGGCCCAATATCACTCACACAAATGCAAACCTGAGCTTACGCCTCGCGCACTGTACCTACCTCAGATCAGGGAATAAGAGTACCTACCAACACACTCAGCTGCGTCCAGCGTACGCACGCGACGGCGCGTGTGTCCGCGAGGTAACACGCGCTAGGGCTGCCGCGCTCCAGTCGATACATACGGAAACTGACGAGTGACGACCCTCAGTACGTTAGGTGAACAATATTATGATAACCACCATTTTTACCAATTAAAATATTTCAAATCAAACTGTAATCTGGAATTTAAAAAACTCCTGGCGTCTATAGTGTCCTGGTACTTTTAATGATACTAAAAGAGCTGGGTCTTGGGAAACCGCAAGTGTTGAGTGAGATATATTGAGACTCCGGGTTAGCCATGGTCTCCTGGTACTTTTAATGCAACTTCATCATGATCATCAACCCGTATCAGTCCACTGCTGGAAATAAGCATCTCCCAAAGCATGCCAATCAACATGAATGTTGGCCTTTTGCATCCAGCCAGTCCCTGCCACCTTTCGCAGGCCATCCCTCCATCTGGTCGGGGGCGTCCCACACTCGTGATCATTTTCTCGCGCATCTATTATGGACCACTGATGTCTTATCGTTGTATTTATGCTAAGAAGCGCCTGTTAAATTATTTATAGCAAATTATTCTGATTGCCGACAATAACATTAAACAAACTGTTTACGTCAGGGGATAATGGGTGACAATTTGCTATGTCAACATTATACAGTTCCCGGCAGCCACTTTGACCCAAAATGGTGTCAGTTCGTGAAGGTAGACTCTACAGCAGATCAATGGTATCTAACATTTAGATTACGATTACAACTCTTACGATGCCTTTATTAAAAACGGCCTAAAGTATAAAGTGTGTTTTCGACAGTACAATTGTCGATTTTGTTTATAATTTCGCCGCCATTTTGGCTCAATTTAGCTGCCGGGTGTAATAGGTAATTCTGGCGTGAGTTTTTAGGGTTCCGAATCTCAAGAGGAAAAAAGGAACCCTTATAATAGGATCACTTTGTTGTCCGTCTGTCAAGACCTATATCTCAGAAACGCGTGGACGGATCAAGTTGAAATTAATACCAAATACTCAGGTCTGCAACCTCATGCCACTGTGAAAAAATCAACAGAGAGTATGGATCATAATCGTTGTAATATGAATCCTATAATCATTGATCTCCTGTAAACAACATCAATGCCTATTAATTAGATAAAACGGGAATTACCGTGTTAAACATTTATTATTGATGTCTCGATATTTCGACAGCATTGCAGCCATCATGGTCACGAGTAGACTAACATTAGTAGGTAACATTATGATCCCAGATTAGTACGCGAGGCCATTGAAATAAAGAAATACAGAAATTTCAATCGCGACGATGGTTTTTTGTTGTCAAAAACTTGGAATCCAGTGATCGACTTATGTAAACGAGGCACAAAGGCGAGTGCGTGCTAACGAGCGGACATAATTAGTTATTTTTGCAAAATGGGGGTTACCTGCAAATATCAACAACTTTTCTCAACGCAGTCAGCGAACACGAAAGAGGGTAGATCGTTTTGTGTCACCCTTCTGACGTTCAACACTCACCGACTTCAGTCTACTCGTGACCATGATGGCTGCAATGCTGTCGAAATATCGAGACATCAATAATAAATGTTTAACACGGTAATTCCCGTTTTATCTAATTAACAAACCGTGAAAGTTTAAAAAGTGACATCAATGCCTATAATATAAAACTCGGATATAGACCTTTGAGGTCACAGTGGCCTGCACCATGATCCCAAATGAGGTCGAGCGAGGTCGTTTTATAAATATACTGTACATTTGTTTATAATTCGTATTGTAAGCACACATAGTTGGTATCACGCGACGCGGCCGGACGGCAGCCTTAGCGAATCAATTTTCTGCAGGCAAATTCTATGCAGGGCTAGCTTAGTGCGGAATAGGATTCTAGAATACCTTAATTTATTTAATAGCCTGCAATGTACCACTGCTGGGCAAAGGCCTCCCCCCAACCCTTCGACTCATCTCTATTCTGCGCAGGCTAAGACCCGTATTAATAGTCTGAGCTCAATCCCGCCCTCAAAAGCAAATTCAGCTGATACACTCTCAAGACGTGATCACCATCTCAAGTATGTCATTTATTAATAACCCAATCTTGAGGGCGTATCACGTGATGTCTTTGTTTTGAGAACGACCTCAAGATGGCGTTCCTATTAATAAACGTAAATTAGGTGCGTGTTAGGAATCGGGTATCACGTGAGTAACGCCGTACCTATTAATAAACAAATCTCAGTTCTCAAGAAAACTATCAAACTCACACTTGAGAACGTATTTGCTGATTGCAGGCGAATCGCGACGTTTACTTGAGTTCGTCCACTTGAGAAATACATCACGTGATACGCCCTCAAGATTGGTTTATTAATAAATGATATACTTGAGATGGTGATCACGTCGAGATAATCTCAACCTTATTGAGGCCCCCTGGATACTTTTATCTGTCTTCTGAGTACTACTGTGACTATCTTGTGAGTACGCCATTTTGAAAGGAATAGGACCAGAAAAGGCCTATGTTATAGGCAAAGGTACTCGATTATATATATTACTGTTTACATTAATAGTTTATCTATCACATAGATTCACGATATTTTTATTGACGATTTATCACATTGTTTGGCAATACTACGTACATTTATCTTATCGATTTAACGTTGTTTATTAGGAATTAGATTTAACAAAGGTCGTTCACCTATTTTCAAACCTTTGTTAGTTTCGTAAGTGCAAATATAAAGGAGATTGGTCATGATTGGGGATACCATTACATTTACTCGTTTGTGGCCTCTAATTAAGAACTTGTCTGCCCTATCGGTTACCGATTTTACGACAGATGTGACTATCCTACTGCTTCTTCTTTGTATCTATGGATTATCAAAAAAAATCTATGGATCCAAGAGCTTGTCAGAAAGTGTCACGACGTTGACAGAGGAAATTTAAAAATTTCATTAAATTACACTTGTTAAGAAGGCGTATTACACAACGTGCTTACTAGTAATAAAGTTTGCCTTTTTTTAAAATTAATGAATTGATATTTACTATAATAATAACTGTAGAGAGGGTGTAAAATGAATAGTTTTTCGCTCGAATATTCGGTTCGGTACAGTCGAAGACAGAGATAATTATACAAGGGCGGCCCCTTGTATAATTATCATTAAGGTTAAGATTTTCCCAAAAACTCCTGGACCGATTTTAATAATTCTTTTACAGTTACATAGTTTTATTCTTTATCTAACTAAAAGTGAAGGAATTATTGCAATAGGTCGAGTAGTTTTTGAGAAAATCTCAACATTAAAAACTCTGCTGTACACCTTTCTGTCTTCGACCGTACATTTAGTACCGAACATTCTGCTAAGCAAATCTGGGCAATCTCCTTTCCACACTTTGTACGTGATATTGTCAACAATTTACGTTTGCGTGATACCGAGATATAATGTCACAGTCACATGATATCTTACGTCTGTCTGTAGCGAGCGAGCGACCAACAACCTTAAATAACATTAGGGGCCATCCATAAAGTACGTCACACGAATTTCATGATTTTTTTGAGCCCCCCCCTCCCTAGTGTGACGTCACATGTTTTGCAATTTCACATCGAAAAATTATTAAATTAAAACAGCAGTTCCGAAATTAGTTTTATTTCCATTTAAATTAAGTACTTTTTTTATGAAATCAACATTATATCAAATATTTGAAACAATAACAAAGCAATAAACCATTGAATATAAAGAAAAAGAAGAAGAAAGAAACTCAATCATCTTCAGTCTCTAGATTTATTATATTTTGAAATGTGATGTCACGAAACTTAGGACCCCTCCCACCCCTTGTCACACCATGTCACACTTTGTCGACCCCCTCCCACCCCCTTTACGTGTGACGTACTTTATGGATGGCCCCTTAACGTAGGAACGATACCAATGTTTGCTTAACTTCACAAAAAGCGAGTTGTAGATAATATAGGGGCTTTTTGAAAATGGCGGGAAACGACGGTTGCGAAATTATTTAATAATTTTCAGTTTAATGTCTACAGTGGGTGTGTTTTGTTTAATATCACGTTAAATTAATCAGAAAATGTTCGCGAATGACAGTATGGTGAAGTTATTGAAGAATTCAAGCAGGATCTGAAGTTTGGCGCCATGGTCAAGATTCCCACTACGAGCTCGGGAGTGAACGTGACTGTCGAGCTGCTTCGTCCACAGTGATTGACGCTACGGCGTCTCCTGTGGATGAAGACATGAAGACGCGGCTACCCAGGGTGATGACGCTGCGGCGACTCCCCTGGAGGAAGATAGAAGACTATTATACATTGAATTTTCTGTAACATGACATTGGCAAATGACGAACTGTCGAGTCCATTAATAAAATAAATAAATAAAATAAATAGATAATATAGATAAAACAGTTTATTAGATACAAAAAGTTCATCATCATCAATCTATTTACCCACTGCTCGGGCACAGACCTTCCCTTACATAAATCAAATGAAATATTTTTATTGCATACTTCGTTTGCGTAGAGGAGGATGGAGGAGATCAGGAGGCAGATCTTCCTCTCTGGATCCTTGTTTCCACATCACATACCGCCATGGCTTATATATGAGCTGTCCGGATATTTCAGCTATCTCCTAGTGAAACTCCCATCAAAATCCCTTCAGTAGTTATGGCGTGATACTTGCACAAAGTCACAGACAAAAATTCTAAAAATTAGTGTTTTGGCATCAGTATCGATCCTAAAACACATTACACAGTCTTATTAGATGTATAGATTGTTAATATTATTTTAAAAGATGTGCTGCTGAGAGTTTTTTTGCCACTTTTTCTCCTCAGCGTTGGCACCTTTTCCTTGCAAAGTGGTGTAAATGTAAATTCAAAAAATTCAAAAATATGTTGACGTGTAAAAATGTACATAACGTGCTTACTTTTATTGGACTTTGACTTTTGTTTATTTAATACTCAATATATTTATTGCATTCCATAAGTTTATAATACAGATGTTCACATACTTAACATTAAAATGTTACAATGTTCTTTATGGACCTTGTTTAGGCACAGCAATATAAGAGAGAGACGACATTTTTTGTTCAAATATAATGTAATTTGCAGTAACTAAGAAGTAGTAGGTAGCGATTGTTTATTATATTTTCTCATTTAGAAATTCCTCTACTGTGTAATAGCATTTAGCATGTAGGTGTTGTTTTAGCAGTCGTATGAATGTTTTTTCATTTGTTGCATTTTTTATTTCGTCTGGAAGATGATACCACTATAAATTAGATAATTTATTAAAATAACTAAAAATATAAACTAACTTACTAAACTACAATATTAAACTAAAAATAAAAGTACTTACTAAAATAAAACTATATGTACAAAATAGGTCGGTTGAACTATCTGAATGGCTTAGCATTACAGATAGTTCAACCGATCCCCGTTGTCCGGCAGCGTGCCCAAAATGCTGGCGGCATTGATTATATATTTTTATGGACATGTTCCATGTACCTGATAAGTGGAGATTCAATTCAATTTATCTAATACGCGAAAACCATTACCCTCGTTACAGCAGTCGCGTAAATATAGTATCTGTCATATCTAATATCTAAGCCTATTCCACACTCACTTATCTGCGGCAAATATTTAGTAAATCAGGAATATGTCACACCGGCCGGCCGGTCATATAGTAATCGTACATCGTGCGATTCGAACGTATTTTAAAATTTTCCACGCGACGTTCGCTGGTTTCTCATTTCCCGTGGGAACGTGACAGTTTCCCGTGGTAAAAAGTAGCCTTTGTGATACTTTGGGACTTTATCTATCTGTGTTCAAAGTGTCGTGTATTAGATAAAGTGTTAGATATTAAAACAGGCGTTTCTTTCTTTCTTTTATCGTGTGGTTTAGTTAAACCTATTTGTCAGAGTTAATCAGGTCGCCCGTATTATTATTTGGTATCACGGTGTTGGTACACGCCCAAGGGTCACTGCGACCTCAAAGGTCTATTGTGGCCGCGCACCGAGTTCTTATATCTCGCTCCCAAGGCCAACGTCCCTCAGGAACCGTACAATGCACTTGGGTGAGAGAGTTTTGATATCCTCGGGTGGCACCATGTGTCCACCCAAGGCTCGGCTTCTGCTGTGAATGAGCGCTCCACACTCACAGAGGACATGCATGGGGGTTTCCTCGGCTTCGCAGCAGAATCTACAGGCAGTGGTGTCAGACAGGCCCATTCTGTTCAGATGTTTATTCAGCCTGCAGTGTCCAGTTAAGGCTCGTATAAGTATCCTCAACTCCATTCGTGGTAATTTCATCGCGTGCGATGAAAAGTTTTGCGAGTAACCAGTGACAAGTGTTTTTGCGTGCCTCTGGCCAGCCATGGCATTCCAGGTGTTCCTGCTTTGCTCCACGGCCGGTCGCCCGTAGGCCTCTGCTTGACCTAACGCCTGCTGCCGAGCGACAGCAACCGGGACCAACTGCTTAACGTGCGCCCCGAGGCACAGAGGGAAGTGTCACTAGCGGTCACCCATCCAGGTACCTCGTCCAGCGTTGTAATTGTACGATCGTTTTCAACGTGTACTCGCAACTGGACTACGATCCCATCAAAAAACAGCCTTCTATAGCCCTAAACGCGCGTGTTTGTATTGTCAGTGGATCCCGATTTTCCCGTAGGATAGTGATGTTTCCCGTGGTAAAGATTACATTTGTGATACTCATTTTTTCAACTGCCGACTGATTTTTTTTTAATGTAATCCGTTTATTTCGCTACAGCAAGACATGGGTACTTACGGAGACAGAGATAAGTATATAGGAGGCCTTAAAAAGGTTGAGATTTTCTCAAAAACTACTGGACCGAATTTAATAATTCTTTTACAGTTACATAGTTTTAACTTTTATCTATCTAACAGTGAAAGAATTATTGCAATAGGTAAAGTAGTTTTTGAGAAAATCTCAACCTTAAAAAGTCTCCTGTACACCTTTCTCTGTGTTCCACCGTACAAAGTCAAAATTTCTTTATTGCAAGTAAGCACGTTGAGTACATTTTTGCACGTCAATATATTTTTTGAGTTTACATTTACACCACTTTGCAAGGAAAAGGTGCCAACGCTGAGGAGAAAAAGTGGCAAAAAACTCTCAGCAACACATCTTTTAAAACAATGATATCTTAATAACTATACAGTACGTAACTATTACTATTGTTAGTAAGTTTATCCCTCATGCGGAACCGGCGACACACACCATGCATGTTCATCGTTTAAATAGTCAGTATATTATAGTGACTAAAAAACAACACACCAAAATAAACATGGAGCCGTTGTGCTGCCGTTGCGGTCAGGGGGGTGACCGCGACATCAATCGTTATGGTTATATGTTGACACTTGAACGATATACATTGCTGCGTTTCGTTGTCGTTTGTTAAAACTTGCAAAAACGTAGCAGCAATGTATAGCGTCCATGTGTCAAATTGAAAGCGATAACGATTGGAAGTCGCGGTCATCCCACAGGGGCGAGCACTCACTCCAGCTAAAGAAGAACTAGGGTTAGAACAATAGTTTAGAGTACTCGTGTAAAGAATTAAAAAAAAAACCAGTCACATACTTTTTGAGAAAATCAACTCTACTGTAAACCTTTCTCTGTATTCAGTTATCGATTTTGTGAACTTCCAAGAATTTTGTCGATTGTTCCGCTGAAAACATAATTATTAATTGAGTGAAAACGCATCGATATCTACTGGCTTTTTTCATAATGGACTTGACAATTCGTCATTTGCCAATGTCATGTTACAGAATATTCAAAATGTCATATCGTCTTCTCTTCATCCAGGGGAGTCGCTGTAGCGTCTTCACCCTGGGTAGCCGCGTCTTCTTGTCTTCATTCAGAGGAGTCGCAGTAGCGTCTTCACCCTGGGTAGCCGCGTCTTCTTGTCTTCATCCAGAGGAGACGCCGTAGCGTCGTCACTCTGGACGAAGCAACTCGACAGTCACGTTCACTCCCGAGCTCGTAGTGCGACTCTTGATAATAGCGCCAAACTTCAGATCCAATAATTTCAACATACTGTCATTCGCGAACATTTTCTGATTAATTTATACTTACTTTATACTTTATTGTACACGAAAAATAAAACAGATAGAATATTACAAGAAAGCAGATGTAAGTACATCAGTCGAGCTTATCTCTAATAAAGATATTTCTTCCAGTCTGGCCTGTTCGGGATCGATAATGTTTATTTAATGCAGTATAGACATACGTATTTAACGTTATATTAAACACAAAATAACCACTGTAGACATTAAACTGAAAATTATCAAATAATTTCGCAACCGTCGTTTCCTGCCATTTTCAAAAGCCCCCAGTAAAACATTGGGCTGTCCTAATAGGGTTTACCTGCAGTTGCAAATATTTAACAACTAAAGTTGAACGGAAATATTCGAAAAGCTATGTCACGTGTTTAAAAACGTGTTTAAGGCTTCGTATGCGCGTATTTTCAGTTTTTCTAACTACTAAAATTAAACGTCTGAAAAAAATACAATCTTGGGGTGTCTATTTAGAGACTGATGATACACGATTGGACAAACTTCGATCGATAGAAAAAAATCCATGTCTTTTAAAATGAAAATTATATCTAAACCGAAATAGTTATTCATACCAAATATATATCAAAATGTAGGGTACTATAACACGCAGCGACAACAGCATCCTGCAAATGATAGCCGGCAAATACGACTGCCGTATTGTAAAAAAATGTGTGACGTTGCATGTCCTAGGCTAGTTACTAATATAGTGTATAAGACTCTACTAACAAATAATGAATCTTTGTCATTCGTAAATAAAAAAATATTATTATTATGTATCTCTCTAGGTTTCACGGGTTTAAGAAAACCCGGTCCTTTGAAAGAAAAATTTCTTATTATTATTATTATAAATACGAGAGATTGTTTAAAAAAATCAGATTTTTGTTGGCGTACTTTTATTTCTCTGCCAAAATTCATCCAAAATACGAATATTGAGGCACTGCGCCGAAGCGTACCGGAGTGTACGAGGTGCCGCCGCCTAAGTAAGGGCCCGGGCCCACGGACGCAGTGCGCGCACTGCAAGGCGCCCGAGCGGCTCGAGGCTCAGACGGGGAGGAGGAAGGTGAGGGATGAATGGATTATACATTGTGGGCTAGTACAGCCCACAATGGGGACTGCTCGGGCGCCAGTCGGGTCGCGGATGTATCACAGTTTCCCGTGGCAAGAATGGCACGAGGTGGAACACCCCAGGACGTTTAGTCGGTATGCTGCTTCAGGGCGGTGAGCCCGACATAACCAACACGCTCCCCCGGGCGTGGTGACACATGATCTAGTTTTACCTGGGTAAAAAAAGGCACTGCGCCGTGCTCTTCACTCCGACGCTACGGGGCATCTGTCTCACTCTTGCTTTTGATAACCATACAGCGTCTTAAGAAGTTATATACTGTTAACTGTTTATTTTGGTTGGCTTCGCCTCTTGGGAAAGTTTACCATTGTTTGTTGTAAGGAATCCGTATATTGTCGGCAAACTTTGAGCTATAAAGCTAGCCATAGATTATATTTTATGGACATGAAATTAAAGAGTTTATGGACATGAAATTTTAATATCAATTGACATTGTTAAGAGCGTTCCATGAGCCAACTAGCGCCGCCAATCTTAAAAAAATCATATCTTCCAATATAATCAATTTTATTAAAAAAGCTACGTTCACATTGTTTATTGCTATAAATATTATTTTTTAATTGCTTATTTGTAACGTGATGCAATGTAGGTAAGTTGTAGTTCACATAATTGCGAAAAACGGCCGTTTCTGGCACATTTGTGAACTACAACTTACCTACATTGAATCACGTTACAAATAAGCATTTAAAAATAAATATTTATAGCAATGAACAATGTGAACGTAGCTTTTTTAATAAAATTGATTATATTGGAAAACTTCTTTATTGCAAGTAAGCACGTTGTGTACATTTTTGTACGTCAACATATTTTTGAATTTACATTTACACCACTTTGAAAGGAAAGGTGCCAACGCTGAGGAGAAAAAGTGGCAAAAAACCTAATTACCTGTTGTGATGTAACACTGAAGGAAGTGATTGATTAAACCTGTTCATCATTATGAAAATAATGTGATCCGATCTTATAATGTGAAAATAACTATGCAATAATCACAGAAAAGCTTAAAATGTTAGTAGGGTAGGGTAGTTTTTGTTTACAAAATAAGACACTTGATTTGAACTTCGGTTTACTCTAATCCTTCTACTAGTAAGATAATTTTTACAGTCGGTCAAGTAAGTTCTTGAGAAAATCTAAACCATGTTTTGTCACTTTCACAATTCGTTAAAAACGGTAAGTTAGAAAGAGAGCTTTAAACCGCGGAAATAACGTAAAATGTTTATTGCTAACGGCGCGGAAATTGCATAACACCGCCCCCATAACAGTGAGACTGGCAAATGGAATTTACCGCATATATAGGTCACATATACCAACATTACTGCATTACGTAATTGGGACGTCTCGAAAGCTATGCAACGGGACTTATTGAAGCTCGTATAGTCTGTACCGTAAGACTTGAAATCGCGCATCAATTGGTATTGTATAGTCGACACGACGACAGACCGTCCAGTGCGCTAATGGATGCTTGGCTAGCCATTACAAGTACCAGTGATTCTCAATTATATGAATACCTCTCTTCAATGCGATCCAATTTTTATTATATCGCAAAAGCTGCCCACACGAATTATTTTAGGTCGATAGGGGCTTCGTACGGGCGATCGTACAAGTTAAGCAACGTTGAGCGAGGTGTGTACCTGGATGGGTGTGCGGGTACGGTGGAACACAGAGAAAGGTGTACAGGAGAGTTTTTAAGGTTGAGATTATCTCAAAAACTACTTGACCTATTGCAAAAATGCTTCCACTGTTTGATAGATAAAAGTTAAAACTATGTAACTGTAAAAGAATTATTAAATTCGATCCAGTAGTTTTTGAGAAAATCTTAACCTTATTGAGGGCCCCGGGATACTTTTCTCTGTCTTCGTGTGTACAGTCGAAGACAGAGATAAGGGGGAAAGAATTTTTGCTATAGGTCAAGTAGTTTTTGAGAAAATCTCAACCTTAAAAACACTTTTCTAGACCATACCTGGTACCTTTAGATAGGTTAACTGTGCTTACATTTCGACGGGGAAGATGTCATTATCTAGCATATTGAAAAAGAGCACGATGAACGCTGATGTGGTGATAGAGGCGCCCCCCAAGAAAGAGAGGGGGCACATGAAGAAACGGCACTCCGTCATATCGGGGAGGAGCGAAAATTGTGAGTTTAAAAGGACCAGTTGCTTAAAAAGATAACCTCGGGTTAAGTACGATGTAAAGGTCAATTTATGCTGCAACAGAGCCTAAGCGCATTAATGTGTTAATTTAAAAGTTAACTTATGTCCATAGCGCATGTCATTAGCACATATTTGATCAGAGATAAAAAAAGTGCAAATTCATTCGACTTCGAGCGACTTGCGCAAATATGTGGACTACGTTGTGATGAGTTTTATCTAATTTAGGCATTGATCCCCCTATAAACAACTAGATACACAGTCTGCCTTATAAAAATGTCCGAGCGCAAAGAAGGTCTAAACGGATGAATGGACCCTCATTTGCTTTATTGGACATTATTTGGACGTTAACAATGGACCCTTATTCGGACGTTTTTTAAATTGTTTTAGTAAGACCTTTGTGTATCTAGTTGTTTATCAAATGAAAATTTAATGAAAATGTTACTAAATTATTATAAAAATTTATTGGCGGCAATTATGTTCGTAACCGAGCCATAAAATTATACTTTTTTTATCTACGACGCCATTCCAATTCCATTCGCATTGTGTGCAGCAATTGTTTGTTTTCAATAAATGAAATTAAGCCAGATAATCGTTTAATTCACAAAACAAAATGGATATTCATCAATGGATTTAGGCGTCCCCTCAACTTATTTATTTATTTTTAAACTCACGCCTGATTCCCGTAGGAGTAGGCAGAGACGATGGACTTCTGCTGCGATCCTGGCACACAACCCTTGCCTCCTCCACATTCATCAATCTCTTCAGGCACGATCGTCGGTTTGTAGTAGACCGTACTTGACCCTTTTTCAAGACATCGCCAGTTTGGTCGACGTTCTCCTCGGTCTACCTCTGCCGACTCTTCCATTATCATTTTTCCTCAACTTATTCTTTCTATTTTTTGCTCTTTAAACTGTGCTTCAACGTTCATGGTTGGCGCCGATTTTAAGGTTAGTGATCGCAATATCTCACCAATCCCAGAACATTTTAGTTGTCTTTATCGCTTCTTACCCGTGGTACTACCGGTGGTCCTACTGGTAGTACCACGGGAAATATTTATTGCCCGTAGTACTACTAAACAATCTAGTAGTACCACGGGAGATTTATTTTACCTCTGGCACTACTTACTTATAAGTCGAAACAATATCAATATTAAGCGAACAATGTTTATTTCATTTCAAGTTACTATTGGTAAGTAACAAAATCCCCAAAAAAGCACAAAGAAATAAAAGAAATCACATCTATTACTATTTTCCTGCAAAACATTTTACGGCGTGTTGCCTGCTAGTGACACAACCTGTTTGTCACAACACTATTACGCAGTCGCTAGCGAACAAACTTACTACACCAACTCATTGTAATCGATTCTACGTCATCATCATTACGCCATATTAGTCCACAGCTGGACGTGAGCCTCTACAAAAGCACGCCACTCAACCCGACTCTCAGCCTTTTGCGTCCAGTCTCTGCCAGCCATAGACCACTTACCCCCTAGCCCTGTACTAGGAGGGCGCCCGTGTCTGCCCGCACATGAGCGCAACATTGCTTCGCGACACGTGTCACCTAGAGACATGGACGCATCTCTTTAATACCCATGTCCCCCGCTTCGTCCCTATGCGTTCATCGTTGACAGAATTTTTCGCTTGCTTTGTACCGATTTCATGTCTTTAGGGTAAGTGGTCTGTGCTACCAGCCGATTCTACGTGTATGGAGAAAAATCTCGTCTCCATAACATTGAGGCTCCTATTTACGATAATGATGGTCTACCTCCTTCCCAGGGTCATCATCAGACGAAGACGAAGGCGTTCAACCCCATGAGAAGGCCCTTGCAGCAGGCCAGGGCAACCCGCCTTACTGCGTTAGGAATGTGGAACAACATGCCTTCGGACGCAGGGAGATTGAAATCGCTGAACAGGAGATGCCTGGAATCATGGCTTTAAGAGCTCGAGCTAAGGAGGATAAACCTCTAAAAGATGCTAAGGTAACTATGGCTTAATTATATTGGGTCAGGAAATTCGAGCAATTTTAGACTGAGGGAGAAAAAATGTCTGGGACCATGACTTTCAGAGCTCGAGCCAAGCAGGATAAATCTCATATAGATGCTAAGGTAACTATTCCTTACTTATATTGGGTCAGGAACTTCGAGCAACTTTTGACGGAGAGAGAAGAAATGCCTGGGATCATGGCTTTAAGAGCTCGAGCCAAGGAGGATAAACCTCTAAAAGATGCTAAGGTAACTATTGCTTACTTATATTGGGTCAGGAACTTCGAGCAACTTTAGACGGAGGGAAAAGAAATGCCTGGGATCATGGGTTTAAGAGCTCAAGCCAAGGAGGATAAACTTCTTAAAGATCCTACGGTAATTATTGCTTGATTATATTTGGTGAGGAACTTCGAGCAATTTCGGACAGAGGGTGATTGATATAGCTGAACAGGAGATGCCTGGGATCATGGCTCTGAGAGCTCGAGTCAAGGAGGATAAACTTCTTAAAGATCCTACGGTAATTATTGCTTGATTATATTTGGTCAGGAACTTCGAGCAATTTCGGACAGAGGGTGATTGATATAGCTGAACAGGAGATGCCTGGGATCATGGCTCTGAGAGCTCGAGTCAAGGAGGATAAACTTCTTAAAGATGCTACGGTAATTATTGCTTGATTATATTTGGTCAGGAACTTCGAGCAACTTGAGACGGAGGGAAAAGATATACCAGGGATCATGGCTTTACGTACGTAAGATTCGAAAAAGCCAACGAAATCACATTGGTGCATGGCTGACCTGGCCGGTGACTGAACCTGAGATCTCGTATAGTAAGTCCAGGGACTCAACATTGCGCCACGGAGCTATCTATTTACCACGCTGTATATGTATGTCGTGACGAAACCTGCATGCCGTAGAATTTAAAAAATCTAATGCGTGTGTAATTCGTTCTGGGCCCGCGTGGTGGATCATGGCTTGAGCTCTCTCTATGTAAGGGAAGGTTGCCCGAGCAGTGGGAACATACAAATAGACTGATTACAATATTTGAAGTACCAGGCTACCAGAACTGACAAAGAGCTTGCCTGTCACTGTGTTTACTTGAATTTGGTGTATGTCGATCTCCCTCTATGTAAGGGAAGGTTTGTGCCCGAGCAGTAGGGACATACAAATAGACTGATGACCATCATATGTACTCATATACCTATCTTTGTAAAAAATATTACGATAACGTCTTCTTGTCAACAGATAGTAGGGTGTACCCACATCAACGCGCAAACAGCGGTGCTAATTGAAACATTAGCTGCTCTGGGCGCGACGGTGCGCTGGGCTGCTTGTAACATCTATAGCACGCAGAACGAAGTCGCCGCTGCGCTGGCGCACGCCGGTATGGTGGAATGGACTATTTATTTATGCTGTTACCCATAAACCTAGTTAAACCGTGTTGTTGTCCCTTTCACACTTAGTTTAAAACGTTAATGTGGAAAGAGACAGAAGGCCTAAACGATAGAATATCTTTAAATCACGTTTATGGCAAGATATCTGGCAGAGACTGGATGCAGAAGACCGAGAATCATGTTGAGTGGTATGCTTTGGGAGCGGCCTACGTCCAGCAGTGGACTGATACGGGCTGATGATGATGAAGTTGCATTGCAAGTACCAGGAACCCATGGCTAGCCAGGAGTCTCAATATGTCTCACTCAACACCCGCTGTGTCCACTCGGTCAGAAGCCCCAGCTCTTTAAGTCACATCCCAAGTACCAGGGCACTATGAGCCGCCTGGAGTCTCATTAGCCTGGTGTCCCGCGTGTGACTGTGGGGCGAGTGCGGCGCGAACAGCGGGAGAGGCCAGCAGTGGACTGATACGGGCTTATGAAGTGCCACAAGTACCAGGAGACCATGGCTAACCTGAAGTCATCATTTATGTCAGGTTTCGCTGTGTTCTCGTGGCGTGGCGAGAACAGTGGACTGATATGGGCTCATGAAGTTGCATTACTAGTAAGACGGTTAAATAAAATTATTACATTTAAAACGCTAGTCCACAACTATGTGGGTATGTATGAAGTTACCTAAAAGCAAACGCACACCACGCGGCAGCATCAGTGCTCCAGCGACGCGCGTGCCGACAACTCCTCTGCAAGCTGAATGAAGATAGAAGATCACCGAAGAATCCTGGATACGTCTTAACAGTCCTTTTCAGGGTTATATCCTAGTTTCTCGTAAACAATCCTTTTCAGGGCTTCAGAGTTTCAATACGATCATGTAGTTAATATACAATTAACCTACAGTAGTACACACGAGGACAGAGATAAGTACACAGGGGTACAATAAGGTTGAGATTTTCTAAACAACTACTGGACCGATTTTAATAATTCTTTTACAATACATATTTTTAACTTTTATCTATCTAACGGCGTAGGTGGAGAGACGTTATCGTTAGATAGAGGGATGGGTGGCTGGAAGAGGCTTAGGACAGGGATGGATGGAAGAGGAGGGGGGAGACCTTTGCCCAGCAGTGGGACAATTTATAGGTTAACAAAAAAAAATGTATCTAACAGTGAAAGAATTATTGAAATAGATCTAGTACTTTTTGAGAAAATCTCAACCTTAAAAACTCTCCTCTCTCACTAACTAACCTTTCTCTGTGTTTCACCGTACCAGGATACCATGACTAACCTGAAGTCATCGTTTATGTCAGGATACGCTGTGTTCGCGTGGCGTGGCGAGAGCGAGGAAGCGTTCTGGTGGTGCATCGACCAGTGCTGCGCGCTCACCACCGCCTGGCAGCCCAACATGATACTGGACGACGGCGGTGACGCCACGCATCTCATGCTCAAGAAACATCCGCAGGCGTTCAAACAGATCAAAGGTATTAGGCTGTTTCCCCACCAGAGATGTGCTATGCACATGCTAAAGCGGTACTACGTAACTATGTGACCGTTTCCACTAATGCTAAGCTGTGTAGCGGTGCAAGCAAGATGCGTAGCTCGAGCTAAGTTCAAAGTTCTTTATTGGTATTGCAGGTAAATAAATACAGATGTTCACAGATAATTATGTTCGCTACAACTGCCTTTCGGCGTACAATATTTATGTTTAGATTATATTTTAACTACTCATTACATCGATTAAGTACAAATTTACTTTTATTGAATACATAATAATAACCAAATCATAATAAAATTAAATGCCAGATTGCCCCGTTCCATTCCAACCTATTTTGTTGTTATTAAAATAAATTACTAATTAGTCAAATACATAATATGTCATACCATTTTATCGTTAAGAAACTCGTCAATAGAATTGCAGGTACGGTGGAACACAGAGAAAGGTGTACAGGAGAGTTTTTAAGGTTGAGATTTTCTCAAAAACTACTTGACTTATTGCAATAATTCTTTCACTGTTATCTAACAGTGAAAGAATTATTGTACAATTAATTATTAAACTCAGTCTAGTTTATGAGAAAATCTCAACCTTATTGAGGTCCCATGTATCTCTGTCTTCGACTGTACATGAATAGTTTTTGAAATGAAATTAGTTTTCGGCAAATATCTGAATTTAATTTTTTGGCGAAGGCTATGCGATGCATCGACAGGGAAGGCGCGGGGACTTTCGCAGACATGGCTCCCATCCACAGCACGTATCCTTCCGTATAAAATCTACTACTAGCTTAGTGGAGAACGAGATCAACACTGTCAACTTTAGATGACTGCATCAGTGGACTGATACGGGCTGTCGGTGATCGTGTTTGTTGTCCTCAGGCATTGTGGAGGAGAGTGTGACGGGCGTGCACCGGTTGTACCAGCTGAGCAAGGCGGGCAAGTTGTGCGTGCCCGCCATGAACGTCAACGACTCGGTCACCAAGACCAAGTTCGACAACTTGTACTCTTGCAGGTGAGGCATTGTGGGGGAGAGTGTGACGAGAGCGTGAGGCATTGTGGGGGAGAGTGTGACGAGAGCGTGAGGCATTGTGGGGGAGAGTGTGACGAGTGCACGAGGCATAGTGGGGGAGAATGACGAGAGCGTGAGGCATTGTGGGGGAGAGTGTGACGAGTGCATGAGGCATAGTGGGGGAGAGTGTGACGAGAGCGTGAGGTATTGTGGGGGAGAGTGTGACGAGTGCACGCGGCGTTGCCAGGCATAGTGGGGGAGAGTGTGACGAGTGCACGAGGCGGTGCCAGGCATAGTGGGGGAGAGTGTGACGAGTGCACGAGGCATAGTGGGGGAGAGTGTGACGAGTGCGTGAGGCATAGTTGGGGAGAGTGTGACGAGAGCGTAAGGCATTGTGGGGGAGAGTGTGACGAGTGCATGAGGAGTGGAGATTGAGAGAGGCTTGGAATGTAGATTGTATATAGTGTGATACTTTAACAAAATATAGATTTTTAGACCAGTAATTAATAACCGTGTTTGCTCAAGATTGATCAATTAACGACGTCGAGTACGACGTACTCAGCTGTGTTTGCACTTGAGAGCGGTCTTGAGATCAGCCTATTAATACTGGTCCTTATATCGGTGGTGTCTCTATGCGACGATGACTCCATCAGCTATTTCGTCTCATATATCGCTATTGTCATAACAATGAAACCATTTTGTTTCCAGGGAAAGCATAATTGACGCGCTGAAACGCAGCACCGATCTAATGTTCGGCGGCAAGCAGTCAGTGGTGTGCGGCTACGGGGAGGTGGGGAAAGGCTGCTGTCAAGCGCTTAAGGCTTTAGGGTGTGTGGTAAGTCTGGCTTTGTATTTGGAATGTGTGGTAAGTTAGGGTTTATATTTGGAATGTGATATTTGGAATGTGTGGTAAGTTAGGGTTTATATTTGGGATGTGTGGTAAGTTAGGGTTTGTATTTGGGATGTGTGGTAAGTTAGGGTTTGTATTTGGGATGTGTGGTAAGTTAGGGGTTAAATTTGGGATGTGTGGTAAGTTAGGGTTTGTATTTGGAATGTGTGGTAAGTTAGGGTTTGTATTTGGTTATGTGAAAGTCTATTGGTTCTCTTGAAAATGGCGGGAAACGACGGTTGCAAAATTAATTGATAATTTTATTTTTATTTTAATGTCTACAGTGGTTATTTTGTGTTTAATATCACGTTAAATTAATCAAAAAATGTTCGCGAGTGACAGTATGGTGATTTTGTTGGATAATTTGAGCAAGAACTGAAGTTTCAAGCTTTTATCAAGAGTTCCCGCTACAAGCTCGGGAGTGAACGTGACTGTCGAGCTGCTTCGTCCAGAGTGACGACGCTACGGCGTATACACTATTATATATTGAATTTTCTGTAACATGACATGGGCAAATGACGAACCGTCGAGTCCATTAATAAATAATAGTAATAAATCCGTCTATTCCCACTAGTTCAGTTGTCCAGTTCAGTTGACTGAACTAGTGAGAAAATATTTCACAATGATGAACAGGTTCACATCACAACCGGTAATTAGACGATCATATTTGTTTACAAAATAAGACACTTGATTTGGGCTCCGGTATAGATACACATAGGTCTTACTAAAACAATTTAAAAAACGTCCAAATAAGGGTCCATTGTTAACGTCCAAATAATGTCCAATAAAGCAAATGATTCCATTCACACGATTGAACCTTCTTTGCGCTCGGACATTTTTAGAAGGCAGACTGTGTATCTAGTTGTTTATAGGAGATCAATGCCGGGCAACCACAGTTTACTTTACAATGAAAGTAACGTGTTTCAGGTTTACGTGACTGAGATAGACCCAATCTGTGCGCTACAAGCGGCTATGGACGGGTTCAGAGTTGTCAAATTGAACGAGGTGAGAATATAATATACAAACATGTACAATATACTATAATAATATATATTTTATTTACAATAGAAAACCAACGCCACATCAAACAAGAATAGAAAAGAACAATATACTTCAGAGAGACAATTAAGGGACCTATTCATTTCATGAAAACTTAATTGGCCCAATTGCCGTATACAGGATGATTGGAAATTCGATACATTCCTTGAAATGGGTGATACTAGAGGTGGTTTGCAACAAATTAGGTCCTATTAATCCTAGACGCAGTCCTAAACGCAGATAGTTCTTATATCTGCGTGGTAAGACTTGAAATCGTACTGCAAGTGTTACAACATAACGGGTCGCCCCAAGGCGTAGGTAGGACAGTCATAATTACATTATATATAAAAACGTAAGTACACTGATTTCAAGGCCGCCCTGTGTACTTCAGATAGCCAATTAAAGTTTTCACTGATATAATATACGACGCAGTACTAGTTCTTATAATCTGCGTCGTAACACTTGAAATCGTACTGCAAGTGTTACCATTCTTTCTTTCCTCGTGTGGTTTAGTGACCAAACCTATTTGTCAAAGTTATTCAGGCCGCCCGTAGGCCTTTGACGTGGCCTAACAACTGCTGTCAAGCGACAGCAACCGGGACCAACTGCTTAACGTGCGCCCCGAGGCATGGAGGGGCTCAGATGAAAGTGTCACTAGCGGGCACCTATCCAGATCCTGACCTCTCCCAACGTTGCTTAAATTGTACAGTCGAAGACAGAGATAAGTATACAGGGGGCTTGAATAAGGTTGAGATTTTCTCAAAAACTACTTAACCGAATTTAATAATTCTTTTACAGTACATAGTTTTAACTTTTATCTATCAAACAGTGAAAGAATTTTTGCAATAGGTCAAGTAGTTTTTGAGAAAATCTCAATCTTAAAAACTCTCCTGTACACCTTTCTCTGTCTTCCACCGTACGATCGTTTTCAACGTGTACTAGTGTAGCCTACGAGCCCGTCAGTGTTACCATTGATCGGCTGTTATCCGTTCATAAGTAAACTAAAGAAATGATTTCTCAGGTAATAAGACAAGTGGACATAGTGATAACGGCGACCGGCAATAAAGGTGTGGTCACACGCGATCACATGGAGCGCATGAAGAACGGGTGCGTCGTGTGCAATATGGGGCACAGCAACACTGAGATTGATGTGCACGCCCTTAGGACGCCAGACTTGCTGTGGGAGCGCGTGAGGAGTCAGGTGAGACAGTAGTCCGTGTCAGTCCACTGCTGGACGCAGGCCTCTTCCAACGCTGGTGTTCGCGCCGCACTCGCCCCACAGACACACGCGGGACACCAAGCTAATGAGACTCCAGGCGGCTCATAGTGCCCTGGTACTTGTAATGGGACTAAAAGAGCTGGGGCTTCTGACCGAGTGGACACAGCGGGTGTTGAGTGAGACATATTGAGACTCCAGGTTAGTCATGGTCTCCTGATACATTTAATGCGACTTCATCATCATCAGCCCGTATCAGTGGACGCAGACCTCTCCCAAAGCACACCACTTAACCCGATTCTCGGTCTTCTGCATCCAGACTACCCAGTCATGGTCTCCTGGCACATTTAATGCGACTTCATCATCATCATCAGCCCGTATCAGTCCACTGCTGGACGCAAGCCTCTCCTAGCACGACACTCGACCCGACTCTCAGCCTTTTGCATCCAGTCTCTGTCAGGTCATGTCATGATCTGGTCGGGGGGCTTCCCATGCTATGATATATAACCTAAATAAACTACAAGCCCCTTCAATCAAAGTCCAACCGACATAAAGTGTATGTTTTCCTCCCAGGTGGACCACATAATCTGGCCCAACGGCAAGCGCATAGTGCTGCTAGCCGAAGGCCGCCTTGCCAACCTATGCTGCTCATCACTACCCTCGTTCGTGGTCTCCGTGACGGCCGCTACGCAGGCACTAGCGCTTATAGAGCTGTATAACGCACCGCAACATAGATATAAGGTAAGTCAGGGTGTGTATTTGGGATGTGTGGTAAGTTAGATTTTGTATTTGATATGTGTGGTAAGTCAGGGTTTGTATTTGGACTGTGTGAAGTTAGGGTTTGTATTTGATAGGTGTGGTAAGTTATGGTTTGTATTTGGGTGAGTGGTAAGTCAGGGGTTGTATTTGGGGATGTGTGGTAAGTCAGGGTTTGTATTTGGACTGTGTGAAGTTAGGGTTTGTATTTGATAGGTGTGGTAAGTTATGGTTTGTATTTGGGTGTGTGGTAAGTCAGGGTTTGTATTTGGACTGTGTGAAGTTAGGGTTTGTATTTGATAGGTGTGGTAAGTTATGGTTTGTATTTGGGTGAGTGGTAAGTCAGGGTTTGTAATGGGGATGTGGGGATAAGTCAGGGTTTGTATTTAGAGTGTGTAAAGTTAGGGTTTGTATTTTATAGGTGTGGTAAGTTATGGTTTGTATTTGGGTGTGTGGTAAGTCAGGGGTTGTATTTGGGGGTGTGTTGTAAGTCAGGGTTTGTATTTAGGGTGTGTTGTAAGTGAGGGTTTGTATTTGGATTGTGTGATAAGTCGGGGTTTGTATTTGATATGTGTGGTAAATTAGCGGTTGTATTTGATATGTGTGGTAAGTCAGGGTATGTGGTAAGTCAGGGTTTGTATTTGATATGTGTGGTAAGCTGTCAGGTCCACAATTAGACCGCTGATATCCTCAAACATAACTTTTATTAACAAAACCTGCCATTAGGCATTATTAAACCTAAAAAATAATTTAGAATTAAAACTATAGTGAGTCATTACTACAAATTATTATATTACGACAGTGCGCGAAGAAAAGACCGTCAAAATCGGTCGAAACTCTCAGTCTAATTGCTGACTTCAACAATATAAGTGAGTGATATCCGTTTATATACAGGGTGTAACGTAAAGGGTATATAAAGCCGAAGGGATAGTGTTCAGGAGCGGTAACTGAACAACTATTGTTCTACAGCTTTTCGAATAAAAAATAAAAATAAATTAATGTCTCATACAAATCGATCAGCTGACCGGTACGAAATGTATGAAAAAGCAAAAAAAATATTCGGGATAATCAAAAAATCGTAGAACAAAAGTTGTTCAGTTACCGATACTGAACACCCTCCCTTCGGCTTCATATACCATTTACGTTACACCCTGTATAATAATTAAAAAAAATCTTGTTCGCAGGCCGACGTATATTTATTACCAAAGAAAATGGACGAGTACGTAGCGAGTCTCCATTTACCGACATTCGATGCTCACCTGACGGAGCTGACGGACGAACAGGCCAAGTACCTGGGCTTGAACAAGGTGGGGCCGTTCAAACCTAACTACTATCGCTACTAGCATAAAATTGTGTATAGAAATAACAATTGGAGGACTGCTTAGATTAAAAACAATATGGTGACTTTGAATTCATTCGACTTTAAATTGAATTGAATAATATAATACATGATTAAAAACTAACATTAAATAACTAAAAAGTAAAAACTAAAATTACCTATAAATAAATTAACTATAAATAAAATATGTACCAATGAGTTATCCTCGGTTTTTTCGATGGAAAAACTTACGTACATTTACCGAGTGCTCTCAAAAACGGTGAAGGAAAACATCGTGATGAAACCTGCATGTCGTAGAAGAAGAAAAAAAATCTAAGGCATGTGAAATCCACCAACCCGCACTGGGCCCGCGTGGTGGATTATGGCCCGAGCTCCCTCGATGTAAGGGAAGGTCTGTGCCCGAGCAGTGGGGCAATGTAAATAGACTGATGATGATGATGAAATAAAATATGTCCTCTAGGAGGGCATCGGGAGTCACGGTGCCCAGAAGGCTGGCAGCATTCCCTCTCTGAATTGGTAAAGGTAGCTGCCAGCCCTCTGGTCACCGGACTCCTCGACCAGCCGCTTGGACAGCTCTTTGACGAGCGTCCGGCCCCCACGGCCCCAGTGTCTCGACCCCAAACGGCGTAAATAGGTAGCTCTGACCAAGGCCACTGTACTTACGCCGCATTTCGACTTTAAGTGTATGGTCAGGCTTGTGACATACATTAATTCTGCACAGCGTTTAAGTAAATTAAACATCATCATCATCATCAGCCCGTATCAGTCCACTGCTGGACGTAGGCCTCTCCCAAAGCGCGCCAATCAACCCTACTCTCGGCCCTCTGCATCCAGTCCCTGCCAGCCATTTTGCGAAGGTCATCCCTCCATCTGGTCGGGGGGCGTCCCACACTACGTTTACCCGTTCGTGGCCTCCATTCGAGAACTCGTCTACCCCATCGGTTATCGGTTCTACGACAGATGTGACCAGCCCACTGCCACTTCAGTTTACTGATTCTATGAACAATGTCAACCACTTTTGTCTTCTGGCGGATATACTCGTTTCTTATTCTATCTAACAGAGAAATTCCAAGCATAGCTCTTTCCATAGCTCGCTGAGCGACCTTGAACCTGTGGGCCAGTCTCACCGTCAATGTCCACGTTTCGGCTCCGTAGGTAGCCAGGGTCAATTTTGTTTGGCAGCCTCCCGTAACCCGGGGATTCTTAGCACCCCCTGCCCCGCCGTTACCGTAGCCGCTGCCTTGGCTAGGAATAGCGGGGCGGCCGGGAACTGGGGGCCGGGGCCTTGTGGTGTCACTCATATTTGGGAGGTGATGCCCGTAATCGCCACGCTGGGCAAGCGGGTTGGCGATCGCAGAGCCGGCCACCTCGCGCCGGTGACGCTGCTGCCCGTCACCGACCTGCTGCACTTGGCGCCGGCACGGTGCGAGCTGGGTATACCGCCAACTGTCGGTCGCCAGAGCCCCGTCCGTTGGTCGGCAGGGTGCACCACGTGCCGGTGAGGTTGGCAATTGGGTGGCCAATATTGTCGGTCCCCACCCCTTACACCCCAAAAAAATTAAACAATTTGGGGAAAAATAAAAATATTTACAATAAATTCAACTATCAAAAAAATTATTAATTTGATGTGCATCGTTACTGTGCTTTGGAGTTTTTATATTTTAAGGTATTTAAAAAAAAATTGCAACGATTTCTTTCACTGGAATATGATCTAATGGTCATTTCTAAGGTCATTATGACTTGTGACGTAATTAGTTCAATTTGTTTTTGCAGTTTTGATTTACTAGAAAAACCTCACCAATTCAATATTTATCATGAGTACAACCCCCAGTTTCAATTTGTCGAATGAATTCAAGGACACCCCATAGATGCGAGGTCATTGAAAATGACAATGCCGGATTTTGCCCCTACAATGTACACACGAAGACAGAGATAAGTATACAGGGGGCCTCAATAAGGTTGAGATTATCTCAAAAACTACTGGACCGAATTTAATAATTCTTTTACAGTTACATAGTTTTAACTGTTCTCTATCTAACACATTGATCTCCTATAAACAACTAGATACACAGTCTGCCTTCTAAAAATGTCCGAGCGCAAAGAAGGTCCAATCGGATGAATAGAATTATTTGCTTTATTGGACATTATTTGGACGTTAACAATGGACCCTTATTTGGACGTTTTTTTAAATTGTTTTAGTAAGACCTTTGTGTATGTAGTTGTTTATAGGAGATCAATGATGTAACAGTAAAAGAACTCTTGCTATAGGTCAAGTAGTTTTTAAGATAATCTCAACCTTAAAAATGACGTTGACGGACTATAGCCGCTCTGTCGGTTTGTCTAAGACTATAGTACGGCCGTTTTAATAGGCCCGATATGGCACATGACAATATGACGTTAATAGTGATGTACCCATAGGTAAAGTGTTAGTAATTGACTAGCTTTTGTCGGCGGCTTTCCTTACTAAGGATTTATTTTGAACTGTTTTGTATTTAATTTGATACAAAGATATCCATCACACCAGTTTCATTCTGAAATTAAGGCTGAACGAAAGTAACGAAAAATATATTTCCTGTGATGATATAATACCGATATTAGTAACTGATACCAAATATCGTCACTTAGTATTTAAATCTCTTCTCTACGATTTAATTCGGACGACATAACATTGTAACTGTGCTTCATGGAAAACTAAATCAATTTTTTTCATAAGAAAGAATGTGAATTTACTCTGTTGCATGTTTGAAATTATTACGAAATTCTTAAATTTTATTATTTTTGTACAAAATGGATTACGTAAATGTGAATTCAAGACAATAATTATTTATCCGTAACTTGTGCACCGTTTCAAAGTTATGTCGGCCGCACCTTCCCCAAACGTCATATCGGGCTTTTCTCGGCGGCTCCACTTATAGTAGGTATTAAGTATCACGGAACGGTTTGATGATCAATCGTTTCGATTAGAATTGAATTGATATTTCCATCGCAATGATCTCGCATCTATAATATTTTCAATCTAAGTTAGTAACAACCATTTAGTATTGTTGTAAATCGATTGTCAAGCAAATAGTTTAGGCCCAGAGCAGACGAACGTTTTAATGTCAATCCGAAACTCCTTTATACGTATACCGGAGCTCAAATCAAATATGACTGTCTAATTACCTGTTGTGATGTAACACTGAAGGAACTGCCCCCTTACCATGAACTCTTATAGCAGTATTACTTCAATGACACTTTGTTATTCCATGCCATGACGTCCTTATTAAGCTTACTTTAAGGTCGTCATGGTACGAAATAACAAAGTATTATTGAAGTAATCCTGCTATAAGAGTTCATGTTAAGGGGGCTCATTGGTTGAACCCACAGACCACTTACCCCATAGTTGATAACCGTCTGTTCACCCGGTGTCTTATTTTGTAAACAAAAACTACCCTACCCTACTAACATTTTAAGCTGTTCTGTGATTATACAGGGTGTAACGTAAAGGGTATATGAAGTCGAAGGGAGGGTGTTCAGTATCGGTAACTGAACCACTTTTGTTCTACGACTTTTCGATTTTCGCGGTGTTTTTTTTTGACTTTTCATACATTTCGCACCGGTCAGCTGATCGATTTGTATGAGACATAAATTTATTTTTTAATCGAAAAGTCGTAGACCAAAAGTTGTTCAGTTATCGATACTGAACACCCTCCCTTCGGCTTCACATACCCTTTACGTTACACCCTGTATATAAAAAAAAATATTTTTATTTCAGACCTTTTTTTTACATCGATATTTTGTTAGTAAATACTTAAATAACTATGTTAGTACATACTGGTGCGTGCAGGCCGGTCCAGTGTCAGAGAAATCGAGCTATACAGGATGTCCCGTTAATAGTGGTCCAGACTAAGGGTGTCGATACACAAGGACATGCTCTATCAGAATTATCAAACATAGGTTTAGTAAAAGTGTCACGGTTTTCGAGAAATTCGAATTTTTAGGATTATTGGAAAAATTAGTACCCTTGGTCTGATTATTTAATGCCATTTTCTTAAATGAAGGAATTAGTGTCTGAAAATCTGTGATACACAAGTCATAGCACATGTAATCAGAAATAATAATCAATAAAAACAATACAATAATTCCTTCATTTAAGAAAATGGTATTAAAAAATCAGACCAAGGGTACTAATTTTTCCAATAATCCTAAAAATTCGAATTTCTCGAAAACCGTGACACTTTTACTAAACCTTTGTTTGATTACTCTGATAGAGCATGTCCTTGTGTATCGACACCCTTAGTCTGGACCACTATTAACGGGACACCCTGCATATTGCATAGTTATTTTCACAGTATTAGCTCGGATCACTTTATTTTCACAATGATGAACAGGTTCATCCACCGACCACTTACCCCATAGACCTGTAACAGGAGGGCGCCCGTTTCTGCCTGCACATGAGCGCACAATTGCTTCGCGACACGTAACCTTGAGATATCGAAACGGGTTTAATATGGCGCCCCTGCCCCCCGCTTCGTCTAATTGCGCCTATCGCTTGACAGAATGTTTCGCTTGCAAATTTGTACCGATTTCATGTCTATTGGGTAAGTGGTCTGTCATAACAAAAGATGGTTCCTTAGTGAAAAGTTCGGACCCCTTTATGAAGAGTCTTTTCATTAGACACTAATACAAGTGTAATAATTAACGTCATCGTCTGCTATGCCTTAAAGTAACTTAAGCGTTTAAGTTAAAAAAAGGTTGGCCTATATCGAGTTATTTATTTATTTTATTAATGGACTCGACAGTTCGTCATTTGACAATGTCATGTTACAGAAAATTCAATATATAATTAGTCTTCTATCTTCCTCCAGAGGAGTCGCAGTAGCGTCTTCACCCTGGGTAGCCGCGTCTTCATGTCTTCATCCAGGGGAGTCGCCGTAGCGTCATCACTCTGGACGAAGCAGCTCGACAGTCACGTTCACTCCCGAGCTCGTAGCGGGAACTCTTGATAAAAGCTTGAAACCCCAGATCTTGCTCAAATTATCCAACAAATTCACCATACTGTCATTCGCGAACATTTTCTGATTAATTTAACGTGATATTAAACCTATATCGAGTTTTGGAACTGTAGGTAATATGTATGTCGCAGTCAACTGGTTTAAATGGACGTTTGATTAAACAGCTAGCATGTTAATTGAACGTCCCCATCCATCCAAACATCTGAGTGTCAATTAGCTAAGTGGCTGAACACAACGTTCAACACTACAGCTAAACGACGCTCAGCGGACTGGTTGAACGTCAATTTGCAAATTTTAGTAACAGGTTCTTACCGCGATTTATACTGAATTATGAGATATTTAGACACCGTTACAATCATCATGATCACAAGACATACTAACTGTATTCTTATTAAAAGACATTGCCACATTTCAATGGAGCTTTGCCCCACCTGCACAACTACGTCACCATTTAAGCTGTACCTATCATTTTGTTGGGGACATATTACAGGTTTCATATTGCATAATCATAATCAGTATCATTTTCTACTACTCTCGCAACTCCTATAGAAGAATAACAAAAACAATGAATAAATCGCTTGGATTTCTTACTATTTTCTGAATTCTTTATTAAGCTCTTTTTTTCGAATTGCAACTTGTACAAAATTTTAAATTAGACCAATAATTTTAACAAAAAACGGAGATATTTTTACATTTACTCGTTATCTTGTACAACTTGCGGTTGATGGTGGGGCAGAATCTGGCATTGTCATTTGAAACAGTATTATTCACATACAATAGCAAAATATCAACAAATTACAATCAAATTACCTTGATAATTATTTTCATTTATGAATTCCGAATAATTCTGTAAAATGCTGTTACATGAATTTGTTAGTTATAAATAAGTTAATAACTACCAAAAACATAGATTTAAGTGAAATAGTCAAAATAATATTTTGTGTTTGTTATACATATTAGTATAGATTTTATTTTATCTTTGTTGTTGATTTATAGCTTTTATTAAGGGCCAAATCCTTAAAAAATCATTCAAACATTTTAGAAGATTTTTTTTAAAGATTGAGGCCACCATTTTTAGGAAAAAATAGTAAATAAAAACTAATATAATGTACGTATGTAAGACTGTCAAAATAATTATTTCAGTAACGCATACTCAATCATGATTATGATATTATTAAATATCGATCAGGGTTGTGTATTCGCTACGATAACAATCCTTCTATGAGCCAACTAGCGCCGCCAGTCTTTAAAAAATAATATCTTCCAATATAATCAATTTTATTAAAAAAAAGCTATGTACACATTGTTTATTACGATAAATACTATTTTTTAAATGCTTATTTATACCGTGATTCAGTTTCGCTAAGTTGTAGTTCGCATAATTCCGAAAAACGGCCGTTTTTGGCACATTTGTGAACTACAACTTAGTTTGTCGCAATTATGCGATGTATTGTATATTGAAAAATAGTATTTATCCTAATAAAGATTGTGTACATAGCTTTTTTAATAAAAATGATTAATTTGGAAGATATTATTTTTTTAAGATTGGCGGCGCTAGTTGGCTCATGGAAGGCCCTTAAGAATTAAAACTATAGTGAGCCATTGCTACAAATTATTATATATAAACGGATATCACTCACTTATATTGTTGAAGTCGGCAATTAGACCGACAGTTTCGACCGATTTCGACGGTCTTTCTCAAGGTGAGCGCGCCACGCCCGCGTCTCAGTGGCATTTCTTCGCGCACTCGCAATATAAATGAGTGATATCCGTTTATATATAATAATTTGAATGGAGATACCTCCGTTCTCTGAAATTATATTCCGTTAGCTTTTTCTATGACTATATCTGTTTACGAAAAGTATTATTTCGATATCACTTTTTAAACTTTCACACGGTTTGTATACATATTAATTAGATAAAACGGGAATTACCGTGTTAAACATTTATTATTGATGTCTCGATATTTCAAATGGGGGTACCTGCAAATATCAACGACTTTTCTGAACGCAGTCAGCGAACACGAAAGAGGGTAGATCGTTTTGTGTCACCCTTCTGAGGTTCCACACTCACCGACTTCAGTCTACTCGTGACCATGATGGCTGCAATGCTGACGAAATATCGAGACATCAATAATAAATGTTTAACACGGTAATTCCCGTTTTATCTAATTAATAAGACAGTATAATTTCAATTTCTGCATTCCATTCTATACATAATAAAGTTAGTAATGTCATAACATTGCTAATTATATTATTTAAATATTTTTCTTCTATTTTAATGGGTTTTATTTACCACACAAATAAGCAAGTTACAATTATGTTATAATTGACTGTATTTTTTAATTATTGTTATATTTTGTTTACAAACATTGATCTCCTATAAACAACTAGATACACAGTCTGCCTTCTAAAATGTCCAAGAAGGTCCAAACGGATGAATGGACCCTCATTTGCTTTATTGGACGTTAACAATGGACCCTTATTTGGACGTTTTTTTAAATTGTTTTAGTAAGACCTTTGTGTATCTAGTTGTTTATAAGAGATCAATGTTTACAAAATAAATGTCTGTAATTCAATTTAATTGCAAAATGTGTTCAAATAAGTTGCTATATTAAGAAATTGTATTTTATAGATTAATATTGGTTATCACGATATAACTTAAGTTTTTATTAACTATTATTTTTACTACATTTATTCACAAAATTTAAAATAATTAAAATAGGGTAAATAGAACATTACAAAAGGTACACGTCGTCGTGCAGCTCCCCTCCACAGAGCATCGTGCCGAGGACGCTGGCTGCTTACTTAAGTTATACATCTGATTTAATTTACAATCAAAAGCCATTTCATTTTAATGGAGCTTTGCCCCACCCCACTCTACATGACCATTGAAGCTCATATATCATTTTGTTGGGGACTTATTACAGGTTTCATATTGCATAATCAGTAGGAGTTGCGAGAGTAGTAGAAAATGATAACAAAGACAATGAATAATTCGCTTCGATTTCTTACTATTTTCTGAATTCATAATTAAGCTGTTTTTTTCGACTCGCTTGATGTACAAAACTTTATTTTAAACCAATAATTTTACATTTATTCGTTATCTTGTACAGTCATGAGTAATAACATAGAAACATCTTTAAAATTCAAATTCATGTAACAACTTTAAATCGCAAAAATAAGTATGCTAAACTGTGGCCAATAATTATGTAAACGCTAAATTGTATAAAAATAAAGTACACACCCCTTGTACAACATTTACTTGGTGGGGCTACTCATGACTGTACATCATGCAGGAATGCGTTAATTGACAGATTATTATTACATGTATGGGAGTAACTTAACTCGGCTCCACCTTAAGTTATATCGTATTATCCTAACGTAGATGTGTCAAGTTGTATGGAAAAATAAATTTAAAACAAATGCCTAAAATAAAAACCAAAAATGTAATTTTAGTAGAGTACTAAGGGTACTTATAATTGTTGGCAAGTTGTAATAAAATAAAACGTTTAGGAAAAATGTACTTAATTACTAGTTTTTTTTTCAACCCCTATCTACCCCCTTACCATGAACTCTTATAGCAGGATTCCTTCAATAATACTTTATTTCGTACAGTCGACAGCAGATCAATGGTAACACTTCCTTTCCGTCCCTTTTCCAAATTAAAACTATGCTCTTCTAGCCCACATTCTATGCTAATAAAAATATATAACAAAATACCTATTGAAATAAAACGAGTAGCGACACAAAATTCAGAAATAAACTAAAAAGTATGCTAGTCCATAAAAGTTACTATAAATTGCAAGAGTTTTTTGACGACACAATGTAATTACCTAACACTACTAATGATGACTAATTAATTTACTAATAATTACTAACCATATAACTATAGAATAATAATAGAACTCTTCTCAATAACTTATTTAAAATAGACTTACTGTTATTTTCTAAATTGTACTATATATTAAAGTGAATGATGTGTTCACCTATAATTGGGTTGCATGTTAGAACATAATTCATATCGTTTCCATATATACGCTTACATGTAATCTGTTGGTGTTCCAATAAATAAATAAATAAAAAAATAGAATTTTAATCACGAAATTAAATTGATCTATCGAATATAACAAAAACTTTAGTGCCTCTGACAATATTGTAGTGCCCTTACAGGGTACCATATGCGAACTCTGTTAATTAAGACCTAATATTAACCATATGGTAGCAATAAATTGAATTTGAACACTTTTGACAGTTATTTGCGTCGTAAGATTTGCAATCGTACTGCAAGTGTTACCATTGATCTACTGTAGACTGTACCATGACATTAAAGTAAGCTTATTATGGACGTAGTGGCACGAAATGACAAAGTATTATTGAAGTAATCCTGCTATAAGAGTTCATGGTAAGGATGTACTTATAATTTATCATCATCAGCTACCTTGCGCAAGTCATCTCTCCAACTGGTCAGGGGCGTCCCGCGCTACGTTTGCATGTTTGGCGAAGAAAAAAAACAAAAATTCACTTAAAAATATTCTATTTATTTCTCAGTCGGTAAAAATGTCATTTACTCATTCACTTACACGTATACACAATTATAAAACAAGGTATTTCACGTCACGTCATATAGTACTCAATGACGTGCCACTTAGAACTTATAATGCGTCACTTAGTATTTATGACGCGTCACTAACACTTATGTTATGAATGACGCGTGACTTAATATTTATGACGCGAAACTTAGCATTCGTTGCCTTAGAGTGAAAACCTCTGTAAATTATTTAATTTAAATAAACCAGTTTCATTGTAGTGTAAATACAAAATTAATAATAATTAAAACTAATATTACTAGCGAATCCAGATTGCTTACACTAATATCAGTCGTCCCGCTTGCTCTTACGCGACGTAGCGTTATGAACGACAGGGACAGCTGCGTTTAGGATTAGACTTAGTGGCCGATACAGAATTAGTTACAACGTTCCATGTATAAAAAATGCAAAACGATTTTGTTACACCTCAAAAGATCACATAGGTTTTCACTCTAAGAAGGCGTTATGAGACGTCGAGACTTATGTATAAAGTGACGCACTACTTAGTCCCAATGACGCGTCGCTTGGCACTAAAGTGACGCACTACTTAGTACAAATGACGCGTCGCTTGGAACTAAAGTGACGCACAACTTAGTACTAATTACGAGTCACTTGGCACTTAAGTGACGCACTACTTAGTACTAATGACGCATCACTTGGCACTTATGTGACGTGATACATAGTCCTAATGACGCATGACCTGGCAACTTAAATGACGCACAACTTAGTACTAATGACACGTCGCTTGGCACGTAAGTGACGCGTCACTTAGCATTTAAATGACGCACTACTTAGTACTAATGACGCGTCACTTGGCACTTAAGTGACGCACAACTTAGACCTAATGGTAATGACGCGTCACTTAGGGCATGACGTGTCACTTAGGGGCACTTTCTCTCCAGCTGTCCCTTGCCACCTTCGTCGTACTCTTGCGAAGAGATCCACATTTGTTGGAAGGACCCGATCGATGCCAGGATTGAACCGCCTGCGACAAAAATAAGAAATTGGTTACAGGTTTATTACTTAGTAGCTATAGAGACGCCTTATCAATGTTTATAGTGGAGCCGCCGAGAAAAGCCCGATATGACGTTTGGGGAAGGTGCGGCCGACATAACTTTGAAACGGTGCACAAGTTACGGATAAATAATTATTGTCTTGAATTCTCATAATCCATATATCATCTCATAATAATCAGGAATCCATCGTAATCCATTTTGTACAAAAATAATAAAATTTAAGAATTTCGTAATAATTTCAAACATGCAACAGAGTAAATTCACATTCTTTCTTATGAATTTTTTTATTTAGTTTTCCATGAAGCACATTTACAATGTTATGTCGTCCGAATTAAATCGTAGAGAAGAGATTAAAATACTAAGTGACGATATTTGGTATCAGTTACTAATATCGCTATTATATCATCACAGGTAAATTATTTTTCGTTACTTTCGTTCAGCCTTAATATCAGAATGAAACCGGTGTGATGGATATCTTTGTATCAAATTAAATACAAAACAGTCAAAAATAAATCTTTAGTAAGGAAAGCCGCCGACAAAAGCTAGTCAATTACTAACACGTTACCTATGGGTACATCACTATTAACGTCATATTGTCATGTGTCATATCGGGCCTATTAAAACGGCCGTACTATACGTACAAGTACGTAACGTATTAAGCATTTTAGATACCCTTTTTGCTAGACAGGTCGCATCTTGGATTACGTACCAATATGACAGTTTATATGAATGATATTTCCTTATAGACATTTTCTGTACTTTTACTGGCCGTGCCGTATATTAGACATACCTATTAGACAGATTACTAATAGCTGATTAGCCAGGTTATGCATCTATTAGACACTTTCCGCACATTTAAGCGACACTCATTAGACACTCTCCGTACCTATTACACAGTTTCCGCACCTATCAGATATTTTCGGCACACCCATTGGGCAGATTCCGCATTTATTAGACACTCATAAGGCACTCTCCGCACCTATTACACAGTTTCCGCACCTATCAGATATTTTCGGCACACCCATTGGGCAGATTCCGCATTTATTAGACACTCATAAGGCACTCTCCGCACCTGTTACACAGTTTCCGCAGCTATTACACAGTTTCAGCACCTATTAGACACTTTCTGCACACACATTGGACAGATTCCGCACTTATTAAGGCAATTTCCGCGTATATTAGACACTTTCCGCACCCATTAGGCACTTTCCGCACCCATTAGGCACTTTCCGCACCCATTAGGCACTTTCCGCACCCATTATCCAGTTTCCACTCACCTATCCATGCGGCGAACCTGCGCTCGCTGGGCGCCGGCGCCGCGTGGCTCTTGAGACGGTGCGAGCTCGGCGCGCGCGCTGACAGCTCCTTGCTGAGCCGCTCGGCCCAGCCGCTCGTGGTGGACACGCCGCCGCACAGCACCACCGAGCCCCAGAGGGTGGGGCGAGCGTCCGCGTCGCAGGCGGACGCGGCGGCGCAGACTGCGAGATAATAAAGGATATTCACTATTTATTTGTACAGTCGAAGACAGAGATAAGTATACAGGGGGCCGCAATAAGGTTGAAATTTTCTCAAAAACTGCTACACCGAATTTAGTAATTCTTTTACAGTTACATAGTTTTAACTTTTATCTATGAAACAGTGAAAGAATTATTGCAATAGATCAAGTAGTTTCTGAGAAAACTAAAATGCTTTCCTGTACACCTTTATCTGTGTTCCACCGTACATTAGATGCCATCAGGACTTTTATGTCAGAAAATCATTAGGATGATATCTCCCAAAGTCTTGACGTAATATTCCACTCACCCAAATGAGGAGCTCCGACATTCTGCTCAAACACACCTAATCTCTCAAATCAACGTCCTGACGATATTCACCAAAGTCGTAATCTCCCAAAGTCATATTCATCCAAATGAGTAGCTCCTAAACTGAATCTTTCAGGTTACAATCCTGACGATATCCACCAAAGTCCTGACGTAATTTCCCCTACACTAACCCAAATGAGGCGCTCCGACGTTCTGCTCATCATCATCAGTCTATTTATATGTCCCCACTGCTCGGGCACAGACCTTCCCTTACATCGAGGGAGCTCGGGCCATGATCCACCACGCGGGCCCAGTGCGGATTGGCGGATTTCACATGCCTTAGATTTCTTCTTCTTCTACGGCATGCAGGTTTCATCACGATGTTTTCCTTCACCGTTTTGAGAGCACTCGGTAAATGTACGTAAGTTTATCCGTCGAAAAAACCTAGGATAATCATTGGTACATGGCTGTCCTGGCTGGGAATCGAACCTGGGACCTGTATTGCAAGTCCATTGACCCAACCACTGAGCCACCGAGCTCTCGTTCCACGTTCTGCTCAAACAGGCCTAATCTCTAAGGTTATAATCCTGACGATATCCACCAAAGTCCTGACGTAATCTCCCCTACACTTACCCAAATGAGGCGCTCCGACGTTCTGCTTAAACAGGCCTAATCTCTCAGGTTACAGTCCTGACGATATCCACCAAAGTCCTGACGTAATCTCCCCTACACTCACCCAAATGAGGCGCTCCGACATTCTGTTCAAACAGACCTAATCTCTCAGGTTACAATCCTGACGATATCACCCAAAGTCCTGACGTAATATTCCCTACACTCACCCAAATGAGGCGCTCCGACGTTCTGCTCAAACAGACCTAATCTCTCAGGTTGTAATCCTGACGATATCCACCAAAGTCCTGACGTAATCTCCCGTCCACTCACCGAAATGAGGCGCTCCGACGTTCTGCTCAAACAGACCTAATCTCTCAGGTTGTAATCCTGACGATATCCACCAAAGTCCTGACGTAATCTCCCGTCCACTCACCGAAATGAGGCGCTCCGACGTTCTGCTCAAACAGACCTAATCTCTCAGGTTGTAATCCTGACGATATCCACCAAAGTCCTGACGTAATCTCCCGTCCACTCACCGAAATGAGGCGCTCCGACGTTCTGCTCAAACAGACCTAATCTCTCAGGTTGTAATCCTGACGATATCCACCAAAGTCCTGACGTAATCTCCCGTCCACTCACCGAAATGAGGCGCTCCGACGTTCTGCTCAAACAGACCTAATCTCTCAGGTTGTAATCCTGATGATATCCACCAAAGTCCTGACGTAATCTCCCGTCCACTCACCGAAATGAGGCGCACCGACGTTCTGCTCAAACAGACCTAACCTCTCAGGTTGTAATCCTGACGATATCCACCAAAGTCCTGACGTAATCTCCCGTCCACTCACCGAAATGAGGCGCTCCGACGTTCTGCTCAAACAGACCTAATCTCTCAGGTTGTAATCCTGACGATATCCACCAAAGTCCTGACGTAATCTCCCGTCCACTCACCGAAATGAGGCGCTCCGACGTTCTGCTCAAACAGACCTAACCTCTCAGGTTGTAATCCTGACGATATCCACCAAAGTCCTGACGTAATCTCCCGTCCACTCACCGAAATGAGGCGCTCCGACGTTCTGCTCAAACAGACCTAATCTCTCAGGTTGTAATCCTGACGATATCCACCAAAGTCCTGACGTAATCTCCCGTCCACTCACCGAAATGAGGCGCTCCGACGTTCTGCTCAAACAGACCTAATCTCTCAGGTTATAATCCTGACGATATCCACCAAACTCCTGACATAATCTCCCGTCCACTCACCCAAATGAGGCGCTCCGACGTTCTGTTCAAACAGGCCTAATCTCTCAGGTTACAATCCTGACGATATCCACGAAACTCCTGACGTAATCTCCCCAACTCCTGACGTAATCTCCCGTCCACTCACCCAAATGAGGCGCTCCGACGTTCTGCTCGAAGAGGCATTCCGTCAGCTTGAACCGCTCCGGGCCGAAGTCTTGATGGTATCCTCCCGGGAACTCGTAGTGGGTTCCGGGAACTATTGCTGCCGTTCGCTCGTCGTATTGACTTTCTGATAGCTGAACAATTATTTTTAATAGGGTTAGTATCATACAGGGTGATTGGAAATTCGATACATTCCTTGAAAGGGGTGATACTAGAGGTGGTTTGCAACAAATTAGGCCCTATTAACGAGGGGTCGCAAATGAGATGTCTCACTCAACACCTGCTGTGTCCACTCGGTCAGAAGCCCCAGCTCTTTAAGTCACATTACAAGTACCAGGGCACCATGAGCCGCCTGGAGTCTTATTAGCCCGGTGTCCCGCGTGTGTCTGTGGGGCGAGTGCGGCGCGAACACCGGCGTCCATCGCGCCTTGGGACAGGCCTAAGGCCAGCAGTGGACTGATACGGGATAATGATGATGATAAAGTTGCATTAAAAGTACCAGGAGACCATAGCTAACCCGGAGTCTCTATATGTCTCACTCAACACCTGTTGTGTCCAATCGTTCAGAAGCCCCAACTCTGTAAGTATCATTACAAGTACCAGGGCACTATGAGCCGCCTGGAGTCTCATATGTTTATCTCACCTGTGCTACGCAATGGCAGAAGTCCTCGTACTGTCGTTTGAGCATGTATTGTTGCCAGGACTGAGTGATGCCAGCGGGAAGTGTCTTTAATGTATAGCGAGCGCGCTCACGTTCGCGTATTACCTCCTTACTCTGCGAATACAAGAGATTATCATAGAATCGCGTCTTGTAAACTTATCATTATCTGTATAAGGTCTATTTTCTTCTAACAGCGGTGCCTCGAGTTCTGTGTAGTGAGAATATGATATAATTTCGTTCAAATGCAATAGGGACTTACTTGTGTCTGCATTGCGTGCGAGAGCCGGTCATATTCCAGTCAATAATTTTTTTAAAGTGATGCGTGTGATTGAGTCATCAGATTGCAGTACTTGTAACACAGCAGAGGACCTTTTACATTTTGTGCTGGAGTGTGACCGGAATAAAGCCAACAGAGACATGTACATGGCCGGGTTGGAATTAAGAAACGGAGGCATTAATGTAATCATATCCAACCCAATCTCTACGCAGGCGGTGCAGATATATAGGTTCGTCAGATACTCCTTTGCGTCCAGGGAGCCCCTTCCTGGTCGTAGGGGGTCTGATGGGCCTATTTGTTGAGTTCCAATGAGGCTGGCATGGTCACCAAGTGACAAAAGCCTCGAAAAAACCTAGATTAAAAAAAATGCAATAGTGTGCGTTTTGGCGACACCGGTCCTCGAGTAACATTACAATGATATAGAGTGGCGCAAAATGTGTCACCTAGGTGAAAAGAGATATATATATCCTTTAGAACATAACGAAGTGTATCTTTCATTTAGAGCTCACTACTTCATTTAGTTCACTTAAAAGGGCGTCGCCAGCCGATGGTATATAAATTACAGCTGTGTGTGAGAACAGGCGACGACGCGGCAGCGTAACGGAATAGGAGAGACAGTAGTACTCTCCTCTCCCCGCTCGCTCTCGCCTCATTCCCGGTGCCTGACTAAGGACTTTGGCTGGATATTTTTTCTAATCTCTAGAGGGGGGGGGGGGGGGGGGGGGGGGTGCAGCTGCCCAAGGGCCACCCCGCCGCACCTTAACCTAATGTCACAACTTCGTATTTGGTGCGATATTGTTTATTTATTATAAATGAGTTTTATTATCATACTAGGTGTTGCATGGTGCGCGGGCCGCGCGCGGCCCGCGAGACTGCTTTGTTTTCGTGTTGTAGGCGCCGCAACTAAATAAACATTATCCGGATTGTTCGCTGTGCAAATAATTCGTGCAAGCCATCCACTGATTATATCAAGCACCGCCCGAAAGTTTCAAGTTCAAAACTCTGTGAAAAACATTTATTCGAAAAAAGTTTGCTCATTTAAAGGAGGTTATTTTTTTATTTTTAAAGCAAGCAACGCTCGAAATGCCCGTATGCCAGAAACTTAAAGAAAGTTTTCAAAAGCCAAACGTTGCTAGCTGTACACAATTTGCATAACTTTGTTCATAATTCGAAAGGCAGGGGCATTTTTCAGCCTTTGGTAGCGTCCCCTTACCGAGCAGAAACCACTCTCTTCCTTCCAAGCAACTTTTGCCCCACGGCGAGGCCGAAGGCCGAGCTCCGCGTAGGGCGAAGCCCGAAGCGTCCCCTTACCGAGCAGAAACCACTCTCTTCCTTCCAAGCAACTTTTGCCCCCCGGCGAGGCCGAAGGCCGAACTCCGCGTAGGGCGAAGCCCGAAGCGTCCCCTTGCCGAACAGAAACAACTCCCCACCCTCCAAGTAACTTTTGCGAGGCCGAAGGCCGAGCTCCGCGTAGGGCGAAGCCCGAAGCGTCCCCTTACCGAACAGAAACAACTCCCCACCTTCCAAGTAAATTTTGCGAGGCCGAAGGCCGAGCTCCGCGTAGGGCGAAGCCCGAAGCGTCCCCTTACCGAGCAGAAACAACTCCCCGCCTTCCAAGTAAATTTTGCGAGGCCGAAGGCCGAGCTCCGCGTAGGGCGAAGCCCGAAGCGTCCCCTTACCGAGCAGAAACAACTCCCCACCTTTCAAGTAACATTTGCGTGGCCGTAGGCCGAGCTCCCCGTAGGGCGAAGCCCGAAGCGTCCCTTGCCGAGCTCCGCGTAGGGCGAAGCCCGAAGCGTCCCTTGCCGAGCAGAAACAACTCCCCACCTTCCAAGTAACTTTTGCGAGGCCGAAGGCCGAGCTCCGCGTAGGGCGAAGCCCGAAGCGTCCCCTTACCGAGCAGAAACCACTCTCTTTCTTCCAAGTAACTTTTGCCCCCCGGCGAGGCCGGAGGCCGAGCTCCGCGTAGGGCGAAGCCCGAAGCGTCCCCTTGCCGAACAGAAACAACTCCCCACCCTCCAAGTAACTTTTGCGAGGCCGTAGGACGAGCTCCGCGTAGGGCGAAGCCCGAAGCGTCCCCTTACCGAGCAGAAACAACTCCCCACCTTCCAAGTAACTTTTGCGAGGCCGAAGGCCGAGCTCCGCGTAGGGCGAAGCCCGAAGCGTCCCCTTACCGAGCAGAAACCACTCTCTTCCTTCCAAGTAACTTTTGCCCTCCGGCGAGGCCGAAGGCCGAGCTCCGCGTAGGGCGAAGCCCGAAGCGTCCCCTTGCCGAGCAGAAACAACTCCCCGCCTTCCAAGTAAATTTTGCGAGGCCGAAGGCCGAGCTCCGCGTAGGGCGAAGCCCGAAGCGTCCCCTTACCGAGCAGAAACAACTCCCCACCTTTCAAGTAACATTTGCGTGGCCGTAGGCCGAGCTCCGCGTAGGGCGAAGCCCGAAGCGTCCCTTGCCGAGCAGAAACAACTCCCCACCTTCCAAGTAACTTTTGCGAGGCCGAAGGCCGAGCTCCGCGTAGGGCGAAGCCCGAAGCGTCCCCTTACCGAGCAGAAACCACTTTCTTCCTTGAAAGTAACTTTTGCCCCCCGGCGAGGCCCGAAGCGTCCCCTTGCCGAACAGAAACAACTCCCCACCCTCTAAGTAACTTTTGCGAGGCCGTAGGCCGAGCTCCGCGTAGGGCGAAGCCCGAAGCGTCCCCTTACCGAGCAGAAACCACTATCTTCCTTCCAAGTAACTTTTGCCCCCCGGCGATGCCGAAGGCCGAGCTCCGCGTAGGGCGAAGCCCGAAGCGTCCCCTTGTCGAAGAGAAACAACTCCCCACCCTCCAAGTAACTTTTGCGACGCCGTAGGCCGAGCTCCGCGTAGGGCGAAGCCCGAAGCGTCCCCTTACCGAGCAGAAACAACTCCCCACCTTCCAAGTAAATTTTGCGAGGCCGCAGGCCGAGATGGACCACGAGGCCGTAGGCCGAGCTCCGCGTAGGGCAAAGCCCGAAGCGTCTCCTTACCGAGCAGAAACAACTCCCCACCTTCCAAGTAACATTTGCGTGTCCGTAGGCCGAGCTCCGCGTAGGGCGAAGCCCGAAGCGTCCCCTTGTCGAAGAGAAACAACTCCCCACCCTCCAAGTAACTTTTGCGACGCCGTAGGCCGAGCTCCGCGTAGGGCGAAGCCCGAAGCGTCCCCTTACCGAGCAGAAACAACTCCCCACCTTCCAAGTAAATTTTGCGAGGCCGCAGGCCGAGATGGACCACGAGGCCGTAGGCCGAGCTCCGCGTAGGGCAAAGCCCGAAGCGTCTCCTTACCGACCAGAAACCACTCTCTTCTTTCCAAGTAACTATTGCGAGGCCGAAGGCCGAGCTCCGCGTAGGGCGAAGCCCGGAGCGTCCCCACGCTACCAAAGGCTGAAAAATGCCCGTATGCCAGAAACTTATAGAAAGTTTTCAAAAGCCAAACGTTGCTAGCTGTACACAATTTGCATAACTTTGTTCATAATTCGAAAGGCAGGGGCATTTTTCAGCCTTTGGTAGCGTGGGGACGCTCCGGGCTTCGCCCTACGCGGAGCTCGGCCTATGGCCTCGCAATAGTTACTTGGAAAGAAGAGAGTGGTTTCTGGTCGGTAAGGGGACGCTTCGGGCTTCGCCCTACGCGGAGCTCGGCCTACGGCCTCGCAAAAGTTACTTGGATGGTGGGGAGTTGTTTCTGCTCGGTAAGGGGACGCTTCGGGCTTCGCCCTACGCGGAGCTCGGCCTTCGGCCTCGCAAAAGTTACTTGGAAGGTGGGGAGTTTTTTCTGCTCAGTAAGGGACGCTTCGGGATTCGCCCTACGCGGAGCTCGGCCTACGGCCACGCAAATGTTACTTGGAAGGTGGGGAGTTGTTTCTGCTCGGTAAGGGGACGCTTCGGGCTTCGCCCTACGCGGAGCTGGGCCTTCGGCCTCGCAAAAGTTACTTGGAAGGTGGGGAGTTGTTTCTGCTCGGTAAGGGACGCTTCGGGCTTCGCCCTACGCGGAGCTCGGCCTACGGCCTCGCAAAAGTTACTTGGAAGGTGGGGAGTTGTTTCTGCTCGGTAAGGAGACGCTTCGGGCTTCGCCCTACGCGGAGCTCGGCCTTCGGCCTCGCCGGGGGTCAAAAGTTACTTGGAAGGAAGAGAGTGGTTTCTGCTCGGTAAGGGGACGCTTCGGGCTTCGCCCTACGCGGAGCTCGGCCTACGGCCTCACAAAAGTTACTTGAAAGATGGGGAGTTGTTTCTGTTCGGCAAGGGGACGCTTCGGGCTTCGCCCTACGCGGAGCTCGGCCTTCGGCCTCGCAAAATTTACTTGGAAGGTGGGGAGTTATGTCTGCTCGATAAGGGGACGCTTCGGGCTTCGCCCTACGCGGAGATCGGCCTTCGGCCTCGCAAAATTTACTTGGAATGTGGGAAGTTGTTTCTGCTCGGTAAGGGGACGCTTCGGGCTACGCCCTACGCGGAGCTCGGCCTACGGCCTCGCAAGAGTTACTTGGAGGGTCGGGAGTTGTTTCTGTTCGGCAAGGGGACGCTTCGGGCTTCGCCCTACGCGGAGCTCGGCCTTCGGCCTCGCCGGGGGGCAAAAGTTACTTGGAGGGTGGGGAGTTGTTTCTGTTTGGCAAGGGGACGCTTCGGGCTTCGCCCTACGCGGAGCTCGGCCTGTGGCCTCGCAAAATTTACTTGGAAGGTGGGGAGTTGTTTCTGCTCGGTGAGGGGACGCTTCGGGCTTCGCCCTGCGCGGAGCTCGGCCTACGGCCTCGCAAAAGTTGCTTGGAGGGTGGGGAGTTGTTTCTGTTCGGCAAGGGGACGCTTCGGGCTTCGCCCTACGCGGAGCTCGGCCTTCGGCCTCGCCGGGGTGTGCTCGGCCTTCGGCCTCGCTATAGTTACTGATAGATATTTACCGCACGCTAGTAATCATTTCGTTTCGTATAGGAAAATGTATGGGGAAACTGTAACTTTTTGGAGAAGTCAATATTCTGGCCGCCATTTTGTATTTTAAAATATGTTAAACTTTGTAATTAATGTACAGGATAGCATCTAACATTTGTGGCATTTAACCCGTTACGATAGCCCAAAATTTCTTTAACAAAGTTAGCGCCCAAACATGACTCTGACCAAAACTTTCATGCCCCATAACTTCCAGTGTTGCCAGGCGATTGAGATGAAAATGGTCAAATGTCATTTGGGTGAGGTGCCTTCATCGAACTGCATACCCAAATTTGGTTAAAAAGCGCTATTTCCATTTTCCCCATTTTTGGGTTCTGGAGGGTAAATTACCCTAAAAGTTGGGAAACTTTTTTTTTATTGCAACACTATTCATCGAGACCTACAATTGTCTCATACAAGACATTCCACTAAAATGTTGCCATTCACCCGAAAAATGAGATTGAAAATCTTGCCAAATTGTAATGAAAATATTATGGTTGACAGCTCGTCCGCCATTTTGTTTTTCCAAAAATTGACAATTTTCTGGTATACTACATCATATGTGCTACGAAGTGGAATTGGTTGGATATTCCTCATGCGCTCGTGCTAGGCCAGCTAATTCGTCAAAGTTTGGTCTGAAATGTCCAAATTTTCAATCGGCTATATTTCCGCCGCCATTTTGTTTTTCTTTTGTTTTTCAATTTCGTCACAAAGTAGGCGGGCCATGTGACACGCGTTCCAATTTTGACCGAAATCGGTTGGAAAATGGCGGAGATGGCATCACGTGACCCGCCGCCATCTTGTTTTTTTCACTTCCCTATAGTTTTCCTCTGGTCCAATCACTAAACTATACAACTCCCCCCTACATCACTTTCACCTCCGGGAACTCCTTCAGACTAAACGGGCGTGTCAATCAGTGAGTCAGTCAGTCAGTCAGTCAGTGAGTGAGTGAGTGGTAATCGAGCTATATATATTAGTAATAAATTATGCCATATGTGGTTATGGTAACATTAGGGTATAAAAAAATATGCCTAAAAATTTTATGCCTATCAAAAATAGTCTAAATGAATTTAGTACTACAGACCATTATGCTTCAGATTCATTATACCAAAGATACTATTATGCAAAACTATCGTTATGAAAGAAAACATTATTATAATTAGGGCAAAAAAATTAAGCGAGTAAATATGATAAATAAATATATCTTTCGTTCTCTTTCATATCGCCCTTGCTTCAGTGTAGGCGAAGTACATCGTTTGTGTCTTTCATTCGCGAACAAAGTTGCGGACACAGGAATGAATATTAATCATATCTTACCTGTATGCTGTATAGGGGTAACATCTGTACATGCATGCTGTTGAGCATATGCTTGGCCTGGTTGGCGAGGTGGTCGCCGCCTACCGCGGACCGGAACGCAGCGTTCACCAATGCGTAACTAGGCAAATTACATATATGATTAGTACAACCCCCATCGTCTATTTATATGTCCCCACTGCTGGGGCACAGACCTTCCCTTACATCGAGGGCGCTGGGACCGTGATCCACAACGCGGGCCCACTGCGGATTGGCGGATTTCACATGCCTTAGATTTTCCTTCACCGTTTTGAGAGCACTCGGTAAATGTACGTAAATCGAGGGTAACTCATTGGTACATGGCTGCTATGGCCGCGGATCGAATCTGGGACCTCCGTAAGTCCAGTGGCCCATACCATAACCCGATATTTGCTTGGGTTAAGTCACTAACTCTTTTTTTATGTATATAGTAATGGCTTGAGCTCCCTCGATGTAAGGGAAGGTTTGTGCCCGAGCAGTGGGGACATACAAATGGACTGATGATGGTTTATCTTATAATAACAACCTCCCAGACTTCAATAAGGCAATGTTTAGTATGACAGACACACAACCGTTGCGAGGACACATTAAATTAGACTGCACCACCTTCAGCACCAATGTCGCTCGTCACTTCCTGAGCAACAGAGTTGTTCAGGCCTGGAACTCACTTCCAGACGACGTTGTCTCTGCCGTCTCAGTTAACGCATTCAAAACAGGACAGTTATTTTAAAACCATTGACAAGAATAATACCACTAAGTGATAGACTTTACAAACACTGTGAAGTCGACATATCAGCGATGAGCTGCCTGTCCATAATCAAATAATAATACCTCCCAAGACTCACCCATCAATAACAGGCACCGCACTAGTCTGACTGGCTCCGGCATCGACCACCAACGCTGTGGACTTGCCGTTAGCGAACGCTGCAAGCACAGCGTTCTTCACGAGGAAGAATGCTGGGGCCTGGTACTTCTCAAAGAGGAGTTCTGCCAACTTCTCCCGGGCCGGCCGCTGTGTCCACACCGCTTCTGTGAATAGAGCTGGGTGGTGTTCCGATGGGGAACGGATTACCTGAAAACCATACACTTAATTATCTATACATCTTATCTTATCCTGATTGGGTGCCAATGTGGCGGCACTTCGACCTATTGGGATCTTTTGTGCTCGACCCTTTCCTTTATGCTCCTTCCTCCTCCCTAAAGATATAACTCCTATAGGTCCGCTATGCAGCTCATGGGAAGGAGCCTGTAGTCTTCTGGTTCCGGATAGACCAGGAGACTCATTCGCTTTCTAGCCAGTGAGTCACATTCACACAGTAAGTGTTTCATGGACTCCGTTTTGTCACCACAGGCTCTGCAGGTTGGAGATACAGCTAACCCCATCCTACTATCTATACATACATTATAATAAGACCAAGGCTTGCAAGCTTGCAACATATTTTGATGGAATGTGTCCGGTACGCAACTAAAAGAGATGCATAGGAATGCGGGCATTGCAAGTTATTTAATATTGTGTCGGTTCCACAAGTGACAAAAGTCTCGAAACGCTAGTTTAAAAAAAGCATACCTTGGCATAACAATAGTCCAGCATCTTTTCAAATAAGTCCCAGTTGTCGATCTGCCCGTCTTTCATGTACGTCTGTATCTCCATTTTCGGGCGAGGAACGTGCAGCTCTGTGACATCGATGTAGTGACGGAGTTCGTTGCCGGTTTTGTTAGCTGTGCAGCATAAAAACCTTGATTATTATTTAATTATGGACAGATGGCTCATCGCTGATATGTCCACTTCACAGTGATAGACACTTAGTGGTATTATTCTTGTTAATGGTTTTAAAATAAATGTCCAATTTGTTTTTGAATGCATTAACTGATATGGCAGAGACAACGTCGTCTGGAAGTGAGTTCCAGGCCTGAATAACTCTGTTGCTCAGGAAGTGACGAGCGACATTGGATTCGGACATTCCTTACAGTTTACGGTGTGTACTCTAAACTATCTACTATAGTCTGTCAATGTCGTGCTTGCAGCACCTACAGGGGCGGGGCTGCGTGCGGTGTGGCGGGATGGCAAGCGAGCGCGACGCGAACGGCTGTGTATAGAGTTACCCCATCTCCGCCAACCCCTGGATCCCGTGGGCAAGGCAAGCACGACGTAGACAGACTATAGTAAAATAATTTTTACACTTCTTGAGCAAATCTCAACCTTATTGGGGCCTCTGTATACTTTTCTGTCTTCGTTTGTACCTAAGGTACGGTGGAACACAGATAAAGGTGTACAGGAGAGTTTTTAAGGTTGAGATTATCTCAAAAACTACTTGATGCAAAAATTCTTTCACTGTTTGATAGATAAAAGTTAAAACTATGTAACTGTAAAAGAATTATCAAATTCGGTCCAGTAGTTTTTGAGAAAATCTCAACTTTATCGAGGCCCCCTGTATACTTATCTCTGTCTTCGACTGTACCACTGTTTCCAAGTCTTTGTGTAATGTGTGATCGTTTTTGTGTATATCTCTGTTCCCATAACACAGGGAATACTAGTTTGGGCCATGACTGCGAGGTCTTATTACATTTATAACCGCATTTATAACCAAAATTACCGGACATAATTAACCAATAAAATCTTTTAAAATCTTACCGCTCTGAGTGATATTTCCATCAGGAACCTTTTCTTCGGCTTCAGGAATATGAGTAGCTGGTCCTACTCCAACCACAGCAGGAATATCAGCTTTTGGAGTGTCTTCTTGGGCATAACCAACTCGTAAGGAATGATGCCCAGGATCGAATACTAGGGCACCTATCTCGTCTCCACCGTAAAGCATCCCGTTAGGGCCACTCATATTTATGATTTATCAGCTAATTTTAGATGTATTTCGTGTAATTTGAGGGAAATTACGGAAGAAATGTTTTTATGACAATTTCAAAACGATTTGTTTGACATTATTGGTGAAACGGAACGCGGTGTATGAAAGTTGGTGAACAAATACTTAATTTAAATGACATCAAGATTATTGTTAGTAAATATTTCGATAAATTGATATTATTAATTAATAGTAAAGTACAATTTTATTAATTTGTATTTTATTTACTTAAGATTTCAAGCAAAGAATGTTACATAGATGCGTGTAAAGGAACGCGGTTGTTGTTACCATAGACAATTTACTTATATACTTTTAACGGCTTGTAATCCTTACATTTTGGCCGAAAAATGCATCCGCTGTTTTGATGTTGTCGCTGCATTTACTGCAGTGTTTAGGTAGTAAAACTAAAGAGAATGGGCTCAGAGAAATGAGGGAATGGGGCCAATAATGGAAAAATAAAATCAAGTATTTACAACACAATAATTTATTACAACACAAACCTTTAAAAGCGAGAATTATGTTTGCTACATATAACATCGACAGACAATTTATTTTAATAACACTTGTAAAAATAGGTTTATATTTTTAATTAAATTACGACACACAATGAATAATTGTTAATTGTTCGACAGAAAAACATTTTAATATTGGGTTAGCAGTAGGTTACCTACATACGTTAGTGTTAACGTTCCTAAAACGAAACCCAAATCAAGCGTCTTATTTTGTAAACAAAAACTTAAGGTACCTAGTTTTTGTTTACAAAATAAGACACTTGAGTTGGGCTTCAATTTAGGTAAGTAAGTATATATTTGACGTATTAGTTAAGTAGCAGTGGAGATGAATTAAGGTATTTTTATCTCCAAGAAAATGTTCATTTTTACATCTATAAAAACATTCGGCTTTCATAAAAATGAGTTACTTAAGTACTTAACTAAAAGTAAAGTTTTTAGAAAATCGTCAGTAAGTACCTATAGGAATCACAAAAAGGCTGTAAGTACATCATAAGTTCTTTTTCGCCTAAAACTATTTTAGTATAAAACACACAGTACGAAATTATTATACCCTACAAGGTATTGTTACTTTAATCCATTAAATATTACTTAAAAACCTACGAAATATATCTAATCCAACTTTCAAAGACTCATCAAATTGTTGGTACAGTCGAAGACAGAAATAAGTATACAGGGGGCCTAAATAAGGTTGAGATTTTCTCAAAAACTACTGGACCGAATTTAATAATTCTTTTACAGTTACATAGTTTTAACTTTTATATATTAAACAGTGAAATAATTTTTGCAATAGGTCAAGTAGTTTTTGAGAAAATCTTAATCTTAAAAACTCTCCTGTACACCTTTCTCTGTCTTCCACCGTACGTAAAACCGTAGCTACAACGTTCGAGATTGGTGCGATGTTAGGTACTACAAGCAGGTACAAAATATGATGAACCAAGAACGTTGTATCTATAATTTTTTTTCTAAAATCCTAAAATCTCCACGAAGTTTTGTGTTAAACAAATGGCCAGTATTAAACTTACAATAGACAAGAATACATAATTTATAAGTTTTCTTTAATACTTTGGCAACATTTAAGTATTTACGGACTAACTTCTACTAAAGTAGGTTTTAATATGAGATCGATTACTTTATAAAATACTGCAATATTCGTGGTACAGAATTCAATGATTTTAATTTTACACGAACAAAAAGGTAACTGCATTTTAAAAATACTACAAGGTTTTCCAAGTTTACGTTACAATATAATAAAAATACACATCTACTACTGAGGGTCGACCATGACTATTATAGTTTTCGTAAACATTGTCAGTTTGATAAGTAAGTATTTATTTTCTCAAGCGTCAGTAAACGACAATAACACAGTAATGTAAACGCCGCAGCAATGAGGGGTTTTCAAAGTGACAGTTGTAAGAAAGCTTTTTAAGTCGCTAATAGATGGCGTTGCACCGAAGTGCGATATCATCGTAAAAAACACAGCACCATGAAAAAAATTTCAATGTCAGCTGAATAATTTATTATTATTGGTAAGTAATTTAAACAATATAGTACAAATTAATACTAGGTATGAAATACGAAAAGCCCAAGTTACAAGCAATAACAATGCATTTAATGTTGACATCAGACCAGGCAGTGCCATCTACCGGGGCTAGCGGTACTTTCTTTCTTTTTAAATGTAACATTGAAAACCCTCATTGAATGAAAACGATAACGAAAACACTCAATAGTCGTAGACAGTTTTGAGTATGAGTTCGGTCTTATAACTGTCAGTTTTCATACCATTTTGACAGCTATAAGTGCATGCACCCGCTGAGTTTGTGCTCAAAACTATGTGAATATCGTCCTTAAAGTCGCGGTCGTCCCAACATTTATTTATTTATTCTACTTTACATCCACATAGATAATTTAGAAAACTGTCAATTCTCATCAGTCTTACTCGGAATCATAGCAGAGGCCATAAACTTTCATCACTTTAAGAAGACGCACATTATAATAATAACTAGCGCTCACTTATGTACTCCAATGAGATAAAAGACATTGCCACTTTTCAATGAAAGCTCCATTGAAAAGTGGCAATGTCTTTTGCCCCACCTACAAAACTACGTGACCACTTAAGCTGTACCTATCATTTTGTTGGGGACTTATTACAGGTTTTATATTGGATAATCATAATAAGTATCATTTTCTACTACTCCAAAAGCTATTTACAAAATAAACATTTTGTAAATAGCTTTTTTAATAAAATTGGTTAGATTGGAAGATATTATTTTTTTAAGATTGGCGGCGCTAGTTGGCTCAGGGAAGGCTCTTAAATGGCGCAACCTTAAAGTGATATTCCACAACATTACACATCCTATTAAACAATTTAGTCTAATTAGAATTAAGTAAGAAGATAATATTCATAGTTTAATATTTTCTGAGAAAAAACCGTTGTTAGATTTTATAGTGCAATTTGAGAATGAGTAATCGTACTCGTTTCTCCATTTAAATATTTAATATACTTAAAGTCGATAAATTGACTAGTTTAGACATCAATATTTGCGTAATTAAAATGTAACATACAGAATACAGTCTGAGTACAGAGACATACAACATTATTTACTAAATAAATAAATTAAAAGTAGGTACAGTCGAAGAAAGAAAGAGATAAGTATAGGTACAGTACAGGGGGCCTCAATAAGGTTGAGATTTTCTCAAAAACTACTGGACCGAATTTGATAATTAGAGAGAGGGGTTGTGACTCTCGCTCCGGGTCCTACCTGGTGCAAAGGTTGGCCATAGCTATACAGCGCGGCAACGCCGCGAGCGTTATGGGCACCTTTGCACCGGGTATGACAAGGGGCGGGTTATTTGATTGCAAAAATAAAATTGATAATTCTTTTACAGTTACATAATTTTAACTTTTATCTATCAAACACTGAATGATCTTTTGCAATAGGTCAAGTAGTTTTTGAGAAAATCTCAACCTTAAAAACTCTCCTGTACCTTTCTCTGTGTTCCACCGTACCTAACTACTATCAATATATCATTTTGTTATCTATTTTTACTATTCAAAATGCATTTTTTTAATGTCTTGTGAAACTAGTTATAGGTATCAAAAGTTACGAAACGAAAGCCAAGAGCTTTTTATATATATTAAAATAGAAAATGTCCATAAACCTTGGTATATATTGCACAAAAAGTCTCTAGGATACTTAGTTACATAAGTATCAATATATATATTTTTATATTAAATAAGACATGATCGTTGCATAATATAGAAATAAACAACCGCTCTCTGATAGAAATATATACTTAGAAAAAGTTACTTATATTATAAACATACAAATCGCAATGGAAATGTATTATGTAATCATCGGTAGAAACTATCTATAATGTTATATATTACATAAGAAGATGCTATTTATTTTAATCAATGTAACTATACCTACTTTTACACATTCTGTGGTCCTATTTCTTATATTATTCTCGACAAAGTCAATAAAATACTTATAACGCATATAACTTGAGATTCCATCATCATTAATATACTAAAAAGGCGTAAGTGATTACAAAAACAAAGTAAATATATAGCTAACATTGATTTCTTCGGCAACAAGAGCAGTGGATTCACAGACCACTTACCCGTCTGCCCGCACATGAGCGCAAAATTGCTTCGCGATACGTGGCACCTAGAGATATAATCGACATAGACGCTTCTCTTTAACACGGCACCCCTGTCCCCCGCTTCGTCTCTATGCGCTCATCGTTGACAGAATTTTTCGCTTGCAAATGACATTGCCACATTTCAATGGAGCTTTGCCCCACCTACAAAACTACTAGACCATTGAAGCTGTACCTATCATTATGTTGGGGACTTAATTATTACAGGTTTCATATTGCATAATCATAATCAGTATCATTTTCTACTACTCTCGCAACTCCTATAGAAGAATAACAAAAACAATGAATAATTCGCTTCGATTTCTTACTATTTTCTGAATTCTTAATTAGGCTGTTTTTTTCGACTCGCTAGATGTACAAGACTTTGTTTTAAACCAATAATTTTAATATAAATCGGAGATATTTTTACATTTATTCGTTATCTTGTTCATTATGCGGTTGATTGTGGGGCAGAATCTGGCATTGTCATTTGTACCGATTTCATGTCTATTGGGTAAGTGGTCTGTGAGTGAATTCAACTATAAAAAGACAAGTATGTGAAATGCAAATATTAAGTTACGACGTTATTCGTGAATATCGGTCGGTCGAGACTTGTTAGCTAATAATAGTTCATTAAATATCTACAATTACTATACTTGTAGAAAATACCTAACAATACAAAAGTAATACACGTTTACAACAGGTAATATATACTTATCGTTTAAATCCCATCATTCTACATACAAAACTTCATACTACCTTGCACGCTTAAATTCCGTTACCGATCCATTTTTTTTTCACTTACTGCCTTATACAATAGGGTAGTCTAATGTATTTTTTTTTTCAATAATAATAATTACACAAATTAGACAATTGACGATCAATTTGTAGAAACATAATTGAATTCAGTTGAAAAATAAAATAATTACAGGCATTTGAAAATCAGACTCAACACAACTTTGACCGAATCAATGAGGGGTTTTCAAAGTAACAGTTGGAAGAAAAAAAACAAGCTTTTTAAGTTGATAATAGATGGCATTGCACAGAAGTGCGATATCATCGTAAAAAAACACAGCACCATGAAAAAACAATGTCAGGTGAATAATTTATTATTATTGGTTTGTTTGTGTAATTAAAATTATTTAAACAATACAGTACAAATTAATACTAGGTATGAAATACGAAAAGCCCAAGTTACAAGAAATAACAACGCATTTAATGTTGACATCAGCCCAGTCAGTGCCATCTACCGGGGCTAGCAATACTTTCTTTCTTTTTTAAATGTAACCTTGAAAACCCCTGTTTCGATTTATGTAATAAAAAAATAGTCAAGTACCCGAAAAAACCATGTTTCCACTTTTCATAATTAGAACAAAGACGTAAGTAGCACTTACTGCAGATTACACCCAACACTTATAGCACTGAATAAAGGCGCGGATCCTAGCCCTCCATCGCCGTCAGCGATCCCAGCAGCGTGACATTTCGTTCGGTTGCAATCTTTGCAAGTGCAGCTGTCTGTCAAAGTGCATAGCCCTCGAGCCGTGGCGATAGCTTCCCATTTGATTTGATCGTCGACAGTGCCGCTCCTGCTTAGAAGATTCTGTAGAAAAATGCACTAGGTCTTAATAAGTGATATTTAATAAAAAAAAACGGCCAAATGCGGGTCGGACTCGCGCACAGAGGCTTCCGTGCAACGCAACTTACTAACCCCGAACTTTGCTCTAACGAAAATATATATTTTTTGATGGATTAGGGATTTCAAATTGACAGTTTTAGGATATTTTCCTTTACTTGTGCTATAAGACCTAGCTTTTTGCCAAATTTCATGATTCTAGGTCAACGGGAAGTACCCTATAGGTTTTGAGTTTTTGTTTTCATACAAATATGCGACCAAATTCGGACACAAACGGTCATATCTTTTGATTGCTTCAACGTAGAACGTTGATTTTTTCACGGCTGCATAAAGTTGTAAACTTGAGTATTTGGTATTAATTTTAACTAGGTCCGTCCACGCGTTTCTGATATATAGGTTTTGACAGACAGACAGACAGACAGACAGACAGACGGACAACAAAGGTAATCATATAAGGGTTCCTTTCTCCTTTTGAGGCACGGAACCCTGATGATTGACATCGTCACAACTACTCTTGAAAATGGCGTGAAACGACGGTTGCAAAAATATTTTTTTTTATTTTATTTTAATGTCTACAGTGGTTATTTTGTGTTTAATATCACGTTAAATTAATCAGAAAATGTTCGCGAATGACAGTACGGTGAAGTTATTGGATTATTTATGCAAGATCTGAAGTTTCAAGCTTTTATCAAGAGTTCCCGCAACAAGCTCGGGAGTGATCGTGACTGTCGAGCTGCTTCGTCCAGAGTGATGACGCTACGGCGTCTCCTCTGGATGAAGACATGAAGACGCGGCTACCCAGGGTGAAGACGCTACTTCGACTCCCCTGGAGGAAGATAGAAGACTATTATTATGATGAATTTTCTGTAACAAATGCCGAACTGTCGAGTCCATTAATAAAATAAATACTCACCTGCATAACCTCAACATTGGTCGCTTGCCACATATCGAAGTCTCTCAACAGTTTCTCCTCCTTAGATCTACTCTTCTTAGGTTTCTTCAGCGTACCACAATACACAGACGTATCTTCGCTTGGAGCTATCGACGTCTCATCGAACTGAATTGAGTTGGCATCGCAAGATGTCGACGCTCCGTCTAGGTCATCTAGTGCCAATGTGGTTTCTCTATCTAGTTCAATATGTTCGGAGTCATCGTCGTGAAGAGTTGATGTGGAGGTCGCGTCAGTTGACGATTGGTTCTTTAGTAGGTGGTAGTTTATCTGGAATAAAGACGTAAGTGATTCCTTTAAATGCAAATGGGTTAAATGTGCTTGATCTGTAGTAGTAGAGAGCTCGGTGGCTCAGTGGTTGGGTCAATGGACTTGCAATATGGAGGTCCCAGGTTCGATTCCCAGCTAGGGCAGCCATGTACCAATGAGTTATCCTCGGTTTTTTCGACGGAAAAACTTACGTACATTTACCGAGTGCTCTCAAAACGGTGAAGGAAAACATCGTGATGAAACCTGCATGTCGTAGAAGAAAAAAAAATCTAAGGCAAGTGAAATCCGCCAACCCGCACTGGGCCCGCGTGGTGGATTATGGCCCGAGCTCCCTCGATGTAAGGGAAGGTCTGTGCCCGAGCAGTGGGGCAATATAAATAGACTGATGATGATGATGATGATGATCTGTAGTACCATCCTGTATCACCACAGGGTTTACAGAGAATAAAGTACTTAGAGGCTTTTTGATGGCGGGAAACGACGGTTGCGATATTATTTGGATTTTCAGTTTTATGTCTACAGTGGTTGTTTTGTGTTTAATATCACGTTAAGTTAATCAGAAAATGTTCCCGAAACAGTATGGTGCAATTGTTGAAGGATTCATGCAGGATCTGAAGTTTGGCGCTATAGTCAAGAGTCCCTACGAGCTCGGGAGTGAACGTGACTGTCGAGCTGCTTCGTCCACAGTGATTGAGGAAGATAGAAAACTATTATAGGTACATTGAATTTTCTGTAACATGACATTGGCAATTGACGAATTGTCGAGTCCATAAATAAATAAAAAAGTACTTTGAGGCTTTTTGTAAATGGCGGGAAATCACGGTTGCAAAATTATTTGGTAATTTTCAGTTTTATGTCTACAGTGGGTGTTTTGTGTTTAATATCACGTTCACAGTATGGTGAAATTGTTTGAGGATTCATGCAGGATCTGAAGTTTGGCGCTATAGTCTAGAGTCCCGCTACGAGCTCGGGAGTGAACGTGACTGTCGAGCTGCTTCGTCCAGAGTGACGACGCTACGGCGACTCCTCTGGATGAAGACAAGAAGACGCGGATACCCAGGGTGAAGACGCTACGTTATTACGCAGGTGCTAGAGATAATTTACTATAGGGGAGACGCACTTGATCATAAATTATATTTTCTTTTGTCATGAGTTTAGTTAGGTACGGTGGAACACAGAGAAAGGTGTACAGGAGAGTTTTTAAGGTTGAGATTATCTCAAAAACTACTTGACCTATTGCAAGTATTCTTTCACTGTTTGATAGATAAAAGTTAAAACTTCGTAACTCGAATTTTTTTTTTGGTTCAGTAGTGTTTTAGAAAATCTCAACCTGTATACTTATCTCTGTCTTCTACTGTACCTACTTACCTGTGATCCTTCCACTTTACTGCCCTCACTGGCTCGTCTGCTTGGCGCTTGTTTGTCGGGAATTACCTATAAATAAAACATTGCATTGATATCTAATGGTACGGACAGCAGATCAATGGTAACACTTGTAATACGATTTCAACTCTTACGACGCAGACAATAAGAACGGTCCAAAGTTCAAAGGATCGACTGTCACTTTACAGTTTTTCTATGAAGCCTACGGCACTGATTACTAAAATTAAACGTCTGAAAAAAATGTGATGCAATCTTGGGGTGTCTATTTAGGGACTGATGAATACCGATATCCGATTAGACAAACTTCGCTCGATAGAAAAAAATCGCAAACATACCCCTTCCATGTCTTTTAAAATGAAAATTATGTCTAAACCTAAATAGATATTCATACAAAATATGTTTCAAAATGTAGGGTATTTTAAATACGAGAGCTTGTTTAAAAAAATCTGATTTTTGTTGGCGTATTTTTATTTCCCAGTCAAAATTCATCCAAAATTCATAAAAATACAATACAAATATGGAGTCACTGTGCCGTGCTCTTCACTCCACCGCTGCGGGACATCTTCTGTCTCGGGCTTGAGTTTGACAGCTGGTCTTAAAATAAGTACTTACGGTGATATTCGTGGGACCGAATTCAATGATTGTAATTTTACACGAAGAACAATGTAACTGCATTGCACTACTATTACTCACATCCTCGCTCCCGCTGCCCAGGGGCAGTTGGTCGCTGTCCACGGATCCCAGGAGCTCGTCGCCCGCCTGGCTGGTCGAAGGTTGCAGTACCTTCGTCACTTCCACCATCACTGGCAACAACGACATTGATTAGGTGGGTCTGATAATCAGGGTCGCTGGCTTATAGAAACCTCATGGGTGCTCATTTGACGTGTCTTCCTTTCAAAACAAAGAGTTGATGTCATTCAAGAAGAGTTTTGAGGTTTCGTTTTGCTCGTATCGGCATCGCGCATCGAAACACGAACATTTTGACAATGGATACCGGCATCATCATCATCATCATCAGTCTATTTATATTGCCCCACTGCTGGGGCACAGACCTTCCCTTACATCGAGGGAGCTCGGGCCATAATCCGCCACGCGGGCCCAGTGCGGGTTGGCGGATTTCACATGCCTTAGTTTTTTTTTCTTCTTCTATGCAGGTTTCATCACGATGTTTTCCTTCACCGTTTTGAGAGCACTCGGTAAATGCACGTAAGTTTTTCCGTCGAAAAAACCGACGATAACTCATTGGTACATGGCTGCCCTAGCTGGGAATCGAACCTGGGACCTCCATATTGCAAGTCCATTGACCCAACCACTGAGCCACCGAGCTACCGGCATCAGTAACTGGCATCTTGCCCGCATCGGTAATGAACAAAACACCCATCCCTAAAAGGTGATATGATCTGTTTCTTCATGTCTATTCTCAGGGGTGCTCGGCACCCACTGTTTATTTCTCATGGAAAACACGTTTATTTAATACAACACACACTTAACAACAATTAAAAATAAAATAAAGATATAATAAACAATATTTGGTGGTGTAGTGTTGTATCGAAAGGGCGGTCAGCTCAGCATAATGCTGTGGCCGGCCACAGCGCTGGTTTTCAGCTGCCCCCAGTAAGTGGTTACACGGACGCAGGCAACATTGTGTGAGCGTGGGTGTTGTTTGTGAGCGACTGTGAGAGGGTGATCCTTGTGTGAGCGTGATTATGTGTTCTGTGCGTAAACGACTGTGAGTGTAGAGAGCGTAGGCGACGGCTTGTAGATGAAAGAGAGTGTTTGCATGTGTGTAACAGGTAACAGTATATATGATTTACGTTCAGTAAGCAACCAAGAGTCTGATACCACTCAACACCCACGGAGTCGGCGCCCCTGCCGATATTATATCCCTCCAATCTGCACAAACGACTATAATGGAAGCTGCACAACGAGGAGCTCATAGTCCAGTTGCGAGTACACAAAGATCGTACAAGTTAAGTAACGCTGGGCGAGGTCAGGACCTGGATGACTGACCGCTCACTTTCATCTGAGCCCCTCCGTGCCTCGGGGCGCACGTTAAGCAGTTGGTCCCGGTTGCTGTCGCTTGACAGCAGTCGTTAGGCCACGTCAGGGGCCTGAATAACTCTGACAAGTAGGTTTGGTCAGTAAACCACACGAGAATATAAACTATTAATATTATAATAAGATATTGAGATTAGATAAATACACCATGAGATATTTAGTGGCTGTTTACCCGCAGTGAAATGATTGTGTCTCAGTAGTGTCGATATTCTATTCTATTTTTATTTGAATGGCTTCTACTCTTATTCAAGAGGTAATTTCGCCAATGTCAAGTTTTTTAGAGTATTCATGTAAATAGAAAATTAAACAAATAAAAAATCAATCCGCCATTCCAAAGTGAGTCCCTCCCAGTGTCGATATTATAAAAGATGTAATTGACGACTTTTGAAAATGTCGGGAAACGACCGCGAAATTATTCGATAATTTTCAGTTTGATGTCTACAGTGGTTATTTTGTGTTTAATATCACGTTAAATTAATCAGAAAATGTTCGCGAATGACAGTACGGTGAAGTTATTGGAGGATTCATCCAGGATGTGAAGTTTGGCGCTACAGTCAAGAGTCCCACTACGAGCTCGGGAGTGAACGTGACTGTCGAGCTGCTTCGTGCTTCAGAGTGATGACGCTACGGCGGCTCCTGTGGATAAAGACATGAAGACGCGGCTACCCAGGGTGAAGACGCTACGGCGACTACCCTGGATGAAGATAGAAGATTATGATATATTGAATATTCTTTAACATGTCATTGGCAAATGACGAACTATCGAGTCCATTAATAAAATAAATGTTGTGTCAATCGTACCACGTTGACCGACGAAGCTTATCTGGACCATGTCCCCGGTGGGAGTGATGGTGGTGGCGGGCGGCTGGTCCGGCTGCTCGCGGCTGCGGGATTTCAACAAACCGAACTTGGTTGGCGCCATCTGGTGGTATAAAAATTTATTATCTATTAAATTATCTTCATCGTCTGGGCGAGCATCATAGAGTAACTTAACTTCCATGAGCCAACTAGCGCCGCCAATCTTGGCAAAATAATAGCTTCCAATATAATCAATTTTATTAAAAAAGCTATTTACAAAATGTTTATTACGATAAATACTATTTTTCAATATACAATACATGGCATAATTGCAACAAGTTAAGTTGTAGTTCACAGATTATTTTTTTAACATTCGCGGCGCTAGTTGGCTCATGGAAGGCCCTTAATAACTTAACTTAAGCATCTAAGATTTTTATTAGTAGGTAAGTCTTTGCGCCAACCTTTTTGTTCTATTTTTCGACAAAAATCTTGACATTGACCGAATTTCTAGCCCGACCGCGACTTCAATCGTTATTTGTTGGGCTTTTGAAAATCGAGGGTAACTACGATTTCGAAAGTATTTGATAATTTTCATTTTAATGTCTACAGTGGTTATTTTGTGTTTAATATCACGTTAAATTAATCAGAAAGTGTTCTCGAATGACAGTATTGTGAAATTATTGGATGACTCGTGCAAGATCTGAAGTATCAAGAATTCAAGAGCCCCGCTACGAGCTCGTGAGTGAACGTGACTGTCGAGCTGCTTCTTCCAGCAGTGACGACGCTACGGCGACTCCTCCGAAGAAAGAGAAGACTATGATGAATATTCTGTAACATGACATTGACAAAAGACGAACTGTCGAGTCTAAAAATAAATAAATAAAATAATAATAAAGTCGCGGTAATAAAAGCCGTTGACATCGGCAGGACTTGAGCGTTATTTATTTATTTTATTAATGGACTCGACAGTTCGTCATTTGCCAATGTCATGTTACAGAAAATTCAATATATTCAGTAGTCTTCTATCTTCCTCCAGGGGAGTCGCAATAGCGTCTTCATCCTGGGTAGCCGCGTCTTCTTGTCTTCATCCAGAGGAGTCGCAGTAGCGTCGTCACTCTGGACGAAGCAGCTCGACAATCACGTTCACTCCCGAGCTTGTAGCGGGAACTCTTGATAAAAGCTTGAAACTTCAGATCTTGCATAAATAATCCAATAACTTCACCGTACTGTCATTCGCGAACATTTTCTGATTAATTTAACGTGATATTAAACACAAAATAGTCCCTGTAGACGTTAAAAGGAAAATTATCAAATAATTTCGCAACCGTCGTTTCCCGCCATTTTCAAGAGAATCAAAATAATAATAAAGTCGCGGGCCTGTTCAGTACACTCAGAGAGTCCATCGCCTAATAGCTACCGGTCAAATTCTTACTAATACTCAGTGTCTCTCTCAACCAGGACATTGGCGGAATCACCGAAGCCTCGGTGGAGCCAAAATACCCAAATTGGAATTGGAATAAAGTCGCGGTAATAAAAACCGTTGACATCGGCAGGACCTGAGCGTTGGTACAAAGTGTTGCAGTAAAGTGACTACATTTATTTATACAGGACTAAAAAATACAAAGAAATAATAATAAAATTACTAAAATCTAACATTAAAAGACGGACTGTCGCTCATCCCATGGAAGATGGGGCGTGCTCTGGTGTGGGACGCTACATGCGTAGACACGCTGGCTCCGTCCCACATACGGAGCACTACCAGAAAGGCTGGCGCGGCGGCTGAGGCGGCCGAGAAAAGTAAAGCTCTAAAATACAGGGGTCTCGACACCCTTTACAACTTTGTTGCTTTTGGTGTGGAGACCCTCGGCCCGTGGGGTCCCGGCGCTTGGTCGCTGTATAACGAGATAAGCCAACGAGTAGTAGATGCCACTGGTGACCCAAGAGCTGGCAGCTACCTCGCGCAACGGATTAGCATAGCGATCCAGCGAGATAACGCTGCCAGTGTCTTGGGTACTATTCCTGCACCTATTTTTTTTAAAAATAGTTTAGATTAGGTTTTTTTAAAAATTGAATGTTTCTTTTTATTTTATATTGTACCTTAATAAATAAAGTAATTACATAAAAAGTGTTGCATCTAAGACCCCTCACACACTGGCTGCGGATGCCAGTAGAACGTATGACAGTGGCTGGCTGCTAATAAATATTAAAAAAAAACTACACGGAATAAAAATGTACCTAACTTAAAAGCAACAGTACACGTCAGACAGGTGTCCCGATAGTCGTCAGGTATTTTAAAATAGCAAAATCTCACTAAAACAGTTGTTTTAGTAAGTAATTATTTTTATGATACGGATAATAATAGATACGTTATTGCTACCAATTAACTACGAGGGTATAAATAAACTATGGTTTTGAGACATTTTGTGGTGTTTTAAAATATTTGACCAATCAGTATCAATTAGTATATCTTTATTGCATTGATCTCCTATAAACAACTAGATACAGAAAGGTCTTACTAAAACCATTGTTAACGTCCAAATAATGTCCAATAAAGCAAATGAGGGTCCATTCATCCGTTTGGACCTTTATTGCGCTCGGACTATTTTAGAAGGCAGACTGTGTAACTAGTGGTTTATAGGAGATCAATGCTTTATTGGATATTTTTGCACGTCACGGTTTTTACGACTGACGGTTATTGGATCACGACTTAACCAATAGAATAGGTACTTACCTATTTTTTAACACAATCTACTTACACAAAATAACGCATTGCAATTAGGTACAATAAAACATTCTAACTAAATAAAGAAATTAAAATACATAAATCAAAAATAATGTTTATTTTTTATAATCCACTACTCACCCTTTTTATAAGTATGTATTTTAAGTTCCAAAAATGTTAACGAGACACGCACTGCAATTAATTACTTATAACGTTTTATTAACTAACATACAACATCCATCAAAATATACAGTCTCAATATAAATTCACTGATATGGGTAGAAATTACGTTAAAAACGTGCTAAAAGGTACAAATATTAAAACTTTACTCGTCTAAAATACAAGGGGATAGAAAAATACGGTAAAAATAGTGGGTTTTCGCGAAAATTCTTTGATAAAATACAGATTTTCGAGTAAAAAACGCGGCCTCATCCGCTTCCTGAAAAATACTGGCTAGGTTCTTTTTCATACCCGTTCTATATTACCGTTATTTGGAACTGGTACAAAAATAACAGTTTAGCATCACATCACAGCCCGAACTAAAATTCCTCCTTTATGTTTTTTGTTGAGGTTCTCTTGAAAATGGCGGGAAACGACGACGGTTGCGAAATTATTTGATAATTTTCCTTTTAATGTCTACAGTGGCTATTTTGTGGTTAATATCACGTTAAATTAATCAGAAAATGTTCGCGAATGACAGTACGGTGAAGTTATTGGATTATTTGTGCAAGATCTGAAGTTTCAAGCTTTTACCAAGCAAGAGTCCCACTACGAGCTCTGGAGTGAACGTGACTGTCGAGCTGCTTCGTCCAGAGTGATGACGCCACGGCGTCTCCTCTGGATGAAGACATGAAGACTATTGAATTTTCTGTAACATGACATTGGCAAATGACGAACTGTCGAGTCCATTAATAAAATAAATAATAATGTTTTTGTTTTTAAAGACATTTACAAAATACGATTGCAAAAAAGTGATTCTTACCTCCCGCCCGGACAGAATATAGGCTGAATCATACTGTTAAAACGCCACGCGACCCGACGCGACGCGACGGGTATTTACCGTACATTTTTCGGACACGTCGGGTGTTCATAGTGTGAGCCTGTCTATAGAAAATGTAACGACTTGATTTGTTCAACATGCGTCACGTGGCGTGGCGTTTAAAAAGTATGTTTGCATACTTACATATTTGTTTAAATCGTTCAATGGAGCAATCGACCAATGATGTCAGTTGAAAAGAAAATTGATCAAATGACTTTCGAAGTTATAGGTACAGTCGAAGACAGAGATAAGTATACAGGGGGCCTCAATAAGGTTGAGATTTTCTCAAAAACTACTGGACCGAATTTAATAATTCTTTTACAGTTACATAGTATTAACTTTTATCTATCTAACAGTGAAAGAATTATTGCAACAGGTCAAGTACTTTTTGAGACAATATCAACCTAAAAAACTCTCCTGTACACCTTTCTCTGTGTTCCACCGTACGTAGGGAACCCGCCTTACCTCTACCTTACCCATATCTGATTCGGTCGTCACCCATGCTATGCTAGCACTGTGTTCCGGTATGAGTCCGGTCATGCGAGGCGGGACAGCGTAGTGTGCACCGCGACGGCACAGCTACTTGTCAGGAGAAGGTATCAGGGGGGCTCTAGCCGGCTGGTTTTCTTTGTGCTGTCAAACCCTGCGCGAACGAAATTTTTGTACTAATTTTCGCCAAAAATCTGACATTGACGGCTAGTAAATATCGACGCGGCTCAGCCCCCTGTAGGCGACGGGGACCCTTATCATCTGGTGGCCCAGCTTGTTTCCCGTTCTTATTACATACAAAATGCTGAAAGGCCCTTTCAATAATACTTACTGTTATTTTTATTTGTTACGTTATTCTCGTACGTTCCATAAACCTAGTATCACCGATATCTCCCCCATAAAGAACCCTCTCTACTTCGCAGTTGCGCGCGCAGTTTGTTTATAATCCATTTAGGTTCGATTCGATACCACCCCTCCCTGCTTTATTACAATACACTTTATGTGCTTATTCATTAGAGTTTACTTTTAGTTGCTTTCCTTAACTTTCATTCTAGAAATGTCCAGAATCCAGATTCATTGATAAATGGAATTTTATAGGTACAACTGACAGCAGATCAAGTGTAACACTTTGGACCGTTCTTATTATCTGCGTTGTACGATTCAAAATCGTACTGCAAGTTTTACCATTGATCTGCTGTTGTCCGTACATACATACCTATTTATTTTTCGATCATATTATACAGTAGCAATATACGGTAGCTTTGTTGGAAAAGATCATGCTACGTAATTGGAAATCTGCTAAAATATAGGTGTCCTAAAAAATAAAACAATTCATTTTTGAAACAGTTTTGCATTTCCGATTACAATAATCACTTTAAAACTATTACAACTCTAATTTTACAATTTAATTTGTATACTTACTGGAATTACAATAAAATGGTTAAAAACTATATTAAAATCCCAAAAACAAACTTTCACCCAGCCTGAAAACAATGTTTTGGGGATCTTATTATTTTGTTCTCGGCATTATAACTGTACCTATACCTACTCACTATTGTCCCAGTATTCGTCAATCTTGCATCAAAAGATAACACGAGTGTAACCATTATTATTTGGTATCAGGGTGTTGGTACGGTAGAACACAGAGAAAGGTGCACAGGAGAGTTTTTAAGGTTGAGATTTTCTCAAAAACTACTTGACCTATTGTAAAAATTCTTACACTGTTAGATAGACAAAAGTTAAAACTATGTAACTATAAAAGAATTATTAAATTCGGTCCAGTAGTTTTTGAGAAAATTTCAACCGTATTGAGGGCCCCTGGATACTTATCTTTGTCTTTGGCTGTACAAGCCCAAGGGTCACTGCGACCTCAAAGGTCTATTGTGACAGTGCACTGAGGTCTTATATCTCGCTCCCAAGGCCAGCGTCCTTTTGGAGTCATATGATGCACGTGACAGTGTTTATATTCTCGGGTGGCATCAAGACAGTGTCCACCAAAGGTTCGACTTCTGCTGTTAATAAAATAAGAGCGTCACACTCGAATCGCATGTGAAAACACCGTAGATTGCTTGGCGCTAAAACTCTTTGTATTACATTCACTCTTTTTATCTACCAAATATTAACTACCAAAATCTCACAAAAACAGTAGTGTATTTTTTTACTTAGCCTTCTTCTTGGTGTCGTGACGAGTACTGGGACACATCGTACATGGGCTAGGTACCTATACTTTTTTACAAGTTTGTACAAGTTGACAATAAAATGTTTTAGAGATATTTTTAACAGTAAAAGTAGTTAGATCTTTCTTTATTCTAATTATTTTCAATGTTCTACACACTAAATGTTAATACTATTGAAATTTTATTTTCTTACTTTATAGTACAATGTATTTATAATGATAGACAGAAGCGCCTTTTTTCGATAAATTAAATAATAATTACGTAATTAATAAGGTGAATTCGAAATAAGTATAAAATAATAATAATTAAGTATCTATCCTATGTTAGTATTATTTTTAATCATATATATTTTCAGTGATTTAAGAATAACACAGAATAATAATTGACTAGAATGTATAGACGGATTGTTTTTTCGTAAAATTGACTAGATATTGTTTCAATAATAAGCAAAGTAGCATCTGAAATAACTTTCGGAAATATTAAACAAGTAACGTAAAAAATATTATCCAAATCCACTACCACAGATTTATTATTAAAAAAGAGAGAAAAAAAACCATAGAGAAAATGATCCGCTCTCGTGCTCACTCAACCAATCAATGTGACGCGTTTATTTTTTATTATTATATCCAAGGTTTTTAAAGAGAGAATCTTCGTTGATGTTGTGATCGAAGAATGGAGTCTCTCTGAAGATCACTGACGCATCGGCTATGTGCATTTGCCTCTTGCCGTATCTGAAAGTAAAAATAAAAATTAAAAAAATATCTACAGTGTTATTGGAAATTCGATACATTCCTTGAAAGGGGTGATACTAGAGGTGGTTTGCAACATATTAGGCACTATTAACGAGGGGTCGAAACTGAGAAAAAAAATTCTTGAGTTTTAGGCATGCATTTTTTAAGGTAATCTCTACTATATCAGCTTTCAGAAAAGTATTATTTCAATGCTCAGAGTCGAGCAGTCTTTTAACATCATTTTTGTGAACAAGTAAATAAAATTAAAACTACCGTAACTCAGAAACCACTCATTTTCGACCCCTCATTAATATTGCATAATTTGTTGCAAACCACCTCTAGTATCACCCCTTTTAAGGAATGTATCGAATTTCCAATCACCCTGTATACTACATGGAGAGAAAGACTTTCATCGCATCGGTTCAGGATAAGATATTATCTTCAGTAATTTCAATAAACTACGCCATCTATCGAATATACATTGGAAATTGCAAGGAGACAAAAACTGGCGCCCAACATGGGACCTAACTAAAATGTTATAATAATGAAACACTGACATCTAGCGATCAATGGTTGAACTTATAGATTGCTTTGAACTTCGTTCGGCCATAGTTAACTCCATGAAGTTAGCTTATAAGCAATATAGATGGCACTGAATTATAATAAAATACAATCATATAGAGAAAGAAAAGCATTTGAGCCTTTTTTCAGACAACTCCGTCTAACAGTATTTATAATTTGTAACATTTAGTAAAAATGGCGCCCAACGTGGGCCAACATTAAAACTGCTTATAACTGCCATCTGTCGACGAATACCTATACTAAAGAGCTATGACACTTAGTAATGCGAATGTAAAAAAGTTTACCTACAAAGAACACAGATGGCGCTAGATTATAATAATATGTAAATGCTTTAAGTGCTATTAATAAACGGCGATTATCAAGCGATTAGCCTAATCCCCGTTTTGTTACTGTCAGGCTTAAGCAATACATAATTCAAAAGACAAATCACAATTTTAATGCACCCTCGTAATTTTCATTAATAATACCCTTTTAATGTTTAGCTTTGTTACTCATTATATGATTTTAAAAACCTTTTAATTCCCCGTTCTTTATACATTTTAATCTTTTCGCGTAGGACGTTGTTTTTGATGAATTGACATATTTATATGTATAACACCAACTACTTTGTTTTTGCATTGCAATTATGTAGCAAGTTTATCTAAATCAGGGGTTCCCACTTCCCAACCTTTTTTTGACCATAACCACTTTAATTTCATTGTCATTAGCAGGGACCACAAGGTTAAAAAATAAAACTGTGTATCCAAACATAAACTTTAATCAAAACATTTAATTAACATAAAGTAATCATAAAGTTCAAAAGGAGCATTAATTAACGGTGTTATAATTGAAAACATATAATTTTTTGTAGGTTTTTCCATTAATGAGATTTATGAGCTTGCATCTTCTGTGCAAGTTCTTGAATTCTTGGGCTAATATTCAAATAAAATCAAAACTAACATAAGTTTGAAATCTTTCGCGGATCATATTTTGGCTCTCGCGGACCACTGGTGGTCCGCGGAACACTGGTTAGGAACCACTGATCTAAATTGAAGAATTATAGAGATAATTTTTTAAATTATAAACAAATGTCACTATCTCATTAAATAATTTGAATGTATCTAGATCTAAGAAGAGGCGAGATCTAGATCTACGGAAATTAATGGCAATACTTTGGATTTTTGGAATTAATCTAGTTTTCCAACTCAGATTAAACGGCTTAGGTGGCAATTCAATTATGAATGCTACGTTTTGTACACTTACCTCCCTCTGCCATGCACAGAGTAATACTCTTGCAGTTCCTTCAGGTAGTTAGATATCTGTTCTGCGGTGTCGAAGCGCTCCGGGCGACGCGGGCGCGGGTACTGCGCCTGCGCACAGCACGACAGCGCGGCAGAGAGCAGCAGCATCACAGGGAGTAGGAGACGCATTCTGAGGACAACACATCATCATCCAGTATCAGTACACTGCTGGGCGCAAGCGCGACACTCGACGCTGGTGTTCGCGCCGCACTCGCCCAATAGACACATGATAATGAGACTCCAGGCGGTTCATAGTATCCTGGTACTTGTAATGATACTTAAGGAGCTGGGGCTTCTGACCAAGAGGGAATCAGCAGGTGTTGAGTGAGACATATTGAGACTCCGGGTTGGCCATGCTCTCCTGGTACTTTTAATGCAACTTCTTTTCATCTCGTAACAGTCCACTGCTGGACGCAGGCCTCTCCCAAGGCGCATCACTCGACGCTGGTGTTCGCCCAATAGACACATACTAATGAGACTCCAGGCGGTTCATAGTGTCCTGGTACTTGTAATGATACTTAAGGAGCTGGGGCTTCTGATCAAGTGGAATCAGCAGGTGTTTAGACATATTGAGACTACGGGTTAGCCACGGTCTCCTGGTACTTTTAATTTAATGTAATTTCATCGTCATCATCAGCCCGTAATCAGTCCACTGCTGGACGCCTCTTGCCCAAGGCACCATTGAACACGATTGTAGGTTTTTGCATCCATAAGATACTTTGTGCAGGTCAATCTACATTTGGTCAGTCATAATAAAGCTAGATTCAGAATCTCAGCCAACAAAACCCGCGTTTTCACTCCGGTTGACGGAATTGCCATGAATTCATGTCAATATTGGTGTACCTAGTTTCATTTTTTTTAAGGCATGTGTAATCCGCCAATCCACACTGAGCCCGCGTGGTGGAGCATTCCCCGAACTCTCTCCGTAAGGGAGTCTATCCCTGAGCAGTAAAAACAGACTGATGATGAATTTCAAGGTTTTTGGGTAGTTAGAGTATATATTTTCTTTGAATCCACCCCAATAAAACCTCGGTGGACTTTTGAAAATGGCGGCAACGTGACAGTCTGCTTTTTTATTGTTATCTAGTTTTATTAACTGACATTTTTGTCATTTGCCAATCCAGTTACAGAGTATAATCGACAATTGGCGCCCAAAGTGGGACTGTTCAATTATAACTTAAAATCGTTGCAAAGGGCCCTGTGTCTGTGACAAAAGTGCCGATTATTAATATAAGTAATACAGCAAACTCCTTACAGTCTAGAGGCAAAACTAAACAGTATTTGATACCGAAAGGGCGCAGCATAATTATTTTATTACAAAATATGCTATAAGGTAAGTTGACATGTACTAGTCAATGCCCCAATAGTCGTCAGTTATTCTAAAACCAAAAAAATCGCAGTAACAAAATTAAAAAAATCCTGCTCCCGACGACTACTGGGACACTGGCGTGACGAGTACCCATTATCCCCACAATTGAGCCTTCATATAACCAACTAGCGTCGCAATCTTAAAAAAATAATATCTTTCAATATAATCAATTTTATTAAAAAAAAAGCTATTTACTTACAAAATGTGTATTACGATAAATACTATTTTTTAAATGCTTATTTATAACGTGATTCAATGTCGGTAAGTTGTAGTTCGCATAATTGCGAAAAACGGCCGTTTTTGGCACATTTGTGAACTACAACTTAGCTTGTCGCAATTATGCCATGTATTGTATATTGAAAAATAGTGTTTATCCTAATAAAGATTGTGTACAATAGCTTTTTTAATAATAATATGTAAGATATTATTTTTTTAAGATTGGCGGCGCTAGTTGGCTCATGGATGTCTCTTAATCAAATGTTTTTCCACATATTTAATAGAATAATAATTTCCAGAAAAATATGTTGTAAAAAACAAGCTTGTAACATGTGTAATGTGTGAGAATATTATAATATCCTGAAATTATTGTGTACATATTTACTGAATTTTAAGTTGAAAATGACAGAATGAATGATTTTTTTAAAGATTGGCGGCGATAGTTGGCTATGAAGGCTGTTAAGTCTATAATAGTATAATATAATTTTGTTATAAAGCGATTTACCTAAGTTATATAAAATCTCCTTACATTTATAAAACTTGTGAAATCTTTTGTCATACGCTTGGCTAAACATGTGGCATGAAATCAATTTGATCGATAAGATTGTATAAATCCGTTAACTGATATTTAATTATTTAATCAATGAATCTATGATAACAACTGACTATTTTCGAATATTTCAGTACTGATAACATCCACTGATAGTGGTAACAGATTTGTTTTGAATTGAGAATATCCTGGGATTTTGTATGTCAAGTCAAATTTAGCAATTGATTAAGCCCTTAGCGATAAAAACTGCTAAACCGTAAACAGCACCACTCGCGAAATCCAACGAAAATTCTTAAAACATACCACCTAAGTCATGTTTACAGCTAATGGTATATCCGCCAGAAGACAAAAGTGGTTGACATTGCTCATAGAATCAGTAAACTGAAGTGTCAGTGGGCTGGCCATATCTGTCGTAGAACCGATAACCGGGGGGGTAGACGAGTTCTCTAATGGAGGCCACGAACGCGTAAACGTAGTGTGGGACGCCCCCGACCAGATGGAGGGATGACCTTCGCAAGATGGCTGGCAGGGACTGGATGCAGAGGGCCGAGAGTTGAGTGGCGTGCTTCGGGAGAGGCCTACGTCCAGCAGTGGACTGATACGGGCTGATGATGACAGCTAATAGCCAAAGCTTCAGTACAATGTTTTCTGTCTTGTAGCTTAATCACTTAAGGGCCAACGCTAGGCCCCGTTGCATACAAAACTATGTCGGTATAAACTCACAAAGAACGCGTTAGTTTTTAAATAATATGCTTTAATCGTAAATTTTTTAGCACTCAAGATTATCAAGATTCGCTAGAAGTTAATAAAGTTCGCTCAAGCAAGGTTTGGTGTTTATAAGGCCCGTATTAATAGTCTGAGCTCAAACAGAGAATTCAGCCGACACACTCTCAAGACGTGATAATCATCTCAATTTATAAATAAACCAATCTTAAGTGCGTATAACGTGATGTCTTTCTCAAGTGGAAGAACTCAAGTAAACGTTCGCCTGCAATCAGCAAATACGTTCTCATGTGAGTTTGACAGTTCTCTTGAGAACTGAGTTTTGTTTATTAATACGGCGTTACTCACGTGATACCCGATTCTCTAAATGCGCATCTAAGTTACGTTTATTAGTAGGAACACATCTTGAGGTCGTTCTCAAGATTGACTTTTGAGCTGAGAGTGATTTATTAATGCGGGCCTTAGAGATAATCATACTGAAAGCAAAAAGACATTACTACATTTCAATGGAGCTTTGCCCCACCTACAAAACTACGTGACCATTTAAGCTGTACCTATCATTTTATTGGGGACTTATTACAGGTTTCATATTGCATAATCATAACCAGTATCATTTTCTACTACTCTCGCAACTCCTATAGAAGAATAACAAAAACAATGAATAATTCGCTTCGATTTCTTACTATTTTCTGAATTCTTCATTAAGCTGTTTTTTTCGAATCGCAACGTGTACAAAACTTTATTTTAATGTATTTTAATAATAAAACGGAGATATTTTTACATTTATTCGTTATCTTGTACAACTTGCGGTTGATGGTGGGGCAGAATCTGGCATTGTCATTTCAAAAATATAATTAAGTAAAGTAAATAAAATACGATCAACAAAATAAATAAAAATTCCAGCCAGCATTCTATTCCTAAGATTGAGAATCCAAGGAGATTTTATGCGATGTAACCTCATAGAAACTGCTTAGTAATTTATAAAGCAGTTTATTTCTGACCATAATTAAATTATTAGCAAAGTTAATTTGGGATATATTGCACATCATTTTGGGCCAATATTGAAGAGCTCCGCATACAAGGCTTGCGCCGTGCTCTCTAAAATTACGCCTAAACTCTTTTGTGATAGAATATTTTACACTCTGTGGAACATGTTAAAAGAATGGATATGCCAAAGAATTTTCTGTAACATGACATTGGCAAATGACGAACTGTCGAGTCCATTAATAAAATAAATGAAATAAACAAACATAAATTATTTTAAAAACCAAAGCACTAGATTGCTAAAGTTTTTAGCCTTGATTAAATAGCCTATGCCACTTCTACAATCAAGACGAATCTCATACTCATGTTATAATCCAACAAGCCAGATCCATTCTAAACCACCTTTTTGAAGAGAGTATTTTCCGGTACTTACCTACTGTTGCGGATGGATCAGGGATGATGGAAAGGAAATGGAAAGCTAAATGATTATATAGAAAATATATTAATTTGAAAGCCTTGTTTCTTATTTACACACTGACAACTAACTATAGGTCGCTGGTTCAGATCCGGCTCGAAGGACCAATGTTGCGGATGGATCAGGGATGATGGAAAGGAAATGGAAAGCGAATGATTATATAGAAAATATATTAATTTGAAAAGCCTTATTTTTATTTATTTTATTAATGGACTCGACAGTTCGTCATTTGCCAATGTCATGTTACAGAAAATTCAACATATAATAGTCTTCTATCTTCCTCCAGGGGAGTCGCTGTAGCGTCTTCACTCTGGGTAGCCGCGTCTTCATGTCTTCATCCAGAGGAGTCGCCGTAGCGTCATCACTCTGGACGAAGCAGCTCGACAGTCACGTTCACTCCCGAGCTTGTAGCGGGAACTCTTGATAAAAGCTTGAAACTTCAGATCTTGCATAAATAATCCAATAACTTCACCGTACTGTCATTCGCGAGCATTTTCTGATTAATTTAACGTGATATTAAACACAAAATAGTCCCTGTAGACATTAAAAGGAAAATTATCAAATAATTTCGCAACCGTCGTTTCCCGCCATTTTCAAGAGAACCCCCAATAAGTACTTACCAAGATAAAAATACAAAATCAGTTTGTGTACTTTCCCGCGTAAATACATCGCTTATTTCCTCCTGTTCTAAACCGTTGAGGGGAAAATTGCAGCGTTCAACAGGTTGCCTAGGGATGGGACGCAATCACATAACTATTTCATCGATGCTTTTGTTTTATTTGTTTGTCATTTATGGTGAAGAGTGCGGTGGCAATATGTTTTGACACTATGAAAAATGAAAAAAAAAATATTTCTTTCTTTCTCAACTTAGTCTAGGGATACAAGGTTGCCGGGGTGCTCCTGTTAAGTACCAGGTGTTAGGAGGCCCCGCTTTTCCACCTTACGATCAATTCTAAAGACAGTGTTGATTATTAGAGCTTATAAAAATTAAATAATAGAAAATATGCAAATCTTAGGCTTAAGTTATAAGGCCATATAGTTGCCTTATTGGATTCAGTCTCTCAAAAACACTGAAAACTCTTTGGCATGAAATGTTGACAATGCCGTTCGCCTATTGGCTGCCGTAGAAATTGTTACGTAAAATCACGGGTTTGGGCTGAGATCCTGATGACCTAGATGGGTTTGGTTGGATCTAATTGTAGCCGGCATGATATCGGCTGTACCTAGTATCAGCTACTAGGGTTTGGTTGGACCTAGTTTTAGCCGGAATGATACCACTTAGCAGCTGGAGACCTAATATTACCCGAAAACAATCGGCTTAAACTAGATTTAACCAAGAGTACGTAGCTACACCTAGTTCTAACCGGCTAAAACTAGGCGTAGCCGCAATTCGGGTTATAGCCGTAGCATATTGATATTTTTGATAATGGCAAAGATAAGTTGGTTTCTAAATCTAGTTTATTTCTTAGCAAAGTTACGGTTAAGTTGCGTTGCACGGAAGCCTCGGTGCATGAGTTCGGCTCGCACTTGGCCTGTTTTTTATATGTAAGCTCGTTTCGGTCATTAATTTGAAGAACAAATCTTCTTCAGTTCTATGAAAAAATAACTGAAAAGATCGTAAGTAAGCCGGCATTTTATCTTCAAATGAATGCCCTATTTGACCAATTTGTAAACATTTTATTTTGGCAACACAATTATCATTAATTCTCATCGATATCGATTGTTATAAATAGCTTTACCAGTGCACCAGCTATTTCATCGCAGGCTTCGAACAATAGAGTAGATAGAACGCAACAACTTCTATGTGTTTACAATCACGATTTTTAATACAAAAACCCTCGAATAATGAGTTTTTGTATTAAATATACGCGGCAGAATGATGTGCCCTTAGTACTTAGGTACTATCGATAGAGTTAAACTTGAAAAATACAAAGTTAAATTTTTAATTATTTATTTAAACTCGAAAACATAAGAGACGATAGTAACTCTAGACGTATAGGTACCTAATAGGTACACAGCACGTTCCTCACAGTGCGCCTCTGCCGGCCGCTCCGCGCAACACCGCGGAAGGTGTTACTATTGATTCGCGATCACTATCGAGTTAAGTTTTTCACAATTGTTACTGTCATTTCTTTGTGTAACAATAATTTTAATAATATAATTCTGGAAATGCTAGTTTAAAAACAGAGCTAATATTCTTTTTAAAAATATTATCCCATCCCATTGATAATATATTCCTAATGTTTTAATGCCGTCATAAAGCTCATACTCTAAGCTAGGAAGTTGAATTTTTTCAGGTTTGTATCCGCAATACGGAACTTGCTATCTCAAAGATTCCCAAGCGTCCCCTCTGTAAGCTTCAACATCGTTTTTCTCGAAATGACCCGAGTGTGGGTTGATATTTTTATGCATAACACCATCCATATAAACGCAAAAGTTTGTATGGATGAAAGGATGGATGTTTGTTGCTCTTTCACGCAAAAACTTTCCAATAATATAGCTCATAAATGGCTCAATGAAAATGGCGGGAAGCGACGGTTGCGAAATTATTTAATAATTTTCAGTATAATGTCTACAGTGGGTGTTTTGTGTTTAATATCACGTTAAATTAATCAGAAAATGTTCGCGAATGACAATATGGTGAAGTTATTGGAGAATTCAAGCAGGATCTGAAGTTTGGCGCCATGGTCAAGATTCCCACTACGAGCTCGGGAGTGAACGTGACTGTCGAGCTGCTTCGTCCACAGTGATTGACGCTACGGCGTCTCCTGTGGATGAAGACATGAAGACGCGGCTGCCCAGGGTGATGACGCTACGGCGACTCCCCTGGAGGAAGATAGAAGACTATTGAATATATTGAATTTTCTGTAACATGACATTGGCAAATGACGAACAGTCGGGTCCATTAATAAAATAAATAAATAAAATCCTGCCCAGACGAAGTCGCGGGCAGAAGCTATATATAATAAGTTAAACCTACGAGACTATACTTAGAACTTAGAAATAATAACATAATCATAGCACGAAACTTCTCGTGTTGACGGCAACAACCACGTTCCGTTTCTAGTTAGAGTGCTGCCAGGCGTAAAAATAATATCCGACGCGCGCTGAATTCCCTCCTTTGAGTTGGCAACACTCAAGTCGAAATTCAAAGTGTATGAAATTGAAGTTCGTGGGACAATTTTGCGACGTACGATGCGTAGATGATTAAGGGATCGAGAAGACGTGATGCGCCATTGGGATTAACGAACGTGTCATTCTTTAGCTATTTTATAGACAGGCTTGCAATTTTGTACGCAAGAAGCAAGCCGGCCTCTAATTTTGACTTTTCGCATGCAAATCTTGGCAAGTTTTTTTGGCCACTTTTACTCCTCAGCGTTGGCACCTTTTCCTTGCAAAGTGGTGTAAAAAATGTACACAACGAACATGTACAGTCGAAGACAGAGATAAGTATACAGGGGGCCTCAATAAGGTTGAGATTTTCTCAAAAACTACTGTAACGAATTTAATAATTTTTTATAGTTACATAGTTTTAACTTTTATCTATCAAACAGAGAAATTTTGCAATAGGTAAAGTAGTTTTTGAGAAAATCTCAACCTTAAAAACTCTCCTGTACACCTTTCTCTGTGTTCCACCGTACCTACTTACTTGCAATAAAGATAAGTACTTAAGTATAATATGATTATGATTGGAGGCTGTTGAAAATGGCGGTTGCAAAATTATTTAATAATTTTTATTTTAATGTCTACAGTGGTTATTTTGTGTTTAATATCACGTTAAATTAATCAGAAAATGTTCGCGAATGACAATATGGTGAATTTATTGGATAATTTGAGCAAGATCTGAATTATCAAGCTTTTATCAAGAGTCCCCGCTACAAGCTCGGGAGTGAACGTGACTGTCGAGCTGCTTCGTCCAGAGTGATGACGCTACGGCGACTCCTCTGGAGGAAGATAGAAGACTATGATATATTGAATTTTCTGTAACATGACATTGGCAAATGATGTACTGTCGAGTCCATTTCAAGTCAATTATAGGTTCTGTTATTATTTTGCTATTGGTTTTCCTGTTAAAATAAAAATCCTATATCAGTCATGCATGACGAATCTAACCATACTTATACTTACTTACTTCATACAATAAGTCTATCAAACGCTTACGCTAGGAAAACATTACCTTCCTTCTTGCAGACGGGTAAAACAGCCATTTATACGACCATTAATTAAGGCTAATCCGCCATTTAAACTAATTTTATTCTCGTCTAAATCAATTGGAAACAGTAAAAAATTTAAGGACTCATTAAATGATGTGATGTGTTTTAAACTAGACTGTTAACGGTTTAATTAAACGGGTTCTAATTAGAAGTAAATAAATATATGGTAAGTACGGTGGAACACAGATAAAGGTGTAGAGGAGAGTTTTTAAGGTTGAGATTTTTTCAAAAACTACTTGACCTATTGCAAAAATTCTTTCACTGTTTGATAGATAAAAGTGGAAACTATGTAATTTTCTATTTTATTTTTAATATATATAAATGGTCTATGTGACCTAAACGTGAAAGAGTGGACACAGCGGGTGTGGAGTGAGACATAGTGAGACTCCGGGCTAGCCATGGGCTCCTGGTACTTGGGATGCAACTTCAGCATCATCAGCCCGTATTATTGCAAAAATTCTTTCACTGTTTGATAGATAAATGTTAAAACTATGTAACTGTAAAAGAATTATCAAATTCGGTCCAGTAGTTATTGAGAAAATCTCAACCTTATTGAGACCCTCTGTATACTTATCTCTGTCTTCGACTGTACGGTGGAACACAGAGAAAAGTGTACAGGAGAGTTTTTAAGGTTGAGATTTTCTCAAAAACTACTTGACCTATTGCAAAAATTCTTTCACTGTTTGATAGATAAAAGTTAAAACTATTTATTTATTTATTTATTATTTATTTATTTCATAACAACACTTACAGTTAAACCAAACGTGCGTTACATGTCAATTTATAATTACTGGTTACATACATATATGATAATTACCCTATGCCTATTCGACAACACAAATAAATAATACGGTAAACGCTTTAGATCTGTATCGAGCTCGATGGTGCGGTAGACTCAAGATACCGAGCGGCTGAGGCCAGGAGCCTCGACTCGGAATCCGAGAAGAGATCTAGTGAGGTGTTCCAGCACATCACTGTGTTGATTAAGTGCAGTGCGCGATGAAGCGGCGCAGTGGTGAGCGCCACCGTGTGCGCGCGCGGCACAGCCAGCGGGGCGCGCGGGGGGCGCGGGCGCTGCGAGTATTGCGGCAGTGATGGCACCGATAGTGACATTCGCGACAACAGATACGGGTTACTGGTTATGCCACTATGTAACTGTTAAAGAATTATCAAATTCGGTCCAGTAGTTATTGAGAAAATCTCAACCTTGAAGCCCCCTGTATACTTATCTCTGTCATCGACTGTACCTAAATCATAGTGCTGTTATTCATAAACCTAGTTAAACCTCGCTTCCTTTAAACCGTGTTGCTATCCCTTTCACACTTCGTTAAAAAAGGTTAAGATAGAAAGGAACAGGGTGGCTAAACGGTGGCGTAACTTTAAATCACGTTTATAAATAACAGCCTTAAAGCCTAGACTGGATTTAAAGAGCCTAAGGCCCGTTTGAGCTGACCCGAATCAAGAGCGAATTCAGCTGATACACTCTCAAGACGGGTTCACCATCTCAAGTATGCCATTTATTAATAAACCAATCTTGAGGGCGTATCACGTGATGTCTTTCTCAAGTCGCGGTTCGCCTGCAATGAGCAAATACGTTCTCAAGTGTGAGTTTTACAGTTCTATTGAGAACTGAGTTTTGTTTATTAATACGGCGTTACTCACGTGATACCCGATTAGTAAAAGCGCACCTAAGTTACGATTAATAGGAACGACATCTTGAGGTTGTTCTCAAGATTGACTTTTGAGCTCAGCTCTCAGTGATTTATTAGGTAATATGGGCCTTAGAGATAATCTAACTGAAAGCGAAATTTCAAAAATATAATTAAATAAAGTAAACAAAATACGATCATCAAAATAAAAAAAAATCCAGCCAGCATTCTATTCCTACGATTGAGAATCCAAGGAGATTTTAAATACGATGTAACCTCATAGAAACTGCTTAGTAATTTATAAAGCAGTTTATTTCTGGCCATAATTAAATTATTAGCAAAGTTAATTTGGGATAATATATTTGGCACAACATTTTGGGCCAAAATTGAAGAGCGCCGCATTTATTAAGAAACCCACCGTGGTTTTAAAGTTGTTAAACATCTTCGCATTGACCTATCAAAAATATTAAACCAAGCGTAAAATCCGCCATTTTGCGTCTAAACACTGCTATTTCGAGTTTATATTATTTTGCAAAAACTAATTTAAACAATCTTACTTGTCTGTCGCTCGTCAAAAGGCAGTTAATTAAGTTTTTAATGGTTTTACGGCAAGTTTCCGTAACTTTAACTTCATGGTAAGTACCTACAGTCGAAGACAGAGATAAGTACACAGGGGGCCTCAATAAGGTTGAGATTTTCTCAAGAACTACTGGACCGAATTTAATAATTCTTTTACAGTAACTCATTTATTCAGATCTTAGGAACACTAGGTACACTTGATCACGTCAATCAACAATATATCAGAGAAATTTTCGACAATATAAAAAACTAAACCTATGTTGGACAATCTGTTGGCAAAGAGCAGACCGGTTACATTACAATAGATATTGTATTCACACTACCCGTTTCACTACAGAATTGCAGCTATTAGTTAGTTACATAGTTTTAACTATCAATTATGGCGTAATAATTGCACAAAGTCACAGACAAAAATTCTGAAAAATCGAGTTTTGGCATCAGTATCGATCCTAAAACACATTACAATTATTCTTTTCAAAAAATATCCAATGTACAGACACGACTTTTTTACAGTCTTATTATACGTATAGATTAGGTACTATTAAAATTACGGGGTTAATTTGGTGTTGCACGGGAGCCTCGGTGCGCCAGTTCGACTCGCACTTGGCCGTTTTTTTTGGTAAAATATCAATATTCATGAGACCCTTTACCTTGAGTCTAACTGTACTTTATACAGGGTGAACCCGAAACGCCTTTTACAGGACGTTTGACATTTAACAGCTTCCTGAAGGGGTGCTAACAAATTCTTGTAAGAAACGCCTGGGGGTAACTAGGAATAATAATTTGTAATTAACTGAAAATTTAGTCTATGCCATTATAATTATTACATACAGGGTGTTACGGAAAGTAAGTGGGATAAAAGTAAGGGTATCGGTTTACTTTAGTTCTAAGACTTTTTTTTTGTAAAATTCTTCCCAGAGGGAAAGGCAAAGCCAACTAACTGTAACTGTAACGGGCATACAGCCTGGTCTGTTGTTAGTAGAATGTCTGAATTCTTATAAATACATACATATATACGAAGATAACCTAACTTAAACCTACGTACAACCCTCCCAAACCCCTAAACGAAATAACGGATACGTAGCGTCAGTGCTTAGATACGGGATCTTGATATGGGGGAACTCCGTGCACGTCCTAAAAGCATTCATAGCCCAAAAGCAATGCATACGTGCTATATGTGGGGTTTCCCGAATGACAAGCTGCAAGCCACTTTTCCAAGAATTAAAACTACTGACACTGCCTTCTATATATATATTTGAATCTTGCAGTTTTGTTAAAAGCAATCCAAACCATTTTCAAAGACTAGGCGATGATCCGGACTATACGAGACGGTTTCCAAATGATCTAAGGTTTCCAAAAGCTAATACTGTTCTATACAACAGAAGTTGTTATCCAATGGCAATACGGTTATTTAACAAATTACCTGATAACATAAAAACCCTACCTACTACTAAATTCAAATCTACATTAAATAAGTGGCTTGTTCAAAAATATTTTTATTCTGTTAAGGAATTTACGACGTTATAAGCTGCTTGTATTATTGACCAAACTATGACCTAGACTAGAATATTAAAAAGTTATGTGAATTAGTAGATTAATTATTATTATTATGACATCGATATTAATAGGAAATAATTGAAGTCATTGAAATGTAAATAATACAATAGGAATAAGTTAATATGTGACCATAATATTTGCATGTCAGCAATGACTGAGTGTGCTGGACATAAGTACTAATGTAAGAACCCTGTAACCACATTCAAGGCAAATAAATAATTTCATTTCATTTCATAACTCAATGATCCACGCAAGCATCAAGTTATGCAAAGGAAACCTTGCTAAGAGCACAAAACTTCACAAACACGACTTCTTTCGAGCACTCCAACTAATAGAAACGTTCGCGGACATCTACCTACTGATTAACTTAACGTGATCATTATTCACTAAATACCACGGAAACTATTTATTTAATTAGAATTTTCACAAAAAAGTAGCTAATGGCATCAGTTCTAAGACTTCTATTTTCGCGGTTTTTTTACAACTTATTTATTTATTTTATTAATGGACTCGACAGCTCGTCATTTGCCACTGTCATGTTACAGAAAATTCAATATATAATAGTCTTCTATCTTCCTCCAGGGGAGTCGCAGTAGCGTCTTCACCCTGAGTAGCCGCGTCTTCATCCAGAGGAGTCGCCGTTGCGTCATCACTCTGGACGAAGCAGCTCGACAGTCACGTTCACTCCCGAGCTCGTAGCGGGAACTCTTGATAAAAGCTTGAAACCCCAGATCTTGCTCAAATTATCCAACAAATTCACCATACTGTCACTCGCGAACATTTTCTGATTAATTTAACGTGATATTAATCTCAAAATAACCACTGTAGACAATAAAATAAAAATTATCAAATAATTTTGCAACCGTCGTTTCCCGCCATTTTCAAGAGAACCCCTTTTTAGAACTTATTCAAATCAATCTCTTTATCCTTAAGGCGCTATATGGTTGGTCAAAAGCAAGAGTGAGACACAAGATGCCCCGCAGCGGCGGAGTGAAGAGCACGGCGCAGTGCCTCGATATTCGTTATTTTATGAATTTTGGCAGGGAAATAAAAATACGCCAACAAAAATCAGTTTTTTAAACAAGCTCTCGTATTTATAGTACCCTACATTTTGATATTTTGTATGAATAACTATTTCGGTTTAGATATAATTTTCATTTTAAGACATGGAATGTTTTTGCAATTTTTTATATCGAGCGAAGTTTGTCCAATCGTGTATCGGTATTCACCAGTCTCTAAATAGACACCCCAAGATTGCTATATATTTTTTTCAGACGTTTAATTTTAGTAGTTAATGCCGTAGCCATCGTAGAAAAACTGAAAATACGCGCATACGAAGCCTTAAATCAATTCCCGTGATCCGGCCCTGACGAAAACCATTTATAAGATAAGATAAGATAAGATAAATATTCTTTATTGCAAAAAAATAAAAAGTATTACACAAAAGAAATAGGCTAATACAGTTAGTATTACAATTGGCGGTCTTATCGCTCAAAGCGATCTCTTCCAGACAACCTTTGGGTAGAGAATTCGGCGTATGAATAGGTAGCTTGTTGAGCAATATTAAATACCTATCATTAGCTGGTAGGTACTTAAGATAAGTACCTACCTACTTAAAAAATAAAAAATAAAACTTATTTACCTACTAATAATAATTATACTTATGAGTATAAATAATTGTTTTTACCAATAAATAAACTTACATACTAATAAATACTTAACATAAAAAGAAATAGACTACTTACTATACAATACAATAGACTACTTACAATACCAATACTGATCATGAAGGATAATGTTATTAATGATATAATATAGATACAATAGCTGTTATACATACGTAAGATAGGTACAAATTAATAATTAAATATTGAGAAAGTAAGACTTGACCTGTCCCTTAAAAATATCCAAAGATTTAGCAGTTCGAATCGAAGCCGGTAAGGAGTTCCAGAGACGGATAGCATGAGCGGTGAAGGAATTTAAACCAAATTTGGTAGAGTGGACAGGAAGATATAGGATGAGCTCGTCATTGGAGCGAAGATCATGCAAGGAAGAAAGGAATTGGAAACACTGTTTTAGGTAGGCATTTATGTTGCTGTTATGCTGTTATTCATAAACCTAGTTAAACCTTTCCTTTAAATCGTGTTGCTATCCCTTTCACACTTCGTTAAAAAAGGTTAACATAGAAAGGGACAGGGGGCCTAAACGGTGGCGTAACTTTAAATCACGTTTATGAATTTTCCATACGAATCACAATCAATCCACCCTGCGTAGTTCTTACCTCTCTCTGTCATAGGGTCTATCACTATGTTTATGTCTTTTTCGTCTTAAGGGCCTTCCGTGAGCCAACTAGCGCCGCCAATCTCGAAAAAATAATATTTTCCAATTTAATAAATTTGATTTAAAAAGCTATTTACAAAATGTTTATTAGGATGAATACTATTTTTCAATATACAATACATGACATAATTGCGACAAGCTAAGTTGTAGTTCACATAATCCAAAAACGGCCGTTTTTCGCAATTATGCGAACTATAGTTATATTACTTACCAAAATTGAATCACTTTATAAATAAGCATTTAAAAAATAGTATTTATCGTAATAAACATTTTGTAAATAGCTTTTTTAATCAAATTGATTATATTGGAAGATTATTTTTTTAAGATTGGCGGCGCTAGTTGGCTCGTGGAAGGCTCTTAAATCTATTTTCAGAACTTCTGAGTTGAGTTTGAGTCGTCAAAAGGCCACTTAATTGAGTTTACGTAAAGTTTTGAAAGATGCAGGTTGCTTAGAAAACTAATGAGTGCTGGCTTCATTATGATAAGGTGCTGTAGATTAAGGGCCTTCCATGAGTCAACTAGCGCCGCCAATCTTAAAAAAATAATATCTTACAAATTGTTAATTTTTATTAAAAACGCTATGTACGCAATCTTTATTAGGATGAACACTATTTTTCAATATACAATACATGGCATAATTGTGACAAGCAAAGTTGTAGTTCACAAATGTGCCAAAAACGGCCGTTTTTCGCAATTATGCGAACTACAACTTATAGACATTGAATCACGTTATAAATAAGCATTTAAAAAATAGTATTTATCGTAATAAACATTTCATAAATAGCTTTTTTAATAAAATTGATTATATTGTAAGATATTATTTATTTAAGATTGGCGGCGCTAGTTGGCTTTATGAAGGCCCTTAAAAACATGATTTCTAACTGCAATGTTAGACATGAATTTGAGTAATTGCACAATTACTGAATAGATGTCGCTACCGTCCCTCAGGCGAGAATATGGAGACAAAATTCACGATCTGGATACGAATCACGATGGCTCTGTTGGAATAGAGCGTGCCACGGAATGGGTCCCGGGTTCGAATCCCGGTCGTGATGAAAAATTTTCTGCATTTATCATTTAGTTTCTAGACCGTTTTATACTCAGACGTGATGCGGTTCTTTTGAGGAATTTTACATATTCGGTCCCAGTCCCAATTGCTCCCTCACAGGAAATTATGAGTGACGTAATTGATGCTCTTAAGGTGAGTATAGACTAGAGCATTTACTTGTAACATAACAACGAGCAGCTCTATGATATGTTCTAGTGTATCACCCTTTCACGAACCAAACGTCATGGAAATGCTTTGGAAACTGAGCTTTTCCCTGTGTTGTATGTACCATTCGTAAGAACATTACATTACATAGAAATGCTCGAGAAAATGCTCTAGTGTATATCCACCTTTAGATCCTCTGCGGCAATAATATTGCTACAATAAGTACCTACCCACCTATAAGTGACGTCTACACATGAATATTTGAAAAACTATATTCCACATGTGGATAATAAAACATTTGTAACGCTAATACTTAACTATTATGCGATTACTTTTATCTCGGTTTTATTTAGGTACGCCATTTATCATTATTAGTATTCAAAATTTTAGTTGTTAAATTATTTCAATGATTTATGCCAGTGTCTTGGGTAACTAAATTTTTTAAAAATAGTTTAGATTAGGTTTTTTAAATATTGAATGGTTCTTTTTTATTTTATATTGTACCTTTTTGAAATAAACGCTTTCAATGATTTTAAATAGCTTTTTCAATGGACACATTTCAATGGAGCTTTGCCCCACCTTTGGTCACCTACGCGACTATAGATGCTCATATATCATTTAGTTGAAGGCTTATTACAGGTTTCATATTGCATAATCACAATCAGTAGGAGTTGCGCGAGTAGTAGAAAATGATAACAAAGACAATGAATAATTCGCTTCGATTTTTTACTATTTTCTGTATTGTTAATTAAGCTGTTTTTTCGACTCGCATGTCCAAAATTTTATTTAAAACCAATAATTTTAATAAAAAACGGAGATATTTTTACATTTATTCGTTATCTTGTTCATCATGCGGTTGATGGTGGGGCAGAATTTGGCATTGTCATTTGACTCTATGAAAATGTTTATAACATTTAACAGCTTTGCACTTACTAATACGTCATTTTACACAAATTCAGATTTTTTAATAAATCAAGACGTTACATTACAACCTAAACTTACCTGATGCCAACGTCTTCTGTAACTTCTCGAAGAGTCCAGAACTTCCAGGTGACTTCTCGAAGTTGTCTCGGCAGCGGCTGGGTGAAGAGTGAGCGGGCCGCAGCGGCTCCTGGCTTTTATCACGACCGGTAGGGTTAGGGAAACAGGTGGGCGGAGCTTTGGATTCACAGGGGTGGTGTGGAGTAGACAATTTGTATAAAAAATATCTGTAGTTTTAGGGTTCAGTGTCTCAAAAGGAAAGAAGGAACCCTTATAGGATCACTTTGTTGTCCGTCCGTCTGTCTCTCTGTCAAAACTTATATCTCAGAAACGCGTGGACTGATCCTGTTGAAATTAATACTCAAGTCTGCAACCTTATGCGGTCGTGAAAAAATCAAACTTCTACGTTAACGCAATCAAAAGATATAGCAGTGTATGTCGAATTTTGGCGCATATTTGTATGAAAACGCAAAAAACTCAAAACCTGTACTTATTACTTACTTGTGTAAGTACTTCCCGTTGACCTAGAATCATGAAATTTGGCAAAAAGCTAGGTCTTACAGCACAAGTAAAGGGAAAAATCAGAAAACTGTAAATGACAATGCCAAATTCTGCCCCACCATCAACCGCAAGTTGTACAAGATAACGAATAAATGTAAAAATATCTCCGTTTTTTATTAAAATTATTGGTTTAAAGTAAAGTTTTGTACAAGTTGCGATTCGAAAAAAACAGCTTAATTAAGAATTCAGAAAATAGTAAGAAATCGAAGCGAATTATTCATTGGTTTTGTTATTCTTCTATAGGAGTTGCGAGAGTAGTAGAAAATGATACTGATTATGATTATGCAATATGAAACCTGTAATTAACCACAACAAAATGATAGGTCTACAGCTTAAATGGTCTCGTAGTTTTGTAGGTGGGGCAAAGCTCCATTGTAAAGTGGCAATGTCTTTTGAAATTACATCCCCCCCCCAAAAAAATTTCTTATGTTATTAAAAAAAATAAAAGAATAAAATTATAGGGTTAAGAGCCTTACATGAGCCAACTATGTTTTAAATGCTTATTTATAACGTGATTCAATTTCGGTAAGTTGTAGTTCGCATAATTGCGAAAAACGGCCGTTTTTGGCACATTTGTGAACTACAACTTAGCTTGTCGCAATTATGCCATGTATTGTATATTGAAAAATAGTATTCATCCTAATAAACATTTGGTAAATAGCTTTTTTAATAAAATTGATTAAATTGGAAGATATTATTTTTCAAAGATTGGCGGTGCTAGTTGGCTCATGGAAGGCCCTTAAGTTGCGTTGCATGGAAGCCTCGGTACGCGAGTCCGACTCGCATTTGGTCTGGTTTTTTTGTAACAAAGTCTACTCCACACAATACTCTGTTCTCTCATTCATATCAGAAACGCATCACAGAACACACTCTATGGGTTTTTGTAATTAAACGCTCGTGAAGAGATCGCTTCAGCCTGTAAACGCGAACTTTCATTAACGGGTTAATTATTGTCTTAGATATATTTACATGACTGATTTTATAATTAAAACTATAGTGAGCCATTACTACAAATTATTATATATAAACGGATATCACTCACTTATATTGTTAAAGTCGGCAATTAGACCGACCGTTTCGATCGATTTCGACGGTCTTTTTTTTTAGTGCGCGAAGAAACGTCGACGGCGACGCGGGCGTGGCGCGCTCACCTTGAAAAAGACCGTCGAAATCGGTCGAAACGGCCAGTCTACCGACTTTAACAATATAAGTGAGTGATATCCGTTTATATATAATAATGACTGATTTTATTATTAACTTCGTAGGCGTAAAAGTCGCTAAATACCATAGACCTCCACGAAGTACTTTCAATGTACTGGGAGGCAGCTCTTCCTCTCTGGTCACGAGGTTCCACATCACATACCTCTGACCATCTTAGACTCTGATTCGGTTTGGTCATTACTCATTACGAGAAAACAAAAAGTAAAATCGAATTTTCCGATTACAAGATTTCGTGGGCGTTTCACATTTTGTTAGATTTTCAACCATTTAGAGGTTAAGAGCCTTCATAGAGACAACTAGCGCCGCCAATCTTAAAAAAATAATATCTTCCAATATAATAAATTTTATTAAAAAAGCTATTTACGAAATGTTTTTACGTTAAATATTATTTTTCAATATACAATACATGGCATGATTGCGACAAGCTAAGTTGTAGTTCACAAATGTGCCAAAAAACGGCCGTTTTTCGCAATTATGCGAACTACAAGTTACCGACATTGAATCACGTTATAAATAAGCATTTAAAAAATAGTATTTATTGTAATAAACATTTCGTAAATAGCTTTTTTAATAAAATTGATTATATTGGAAGATATTATTTTTTTAAGATTGGCATCGCTAGTTGGCTCTATGAAGGCCCTTAATAGGAACACAGAGAAAGGTGTACAGGAGAGTTTTAAAGGTTGAGAGTTTCTCAAAAACTACTTGAGCTATTGCTAAAATTATTTCACTGTTTGATAGATAAAAGTTAAAACTATGTACTGTAAAATAATTATTACATTCTGTCCAGTAGTTTTTGAGAAAATCTCAACCTTATTGAGGCCCCCTGTATACTTATCTCTGTCTTCGATTGTACCTACCCCTTATTCTAGTTGAAACAGACCTATTTATTGGTATTTGAGTCATGACTCTGAGCCAACCAAGCACTTGGGAATAGTTTCTAGACCATTTTGATATTTTCTTGGATATGGATATTGCATAGAAAATATCAAAACATATGAAAAATATCTGTCTTCGACTGTACCTACCTAATTAACCTTTATTGTTAATTATTAAACCTATAGGTACAGGTAAGTATGTTACCTATTTTTTATATTAATCCAATAATCGGAACTTTATCATTCTGACGAACCATTGACACCATGCATTTCTGGCGTTTAAATGACAATGCCAGATTCAGCCCCACCATCAACCGCATGATGAACATGATAACGAATAAATGTAAAAATATCTCAATTTTTTATTAAAATTATTGGTTTGAAATAAAGTTTTGTACAAGTTGCGAGTCGAAAAAACAGCTTAATTAAGAATTCAGAAAATATTATGAAATCGAAGCGAATTATTCATTGTTTTTGTTATCATTTTCTACTACTCTCGCAACTCCTACTGATTGTGATTATGCATATGCAATATAAAACCTGTAATAAGTCCCCAACAAAATAATAGGTACAGCTTCTACTCGTAGTTTTGGAGGTGGGGCAAAGCTTCATTGAAATGTGGCAATGTCATTTATATCTACAGGGTGTAACGTAAAGGGTATTTGAAGCCGAAGGGAGGGTGTTCAGTATGGGTAACAGAACAACTTTTGTTTTTAATATTTATAATAAAAAACGGAGATATTTTTACATTTATTCGTTATCTTGTACAGCTTGCGGTTGATGGTGGGGCAGAATCTGGCATTGTTATTTTAAATTTCTCCTTAGTAATAAAACTGCAATAGCTTACGTAAATATGGCTAAATAACAAAAATAAAACATAATACCTATTATGAGCTAGAGTTCATTTTTTATACACTGTCAGAGCAAATTGGACGGAGTCATACGAGAGAGAACCAAGCGCGATAAAATATTAATTGTTATGTAAACAGACTTGTGCTGAGAAATGTGTAAAATACGTAAATTAATAAGTATGAACTTAGCGTGAGCTCTCGCTTACGACTGTCAAAATTGTGTGAAGGAAAACTAGAATATAATAGAATAGAAAATATGTTTATTGCCATACACCAATTACATAAGCTTACAAAAAATCAATCAATTAGTAAGTTATAATCTAATATAGTTATGCTAAGTGGTGTGGCAAAAGGTGCATGTTTCAGCTGAGCTGACACCGAGGTGTGCAGCGCTGTGACTCGACATGCACCTCTTCCCTGCCAGAACATATACCTGATATTCGGTATGATAACGAGCTTGAACTAAGATAGCCTAGTGCTATCTGCCCTTTGAACTATACTAGGGTGGGTGACTGGGTGTGTAGGTGTGTAAGGTGGGTGAGTATTTGTGTGAAAGTGTTTGTGTAAAATGGATATAGTAAACAAGTGTCTTTGTATATAGATAGTATGATAAGTAGTGTTTTATGTGTTACCAAACGAAAGGTTGCCCAATATCGGCCCAAGGTCTACTAAATAACTAACAGTTGTAAGATCGAACCCAAAGTCCACTTATGTTCAAAACTGACTACGACCATAAGTCAGATTTAGAATTTGTGAGGAAATGGACAATGCTTGGTAATTTTGATCACAGACCACTTACCCAATAGACATGAAATCGGTACAAAGCAAGCGAAACATTCTGTCAACGATGAGCGCATAGAGACGAAGCGGGGGGCAGGGGCGCCATATTAAAGAAATGCGTCCATGTCGATAATATCTCTAGGTTATACGTGTCGCGAAGCAATGTTGCGCTCATGTGCGGGCAGACACGGGCGCCCTCATGTTACAGGTCTATGGGGTAAGTGGTCTGTGGCCCGAGCAGGGGTGTGACCGCAACTTCAATCGTTATGATTATCGTTTTCATTTTGACGATATACATTGCTGCGTTTCGTTGTCGTTTGTTAAAACTTGCAAAAACATAGCAGCAATGTATAGCGTCCAGGTGTCAAATTGAAAGCGATAACGATTGGAAGTCGCGGTCCCCACAGTGGGGATATATAAATGGACTGATGATGATGATTACTTACGGAAATAATAACGGACTAAAAAAATTCGATTAAAAAATAGTTTTACTTATGAATGTACAGAAGCACACTAATAAAATACAATTTATAGAAAAAGAATTATGACCATAACATTGCTCCAGAAAAAGATACGGTATAATGTTGAATTTCAATTAAAATAAGTAACTTCCGCCTCGAAATATTATTGGATACTCTGACAATTGTTATTATAAATATGCTAAAGTATACAAAAAAGTTTCATTGTTAGAGGAGTTATTGTTGGGGTCTCCATACAAACACTCGCCAGAATGACTGGCCTATTTGTCTGCATTCTGCATAAAGCGCTCCTCCACGTTCGCAAGGAAACAATCTTTAGCGGCTATTAATATCAATATCAAAGAGCTTATTTTAATTGTTTACGCGCAAGACAGCGGGGTTATTTGCTATTTTTATTCCACATGCAATTAGTCTACCTGCATTTATTTATAGGTACCTACTTATTATCTAAGGCAAATGAAAGAAAAATGTATGAAATAATTTTCCTAGTAAAGTTTCCCACACAGGCGCGATCTGCACGCGGCTTGCGGCCTGCGGCCAGTTGAAAAGCATGTCCCATTTTATCCCGTCGTTAACGTCCAGTAGCGATCTGAGATCTAGGCTGCAGATCACTAACGAAAAGTAGCAGAAAGCGGAAGGCCGCAAACCGCCCGTGTAAGTGTCAGGCTTTAAATCTTAACTCTCTAAGATATAAGACTGATATAAATGAAGGGCGGGGAATTATGAATTGTTGGAATTGGTAAGTATATTTAAGGCTTCGTACCTATGCGCGTATTTTCAGTTTTTCTACGAAGGCTACGGCACTAACTACTAAAATTAAACGTCTGAAAAAATACATATAGCAATCTTGGGGTGTCTATTTAGAGACTGATGAATATCGATACACGATTGGACAAACTTCGCTCGATAGAAACAACATCGCAAACATACCCCTTCCATGTCTTTTAAAATGAAAATTATGTCTAAACCGAAATAGTTATTCATACCAAATATATATCAAAATGTAGGGTACCATAAATACCATAAATAATGCTTGTTTAAAAAAATCCGAATTTTGTTGGCGTATTTTTATTTCCCTGCCAAAAGTCATAAAAATACGAATATCGAGGCACTGCGCGCCGTGCTCTTCACTTCGCCGCTCCGGGCATCTTCTGTCTCACTCTTGCTTTTGACAACCATATAGCGCCTTAATTAAAAAGTAAACTCAAATTGAAACAATCTTCAGCTTTTTGGTTTACCTAAGTAGATATAGGTATACCGCAGCCCAAATCAAGTGTCTTATTTTGTAAACAAATATGTTCGTCTTATTACCTGTTGTGATGTAACACTGAAGGAACTGATTGGTCGAACCTGTTCATCATTGTGAAAATAAAATCCGATCTAATAATGTGAAAATAACTATGCAATAATCACAGAAGAGCTTAAAATGTTAGTAATGTAGGGTAGTTTTTGTTTACAAAATAAGACACTTGATTTGGGTTCCGGTATAGGTACTTATTAGCATAATATCCTCTGCAGTTGGTTGTGTGGAAGAAATCCAAAGACTGCCAAAATTGTACATAAATTCTTCTTAAGAGCCTTCCTAGAGGCAACTAGCGCCGCCAATCTTTAAAAAATCATATCTTCCAATATAATCAATTTTATTAAAAAAGCTACGTTCACATTGTTTATTGCTATAAAATAAATATTATTTTATAAATGCTTATTTGTAACGTGATGCAATGTAGGTAAGTTGTAGTTCACATAATTGCGAAAAACGGCCGTTTTTGGCACATTTGTGAACAACAACTTACATAATTGCGAAAAACTGCCGTTTTTGGCACATTTGTGAACTACAACTTACCTACATTGCATCACGTTACAAATAAGCATTTATAAAATAATATTTATAGCAATAAACAATGTGAAAGTAGCTTTTTTAATAAAATTGATTATATTGGAAGATATGATTTTTTAAGATTGGCGGCGCTAGTTGGCTCATGTTAGCGCCTTAATAATGTAAAATTCTCAATAATGTAAAATAATTAATACTGTATACGGTGAGACTGGCCCACAAGTTCAAAGTCGCTCAGCTTACACTTGCCCTATGAGTCCTATGACTAACATATTTAGGTTCCAAATGTTATTATAATTATTATAACTTTTACACAATTGTTTTAGAAACACGCTTTGTGTGAAATTAAACAACCATTTAGATAATTATAATAGGTAGGTATATGTTGCATATGCAGGGTGTGTTTGTAGCGTGGGACGCCTCCCGACCAGATGGAGGGATGACCTTCGCAAGGTTGGAGAGACTGGATGCAGAGGGCCGAGAATCGGGTTGAGTGGCGTGCTTTGAGAGAGGCCTGCGTTCAGCAGTAGACTGATACGGGATGATGATGATGAAGTTGCATAAAAAGTACCAGGAGACCATAGCTAACCCGGAGTCTCAATTGGCTCACTCAACACCTGCTGTGTCCACTCGGTCAGAAGCCTCAGCTCTTTAAGTATCATTACAAGTACCAGGACACCATGAGCCGCCTGGAGTCTCATTAGCCCGGTGTCCCGCGTGTGTCTGTGGGGCGAGTGCGGCGCGAACACCGGCGTCGAGTGGCGCTCCGCGGGAGAGGCCCGAGGCCAGCAGTGGACTGATACGGGCTGATGATGATGACTTGGTGTATCTGAAATAAAGGATAATCTTAGTAATTACATAAAGTCGAAATATGCGGTCCGGGATCTGATCTGATGTGAGAGAAAATAACGATGATGTTCGCCAGCCGTGGCCCACGTAGTGGCGAAAAGCGATAGTAAGCCGTTTTGGCAATGAATTTAACTAACATTTCCTCTAAAAACGTATTTAAATTATAAGCATAGACATAAGTAATTATAAGTATTAAATAACTGTTTTATGTAAATGTTGTGCATAGTTATTATTGGAATGCAAATTTAATGTTGTACTATACATAAGATTCTCTACACTGTAATAATTTGTATTCTGTTACTGTGCCGAAAATAAATAAATAAATAAATAAGTGTTAGCGACTGGCCACATAGGCTCCTTTAGTTTATTTTTTATACATTTAAATTATTGTTCTTTTCCAGTTTATTAGTCAGTTGCGTCCCTGGCCCCCTACAGATTGTATAATTTATCATTTTTACATAATTATATTCAGTTTTTCATCAGTTTTTCAGTCTTTTAATTTACCAGCGAGCTTAGCTCCTCAACAATAAGTATAGGCTCATCCTGTAGATAAATTATTTCCATTCCGTTACGATCGAGGCGGCCATCTTGATTTATCTAAATATTATTTCAAAATCCGAACACGAATGAAGTCTAGTTCACGATTGGCTGTTCCAGAATGCGCTCGCTTTTTAATTATTGTGGTTTTTGTTCATTATTAATTGTGTGTGCTGCCAGTTACCATGAACAGTATAGAGGTTTGATTTTATTTTAATCATCATTAGCCCGTATCAGTCCACTGCTGGACGCAGGCCCTAAGGCAGTGATGCCAACTCTACTTGTCAAAAAGTCGCTAGCGTACGCTTGAAAAGTCGCTAAATGTCGCTAGCTGTATTTAATGATCAAAAGTCGTTAGAAGTCGCTGAAATTCGATTCTCGACTCCGATTTTTATTTTACATATTCTATTTTTAGAATCGATAATATTAATCTTTAAGAGTCGTTTCTTTCGATTTCATATCGATTTCTAGGTACATTAAACAATTATTTTATAAAAATATATAAAATCCAGTAACAAGTAGTAACTTGTTAAAAAAAAAACTAAACTTTAACTTTACTTTAACTCTTTACTTGCGTAGATACGCTGGCTTCGTCCCACATACGGAGCACTACCAGAAAGACATTGAAACGACGAAAATGATGAAAATTTATTATGTACATACCGGCATTTCGTTAAGTATTAAGTGTCCATGCCCTACTCGAGTTCCCATCAAAGTTATATGAACTCGTTACTTTGTTGTGAGGTTGGCGACTGACAAGTCTTCTCATTCAAAGGCTACAAGTGGGAAAAAGACAGACTCCTGTCAGAATGATATCCGAATTAGGAATGCGGTATAAAAAGAAAAAAAAAGATAGATTTCTGGGCTGAGATCTTTTCTTAGGTTGAGGATAGCTTTTTCTAATATATATTTTTAGTTAAACTTTAGAAGTCGTTAGAATAGTCGCTAGATTTTTTTTGTCGCTAGACACATAATTTAAGCCGCTGTAGTCAACGAAATGTCGCTAGATTTAGCGACAAAGTCGCTAAATTGGCATCACTGCCTAAGGTGCGACACTCGACGCCGGTGTTCGCGCCGCATTCGCCCCACAGACACACGCGGGGACACCGGGCTAATGAGACTCCAGGTGGCTCATAGTGCCCTGGTACTTGTAATGAGACTTAGAGAGTTGGGCTTCTGACCTAGTGGAAACAGCAGGTGTTGGTTGAGACTTAGGTAATGATTGAGATTCAGAATTAGTTATGGTCTCCTGGTACTTTTAATGCAGCTTCATCATCATCATTAGCCCGTATCAGTCCACTGCTGGATGTAGGTGTCTCCCAAAGCACGCCATTCAACCCGATTCTAGGCTTTTTGCATCCAGTTTCTGCCAGCCACCTTGTGAAGGTCATCACTCAAAGTTGCATGCCTGCTTGCCCTAAGTAGTATTTGGCTCTAATAAACCATAAAGTCCGTATTCATATGCTATGTCAAGTAATCAGTCTGTGTGTGATGTTACATTGCAGTGCCACAATCGTGTTCAGAGAAATATGAATCCTACGTCTTCAACGACCGAGAGTATATCATACAGAACCTCGCTCTGAGCTGGGAGAATGCCAGAATACTGTGCCGGTAAGTTAGTTCTTATTCTTAAAGGGGGTGAGAGACTCTGCACCGACTCCACGAAGGTGGGAGTTTTGTGCATTTCCCCCGCGCTGTCAGCTCAGCCCCAGCTCGCTGAAGTAGCGCAGCAGGGTTGCCGGCTGACACCTCCACTGTTGCGACGACGACCGGGTCTTTTCACCCCTAACGTCGGGGGAGAAGTGCGGGCCTTGAGGTATACCCTCTCTACCCGGGCATGAGCTCGCCGGATAATGATCCGACGGTGATATTGGTCCCGCTTGGTATGCGGGATATGGGAGTTGGGCGGGTCGGTACGGCCGTTTGGTGCACAGCTCAAACCCGCCGCTTAAGGCGACGGGGAGCGCAGCAACTCCCTCTGGAGGCGGTGGCCTTCCGGAGGGCGCGCGTGCAGGGGTGCGAGGTTGCGGAGATGAGCGTGCTGCTGTTGTCGGCGCGGTCGAATAGTGATCGCGTCAACCCTAAGCACGAACGCTTCGATCGACTCAACCCGCACGTCGCGAGCAATGACGTCGTTACGAACGTACCGATACGAAGGGCTGTTGCAGGCTTTCCGACATTGATATGCTTGTATCCGTTCTCATACACATTTCCGCTCGGGTTTCTTCGGTAGCGGGACAGTTGAGCAAGACGTGCTCCACTGTCTCGTCCTCGTCAAGGCACCTGCACAGAGGACTATCAGTCACTCCAATAGTGTGTAGATGCTTGTTTAGATGACAATGTCCGGTCAGTACACCAACTAGAGTTCTTAGATTAGCCCGGTTCTGTTTTATGAGATGGTTTGTCAGCTTATTGTTAAACTTTGGGAGAAATGCGCGTGCTTAGTTGCAGTCTTTGCCAGATGCCCAAAGTTATAGTATGACCGTCTAAATCAGTCTTCGCCTGCGCGGTACAGGGACGCGGGGGTATGACGACAACGGGGACCGAGAGAGGTGCTAGGCAGGCGCATTTCTGTTACAATACATTTCTGTTCGCGCGCCCGCCCCCGCACCTCTCTCGGTCCCCGTTGTCGTCCTACCCCCGCGTCCCTGTACCGCGCAGGCGAAGACTGATTTAGACGGTCATACTATAGTCGTGCTCCTCTATCGATTGTTTTGTCAGATAAGTGAGTTTAGAAGACAGACATACAAGAGCTGTGGCGCAGTGGTTGTGTCACTAGACTTACGATACGGAGGTCCCAGGTTCGATCCCCGATGCATGGATGATGATTTGTGGGCTATTACAGACCACAATGGGGAGTGCTCGAGACTCGGCAACAATGGCACGAGGTGGAACACCCCAGGAAAATTAGTCGGCCTTCAGGGCGGCGAGCGGACATAATCAACACGCTCCCGGGCGTGGTGGTACACGTAAACGTATTTTACCTGGGGAAATAAGGTTCGATCCCCGCCCGGCCCGCCATTGTGCCAAGCTCTTGGTTTTTTCTATGGAAAAACTTACGTACATTCAAAGAATACGTAATTATACCTAATTATCTTTTGCAGAGGCCATCACAACAGCACTCTAGCTGTACTGGATACGAAAGAAAAGGCAGAATTTTTGGCAGAAGCTCTATCAGAGTCACAATTTTGCAAGTATTTACGATGATTTGAAAAAGGGCCCAGTGCGGTCTACTACCAACCTACGAGCGTGCATGAAGAAAGTGTTGAATGTGTATGAAGCGAAAGTTGTGTACCAGGATCGCAGCAGTTGGAAGTACATGGTCTGTCTACCGCGTACATGCAAAATGTGGAATGATCTGCCGAAGTCTTTTCACAGAGCTATGTTATGGGATGCTTGAAGAATGATGATGCTTGCAGCAGCTAACCAGCCCTTCCTGTATTGGAGGAGTCTTTAGGCGACGATGACCGCTTACCATCAGGTGGCTCCTCTGCCCCCCCTTTCTCATAAAAATCCCGACGAGCTTACGAAGAGAGTGATGGATAACTGTGTATGAAACGAGATTTGTGTACCAGGATTGCAGCAAATTAGAAGTGTACCTAGGTACCGTTATGTAAGGGCGATAAACTGTGTATGAAGTGAGATCTGAGTACCAGGATCGCAGTAAATGGAAGTGTACATCTATGCGGGAGACAGGCCTGAGTTGTATGTAACCTATCTCTCTCCTACCAGCGGTCCAGTCAATCTGGGTGGGATCCCGTCGAGGCTCCGCAGACGACCCTCAGGGTTACCGCTGGAGCAATGGGCTGGAGTTGAGACGGACAGAGCTGGATGTGCTGTCGAGTGAGCAGGACAAGGATACGACGAGACATTACCCTTTGGTGAGTGGGAAAGAGAGCATAAAATAAATAAAAATGTACGAAATGTGGCAATAAATGAATTTTATCTTTCATCATCATTGATCTCCTATAAACAACTAGATACACAAAGGTCTTACTAAAACAATTTTAAAAACGTCCAAATGAGGGTCCATTGTTAACGTCCAAATAATATCCAATAAAGCAAATGATGGGGTCGGGGCAGACCTCGGCGTAGGTGGAGAGACGATATCGTTAGATACAGGGATGGGTGGCTGAAAGAGGCTCAGGACAGGGATGGATGGAAGAGGAGGGGGGAGACCTTTGCCCAGCAGTGGGACAATTTATAGGTTAACAAAAAAAAATGAGGTCCATTCATCCGTTTGGACCTTCTTTGCGCTCGGACATTTTTAAAAGGGAGACTGTGTATCTAGTTGTTTATAGGAGATCAATGTTCACCATCATCATATTTTTACATCCCCACACTGCTCGGGCACAGACCTTCCATTACATCGAAGAAGCTGAGGGCCTCAGGACATGATCCACCACGTGGACCCATTGCGGATTAATGGATTACACATGCCTTTGAATTTTCCTACGGCATGTAGGTTTAGATGCAGGGTCCAGAGCCGTGCACCCTCGAAAATACGCTTTGCCAGCTTTGTTTAAAAGAATTCTTAATTAGGCTGTTTTTTTCGAATCGCAACTTGTACAAAACTTTATTTTAAACTAATAATTTTAATAAAAAAACGGAGATATTTTTACATTTATTCGTTATCTTGTACAACTTGCGGTTGATGGTGGGGCAGAATATGGCATTGTCATTTCCCTGTTTTCTCAATAAACTTTTTAAATCAATCTGACTTTGCTCTACCGACTACGCTGCCCATATTTGGCGCCCAACGTGGGGCCCGAAGCCACGACCCTAAAATTAAGGCCCGTGATAATAAATCACTCTCAGCTCAAAAGTCAATCTTGAAACCGACCTCAAGATGGCGTTCCTATTGAACATAACTTAGGTGCGCGTTTAGGAATCTTGTATCACGTGAGTAACGCCGTATTAATAAACAAAACTCAGTTCTCAAGAGAACTGTCAAACTTACACTTGAGAACGTATTTGCTGATTGCAGGCGAACCGCGACTTGAGAAAGACATCACGTGATACGCCCTCAAGATTGATTTATTAATAAATGACATACTTGAGATGGTGATCACGTATTGAGAGTGTATCAGCTGAATTCGCTCTTGATGGGTTTGAGCTCAGACTATTAATACGGGCCTAAGAGTTTCATGCTCTACCAACTGAGCTACCCATACATGGAATTTGTACAGTCGAAGACAGAGATGAGTATACAGGGGGCCCAGTGCCGGATTAGCCACGTAGCGAGAGTAGCAAGTGCTACGGGCCCCGCGATTTGTGCCCCGCCCGCGCACCTTTGCCTGCCTGAGCACAAAAACTGTCCAAGAACGTCACCTCATGAACATAGAACATGATTTTCTCTTAGAAATTGATATGGACAGTGTTATCTATAAGCCATTTAAATGCCCTTGCTTGACACAACCAGCTTCACACAACTAGTCGTGCCATTGGTGATTTTCTTGCGACTCAATCCCATACTAGAAATTACCCGTACACAACTGGATTTAAAGTTTTATCGGACACAAACTTAAGAGTCGAAACCAAACCAAGGGCTTCTTGATAGAATTTGCTACGGGCCCCGCGGTGGGTAATCCGGCACTGAGCCCCCTCAGTGCCTCAATAAAGTTGAGATTTTCTTAAAAACTACTGGACCGAATTTAATAATTCTTTAACAGTTACATAGTTTTAACTTTTATCTATCAAACAGTGAAAGAATTTTTGCAATAGTCAAGTAGTTTTTGAGAAAATCTCAACTTTAAAAACTCTCCTGTACACCTTTCTCTGTGTTCCTATTAACCTCAAAATGGTTGAAAATCTAACAAAATGTGAAACGAACACGAAATCTTGTAATCGGAAAATTCGATTTTATTTTTTGTCTTTCTCGTGTGTAATGAGTAATGACCAAACCGAATCAGAGTCGTTGAGAGCGCCCCGGGCCTTTTTTTTAACAATTTTCCTTTTGTAAATCGGTTACATATTTGCCAAGTTTTGTGCACATGTCTAACACGGGTTAAAAGCCATTGTTTCCAACTTGCCAGTGGCTGAACAGAACCCACGTGCCAGTACCTGAAGGTGGAGCGGACTGTGTGGCGCTGGAGAGGGTCTACCACGACAAGCCGGTCTTCGTGGACCTGCCGTGTATCCTGGAGAGACCATTCGTTTGTGAGAGAAGTATGTTCAACTGTCTGTGCCTGCCAAATGTGGATGGAATTTCTCCCACCCGATACCATAGTTAAATCTTTAGTTTGACAGCTCTCTAAATCACGCGCAGAGTTAGAGAGCTGTCAAACTAATGTCAAACGCCTTGTAATAACGCTGTTTGACAGCTCAACGGCGTTACGTCGATCGTTGGCGCGTGCTATAAGTATATAAATATTGATCGGGCCCGTCTAAGGCAAGATCACTGCTCATGAAGTCGGTATCTCCACCAGATGCCCAAGTCCAAGTTCGCATCAGCCAATTGAAGACGGTGCGCTGCAGGACTGGACTGTACCACGTATACGATGGAAGGTTGGACTGGCATCAGGCTGCGGCATATTGTGTTATGCAGAAAATGACGTGAGTGACGATACCAGCGGTCTAATTGTAGAACTGACAGTGACAGCAAACAGTCACATTTCAATAGTCCAATATACATTACGGCCGCGTGGACGAAATAGGAGAGGCAGTAGTACTCTCCTCTCCCTGCTCGCTCTCGCCTCATCGCCTTCCCGGTGGGTGCTTTGCATTTCGCTGGATATTTTTTCTAATCTCCAGGGGGGAGGGGGGCTGCCCCTACCTTCCCCCCTTTCGCGACGCCCTTGGTCAGTCTCACAATTAGACAGCTGACTTCGTGAACAATGCAAGTATATCTTGCCGTATCTTTGGTTCGTTTATGCTTACAGTTTAGCCAACATAGCAACGATGAGGTGTTTGAAGAAACTTGGATTGACCATGCTGAAGTCGAGACCCAGTAAGTTTTTTGATTCTGATTTCCGACCTTTTGCATCCCATCTCTGGCTATTAAATACCCAAATAATCATCCACACCTACGTGAGGGGAGAATAGCTTTAAGGCTCGAGCACATTATGCCGGACCGCAGCCTGTCAGGGCGGGCCGCAGCGCAGCGCAAAATGCTTACTTAGCACATTAGTGACGGGCCGGGTCGCAGCGCATTGACGGATATTAAGCACAGTGTACTGCCAGATATCGTAAAATGAACACTGGCGCGCGTCCACTCCAATCCGCTTGCTATAGCACACTGTGTCGGGGCGCAGCGGGCCGAATCGCACGGACGCAAATCCGCATCGCAATAATGCGAGCCACTGCGGTCCGACACAGTGTGCGATAGTTCATACAAATTGTATTAGGTAAAGCGATTTGAGCGGATTTTTGCGCTCCGCCCCGACACGCTGCGGCCCGGCATAATGTGCTCGAACCATTAGTGGTACATTTAACTTTCGTATACTAGACAACATTTGACGCGCAACATGTTGCCATCATGTTGAACGGCAACGAGGAACTTGCGGATTGGTACCATTGGTCATGTTGCGCGCCAGCTGGCAACGTCGCACGTCACGTGTTGCGCGTCCATGTTGACTAGTGAATACGAGGTTATACCGTAAAATGAAATGAAATTATTTATTTGCCTTGAATGTGGTTACAGGGTTCTTACATTAGTACTTATGTCCAGCACACTCAGTCATTGCTGACATGCAAATATTATGGTCACATATTAACTTATTCCTATTATATTATTTACATTTCAATGACTGTTATAATTATAATTCAATTATTTCCAATTAATATCGATGTCATAATAATAATAATTAATCTACTAATTCACATAACTTTTTAATATTCTAGTCTAGGTCATAGTTTGGTCAATAATACAAGCAGCTTATAACGTCGTAAATTCCTTAACCGAATAAAAAGATTTTTGAATGGTAATTTCTACTGTAGGTATAGAGAACGCGTGGGTGGGTGCCCGAGGTAACCTTGGCAAGTGGTTGTGGCTGGACACCGGGGTCAGCATCTTCCAACTGGCGCCGTATAGCGATGAGAATGATAGGGCATGGCCGCCTATGAGGTTAGTGAGGTACCCTTCAACAGCCGAACGCAAACAGCAGGAGACCAAGGCTAACCCGGAGTCTCAATATGTCTCATTCATCACCTTGTTTCCACTAGGTCAGAAGCCCCAGGTCATTAAAAGTACCAGGGCACTATGACACGCCTAGAAACTCATTAACATGCTGTCCAGCGTAGGCTATGTCTGTAGCACAGACCACTTACCCCATATACCTGTAACAGGAGGGCGCCCGTATCTGCGCGCACATGAGCGCATTGATTGCTTGGCAACACGTGTAACCTAGAGATATTATCGACACGGACGCATCTCTTTAATACGGCACCCCTGTCCCCCGCTTCGTCTCTATGCGCTCATCGTTGACATAATTTTCGCTTGCAAATGACATTGCCACATTTCAATGGAGTTTTGCCCCACTTACAAAACTACATGACCATAAGCTGTACCTATCATTTTGTTGGGGACTTATTACAGGTTTCATATTGCATAATCATAATCAGTATCATTTTCTACAACTCTCGAAACTCCTATAGAAGAATAACAAAAATAATGAATAATTCGCTTCGATTTCTTACTATTTTCAGAATTCTTAATTAGGCTGTTTTTTTCGACTCGCTAGATGTACCTACAAGACTTTGTAAAAACCAATAATTTTAATAAAAAACGGAGAAATTTTTACATTTATTCGTTATATTGTACATCTTGCGGTTGATGGTGGGGCAGAATCATTTGTACCGATGTCATTTCTATTGGGTAAGTGGTCTGTGATCTGTAGCCTCGAGTGTCGGTGTCTCGCCTTGGGACAGCCCTACATCCAGCAGTGGACTGATACGGGCTGATGATGATGACTTTATTAGTTATTGTGCTTGATCCGACCAGGGATCGAACCTCGATCAAGCAGAGTGGCTGCTTGCAACTGGACCGGCACGAAGCTCATCCCCCCGTCTTCATGGAGGCTCGATGTGAAAGAAAGATGCAGTTCATTTGCTATCAAGGTAAAGCAGGTACGAACAGCAGATCAATGGTAACACTTGCAGCACGATTTTACCTCTTACGACGCAGATAATAAGGCGATCCAAAGTGTTAATTGATGTGCTTTGAATTGTCTTCTCAACGTTCCTCTTCTCATCGAAGGTTGGACAACATCATGGCAATTTTCACCCTCTGTCCGGCTGCCCGGAACAAGGAGCCGGTGCTGCAGCCGAACCAATCACGTAAATTCTTCAGCCAAGAGTGTCTTCTCCTGCCAACGCTCCTCTTTCCACAAATTTTGCCCTGGATGATTAATTGCAGCAGGTTATATCGCGAGTGCCGCATAATATGACCGAAATATTGGAGCTTCCGTCGCTTGACCTCCTTTTGAAGTGTACATGATCCTTTTCTTTATCCTGTAGTCTGGTAAAATGACTTTTGATTAAGGGGCCTTTTCATTTCAATAAAACTTAATTTGCCCAATTACCGATAGTAATACGGTAGTGCCAGTCCTCCCGTTTGTTTAATTTTGATCTCAAAGGTGTTTGAACACCGTATATGACGGCAACTGCCAATGTCATGTTACAGAATATTCAAGATATCATAGTCTTCTCTCTTCCTCCAGAGCTTAGGAGACGCCGTAGCGTCTTCACCCTGTGTACCCGCGTCTTCTTGTCTTCATCCAGAGGAGTCGGCGTAGCGTCGTCACTCTGGACGAAGCAGCTCGACAGTCACGTTCACTCCCGAGCTCGTAGTGGGACTATAGCACCAAATTTCAGCTCTTCTAGCACGAGTCAGGGTTAGCGATCGACGCAACGCCGCGGAGCTGTCAAAGTGACGTTATTACAAGGCGTTTGACATTAGTTTGAGAGCTCCGCTATGCGTCGATCGCTAGCGCGACTCGTGCTAGCCCAGCGGATCTTGCAAAAGTAATCCAATAAATTCACCATACTGTCATTCGCGAATATTTTCTGAGTAATTTAACGTGACAACACAAAATCACTGTAGAATATCAACTAATTTCGCAACCGGCGATTCCCGCCATTTTCAAAAGCCCCCACAGGTCTACATTAGGTTAATAATCTTTGCAATATGATTATCCAGGTGCCCCAGCTCTTCGCACCTCCGCCGCGCCTCCTAGCGACGACAATTACTACTACGTGCTGGTCCGACAGTTGCTCTACTGGCAACATGCCTTCGACAACTGTCGGAAACTGAACGGCAGCCTGGCCAGTGTGGACAACAACGATATCTTGATCCAGCTGCTGCTGGTTATGGGGGAGAATCGAGACGAACGTGAGTGACGTATTCATCAGTCCACTGCTGGACGCCGGTGTTCGGGCCGTACTCGCCCCACTGACACGGGCTAATGACACTCCAGGCGGCTCATAGTGCCCTGGTACTTGTAACGGCCGAGTGGAAACAGCTTCTGGTGTTAAGTGAGACATATTGAGACTCCGGGTTAGCCATGGTCTCCTGGTACTTTTAATGCAACTTCATCATTATCATCAGCTCGTATCAGTCCACTGCTGGACATGGCCTCTTCCAAGGCGCGACACTCGACGCTGGTGTTCTCGCCACACTCGCCCCACAAACACGCTGGACATAAATAAGCTTGAAACTGTAAAAACCTTGGATATTTTTTTCAAAATAACGTGTTTAGTTAGAGTCGATATCGATACTGATGCCAAAACACAAACACGTTGTGTACACTTTTGCACGTTGTGTATTTTCTTGTAAGTCTGTCTGTGTCGATGTTCAAGCACGCCAAAACTACTGGAAGGATTTTATTGGGACTTTCAATAGGAGATGGCTCTAATATATGGGCAGCACATAGGCTATAAGCCATTGCGGCGATGTGGAGCCACGTAACCAGAAAGAGAGATCTGCCTCCCGCTACATTGAAAGTACTTCGTGGAGGTCTGTTGCATCTAAAGACCAGTTGCACAGCAGTTTCATCTAAAGAACACTTCATGACTTAGTGGATACTAATAAACATTTTCTTTCCAGCCATCACCCATATCTGGATCTCCGGTCGTCTGAACGTGACAAAGGACGTCACCAGCGATGCGGTTACCTACTCGTGGTACAATCCCACCAGTGGGAAGAGGATACCAGACCCTAAGAACTATGGGGACGCTGCTGTTGGGATTTACGTAAGTATTCTTCCTGTCATCATCATCAGCCCGTATCAGTCCACTGCTGGACTTGGGCCTCTCCCAAAGCACGCCACTCGACGCTGGTGTTCGCGCCGCACTCGCCCCACAGACACACGCGGGACACCAGGCTAATGAGACTCCGGGCTGCTCATAGTGTCCTGGTACTTGTAATGATACTTAAAGAGCTGGGGCTTCTGACCTAGTGGAAACAGCAGGTGTTGAGTGAGACTCCGGGTTTGCCATGGTGTCCTGATAAGTTATTTAATGCAATTTCATCATCATCATCAGCCCGTACCAGTCCACTGCGGATATGCCTCTCCCAAAGCACGAAGTACCAGGAGACCATGGCTAACCCAGAGTCCCAATATGTCTCACTCAACACCTATTGTTTCCAATCGGTCAGAAGCCTCAGCTCTTTAAGTATAGTTACAAGTACCAGGGCACTATGAGCCGCCTGGAGTCTCTAGCATGTTGTCCCGCGTGTGTCTGTGGGGCGAATGCGGCGCGACCACCGGCGTCGAGTGGCGTTCTATGAGAGATGCCCGAGGCCATCAGTGGACTGACACGGGTTGATGATGATGTACAAATCCCGCACGTAAGTAGTTCTAACACGTTGCCGTTTCCAGATGTCTCCCTGGTTAGACGACGACTTCACTCTGGACAGTCCCTGTCTCAATCTGGACCGACAGGATCACCTCAGCGGGCTGGTATATGGGCTGCCCTGCGACACGCCGCAGTACTCAGTTTGTATGATTGGTGAGCTTTCTGAGACAACGGGATTATTCCGGTTATATTTTGCACCTACAATCTACAATGCGCAAGGCAATTTTTACCAAATTTAGAAGGAAATACGGTTCTAAAGAATTACTCCCAAATGTAGAAATTCTTCTTCGTCTTCTTCCTCAGCATACCGCAGCCTACTCCTGGGCCTGCCTCTCCATGGATCCTCCATGTGGCCCGATCCCAAGGTTGTCTGGCAGGGTTGCCAGATTTGATTTTTCAAATTTCCCCAGATTGATAATTTTTTTTCCCCAAAATGATACGTTTTGCCAAAAAATTCCCCAAATAAATTATTTAATATTTTTGACTTTTGAAGGTTTTTTTCACCATTGACCGTCATTACAAAGACTCGTGTATAATTTATTTAGTTATATTAATGGCCTCGACAGTTGGTCATTTGCCAATGTCATACGTAGTAATTGTTTGTAATTTTTCATACACAATTTTGTGAATTCTTATTTATGGTGTAATTGTACGACAATTTTTTTACATAATTTAAGTTCAATAAGTGTGTCTTTTTTTCTACCTCCAGACGAGTCGTCGAAGCGTCTTCAACCCTGGACAAAGCAGCTCCGCAGTCACGTTCACTCTTGAGCTCAATAATGGTACTGAATGGGACTCTTGAATCTAGCTCGAAACGCAATTATTGCATATATTTATATATTTTTTTATTATTGATAAGCTCACACCTGATTCCCGTAAGGGTAGACAGAGACGATGGATTTCCATCTGCTGCGACCCTGGCGCACGCCCTCGCTTCCTCCAAATTCATAAATCTCTTCATGCATGCTTTGAGTGATAAGACCGCCAATTGTAATACTAACTGTATTAGCCTATTTCTTTTGTGTAATTCTTTTTTTTTTTTGCAATAAAGTATATTTATCTTATCTTGTCGGGTTGTAGTAGACCGCACTTGGCTCTTTTTCAAGACATCGCCAATTTGGTCGACGTACGTTCTCCAATCAATTGCATATAATTATTCAAAAATTCCAACTTAACTTGTGACATTTCAACACAAAACTAAATACAATACAATCAAAATTATCGAATAATTGCAACCGTATAACGATCCCGCATTTTTAAAAGTCCAGAGATATAAATAATTAGGTATTATACAAAACATATTCAGAATTTCGGCGTCTTCTTTGGTGGAGTATGCTGTAGACGTTTTCTGAGCCGAATTTTTATATAATTTTAACAGTAGGCTGAAAGTTTGAGCATCCACTACGGGCTGCTAAGTCATATCTCACCCTTAAATAGTGATGTAAATATTCGGGTAGGCAAATATATTGAGCCATGTCAGCCATGATCATATAGAATATTCGCCCCCAAAATTCCCCACCCTGAAATTTGTTTCCCCAAACTTTTCCCCAGCAATGTCATTTCCCCAACAGCCAAATTTTTCCCCAAAATTGCGAGAAAAACCCCCAATCTGGTAACCCTGTTGTCTGGTCCACACCGAGCCAGCAACCCTCTTGATGTCGTCGGACCATCTGGCCGGTGGTCTGCCCACGCTTCTTCTACCCGTCCAGGGTCTCCACATTAGAACGCACTTACTCCATCGACCATCGTTTCGGCGACAGAGATTCCCCGCCTATTTCAGTTTTGCCACTCGTTTGCCGATGTCGGTGACACGGGTCCGTAGGCGGATGGTCTCATTTCTCACTCTGTCGCGTGATATACCCAGCATCGTGCGTTCCATGCTTCTTTATGCTACCCAATGTAGAAATTGCCTTGCATATTTACCGAGTCGAAACCCAGAAGGCCTTGAGGGAATTTGCTACGGGCCCCGCGCTTAATCCATCACTGACCCAAAATAGCGACGATCGGCGTAAGCATAATAAAATTGTAGATTTTGTCTACAAATTCGCCGCCATTTTGGGTCAACTTAACTGCCTACATGAAACTAGTGGCCTTGAATTCATTCAACAAAATTAAATGGATGGTTAGGCTTGTGACATACATTAATTCTGCACAGCGTTTAAGTAAATTAAACAATTTGGGAAAGAAAAAAATATTTACTTACAATAAATTAACTACCTATCAAAAAAAATATTATTTTGATGATCATCGTTACTGTGGAGTTTTTTTTACATTTTAAGGTATTTTTAATTTTTTTGCAACGATTTCTTTCACTGGAATATGACATAATGGTCATTTTTAAGCTCATTGTGTGACTTGTGACGTACTCCAACAGTTTTGATTTACTAAAAAACCTTACCAATTCAATATTTATCATGAGTACAACCCCCAGTTTAAATTTGTCGAATGAATTCAAGGACAGACAACATATCATTGTTTTTTTTTTGTGTTACAGAAAAATCGATGAAATCCAGTGTTACGATTCCAGCCACCGTAGCGGACAACTCAACCATTGAGGGTTACGAGACATTGAAATAATAAATATTCGATCATAACACCTGGTTTACACAATCGACGAAACTTTGGACGAGACATTCGGTAGTCGCTATTCACACAATAGCGAGCAGACTGCACAAAATATGCTCGTTCACCTTGACACTCGCGCGAATGTATAAATGCGGCATAATGAATAAGTTATAAATAATAATTATGTAAAATTAATAATAACTCTTTATTGTACACACTGATACATTAATGTAACATAATAAAAAGAAAAGACATGCACAAAGGGCGTAACTTATCTCTATGAGAGATTTCTTCCAGCAAACCCCATGAAGTGATAACTTAAAGAAAAGGTAGACATAGTGTGAATCTAGTTAATAAATAAATGGATCCGAATATAGTTATTAAATAAATGGATAATACAATATTAAACTAAATACAAATAATATTAATTATACACATAAATACTTAAATATATTAATTTATTCTAATGTCAACTGCATAGTAAAAACGGCTTAGATATTACAAGTACTTATTAATACAATTATTATCAACTAAAAAAAATGCCTTTTTTATATTCTGCCTTCCTGTAATGGTGACACTTCACTTAGCTATTCGTATTCGCTGTTGGATGTTTGTCGTATTTGTCAAATTTATTTTTTATTTATTTATTTATTTTTAAGGAAGATTTACAGCTACAATAACTTTAGGTTACTTACTAATGTCTAGAAGCTAATTACAAATCTCCACCTATAGATAGCACGATGTGTCTCAAGATTTAAAAAATAAAAGTGACTTAAATAGGTACTTATGTTAAATTTTTTATATAATACTAAAAAATACTTTAATGATAACTGTCGTTAAAGAAGTCCTGCGCCATGATGCGTCTCACGGTCGCTGCGCTCGAAATACTTGACGTACATACAAATAAGACGAATATTTTGTCAAGAATACCAACCACACATGGCAACTATGACAATTACGCAAATACGAATAGCCAAGTGAAGAACCATAGAGGTTAACACGAATGTTTAAAATAAAATGTTTATGGTAACATTATTTTCTACTAAAACTATAGTGAGCCATTACTACAAATTGTTATATATAAACGGATATCACTCATTTATTTACGCGGGCGTGGCGCGCTCATCTCGAAAAAGACCGTCGAAATCGGTCGAAGCTGTCGGTCTAATTGCCGACTTTAACAATATAAGTGAGTGATATTATTTTCTACGTTATTTTTCTATATCCACCTTGCTTTTTGGGAAATCCAACGTTGGCAACACTGTAGAGAAAAAACTCCTTGTATTATCTCTTCATAGCATTCAACGTATCAACCCATTGGGTATTAACATTACTGAGTTGTTTGCAGTTATCATTCATCGCAGTCAGATTCTTGTTGAAGAGTCGTAGATGGTCGAGGTACGCTCGGAGACTGCTGTTAAGGGCACGGATGGAGTCTAATTCCTGGAGCATGGACTCTGAGGGTTGTATCTGGATAAATATAAAAGTATATTAGATTAGAATGGTGTGGTCTGATTGAAAATGGGTCAGATTGTCGCTGAGGGGGAACTGAGGAAAAAAGACTGATGATTTTTTTTATTATTCTAGGGTTTTTTTAGCCTCATTGGGCCTCACCAAATAGATCATCAGACTTAGATGATGATTTTTTGGCAAGGTAATTTTTTTGTCCGATCATCATCATCATCAGTCTATTTATATTGCCCCACTGCTCGGGCACAGACTTTCCCTGACATTGAGGGAGCTGGGGCCATGATCCACCACACGGGCCCACTGCGGATTCGCGGATTTCACATGCCATAGATTTTCTTCTTCTTCTACGACATGCAGGTTTCATCACGATGTTTTTCCTTCACCGTTTTGAGAGCACTCGGTAAATGTACGTAATTTTTCCGTCGAAAAGAAAAAACGAGGATAACTCATTGGTACATGGGTGCCCTGGCTGGGAATCGAACCTAGGACCTCCGTATCGCAAGTCCATTGACCCAACCACTGAGCCACCGAGCTCCTGAATTAGATTAGAATGGTCTGAAAGAAAATGTATGTAATAAAGATTGAAAAGGTATGTTACGTTGGTTTGGGCACTTAGAGCAGATTTTTTTTACCCTTCCTTCACGGAAGGGTAACGAAAGGAATACACAGAGCGAATGTTAATGGAAGGGTCAGTAGAGATACCCCGAGGGGAAGGTACGGACAACAGCAGATCTTGCAGTATGATTTCATCTGTTACAACGCAGATAATAAAAACAAAAACGGTCCGAAGTGATTTGCTTTTGGCTGTATGTCGACCGACGAGCGTTCATGAAGAGATTCATGAATGTGGAGGAAGTGAGGTGTGCCAGGATCAGGAGAAATCGATCGTCTCTGTCTACCCTACGTCTGTCCATACGCCGTATGGCATACAGGATCAGGCGCGAGTTCATGACTGGATATATTAGCGGCAAGCCAGACAGAAAATGCAGCGGAATTGCCAGGGAACTCATCAAATATGAAAAAGTTGGGAATAATAAGTATTCATATAAATTCAAATATGATAGATTAGCGATGGCTTTTATAACACAATAAAAGGTCATACCTCGCGTTTGGCAGAAGTAGCTGAAGCGCTTGACATTGTAGATTCTTTCTGTGCGATCCAGGCTTCTATTAATTTGATTTTATTAGAAAAATACCATAAAACTAAGAAAAGAAAACCAACCGAGAAAACCGTTTGTTTTGTATTTTGGGGTATGTTCGTTTCATTACAGTAAGAAAAGTGAAATTGGTATAGAAGAAATAATAATTTACCTTTATATTTACCCTCTCCTTTTTGAAATAAATATACAATTCGTTTAACAATATGGCAAGATTTTAATTTGTAAGTTCAAAATTGATTGGTGATTTTTTTCAGGATAGTTAGGTATAACAATGTTCACGTTTCTATTGTGGTGTAGATTTTAAGCATGTTTTCAGGAAATTCACAACTTTACTATAGTCTTTTTTAAGTCATGAAACGAACAACCCGTGGATGACGTTTTTATATTGCGTTTAGTTTTTCTATGTATAGAATTTGAATTACTTGAATTAGCGTAAACAAATTATTAAAATTTAAAGTTTACAGAAGGTAATCTAACTAGTTTACAGATTTTTTGCTGATATAACTAGTTTTGTAGAGTTATTATTTGTAAATTTGTTGACGATTCGCAGAAAATCGTTATCGACTTTTGTAAAAACCACAAAACGCATGCGCGGTGCAAAGCGCCATCTCAAGAAAAATCGTGGAACTAAAAAAATGAAACGCCGCCATTTTGACATTTGTTTAGCTTTTGTGTTCGACACTAAAAAATATCATGTAATTACGTGAAAAACAGCTCGTTTTGTTTGTATTTCCGCGATTGAACTATTTGCTGATGTTCGGAATGAATAAAATATAACGCATCAGTGAGAATCGCTTTCGTTTAACAGCGCATAAATCGATAATGTGCTAGTGCCGCTCTTTTATTTTTGCGAAACATATTTTGCAGTTAATTTAGTGTTTCAGTGTTAATTTGTACGTTATTCAGCGATAATATTAAGTAATTAGTGATTTTGGAATGATTCCTATAAGAAATAATCTGGAAATGTGTTGAAAAGTTGTTTGTGAAAAAGGCGCGAATACTTTTTACCGCGCCGAATTTTTTGGGACGAAAATAAAACAATGATTGGAAACAAAGAACTTTTGGTCCCGCGTTATGTTTAATAAGTATTGCTCTTGTTATGTGTAGCATTTTATCAGTTTAACCATCTTCGTATGAGGAGTACACGATTACTTTCGAATTTCATAGAGTTCATGTAAGTATTTCGGATTCTGAATTAGAAAGTTGACTGTTTACGCTTTATTTATCAGCTCAATACGTTTCATGCTATTTAGAGGCCTTCCTTTATAACCTGTCAAGTTTCTGAACCAGCCAACATTCTGAAAACTGTACTATTGAGATACTTTTTTTTTTAATTTACAATAAAATGTTTTTTTTCAGGTTAAACCTTCCTACACCATAGTCTTGCGATGCGGTTAAGGAGCAGAAAGAGGGAGCGACCCCTCTCGGGAAAGCTGAACTCGCAGCGGATCACAAAACTTAAAGCAAAGCCCCTGTCCAAGGCCTCCAAAGCCACTTGGAAAGCCATATTGAAGCGAGACACGTCAAGAAATGGATCACCAGCTGACACTTCTCAGTTTTGCATCACTCGGTCACAGAAAAGGTTAAAAACACATCCAGTCCGGACTATCGTGACTAAAAGTATGGAAAAACCAGTTGATACGTCTCACAAATCAAAAGCTAAGCACAATGATGCACGCACAAAGAAACCCATATTCCAAACTATTGTTCGGAGCTCTGCTAAAGATGCTGTCTCATCGTCCACCGGACCTAAATCGCCAAAAACACAGAATGATAAAGTTACTACTACGTCTAAAGCCAAAATCAAAGATGTTCGTACAACTAAAACGGTACAACTACGTCATAGTTCTCTAAACCGAGAACTAAGGAAGGCTGAAGTGTCTACAGCAATTAGTTCACCTCGAAAGACCAGAAGAATGGATAAAACCGATAAATCTGCATCTTTAAACAGTTCTCCGATACGTAAAGTCCGTCAAATGGGGATTCCGTCACCGAAATTGACTAAAACTGCTGTCAGTTCCACAGTTGAGAGTCCTAAGAAAAAGTCAAAGATTAAACCCGCTGTGGTCCCAGAGAATTCTACATGGACCGACGACAATGATGTTACAATGTATGAAGCTCATACCACTACGTTACTAGACTTTCCTGTAGCGAAAAATGACGATTCAGACTCCGATGCTCACGTTGAATCATCATTATGTCTTCCGAATGATTGTCTTAACGATTTTATGGCTATTGCTGAATGTGCTCGGTTAATCAACGAAGAAATATCTACGGAAGATGAAGATATAAACTTTTTGGCCGATAAAGCAGCTAGAGTTATGACCACAGACAAGGATGGAAATGGTTCTAGGAAGAATTCCGTTGAAAAGAGAGTGAATAAGCGAAGGAAGTCGAGTAACGACTTGGAAATGTACCAGCCAACGTCTACTACCGATGATTTGGATAATTGTACAGATTTCTTGACTACGGGAGAAAAATATGTACAGGTAAATATTTACTTTAGACATAGTTTATTTCCTTGATGCATAAAGAGGGGTTTAATAACTTTGACGAGTGTTAACTCTATGTCTAACTTATGCTAGCGATAAACCTAGTTAAACCTCGCTTTCCTACCTTGTTCTTGACACTTTCACACTTAAAAAGTGTTAAGAAAGGGACCATGCTTTAAACTGGATTAACGAAAAACACGTTTATATGGCTAACAGGGAATGATTTTTGATAAAGATTGAAAATGACAATATTGTATGGAAGTCAAGTTAAACTAGGTTTACCGGTGGAGTCGCGGAAGCCCGGCGGAGTCGCGGAAGTAATTTGCAAGTCTCCCCGTGACTCCGCCATAGGGCGGCGAGACGGAACACCGAGGGGTTTTTGGTCAGTAAGAGTCCGACATAACCTTCCTCGCCTCCCCGTGGCAAGGAGGTATCATGATATCTAGACGATTTTCCCCCCGAAAAAAAAAGGTTTATCGGTAATAGCCATATGCTGCTATTCATAAACCTAGTTAAACCTTTCTTTTAAATCGTGTTGCTATCCCTTTCACACTTCATTAAAAAGGTTAAGATAGAAAGGGACAGGGTAAACGGAGGCGTAACTTTAAATCACGTTTATGAATAACAGCCATTGTGTATATTTGTCTCCATGTCAACAACAACTGACAAAACGTTAAACTATCTGTCATCTCTCTCCCACAGCCGGACTTCGTAACAATGTTAGAGCAAGACGGCTACGTACGCGACTCCGAATGCGAGATCTCGTCTACTTGTGACGCGCACGGCACCGCCATTGAGAGTCTGGAGGCCCTGTCTGCCCGGAGCCCCAGCACCGGCTTCCTCGCTGAGATCAGCCAGAGTTTGGCCGCTGAGGCTCACGCATGGGTGAGTCTTTTAATGGTTGTATATATCGTTGTCGTGGCCATTAGGGGCAAGTTGATAACGTATTGAGAGAGCTCGGTGACTCAGTGGTTGGGTCAATGGACTTGCAGTATGGAGGTCCCAGGTTCGATTCCCAGCCAGGGCAGCCATGTACCAATGAGTTATCCTCGGTTTTTTCGACGGAAAAACTTATGTACATTTACCGAGTGCTCTCAAAACGGTGAAGGAAAACATCGTGATGAAACCTGCATGCCGTTGAAGAAAAAGAAAAAATCTAAGGCATGTGAAATCCGCCAACCCGCACTGGGCCCGCGTGGTGGATCATGGCCCCAGCTCCCTCAATGTAAGGGAAGGTCTGTGCCCGAGCAGTGGGGCAATATAAATAGACTGATGATGATATACATAAATGGAGCACGGAGAAAGTTTTAAAATATACAATGTGAAATGTTAGGGGTTGTTTTCTCGGTACAGTTGAAGACAGAGATAAGTATACAGGAGATGTACTAACCATCCCTACAGTTTCATCCGCAGCGGGCTGCGTCAGCACACAGCGTCATCCCATCAAAAGCTTTATTTTTATTTTATTTTATTCGGAAAACAAACAGCTACAATGACAAAATAAATAATTAAATAATATCTATAAGCCAATTATAAGTTTCCACATGTACATATCTACAGATGCAATAATGAAAACTAATCGAACAAGGGTGAATACCATGGTATGAAATAGATACACAAATATACTATACACACAATATAACAATAAGTAGTTATTGTGCCGGAGGTTCGAAATAGCTGCCAGTGATGAGCCGTCTTATTGCGGCCGGACTCGACACAACGAGCTTTGGACAGAAAGAGCAGATTGCCGGCAGGCCCGTGAGGCCGTGCCACACATTGACCACCGTCTGACTAGACAGTTACTCAAACTAAGCAGGAAAGATAAGCGCTTAGTGACTGGCATCATGACAGGTCACTGCTCTTTAAACAAACATCTCTTTACAATTTAGACCTACGGCATAGAACTCTGGGGATCTGCTAGCAACTCTAATTTAGAGATACTTCAGAGATTTCAAAACATTGCACTAAGGACAGTCTGTAGCGCACACTGGTTCGTGAGAAACTCGGCAATACATGAGTACCTTGAGATGCCAACCATTAAGGAGGAAGTCAACAACTACAGCAAGAAATACAAAGAAAGACTAAATAAACACAACAACAAACTAGCTAAAGACCTGCTAAAAGATCAAGAGAACGTGAAACGCCTGAAAAGATGGCATATACTTGCACTAGACCAAAGAGACTAAGTCCTCTCGACCATAGTAGACGGTGTTATTCAATGGAATTGCACCCAAAATAAAATTCCACCCCAGAACACATCTGATTATGGCTGAAGAGCCGATGGCAGATATAAATTGGAGGAGGAGGAGGAAACAGCCACACATGTGCTTCTAGAGTGCAATGGTGTGGCCGAGCAGCAGGCTACAATCCTCGGGTCACCGAGGACGCTCCCGGAGGCCTGCAGGGTCATTAGGAACCTGTTCCTGAGCTCGGCTGGCTAGAGTAGCGCCAGCCGCCTCGCGCACAACGGGCCGGGCGGCCAAAGTGCGAACGAGCCCAGTCTTCAAGATTCAAGGTGTACTAACCCTCGTATTTTTCAATACTCCGTCCTCTTTAATACGTGTGTTGTTTGTCACAGAGTCCTGGTGACGTGGTGGTGGATGAGCCGTCTCTGGTGTGTCATGATGAACAGACTCCTACAGACATTGAGGTTAGTTCATTATTTCATTTAACTATAGCTGTACCCGTAAGAGAGACTTGCAATATGGAGGTCCCAGGTTCGATTCCCAGCTAGGGCAGCTATGTACCAATGAGTTATCCTCGGTTTTTTCGACGGAAAAACTTACGTACATTTACCGAGTGCTCTCAAAAACGGTGAAGGAAAACATCGTGATGAAACCTGCATGTCGTAGAAGAAGAAAAAATCTAAGGCATGTGAAATCCGCCAACCCGCACTGGGCCCGCGTGGTGGATCATGGCCCCAGCTCCCTCGATGTAAGGGAAGATCTGTGCCCGAGCAGTGGGGCAATATAAATAGACTGATGATGATGATGTACCCGTAACTTTGTATGTGTATAGTATGACGGTCTAAATCAGTCTTCGCACCTCGCTCGGTCCCCGTTGTCGCTTTCCCCCGCATCCCTGTACCGCGCAGGCGAAGACTGATTTAGACGGTCATACTATAGAAGTGTCTGGTTACCATAGACCTCCACAACGTACTTTCAATATACTGGGAGGGAGCTCTTCCTCTCTCACAAAAATCAGTGACATTTCTTTCGGTAACCCATAAGAAATGTCGTATAACGCAGCCCAAATCAAGTGTCCTATTTTGTAAACAAATATGATCGTCTAATTACCTGTTCTGATGTACAGTCGACAGCAGATCAATGGTAACACTTGCAGTACGATTTCAAGTCTTACGACGCAAATAATAAGAACAAAAGTAAAAAGTGTTATCATTGATCTGCTGTCGACTGTAACACTGAAGGATTGAATTGCGGCCTAGGCCTCAGATCGCTACCTACTGGACGTTAACGACGGGAGAAAATGGGGTGGGTCATGCGTTTCAGGCCGCGTGCAGATCGCGCCTGTGTGGGAAAGACTTTACTCGCCGGCGCTGGGGCAACTGCCTAAATGTGATAATTATTATAAAAGTGATTTTATTTTCTACGTCAATGTCCATATTGTACAGGAGGAGGCAGCCGACGTGATATCTTCATGCAGCAGCCGCGTGGAGTGCGAGCAGATATCCTCCTGGGTGGAGACATTCGACCCGTACCTGTTCATCAAACACGTAAGATATATTGGTTAACTCCAGGCGGCTCATAGTGCCCTAGTACTTGTAATGTGACTTACAGAGCTGGAGCTTCTGACCGAGTGGACACAGCGGGTGCTGAGTGAGACATATTGTGACTCCGGGTTAGCTATGGTCTCCTGGTACTTTTAATGCAACTTCATCATCATCCTTACAATCCACTGCTGGCTGGCCTCTCCCGTGGTGCGCCACTCGACGCTGGTGTTCTCGCCGCACTCGCCCCACAGACACACTGCAGGCTAATGAGACTCCAGGCGGCTCATAGTGCCCTGGTACTTGTAATGATACTTAAAGAGCTGGGGCTTCTGACCGAGTGGACACAGCAGGTGTTGGGACTCCGTTAGTCAGGGTCTTGTAATGCAACTTCAGCATCATCATCATCAGCTCGTATCAGTCCACTGCTGGACGCAGGCCTCTCCCAAGGCGCCGCATTAGCCCCATAGACGTACGCAGACCACCAGGCTAATGAGACTCCAGGCGGCTCATAGTGCCCTGGTACTTGTAATGATACTTAAAGAGCTGGGGCTTCTGACCGAGTGGACACAGCAGGTGTTGAGACTCCGTTAGTCATGGTCTTGTAATGCAACTTCATCATCATCATCAGTCCGTATCAGTCCACTGCTGGACGCAGGCCTCTCCCAAGGCGCCGCATTAGCCCCATAGACGTACCCTGGACACCATGCTAATGAGACTCCAGGCGGCTCATAGTGTCCTGGTACTTTTTTCGTATGATTTAGTGACCGCACCTATTATCAAAGTCATTCCGGCCTCTGACGTGGCCTGACGACTGTTGCCGAGCGACAGCAACCGGGACCAACTGCTTAACGTGCGCCCCGAGGCTCGGAGGGGCTCAAATGTCACTAGCGGTCACCCTACAGCTAATGACTGACCTCGCCTGTTGTGTTTAAATCGTAATTTCTTTGTCAACGTTTCTTTTTTATGTCAATGTCTGTTTTGTATAAATAAATCAAAACGTCACACCAACATGCTCGTCGGACTGCAAGCTAAATAAACATCTTAACAGAATGTGCCTGTCCGACACCACTGCCTGTAGATTCTGCTGCGAAGCCGAGGAAACCCCCATGCATGTCCTCTGTGAGTGTGAAACGCTCATTCACAGCAGAAGCCGAGCCTTGGGTGGACACATAATGCCACCCGAGGATATTAAAACTCTCTCACCCAAGTGCATCATACGATTCCTGAAGGACGCTGGCCTTGGGAGCAAGAGAACTCGGTGCGCGGCCACAATAGACCTTTGAGGTCGCAGTGACCCTTGGGCTTGTACCAACACCGTGATATCAAATAATAATAATAACATGCTCGTATATATGGTCGTAGTTGCCGCCTCTTGAGAGCGTTACTACGGGCTCGCTGCGCGCGCGCTTCCCCGCGCTGCCACTCAAGACACGCACCAGTCCCGATTTCAGTCTGGTAAGGGGCTCTTATATTGTACATTTAACTAAATAAATAAATATTGATGTGTTCCGTTCGACGAATTGTACTGGGGGTTGTACTCATGATAAATATTAAATTGGTAAGGTTTTTTTAGTAAACAAAACTGCCAATAATATTTTACTTCAGTACGTCACAAGTCACACAATGACCTTAGAAATGACCATTAGGTCAAATTCCAGTGAAAGAAATCGTTGCAATTTTTTTTAAATACCTTAAAATGTAAAAGATAAACTCCAAAGCACAGTAACAATGCAGATGAAATGAAGATTTTTTTATATAGTTAAATTTATTGTAAATATTTTATTATTTTCCCCCAAATTGTTTAATTTACTTAAACGCTGTGCAGAATTAATGTCAAGCCTAACTATCCATTTAATTTTGTCGAATGAATTCAAGGCCACTGTAGTTTTCTCTGTTATCAATTGTATACACGACATAAGGTATACAGGGAACCTAAATAGAAAAACTGAAAAACCACGCCCATCCAGTCTTAAGCGGTTAAGGCTTGGTATGCGCGTATTTTCAGTTTTTCTACGAAGGCTACGGCATTAAATACCAAAATTAAACGCCTGAAAAAAATATATAGCAATCTTGGGGTGTCTATTTAGAGACTGATGAATACCGATTGGACAAACTTCCCTCGATAGATCTCAAAGCTACCCTTACCATGTCTTTTAAAATAAAAATTATGTCTAAACCGAAATAGTTATTCATACAAAATATATATTAAAATGTAGGGTATTATAAAATATACGAGAGCTTGTTTAAAGAAAATCTGATTTTGGTTGGCGTATTTTTATTTCGCTGCCAAAATTCATCCAAAATTCATACAAATATGGAGTCACTGTGCCGTGCTCTTCATTCCGCCGCTGCGGGACATCTTCTGTCTCGCGCTTGAGTTTGACAGCTCCTTAAGCGGTTAAGTCAAGTGGTGCTCCTCTCCGTCAATTAACCCATCTCATGGCTTTTTGAAAATGGCGGGAAACGACGGTTGCGAAATTATTTAATAATTTTTAGTTTAATGTCTACAGTGAGTGTTTTGTGTTTAATATCACGTTAAATTATTCAGAAAATGTTCGCGAATGACAGTATGGTGAAGTTATTTGATTATTTATGCAAGATCTGAAGTTTCAAACTTTTATCAAGAGTTCCCGCTACAAGCTCGGGAGTGAACGTGACTGTCGAGCTGCTTCGTCCAGAGTGACGACGCTACGGCGTCTCCTCTGGATGAAGACAAGAAGACGCGGCTACCCAGGGTGATGACGCTACGGCGACTCCCCTGGAGGAAGATAGAAGACTATTACACATTGAATTTTTTGTAACATGACATTGACAAATGACGAACTGTCGAGTCCATTAATAAAATAAATAAATAAACCCATCTCATTGTGTCCAGGTGCTGGACCTAGACGAGACGCTGGTGCACTGCTCGTTGAGCGAGCTGCCCGACGCCAGCTTCCACTTCCCTGTGCTCTTCCAGGACTGCAGATATACGGTGAGCTGTTCCACCTACTGATAGCTGGTTTAAATGAAAAGGAGAATAAATACCGAGAAATATTTAAGTAAACAAGTACCTAAGCTACGTTATATTTAATATTTTTATTTTATTTTTATTTGATAGGAAAACTTACAGCTTTTATGTATGTAATATGGCTTATAAACTTAAGTTATAACTAAGCCATTTACAAGTTTTCGCCAATAATTTAAATATGTGGGTTAGTTTGAGTAAATTATTAATGAATTAGAGTGTTTACAACTATAGATATACCCTTATGCTTAAACAGAGTGTACTTAATCTTAAGGTTATGAAAATTACAACAATTCTTATATTAGTGAGTGCCATACATTAGGGAATATGACGATGAGTTCATACAGAGCGAGATTTAATATTAGAAATCATTATAAATGAGCGATTTGCATATATGTATTCTATTTTAGAATTAAAACTATAGTGAGCCATTATTATACAACTGATATCACTCCCTCACTGTGCGCGAAGAAACGTCAACGGCTTGATCTGTACAGGTGTTCGTTCGCACTCGCCCCCACTTCGCCGAGTTCCTCTCGCGCGTGTCGCGCGTGTACGAGGTGATCCTGTTCACGGCGAGCAAGCGCGTGTACGCGGACCGCCTGCTCAACCTGCTGGACCCGGAGCGACGCTGGATCAAGTACAGGTGCGGCTGGGCTGGGGAGGCGGGCTGCACAGCGTGCACTGGGCTGGGGAGGCGAGCTGCGCAGCTTGCACTAGGCAGGCGAGGCGGCCTGCGCAACATGCAGTGGGCAGGGGAGGCGGGCTGCGCAGCGTGCACTGGGCAGGGGAGGCGGGCTGCACAGCTTGCACTGGGCAGGGGAGGCGGGCTGCGCAGCGTGCTCTGGGCTGGGGAGGCGGGCTGCGCAGCGTGCACTGGACTGGGGAGGCGGGCTGCGCAGCGTGCACTGGACTGGGGAGGCGGCCTGCGCAGCGTGCACTGGGCTGGGGAGGCGGGCTGCGCAGCGTGCACTGGGCTGGGGAGGCGGGCTGCGCAGCGTGCTCTGGCTAGGGGAGGCGGGCTGCACATCTTGCACTAGGCAGGGGAGGCGGGCTACGCAGCGTGCTCTGGCTAGGGGAGGCGGGCTGCGCAGCGTGCTCTGGCTAGGGGAGGCGGGCTGCGCAGCATGCAGCTAGGAGAGACGGGCTGCACTGCGTGCTCTGGCTAGGGGAGGCGGGCTGCACAGCATGCTCTGGCTAGGGGAGGCGGGCTGCACAGCATGCACTAGGCAGGGGAGGCGGGCTGCGCAGCGTGCTCTGGCTAGGGGAGGTGGGCTACGCAGCGTGCTCTGGCTAGGGGAGGCGGGCTGCGCAGCGTGCTCTGGCTAGGGGAGGCGGGCTGCGCAGCGTGCTCTGGCTAGGGGAGGCGGGCTGCGCAGCATGCTCTGGCTAGGGGAGGCGGGCTGCGCAGCATGCTCTGGCTAGGGGAGGCGGGCTGCGCAGCGTGCTCTGGCTAGGGGAGGCGGGCTGCGCAGCGTGCCCTGGCTAGGGGAGGCGGGCTGCGCAGCGTGCTCTGGCTAGGGGAGGCGGGATGCACAGCTTGCTCTGGCTAGGGGAGGCGGGCTGCACAGCGTGCTCTGGCTAGGGGAGGCGGGCTGCGCAGCGTGCTCTGGCTAGGGGAGGCGGGCTGCACAGCATGCTTTGGCTAGGGGAGGCGGGCTGCACAGCGTGCTCTGGCTAGGGGAGGCGGGCTGCACAGCATGCACTAGGCAGGGGAGGCGGGCTGCGCAGCGTGCTCTGGCTAGGGGAGGCGGGCTGCACAGCATGCACTAGGCAGGGGAGGCGGGCTGCGCAGCGTGCTCTGGCTAGGGGAGGCGGGCTGCGCAGCATGCAGGGGCGTGCACTGGCTATCTGGACAGGGTGGGCAGATGCAATATATTTAGGTTCCATCTATTAGCGGCACAAAGTGTTAATTATTGTAAATGGTTGTCAGGTTGTTCCGCGAGCACTGCCTGCTGGTGAACGGCAACTACGTGAAGGACCTGTCGATCCTGGGCCGCGACCTGCGCAGGACCGTCATTGTGGACAACAGCCCGCAGGTACGTGCAGAAACCACCGCCCTCGGCCAATAGGGTATTTGATATGTATCGAAAGTGGCATTTTTTCATATTATTTACTATTACAAAATATACACAAATTCATGATCAATTGTGAAATCAGAATTGAAATATCAAGTAACTTCAGGCATTTAAAAAAAGTTGTGTTAGAAAGAGACAGAAACAGTACACGCCGTATTGTGGCTGTGACGTCATACCGTGGTAGCGCCATACAAACTTCATACTAAAGACCGTTTTGCTAAAAAGAGATGGAGCATCCCCCCACCACTTGATATAACCGCTTAATATAATAGTGTTAAACGAGATATCTTCAGCAGGAATATGAGAGTTGATTGATGCAATATAAAACAGTCAAATATTTCTATGGTCCGACAACGTCGTGCTTGCCGCGGCCACGGGGTAACGGGTGGGCGGGACGAGGTAACTCTTATCGCCCTCCTGCAACACCGCTCGCAATCCCTGCCCCCTTACTTTGAAGTCTTTTAGCAGTATTACTTTCATAATACTTTGTTACTTCGTACAATGACGACCTTAATGAGCTTACTTTAAGGTCGTCATTATACGAAGTAACAAAGTATTATGGAAGTAATACTGCTATAAGACTTCAAGGTAAGGGGGCTGGACCCCGTGGGCACTGCAAGCACGACGTTGGGAGACTATAACTGCAAGTCTATTTAGTCAAAACTAGTCGCACTAATAAAATAACCGAACTGAATCGGGTTTTTTTTCAGGCGTTCGGCTACCAGCTCGAGAACGGCATCCCCATAGACAGCTGGTTCGTGGACCGCAGCGACAACGAACTGCTCAAGCTGCTACCTTTCCTGGAGCACCTCGCCACGGTAAGTGGGGGATGCTTCACACGACACGGGGCGGAGGGGGCTCACTTGAGGATTGAATAAAATACGCGTATAAATTGGAAATATAAGATATAATAGATAGAAAGGTTTTTTTTATTAATGGACTCGACAGTTCGTCATTTGCCAATGTCATGTTACAGAAAATTTAATGTATAATAGTCTTCCATCTTCCTCCAGGGGAGTCGCCGTAGCGTCATCACCCTGGGTAGCCGCGTCTTCTTGTCTTCATCCAGAGGAGACGCCGTAGCGTCAATCACTGTGGACGAAGCAGCTCGACAGTCACGTTCACTCCCGAGCTCGTAGTGGGAATCTTGACCATGGCGCCAAACTTCAGTACCTGCTTCAATTCTCCAATAACTTCACCATACTGTCATTCGCGAACATTTTCTGATTAATTTAACGTGATATTAAACACAAAACACCCACTGTAGACATTAAACTGAATATTATTAAATAATTTCGCAACCGTCGTTTCCCGCCATTTTCAAAAAGCCAGATAGAAAGGTAAAAAGACATATAAGCAGATAAACAGACAGATACAGAAAGACGTAGGTACAAAATTAGAATGTTATAAGAAAAAGGATTGATTAGTGGCCAGTTTGAACAGGCTCCGGTGAGGCTACCAGCTCAGGAACGGCATTCCCATAGACAAATGGTTCTGAGATTATTTCAGAAAACTCGACTGCAAAAAAACTATCCCGTTTTGATTATATTTTTTATACCCTATGACAGTCCCGTAATCAAGACGAATCTAACGATACCTCATACACCAAAATCCATCAAGCCGTTTAGGCTACAGGTGGGCAGGAAGGAATGGACATACATATATATACAGCAGCCCAAATTACGTGTGGAACTGATTGATCGAACCTGTTCATCATTGTGAAAATAAAATAATCCGATCTAATAATGTGAAAATAACTATGCAATAATCACGGAACAGCTTAAAATGTTAGTAGGGTAGGGTAGTTTTTGTTTACAAAATAAGACACTTGATTTGGGCTTCAGTACATACATACAAAAACCGACCTACCGAAAAACATTACCCTCATTTTGGGGCAGTCGGGTAAAATTGATATTTTGGCATCAGTAGCGAACTTAAATTTCAATTATTCTTGTTAAAAAAATATCCAAAGGACATACTCAACTTTTTTTAGTCTTATTGTTTGTATAGATAATTAATTGACTCGACAGTTCGTCATTTGCCAATTGACAGAAAATTCAATATAAATAATAGTCTTCTATCTTCATCCAGAGGAGTCGCCGTAGCGTCGTCACTCTGGACGAAGCAGCTCGACAGTCACGTTCACTCCCGAGCTCGTAGGGACTCTTGATAAAAGCTTGAAACTTCAGATCTTACTCAAATTATCCAATAAATTCACCATACTGTCATTCGCGAACATTTTCTGATTAATTTATAGTCCTCGTCATGGCCGACGACGGCGACCCTCCGCTAGACTCTTTCATGAGCTCGTATGTGGCTGGCGAAACCGAACTTTGTCTTGAATGTCCGGTCGCAGCGGTCACAGCAGATGTCCGGTGCTGTTGGTTTGGTAGGAAGGCTTCGGGCAGGTCTTCCTTATGTGAAAATAACCGCTGTATACATTAGAATAAATATTATCAAAACAAAACCGCTATGACGTTATGACAAGGCCGCCAAGGCAACAGTACCTGAATCTGCTTTATCAACCGCGATGCTGCACGTATATGTATAAGAAAAATGTATATAACATGTGTATACTGGTATATAATGCGTTACCCGAGGAAATAAAGATAATACATGACATTAAATTATTTAAATCTAAATTGTACAATTGGTTATTAGATCGCTGTTACTATACCGGTACCGAATATTTAAATTCCACTCACTGACATTTTTACTACATGACATTTACATTAATTATTTTTATTTCTTCTGACATTTTTATTGCTTATGTAACTGAAAAACTTTGCACGCTTGTATACAAGTAGAATACTGTACTGGACAATGCAATTTACCATCCTGAGATTTCATGTATTCTGGCAAATAAATGATTTGATTTGATCAAATAATTTTGCAACGTCGTTTCCCGCCATTTTCAAGAGAACCCTTCTTTCCTTTCCTCGTGTGGTTTAGTGACCAAACCTATTTGTCAGAGTTATTCAGGCCGCCCGTAGGCCTCTGACGTGGCCTAACGACTGCTGTCAAGCGACAACAACCGGGACCAACTGCTTAACGCGGGGAGGCACGGAGGGGCTCAGATGAAAGTGTCACTAGCGGTCACCCATCCAGGTCCTGACCTTTTTTTCGGGGTGAAAATCATCTAGATATCATGATACCTCCTTGCCACGGGGAGGCGAGGATGGTTATGTCGGACTCTTACCGACTAAAAACCCCTCGGTGTTCCGTCTCGCCGCCCTATGACGGAGTCACGGGGAGACTTGCGAATTACTTCCGCGACTACGCCCGTGTGTCCGGGGGGACCCTTCTCGGGGGTCTTTGACCCATCCGACTGTTAGCGGTGTGCTGGAACACATGCACGCCAACCAACTCGAGGACCTGTTACCGAGAGTTGGACTACCCCGTGTCCACTCGCCCGGAAGCCCTCATTATGGGGGAGGTTATGGGCATACGCCAGCCTCCTCCGCCCGACTCTCCTGCGGCGGATTCGTTCGGATAATGGATCAACCTCTCTTGCCCTCTCCGCCGCCTCCTTCTGCGAAATTACTTGTTCACAGAAGGCGACCACTGCGTCCCACGACCCGCCGCTGTCCACCATAGTTTTAACTATGGCCGACAGCGACAGGTCGGCTCCCACTGCCCCCCCAAGCGCAGAGCGTTGCTCCGCCCATGCGGGGCATTCAGCTAATGTGTGGTGCGCCGTATCCTCGGCGCACTCACAATGGTGGCATTTCATGGTGGGCTCCCCACCCGCAGGTCCTGACCTCGCCCAACGTTGCTTAACTTGTACGATCGTTTTCAACGTGTACTCGCAACTGGACTAAGATAACCCTAATAATCTGTTTGTTTTGTTTATTGCAGAAGGACGATGTGCGACCCTACATCAGAGATAAATACAAGCTATTCAGCTATCTGCCCACGAATTAAACACGTAACTATGCTTGAAACCACATGGTGTTAGTTATAAACGTGGCTTAAAAGTTAAGCCACGGTTTAAGCCACAGTTCCTTAACTTTTTAATTGAAAGTTCAAGGGAAGTGCAGTTAAACTACGTTTATGACTAGTAGCCTGTCTGAATATCATGGAATATGTTTAAAATGCTAATATTGAAAGGAATTAGCCGACTTCGTAAATAGAAGTTGTTTTTTTATGTTTGACGAATCGTAAATTTACGATGAAAATATTCTAAATTATGACTTATAGTTGTTTTATTTCAAAGGCATAAAAAAATTTACGACCTTCCATGAGCCAACTAGCGCCGCCAATCTTAAAAATATAATATCTTCCAATATAATCAATATTATTAAAAAAAAGCTATATACAAAATGTTTATTACGATAAATACTATTTTTAAATGCTTATTTATAACGTGATTCAATTTCGGTAAGTTGTAGTTCGCATAATTGCGAAAAACGGCCGTTTTTGGCACATTTGTGAACTAATACTTAGCTTTCCGCAATTATGCCATGTATTGTATATTAAAAAATAGTATTTATCCTAATACAGATTGTGTACTTACCATTGATCTCCTATAAACAACTAGATACACAGTCTGCCTTCTAAAAATGTCCGAGCGCAAAGAAGGTCCAAACGGATGAATGAACCCTCATTTGCTTTATTGGACGTTAACAATGGACCCTTATTTGGACGTTTTTTAAATTGTTTTAGTAAGACCTTTGTGTATCTAGTTGTTTATAGGAGATCAATGGTACTTACATAGCTTTTTTTAATAAAAGTTATATTGCAAGATATTATTTTTCAAAGATTGGCGGCGCTAGTTGGCTCATGCCAGACCCTTTTAAACGTTATTTACGCAAAATAATATTGAAACATGAGCTATATTGGCTTATGTAGCGAAAACTATTTGTTTTAGGGGGACACCTCTCTGCCCCTTAAATTACTGTTTTTAAATGCCTTGAAATGACACAACTATGAAATGAAAATAATAAAATTAAATTATTGAAAATTCGGCAGTCTACAATACTTAGAATTAATTAAGTATAGGTACGTATAAGTTATAGAATTTTTTAATTCAAAATTAAAATTTATAATTGATATCGGATTATGTATTTAATTTTGAAATCTGTGATTCTTCGAAAGGTTTTCTTATTATGTTCGCGTGCTTCGTAGTATCATCTTATGTACGGCCGAAGACAAAGAAAGGTGTACGGTGGAACACAGAGAAAGGTGTACAGGAGAGTTTTTAAGGTTGAGATTTTCTCAAAAACTACTTGACCTATTTCAAAAACTCTTTCACTGTTTGATAGATAAAAGTGAAAACTATGTAACTGTAAAAGAATTATTAAATTCGGTCCAGTAGTTTTTGAGAAAATCCCAACCTTATTGAGGCCCCCTGTATACTTATCTCTGTCGTCGACTGTACAGTAGAATTTTTAAGGTTGAGATTATCTCAAAAACTACTTGACCTGTTGCAAGAATTCTTTCACTGTTAGATAGATAAAAGTTGAAACTATGTAACTGTAAAGAATTATTAAATTCGGTCTTACAGTTTTTGAGAAAATCTCAACCTTATTGAGGTATACTTATCTCTGTCTTCGACTGTGAGTTTCTTGAGCGAAAATACAGCCGATAGTTACTCGCTTACTCGCCGGCGCTGGGACAATGCCCTTACGAAATTAAAAAGCTCGACCCTTTGAAATATCCCCTGAAATAATTAAGAAAATCTACTATTTGTTTTGATATTTTTGATATTTTATTATTCGATATTGTGCTCTGATCTATAGAGGTGCTATTATTTTTTTATATTTACTATTCTGTATAATCTTATGAGTTTAAGTTTGTTTTATGTGTAAGAGCCTTCCATGAGCCAACTAGCGCCGCCAATCTTAAAAAAAAATATCTTCCAATATAATCAATATTATTAAAAAAAGCTATTCACAAAATGTTTATTACGATAAATACTATTTTTTAAATGCTTATTTATAACGTGATCCAATTTCGGTAAGTTGTAGTTCGCATAATTGCGAGAAACGGCCATTTTTGGCACATTTGAGAACTACAACTTTGCTTGTCACAATTATGCCATGTATTATATATTGAAAAATAGTGTTCATCCTAATAAACATTTTGTAAATAGCTTTTTTAATAAAATTGATTATGTTGGAAGATATTATTTTTTCAAGATTGGCGGCGCTAGTTGGCTCATGGAAGGCCCTTAATGATTTTGCTTGGTGTTGTAAGGGTCAATAGGGTATTTGAAATGTATGGAAAATTAAATGTTTTTCATTATAATTATAATATAATAACATTCTGCTGAAGTCCCAAGCAAAAACCAATCTAACATATAGAGAATGATAGCAAACACTCACGCGCCGAGGGGCTCTTTGTTTAGTAACGTGTACTACGTTCAAAACACGTACAGTCGACAGCAGATCAATGGTAACACTTTACTTTTGACAGTTCTTATTATTTGCGTCGTAAGACTTGAAATTGTACTGCAAGTGTTACCATTGATCTGCTGTCGACTATGCAAGTTAAGCAACGCTGGGCGATTTTTACAATTTCTTCGAATTTGACCTAATGGTCATTTCTAAGGTCATTGTGTGACTTGTGACGTACTTAGTTTGTTTTGCAGTTTTGATTTACAAAAAAACCTTGCCAATTTAATATTTATCATGAGTAGGACATCCTGTAGTTTTGTATGTAGAACGGGACCTTTTTTTTTTACTTGGGGAAATGCTTTTCGCATCTCACCGCGCCAATGAGGAGGGGCGCGCGGTGAGTATGTGGGACTCCCGCCATAACACGGTCCTATACCCACTAAAACCCCAAGGTGTTCAACGCATCGCGTTTGGAACGAGGTTGTGGGAACGCAGCGCCTAATACCACAACCTCGTCCGCGGCCGCCCTCGTGGGCCCTTCTCGGGGGTCTACCCCTATACCTCCGCTTAAGGCGCCTCGGAACACAGGACGAGACGCCTTACAGCTCGGGACCTCTAAGCGAGCGCCGGACCCCTCGACCCGACGCCCGCAAGTCCCCGTTAGGGCGACAGGCGGCGGACATAACGGGACCTGGCGGTGGCCGGTGTCAGTGTTTGCTATCAGCCTGTATATCGAATTATTTTTTTAAATACATTTATAATCAAACTGTAAGTTTCATTTTACGTCCGTCTAAATGTAATTTTGTATTTAGATATTAATTTAGTTGTAATGAAATGATTTATTATGCTTTGAATGCAGTTATTAAATAAATTTACTCTATTAATGTCATTCGGTTATCATATGAGTTGATAATATATGACAGAGAAAAGTGTACAGGAGTTTTTAAGGTTGAGATTATCTCAAAAACTACTTTACCTATCGCAAGAATTCTTTCAAAGTCAAGTCAAATTAGTTTATTGCAAGTAAGCACGTTGTGTACATTTTTGCACGTCAACATATTTTTTGAATTTACATTTACACCACTTTGCAAGGAAAAGCCAACGCTGAGGAGAAAAAGTGACAAAAAACTCTCAGCAGTACATCTTTTAAAATAATGATAATACGATTACTTAATAACTAGGTACATAACTATTACTATTTTTAGTAAGTTTATCCCTCATGCGGAACCGGCGACACACACCATGCATGTTCATCGTTTAAATAGTCATCTATCCTGTAATACGCCTTCTTAACAAGTGTTCCTTTAATGAAATTTTTAAATTTCCTCTCTCTCAACGTCGTGACACTTTCACTGTTAGATAGATAAAAGTTAAAACTATGTAACTGTAAAAGAATTATTAAATTCGGTCCAGTAGTTTTTGAGCAAATCTCAACCTTATTGAGGCCACCTGTATACTTTTCTCGTCGACATTTGAATAGACGCTATGACTGTCAATGTTTCAAAATGGTCTCTGAATTTGGATACCCGCCTATTTTTTATTTCTAAATAGATTTAAGAATCATTAATAGCGTTCAGAATTTGTTTTATGCAATATACCATGCTGTACGTGGGCAGGACTTGAACCTGCGACCTTGTCATTCCGTGACACGCTCTTACCAACTGAGCTACCACAGGCCACTTACCCAATTGACAATGCCAGATTCTGCCCCACCATCAACCGCAAGATGTAGGTACAAGATAACGAATAAATGTAATAATATCTCCGTTTTTTATTAAAATGTCTTGTACATCTAGCGAGTCGAAAATAAAAACAGCATAATTAAGAATTCAGAAAATAGTAAGAAATCGAAGCGATTTAATCATTGTTTTTGTTATTCTTCTATCGGAGTTGCGAGAGTAGTAGAAAATGATACTGATTATGATTATGCATTATGAAACCTGAAATAAGTCCCCAACAAAATGATAGGTACATCTTAAATGGTCACGTAGTTTTGTAGGTGGGGCAAATCTCCATTGAAATGTGGCAATGTCTTTTGCACGCGAAAAATTCTGTCAACGATGAGCGCATAGAGACGAAGCGGGGGACAGGGGTGCCGTATTAAAGAGATGTGTCCATGTTGATAATATCTCTAGGTGCCACGTGTCGCGAAGCAATTTTGCGCTCATGGTACAGGTCTATGGGGTAAGTGGTCTGTGAGTTTACACCATGTATTTATAAACATAATATTATAAAGTAAATCGCACTTTTAATAATACTAAACAGTTTTTGATGTATTTCCCAATCAATAGAAGGTTTCCAAAGTTTAAAATAGTAGATATATTTGAAGACTGTACAGGAATCTAGCATTTTCATACAAGACTATAATATAATGGCGAAAGCCTGGGTTCATATCCCAGGTCGGTTAATTTTCCTCGGTTTTTCCGAAGTCATTCTTTTAAAAACGGTGAAGGAAAACTGGAGAATAAAAATAAGGCATGTGTGATCAATTTGCACTTGGCCCTTATGGTGGATCATGGTCCCAGCAGAAATATGTAAAAAATATTAAGTTACCTACTCACTGCTGGGACCATGATCCACCACAAGGGCCTAGTGCAAATTGATCACACATGCCTTATTTTTTTTCCTCCAGGTCTCCTTACGAGGTTTTACTTCACCGTTTTTAAAAGCATTCGGTAAATGCACTTAATAATGACTTCGGAAAAATCGAGGAAAATTAACCGACCTGGGATATGAATTTTTTATGTATAATAATTAGTTATCATCAATGTGTTATCAAAAAAAACATTATCAATGGGACGCTATCATGATAAATGTGAACCTTTATTTATCTCATTAAATAATAAAAAACAGTAAAAATACAAGAATTGAAAACACGACTAAAAATAAAAGACACAAAAATACACAATTATTGTGTAATTTTTTTTAGAATTTACATTCTGTACTATTAAAAAATCGCTTTTCAATACTTTTAAACCGATTTGTATGAGACGTATGTATTATAAAGATACTTTTGTATGAAAATGCTATAAATAAATGTAGGTAGTTAAGAAATTTCATCTTTCTATCGGTTTGGTTACTTAAAGCGTTTTTAAATTTCAAGGCGGCTAAATTATCATTGTTTTTATTATTATTTATTGATCGTGATAGTTATCTTGATAATAATATTCTGATCATAATTGTTATATTAAATATCATGATATTTATCATCAATGTATATTGCTATCATGTACATTATAAATTTTATTATTTTGATTCCTAAACTAGAGATTTTTGCCTACAATTTATTTCACTAATGGGCAAAGCATTTAATTTTAATATTATCATGATATTTAATTATCATCAATGTAATATAAAAAAAATCAATTATAAACTATCATGATACACGAATACACTAGCATGATAATTACTATCATCAATTTGTTATCAGAACAACCAATTAAATCTATAAAGTCCCATTGCTTGGCGAAGCATCTATTATTTTCCATTCATCGGTAAAAATATCATAATCATCAATGTATTATCAATATGATTCACGATAATTATCATCAATGTATATTGCTGTCATGAGGAGGCGTCTGGTTTCAAAAACCCTTAAAACGTCTTTTGGTCTAAAATGAGTTAAATATGCCATATGAAAGTTATTTAAATTACCTACCAGAAAATAATTTTGTACTAAAATCCACTAAAACATCTTAAAGTCAACCTTCCAACATTGAGAAAATTTTCTAAGCATTACTTAAAATAAGCCGATTGCGATTCATTTGCCTGTCATTCTACGAAAATCGTTTTAGCGGTTTTTGAAACTGGACGCCTCAGATATGGGTATCATTTTGAACCCTAATATTAATTTAATAACGCTTTAAGTAACAACTCAGTAGTTAAAATCAATTTTAAATTTTGACATAATTATTATAAGGTAGAGTAGATTACAGTGATTAGTTCGTAAGTCGAGTTTCTCGTAGCGATCAAAATGTTTTTATTGTAAGTCGTAATCAAAATGTATAATCTATTAAATATTTAATGAAAGTTCATGCGTTTTATTCGGATCTAAATAATTTTATTTATTTATTTATATATAATTTGCACCTTAACAAATACTCAAGCGCCGCAAATACTCCACATCATGAGTTTGCGGCGCTTGCGGTAGAAACAATGGGCCCATGGTCGACAGACTCTAAACATCTGATCCACGAGCTGTCTACCCGATTGGTCCATGCCTCGGGCGATCCCAGAGCTGGCAGCTACCTCGCTCAGCGACTAAGCATTGCGATACAGCGAGGAAATGCTGCCAGCGTCCTGGGCAGCATTCCACAAAACGGGGATCTTGACGACGTGTTCGTCCTTTAGTATTTAGTTTTTTTATTTATTTTATAAGTAATGTATTTTTAGATAGTACCTAGTTAGTTTTATTTTAATAAAGTAACAGACCTTAACAGCTAGTAGCCAAATAGTACAAACATAACATTAAAATTATTATTAATACTAAACACTCATTCAGTCAATCGAACTTTTAGGCATTCTTCTTTCTGCTACCCTCTTACACTCTGTCATCAAACATCCCGGCGCACTCACAAATAGGTCACACTGACCTGTGTGTAATATAATCTGGAATAAGAAATGAGACCAAAAATGGTTGACATTGCTCGAAGAATCAGCAAACTGAAGTGGCAGTGGGCTGGTAGAACTAAAATGGTTGATATTGCTCGTAGAATCAGCAAACTGAAGTTGCAGTGGGCTTGTAGAACAAAAATGGTTGACATTGCTCGTAGAATCAGCAAACTGAAGTGGAAGTGGGCTGGTAGATGGTTGACATTGCTTTTAGAATCAGCAAACTGAAGATGGGCTGGTGGAACAAAAATGGTTGACATTGCTCGTAGAATCAGCAAACTGAAGTGGCAGTGGGCTGGTAGAACAAAAATAGTTGACATTGCTCATAGAATCAGCAAACTGAAGTGGCAGTGGGCTGGTGGAACAAAAATGGTTGACATTGCTCGTAGAATCAGCAAACTGAAGTGGCAGTGGGCTGGTGGAACAAAAATGGTTGACATTGCTCGTAGAATCAGCAAACTGAAGTTGCAGGGGGCTGGTAGAACAAAAATGGTTGACATTGCTCGTAGAATCAGCAAACTGAAGTGGCAGTGGGTTGGTAGAACAAAAATGATTGACATTGTTCGTAGAATCAGCAAACTGAAGTGGCAGTGGGCTGGTAAAACAAAAATGGTTGACATTGCTCGTAGAATCAGCAAACTGAAGTTGCGGTGGGCTGGTATAACAAAAATGGTTGACATTGCTCGTAGAATCAGCAAACTGAAGTGGCAGTGGGCTGGTAGAACAAAAATGGTTGACATTGCTCTTAGAATCAGCAAACTGAAGTTGCAGGGGGCTGGTACAAAAATGGTTGACATTGCTCGTAGAATCAGCAAACTGAAGTGGCAGTGGGCTGTTATAACAAAAATGGTTCACATTGCTCGTAGAATCAGCAAACTGAAGTGCCAGTGGGCTGGTAGCACAAAAATGGTTGACATTGCTCGTAGAATCAGCAAACTGAAGTGGCAGTGGGCTGGTAGAACAAAAATAGTTGACATTGCTCGTAGAATCAGCAAACTGAAGTGGCAGTGGGCTGGTAGAACAAAAATGGTTGACATTGCTCGTAGAATCAGCAAACTGAAGTGGTTGTGGGCTGGTAGAACATAAATAGTTGACATTGCTCGTAGAATCAGCAAACTGAAGTGGCGGTGCCCTGGTAGAACAAAAATCGTTGACAATGCTCGTAGAATCAGCAAACTGAAGTGTCAGTGGGCTGGTCACATCTGACGTAGAACCGATAACCGATGGGGTAGACGAGTTCTCGAATGGAGGCCACGAACGGGTAAACGTAGTGTGGGACGCCCCCCGATTGGAGGGATGACCTTCGCAAGATGGCTGGCAGGGACTGGATGCAGAGGGCCGAGAGTAGGGTTGAGTGGCATGCTTTGGGAGAGGCCTACGTCCAGCAGTGGACTGATACGGGCTGATGATGAATCAAATCGAAAGTGTTGAAAATATTAGAAATCGAAACTTCACTACCACAATTTTGATATAAAATGACGTAATAAGATTAGGTAACTGTTTATCCAAAAGAATCGTAGGAAGTGGCACCAATTTATCAATTCATTGAAGTATTTTTATCTGATTGAGAAAACCCATTTAATACCTAACTGATTACATTTAGTTTGGTCATCTCTGAAAATGTCTTTTAGATTATTATAATTTCGGGAGATACGGTTTGAAATGAATAGTATTTCAAGTAAACTTATAAACATCACGTCGGGGTCACCAATATGGTGGTGTGGTTAAGAGTGCTGATGATGAGTGTACCTGTAAGTTGCTGTTGACAGGATCTTGGTATTCGGTCGTCAATGAAAGTCCAGGGTACACAATAACACTCGGTTTATTCCACTCATAATAATAAGGGTTGAACACGGTATATTCTTAATTACAAAGCGATAAATTTTTGTCCAATTCCTGTATATAGTAATACGGTAGTGCAAGTTCTGCCGTATGTCTAGTTTCGACCTCAAATGTGCCCGAAAACCGTATATTACGGCAATTGCCGTATCAGGAACGACGCTGGGCGCAGAGATTTAGAGCTTTAATTTTCAAATAAGGGTCCATTGTAAACATCCAAATAATGTCCAATAAAGCAAATGATCATTCATCCGTTTGGACCTTCTTTTGAAATTTTTTGAAGGCAGACTGTGTATCTAGTTGTTTATAGGAGATCAATGAGTATTGCGCGTTAAAATGAAGAATATTTGATTGAAGATAAATAGTTGTTTGGCTTTGAATGATATAAAACTAATAAGTATGGCTAAATCGTTCTTCACACTTTTGTAACTGGCTTCAGTGCTATAGAATTTTAATAATTTGATTCGTTTGATATTGCCACCCAAAAAGGTCTAAGTATTTCGTCAAGCAGGATTATTATTCGGGATTATGAACTGTCTGTCTTATGCACATTCAGTCATTTAAATTTCGATGTTTCAACTTTCGGTATGTGTAAACTAAATAGACAACAAATTGTAATTGCACATAGACTACGTTCCGGACACTATCCAACTAATTCATTTGCTTTCCTGATGCGCAAAGTCGACTCCCCTAATTGCGAGCAGTGTGGAACAGTAGAAGACTTACAACACATACTGTTGGATTGTGTCCGCTACGCGTCTAGAAGACAACATTGTGTTGTAAGCTTGGGGCTGAGGCACTTGAATGTGGGAATGTATCACGGCATACTGGCTAACCCAACTTCAAAATCTGCTGCGATACTCTATAATGTATTAATAATAAATAGGAATAATGTTAGTAATAAGGCACGATGGGATTGACATCGTCAATTATGACAAAAATCCCTAAACTTATAATAAAGAAGAAAAAAAACTTTCGGTATTTCGGTTATCGGCATTTTGAACGTTCGGTGTTATGATTTTCGATGTTTTATACGTCGGTCTTATGAAATTCGGCCTTATGATGCGTAACCAGGCTGATTGTATACCTAAATAATATCTAAACAAGTAAAATCAATATTCTAAAGCCGGAAATGAGAATTAGAAATAAAACTATTGCAGACTTTAAGATAAATTAAACTACGTCATAATCATTTAGATAACATAATCTAACTAATCGCAAATCCGTTTGCTTTTTAATCCCAACAGTTTCTATTGTATACGCGTTAGCTGACTGCCGAGAGGAGGAGGTAATGTTTCCTCAACAGACTTTGGACCGTTCTTAAGAGTTGAAATCTTGGATACTGCAAGTGTTACCATTGCTGCTTGCATTGTCGCATTTGTAGGTTTAAAAGTCGTGCATCCTTATTGCCTCCCTTGGGAGCCCAATTGCGAGTCGGATTCACGCACCGAGGCTTCGGTGCAACGCAACTTAACCCTTTCACTGTTTGATAGATAAAAGTTAACACTATGTAACTGTAAAAGAATTATTAAAATCGGTCCAGTAGTTCCTGAGATAATATCAACCTTATTGAGGCCCCCTGTATACTTATCTCTGTCTTTAGACTAATGTAGCATCCTACTTGTACGGACAACAGCAGATCAATGGTAACACTTGCAGTACGATTTTAACTCTTACGTCGCAGCGGTCCAAAGTCCTAAGTGTTACACAGAGGCGGATTTAGTGTCGACATCGCCCTAGGCACCTCACCGCCGGCGCCCCTCGGTTTTTATGTCTTACCAACTCCTGTTATGGAATCTGGCGATGTAGGTGTAATGAAGTAGACGGGGCGTACTTAGGAAGCTCTGAAGGTGGACGTAGAATCACAAAAAAAACTGAAAACGACATAATATTCGCGAATTCGTGGCAATATCTGGCGAGAAAACGTAGGGAATACTGGAGCCCGAATCTAGCTTTATATTATGCTTTTTATTTTATGCAAGGAGTAAATAGGTACTTGTTTTGGGTTTTCGTCAACTAAACGCCTTCCATGCGCGCCCCTTTGTGACCTCGCACCCCTAGGCACGTGCCTAGTTTGCCTTTAGGATAATCCGCTACTGGTGTTACACTTGATCTGCTGTCAGCTGTACCTTAAACTTGACCACATAAAAGTCACAAATCATGACAATTGTAATTCATATTTATTGTAATCATCATATCGGTCGATAACATAACTAATCCAATAAAAAACAATCTTTCTCGTGTTATTATATATACAGGCAGGATTAAGTTGGCTAAAGGACGATCCGATCAATCGGAAATCCCAATATTATTTTTGGTAGCTATACCTCTCTCTTACTTTACCTATCTACTTCTGTCTGCAGCGCGCTGCTGGTGCCGGGGGTCGGGGAGCCGTGTCTCTCGTGGAGCTGAAGCCTCTCTGTGGAGGAACGCCGCGCGCGTCCTCTGGTGGGGGTTGGTGACTCCGTGTAATATACTTACATATTATATTAAAAATTAGAACTCCCCATCGGCATACAAACCATACGTGGTTTCGCCTAAGATGGGAAAGTAGATTTCAAATGTATTTTTATAAAATGTCATTAAACAATAAATTAAAAAAAAACTTACTTAGGTACTTACTTACTCCGCTGGCTCAGTGATCCGAAGTGGATCTTGGCCTCCGATACCAAAGAGCGCCGTACCTATCTCCGATACCAAGAGGGTCACCGTATTCGCTTTTATAACAAGTTGCCAGAAAGTGTCACGACGCTGACAGAGAGGAAATGACAATGCCGTTTTTTTGCCATTTTTTCTCCTCAGCGTCACCTTTTCCTTGCAAAGTGGTGTAAATGTAAATTGAAAAAATATATTGACATGCAAAAATGTACACAACGTGCTTACTTGCATTAAATAAATTTGACTTTGACGCCATTGCAGCCTGTCCTGCGCTGTCTGGCGCCAGTCGGGCGCCTGCAGCTCTCGCAGGTCCTTCTGCAGCGGTCCCAGCGGTATCTTGGACGTCCGACTGACCGTCGTCAGCTGTGCTTTCCGACGTACGCGCGCTCCTCTCCCATCCTCTCCACGTGACCAAGCCAGCGGAGTCGGGCTGCTTTGGTTTCTCCAATGATGTTAGACTCGGCCACCATCTCCTCGATCTCGCAGTTTTCACGGATGCTCCAGCTTCCGTCCTCTCTCTTCGCTGGTCCCAGAATTCTCCTTAAAATCTTCCTCTTACTTTACTATTATTGAATTCCCTCAACAGTTGGTTGCCTGGAAGAAATCGCTTTTAGCGATAAGGCCGCCAAAATTGTACATGCTGTTTTGTATTTCTGTATTGTAAGTATTTGAATATGTTTTATATTTTACCCGACTGAAGGAAGATGCATGCTTTATTTGTGTATGTATGTCGATTCCTTCGCTTCAGCCGCCTTCGTAACCGGAGTTTCGTAACCAGTTACGAACGAGGGAAAAAATGATATTCGTACGTAACCTTTGTAAGTACTATAGATAGGTACCTGCCTGTCTAAGATGGAATTTGATATATTTATACCGAAACCCAAATCAAGTGTCTTATTTTGTAAACAAAAACTACTAACATTTTAAGCTTTTATGAATTTTTAGAATTTCTGGTATGTATGTAGCTTCACCCTGTATTTAATTAATCTACATTACCAACATAATTTTGATGTTCAAAAAAATTATCTGGCCTACAACTTATTAGGAAAACTTTGTTAGACAACCGTAAATATAACTTTGTATGTTTTAGCAGGAAAGTCTATATAAATATCGATTTATCTATAACTATAACAGACAGTAATATACAGAGTGCCATCTGTTTCATTCTGTCCAAGTGGTGTTTTAATCAGTGTATTATTGTTATTTTAACAAGTGTTTAAATATTCCGTGTTGCTGAATTATCCGTTTAAAAAAATATAAAAATGATTGGTGAGTTTTTAAAATTAATTACTTATATATATTTATTTATTCGGAATACAGTATTTAGTTAGAACCAAACCTAAAACCAAACTAAAGTAAATATACTAAAACTATATGTACTATGTGCGGAGTTAGACGGCGTGTTCGGACTTTAATTGTAAATAATATTTAGGTATTTATTTTATTTTGTAAATAGCTTTTTTAACATATTATACTTACCTATTCATCCTAATAAAAACAATATATATATTATAATATATATAATTACTTATTATTTAATAATGTTTGGGACTATTATTGGTAATTTAATGTATGGTAAGTATTGTGGACTCGACAGTTCGTCATTTGCCAATGTATTGGAACGAATAAACAAAATTTGACCTTAAAATATATAATAATCAATTACATATCGAAATAAATAAAAACTAAATCTAACCTATCTAATCTTACAAAAATTTAAAAATTATATATTTAAAAAAGGGACAAGTCCCCAAAAGGCTGGCGGCATTGCCCCGCTGTATAGCGAGGCTGACCCGTTGGGTAAAGTAGCCGCCAGCCCTTTGGTCACGCGTGGCCTCGACCATCCGTGAGATTTGCTTCATTAGGCGGTGTGCTCCCGGCCCCCATGATCCCACCGTCTTAACCCCAAACGGCACAAATACGTGGTTATCCCCGAGGCATGCGTATTTGCGCCGTTTGAGGTTTTCAGCAGATTACGACGCATATGTGGAACACATAATTTCGGTCTCATTAAGCGGAACCCCTGATATAACCTGCTGTAGTTAATAATCTAGGACAAGATCTGTGGGAAGAGGAGCGTTGGCAGGAGACACTCTTGTCTAAAGAGTTTACGTGATTGGTTCGGCTGCAGCACCGGCTCCTTGTTCCGGGCAGCCGGACAGAGGGTGAAAACTGCCATGATGTTGTCCAAATTTCGATGAGAAGAGGAACGTTTAGAAGAAGGCAAATGGCTTTTGAAAATTGGAAACGACGGTTGCGAATTTCATTTTAATGTCTGCAGTGGTTATTTTGTGTTTAATATCACGTTAAATTAATCAGGAAATGTTCAAGAATGACAGTATGGTGAATTTATTGGATTGTTTCGTGCTAAAGTCAAGTTCACGAGTTCGGGAGTGAACGTGTCTGTCGAGCTGCTTCGTCCAGAGTGATGACGCTACGGCGGCTCCTCTGGAGGAATACAAGAAGACGCGGATACCCAGGGTGACGACGCTACTGCGATTCCTCGGGAGGAAGATAGAAGACTTGAATTTTCTGTAACATGACATTGGCAAATGACGAACTATCGAGTCCATTAATAAAATAATAATAATAAAAACGCTGGGTTGCGACCATTAGCGACCGTCATCTAGTAGTACCTAAGTAAGTAGGTACTATAAGTTGTATGTAAGAGCACAAACATAAAAAAAAACAGACAATAGCAAAGTAGAGAACAGAAGACTATGATATTTTAAATATTCTGGACATTTGCAAATGGCTAACTGTCGAGTCCATTATTAAATAAGAACACAAACAATTGCGTTATTCATGATACCACCAAAATGATTCACTTGGTGTCATCTGGAATGATCGGGCAGACTTACCTCAGAGCGGGGAATAACGTTTCCCCATCATGACACCGCGGTGGTGTCATTTTGGTGGACAATTTACCTTAAAACATCTTTTTATCCATTTCACTCTTCGTTAAGAGCTCGGTGGCTCAGTGATTGGGTCAATCGACTTGCGATACGGAGGTCCCAGGTTCGATTCCCAGCCAGGCAAGCCATGTACCAATGAGTTATCCTCGGTTTTTTCGACGGATAAACTTACGTACATTTTAGTGCTCTCAAAAACGGTGAAGGAAAATATCGTGATGAAACCTGCATGCCGTAGTAGAATCAAAATCTAAAGGCATGCTAAATCCGCTAATCCGCACTGGGCCCGCGTGGTGGATCATGGCCCCAGCTCCCTCGATGTAAGGGAAGGTCAGTGCCCGAGCAGTGGGGACATACAAATGGACTGATGATAATATTTGAAGTACCAGGCTACCAGAACTGACAAAGAGGTGACTTGCCAGTGTTTATCTCCCTCGATGTAAGGGAAGGTCTGTGCCCGAGCAGTGGGGCAATATAAATAGACTAATGATGATGATGAAAGCTTGAACCTTTGCTTAACTTTAAACCACGTTTATGGCTAGAAGGAGGCTAGAAATAGGAGTTAAACTGTACCTATACCTAACACAACGTAGATCCAATCAATCATTTCTAATCACAAGTGGGATTTTCTTCATTATAACACAACCCAACTTAATATTATAGACAATACAGCATATAATCGAATAACTACGTAGTGATGTCGACTATACGAATTAATCTAACGTTTGAATATAATCTAAGGATTAGACGTCATAGCTATTTGTAAAATCATGGATTAACAGATTAGCAGGAGTTTAATCTACGGTTGGCAAAAGGTTAATCTACTGATGTATATTTAGTTGGCATCGTGTTCGCTCGTTTCATCGCATGTGATGAAATGACAATGCCAGATTCTGCCCCACCATCAACCGTATGATTAACAAGATAACGAATAAATGTAAAAAATATCTCCGTTTTTTATTGAAATTATTTAAAGCTTTGTACATCAAACGAGTCGAAAAAACAGCCTAATTAAGAATTCAGAAAATAGTAAGAAATCGAATTATATTCGAAATATTCATTGTCTTTGTTATCATTTTCTACTACTCTCGCAACTCCTACTAATTGTGATAATGATCAATATGAAACCTGTAATAAGTCCCCAACAAAATGATAGCTTCAATGGTCACGTAGTTTTGAAGGCTAAGCTCCATTGAAATGTGGCAATGTCATTTACTCAGCTACTACGTAAGTTTCATCACATGCAATGAAACTACCACTCAGGTAGATTGAGTTGAGGATTCTCACACTGAATCAGTAAACTGAAATGGCAATGGGCTGGTCACATCTGTCGTAGAACCGATAACCGATGGGGTAGACGAGTTCTCGAATGGAGGCCACGAACGGGTAAACGTATCGTGGGACCAGATGGAGGGATGACCTTCGCAAGATGGCTGACAGAGACTGGATGCAGAGGGCCGAGAGTAGGGTTGAGTGGCGCGCTTTGGGAGAGGCCTACGTCCAGCAGTGGACTGATACGGGCTGATGAGACTTGACTGGACAATGCAGGCTAAATAAGCCTGTCCGACACCATGTAGAATCTGTTGTGAAGCCGAGGAACCCCTCATGTATCATTGTTTTAAAAGATGTGTTGCTGAGAGTTTTTTGCCACTTTTTCTCCTCAGCGTTGGCACCTCAAAGTGGTGTAAATGTAAATTCAAAAAATATATTGACGTGCAAAAATGTACTCAACGTGCTTACTTGCAATAAAGAAATTTGACTTTGACATGCATACTCTCTGTGAGTGGAGCACGCATTCACAGCAGAAGCCGAGCCTTAGGTGGACACATAATGCCACCCGAGGATATTAAAACTCTCTCACCCAAGTGCATCATACGATTCCTGAAGGGCGTTGGCCTTGGGAGCGTGATATAAGAACTCTTTGAGGTCGCAGTGACCGTTGGGCTTGTACCAATACCCTGATATCAAATAAAGAATGACGAGTATCACGTTATCTATGTGTATCGCTGGAGGGACTTTGTGTAGGTCGCATCCCTCCACCTGTAGGTACCCTTACTAAACCACGTGCCGGGTAAATATAATGTATGCCAGTTTCTTTTTAACTTTACAACTCGCAATAATAATAAAAATCAATTTTATATTGGGAGCACACCTCAATCGCTAAAGAAATATCGCGGCGCCTGGTCGAGGCGTCACGTGACCAATAGGCTGGCAGCTACTTCGCACAACGTATCAGCCTCGCGATACAGCGGGGCAACGCTGCCAGCCTTTTGGGCACGCTGCCTATAGTGGGGGACCTGGGGCAGGTTTTTTATCTTTAATTTTAAATTTTTTATTATTATAATTAGTTTTTTAATAAAGGCGCATACTTAATTCATTAAAAAGTAGGAAATTTTATATTATTTTGAGCTTATAACGTATGTCGCACTTTCTATAAATATCATAGGATTACAATTAAACACAGGAAGTCGACACAAAGATAAGATTATGAAAAGTCGTAAATAAAATATTGGTAATAAATTAAACTGAATCATAGTATTGGCGGAGTCCATAATCCAAATTAAGCTTTGTGTATTAACTTTATTTTTATTAAACAGGAAACTCGGCTTTATGGAATAATAATACAATAATAATAATAACTCAATAAGGTCAAGATTTTTCCAAGAACTATTTGACCGATTGTAACAATGGTTTACTACTTGTAGATAGGTTTAGACTTAGAGTGTTTAATAATAATAATAATAATAAGTGTGTCTATTAGTAAGGACAACAGCAGATCAATGGTAACACTTGCAGTATGAATTCAACTCTTATGACGCAGATAATAAGAAAGGTTCAAAGTCTAAAGTGTTACACTTGATCTGCTGTTAGCTGTACTACTAACACAGAGATAAGTGTGCAGGAGTTTTTAAGGTTGAGATTATCTCAAAAACTACTTGACCTATTGCAAGATTTCTTTCACTGTTAGATAGATAAAAGTTAAAACTATGTAACTGTAAAATAATAATTAAATTCGGTCGAGTAGTTTTTGAGAAAATCTCAACCTTATTGAGGCCTCCTGTGTACTTTTCTCTGTCTTCGTGAGTACCTAAGAGCCCAAATAAACAAGAGCCTTATATTATGTACCTACTTAAATACATTTATTAAAAAACTAAAAACATTATAATAATAAAAAATTAAAATTAAAGATAAAAAACCTGCCCCAGGTCCCCCACTATAGGCAGCGTGCCCAAAAGGCTGGCAGCGTTGCCCCGCTGTATCGCGAGGCTGATACGTTGTGCGAAGTAATACCTAATAGTTGTACCTACTTACAATCTAATAAAGAAACAGCAGGCTATCTAGAATAATCTGTATGTGCCTAGACTTGATTTCAAAGAACAAAAGATACATCAATTGATAGCTTAATCCTGTTATTAAAACATCATTGATAAGTAATCAATTAATAAGGTAGATCTTGATACACGATTTCATCATAATTTATGATTCATGACGCTCCAGTCTCTCTACTTTGCACTTACAATACAGTTTGAACACATGTGAGTTATTACCCGACTACGCAAGGAGGGGTTACGGTTTTTTAGCTACATATTATGTTGTTTATATTGGCTTGGCTATGATGACTATAGTAATATTAATTATACAGGGTGATCGGAAATTCGAAACATTCCTTGAAAGGGTTGATACTAGAGGTGGTTTGCAACTAATTAGGCCCTATTAACGAGGGGTCGAAAATGAGTGGTTTCTATACCTAAGTTAAGTAATATCTTTGATGTGAGATAAATAAAGATTTATGGCCTTACTTATAATCGATGATTAAAATTAATACCTTGTTTAACAATTGTTTAAAAAAAATGTTTACTTATAAACACTATACTCCTGAAGAACCGAATAAGTAGATGTCAGTTTATACAACGTCGTATGTTTAATTAACAAAAATGGCGGACCGAATTCGGAACAGCTGATTCCATTTGATACTGATGATTACTTTTTTAAGGACTTTGGAGTAGGCATTACCCCAATTTAGGCCAAATTTTCGTTCTTTTTTTGAATTCATTCAGCAGTGTTACCGTACCTAAATATTTTTTGGTGTTTAAAATGACGATTAGCTAATCACTGTTTAAATAACGTTTATAAGTAAAAAAACAGACTCTAAACATCTGATCCACGAGCTGTCTACCCGATTGGTCCATGTCTCGGGCGATCCCAGAGCTGGCAGCTACCTCGCTCAGCGACTAAGCATTGCGATACAGCGAGGAAATGCTGCCAGCGTCCTGGGCAGCATTCCGCAAAACGGGGATCTTGACGACGTGTTCGTCCTTTAGTATTTAGTTTTTATTTATTTATTTTATAAGTAACGTATATTTAGATAGCAGTTAGTTTTATTTTAATAAAGTCTACGTTTAGTAAAAAAAGGTTAATCACTTATTAAGAGTTTAAATAATGATTAGTTAATATGTTGCTCAGTGCTTGATAAGTGTTTTTTTTATAAGTAAGAGGGTTATTTTATTATTATTATTCGTTCTGTGTCCAGGTAAATTGTTCGCTATCCTGTTTGTGACGGCCGTGGCTGCCAACGACAAACCCTTTGCCGGCGTGGACCCCAACACACTGTCGTGTGACCCACTGGGACAGGTAAACAATATTGTATACAGGCTATCCTTGAATTCATTCGACAAATTGAAGGCATTTTTGGTTTTATTCAATTTAAATAATTACAGAACTAATAACAAACTAATAATAAAAAAATAAAATTAAAGATAAAAAAACCTGCCCCAGGTCCCCCACTATAGGCAGCGTGCCCAAAAGGCTGGCAGCGTTGCCCCGCTGTATCGCGAGGCTGATACGTTGTGCGAAGTAGCTGCCAGCCTTTTGGTCACGCGATGCCTCGACCAGGCGCCGCGATATTTCTGTAGCCATGCGGTGTGCTCCCGGCCCCCATGGTCCCAGCGTCTCCACCCCAAACGGCTCAAACATGTAGCCATCGCCGATAGCTGCATATTTGCGAGGTTTTCGGCTGTGGTGGCAGCAGCGCTGAACAATTTCGACAAATTGAAACTGGAGGTTGTAGATAGGTACTCATGATTGGTAAGGTTTTTTACTAAATCAAAACTGAATCAGAACTACATGACATTGCCACATTTCAATGGATCTTTGCCCCACCTACAAAACTACGAGACCATTGAAGCTGTACTTATCATTTTGTTGGGGACTTATTACAGGTTTTATATAGTATAATCACAATCAGTAGGAGTTGCGAGAGTAGTAGAAAATGATAACAAAAACAATGAATATTTCGCTTCGATTTCATACTATTTTCTGAATTCTCAATTAAGCTGTTTTTTCGACTCGCAACTCTCTCTAAATCTAGTTCATCTTTTCGTTAGAGCAAAGTTACGGTTAAGTTGCGTTGCACGGAAGCCTCGGGGCGCGAGTCCGACTCGCTCTTAGCCGTTTTTTATTAATATATTTCCGTATTTTCTAGGTGTTCCTGCTTCTGCCGCATCACACGGACTGCAGTCTGTTCTACATCTGCGCTCACGGCCAGGAAGTGCTGCAAACATGCTCCAGTCCACTCATATTCGACTTCGAGTTACAGGTGAGCTTTTGTTAACGCTCGTAGAATACCTATAAAGAAACGTAACGTTGGATTGACATTTCTAAAGTCGATTATCACTTGACTACGCTTGACTTAGAATTTATTTATTTTATTAATGGACTCGACAGTTCGTCACTTGCCAATGTCGTATTACAGTCTTCACCCTGGGTAGCCTCTTCATGTCTTCATCCAGAGGAGTCGCCGTAGCGTCATCTCTCTGGACGAAGCATCTCGACAGTCACGTTCACTCCCTAGCCTGTAGCGGGACTCTTGATAAAAGCTTGAAACTTCAGATCTTGCTTAAATTATCCAATAACTACCATACTGTCCTTCGCGAACATTTTCTTAACATTTTTTCACCAAGTGTGAAAGGGCTAGCAACACGTCTTCTTTTTCTTTTCTTCCTCCAGAGAGTCATCAACTCTGGACGAAGCAGCTCAGCAGTAGTGGGTCTCTAGATCGAAATTGCAGATCTTGTGTACCTAGAATTGGAAGTACTTAATAAATATGAAACGTTTCAGGGATGCAATTGGGTATGGGACGCCAAATGCATTCTCCGCACACCACCGGGGGGAGAGAGTGAGGAGGACGACGGGGGACAGGGAGGGAGTGATGAGGGGAGCAATGGGAGTGAAGGAGACGGGAGCGACGGAGGTGGGGGTGAAGGAGACGGAGGTGAATCCGGAGACAACGGGAGCGAAGGGGGTGAATCAGGGGGAGAAGGGGCCGGGAGTGACGAGGGTGTTGGAGACAGTGGTGAATCAGGAGACCACAGCGATGAAATCGATGGAGGCGAGTCAGGAGATACTGGCGGCGATGGAGATGGGAGTGACGAGGGTGTTGGAGACAGTGATGAATCAGGAGATCACAGCGATGAAATCGATGGAGGAGAGTCAGGAGATACTGGCGGCGATGGAGATGGGAGTGACGGTGTTGGAGACGGAGACGAATCAGGAGACCACAGTGATGAAGTCGATGGAGGCGAGTCGGGGGATAATGGAGGGGAGTGGGAGATTGAGGGGTCCGGGGAGGGATCAGGAGAAGAGTCTGGAGACTTTGAATCAATTATTGAACCTGAAGAAGATGGAACTCTTGGTTAGTATTATATTAACAAGTTATTTTTAGCTATTCCAGATTGATTGATATGTCGCCGCTGAGCGAGGCGTCCTGCTCGCTCTTACGCGATATAGCATATGAACGACAGGGACAGCTGCGTTTAGGATTTGACTTAGTATTTATTTATTTATTTCTATATCGGTTTAGACATAATTTTCATTTTAAAAGACATGAAAAGATGTTTGCGATTTTCTTCTATCGAGCGAAGTTTGTCCAATCTTGTATCGGTATTCATCAGTCCCTAAATATACCTCAAGATTGCTCTATATTTTTTACAGACGTTTAATTTTAGTAGTTAGTGCCGTAGCCTTCATAGAAAAATTGTAAATCCGCGCATCCGAAGCTAGCGAAATCAAATTCTAAACGCTATGTATTGCAGACGATCTCCTGAACTTGATTGACAACATGCAAGAGATGCCTTCCGCCCAGGAGGCCCTCAAGACATCTGCATTTGGAGCCTTTATTGACTGCAGCAATGCGGAGTCGGCGGCTAGAATCGTTGCTTATAAGTAAGTCACTTCACTGGTTTATTAATTAACCCTAAGCTTGATTGAAGTAACTTAATCATTGCATCATCAGTAACAGTCCACTGCTGGACGCAGGCCTCTCCCAAAGCGCGCCACTCGACGCCTGTGTTCGCGCCGCACTCGCCCCACAGACACACGCGGGACACCGGGCTAATAAGACTCCAGGCGGCTCATAGTGCCCTGGTACTTGGGATGTGACTTAAAGAGCTGGGGCTTCTGACCGAGTGGACACAGCAGGTGTTGTTGAGTTAGACATATTGAGACTCTGAGTTAGCCATGGTCTCCTGGTACTTTAATGCAACTTCATCATCATCAAACCGTATCAGTCCACTGCTGGACATAGGCCACTCCCAAGGCGTGAAACTCAGCTCGATTATCGGCCTTTTGCATTCAATCTCAGCCAGCCTTGCGTAGGTCATCCCTCCATCGGGTCGAGGGGCGTCCCAACACTACCTTACTACCATAAAATTAACGTAAAAAATCTAACCCTGAGTACTTATTAACCCCGGGTCAAGCGCTAACTCTCATCAATCGCCCTCAACTTAAATTAACAAAAAAATATTCAAAAGTTACGGTTACATAGTAGGGTGACCATGCTCGATCGCAATTTAGTATCTACAATTTTATTTTATTTTCTCGTTACAGAGGAGACTGCCAACGGTTCTGGCGCTGCGTAAGCGGTGTTCCCCAGACGTTCTATTGTACCGACGGTCTGTACTACAACGAACGGACCCAGATGTGTGACTTCGAAGCCAACGTGAGGTGCTCAACGGATTTGGACGATGAGTTGCAAGGAGAATATATTGTTTATAAATAATTTTTAGAGGTTATGTAATGACAAAAGATTGGCAACGTTTTCTGTGCGTTTGGTGAATGGATATTAAGGGCCTTCATAGAGCCAACTAGCGCCGCCAATCTTAAAAAAATAATATCTTCCAATATAATCAATTTTATTAAAAAAAGCTATTTACTAAATGTTTATTACGATAAATACTATTTTTAAATATAAAATACATGGCATAATTGCGACAAGCTAAGTTGTAGTTCACAAATGTGCCAAAAACGGCCGTTTTTCGCAATTATGCGAACAACAACTTGCCGACATTGAATCACGTTATAAATAAGCATTTAAAAAAATAGTATTTATCGTAATAAACATTTCGTAAATAGCTTTAAGATGCGCTAGTTGGTTCTATGAAGGCTCTTAAGCAAGGTCTCCTGCGACGTGTTTCCGTGTTACGAAACACGGTAACATCCGATTTAGGGGCGTGGCGTAGCAATTTTCCTTTGTAAAATCGGTTACCGAAACATGTTACGCGCGGTAACACGTCGCAGGAGACCCGCAGTTATATAATGGTGGCACTTCACTGGCTATTGGTATTCGCTATTGGATGTTTGTCGTGTTTGTCGAATACTTGACGTACATACAAATAAGGCGAATATTTTGTCAAGCATACCAACCACACATGGCAACTATGACAAATACGCAAATACGTGATAGCCAAGTGAAGTGCCACCATAAGGAGCTAGGGTCAGCAATCAAATGAAATACCTAATATTTATTGCATTCAAAACATAAAGCCATGTAATTGCTTGCATGCATAACTTTTAACAATGAACTGTTAGCTAGAACACACATATTGAATATAACGTAGCTTAGATATGTCTACTTAAATATTTTCCGGAATTTATTGTAAATTAGAACATGATGAAAAAATTCTTGCCGTGGGCAGGACTTGACCCTGCGACCTTGTCATTCCGTGACACGCTCTTACCAACTGAGCCACCACAGGCCACGCCACGCCCACCGAAAATCTTCATCGCTTTATAACTTAAAGGGTATACAGAAATAATACAAGAAACATAATACTTACGGCAAGAATTTTTTCATCATGTTCTAATTTATTCACCGAGCATGGATAATGCGTAATTCAAATTCTGAATTTATTGTTAGTAAGTAGTTTGATCAATCACGGATCGCGGATTTTTTTAATTGATAATATTAAAGAAAAGAAAAACATTTGTGATATTTAATAAACATTTTTCATGATATGTATTAAAGAAATAAATAATTTCATTCAGACAACGAACCACGGATATAAATGTTAAAAAATAAAAAGGGGATTCTAGTGTTATGATATTTGTTGGATACTACATTTAAACTCGTTATGTTTAATCTTTATTTTATATTACGACAAACAAATGCGCCATTACAGTTTTGGTAAGCGACCGGAAGCAGCATAAACAATATTATTATAGGTTATAAACCATAGACTAACTAAGCTACGTTTACATTCCTGACATCTAGTTCCATACGTATGGAGTTATATCCAACTTAACCAACCGAAACGCACAGACGAATTTGTCAGTCCGACTGAATCGACAATTTAGGAGCAATCTCTAACTAAATACTTACTTGGAAATGTAATGTAATATTTTTATTAGGTTTTTTTTTTATCTATAGTATAATAATAGTAATAAATAAATAAAAAATTAATCGAATAAGCCCCCTCTGATCGTTCCCGATGCAAAGGTGCCCATAATACCAGCGGCGTTACCGCGCTGTATGGCTATGGACAGCCTTTGCATCAGGAACTATTCAGAGCGAGGCCCGAGACCGAGGTCCCGCATTCGCCGCCCAATGCCACGCACAAACTCCCTGGCCTCCGCTCCCCAGGGACCCGCTGTCTCTTAGGTTTATTTATGTCTGAAAAGATAAATATATCTTCTACTTATATAATATCTCCTTCTTTTCTGTTCTCTACTTTGTTGTTGATAAAAATATTACCTACATTTTCATTAGGAGAAGTATTATATCAATAAGTAGGTATATAGTTAGGTTAGTATTAATAGATAAGTATAAAAATATTAAAAACAATAAAAATGAAATCGCTTAGGAATTATTCACACAAATAAAGTACTTTTTGATATTCAGTTCTGCTGTTACGAAGTTGGTTGATGTAGGATATTAATTATGACGATTTCATAATAGTTTTTATTCAATGTGTCCGTTCTTTTGTATTTACCATGATTTTTATAAGATTTAAATAAAACAGTATTTTTAAATATTTGTATAATTTGTTGGTATTGCCCCTAAGTTGTCGATTTGTAATAAATTTCATATTCATTCTTGCTTTTAATTTACTTTCTTTGAGCAAAACAGAAAAACTAATACTAAAAAGCAGCGACTACCACAATATATATTATAATAAGGGTTTTTCAAAGTGACAGTTGTAAAAAAAACAGGTTTTTTAATTTGATAATAGATGGCGTTGCACCGAAGTGCGATATCATCAAAAAAAACAGCACCATGAAGAAAAATTCAATATCAGCTGAATAATTTATTATTATTGGTTTGTTTGTGTAATTTAAACAATACAGTACAAATTAATACTAGGTATGAAATACGAAAAGCCCAAGTTACAAGCAATAACAACGCATTTAATGTTGACATCGGCTTTTTGAAAATGGCGGGAAACGACGGTTGCGAAATTATTTAATAATTTTCAGTATAATGTCTACAGTGGGTGTTTTGTGTTTAATATCACGTTAAATTAATCAGAAAATGTTCGCGAATGACAGTATGGTGAAGTTATTGGAGAATTCAAGCAGGATCTGAAGTTTGGCGCCATGGTCAAGATTCCCACTACGAGCTCGGGAGTGAACGTGACTGTCGAGCTGCTTCGTCCGCAGTGATTGACGCTACGGCGTCTCCTGTGGATGAAGACATGAAGACGCTGCTACCCAGGGTGATGACGCTACGGCGACTCCCCTGGAGGAAGATAGAAGACTATTTATACATTGAATTTTTTGTAACATGACATTGGCAAATGACGAACTGTCGAGTCCATTAATAAAATAAATAAATAAATGTTGACATCAGACCAGTCAGTGCCATCTACCGGGGATGTCGGTACTTTCTTTTTTAAATGTAACCTTGAAAACCCCTCCTTGTGGTGGCACTGTATTGGGTTGAGATTGGCTTAATTACAAATATGAAGGATATCTCTCAATGCCATTACAAGTTACTTATGTAGGTAATGGATGATCATTATTCTATTTAACGAACGTTTTTAAAAGGATCAGCGGCGACGACTTCTGTCCTTTCATGAGGGTAGTAAGGATGGTCTTGCCAAAAACTGGGGAAGACGGTGCGATAGTCCTTATTGAACTTGGCCAGAGTCTCCATTTCTTGCGCTGTGAGCTCAAAGTCAAATATGTTGATGTTCTCCTCAATCTTTTCCTTGCGAGTTGACTTTGGGATTGGCGCCAAGCCTCGTTGTACCTGTAACATTACATTAAAATTGACATTTAGAGCCTTCGATGAGCCAACTAGCGCTGCCAATCTTGAAAAAAATAATAACTTCCAATTTAATCAATTTTATTAAAAAAGCTATTTACATAATGTTTATTACGATAAATACTATTTATTAAATGCTTATTTATAACGTGATTCAATTTCGGTAAGTTGTATTTCGCATAATTTCGAAAAACGGCCGTTTTTGGCACATTTGTGAACTTAGCTTGTCGCAATTATGCCATGTATTGTATATTGAAAAATAGTATTCATCCTAAAAAACATTTTGTAAATAGCTTTTTTTAATAAAATTTATTAATTTGGAAGATATTATTTTATCAAAAAAGATAAGATAAGATAACGTTTATTTGACATACACAAACAATGCACAATACACAAGAAGAAGAATAGACTAGTACAATACAAGGTGACGGTGCAGTGATGTGGTGCCAAACCGGTCCCCAGCTCAGCGTGTGCTGTAGTAGTGGTACAGTCGAAGACAGAGATAAGTATACAGGGGCCTCAATAAGGTTGAGATTTTCTCAAAAACTACTGGACCGAATTTAATAATTCTTTTACAGATACATAGTTTTAACTTTTATCTATCAAACAGTGGAATAATTTTTACAATAGGTCAAATAGTTTTTGAGATAATCTCAACCTTAAAAACTCTCCTGTACACCTTTCTCTGTGTTCCACCGTACTACTACAGCGCTGGTTTTCAGCGGGGCCGCGGGTGCAGTGACGTACGGACGCAAACAGAATACATTCAAGATGGCTCATGGCTTAAGGCTATTTGGGCTCCTGACATTGGAGCCACTTACCAAATATCTCAACACAACTTGAGGCGCAGTCTTCTTGTATTTATTGGCAATCGCAACCAGCCCTGCGTCGTTGGCCCTCGGGGGAGGAAGCGCAGCGTCAGGGTCGGAGCTGAACATAGTCCCGAATGGAGTGTACGCCATTACCACTATATCGTGACTCTTGCAAAAGTCTGCCAGTTTGTTTTGGGCCAGGTTCAAGTTTACCTGAAAGCGAGAAGTAAATAGATTTTTTTTAATTATAAAGAAACAGTTTTGATGAACTGTTGATTTACATAGGCGCGTATTCATAAATATAATTTAAAGTTACGCCACCGTTTAGGTCCCCTGCCCCTTTCTATTTTATCCTTTTTAACGAACCTTTTGCCTAAGTATATGTTTGTTAATTGTCATTGTAATTTATTAAGACTTTTTATTTCTTATATGTATATACTTAATAGGCAATAAATGTTATTCTATTCTATTCTAAGTGTGAAAGGTATAGCAACACGATTTAAGGGAAGCGAGGTTTAACTAAGTTTATGACTAACTAAGCATTATGGTGTAGAGATGCAAAGGAAACGTCAATCAAAGTACCTATATTATTAATTAGTACGTAGGTAAGTAGTATAATGTAATGTATATAAGTGTCAGCTACTAAACTTATTATTATTATTATTTATTTTATTAATGGACTCGACAGCTCGTCATTTGCCAATGTCATGTTACAGAAAATTCAATGTATAATGGTTTTCTTTCTTCCTCCAGGGGAGTCGGCGTAGCGTCATCACCCTGGGTAGCCGCGTCTTCATGTCTTCATCCAGAGGAGACACCGTAGCGTCAATCACTGTGGACGAAGCAGCTCGACAGTCACGTTCACTCCCGAGCTCGTAGTGGGAATCTTGACCATGGCGCCAAACTTCAGATCCTGCTGGAACTCTCCAATAACTTCACCGTACTGTCACTCGCGAACATTTTCTGATTAATTTAACGTGATATTAAACACAAAACACTCACCGTAGACATCAAACTGAAAATTATTAAATAATTTCGCAACCGTTGTTTCCCGCCATTTTCAAAAAGCCAGCTACTAAACTTAATTTGCTGTGCAAAGTATGTCTTCTGTTTTTAATAGGCATGATACGATGATAGTACCTACCTACGATGTTAAATTTAGAATTATTTAAAAAAGGAGTAACAAATAACAAGGAGCAAATCAACAAAGGAGTCCTGAAACTCACAGAAAATTATAGCCACCCTACTTCATTATCAAGGAGAAAGTAAACCGTCATTAGGAGCTCTTGAAAATGGCGGGAACCGATGGTTGCAAAATTATTTGAAAATTTTTGTTTTATTGTCTACAGTGGTTATTTTCAGATTAATATCACGTTAAATTAATCAGAAAATGTTCGCGAGTGACAGTATGGTGAATTTGTTGGATAATTTGAGCAAGATCTGGGGTTTCAAGCTTTTATCAAGAGTTCCCGCTACGAGCTCGGGAGTGAACGTGACTGTCGAGCTGCTTCGTCCAGAGTGATGACGCTACGGCGTCTCCTCTGGATGAAGACATGAAGACGCGGCTGCCCAGGGTGAAGACGCTACGGCGACTCCCCTGGAGGAAGATAGAAGACTATTATACATTGAATTTTCTGTAACATGACATTGGCAAATGACGAGCTGTCGAGTCCATTAATAAAATAAATAAAAATAATAAACCGTCATTATTCGCTACTCGAAATATTGATATCAAGGATAATAATACCGGAATTACAAAAAAGAGGAGAAATACCCAAATAATTAAATAAATACTTACTCGAAACGACTCACCTCAATTTGTAAAACCGAAGGCTTGATGTCACAATTCGCCAAAATCCTCTCAATTTGGCTGACATTGAAATTGGAGAGTCCTATCGACTTCGCCAGGCCCAGCTGTTTGGTCTGCTCCATGCCTTTCCAGGTGTCGAAATAGTCTACCACGTCGAATGATCCGTTGGCCTGAATAAAATTAAGTACGTACGGTGGAATACAGAGAAAGGTGTAGGTACAGGAGAGTTTTTAAGGTTGAGATTTTCTCAAAAACTACTTGGCCTATTGCAAAAATTCTTTCTCTGTTTGATAGATAAAAGTGAAAACTATGTAACTGTAAAAGAATTACTAAATTCGGTCCTGTAGTTTTTGAGAAAATCTCAAACTTATTGAGGACTGTAGGTACTATTTACTAGAATCTTTCAATAAAAGATCACTAAAATCTTTTTTTAAAGCGTGTTGGCAACATTTTTGGTATACAAGTTGTGGTTTTGATCAACGACCCTGATAAAAAAAAACCTTAATTTTTCGTGAAAAAATCCAATAATTATAAATTTTGTAGACTGTACTATAGTATGACTGTACGTCTAAATCAGTCTTTGCCTGCGCGGTACAGGGACGCCGGGGTATGAAGACAACGGGGACCGAGAGAGGTGCGGGCGCGCGGCAGGCGCATTTCTGTTACAATACTGTTCGCTTGTCGGCCGCGTAATGACAGCGCCCTGCCCATGCGCTGCGATAATTTTCAGACAAATTGAATAAAGTTTTTTTTAAAAATAGTACTTAAGGCGCTATATGGTTGTCAAAAGCAAGAGTGAGACACAAGATGCCCCGCAGGGGTGGAGTGAAGAGCACGGCGCAGTGCCTCAATGTTCGCATGGATTTTGGCATGGAAATAAAAATACGCCAACAAAAATCTGATTTTTTTTAAACATGCTCTCGTATTTATAGTACCCTACATTTTGATATATATTTTGTATGAATAACTATTTCAGTTAAGATATAATTTTCATTTTAAAAGACATGTTTGCGATTTCTTTTCTATCGAGCGAAGTTTGTCCAATCGTGTATCGGTATTCATAAGTCTCTAAATATACACCCCAAGATTGCTATATATTTTTTTCAGGCGTTTAATTTTAGTAGTGCCGTAGCCTTCGTAGAAAAACTGAAAATACGCGCATACGAAGCCTTAATACTTACGGTAAATGCGACTGGGTTATGTATTAAGAATAAATCTACGTAAGATAAATTCATCAATCTGAGAGAATCTCTTAATGCTGGTACCACTTCTCTTTGTCTGCTAGGCGCTAACTGCAATAAAATAACATCGTATATTTATTTTCAAGATTTATAGAATACTAGCTGTACCCCGCAACTTCGTTTGCGTAGAGGAAGAGGATGGAGGAGATCAGGAGGCAGATCTTCCTCTCTGGATCCTTGTTTGCAAATCACATACCGCCATGGCTTATAGCCTATGAGCTGTCCGGATATTTCAGCTATCTCCTAGTGAAACTCATATCAAAATCCCTTCAGTAGTTATGGCGTGATACTTGCACAAAATCACAGACAAACAGTCAAAAACTTTAAAAATTAGTGTTCTCGCGATTCAGTTTATAACGCGTATCCATAATGTCATTTAATGTTTTTCCACCGTTTAGTTAGACCATTGGTTCCTTTCTAACTTCACCTTTTTTAACAAAGTGTGAAAGGGACAACATCAAGGTTTAGGTGAGGTGGAGTTTAACTAGGTTATATGAATACTTCAATACTTCTTACTTACTTGAATGAATGATTTTGTGGGTTGCCCGTTTGCGATTCAGTTGGTGCTGAATCGTTTTTAAACGTCATTGTAGCAATTAGCGATTCAGTTCAGTTTAGGTTCCTAAACTGGATCGCAATAAGAGGTGATGGTAAGCCTGCTGTGTACTATAGTTGTATCTGTCTTATTTATGTTTATTTACCTTCGTAACTACAAATACATGTTCCCTGGAAACGTTGGATTTGCGAATGCCCAAACCGACTTGATCCTCGTTTTTATAAGCCTGTGCTGTGTCGATCATCCTGTAATAAGTAAAGAAGAATTAGCTTGGCTATTCAGAGGGGAAATGTCGCCAGCATTTTGGTCACGCTGCCGGACAGCGGGGATCGGTTGAACTATCTGTAATGCAAGCCATTCAGATAGTTCAACCGACCTATTTTGTACATATAGGTAGTTTTATTTTAGTTTAGTTATGTTTTAGTAAGTACTTTTATTTTTAGTTTAATATTGTAAGTTTAGTAAGTTAGTTTATATTTTTAGTTAATTAAATAAATACATTACTTCGTACTCGTAATCACTAAAGAAGTAGAATGGTAACCGAAGCCTAATTCACAAGCTCGGGAGTGAACGTGACTGTCGAGCTTCTACGTCCAGAGAGATGACGCTACGGCGGCTCCTCTGGATGAAGACAAGGAGACGCGGCTACCCAGGGCGACGACGACGCCACGGCGACTCTTCTGGAGAAAGCAGACTATTATATCTTGAATGTTCCGTACATGACATTGGCAAATGGCGAACTGTCGAGTCCATTAATTTAAAAGAAAGTCTTATTATGTAAACAAAAACTCCTAAGTAACATTTTAGGCTTTTCTGTGCTTATTGCATGTTATTGTCACATTTTTAGATCGGATCATTTTATTTTCACAATGACGGACAGGTTCAATCAATCAGTTCCTTCAGTGTTACATCACAACAGGTAATTTTAGATCATATTTGTTTACAAAATAAGATTGATTTGGGCTGTGGTAAGTATAGTATCCTTCATTTCCTCGCAATGATGAAAAACTTTGAGACATGATGAAGAACTCGGTGGCTCAGTGGTTGGGTCAATGGACTTGCGATACGGAGGTCCCAGGTTCGATTCCCAGCTAGGGCAGCCATGTACCAATGAGTTATCCTCGGTTTTTTCGACGGAAAATCTTACGTACATTTACCGAGTGCTCTCAAAACGGTGAAGGAAAACACCGCGATGAAACCTGCATGCCGTAGAAGAAAATAATCTAAGGCATGTGAAATCCACCAATCCGCACTGAGCCCGCGTGGTGGATCATGGCCCCAGCTCCCTCGATGTAAGGGAAGGTCTGTGCCCGAGCAGTGGGGACATACAAATGGACTGATGATAATATTTGAAGTACCAGGCTACCAGAACTGACAAAGAGGTGACTTGCCAGTGTTTGTCTCCCTCGATGTAAGGGAAGGTCTGTGCCCGAGCAGTGGGGACATATAATTAGACTGATGATGATGAAAAACTTCAACCGTGAAAACAGACTCTAAGGGCTCCCGCACACGGGCCACCGGCCACAACCACAAAACGCCGCCAAAGGCATATTTCCTGTAATTTTCATACATTTTATTTGGACTCGCCGCACACGGTTGGCGCCGGTGGCGGCCACACGCTACAAATCGTCGCAGCTTGCTTCTTGTGGCTCGCACCGGCCACTAAACGCCGACACAAAAAGCCGCCACACGCCACTCGCGCGATTCCGCGCCCCTCTCTCCCTTGCCTCAGTAAACTATACTGCACGCATGGGTTAAAAAAAGTAGCAGCTACCGACCGTAAATGTCGACCACCGGCCACAAGTGGCTGTCGCGCGCTTCAGCTACCTTTGTAGCCGCTTCTAGCTTCCCGTGGCGGCGTTTGTGGCTGTCGCGTGTGGCCTGTGTGCGGCGACACTAAATTGTGTCCTAAAACAGACGTAAATCATGGTCATACCTGTATCCCGCGTCAAGTGCCCAAGTGACAGGTATCTCTACTTCGCCTTCTTTCACTTGCTTTTGGCCATTCTGAAAACAAGTAGATCATTTTTTTAAAAACGAGTAAAAAAAAAGGGAGTCGTACTCACGCACCGAGGCTTCCGTACAACGCAACTTAACCGTAACTTTGCTCTAACTAAAAGATAAACTAGATTTAGAGACCAACTTGTTTTTGCCGTCATCAAAGATATACATCGATATATTCCTGATTAGTTCATGATCTGCAAATATAAGTTTGTAATAAGAAACCATATTTTTGAGGAGATGTAATTTCAAAATTTACAATTTTCGAATTTTTGCCTTTACTTGTGCTTAAGACCTAGCTTTTTGCCAAATTTTATAATTCTAGGTCAACAGGAAGTCACCTATAGGTTTTGGTTTTCTTGCATTTTCATACATTTATGCGAGTAAATGCAACATAAACGGCCATATCTTTTGATTGCGTAGGCGTAGAAGTTTGATTTTTTCACGGCTGCATGAGGTTGCAGACTTGTGTATTTGGTATTAATTTCAACTTGATGCGTGCACGCGTTTCTGAGATATAGGTCTTGACAGACAGACAACAAAGTGCTCCTTTTTGAGGTGCGGAACCCCAAAATTAATTAGCTGGACTGAAAACAACAGCGTATTTGATTCTCTTGAAAATGGCGGGAAACGACGGTTGCGAAATTATTTGACAATTTTCCTTTTAATGTCTACAGGGGCTATTTTGTGTTTAATATCACTTTAAATTAATCAGAAAATGTTCGCGACAGTATGGTGAAGTTATTGGATCATTGATGCAAGATCTGAAGTTTCAAGCTTTTATCAAGAGTTCTCGCTACAAGCTCGGGAGTGAACGTGACTGTCGAGCTGCTTTGTCCAGAGTGACGACGCTACGGCGACTCCTCTGGATGAAGACGCGGCTACCCAGGGTGAAGACGCTACTGCGATTCCTCGGGAGGAAGATAAAAGACTATTATATATTGAATTTTCTGTAACATGACATTGGCAAATGACGAACTGTCGAGTCCATTAATAAAATAAATAAAACAGCGTATTTTTAAAACCAACTCGCATTGATTTTGTATAGCCTTATTATGTCGTAAACTTACCTCATCAAATCCTAAGAATGTGCCCAATCCGATGGTAGGTATTGAGTTGCCATCATTGAGGGGTAGTCTGGGAGCCTTGCCGCCATCCAGGCAGAGCTGAAATGTACACGAGGGAATCATATTTTTATAGTACGGTGGAACACAGAGAAAGGTGTACAGGAGAGTTTTTAAGGTTGAGATTTTCTCCAAAACTACTTGACCTATTGCAAAAACTATTTCACTGTTTAATAAAAGTGAAAACTATGTAACTGTAAAAAAATATTAAATTCGTCCCAGTAGTTTTTGAGAAAATCTCAACCTTATTGACGCCCCCTGTATACTTATCTCTGTCTTCGACTGTACCTACCTAGCTACCTACTATATTCTCGTATGTTTTAGTGACCGCACCTATTTGTCAGAGTTATTCATGCTGCCCGTAGGCTTCTGACGTTGCCTAAAGACTGCTGCCGAGCGACAGCAACCGGGACCAACTGCTTAACATGCTTTACGAGGCACGGAGGGGCTCAGATGAAACACTAGTGGTCACCCATTCAGGTACTGACCTCGCCCAACGTTGCTTAACTTGTACGATCGTTTACAACGCATACTACACCCAACTGGACGATTATTGCAGTGAATTTAAATAACTTTTGGTGGAAAATATTTGTAGATTATTGGTCAAATACACCGCCACCAGAATTAGAAACCCTGACACCAAAATTGATCTCCTTTAGAAGTTACATTCCATATCATCATCATCAGCCCGTATCAGTCTACTACTGGACGTAGGTCTCTAACAAAGCGCGCCACTCAACCCTACTCTCGTCCCTCTGCATCCAGTCCCTGCCAGCCACCTTGCGAAGGGCATCCCTCCATCTGGTCGGGGGGCGTCCCACACTACGTTTACCAGTTCGTGGCCTCCATTCGAGAACTCGTCTACCCCATCGGTTATCGGTTCTACGACAGATGTGACCAGCCCACTGACACTTCAATTTACTGATTCTATGAGCAATGTCAACCACTTTTGTCTTCTGGCGAGCGAGCTATGGAAAGAGCTATGCTTGGCATTTCTCTGGTAGACAGAATAAGAAACGAGTATACCCTCGTTTCTTATTCTGTCTACCAGAGAAATGCCAAGCATAGCTCTTTCCATAGCTCGCTGAGCGACTTTGTTGAACTTGTTCCAACCACCACTTTGCAAAGAAAAGGTGCCAACGTTGACCAGAATATAATAGAAAAAAAAAATAGAAAATATGTTTATTGCCATACACCAATTACATAAGCTTACAAAAAATCAATCAAGTAGTAAGTTATAATCTAATATAGTCATGCTAAGTGGTGTGGCAAAAGGTGCATGTTTCAGCTGAGCTGACACCGAGGTGTGCGGCGCTGTGACTCGACATGCGCCTCTTCCCTGCCAGAATATATACCTGATATTCGGTATGATAACGAGCTTGAACTAAGATAGCCTAGTGCTATCTTCCCTTTGAACTATACTAGGGTGGGGGACTGGGTGTTTAAGGTGGGTGAGTTGAAAATGATTTAATAATAATAACTCACCGAATTCGTAATAAACATTGACAAAACACATAATAAAATCTTCCAATAGCATTTAGCAGACATGTTTTAAAATAACAGTGACTTTATTTGACCGAATCTATGAAAATACTAATTTAATTATCAAAATACTTAGATAAGAGTTAACCATAACAACAATCTACTCGGACTGAGTTTAATATAGGATAAACAAACAATTACTATAGGTAGGTACCTAAATGAATGCTATACAGAGTGTCCCAAATATGGACAAGCGATCCGTTTCAAACACGGAGCTTTCAAGCCTGTCAAACAAAATGTCCTCCTTGACTTTCCTTCTAAAATTAAAGTCAAAGTCAAATGACAATGCCAGATTCTGCCCCACCTCAACCGCATGATGTACAAGATAACGAATAAAAAAATATCTCCGTTTTTTATTAAAAAAAAAAAAAAAGTTAAAATAAAGTTTTGTTCAAGTTGCGAGTCGAAAAAAACAGCTTAATTAAGAATTCAGAAAATAGTAAGGAATCGAAGAGGATTAATCATTGTTTTTGTTATTCTTCTATAGGAGTCGAGAGTAGTAGAAAATGATACTGATTATGATTATGCAATATGAAACCTGTAATAAGTCCCCAACAAAATGATAGGTACCTACAGCTTAAATGCTCGCGTAGTTTTGTAGGGGCAAAGCTCCATTGTAATGTGGCAATGTCTTTTAAAATAAATAAATAAATAAATAAATCGTCTATCCGTGGGACACCCTGTATATTTACTAGTTCTTATCCACTATTATGTCTATTATTTCGAGGTGGCGCTGATTGTCAACAATTATTATCATTTAAATGTGGAATTTTATGCAAAAACTATTAGTTCCACATTTGACCACCGGCAGAAAAACCTAGGCCCGTTCCTTTCAATTCAAAGCATGAATTCAAGGGTAACCACATTCTATGTTATGGTTTCTTTGTCTTTTATCTCTGTATGTTATATTTACATTGCAGTAATAGGTATGGAATCTGGTATTTATAAATAGGTACCGCCAGCGTGCTGGGCCTGCCGCGCAGTGCGGAGTTAGACGGCGTGTTCGGGCTTTAATTGTAAATAGTATGTAGGTATTTCTTTTATTTTAGTAAGTTTTTATTATAAATGACTATGCCAGATTCTGCCCCACCATCAACCGCAAGTTGTACAAGATAACGAGTAAGTGTAAAAATATCTCCGTTTTTAATTAAAATTATTGGTTTAAAAGAAAGTTTTGTACACGTTGCGATTCGAAAAAAACAGCTTAATTAAGAATTTAGAAACTAGTAAGAAATCGAAGCGATTTTTTAATGGTTTTGTTATTCTTCTATAGGAGTTGCGAGAGTAGTAGAAAATGATACTGATTATGATTATGCAATATGAGACCTGTAATAAGTCCCCAACAAAATGATAGGTACAGCTTAAATGGTCACGTAGTTTTGTAGGTGGGGCAAAGCTCCATTGAAATGTGGCATTGTCTTTTGGTATCAAATCAAATATAAAAGGCGCCGTCTCAGGTCGTGTCTCGTCGAAAGGTCCCCATCACACCAGCAGCGTTACCGCGCTGGATTGCGAGGGACATGCTTTGGACGAGATACGACCCGGAGCGGGGGTCACTACCACTGTCCCTTAAGCGGCGACAAATTAACAGAATTTACAGACAGGCGGAAATTTACAGAATCAGAACCCCATGCCCCCGCAGTCCCAACAGCGAAAGGAATATAATTTATTTTAGTATATTTTTTGTTGTATTATCTATTTGTATTTTATATCTCTTTTTAAAAAAAACCTAAGTGACTTGAAAAAAAATAGGTACGGTCTAGAAAGGTGTACAGGAGAGTTTTTAAGGTTGAGATTACCTCAAAAACTACTTGACATATTGCAAGAATTCTTTCACTATTAGATAGATAAAAGTTAAAACTATGTTACTGTAAAAGAATTAATAAAATCGGTCCAGTAGTTTTTATGTAAATCTCAAACCTTATTGATACTTATCTTTGTCATCGAAGTACCTACCTCTTTTATTATAAGTACTTACAAAGTGACCTTGAATTCATTCGACAAAATTAAATGGATAACCATCCATTTCATTTTTATATTTTTTTTCCAGGCTTGTGATATACATTAATTCTGCACAGCGTTTAAGTGAATTATCAATTTGGGGGGAAAAAATACTTACAATAAATTCACCAATCAAAGAGTTTTTGATGTGCATCTTTATACATTTTAAGGTATTTTTAATTGTTTGCAACGATATCTTTCACTGGAATTTGACCTAATGCTCATTTCGAAGGTCATTGTGGGACTTGTGACGTACCTACTTATCATTATATTCATATACTAAAATACTAGTACAACCCCCATGAATTCAAGGACACCTAGGTATGGTATCTAATGTATAGATATTAAATGTGTTTAAGTTAACGAATGTAAACAAAAAAAATCTTTATTTAATTGCCATAATATTTTATTAATCAATAAATAAATTAAATTAGGTACGTATAGTTATTTATTTCGTGAACAATGTAATTCTTAGTCAATAAATAAAATTAAAAAAACAGTCAACTATTTTAAAAAAAATTACTTAAGTTTTACTCTATATCTAAATTAGCGCCATTTTTCCATTTACGCAGCGCCAAAGGAATCTCCATTTGACCAACTCCAAGTTTCTTATCGAAGGGGTAATTCTCGAACTCTTGCCAGAAAACCGGTCGGACGGTCCGGAAACCGTTGTCGAAAGCTGTTATCGTTTCGACGTCGTTTAGATCGAGCTCGAAATCGAATATCGACGCGTTTTCTAGAACGCGGTTTATGGTTACTGTCTTGGGAATGCTTACGATGCCTCGTTGGTACTGGAATGCAAGAAATAACAGATTAGCTCAAAACGTCTTTAGATCGGTGGTCCCAGGTTTGATCCCCGGCCAGCCCTTACCATGAACTCTTTTAGCAGGATTACTTCAATAATACTTTGTTACTTCGTATAATGACGACCGTAATAAGCTTACTTTAATGTCGTCATGGTACGATATAACCATTGATCTCCTATAAACAACTAGATACACAGTCTGCCTTCTAAAAATGTCCAAACGGATGAATGGACCCTCATTTGCTTTATTGGACATTATTTGGACGTTAACAATGGACCCTTATTTGGAGGTTTTTTAAATTGTTTTAGTAAGACCTTTGTGTATGTAGTTGTTTATAGGAGATCAATGGTTATATCGTACCATGACGGATACGAGTATAACAGAATGACAAGGTCGAAGGTTCGAGTTATTCCGTGTCACGGAATAACAAGGTCGAAGGTTCAAGTAATTCCGTGTCACGGAATGAAAAGGTCGAAGGTTCAAGTCATTCCGTGTCACGGAATAACAAGGTCGAAGGTTCAAGTAATTCCGTGTCACGGAATAACAAGGTCGCAAGTTCAAGTCATTCCGTATCACGGAATGACAAGGTCGAAGGTTCAAGTCTTGCTCACGGCTAGAAATATTCATCATTTAATTTGTTTGCCGAGCAATGGCTTAATGCATAAACATCTCAAATAGAAATAACTCACCAAATATCTCAAAGTGATCTGAGTAACAGTTTTCCCGTGTTTCTCAGCAATGGCGAGCATTGTTGGGTTGTCTAACTTGGGCTGCGGACTGTCCGGAGTGGTTCGGCTCGGTACCATCGTGCCGAATGGAGAATAGGCCACCACCACTATGCCCTGGGACTGGCAGAAGTCTACTAAGTCCTTCTGGCCTAGGTTTAGGTTGATCTGTAAATAACCACCTAAATTAAAAATAAGCCCGGTCTAATGCGAATCGGACTCGCGCACCGAGGCTTCCGTGCAACGTAACTTAACCGTCACCTTGCTCTAATGAAAATATAAACTAGATTTAGAGACCAACTTAACTTGGCCATTATCAACAATTTTACCTCATGGTTGTAACTAAATTTAGTTTCTCTTTTTAAATATTATTACTTATATTGTAAGTGTACGCATAGGGTGTGCTGTTTGGCTATCAAATAAACGATTATTCTATTCTTTTCTATTCTATCAAAATACTTATTATGCCCCCATACATCGACACACTCCTGATTATTTGGTCATTTGCAAATATAAGTTTGAAATAATAATAAAAATATTTTTGGGGAGATGTAATTTCAAATTTACAGTTTTCTGATTTTTTCCTTTACTTGTGCTAGTTGTGCTGTAAGACCTAGCTCCTTGCCAAATTTCATGATTCTAGGTCAACGGGAAGTACTCTATAGGTTTTGGTTTTCTTGCGTTTTCATCATACAAATATGCGCCAAAATTCGACATAAACGGTCATATCTTTTGATTGCGTTAACGTAGAAGGTTGATTTTTTCATGGCTACATGAGGTTGCAGATCTGAATATTTGGTATTAATTTCAACTTAAAACGTCCACGGGTTTCTTGACAGACAGACGGACAACAAAGTGATCCTATAAAAGGGTTCCTTTTTTCCTCTTGAGGTACCCTAAAAACAAAAAAAAGGATTGATGATGATGATTCTGCTGAAGTGGCAGTGAGCTGGTCACATCTGTCGTAGACCCGATAACCGATGGGGTAGAAGTTCTCGAATGGAGACCACGAACGGGTAAACGTAGCGTGGGACGCCCCGCCGACCAGATGGAGGAATGACCTTCGCAAGATGGCTGACAGGGACTGGATGCAGAGGGCCGAGAGTTGAGTGGCGTGCTTTGGGAGAGGCCTGCGTCCAGCAGTAGACTGATACGGGCTGATGTTGATGATTTACAGTCCAGAGTATCTTACCTCCACTTGATTTGACGCTGGTACCACTTTACTATTGGCAATAAGCCTCTTCAACTGATCTACATTGAAGTTGGATACTCCAATGGACTTCACTAAGCCCTTCTGCAGGACCGCTTCGAAGCCGCGCCAGGTCTCTAGGTAGTCTATCTTCTCATCTGCACCGTCTACCTGGAAAATTATGTAGTCTTCTTACGATCGTACAAATTTAGCAACGTTGGGCGAGGTCAGGACCTGCATTTTCATCTGAGCCCCTCCGTGCCTCGGAAAGCATGTTAAGCAGTCGGATTCTCCAGAACTCCTGGAAATTGGGGTTGTTTTAGATTGCTTACAAAAACATAATTATTTAAACTTGCCCAATATTAAGTCTAAATACATGTTTTTTCCACCTTTGCGTCAGTAGGTTTATTTATTTATTTATTTTATTAATGGACTCGACAGTTCGTCATTTGCCAATGTCATGTTACAGAAAATTCAATATATTCAATAGTCTTCTATCTTCCTCCAGGGGAGTCGCAGTAGCGTCTTCACCCTGGGTAGCCGCGTCTTCATGTCTTCATCCAGAGGAGACGCCGTAGCGTCATCACTCTGGACGAAGCAGCTCGACAGTCACGCTCACTCCCGAGCTTGTAGCGGGAAGTCTTGATGAAAGCTTGAAACCCCAGATTTTGCTCAAATTATCCAACAAATTCACCATACTGTCACTCGCGAACATTTTCTGATTAATTTAACGTGATATTAATCTCAAAATAACCACTGTAGACAATAAAACAAAAATTATCGAATTATAATTATGAAAATGGCGGGAAACGACGGTTGCAAAATGCAACCGTCGTTTCCCGCCATTTTCAAGAGAACTAGGGTCAGTAGGTACTTGTAGATCAATCGGTCTATTAAATGGAAACTAAACTATCGTGACTTTGATTTTACTTCAATAAATACTTGAAGTCCATTTATGACAGACTTTGTTATTCTGTAGACCTATTGAATACGGGTTTCTGTTAACTTTATCATTTGCAGCGGCTGGAAAAGCGTACCGCATTCGTCGCCTCGAGAGGACGTACTGCATACAGTATTTCAGGTGTTTAGACTCTTAAGCCGCGTCTCCTGCGACGTGTTACCGTGTTACGAACCACGGTAACATCCGATTTATTTGTTAAATCGGTTACCGAAACATGTTACCGGTTTCGTAGCACGGTAACACGTCGCAGGAGACGCGGCTTTAGAAATACGTATGTTACCTAACACGTCTCCCTTTGAGGAACGTACAGAATACGGGAAGCCATATACGCGTCCCGGTTGCTGTCGCTCGGCAGCAGTCGTCAGGCCAAGCAGTCGTCAGGCCAAGCAGTCGTCAGGCCAAGCAGTCGTCAGGCCACGTCAGAGGCTTATGGGTGGCTGAATAGGTGCGGTCAGTAAACCACACAAGAAAAGGTTATTCGCGAGTTACTTACGCTGACAGATATAGGCCAATGCATCAGCACCAAGTCCAGATAGTCCAGCTTCATCCTCCTCAGCGAGTCCCGCACTGATACCTCCACGTCAGCCTCGCGGTGGTACTGGTGCCACACCTGGAAGGTTGCCATGGAAACGAGGTCTTATTTCTGCATTTGTGGAGTAGATGGAGACTGAGGTATGTACGGTGGAACACGGAGAAAGGTGTACAGGAAAGTTTTTAAGGTTGAGATTTTTCTCAAAAACTAGGTACTTGACCTATTGCAAAAATTATTTCACTGTTTGATAGATAAAAGTTAAAACTATGTAACTGTAAAAGAATTATTGCTCCAGTAGTTATTGAGAAAATCATTTATCTTATTGAGGCCCCCTGTATACTTATCTCTGTCTTCGACTGTACCTACTAGCAAAGATGTGGCATAAATAAAGAGTTATAAGGCTTTGAGCCAATAAGAGTTTTGTGGTGGTTAATATCAACATAGGAAAACATCGTGATGAAACCTTCATGCCGTAGAAAAAGAAAAAAAATTAAGGCATGTGATATTCTAGAAGAAAAAAAAAACCAATCCGCACTGAGCCCGCGTGGTGGATCTTACCAAAGCTCCATCGATGTTAGGGAAGGTCTGTGCCCGAGCAGTGGGGACATACAAATGGACTGATAATAATATTTGAAGTACCAGGCTATCAGAACTGACAAAGAGGTGACTTGCCTTGCTTAATGTAAGGGAAGGCCTGTGCCCGAGCAGTGGGGCAATATAATTAGACTGATGATGATGAATATCAACATAAGATTGATCATCTAATACAAACCTTAGTAGTAACGAATAGTTCCTCTCTCTTCACGACTCCTTCGTCTATCTTCTTCGCGATGACTTCTCCTACTTCTGGCTCCACTCGATAGAGATGCGCCGTGTCGATATGTCGATAGCCGATGTCAATAGCGTACGATAGAGCTTCCACCATTTTCGGTACGTCCGTTGGGTCAAATTCTGCCTGCAAATAAAATATGGATGGCGAGTCGGGTGTCGAACTCGGGCACCGAGGATTCCGTGCAACGCAACTTAGTCCCGTAAATTGCTCTAACGAAAAGAGAGCGTTTAAAAAGCGACATAAACTGCGATTTCTTTTGATTGCGTTGACGTAGAAGGTTGATTTTTTCACGGCTGCACATTGATCACCTATAAACAACTAGATTTGTGTATCTAGTTGTTTATAGTTGTCACGGAATGACTTGAACCTTCGACCTCGTCATTCCGTGACACGGAACCTGCGACCTTGTCATTATGTTATATCCATTGATCTCCTATAAACAACTAGATACACAAATGTCTTACTAAATAATTTATTCGATTCTATTTTATTATTTAAATGGCTTCTACTCTTTTTCAAGAGATAATTTCGCCAATGTCAAGTTTTTTAGAGTATTCATGTAAATAGAAAATTAAACAAATAAAAAATCAATCCACCATTCCAAAATGATGGCGGATCCTCACTAAATAATTTAAAAAAAACACGTCCAAATAAGGGTCCATTGTTAACGTCCAAATAATGTCCAATAAAGCAAATGAGGGTTCATACATCCGTTTAGACCTTCTTTGCGCTCGGACATTTTTAGAAGGCAGACTGTGTATCTAGTTGTTTATAGGAGATCAATGCGGCTGCATGAGATTGCAGAACTGCAAATCCCTCTGGCGTAAAACGTGTTGTGGTAGATAGATGACCGCTTAGTACTATTGAGACGTAACACCTGGTAATTGCTCTATTTCTATTTACCTTGGCGTTCAGTCCAAGCCAGGTGCCATACCCAAAAGCTGGCATCTCCCTTCCATTGTTTAGTTTCACGACGGGGATGGTCACCTGAAAAAAAGTTGATTAAAGCATTGAAAACGTAACGTGATTCTGCTGTTTCACCTGCCTTATGCACAAAGGTTTGGGGTTTTATTCCCAGTTAAGAAGAACCTTATAATCTAAGGTATAACGTAAAAAAGTAGTCATCATTATCAGCACGTATCAGTCCACTGCTGGACGCAGGCCTCTCCCAAAGTGCTACTCGACGCCGGTGTTCGCGGCGCACTCGCCCCACAGACATACACTGGACGGATATCATGCTAATGAGACTCCAGGCGGCTCATAGTGTCCTGGTACTTGTAGTGATACTTAAAGAGCTGGGGCTTCTGACCGAGTGGACACAGCAGGTGTTGAGTGAGACATATTGAGACTCCGGGTTAGCCATGGGCTCCTGGTTAATGCAACTTCATCAGCCCGTATTAGTCCACTGCTGGACATAGGCCTGTCCGCCAGAGCACGCCATTCAACCCGTTTCTCGGCCCTTTGCATCCAGTCTCTGCCAGCCACCTTGCGCAGGCCATCCCTCTATCTGGTGTGTGGGTGGGGGGTGGGGGGGTGGGGGCACGCTATGTTCCCGTTCGTCTAATTAAACAACTCCCTAAAGATTTAAAAAATAAATAGTACTTATCTAAATAATATTGATTCAAATTTTCGTTATCGTAAACAAACTTACATATTTGGTTGTTGAGATAAAGTGCTGCCCATAGGATTTCATTATCAGTGACTATTCTTAAACATTTGTTATGTAAGGTTAAGTATGTTTCGAAGAATGATACGATTGGTATGTATATCAGAGACTGAATGAAAAGTAAGTATCGTGTCGATTGTCGCGCCTTGTTAGAGGCCTGCGACCGTGCGACTGATACGGGCTTATGATGATGATGAAGTTACATTAAAAGTACCAGGAGACCATGGCTAACCCTACCTAACTACGAGCTTCAATATGTCTCACTCAACTGACTCAACACATGCTGTGTCCACTCGGTCAGAAGCCCCAGCTATGTAAGTATCATTACAAGTACCAGGGCACTATGAGCCGTCTGGAGTCTCATTAGCCTGGTGTCCCGCGTGTGTCTGTGGGGCGAGTGCGGCGCGAATCATCATGATGAAGTTACATTAAAAGTACCAGGAGACCATGGCTAACCTGGAGTCTCAAAATGTCTCACTCAACACCTGATGTATCCCCTCGGTCAGAAGCCCCAGCTCTTTAAGTCACATTACAAGTACCAGGGCACTATGAGCCGCCTGGAGTCTCTCGTTATACCTTACATATAAGCTTCTTCTCAACTGGGAATCGAACCCCAGACCCCTTTGAGAGGAAAAGGGAGGTGACCTAGCTTTTAGTATGGTGGACAGATATGGACTAAGGATGACGACAATTCTTTTTAGACCAACATCGTTTTCTGACGACTTCATTCTTCACACATAGGTAGATACTACGAAATTAGCACATATGTACATCATTAATTCTACTCTTAATCAACTGCCAATATTAAACTATAGTTAAATGATTTAGAGTTAAGTACTAACCTTAGCCATGTTGAAGTGCTAACAGATAATTCACAGTACTTTGCGAGTTGAATGCTAGTTACCTACTAAATGCGGCCGGCGACGGCCGTGACATAAGGAGTTGCCAAGATAAGGTGAGACAGACAGACAGACATACGCAGTGTAGGCAGAATTCGGAAGTCAGCTGAGGCATGCCAGTAATGGACGTTATCTTATCGCCTGATAAATATCAGAACCCTTGTCGAAGACCAAGGGCGTCGCCAAGGGGGGGCAGGTAGGGGCAGCTGCCCCCCCCCCCCCCTAGAGATTAGAAAAAATATCCAGCCCAATGCAAAGTCCTTAGTCAGGCACTGGAAAGCGATGAGGCGAGAGCGAGCGGGGAGAGGAGAGTGCTACTGTCTCTCCTATTCCGTCCACGCGGCCGCGTCGTCGCCTGTTCTCACACACAGCTGTAATTTATATCAGCTTGCCCCCCCCCCCCCCCCCCCCCCCTGGGCCATCGGCTGGCGACGCCCTTGTCGAAGACAGAGATAAGTTTACAGGGGGCCTCAATAAGGTTGAGATTTTCTCAATAACTACTGGACAGAATTTAATAATTCTTTTACAGTTACATAGTTTTCACTTTTATCTATCAAACAGTGAAAGAATTTTTGCAATAGGTCAAGTAGTTTTTGAGATAATCTCAATCTTAAAAAACTCTCTTGTACACCTTTCTCTGTGTTCCACCGTACTTTGTACTCATGATAAATATTAAATTGGTAAGGTTTTTTAGTAAATCAAAACTGCAAAAAAAACTAAGTACGTCACGTACCTACGTCACACGACAATCTTAGAAATGACAATTAGGTTAAATTCCAGTGAAAGAAAATTAGGACCACTTGCTCTAAAATTCGGGTTAAATGTATGTTAGACAATGCTGTATTAGGTTCTTGTTTGACAAGCCAAGTTCTTTGAAAATCAAAACAGACAATGGATTACTTAGGTACAATTTAGTTCACGAGAAAATAAGAAAGAACGATCGCGTTTAGATTCTATTTTCGACTGCACTTTGGTAGTTCCGAGTAGGAGAGTAGGTATTATTCAAAATCATAGGCGAGTCTGCGTCAGTCAGTGTGTTCTTTGAGTAGCGTGTTGATAAATATAACGAGGTCTATTTTGATTACAGATGCGACCGACTTCGCGAACCGGCAAAAAAATGTCCAAGAAGAGCTGATAGAATCTCCTGCAGCGAAACATTAGAAATTATATCTCTTGTCGTAGCAATAAAGTCGATTTTGAATTAGAAATAATTAAAGTCTAAATCGGGCTATACATGTGATACTGAGACGTGTGCGTGGAAGATAAGGTTTATTTTTGTGTAAAAAACTATTTCTCAATTTTTATCGGGAAAATGTACCTACTATCTACACCCGGCTAATTCAATTTGCATAAATAAAGCGTAATTAACTTGACAGTAAGTAGAAGGTAATAAGGTAAAAGTCTCATAATTATTATCTTTATCATCAATAGATACCTACTGTTATAGCGATTAATAAAATACTTAAAGAAATTTCTAGTTCAATCTTTCCATATAATAAAAATATAATCGATGAATAAACGTATTGATTTTTATTTGCCTACATGGTCTGTCGCAGATAGAACACGTAAACAAAAATACTATGAGCTAAAGATTATGACTGATTTCATACAAAAAATAATTGCTGCCGCAGGTAAATAAAGAAATTTTGTACAACGCCATCTGTGACTTGCAGCAAAAACTATATAACCTCAACCTACTATTCAACAGGCAGTGCCATCTATGACACCGAATATGTACTAACAAGGTTCAATAATATGGTAATAGATGGTGCTGATGATTATTGACAGCGCCATCTATCCAAAACCTTGCAAACTATTTAGACAAGTAACAATCAACGAACCTAGTAGTCTTAATGATTTTGCTATTTGTTAATAGGTGGCGCAATTGTTAAAAAAATATGAAATTACTTCATCTATTCGATAGTAGATGGAGTAAGTAGTATCGAAAACTCGAATGAAGCCATTTCAGATTGTATCAAAGAAAATTGCATAGATCATAATCTAAAGCAATCGGCAGTACATTTCACTACGATAAATTACATATAATGTAGTCTGTACGTATCATTAACTCTGATGTACGATCTCTATTAAGACGATGAGAGTTTTAAGTTTATTTGGTTTTTGTGCTACTATGAAAAGGATAGCTAAAGAGTTAGCAATATGAAATTGCAAGGGTTCCGTAAGTATTAGAAAATAAATTCGTCATCATAGCCCGTATCAGTTCACTGCTGGCCTTGGTCGTCTTCCATCTTCGCGCCGCACTCCAGGACACCAGCATGGAGAGCTGGGGCTTCTGACCGAGTGGACACAGCAGGTGTTGAGTGAGACATTATTGAGACTCCGGTCTAGCCATGGTCTCCTGGCCACAAAGACAAAAACAGTCAAAGACAGTGATAAGTAGTTTTTGAGAAAATCTCAACCCTAAAAACTATCCTGTACACCTTGCTCTGTGTTCCACCATACTTGTAATGCAACTTCATCATCAGCCCGTATATCTACTGCTGGACGAAGGCCTCTCCCAAGGAGCGATCACTACACCACTGCTTTTGGCAGTCACTCCAGAATCCGTCTACCCAATCTGCTGTCGCTCCTACGACAGATGTGACTACTCCATGACAGCATTCAGCTTGATCCTACGAGCAATGTGAACCACTTTTGTTTTCTAGCAGATAAACTCATTTCTGAAACGTCAATTTTTTGTGTAAGTTAGTTCATTTTCCGAAATTTTTGTTTTTGGATTTTATTATGCACGTAATACTTAGATCATTATTTTGTACTAAGGATCCCTAAAGCATAAACAACGGGACATGTTTCACATAGCCAATTATTACATTAATACAAGCAAAAATCGTGCTCATCTATCATTAACGCGAATTAAAGATGAAATGTATAAGAAATACGTAATTTATTGCGAAAATAATTATAACAGTACTTTATACAGGAAACGTGAGACGCGTCTCATTTAATTGCATTACAGAGCGTAGATTGTAATTAATTAGGTAAGATTGTTAAATAAATTGGTAGGTGTTTCAAAAAGATTATCTAGTAATTTAATTTTTTGGTGATTTTTAGGGTTCCGAGGTATAAAGTTGTAATTAAGACAAGAAGATAAATTTTATTTGTTTAAATTGTGGTTACAATACAGTGTGAATACATTAAACATGTCCAAGACACAACTTGACACATACCTGCAAATATTATAAGTACTAATTATATCATTACATTATATCATTATATATAAACGGATATCACTCACTTATATTGTTAAAGTCGGCAATTAGACCGTCGAAATCGGTCGAAACTGTCGGTCTAATTGCCGACTTTAACAATATAAGTGAGTGATATCAGTTTATATATAATAATTTGTAGTAATGGCTCACTATATTTTTAATTCTAAAACTAATTATATCAATGTTTCTATAATAAGATAAGATTGCACCATAAATACAGGATTTATTTACTTATTTACAATGTACAATTTTGGCAATCTTATAGTAGGTAATTATTAATTTGTTATTTCTTAGTTCAAAAACACAATTATTTAAATAAAACTTATATCTATCATATTTAAAAATACATCAATTAACTTAATAAAATCCGACCAGCTTTTTTTTCTTCTCTTTTTCGTGTGGTTTAGTGACCAAACCTATTTGTCGGAGTTATTCAGGCCGCCCGTAGGCCTCTGACTTGGCCTAACGACTGCTGTCAAGCAACAACAACCGGGACCAACTGCTTAACGTGCTTTCCGAGGCACGGAGGGGCTCAGTGTCTAGAATAAATAAAACTTAACTATATCTAAATAATTGTGGCGATAAAACGAATTTTATATAAAAGGAAGGAAGGGTAGGTAACGAAAGGAATACACGAGCGAATGTTGACGGAAGGGTCGGCAGAAGTAGACCGAGGAGAACGTACGACGACCAGATTGGCAATGTCTTGAAAAAGGGCCAAGTACGGTCTACTACAAACCGACCATTAAAAAACGGAAACTCCGGTACTAGTTCTCCAGTAGGTATAATAAAAAGTACGATCTTCTACAACTGATTCTTCAGGGAAAGATCCAGGGCAGAAGAAGGCCAGGTAGAAGGAGAATATCATGGCTCAGGAACTTACGCCAATGGTACGGCAAGAGTACTAGGTCTCTGTTTTATGCGGCGTTGTCGAGAGTGCAGATTGCCATAATGATCGCCAACCTTCGTAAGAAGACGGCACCATAAGAAGAAGACTACAAACCGACGAGCGTGCATGAAGCGATTGATGAATGTGGAGGAAGTGAGAGTTGTGTGGCAGGATCGTGACAGATGGAAGTCCATCATCTCTGCCTACCCCTACGGGAATCAGGTGTGAGTTTAAAAATAAATGAAACGAATTTTCAATTAGCTTTACAAACTTTTGAAGCAAAAACACTCAAGTTTAGAAAATTAAATTTAAAAAAACCGTTCTCATTCTCTTTACTTGTAAATTCCGAATGACTTGTAAAAAATACTTTTTAATTAAACCCCCCCCCCTCTCACCCCCCCCCCCCCCCTCCCTGTGACGTGACGTCACTTTGGGTAACGGTTTAAGGTAACGTTACAAACAGTTTATTTTACAAGATAAGTCTTATTTTTCCCGTTTTCGCGATAATGGCGCTGAAAGGTGACTTTGGTGCTGCGTTTGCATTTGGAAATTAGGGGAAGTACCACTGGAAGGTAGTACAAAGAGAAGACGAGCGCACAAAAGGACCCATTGTGGGGTCCCAAATTATTGTAAAATTTTAAAATGACATGTGTACAATTATCAAAAAAACGTACCGTCTTAACGAAAGGTCGCTTTAAAAGGAGCTGCAAGGTCTTTTTAGTCCCTGAAGTCCTGTTGATCTGCGCGAACGAATTTTTTTAGACCTAATTTTCGACAATGTAATCTGACTTAAAAATATTGTATTGCAAACACATGGCAAAAAATTCGTTTTCTTAATTTTTAGTACTAGATAAGATACTTAGTAGGGACGTCAACATTATCCAGGGTACCCCCCCCCCCCCCCCCCCCTACCTGGGTACGCCCATGGTGATCGCCTTTAATAAACTGTAAATAATGTCGTTGGATCTTAGATATAAGTGTCAATTTATAGAAATGTAGGTCAAAATAAAATTACTTATTAGTCTTTATTGCATAAATGCTAGATCTTAATGTGAATAAAGTGTCTTAAGGCACTTTATTCAAGGGCCTGATATGAGCCAGCTAGCGCCGCCAATCTTGAAAAAATCATATCTTCCAATTTAATCAATTTTATTAAAAAAACTATTTACAAAATGTTTATTAGGATGAATACTATTTTTCAATACACAATACATGGCATAATTGCGACAAGCTAAGTTGTAGTTCACAAATGTGCCAAAAACGGCCATTTTTCGCAATTATGCGATAATAAATAAAAAAAGAAAGACGAACTATCACACTCGCCTGTCCAAACGAGGCATTCGTCTTAAAGTTACACTTAAAAAAGGTGACTAATTAAAAAACTCCCTCTCTTCAAGAGTTTCTTTTATTTTCCTCTCCGGAGGGGAGGATGGGGTGAGTTGAGCATTCATTACACAGGTTTTAAGAAAAAAATATATTTTGTTCAAATTTTGAACAAAATATTTTGTAAGAGGAAAATAGGCGTTTAGCTATTTAATATCCTTAATAAACTTATTAAGGATATTAAATAGCTAGAGTAGGTAAGTATCTAAGTAAGATCCTGCCTAATGCAGAATCCTGTCGAAGGCAGAGATAAGTATACAGGGGGCCTGAATAAGGTTGAGATTTTCTCAAAAACTACTGAACCGAATTTAGTAATTATTTTACATTTACATATTTTCACTTTTATCTATCAAATAGTGAAAGATTTTTTTTAATAGGTATCGTACGGTGGAACACAGAGAAAGGTGTACAGGAGAGTTTTTAAGGTTGAGATTTTTTCGAAAATTACTTGACCTATTGCAAAAATTCTTTCACTGTTTGATAGATAAAAGTGAAAACTATGTAGCTGTAAAAGAATTATTAAGTTCGGTTCAGTAGTTTATGAGAAAATCTCAACCTTATTGAGGCCCCCTGTATACTTATCTCTGTCTTCGACTGTACCTACCTATATCCTAAAATTAGTCTTAGATTACAATAGTTTTGTATAGGTTAATATATTGTTGATAGATAATTAAAATCATCCTGTAGAGGCGTATTTTCAATTAATGGAGGTAGGTACTCTATACTCTACATTCAAGAACCTACTTTATTTAGTTCAGAATAAATTATATAAAAAAAGTTTCCTATTGCCAATTCCAACACGATGACAAACGAAATAATTTTCTCGTTAATCTTTGATTTTTGTAAAAAAAAAAAAAGATTAAGAATTAAAATATTATTTAAACTCTCTGGACAAACATTATAAGAGAGCCATTAATACGTGTCAATAAATTATAATATATTTTTATTAACGTTATAAAACTGTTAAGGGCCATCATAGAGCCAACTAGCGCCGATAATCTTAAAAAAATAATATCTTCCAATTTAATCAATTTTATTAAAAAAAGCTGTTTACAAAATGTTTATTAGGACGAATTTATTTTCCAATAAAAAAAAATCAAAAAGGTACTTACAATATAAAATATTAAAAAAAACATTCATTATTTAATATCCTAAATTAAATAACAGCTTTACTTATAAAAAAAAGCACTAATGTGCCACTGAACAACATATTAACTGCTGAATGAATTTATAAAAAGAACGAAAACTTAAAAAATGTCCTAGGAAAATAAAGTGTCAAATTCAATTTGTTAAAAACTGTCAACATATTTTTGAAGAACGTGAAGCAAGGAACTGCCGATGGAGTTAGCCATATTAATTTAACATTTTTTATTCAATTGTTAAACAAGGTATTAATTTTAATCATCGATTATAAGTAAGGCTGTTAGTACATTAGTCTAATACAGAAATACAGAATAACTATCAAGGTTAAGATTGACTCAAAAGGTTTTTTCAATCCTTTAAAACTACTACAAAAAAATGATGAAAATTTTCTAACAGTGGGACTTGTCATTCCGTGACACGCTCTTACCAACTGAGCCACCACAGGCCCACGTTCGACCACCGAAATTCTTCATCGTATTCGCAATTTGTGCAAGGCATAATGCATAAAACCAATTTTGAATATCTACTACAAAGTATGTATGTAGTTTTAGAAAATTTTAGAAAATTATTGACTAGGTAGGTACTTTTTTTGACCTCCTAATTCTATTATGAAAGTAGGTATATCTGATATGATGTATAAAAAAAATCGTCATACATCCCCAAAAAACTCGCTCAATAAAAAAACCGCAAAAAAAAGAATGCCACTCAATTAAGACGCCCGAATCATGTCTACAAAAGTCAACTGGCAGCTCTCACAAAATACAATGACGAAATGACAACTTCACTTTTATATTTAAATTCGACAAACAAACATACATTACAATATAATAAACAACGGACCGAAAATAATAAAACCACTGAGAATGTCTGAACGTATAAATAGGCAAAGGGAAAAAAAGTATTCAGCCTTACGCCACGCCTCGTTGGGTGTTTCTCTAAGCCACGCCTGTGGGTAGAGGGGGCCGGACTGGTAATTCGCCAGTCTGTATTGGCTTTCGCGGACCGCGTACGTTACTAGTTACTAAAACAGTTATTTTTAATTAAAATAACTGGCCGAAAAATATTGTAAAACCTCTTTTTAAGTATTGAACGCGCGAGTTTTTGTTTTTTAAATAATTTTAGTGCTGTGTTGTGCAGTGAAGGATGTAACGACTGTTGCCATTGTTATAGTTTTAGTTTTTTTTTAAATATGGCGGATTGTTGTGGAGTTTTCAGCGGTAATGTGTGAATAAGGTACGCTTTTATTATTATTATTTCTGTGAAAAATAAGATAAAAGAAATATGTATACTTTCTTGCGCAAATTTAATTATTACAAGGTATGTAGGTAGGTCTATATGAAGTAATTAACCGTGAACGTAATAGGTCTTATCGCTGAGAGAGATTTCTTCCAGACAATGAAAAATTCCCTTTGTTCATGTTCTTATCATAAATTCTCTGAAAAGTTCTGAAGAGCCGTATTTATTTCGGTCCATCAAAATGAGGTTTTTATTATTATTAGATAATTAACACATAAGAAAAACTGCCTAAACGATGGTTTAACAGTTATTTATCCAATAATATAAACCATCCTTGTATAGCAATGCACATTTACAAGTTCTATACCTACTTAATGTATTATGTACGAATCTCCTTAATTAACCCATGGAAGCACCATCGCTTAACTTTTAAATGGCGTTTATTATTTATTAAAACGAGCATTTAAAATTCTATATAATAAAGTCTTTCATCAATGCACTACTTCAGTAAGCTACTAAAAGATTCGGGTGTTATTTCTTTACAGTTAATAATAAATTTAGGTACATATGAAACATGTTAAACTAAATGCAAGGTTATATTATATTATAATTATTATTGAAAAAGGCAATGAATTATAATTGTACTATTTATTGGTATAGTTAAATAATAATATACAATAATTGGCACCTTCAGTATCTAAATTAAAAAGGGGCTACTTCGCAAAATGCTTCTTGTTAAGTATTCAAATATTTGTGTAATTTTTTGCATTCATTTTCAAATTAAGTGAAACAGAAGTCAGTAGGTTAATTAAATTATAGGTTTGGCCTCAAAATCATAATTCATAATTCATTTATTCCTTGCTTTATGTGGTAACATGGTTCTTCGGTAGTACAGTAAGTGCTCACATAAACCCTGTAAGGGCACCGCAACATTAGACACTTAAACATAAAAAATATATAGATATTTTATGGGTACCTACTTAAATTAATTTAGTGGGCAATTAAATTAATAAACAATAATCCCCAGTCTCCCCTTTTAATTAATTAGAAAATACCAAGAAAAGTTGCAATACAGATTTTTCTTCGTCGCTTTGACAATGATTATAAATGTGAAAAGAACCGAGGATTTTTTTCCAAATGCATTTTTCTCGACTTATCGAGTTAGGTGTTTTGCCTACCGAAAGTATATAGCAGGTCCCAATAAGGTTGAGATTATCTCAAGAACTACTGGACCGATTATAAAAATTCTTTTACTAGAGATAGTTTAGAATACACACTATGTAATTGAAACTTTTATCTATCTAACAGTGAAGGAATTTTTACAATAAGTCAAATAGTTTTCGAGAAAATCTCAACCTAAGGCCCTGACATGACCAACTAACGCCGCCACTCTTAGAAAAATAGTATCTTCTAATATAATCATTTTTATTAAGCTATGTACAAAATCTTTATTAGGATAAATACTATTTTTCAATATACAATACATGGCATAATTGCGACAAGCTATACAAATATGCCAAAAACTGCCGTTTTTCGCAATTATACGAACTACAACTTACCAAAATTGAATCACGTTATAAATAAGCATTTAAAAAATAGTATTTATCGTATATAAACGGATATCACTCACTTATATTGTTAAAGTCGGCAACGCGGGCGTGGCGCGCTCACCTTGAAAAAGTCGGTCGAAACTGTCGGTCTAATTGCCGACTTTAACAATATAAGTGAGTGATATCCGTTTATATATAATAATTAGTATTTATCGTAAGTAATAAAGATTTTCTACATAGCTTTTTTTTTAATAAAATTAATTAATTTGCATTGCATTTATTAAAGATTGGCGACGCTAGTCAGGCCTTTAAATACCTATCCTTTAAACCATTCTCTGCATTCGAACGTACAATAATTATTTATAATATAATTACTATTTGCCCCATTTACCTACGCCACCATATTATTTGATCAGATGAAAAAGAATTGTTCATAATTATACGCCATTTTATTATGTTCATATTTATTTTAAAATATTTAAACAAAAGATTTTGTTCGTCATGCGTTTATTGCTATTTAAAAAGGTGTCGCTTCGATTGAATTATAAGATAATAAAATAATTTATTGTAAGAGTAGGTACTGAGCCAACTAGCGACACCAATAGGTATTAAAAATCTATCATTTTCCAATCTAATCAATTTTCCAATTTAATCATCTTTATTACAATAAATACAATATTTTTAAATCGTTATTAACAACGTGATTCAATTTGAGTAAGTTGTAGTTCGCATATTTGCGATAAACGGCCGTTTTTGGCATTGTTACAGAAAATTCAATAGTCTTCTATCTTCCTCCAGGGGAGTCGCAGTAGCGTCTTCACCCTGGGTAGCCGCGTCTTCATGTCTTCATCCAGAGGAGACGCCGTAGCGTCATCACTCTGGACGAAGCAGCTCGACAGTCACGTTCACTCCCGAGCTTGTAGCGGGAACTCTTGATAAAAGCTTGAAACCCCAGATCTTGCTCAAATTATCCAACAAATTCACCATACTGTCACTCGCGAACATTTTCTGATTAATTTAACGTGATATTAATCTCAAAATAACCACTGTAGACAATAAAACAAAAATTATCGAATAATTTTACAACCGTCGTTTCCCGCCATTTTCAAGAGACCCCTTCATTATTTTGATAGTTTGACGTTTTAAAATGTGTTTGACAATAATTGACATACAACTAAAGGTACCATTCCGAAGCCGACAGAAACAGCAGACGATATGTCTGCGGTCGGCTGCGGACCTTAAGGCTTCGTATGCGTGGATTTTCAGTTTTCTATGAAGGCTATACGGCACTAACTACTAAAATTAAACGTCTAAAAAAATTATATGTAACAATCTTGGGGTGTCTATTTAGAGACAGATGAATACCGATACATGATTGGATAAAATTCGCTCGATAGAAGAAAAACAGCAAGGGAGCGGCAACCGCGCTGCGTTCAGCCTGCCATCTTACATAGAGTTTTATACATTACATACCACTGTTGTTTGCTTTTATGCTGCTTTTTAATGTGTTTAAGCCTTAAGAGACAACTAGCGCCGCCAATCTTAAAAAAATAATATCTTCCAATTTAATAAATTTTATTAAAAAAGCTATTACAAAATGTTTATTAGGATGAATACTATTTTTCAATATACAATACATGGCATAATTGCGACAAGCTAAGTTGAAGTTCACAAAACGGCCGTTTTCGCAATTATGCGAACTACAACGCGAAATTGAATCACGTTATAAATAAGCATTTAAAAAATAGTATTTATCGTAATAAACATTTTGTAAATAGCTTTTTTAATAAAATTGATTATATTGGAAGATATTAATTTTTTAAGATTGGCGGCGCTAGTTGCTCATGGAAGGCTCGTAATAGAATCAATTTTATTATATTTTGTGTTTTTTGTATGTATCATTTTAAAAAATACAGTTACATTTAAATGTTAACTGTAAAACAGCCAGAAAAAGTCGTAATCGTAATAAATTATGTGAAAACAGCGGCAAACAAACAAACATGCCGACTTTTATCTTTCGTAGTAAAAACTTGATGAGATTTATTTATTTTTTTGTTTCTTTTAGCGGAAATTTACTGCGCTTCAATAGCCCGTGTTAGTTTAATCGTTGCTAATTCGTCCGAGCATAATTTATAAAATTCCAGCAGTGTTTCATCCGCACATAAAACCTCCTTAGAAATGAGACTGTATGGGCTGAAATTCTTTGCCTACATTGTTGTAAAGATGAGCCGTTTTCTTGTATAACCGTTATTTGAAACTAGATGGCAGCACAAGATGAAATAAAAACTTGAAATTGAAATATTGTAGCCCTTCTCAATTTCCCAATATTTAGGGGACCTTTTTTGACCGGAGTAACACAATAAGTTATAAAATGTACTGAACGTATTTGTAATGTGAATTCAAAGACATTTTGGCCGATGGCAATGGGCCATGCCATAATAAATAAAAAAACAATGACGTTAGCTATACCTAACGCCATCTATTGTAACTTTAAAAAGCTGTCATTAAACATTAAAAAAAGCGACTGTGGTGATTATGATACGAAGTACGAACGGAACGATACACTTCTTGATCTAAGCTGGACATCAATATTTTATCGCGATCCGATTGGTGAATTTATCAGCCAATTAATTTTCAAGTTAATATTGTGTCAATTTCAGACCTTTTTGAGATATTGTATCTACACTTACGTAAATCCATCCCTAAGGGTATTAAGAATATCAAACAACGTTGAAATTGCGACAATATTGGCGTGAAAACGCGTATTTGGGCTGATAATTCTGTACGCACCCCGAGGGTTGCGAAAGGCAATGAGAATCTAACCCATACATCCGATGTCTTATATGTTAGGTACTGTTCCTGGGCGATGTTGCTATGAAAATGAAGATGTTCATTGAACGTTTATCAAGCAAAATACGCTTCAGGAAAATACAAATAAAATTCAATAGGATCGAATATAATTTTGCCGCCAAAATATTTTTCAATAACAAAATAACGACTCATTTTTAGCATATAATGCACTAGAGTTGTACCTATAACTCATTATACCTAGTACGTACCTGTTCCGTACCTAGTATTAGTAAATAACATAAACCAATTACCAGTTACGAATACAATATCATGTTCTCACGCATTCCAATTAGAACTATTTTGATTAAACCATAAAAAATCGATTGGGTGTGTTGTTTATAGCATGTTTTATTGATAACCAATAAAAAATAACTGGTTTTCAATTTCGCGCGCGAGAACATCTAATTTTATAACGCTTTCTGTGTGATTGGGAGTTATTTATTACTGGAAATAGGTACTTATTGTATGGGCTCATGGTAATTTATCCCTTGGCCAATGGCTTATTAGAATATCATTTGGGTTCTAATAGGATCCTCACTGTATCAAGCACTCGGTCGTAGGTGCAGTTGAAAACAGAAAAGTATACAGGGGGTCTCAATAAGTTTAAGATTTTCTCAAGAACCACTTAAGGGCCTTACATGAGCCAACTAGCGCCGCCAATCTTAAAAAATTAATATGTTCCAAATCAATCATTTGTATTAAAAATACTATGTACTTACACAATCGTTATTAGGATAAATACTATTTTTCAATATACAATACATCGCATAATTGCGACAAGCTGAGTTGTAGCTCTCAAATCTGTGGAAGCTTGTAATTAGCTCTTAGTTATTAAATTACAATTTATTATGCGAACTACAACTTAGCGAAATTGAATCACGTTATAAATAAGCATTTAATAAATAGTATTTATCGTAATAAACAATGTGTACATAGATTTATGTAAAATTGATTATATTGTAAGATATTATTTTTTTAAGATTAGCGGCGCTAGTTGGCTCTATGAACGCTCTTAAGACTGACCTGATGTAACTAGCGCGGCCAATATTACAAATTAAAAAAAAACTGAGAAGTAAATCTGTTTTAGGATAGGACTGCTAATAGCAGATCAAGTGTAACATTTTGGACTTTGGACCGTTCTTATTATCTACGTCGTAAGATTTAAAATCGTACTGCAAGTGTTACCATTGATATGCTGTTGTCCGTACTATTATTCATCATAATTGCGATAAGGTTAGTTGTAGTTCTCAAATATGCCAAAAACGGTAGTTTTTCGCAATTATGCGGACTACAACTTACCGAAATTGAATCACGTTGATAATAAGCATTTAAGAATAGTATTTATCCTAATAAAGGTTTGGAAAATCTGTCGTATCTTCCTTAAAATGATTTATATAGTATATAGTATCTTACAAAAATATACCTAAGACACATTGTGTCATTACACAAGGGGGTTTCAAGGTTACATTTATAAAGAAAGAAAGTACCGATATCCCCGGTAGATGGCACTGACTGGTCTGATGTCAACATTAAATGCGTTGTTATTGCTTGTAACTTGGGCTTTTCGTATTTCATACCTAGTATTAATTTGTACTGTATTGTTTAAATTACACAAACGAACCAATAATAATCAAATTATTCAGCTAACATTGAAACAATCATGATGCTGTGTTTTTTTAATATGCTATCGCACTTCGGTCCAACGCCATCTATTATCAACTTAAATAGCTTGTTTTTTGATTACAACTGTCACTTTGAAGACCTCTCATTGCTGAATAAAAAAAAGTTAGCTCACGTCTTTACAATAAATAGTTTATTATGGGGTTCTCTTGAAAATGGCGGGAAACGACGGTTGCGAAATTATTTGATAATATTCCTTTTAACGTCTACACGGACTATTTTGTGTTTAATATCACGTTAAATTAATCAGAAAATGTTCGCGAGTGACAGTACGGTGAAGTTATTGGATTATTTATGCAAGATCTGAAGTTTCAAGCTTTTATCAAGAGTTCCCGCTACAAGCTCGGGAGTGAACGTGACTGTCGAGCTGCTTCGTCCACAGTGATTGACGCTACGGCGTCTCCTGTGGATGAAGACAAGAAGACGCGGCTACTCAGGGTGATGACGCTACGGCGACTCCCCTGGAGGAAGATAGAAGACTATTATACATTGAATTTTCTGCAACATGACATTGGCAAATGACGAACTGTCGAGTCCATTAATAAAATAAATAATAATAATAGTTTATTATGGATTCAATTACTACGTCACACTTCCTTAGACAGACGAAATGTAAATAACTTATAGGAATAATTAATTATGTAAATTTAATACCAAAGTTTATTTCCGAATGATATACTCGGCGATCTTAGGGAATGCTGCCCCCAATTAAATGTACTAATTGGCTATTAAAATAGAAAACTAATTATACCTACTTTTTCCTAAACTTAAGACTTCGTATGCGCGTATATTCAGTTTTTCTACGAAGGCTACGGCACTAACTACTAAAATTAAACGTGTGAAAAAAATATATAGCAATCTTGGGGTGTCTATTTAGGGACTGATGAATACTGATACACGATTGGACGAAAAAATTTGATGGCGTATTTTTATTTCCCTGCCAAAATTCATAAAAATACGAATATCGAGGCACTGCGCCGTGCTCTTCACTCCGCCCGCTGCGGGGCATCTTGTGTCTCACTCTTGCTTTTGACAACTATATATGGCCTTAAGTAGGTATATCAGAATACATGGGGCTATTACGGTTATTCGGAGAAAAGCCCGATATGTCGTTTGGGGAAGGTGCGGCCGACATAACTTTGAAACGGTGCACAAGTTACGGTTAAATAATTATTGTCTTGAATTCTCATTTACGTAATCCATTTTGTACAAAAATAATAAAATTTAAGAATTTCGTAATAATTTCATACATGCAACAGAGTAAATTCACAATCTTTGGAAAAAAAATGATTTAGATTTCCATGAAGCACAGTTACAATACACCCTATATAATTTTTAATTACAATTATAATAGAAGAAAACTAATTCCTATTGACTCATTTCATTAGCAACCCTTATCATGATGATAAAATCCATCGCAAAAAAACGGAACATTTATAGAAACTACAATATTAATTTAATCTAGTATACCGGAACGTTGAATACCAGGAACTGTTACCATACTACGTTCCATATTAGTAACGTAATGCGTTCTAGCACATTAACACGTCGCGATGTCAGTGAGGACTGGTTCACTATAAAATACCTATTTAAAAAAAAATACTGTCAAGTTTCTGACGTTTTCTTTCGCGCGCTTTTATTGATTAGGGTTCACTAGAACTAGGACTTTTGGTTCTCTTGAAAATGGCGGGAAACGACGCGACGGTTACAAAATTATTTGATAATTTTTCTTACAAGTCTACAGTGGCTATTTTGTGTTTAATATCACGTTAAGTTAATCAGAAAATGTTCGCGAATGACAGTACGGTGAATTAATTGGATAATTTGAGCAAGATCTGAAGTTTCAAGCTTTTATCAAGAGTCGCTACAAGCTCGGGAGTGAACGTGACTGTCGAGCTGCTTCGTCCAGAGTGATGACGCTACGGCGACTCCTCTGGATGAAAACATGAAGACGCGGCTACCCAGGGTGAAGACGCTACTGCGACTCCCCTGGAGGAAAATAAAAGACTATTGAATAGATATATTGAATTTTCTGTAACATTACATTGGCAAATGACGAACTGTCGAGTCCATTAATAAAAGAAATAAAATTTATTATTAATTTGAGCAAGATCTGAAGTTTCAAGCTTTTATCAAGAGTCCCCGCTACGAGCTCGGGAGTGAACGTGACTGTCGAGCTGCTTCGTCCAGAGTGACGACGCTACGGCGTCTCCTCTGGAGAAAGAGAAGACAATGATATCTTGAATATTCTGTACATGACATTGGCAAAAGACAACTGTAGAGTCCATTAATAAAAAAAATAAAAAAATGCTTTTTCTTTAAAAAATTATGTTAAATAAATTCATAAAATGGCCGCGGTGACATGACTCTTGAGCAATTGTTTGATATTATCGTCCATTTTGTCTCAGAAACGAGTCAATTTATATTTTAATTGCTTATTGTGGTATTTCTTTTTCAATTAACACCAAATGTGTAGAACACCTGCCTTATATTGCTTAGTAGGTGAGATATTTATGCGATAAGCCGTTTTGTTTCTTATATAAAATACTTACTTGCCTATGTACAAGGTATTACATTATCATAAGAAGCGTAAACAGTGTGCTGGCCAGTTTATATTTAGTATTAATATTTTTACTCTTTTGATAAAATTGACGTTTGTCACCGTTCTTCACTTGTTATTTGACTCTAGGTATTGTAATCGCGATCTATATTTCTCCTATTATACGTTTGTACCTACGAAAAATGCATTTCTATTGGCTCCAGTCCGTAAATGAAAATAAAAATAAACAGAATGACTTTTATGTCTTATGATACTCGTAGCATCTAGTACTAGTACCTAGTATATACTAGGTACATTTTTATGCATTTTTTTAGCCATGGTTGTCCCTAGCTAAGCAAATTCACCAAATCATTTTTTGGAAAGGCGAAGCCAACTACTTCATTGTAGCAAATTGTCAGTTTAGGAACCTAAACTGGATCGCTATAAGAGGTGAGAGTAACCCTGCAGAAGGCCGCAAAGGAACCGAGTCACCCTAAAACCATTACCCTCCTCACGTCAGTCGGTTAAAATGCAGCTTTCTCCTCAACAAAATCTAAAATAGAAAATCAAACAACACAACCAAACACCTAAGAAATTGCAGACTCGTGATACGAAAATAAAACTCAAAAACCTAACAATTTCGCTACACTTTACACTTAACATTACCAACAAAACAAACCACTACATAACCCTTATTCAATCCCAATACAGTCTAAAATCCATTAAATCGCTGCCACAACTAAAATTGCAAGGCCCTTAAAGAATACAAAGTTAATAATGCGGTTGGGGAATTACAGAAGTCGTATAGATAGAGGTTGGTATTCGTTTTTTGGACGGTAAAGTGTATGTTTGTGCAGAGATTAAGCGAAATATCAGGTTTGCTGCGCGCGCGCCGACTACGTGTGTGGTCTGCGGTGGCTCGACAGGGAAAGATGCTCTACATATTTTTTACCCGACATTGTTTTTCGTTTGTATGAATATCGGATCTTTTGTGGTCGCCAAGAGGTAGCCAAAACGGCAAGATAAATAAAGTATTTATGGATTTTTTCGGGATTTAAGTAAGAAATAAAACTAAAAAAAATTACACAAATCTTCAGGTCTGACCCGACCATGCCAGAGCAGAATATATGTAAATGAATATATTTTAAAAATTATTGGTATACAGGGTGTAACGTAAAGGGTATATGAAGCCGAAGGGAGGGTGTTCCGTATCGGTAACTGAACAACTTTTGTTTTACGACTTTTCGATTTTCGCGAATTAATTTTTTGACTTTTCATACATTTCGTCCCGGTCAGCTGATCGATTTGTATGAGACTTTAATTTATTTTTATTTTTTAATCGAAAAGTCGTAGAACAAAAGTTGTTCAGTTACCGATACGGAACACCCTCCCTTCGGCTTCATATACCCTTTACGTTACACCCTGTATAAATAGGATTGTGCACTAAACCGTAACAGATGAAAATATTTACCATTTAGATTCAGTCAATTACATGATATAACGACGTCTCAGATAGGGGGGAAACTATACATACTTAATTACATAATTCGAAAATCATTACCCTCCTTTTGGCGGTCAGGTTAGAAACCGTGATTTTAGCCAATTAGCCGACTGCTACGTATTTGCTACGACGGCGTAGCACGAGCGTAGCAGAGCAATTTTTACTCTTATTTGTATTTAATAAATATTACACTAACTTCAGAGAGAGAGAGAGAGAGAGAGAGAGATTGCGTGTACATTGTATTGTGAAGGAATATTCATCATCATCAGCCCGTATCAGTCCACTGCTGGATGTAGTCCCCGGCGCACACTTGACGCTGGTGTTCGCGTCGCACTCGCCCCACAGACACACGCGGGACACCGGGCTAATGAGACTCCAGGCGGCTCATAGTGCCCTGGTACTTGGGATGTGAGTTAAAGAGCTCGGGCTTCTGACCGAGTGGACACAGCAGGTGTTGAGGGAGACATTGAGACTCCGGGTTAGTCATAGGCTCCTGGTACCCGATTCTCGGCTTTTTGCCGTTTACCCGTTCGTTGTCTCCACTCGAGAACTCGTCTCCCCCATTGGTTATCGGTTCTACGACAGATGTGGCCAGCCCACTGACACTTCAGTTTGCTAATTCTACGAGCAGTCAATAAGAATTAGCTGTTATTTCTGTATTATAATAAAAAAAATACAGGCGGACAGTTGGTATTTTTTGTTCCTAACTAACCAACCAGGTGGTCTAGTGGTTAGGAATATTTATTCTTAACGGCCTAATCAGGTGGACAGCTCAGGTGGTCGGTAAGGAACGCCCCAAAAGTCGAGAGTTTGGTTGACTGGCGTGCTTTGAGAGAGGCCTGCATCCAGCAGTGTATCCATCCATCCAGTATGGATGTATGCATCCAGCATACGGCCTGATGCTGATGAAGGAAGATTTTTCAGTAGCGTATACTTTAGGTACACCTGTCTTCCACTGTTTCCAACTTTCCATGTTTATCGGGTCAGCTGGAAGAAATCTCTTAGAGATAAGTGCGCCCTTTGTACAAATTATTTTTTATTAAGATGTTTTATACTCTGTTGTGTACCATAAAGTGTTAAATAAATAAATAAGGAATAGTAACCAAAACTAATAATTATAAGTAGAGCCCGTAACCGTCCCGTTGCTTTGTAACCCGTTTGTCGCCGCGGTTACAAGCGGCGGCGTGCACTCCCCTCCCGCCGCGGTTGCCATTTTGTAATTAGTGCGATCAGCCCAACATGCTAAATGACCTCTTTTGTCATATCGAAACTTATCGATATACAGACAGACATTCAATACTTCAGTTATTCAACCACAAGTGCTTGGCGGGCTCAGAGTCAAGCACAGACCACTTACCCCATAGACCTGTAACAGGAGGCCGCCCGTGTCTGCCCGCTAATGAGCGCAACATTGCTTCGCGACACGTGGCACCTAGAGATATTATCGACATGGACGCATCTCTTTAATACGGCACCCCTGTCCCCCGCTTCGTCTCTATGCGCTCATCGTTGACAGGGTTTTTCGCTTACAGATGATATTGCCACATTTTCTGGGGACTTATTACAGGTTTCATATTGCATAATCATAATCAGTAGGAGTTGCGAGAGTAGTAGAAAATGATAACAAAGACAATGAATAATCCACTTCGATTTCTTACTATTTTCAGAATTCTTAATTAAGCTGTTTTTTCGACTCGATTGATGTACAAAACTTTATTTTAAACCGATAATTTTAATAATAATTTTGGTCATATGCAATAATCACAGAACAGCATAAAATGTTGATAGTTTTTGATTACAAAATAAAATAAGACACTTGATTGTATGTATGTATGTATGTATGTATGTATGTATGTATGTATGTATGTATGTATGTATGTATGTATGTATGTATGTATGTATGTATGTATGTATGTATGTATGTATGTATGTATGTATGTATGTATGTATGTATGTATGTATGTATGTATGTATGTATGTATGTATGTATGTATGTATGTATGTATGTATGTATGTATGTATGTATGTATGTATGTATGTATGTATGTATGTATGTATGTATGTATGCATGTATGTATGTAGGTAGGTAGGTATATATGAATATTAATATGGGGTTTTATACTACTTTAACATATAAGTATTTAGTATCTAGACTTAAGTAAGTACATATTGTTTGTATGTGTATCATACTGTTATTATTTATATTGGTGTATGTGCTTCTTATTTCTTCTTATTCTTTATTTATTTTATGCAATACACTGCCGTTTATTTTTTGTTAATTTCCATTGACCTCGGTTGCCTGGAAGAAATCGCTCTGAGCGATAAGGCCGCCTTTGTACAAATTGTTTACTCCCTGTTTTCTATGTATATGCTTCTTTGGGCAATAAAGTGTTTATCTATCTATCTATCTATCTATCTTGATTTGGGCTTCGGTTTAGGTCGGTAATGACTCTTATTATTGGCAATCCAAAAATAATACCTACTCGTATCAATCTTAATAATTACCTGTGTACTTTTCTCTTGGTTTGACCGTAGCAAAAATTAGACTTGTCACCTTAACAGTTCATAATTTGGTCCCCAGATGGCGTAGGAAGAAACAAAGATGGCGGCGGTTTCTACCACCGTACACCACCAGGACAACATAAAAATCCAGGAGCAAAGCGACGAGGAGCCGTACTCTCCCAACACTCGTGACACGACAAGCCCAGAATACCACGACGACGACAAACCCGAAGAACGAAACATACTGTCGTCCTCCTTCTCCATACACAACGTATTGAAGAAAGAAAGAGACAGTCATAGCCCCGATAATGTATTTTCAACTGAAAAACTACTTCAGAACACTCCGAATTTTGACGAGAGTCAGAATTCCAGGACTTCTGAAAGTGTTAGCCCACAATTAGACGAAGATGAAGGTCAAACTAATGATTCGCGAGCAGAGATAAGCGTTGATGACGATCATTCTTGCTGTAGCGACGATACTGTACTATCAGTTGGTAACGAAGCTCCGATAACAAATTACGAGTCGAATCACGACAAGAATAATGAACCAACTCTTACATCTTTCAAACATATACAAACTCATCTTAATGCTATTTCTCAACTAAGTCAAAATCTAAGTATAAATCAACCGTTGCTACTCCGACCGAGTCCAATAACACCAAATCCAATCATGTTCCTAAACCAGCCACTACTGTTTCAAAATTTCCAAAACCAAGACCTTAAAACAGGCATGAATGTACAAATACAGAATAGAATACCAATGCCTCAGAATAACTTAAACATAAATCCGCAGCCGTTCTTAAACTTCGGCTTAAGGAAAAGTCAAACGCAAGAGTTGAGAAATACGAGGACAGATGAGAATAGAAGACATTATTATCCGAAATCGCCAGAGGAGTCTGGGAGGGATTTTATAAATCAGAATTGTCTCAAATTTAGTATAGACAATATTTTGAAGGCTGATTTTGGTAGAAGAATAACTGATCCGTTGACTAAAAGGAAAAGTTTGAAGGCAAAGCAGTTTGAGGCTAAGTCTCCGGTCAAGGAGTCTGTACCTGCACCTTCGAAGGCTGAGGTTCTTGAAGCTAGAGTACCTGAAGTAAAGCCTAGCGAAAAGGGAGGGGCGATAGATTTGTCGAAAGCTGATGATAGTGGAAGTAACCAAGGTTCTACACCAGGTATGTAACTTTTTATTCTTATAGATTCATTTCAAGAAAGCTTAATTTGCCCAATTCCCGGATATACGGTAGTGCAAGTTCTGCCGTATGTCTAGTTTCGACCACAAAGGTGCCTGAAAACCGTATATTACGGCAATTTTATATCGAAAAGACATTAAAAACGACGATGGCAAGAGGCCTGACGGCATGACGCTCATGCCCTGGACGATGGGACGGCCTTTGGTATGGGATGCTACTTGCGTCGATACCATAGCGCCGTCCCATCTTCCAGGGACTGTTAATAAGGTCGGCTATGCGGCAGAATCTGCTGAAAACCTCAAACGGCGCAAATACGCAGGCCTCGGCGACGCTGGGACCATGGGGGCCGGGAGCACACCGCCTAATGAAACAAATTTCACGGCGCCTGGTCAAGGCCACGCGTGACCAAAGGGCTGGCTACTTTGCCCAACGTGTTAGCCTCGCTATACAGCGGGGCAACGCCGCCAGCCTTTTGGGCACATTGCCAATTGTGGGGGACTTGGCGCAGGTTTTTTATATATAATTTTGTTTTAATAGTTTAGTTTTAAATTTTTATTACCATAATTCATTTTAAATTACATTAAAAATAACTTCATGGTTAAAAAAGGACATGGTTTCGGGTTATGATAGGAACGAGACATCGGGTCAGATTAATAGGAAGAGGGTTACGTTCGGAACAAATATTAATTTTTTTTCACCATTCCGATCCTAACCCGCGACCGGGTTAGGATTTCGGGTTAGGTTCGGAATAAACGCTAATTTGCTGCATTTTTAATGTTTCTACAGATATTTTTTATATTCAATTTAAACACGTTTTGTTTAAGACATGGGATGCCAGCCGTAAAGGTCCTTTCAACCGTTTTCGAATCTAACGTCTTTAAACCTCACTTCCTTTCAATCGTGTTGATGTTTCACACCTCGTTAAAAAAGGTTAAGGCTTCGTATGCGCGTATTTTCAGTTTTTCTATGAAGGCTACGTACGGCACTAACTACTAAAATTAAACGCCTGAATAAAATATATAGCAATCTTGGGGTGTCTATTTAGAGACTGATGAATACCGATACACGATTTGACAAACTTCGCTCGATAGAAAAAAATCGCAAACATACCCCTTCCATGTCTTTTAAAATGAAATTATATCTAAACCGAAATAGTTATTCATACATATCAAAATGTAGGGTACTATAAATACGAAATCTTGTTTATCTAATTTTTGTTGGCGTATTTTTATTTCCCTGCCAAAATTCATCAAAATACGAATATCGAGGCACTGCGCCGCGCCGTGCTCTTCACTCCGGCGCTGCGGGGCATCTTCTGTCTCACTCTTGCTATTGACAACCATATAGTTTGTAATAGTTGTAGCCACAGTTAATCTTTTGAAAAGCTGATGATACTTTACAGTTTACTTCGAGTACAGTATTGAACACAAGTATGTCTACAGGTACTACGTCGGGTGATGGACCGATGGTGTGGCCTGCGTGGGTGTACTGTACAAGGTACAGTGATCGACCCAGTTCCGGTGAGTAATAGGTTTACTTCTAATTTACTTCATGAACTAAGTCGTGTATTCTTAAGGTTCTTTTGTCATCGATAATGCAAATTAAAACAAGTTTTTTTAAAGAAATATACGGAATAATATGTAGCACAGAGATAAGTATACAGGGGGCTTCAATAAGGTTGAGATTTTCTTAAAAACTACCGGACCGAATTTAATAATTCTTTTACAGTTACATAGTTTTCACTTTTATCTATCAAACAGTGAAATAATTTTTGCAATAGGTCAAGTAGTTTTTGAGAAAATCTCAACCTTAAAAACTCTCCTGTACACCTTTCTCTGTGTTCCACCGTACCTTTAGTTGTATGTCAAACATATCTTTAAACATCAAACTATGAAATAAGAAAACAGTTATCTGTTCCTACATTATTGGGACTGACAATACCTAATCGTATATCATAACCACCAAAACGCTTATAACCCTACAGTAAACCTATTAACTATGCTGTTACTCATAAACCTAGTTAAACTTCACCCTTAAATCGTATTGCTATCCCTATCACACTTCGTTAAAAAAGGTTAAGATAGAAAAGGAGACTAACTGTCAATTAATAAAACAGTTGAATATCTGTTCTTATATTATTGGTCACCAATTTTTTCAAATTCAATTCTAATTCAAAATTCATTTATTTACACCAAACAGATACATAGATACTATACTTAGGTAATCCCAAAACTCTGGACCGTATTTAATAATTATTTTACATAGATTTATTTTTTATCTAAATTACTTGAATCGTAGGTATAAGTGTTTCTGAAAAAAAAGTACTAAAATAACAGGGTAGCTGCAATCTGTAGTTTCACTTCACTTTACATTATTAATTATTATTAAGTATTAACTAAATCGTTTATTCTAAAATTAAATATTATTTACGTAATACAATACAAATAATCTAACTTTGGTTGTGTCGGTACTTTATAATTAAGTGATATAAGTAGCATTTATTACAAACAAATATAACAAAACTAAACTACTTAAAAATTATAATATTAACCTAGAAAATATAAACTAAACTAAAAACTATATATACAATAGGTCGGTTGAACTATCTGAATGGCTTAGCATTACAGATAGTTCAACCGATCCCCGTTGTCCGGCAACGTGCCCAAAATGCTGGCGGCATTTCCCCTCTGGATCGCTAGGCTGAGCCTTTGGGCGAAATACAGGCCAGCACTTTGGTCACGCGTGGACTCCACGAGCCGCGCCGACAGATCTTTCAAAATTTCCATCGCTCCCGGCCCCCACGGACCCAGCGTCTCTACCCCAAGTAGTAGTAGAGTAGCATTTATTTATGTACAATGATTATATTTACAATTATAATTATAAACTGAGATTATATCCTGCCGAATAATTAAACTTATAAATAAAACTTAGAACTTATAAGTACACAGGTGTACTTGTACGCAAAATCTATATAAAACAATACTTCTTTTTAATATACCTACTTAGATATATAACTTAAATACTATAGCGCTATTTATTTATACATAGATACTTTAATTTAATCTTATCATAACCACCGAAACACTCATAACCCTATTAAACACCTAATCTTAACCGTAACAGCAACCCTCTGAGTTAATAAAAATCATCCCTCCCGCCTCATATCACCCTCCGGGTTATCAAATTATAACACAACCTCATTGAATAGTTATTACAACCCTGTTACAAGGGGTGGGTTCATCCCCGGAAAGATATGTTGCTACATGATAACATACATAAACTCACGCCTGTAGTAAGGGTAAACATAATGTAGGACGACCCCCAGGTAGATGGAGGAATGACCTACACAAGGTGACTGGCATCGTATGCAAAAGGCCGAAGATGGGGTAGAGCATTGCTCCTTGGGAGAGGCCTACGCCCAGCAGTGGACTGTCACGGGCTGATGATGATGAAGTTGCATTAAAAGTACCAGGAGACCATGGCTAACCCGGAGTCTCAATATGTCTCACTCAACACCTGCTGTGTCCACTCGGTCAGAAGCCCCAGCTCTTTACCTATCATTACAAGCACCAGGGCACTATGAGCCGCCTGGAGTCTCATTAGCCTGGTGTGTCTGTGGGGCGAGTGCGGCGCGAACTTGGTATAGGCCTGCTGATACGGGCTGATGATGATTAAGTTGCATTAAAGGTACCAGGAGACTATGACTAACCCGGAGTCTCAGTATGTTTCACTTAACACCTGCTATGTCCACTCGGTCAGAAGCCCCAGCTCTTTAAGTATCATTACAAGTACCAGGGCACTATGAGCCGCCTGGAGTCTCATAAGCCTGGTGTCCCGCGTGTGTCTGTGGGGCGAGTGCGGCGCGAACTTGGTATAGGCCTGCTGATACGGGCTGATGATGATGAAGTTGCATTAAAAGTACCAGGAGACCATGACAAACCCGGAGTCTCAATATGTCTCACGCAACACCTGCTGTGTCCACTCGGTCAGAAGCCCCAGCTCTTTATTAGTCTGGTGTCCCGCGTGTGTCTGTGGGGCGAGTGCGGCGCGAACTTGGTATAGGCCTGCTGATACGGGCTGATGATGATGAAGTTGCATTAAAAGTACCAGGAGACCATGACTAACCCGGAGTCTCAATATGTCTCACTCAACGCTTGCTGTTTCCACTCGGTCAGAAGCCCCAGCTCTTTATGTATCATTACAAGTACCAGGGCACTATGAGTCGCCTGGAGTCTCATTATCATGCTACAGATGTCTGTGGGGCGAATGCCCGAAGTAGAACGAGACGATGGGAAAGTCCATCTACCAGATCTTGGTACACATCACTCTCTTCATGCACGCTCGTGGGTTTGTAGTAGACCGTACTTGGCCCTATTTCAAGACATCGTCAATCTGGTCGCCGTACGTTCTCCTCGGTATACCTCTGCCGACTCTTCTGTTAACATTCGCTATATGTATGTATTTCGTTCGTCCGTGACTCTTTCATTCATGTGCCACATATTATTCATTTATTTTATTAATGTACTCGACAGTTCGTCATTTGCCAATGTCATGTTACAGAATATTCAAAATATCATATCGTCTCCTCTTCATCTAGGAGAGTCGCCGTAGCGTCATCACCCTGGGTATCCGCGTCTTCATGTCTTCATCCAGAGGAGTCGCCGTAGCGTCATCACTCTGGACGAAGCAGCTCGACAGTCACGTTCACTCCCGAGCTCGTAGGGACTCTTGACTATAGCGCCAAACTTCAGATCCTGCATGAATCCTCCAATAACTTCACCATACTGTCATTCGCGAACATTTTCTGGTTATTTTAACGTGATATTAAACACAAAACACCCACTGTAGACATTAAACTGAAAATTATCAAATAATTTCGCAACCGTGGTTTCCGCCATTTAAAAAAAATCTCTACTTAACCTTAAAGCAACCTGTATAATTTACTATGTTTTTTACTGTACTAAAGGTTGATATGCTGCTGACTGTGCTATCTCCTTGCCCAGGAATCGAACACGGAACCCCAGACTAATCAAATTAAGAATCATTTGGCATGAAACTGTGATGCTTGATAAATATTTATACGGGCCCCTAGCAGGGGTGGCGGAGAAAAATTGGTTTTTAGGGATGTACCAATGTCGATAGTGTGAAATATCGATTGTTAGTGCGAATTTCAATCTTCATTTTGTTAAACACACGAAAAGTTTGTTTGTGCATTTTAAAACTGTTATTTAAACAATGATATTAATATATAGTATTATTATTAGTTTTAATTAATTTTATTAAATTATTTGGTGTGGCGGAAAATTGCGTTTATCAAAGCCAAAAACCATTGCAATCTAGGCCGTATTACTGACGATTACAGTGCTTACAGTTGATGTGTGTTCGTCTTCGATTTTGCAATATAACACAGAAACAGTATAAATAGTCAAACTTATCTACTGATTTTCTCGCTCACACGCCATCCATGTGTACCATTGTGATCTATGTTTTAATTTTGATGTTAGCGGAATTGTATTATATGCATGGAGAGGGGGCGCTGATTCCCGTAAGACAGGCTTGCCTAGTGCGGATTTTAGCGCACACTCAATTATGTAACCTATATTTTTTATGCACAATAAAAATATTTGATTTGATTTTGATATTTCATTTACAATATAGTCTGCACTCTAAGGCCCTAGCGATAAACATTAACTTAAATTTAGGCGGCCGTTTAAGCCATGTTTTAGAAGGTTTTGCCATACAAAATCAGTGGTTCAACCGTCAAATTAAGCCATTTAGGGAGTTTTATTTTTAAATGAAGGAATTTTTACAATCAGTCAAGTATTTTTTGACAAAATTGAGACCCCTGTATACAGTTCTCAACGGTAAGCTAGTAATTCCTACTGAAGAATTACAATAAGCGGCATTACGGGTTAAACTATAATTACCTACTTACGCAGAGTAATAAATAATCATAGTTTCCATTCAATTGACTCCTTTATGAACTGTGAATTGCCTTTATTTATCTAAGGAGAGCAAAAAATATACCCACGTATTATAAGGCTTGGTGCATACCAATTTTTATATTTATCTTAGAATTATAACCATAATTCTTATGTACAGCTAACAGCAGTAAAGTGTAACACTATGGACTTTGGACCGTTCTTATTATGCAAGTGGTACTAACATGCTAATCTACGAATTTTCAATAAAATTTGATTGCTTCGTTTCTGTCTTTACTTGAATAGTTATTGAAAAAAGAAACAAAAAAGTTTTCGTATTTTCCCATTACATTGAATTTGCCAGGTTTCCGAACTGTTTGCAGAAACTACATTTTTACCTGACTGTCAAAAGTAGGACGGTAATGTTTTCACGTATGTATTTCGGTTTCTTTGCGGACCGCAATATATGAATAGCCAACATAAACGGATTGATGCTTTTGATGGATGCGTGATCATTAGATTCGTGTCATGAGACTTAAGAATAAAAAAGTGCTTAGTCGGGTATTGTAATATAATTATGTGACCATTTGATCAGATTATAATTCGTCCTAATTAGGTTTAAAGATTATCTATTCTCATTAATGACGATTGCAAGTCACTTACATGAGAAGAAGGTAAAAGTAAATTAAAAGTATACGTTCATTTCCATCTAAAAAAATACAAGTAAGTAATATTACACTTCACTATTAAATCAGTAAGTTATTTATTAAATTATTAATTGTGATTACTGTGTTTTTCTTAAATTCATTAAAAGAGTTTGTTTTCTTACTTGACTCGACAGTTCGTCATTTACAAATGTCATGTTACAGAAAATTCAATATATAATAGTCTTGTATCTTCCTCTAGAGGAGTCGCCGTAGCGTCTTCACCCTGGGTAGCCGCGTCTTCATGTCTTCATCCAGAGGATACGCCCGTAGCGTCATCACGTTCACTCCCGAGCTTGTAGCGGGAACTCTTGATAAAAGCTTGAAACTTCAGATCTTGCTCAAATTATTCAATAAATTCACCATACTGTCATTCGCGAACATTTTCTGAATAACTTAACGTGATATTAAACACAAAATGGCCACTGTAGACATTATAACAAAAATTATCAAATAATATTGCAACCGTCGTTTCCCGCCATTTTCAAGAGAACCCCTTGTGTTTGTTACTTATATGGAACGACTCTGTCACCATTTTAAGGTCACCACTTTGAGATAAATAATTTATTTTATCCTCCTGTCAACACCTAGCCTTACATAATGTTAATGAGATTGCACGTGCATTTAACCTGTGTCGGCACATCAAAGCTTGAGTTGTTTATAAAACAGATAATAATTCTATTAGAACTGACAAGCTGAGAATTCATTAACAATACATTGAAAATTACATTAAATCAGTTCTATACATCTCGAGCTCGGTGGCTCAGTGGTTGGGTCAATGGACTTGCAATGTGGAGGTCCCAGGTTCGATTCCCAGCTAGGGCAGCCATGTACCAATGAGTTATCCTCGGTTTTTTTGACGGAAAAACTTACGTACATTTACCGAGTGCTCTCAAAACGGTGAAGGAAAACATCGTGATGCATCGTGCATGTCGTTGAAGAAGAAAAAAAAGTCATGTGAAATCCGCCAACCCGCACCGGGCCCGCGTGGTGGATTATGGCCCGAGCTCCCTCGATGTAAGGGAAGGTCTGTGCCCGAGCAGTGGGGCAATATAAATAGACTGATGATGATGATGATGAGTTCTATACATAATATAGACTGTAAAAAGTCTGTACATTGGATATTTTTGGAAAATAGTAAGTAATGTAACGTGTTTTAGGATCGATAGTGATTCCAAAACACAAATTTTTAGAATTCTTGCCCGTTTGTCTGTCACGCCAAAACTACCGGAAAGATTTTGATAGGACTATCACTAGGATATAGCTCCAATATCCGGGGCAGCACATAGGCTATAAGCCATTGCGGTGATGTGGAACCACGTGACCAGAGAGGAAGAGCTGCCTCACAGTACTTTGAAAGTACTCGTGGAGGTCTATAGTAACCAGCGATTTCGACGCTTACGAAGTCTATGTTGTTAATCATAAACCTAGTTAAACCGCACTTCCCTTAAATCGTGTTGCTATCCCTTTCACACTTCGTTAAAAAAGGTTAAGATAGAAAGGGACAGGGGACAGGGGGCTTAAACGGTGGCGTAACTTTAAATTACGTTTATGAATACGCGCCCTAGTTTTTAATATAAGGCGTCGGCACATCAAAGCCGTGTTGTTTATAAAACAGACAATAATTCTATTAGAGCTGACAAGTCATTAATTATTGTTTCATAATACGCAAATTAATTGACTCTATGCGTAGCGTGGTTACTGACGGTTTGGTAATCCAATCAGGAGGTTGCAAAATCTATATAGGTACATCAGCTGTATAAGTTGGTACAGTCGAAACCTTTGTAACTCTTTAGACACCGTTCTTATTGTCTGTACTATAAGAATTGCAATCGTAGTCATCATCAGCCCGTATCAGTCCACTGCTGGACGCAGGCCTCTCCCAAAGCGCGCCCCTCAACCCTACTCTCGGCCCTCTGCAACCAGTCCCTGCCAGCCATCTTGCGAAGGTCATCCCTCCATCTGGCTGGGCGTCCCACACTACGTTCGTGGCCTCCATTCGAGAACTTGTCTCCCTCATCGGTTCTACGACAGATGTGACCAGCCCACTGTCATTTCAGTTTATTTATTCTATGAGCAATGTCAACTACTTTTGCCTTCTGGCGGATATACTCGTTTCTTAAACATTAATATTAAGGAAAGCATCGATATCGATAAATGTCACGTCCCTAGCACTCCTCATCCAATCGAAACATCTGTTTTCACGGTTGATGGTGGGGTGATGTTGCGTGTCCGAGACATTAACTGATGTGTTAGTGAACTATCAGCTTATTAAGTTGATTTCAATAAGTTTTATTTCATCACTTCTGTTATTGACTTAAGTATTTGTTTATCTTTGTTTTGTAGGGTTCCGTAACCTAAAAAGGGATGTCTACGCAAAGTAGGTGCTATTAAATTAAAAATATATACCTAATTATCATATTTTGATGAGAAAAAAAAGAGGATGGAAAAGATAAAACGCATTACTCCCACCCGCTTCCCAACCATATTCTTAAGAGCCAACTAGCGCCGCCAATCTTAAAAAAATAATATCTTCCAATATAATCAATTTGATTAAAAAAACTATTTACCAAATGTTTATTACGATAAATACTATTTTTTAAATGCTTATTTATAACGTGATTCAATTTTGGTAAGTTGTAGTTCGCATAATTGCGAAAAACGGCCGTTTTTGGCACATTTGAGAACTACAACTTAGCTTGTCGCAATTATGTCATGTATTGTATATTGAAAAATAGTATTCATCCTAATAAACATTTGGTAAATAGCTTTTTTAATAAAATTTATTAAATTGGAAGATATTACTTTTTCAAGATTGGCGGCGCTAGTTGGCTCATGGAAGGCCCGTAAGAAAGCCTACCACTTTGCATAAATGATGCAACTGTGACAACTAATAGAACAAGGTCGTAAAGAAGACTGTTTTCAGCTACGTTAAAATTATATTATTTTTAACCTGACGTTAAAACATCATTTTTGAAATTCGAATTCAATGCTAACTTTTCACGTCTCCTTCATTATTACTTAGTTATTATTTATTAATGGACTCGACTGTTCGTCATTTGCCAATGTCATGTTACAGAAAATTCAATATATTCAATAGTCTTCTATCTTCCTCCAGGGGAGTCGCAGTAGCGTCTTCACCCTGAGTAGCCGCGTCTTCATGTCTTCATCCAGAGGAGACGCCGCCGTAGCGTCGTCACTCTGGACGAAGCAGCTCGACAGTCATGTTCACTCCCGAGCTTGTAGCGGGACTCTTGATAAAAGCTTGAAACTTCAGATCTTGCATAAATAATCCAATAACTTCACCGTACTGTCATTCGCGAACATTTTCTGATTAATTTAACGTGATATTAAACACAAAATAGTCCCTGTAGACGTTAAAGGGAAAATTATTAAATAATTTCGCAACCGTCGTTTCTCGCCATTTTCAAGAGAACCTTCATTATTACTTTGTTGCACTATCGATAGAATCGATTAGTCTCCCAGCCCTATTTCTAAAACGTTATTCCAAGCCATTTGGCCGACGATGTCTCGAAACGATTTTTTCACTTATTGAACTCGATTTTGCTTTTACAACCGTGAAAATAGTTTCTGGAATTATCTTGCTTGGATTATAAAACGACTTCTTAACTTTATTACCTTCTTCTTTGCCCTAGCCACTTCCCATGTCATTTGGGGTCGGCTCTCCTAGTCTGTTTTCGCCAGGACGCTCTGTCCTGGGTCGTTTCTGGTGTCACCTGAGCTGCTTCCAGGTCCCAGGTTTCAGGACCGCTGTCCACGTCAAGCGCGGTCTGCCGCGGCCTCTTGGTACGGTCGCAATTTCCAGGACTCTTCTTACCATGTGGTCGTCCGGCCTCCTCATCACGTGTCCCTACCACCTCATTCTGCTCTCAGCCAGTTTGTCGGGTATGGGTCTAACTTTAAAAGAACCGCGGATATATCGTTGCGTATTTTGTCGAGGCGAGTTACGCCACCTGCCCACCGTAGCATTTTCATTTCCGGCATCTTATCGGCCTGTTGTTTTTTCAGTGGCCAGCATTCTGCTCCGTACGTTAGCGATGGTCGAACAGCAGTGTTATAAACTTTTCCCTTCAAACGAATCGGCATCCTTTTGTCGTTTCTTAACTTTATTACCCGATGTGTTAAATAAGGAGTAACTTAGGCTACTGTTTATTTTGTACCGGGAAAATATTATGCTGCTCTTGAAAATGGCGGGAAACGACGGTTGCAAAATTATTTTATAATTTTTGTTATATAATGTCTACAGTGGCTATACTGTATTTAATATCACGTTAAGTTAATCAGAAAATATTCGTGAATGACAGTATAGTGAATTTATTGGATAATTTGAGCAAGATCTCGGGAGTGAACGTGGCTGTCGAGCTGCTTCGTCCAGAGTGATGACGCTACTGCGACTCCTCTGGAGGAAGATAGAAGACTAGTATATATTGAATATTCTGTAACATGACATTGGCCAATGACGAACTTTCGAGACCTTTAATAAAAGAAATAACTAGATATACAATTAAATCACAGTTTTTATGACAGCTGCGAAACTTCACACTTCTAAGAAACGTGTTATTAACGTTTGCTATACCTAGCATTAACGCGTTATTCATTAGCACGTTATAATAACGCGTTAAATAACGTCTTGCCATAATGATATCTAATTAGGTACTTGTAAGAGCAGACTGCGATAGTTACCGGTATAATGATGTAGAATTATAAGAATTGTGATTTTTGTACGTTTTTCTTTGGTTTACACGACTGCGGAAGGGTAATTATTTCCTATGTTTGTCGATTTTTTTCTTTTCTGTAGCCAATTATTTCAAAAACAATAAACCTGACTGCCAAAAATATCCATTCATAAAAAAATTATAGCCTATGTCGTTAGATTCGTCTTGATTGTAGGAGTAACGTAGGATATAAAAATGACAATGCCAAATTCTGCCCCACCATCAACCGCAAGTTGTACAAGATAAATAAATAATAAATAAATGTAATAATATCTCCGTTTTTTATTAAAATTATTGGTTTAAAATAAAATTTTGTACAAGTTTCGATTCGAAATAAACAGCTTAATTAAGAATTCAGAAAGTAGTAAGAAATCGAAGCGATTTATTCGTTGTTTTTGTTATTCTTCTATAGGAGTTGCGAAAGTAGTAGAAAATGATACTGATTATCATTATGCAATATGAAACCTGTAATAAGTCCCCAACAAAATGATAGGTACAGCTTAAATAGTCACGAAGTTTTGTAGGTGTGGCAAAGCTCCATTGAAATGTGGCAATGTCTTTTAGTCAAAGTACAGTGGAACGCAGAGAAAGGTGTAGAGGAGAGTTTTTAAGGTTGAGATTTTCTCAAAAACTACTTGACCAATCGCCAAAATTCTTTCACTGTTTGATAGATAAAGGTTAAAACTATGTAATTGTAAAAGAATGATTAAATTCGGTCCAGTAGTTTTTGAGAAAATCTCAACCTTATTGAGGCTCCCTGTATACTTATCTCTGTCTTCGACTGTACAAGTTGCGATTCGATTAATTAAGAATTCAGAAAGTATTAAGAAATCGAAGCGATTTATTCATTGTTTTTGTTATTCTTCTATAGGAGTTGCGAGAGTAGTAGAAAATGATACTGATTATGATTATGCAATATGAAACCTGTAATACCTAAGTCCCCAACAAAATGATAGGTACAGCTTAAATAGTCACGAAGTTTTGTAGGTGGGGCAAAGCTCCATTGACAGTGGCAATGTCTTTTAGTCAAAGTACAGTGGAACCCAGAGAAAGGTGTACAGGAGAGTTTTTAAGGTTGAGGTTTTCTCAAAAACTACTTGACCAATCGCCAAAATTCTTTCACTGTTTGATAGATGAAGGTTAAAACTATGTAATTGTAAAAGAATGATTAAATTCGGTCCAGTACTTATCTCTGTCGTCGACTGTACAGTCGAAGACAGAGATAAGTATACAGCGAGCCTCAATAAGGTTGAGATTTTCTCAAAAACTACTGGAACGAATTTAATAATTCTTACACAGTTACATAGTTTTCACTTTTGCCTATCAAACAGTGAAATAATTTTTACAATAGATCAAGTAGTTTTTGAGAAAATCTCAACCTTAAAAACTCTCCTGTACATCTTTCTCTGTGTTCCACCGTACCTATCATACTGTCGGTTTATTGTTTGTAAATAATTTCTACTTGTTAGTAATACAATCTATAGTATATTTAAGTAATAGTATCTTTTACTAACAAATCGTTATAGCTGCCTCAATATCTCGTAACTCTTCGCGTTCATTTCGCAGTGAAATTTCAATTGGCACCCAAAGTTTCCTAATTAAAAGTCGCTCAAGTTGACTTGACGGGCGACGGTCGAGAGCTTCATCGAACTCAACACGGCTCTAATACACAACACTATTGCTTTAAGGCGCTGACATGAAAAAACGGCCGTTTTTCGCAATTATTTTATAAGATAAGATAAAGATAAATATTCTTTATTGCAAAAAATAAAAAGTATTACACAAAAGAAATAGGCTAATACAGTTAGTATTACAATTGGCGGTCTTATCGCTCAAAGCGATCTCTTCCAGACAACCTTTGGGTAGAGAATTCGGCGTATGAATAGGTAGCTTGTTGAGCAATATTAAATACCTATCATTAGCTGGTACTTAAGATAAGTACCTACCTACATAAAAAACAAAACTTATTTACCTACTAATAATAATTATACTTATATTTTATTTTATCTTTATTGAGCAAACTTCACAGCTTATTACAATTAAATTACAAAATCATTTAATTTTAAATGGATAAAGCCAATAATGAAATTTGACATATTACAATTTATATAATTAAAAAAAGAAATTATATGAGTACTAAAAGAATAGAAAAAAGACAAAGGGGAGCTGCAGTGTTGTCAAAGTATGTGTGGTATGGTGTGTGTGATGTTGGTGGATTATGTGAACTACAACTTACCTACATTGCATCACGTTACAAATAAGCATTTAAAAAATAATATTTATAGCAATAAACAATGTGATCGTAGCTTTTTTAATAAAATTGATTATATTGGAAGATATGATTTTTTAAGATTGGCGGCGCTAGTTGCCTCATGGAAGGCTCTTAAGGCTTTGTGTCAGTGGATTTACAGTTTTTCTATGAAGGCTACGGCACTAACTACTAAAATTAAACGCCTGAAAAAAATATAGAGCAATCTTGGGGTGACTTCGCTCGATAGAAAAAAATCGCAAAAATACCCTTTCCATGTCTTTTAAACTGAAAATTATGTCTAAACCGAAATATATACAGGATGATTGGAAATTCGATACATTCCTTGAAAGGCGTGTTGTAAATTAAATTCATGCTAAAAGCCATCGTTTCATTCGCGATGATACAGTTGCTATCGTGACACGTAGTGTCGTAGTCTGACGGAAGGGAAGAGAACTATTTTAATTGTAAGACTTCTGTACCAATCGCTAACGGCACCCCCAAGTTCTAAGCGATTAGCGGAAAATTCAGATATTTTATTAATATCAATTTTTCTAGGTTCAATCAACTAATTTCAAGTGTAACACATGGGTACCTACCTCCTCTTATTTAAACCGCAGCCCAAATCAAGTGTCTTGTTTTGTAACCAAATATGATCGTCTAATTACCTGTTGTGATGTAACAAGTGTACAATCGCGTCCCGGAGGAAATTAAACGAGCTCCAGCTTTTGGAGCTATAAAATTAGGTTGAAGAGTTGGCTTGTCGAGCAGTCCTTCTACAGTTTTAATGAATTTTTAGAATTAAAATACAACAATAATGTAATATAAATATTAATTGAATAATTTAATGTATTGAATTGAATTTTTATGTATTGAATTACCTATTGTATTAATTGATTTATTTTATTTATAATTTAATATTGACATGTAATGAATAATTACCAATAAATAACTATGAACTATAACATTCAAGGCACTGATTGATCGAACCTATTCATCATTGTGAAAATAAAGTGATCCGATCTAATAATGTGAAAATAACTATGCAATAATCACAGAACAGCGTAAAATGTTAGTGGGGTAGGGTAGTTTATGTTTACAAAATAAGACGCTTGATTTGGGCTGCGGTTTTAAGTAAGAGGACGGATACCAGCATATCAGTGTCGGAAAGCCTGCAACAGTGGAGCTGTCAGCCGGCAACCCTGCTGCGCTACTGCAGTGAGCTGGGGCTGAGCTGACAGCGCGGGGGATATGCACAGAACTACCACCTTCGTGGAGTCGGTGCAGAGTCTCTCACCCCCTCTAAGAATGATGTAAATGCTAAAACAACACCTACATGCTAAATGCTATTACACAGTAGAGGAATTTCTAAATGAGAAAATATAATAAACAATCGCTACCTACTACTTCTTAAGTTACTGCAAATTACATTATATTTGAACAAAAAATGTCGTCTCTCTCTTGTATTGCTGTGCCTAAACAAGGTCCATAAAGAACATTGTAACATTTTAATGTTAAGTATGTGAACATCTGTATTATAACTTATGGTATGCAATAAATATATTGAGTATTGAATAAGAATTAGATGGTGACGATGTCTGTCTCGACATTAGCGTCCTCTTTCGGCAGTCGGATAAAAATCATACCCGTCAATCGCTCATCGCTCGCACCGCTCATTTCGCTTAATCACATTTTCCGCTTGTTCTAACTGACTGCTAATTTCGAAGCCTTCTAACGGACAGAGTGAAATGTTGTAGTTAACTTCATTTTAACTAATCTTAGGTATATAAGACCGAGATTCAGATATCTTGAGCTCGAGCTTGGTCTGAGCTCGCTCTTACATACATACTTATTCAGACACTATCAAGTCGCTCCCAGATAATAAATTCTTCAGAAAAACCAAATACTTGCTGCTTGAGATTTGTCCTTACGACTTAAATGAGTTTTTGGAGGATAGCCGAGGTTGCGATTGACATTAATCCGAGTACTTACCTATATCTAATATGACTGTGTGAAGTTTTGACTTAATTTGTGTTGTAATAATATTGCCTTCAATAATGGTGATGAGCTTGACATTATAATTATCGACATTAATATCAAATTTATAATAATAATTTTGTTAAGTAAGTTTTATTTTGCTACACCCAAGATTGGGTAAAATTGTATCGGCACTTTATTGAATATATGTATAAAATCTCTGTATAATAACCTGCAATTGAAGGCAAATAAATGAAATGAAAGAGAGAGAAAACTAGCGCCGCCAATCTTAAAAAAATAATATCTTCCAATATAATAAATTTTATTAAAAAAGCTATTTACAAAATGTTTATTACGATAAATAATCGTGAGTTACAACAGTTTGCAGGCTGATAGCCTATATAAACTTTGGAAACTGTTTTTGGTATTTTTAATTGGTCGCAACGTTTTCTTTCACTGGAATTTGACCAAATGGCCATTTCTAAGGTCATTGTGTGACTTGTGACTTAGTTCAATTTTTGCAGTTTTTGTTCCTAAAAAACCTTACCAATTCAATATTCATCATGAGTACAAACCCCAGTTTCAATTTGTCGAATGAATTCAACCAGCCTGTATAGTTGTAAAAGACTAAAAACAAAGGAGCTGTAAGCTTCAAAAGCCTAAAACCATAAAACGACCGCAAAATGAGCTTTAATTGTTTGAGTTTAACAATCAGCTGTATAAGCTCCAATTAAAACATTAAACCCCACCGTTTATGGCGCTAAACTGCAATGATTATTGACGATTATCGGACCACCCTGTGGGTAAGAAGGTGCCTTCAGAATTGTATTTCTTTAGCCAGATTTGCATCATCTACTATCGAGGCACTATTGCATGACTAATATAAGTTTTTTTAAGGCTTTTTGAAAATGGCGGAAAACGACGGTTGCGAAATTATTTAATAATTTTCAGTTTAATGTCTACAGTGGGTGTTTTGTGTTTAATATCATGTTAAATTAATCAGAAAATGTTCACGAATGACAAGTATAGTGAAGTTATTGGAGAATTCAAGCAGGATCTGAAGCTTTAACCTTTTATCAAGAGTTCCCGCTACAAGATCGGGAGTGAACGTGACTGTCGAGCTGCTTCGTCCAGAGTGATGACGCTACGGCGACTCCTCTGGATGAAGACAAGAAGACCCGGCTACCCAGGGTGATGACGCTACGGCGACTCCTCTGGAGGAAGATAGAAAACTATTATACATTGAATTTTCTGTAACATGACATTGGCAAATGACGAACTGTACAGTCCATTAATAAAATAAATAAAATAAGTTTTTTGATGTAAATATCTTCCCAGGGGGAAAGGCAAAACCAATTAGGGCATACAGCCTGGTCTGAAGTTAAGTGGTCTGATTTTCGGATTAATTTAACGTGATATCAACACACAAAATAACCACTGTAGACATTAAAATCAAATTATTTTGCAACCGTCGTTTCCCGCCATTTTCAATAGAACCCTTTTTGCCATTGGTCCACAAATGACAATAGGTATCACATCAAGGGTAAAACTGAAGACTCGTCGTTCTTATTACGGGGCCATAAGAGTTAAAAGTAGTACTCGTGTTAGTGATATGCCGTAGGTGCAGTCGAAGACAGAGATAAGTATTCAGGGGGGTTCACTAATGTTTGACAAAAAACGTATGACAAATGATCATTTTACAAATTATTTTTGAAAAAGTAATCATTTGACAAACTTATCATTTACTAAAGTGATCGTTTTAAAAGTGATCATTTGACAAAAATCCATTTTATAAATATTTAACATAGCAAATGTTGTGAATGCTAAACCGTCATTTTGCAATTGATTAAATGACCAAAGTATTCCTTTTGCAAGGTCGCCATTAGACAAAATATTGGGTAAATAAGTGGGTATTTTATATGTATAATTGTTAATAAATGAACTTGCTTTTTGAATACAAAAAAAACACCTAAACATCCGTGTCGGATCTGGTTAGAGAGTTGGTCGGGGTGTCCCTTCATTTGATAAAAAACAAATTACAAATTTATGTATAATTGTTAATAAATAAACTTGCTTTTTGAATACAAAAAAAACCTAACATCGAAGTTTCTGGCTTGGAGCGAAGCTGCGCTTCGCTCCAAGCCAGAGCCTTCTGAACCTAAACATCCGTCCCTTCATTTGATAAAAAACAAATTACAATTACCAAACAATGCATTTTGTCAAAGGTTTTTATGCCTTGCGTTGTTTTATCTATTAACGTATATAATAAGTGAATAGTTTGTTAAGTGATGTTTTGAAGAAAGAAACTTTGTCTCGTAATTGTTTTGTCAAATGAATTATTTATAGAACCATTACTTTGTACAAAGATGAACTTATGAATCATGATTTTGCCAAACGTTGTTTGTGAAATGAATGGTTTGTAATATGTTTTTTATCAAATGAAGGGACACCATTCAGGGGGCCTCAATAAGGTTGAGATTTTCTCAAAAACTACTGGACCGAATTTAATCATTCATAATTCATTTATTCCTTGCTTTATGTGGTAACATGGTTCTTCGATAGTACAGTAAGTGCTCACATAAACCCTGTAAGGGCACCGCAACATTAGACACTTAAACATTAAAAATTCAATTTTGTCAGTCAGTCAGTCAATAATACAAATAAATATTCAAGTAAATATAATAATTAGGAAGTAATTCTTATCCATTAAATAAAAAATTAAAATTGTCAACATATAAATTAATTTGCAAAATCATGTTCGAAAAACTCTTGCAGATTGTAAAAACACCTATCAATTAGTAATAATTTCAATTTTTTATTGAACACTCTTTTACAGTACTTAGTTTTAACTTTTATCTATCAAACAGTGAAAGAATTATTGCAATAGGTCAAGTAGTTTTTGAGATAATCTCAACCTTAAAAACTCTCCTGTACACCTTTCTCTGTGTTCTGGACTTATTGATTGCGTCTTAGCAGATTGTTAGAGCAATAAGAGCCGTCGGAGTGGCAGACTCAATACCCGACTGAATAATGTCAGGTCATTATCTGTGCCTCCTGCCTTGAGGCGGCCGCGTGTCACACCGGAGCGAGCGATTAGCAGCTTTTTGATAGCGAATTACAGCCTTACTTATAATCGATGATTAAAATTAATACCTTGTTCAACAATATTATAATCTTTATTAGGATAAACACAATTTTTTTTTTAATTTATTGTTTAATGACATTTTATAAAAATACATTTAAAATCTACTTTCCCATCTCAGGCGAAACCACGTATGGTTTGTATGCCGAATATACAATACATGGCAAAAACAAATATAAGTATATAATAATTATCTACCTAATTCCAGGCACGTCGTTGTCTAGGCCCGTCCCGCGAGGTAGAGAGAGTTGCCCCGCTGTATAGCGAGACTCAGGCGCTGGGCAAAATACTCACTTCAACAATTGTTTAAAAAAAATGTTTACTTATAATCACTATTTAAAGTTAATCAACTCCTGAAGAACCGAATAAGTAGCTGTCAGTTTAAACAACGTCGTAGGCTTAATTGAAAAAATGGCGGACCTAATTCGGAACAGCTGATTCCATTTGATACTGCTGATTACTTTTTTAAGGACTTTGGAGTAGGCATTACCCCAATTTTGGCCTTCAGGACGTATCATCCTCATGCAGCCGTGAAAAAATCAAACTTTCTACGTCAACGCAATCAGAAGATATCGCTGTTATTGTCGCATTTTCTCGCGAAAATACAAGAAAACCAAAACCTATACCCGTTGACCTAGAATCATGAAAGTCAACAAGCTAGGTGAAAAAAATCAGTAAACTGTAAATTTGAAATTACATCTCCCCAAAAACATTTTCTTTTTTCCCTCTTTCTTGAGAATTAGAAGTCATTAATATATAATTTTAATTATATAAATAGTAAAGATGATGATAAAAGATTTATTACTGATATTGTTAGGGTTATTGATTTTAATTATTGGGGTTTTAATTGGTGTGGCTTTTTTGACATTATTGAAGCGAAAGGTTTTAGGATATTTTCAAGTTCGTGTCCGGTGTGAGTGCCGGCGCTCACTTGTTTGTAAGTGAGTAAACGTTGACTAATCGCCGCAGTAATTATCTCAAGTCATTCTCGGGCGCCAAGATGGCGGCCTGTCAAACTTGACACCTAGCACTTTCGCGCGCTTTCTCAATAATGCGTGCTTTAGTTTTAATGGTCTATGTTGGATTCACAATGAATATTTCAAGGCATAATTTTCGCTACACAATGAGGCGTTTTAAACAACTTTCAAGCATTTTTCAGTACAAATAAGATGGCGTTAGGTTAGGTTAGTCTAACGCAAAATTTGATGCGTCGAAAAAGTGACACAGTTTTTTTAAATTTATTATGGCATGGCCCAATGCCATCGGGCCAAATAAATGGCATTGCCACATTTCAATGGAGCTTTGCCCCACCTTTGGTCACCTACGTGACCATTGAAGCTCATATATCATTTTGTTGAGGACTTATTACAGGTTTCATATTGCATAATCATAATCAGTAGGAGTTGCGAGAGTAGTAGAAATTGATAACAAAGACAATGAATAATTCGCTTCGATTTCTTACTATTTTCTGAATTCTTAATTAAACTGTTTTTAAACCAATAATTTTAATAAAAAACGGAGATATGTTTACATTTATTCGTTATCTTGTTCATCATGCGGTTGATGATGGGGCAGAATCTGACACTGTCATTTGAATTCTCATTACAAATACGTTTAGTACATTTTATAACTTATTGTGTCCTACTCCGGTCAAATAATGAAATGAAATGAAATTTATTAATTGTACGTTGGATACTTACATTCTAGATACAAATTCACTAGTCCCCACACTAGGATACCCTGTGTCGTGGGAGACTAGTTTCTTCCCTAGGTACATAGTGAAAAATACGCAAATATCACAAGTACAATCGATTACACAGAAAGAATTGTAAACATGTCATATGACTCAACAAATCATAATGACCCCTGAATTTGAGGAAATTGAGAAGGGCTACAACATTTCGCTTTCAAGTTTTTGTTTTATCCTGTGGCAACACCATTTTAATTAATTATTAGACTTAATTGTTTTTTAACAGGATGTTTGTTAACTGTAATTTCAAAGTTTATTATTAAAAAACGATTGTGTTAAAGACGTATGTTTTAAATATCACAATGGTCAATAATAAAGTTTTATATGGCATTGTTTCGGCTAGTAATTATTTTGGCATTCCATGCCAAGAATTCAATAATTCGTGTTTGGATTAGTAGGATATTTAGTTAAGTAATAGCGCCTATAGTGACATCATCATCAGCCCGTATCAGTCCACTGCTTCACGCAGGCCTCTCCTAAAACACGTCACTCAATCCGACTCTCGGCCCTCTGCATCCAGTCCCTGCCAGCCATCTTGCGAAGGTCATCCCTTCATCTGCTCGGGGGGCGTCCCATACTACGTTCACCCGTTCGTGGCCTCCATTCGAGAACTTCTACCCCATCGGTTATCGGTTCTACGACAGATGTGACCATCCACTGTCACTTCAGTTTACTAATTCTATGAGCAATGTCAACCACTTTTGTCTTCTGGCGGATATACTCGTTTCTTATTCTATCTAACAGAGAAATGTCAAGCATATCTCTTTCCATAGCTCGCTGAGTGACCTTGAACTTGTGCGCCAGTCTCACCGTCAAATGTAAAAATATCTCCGTTTTTTATTAAAATTATTGGTTTAAAATAAAGTTTTGTACAACATGCGAGTCGAAAAAACATCTTAATTAAGAATTCAGAAAATAGTAATGTCTTTGTTATCATTTTCTACTACTCTCGCAACTCCTACTGATTATGATTATGCAATATGAAACCTGCAACAAAATTATATATGAGCTTCAATAGTCACGTAGGTGACCAAAGGTGGGGCAAAGCTCCATTGAAATGTGGCAATGTCATTTCACGGTAAGTATAGGTACGGACAACAGCAGATCAATGGTAACACTTGCAGTACGATTTCAACTCTTATGAGGCAGATAATAAGGAAGGTCCAAAGTGTTCCACTTGCATGTGGCTATACGGTGCTCAAAACCATCAAATCTTACCACGTCATAGCGGGCGTGACAGGGACAGCGCTATTGCTTTGGTATAGCGGCGTCTCTGTTTGACGCGCCATGACATGGTATGATTTCATCGTGTTGAGGACGGTAATAAGGGGGGGGGGGGGAGATCAATGCTGATACACTATGCGCCGCAAATACTCACGACTGACTCCACATCATGAGTTTGCGGCGCTTGCTGTAGAAACAATGGGCCATGGTCGACAGACTCAAAAGATATCATCCACGAGCTGTATACCCGGTTGGTCCACATCTCGGGTGATCCCAGAGCTGGCAGCTACCTCGCTCAGCGGCTAAGTATTGCCATACAGCGAGGAAATGCTGCCAGCGTCCTGGGCACCATGACACAGAACGGGGACCTCGACGACGTGTTCGTTCTTTAGTTTATAGTTTTATTTCATAAGTATTTTTTTTTTAGATATTAAGTTAGTTTTATTTTGTAGTAGTTAGTTTTTTTTTGCAATAAATATATTATTCCTGACGGAACTACTCACTTGATTAGTTTAAGTAAACACTTCAATTCGATACCCCCTGACTTATCGCGGCCGGCAATTTATTTATTCCAGTCAACACGTCCGCGTCGAGTGCGGGGGGCAGATAAAACGAATTTAATTCCGAATCATTAGTTATTGCTACACCCTCTATAGAGGAGTTGGGGGGTGAGAGTTTATGTAGGGAGTCTTCAGATTCGGGTTAAACTTTAACCGTAGGTATACAGGAGCCTTAATTGTGACTAAGATTTTCTACGTAATTATACACGGGATTTTTTTTACAGTTATAGGTACGGTGGAACACAGAGAAAGGTGTACAGGAGAGTTTTTAAGGTTGAGATCTTCTCAAAAACTACTTGGCCTATTGCAAAAATTCTTTCACTGTTTGATAGATAAATGTTAAAACTATGTAACTGTAAAAAAATATTAAATTCGGTCCAGTAGTTTTTGAGAAAATCTCAACCTTATTGAGGCCTCCTATATACTTATCTCTGTCTTCGACTGTACCTACAGTAGACAGCAGATCAATGGTAACACTTTTTACTTTTGACAGTTTGTTACCATTGATCTGCTGTCGACTGTACATGGTTTTAACTTTTATCTACATATATACAGGAGGTCTTTGAATTCATTCGACAAACTGAAACTGGTGGTTTTACTCATGATAAATATGAAATTGGTGAGGTTTTTTAGTAAATCAAAACTGCAATTTTTTTTAAACTAAGTACGTCACAAGTCACCCAATGACTTAGGAAATGACCTAATAGGTCAAAATCCAATGAAAGAAATCGCTGCAAAAAATAAAAATAGGTAAGTACCTTAAAATGTAGAAAAAACTGCAACGATGCACATCAATTTAATATTTTTTTTGATATTTTAGAATTAAAACTATAGTGAGCCATTACTACAAACTAATAAATTGCCGACTTTAACAATATAAGTGAGTGATATCCGTTTATATATAATTTTTTTTTTTTGAGGGAGGCGATGGGTGACCCTCGTGCTGGCGGCTTTCTCGCGCAGAGGCTGAGCCTGGCCATCCAGCGCGGGAATGCCGCCAGCGTGATGGGCACCCTCCCAAGAGGGCCAAGCTTTTTAGAATGTTTTTAGTTAGGTGGTTTTTTTAGTTTAGTTTTTAATGTATTTTAAGTAGTTTAGTTGTATTATATTTGCTTGTAAGATTTCTTGAATAAAAATTTATAGAGTAAAATAATTTTTTTGATAGTTGAATTTATTGTAAAAAAAAATTATTTTTCCTTGAATTGTTTAATTTACTTAAACGCTGTGCAGAATCAATGTATGCCACAAGTCGAATGTATTCAAGGCCACCATGTATATATCTATCTAACAGTGAAATAATTTTTACAATCAGTCAAGTAGGTTCTCTTGAAAATGGCGGGAAACGACGGTTGCGAAATTATTTGATAATTTTTGTTTTATTGTCTACAGGGACTATTTTGAGATTAATATCACGTTAAATTAATCAGAAAATGTTCGCGAGTGACAGTATAATGAATTTGTTGGATAATTTGAGCAAGATCTGTAGTTTCAAGCTTTTATCAAGAGTTCCCGCTACAAGCTTGGGAGTGAACGTGACTGTCGAGCTGCTTCGTCCACGGTGATTGACGCTACGGCGACTCCTCTGGATGAAGACAAGAAGACGCGGCTACCCAGGGTGATGACGCTACGGCGACTCCCCTGGAGGAAGATAGAAGACTATTATACAATGAATTTTCTGTAACATGACATTGGCAAATGACGAACTGTCGAGTCCATTAAAATAAAATAAAAAATAATCAGTCAAGTAGTTTTTGCGAAAATCAGCCCTCTGTAGTAGTAGATCCTTCCGTGTTTTCTAACTGTATGTAGAGTTTTCGCAAAATGCTGTATCAGAGCGAGAGCAATGTAGTGACGTCACATCTCCCGTCTCTGTCGTTCGTTGTACTCATTGGTTTTGCTGTCATGATACGTACAGACATGAGGGCCACCCAGAACCAATTGTAGGGCTGTCGCACTACTTACTTAATATGTTTTGATATTTTCGTACATATGCGCTATGCGAAACGAAAATCTAAATGATAAATGGAGATTTTTTTTTGATTCAATCATTCAATTTGAGTAATTGCACAATTACTGGATAGATGTCGCTACCGTCCCTCAGACGAGAATCATCATCATCATCATCAGTCTACTTATATTGCCCCACTGCTCGGGCACAGACCTTCCCTTACATCGAGGGAGCTCGGGCCATAATCCACCACGCGGGCCCAGTGCGGGTTGGCGGATTTCACATGCCTTAGATTTTTTTTTTTTTTCTACGGCATGCAGGTTTCATCACGATGTTTTCCTTCACCGTTTTGAGAGCACTCGGTAGATGTACGTAAGTTTTTCCGTCGAAAAAAACCGAGGATAACTCATTGGTACATGGCTGCCCTAGCTGGGAATCGAACCTGGGACCTCCATATTGCAAGTCCATTGACCCAACCACTGAGCCACCGAGCAGACGAGAATATGGAGACAAAATTCACGATCTGGATACAAATCACGATGGCTCTGTTGGAATAGAGCGTGCCACGGAATGGCGAGGTCCCGGGTTCGAATCCCGGTCGTGATGAAAATTTTTCTCCATTTATCATTTACTTACTTAATAGTTACTTAACACGTTCAACCCCCATACCATGAACTCTTATAGCAGGATTACTTCAATATTACTTTGTTACTTCGTACAATGACGACCTTAAAGTAAGCTTATTAAGGTCGTCATTGTACGAAGTATAACAAAGTAATATTGAAGTAATCCTGCTATAAGAGTTCATGGTAAGGGGGCAGGTCCCTGTACAAAAAGGTTTGATTTCCTTGTAAGTCCCGCCTATTATTTCAATCTCTATACAAGTCGAAATACATCAAATGACATTGCCACATTTCAATGAATCTTTGTCCCGCCTACAAAACTACGAGACCATTGAAGCTATCATTTTGTTGGAGACTTATTACAGGTTTTATATAGCATAATCACAATCAGTAGGAGTTGCGAGAGTAGTAGAGAATGATAACAAAAACAATGAATAATTCGCTTCGATTTCTTACTATTTTCTGAATTCTTAATTAAGCTGTTTTTTCGACTCGCGACTTGTACAAAACTTTATTTTAAACCAATAATTTTAATAAAATCGGAGATATTTTTACATTTATTCGTTATCTTGTTCATCATGCGGTTGATGGTGGGACAGAATCTGGCATTGTCATTTGTTATGTGAGCACTTCAACACTGGGTGGAGCACTCGATGCACGCTTCTGAAGACAATAGGACGTGAATGGACAGCAGCATCCACCAAGCACAACGTATTTACTTACCTTCAGAAAAATGACAATGCCAGATTCTGCCCCACCATCAACCGCATGATGTACAAGATAACGAATAAATGTAAAAATATCTCCGTTTTTTATTAAAAATATTGGTTTAACATAAAGTTTTGTACAAATTGCGCGTCGAAAAAGCAATTTTAAAAGTTTTTGTACGTTTTCCTCTTAGTTTTTCCGCTAATCATTCATTGTAACGTGACATTTTTTTTATTGTGGGCCCACCATCAGACAATGTAACAGATAGTGCTAAGCGTTAAACATTAAGAAATCTTTGTTATCATTTTCTACTACTCTCGCAACTCTTACTGTTTACGATTATGCAATATGAAATCTGCAATCAGTCCCCAACAAAATGATAGGTACGCTTCAATGTACATGCAGTTTTGTATAGGTGGGGCAAAGCTCCACTGAAATCTGGCAATGTCATTTATATGTTGACACCTCGATAGTCTAGAGGTGGAAATCGGATCATGTAACTTGAAAGTGTCAACCCTAGCTCAAAGTATAATTGTCGATACCGTGCGACTAAATGAATTTGTCAAAACATACGTCCGGACGGGATGACTCAGTCCTTGTAATTGAACCTAGATTAATGCGAAGTCTAGAATTGATGAAGGGTTCTCTTGAAAATAACGGGAAACGACGATTGCGAAATGACCATGCCAGATTCTGCCCCACCATCAACCGCAAGTTGTACAAGATAACGAATAAATGTAAAAATATCTCCGCTTTTTATTAAAATTTATTTATTTAAAATAAAGTTTTGTACAAGTTGCGATTCGAAAAAAACAGCTTAATTAAGAATTCAGAAAATAGTAAGAAATCGAAGCGATTTATTCATTGTTTTTGTTATTCTTCTATAGGAGTTGCGAGAGTAGTAGAAAATGATACTGATTATGATTTTGCAATATGAAACCTGTAAGAAGTCCCCAACAAAATGATAGGTAGGTACAGCTTAAATGGTCACGTAGTTTTGTAGGTGGGGCAAAGTCTTTTATAATAATTATCATTTTAATGTCTACATAGGTTATTTTGTGTTTAACATCACGTTAAATTAATAAGATAATGTTCGCTAATGACAGTTTGGTGAATTTATTGGATAATTCATGCAAGATCTGAAGTTTCAAGCTTTTATCAAGAGTTCCCGCTACAAGCTCGGGAGTGAACGTTACTGTCGAGCTGCTTCGTCCAGAGTGACGACGCTACGGCGTGTCCTCTGGATGAAGACATGTAGACGCGGATTTCTGGAGAAAGAGAAGACAATAATATCATGAATATTCTGTACATAATGCAAATGACGAACTGTCGAGTCCAATTATAACGTCCGTTAAGTGAAAAAGAGCTTTATAACTTAGCATTGATTTAGAATTTTACACACGAGTATCAGCACTTTTTATAGGAATAAACCTATGGCCAACTTTTCAATATTTATGTTTTTGATGGGATTAAGTCTGAGTAGGTACGGTCGAAGACAAAGAAAGGTGTACAGGAGAGTTTAAGGTTGAGTTTTTCTATTAAAAAAACTACTTGACCGATTTTAATAACTGTTTCACTGTTACCATTGATCTCCTATTAACAACTAGATACACAGTCTGCCTTCTAAAATGTTCAAGCGCAAAGAAGGTCCAATCGGATGAATGGACCCATCATTTGCTTTATTGGACATTATTTGGACGTTAACAATGGACCCTTATTTGGACGTTTTTTAAATTGTTTTAGAACTTTGTGTATCTAGTTGTTTGTAGGAGATCAATGACTGTTAGATAGATAAAAGTTAAAACTATGTAACTGTAAAAGATTTATTATATTCGGTCCAGTAGTTCTTCAAAATATCAACCATATTGAGACTCCCTGTATACTTATCTCTGTCTTAGACTGTACGAGTGGTCCAGCTAAGTCCCACATAAATAAAATTCCCACACTGTATATCAAACCTGGGCCCTCTCCACTGAGCCTAAGGTGAAAGTGTGATGATAAATAAGTGTTGTACAAGTTTATTGCAAAACTTGTAGTGTGGGAGTGTGGGCGGAGAGCTTGGTCGCTCATTTTTATGGTATTTTGTATGTATAGGATGATTGTTAGAAAGATTTCAATTGTTATTCTATTAAGGACTCGCGCACCGGGCGCACCGCACATACGAACAACTAATCAGGAGTATATCGATGTATTGACACGTTTAATAATGGCAAAGATAAGTTGGTTTCTAAATCTAGTTTATCTTTTCGTTAGAGCAAAGTTACGGCTAAGTTATTTATTTATTTTATTAATCGACTCGACAGGTCGTCATTTGCCAATGTCATGTTACAGAAAATTCAATATATTCAATAGTCTCCTATCTTCCTCCAGGGGAGTCGCAGTGACGTCGTCACTCTGGACGAAGCAGCTCGACAGTCACGTTCACTCCCGAGCTTGTAGCGGGATCTCTTGATAAATGATGAATAAATGTATTTTCTTTCTTTCTTATAAAAGCTTGAAACCCCAGATCTTGCTCAAATTATCCAACAAATTCACCATATTGTCATTCGCGAACATTTTCTGATTAATTTAACGTGATATTAAAGACAAAATAGTCCCTGTAGTTAAAAGGAAAATTATCAAATAATTTCGCAACCGTCGTTTCCCGCCATTTTCAAGAGAACCTAAGCTAAGTTGCGTTGCACGGAAGCCAAACTTGGCAGTTTTTTTTTAAATTTGTGTCTATCAAAAAGATTCGTCCACCCTGTACACATTTTGACACCGATTGACAACTATATTACTCGCGACGTGTGCGGGCTATAGAGCCATTCTGCCCACGCGGCGCGCGCGCACTTTACGACGCAGTGCGCGACAAATAACGCTTTCGGCGACTTGGGCGGTATGATCATGTCCTTTGCCTTTTTTGTTTTTTAGATAAATGAAAATCTTACAAAGTTATTACTATTTTTTATTGTATTATTATGTCTTTCTCTCTCTCTGTGGTCGGGATCATGTCAGAGGATCGTGGTCAGCATCAGGTTTGCATCTGGATTAACTATTCTTGGACCTTTCATGCTGACTCTCTTGGAAAAATAGAAGCAGTGGTTTCCCGTTTCCTTCTGCCTCTACTACGTATTACGTTTATTACGTTTTAGAAGTTATTTAGACTCCAAGACCGCTGCTGCCTCTTCAGCCAGTTGCCCGAAGTAGTTTTTGAGAAAAACTCAATCTTAAAAACTATCCTGTACAAATGTATTTATTTCGAAAACAATAAAAAATAAAAATAACTATTATAATATTAACCTAGAAAATATAAACTAAACTAAAAACTATATATACAATGGGTCGGTTGAACTATCTGAATGGCTTAGCGTTACAGATAGTTCAACCGATCCCCGTTGTCCGGCAACGTGCCCAAAATGCTGGCGGCATTTCCCCTCTGGATCGCTAGGCTGAGCCTTTGGGCGAAATACAGGCCAGCACTTTGGTCCTGTACACATTTATCTGTGTTCCACCGTACCTACTTATAAACCGAGGCCCAAATCAAGTGTCTTATTTTGTAAACAAAAACTACCCTCCCCCACTAACATTTTAAGCTATTCTGTGGTTATTGCATAGTTATTTATACATTATTAGATCGGATTACTTTATTTTCACAGTGATGAACAAATTCAATAAATCAGTTCCTTCAGTTTTACATCACAACAGGTAATTAGACGATCATATTTGTTTACAAAATAATACACTTGATTTGGGCTCCGGTATACAATAAAAATAATACTAATAATTTAGCAATAAATCTAATAATTTAGCAATTTCAAAAAGCCCTACTTTCCGTTATAAATATACCTAAGTACCAACAGCCAACATCAAATTAAAAATTGTAATCCCAGCCGTATTACAGCCATGTAGAGTGCCCATAATTCTTGATGTTCTGTCGATTGTACAAATTGACAAAATACTGCCCGTTCATTCGGTTTTATCTAACCGAGACTGTTATTAATAGGCGCCATTAAAGTTATCCGTCAAGCCTCTACTTAGATAGAGTCCACTGGTAGACGAAACTTCGGTATATTTTGACCAATTTTCGAGACCAGCCAAAAAAAAATGTGGCATATATTTGCATTTTTTTTTTTTGAATTTACATTTCATCATCATCATCAGTCTATTTATATTGCCCCACTGCTCGGGCACAGACCTTCCCTTACATCGAGAAAGCTGGGGCCATGATCCACCACGCGGGCCCACTGCGGATTGGCAGATTTCACATGCCTTAGTTTTTTTTTCTTCTTCTAGGGCATGCAGGTTTCATCACGATATTTTCCTTCACCTACAATTTACATTTATAGTGTAGGTAAATTGGGTTCTGCTTGCAAATTGGTGTAAAAAATTCTAATAATTAAATCAAATAATTTTATTCATTAGCAATTTACTAATGTAATATAAAGAAAATGTTTCATAGAGCTAAACAGGATGGCTTTGAATGCATTCGACAATATGGTTATGGTTAGGCTTGTGACATACATTAATTCTGCACAGCGTTTAAGTAATTTAAACAATTTGGGTAAAAATAAAAATAAAATACCTATCTACAATAAATTCAACTATCAAATAAATTATTAATTTGATGAGTAGGTAATGTTACTGGGCTTTGTAGTTTTTTTTACATATTAAGGTATTTTTAATTTTTTTGCTACGATTTCTTTCACTGTTATTTGACCTAATGACCATTTCTAAGGTCATTATATGACTTGTGACGTAATTAGTTAATTTTTTGTACGAACGTAAATAAATGTACAGTCGAAGACAGAGATAAGTATACAGGATGCCTCAATAAGGTTGAGATTTTCTCAAAAACTGCTGGACCGAATTTAATAATTCTTTTACAGTTACATAGTTTTAACTTTTATCTATCAAACTGTGAAAGATTTTTTGCAATAGGTTAAGTAGTTTTTGAGAAAATCCCAACCTTAAAAACTCTCCTGTACACCTTTCTCTGTGTTCCACCGTACATATAAAAAGATAAGGATATTATTCGAGGCCCATATTTTCGTACCAAATGTGTCCCATCTCTACTCATCTTATAAGGCAACCGTGTAAAATCGCCCTTACGATGTCTACTGCATTCTATTTGTACACAAAAGGCTGACATTTTTTTTTCTGAAGCCCGGAAAGTAATTAAAAAGTTAATTGGAATAGTTTTTGGTGACGTTAGTTTTTTTATAAATTCCTCGGATATAATTAATGATGGCAGATTAGCCAATTACCTTTGCCATTAAATATATCTGTTGAATCTAATTTTGATTGCGTAAAAACACTACATGCTTAAAAACGTGGGAATTAAAAAAACTAACATCCGCTTTTTATAAAACATTTTAGTCAAAACGCTTATTTAAGTTAAAAGACATTGCCACATTTCAATAGAGCGGGGCAAAGCTCTATTGAAATGTGGCAACTATTACTATTGTTAGTAATCTACACTCTATCCCTCATACGGAACCGGCGACACACACCATGCATGTTCATCGTTTAAATAGTCATCTATTCTGTAATACTCCTTCTTAACAAGTGTTCCTTTAATGAAATTTTTAAATGACATTGCCACATTTCAATGGAGCTTTGCCCCACCTACAAAACTACGTGACCATTTAAGCTGTACCTATCATTTTGTTGGGGACTTATTACAGGTTTCATATTGCATAATCATAATCAGTATCATTTTCTACTACTCTCGCAATTCCTATAGAAGAATAACAAAAACAATGAATAAATCGTTTCGATTTCTTACTATTTTCTGAATTCTTAATTAAGCTGTTTTTTTCGAATCGCATCTTGTACACAACTCTATTTTAAACCAATAATTTTAATAAAAAACAGAGATATTTTTACATTTATTCGTTGTCTTGTACAACTTGCGGTTGATGGTGGGGCAGAATCTGGCATTGTCATTTATCCTAGTCAGGATCTTTGATTAGGCCTTTGAAAAATCATCTACAACACAATGGTTCAACTTTTGAACAGGCTGAATGGTCTCTGAGCTTTGCCTGCGTCCTAATTCTGAAGGCGAATTTTAAAACAACAATTGGGCGTAAAAATAAATTAGCTATTAATAATTATGTTTACACATTTATAAAATTACATTGCTCTTGTTATTTTTATTAGTTTATTAAATTGACTCTTGAACAATGACGTCTTTTTTGCTAGGTAGGTACGGATAACAGAAGATGGTAACACTTGCGTACGAATTAAACTCTTATGACGCAGATAATAAGAACGCTCCAAAGTCCAAAGTGTTACACCTGATCTGCTGTTAGCTGTACATACATTTTATTAATTGCATATCCAATTCAATTAGTTTCAGTTTTAATATGGAGTTTTAATAGAATATTTAACTATTCTAATACTTACTCTAATACAGTAGGTTTTCAATATGCAACTTGTTTCATGTTGTATTATTAAAGAGTCTAAAAAAGGCATAGACAACAATCCATCGGCCATTAAAGTAAAAGAAAACAAACAAACTTCCAGTCAATCCAAACTAAAGCCAAACGCATCGCGATGTGTGGTCCACTTTATTAAATTTTATTAATTCACGCCATTTTTTATTCGACCAGCCTTAATGGTGGTGTATTTATTTTATCTGTGGCGCGCTTTGCCGCGTAAATCATACGTAGCTGTCAAAGTGACAGCGAATTTGGCGCCAACTGAATAGTGATGTGCAAGTGCAAGATCAGAACTAGATAAAACCACTTTTTCGTTATAAGGACCACTAAGGACCGATTGTCTTATATTTATACATAGCATAGATATTGATTAAATTAACACCATGAATGAGGCCACATCCAAATTGTTTTTCATTACCTATCCCAATTAACACCAGGTTTTTGAGAAGAATCCTGACGAGTGGTTAAAAAGGTTACGAGTTTATTTGCCACTTTTTCTCCTCAGCGTTTGCACCTTTTCCTTGCAAAGTGGTGTAAATGTAAATTCAAAAAATATGCTGACGTGCAAAAATGTATACAACGTGCTTACTTGCAATAAAGAAATTTGATTTTGACTTCGACAAATATAAAAGTCTTCAAAATTAATAAGTACAAGAGCTTGCAGGCCAGCCATTGTGTTTTAAATGCATAATGTAAAATCTAGTAATTACAAACTGTAAGCTTGTTCATTATTTCTGCATAGCCCAAAAATAATTTAATCTACAATAAAGATACAAATTAGACCTTTATGCGTTTAACCATGAACGTCATTTAAAGTTAATCCCCGGATTAAGCCTTAAGCCAGACATTTTTTAACAAAGTGTCAACAAACCACGGTTAAAGAGCCTGACATTAGCCAACTAGCGCCGCCAATCTTAAAAAAGAATGTTTTCCAAATAATCCATTTTATTTAAAAAAACTGTGTACAAAATCTTTATTAGGATAAATACTATTTTTCAATATACAATACATGACATAATTGCGACAAGCAAAGTAGTAGTTCATAAATATGCCAATAACGGCAGATTTTCACAATTATGCGAACTACAACTTACCGACATTGAATCACGTTATAAATAAGCATTTTAAAAATAGTATTTATCGTAAGAAATATTTCGTAAATAGCTTTTTTAATAAAATTGATTATATTGGAAGATATTATTTTTTAAGATTGGCGGCGCTAGTTGGCTCTATGAAGGCTCTTAAATCGGTAACTCTGTTTTCTTATATTGCAAGTAACCATAACAATAGGCTAGTTGACTCACATAGAATCACGTTATAAATAAGCATTTAAAAAATAGTGTGTCAAACTTATGTTTTCGGTTCTCACTATGATTCATAGCTGTTGGGCTATAATAATATGACATGATCTCAAATAAAACCGAAGCCGAGATCCACAAAACTCGTCCCCTCCCTACAACTGCATCTTTCAAACTCTGCTTTCCGCGTCGTCTAAACTTGGCTGCATTTAATTAGTGATTAGTGAAACTAAAATGTTTCTGTCGACATATTTATGACGCCGATAATGTACTGAAATGTACTTCTAGCGTGAAGATATTTTTGTTGCTTTTTAAAAGCCGTTAAAGGGTTCTGTTGACAACCGCTCTGTCAGTGAGGCACGATTATAATGCATAAAGACAGAGAAAGGTACTTAATAAAATTGAGATTTTCTGAAAAACGACTGGACCGAATTTAATAATTGTTTTACAGTTACATAGCTTTAACTTTTATCTATCTAGCAGTGAAAGAATTTTTGCAATAAGTCAAGTAGTTTTTGAGATAATCTGAAACTTAAAAACTCTCTTCTACACTTTTATCCGCTTTAGGCCGTATAAAAACGTTAGCGCAGACTTTTACAGGACTTGAACGCCTATAAAGGCTTTGCAGCTAACCTACTCATTTTATTTATTTATTTTATTAATGTACTCGACAGTTCGTCATTTGCCAATGTCATGTTACAGAAAATTCAATATATTCAATAGTCTTCTATCATCCTCCAGGGGAGTCGCAGTAGCGTCTTCACCCTGGGCAACCGCGTCTTCTTGTCTTCATCCAGAGGAGACGCCGTAGCGTCATCACTCTGGAAGAAGCAGCTCGACAGTCACGTTCACTCCCGAGCTCGTAGTGGGAATCTTTACCATGGCGCCAAACTTCAGATCCTGCTTGAATTCTCCAATAACTTCACCATACTGTCATTCGCGAACATTTTGAGATTAATTTAACGTGATATTAAACACAAAATAGTCCCTGTAGACATTAAAAGGAAAATTATCAAATAATTTCGCAACCGTCGTTTCCCGCCATTTTCAAGAGAACCCTCACTCATTATAGCATTCATAGAAAAGGAAAAAAAGACCGGTAGCGTCAGAAATACCTGTCCAACCTTTAAGTAAATATTTCTATCACTGTCATCCATCATGGCGGACGGAGGCTCTTTGACAGCTGTCAAATTAATGTCAAAATGGCGGCCGGGCGCTTTGAAGTCATCCATTTGTGCTACAATAGGGTTGGGTTAATGATAGTTTTGAACTATGCAATGCATAACAATATTAAGGCTCTATGGCTAGCTATAAACCTGGTTAAACGGTTAAACCTCACTTCCCTTAAACCATATTTTGTCACTTATATACTTCGTTAAAGTTTTTGACTATTAGCCCTTATACGTGGTTTAAAAATAGTCCACCGTTTAAGTCTATCCGTTTATAATTTAACGTTTTTTAAAGAAGTGTGAACGGACTACCGCGCGCTAAGAGGAATGAGTGAGGTTAAACTATGTATTTGGCTAATATCATCATCATCATCAGTCAATTTATATTGCCCCACTGCTCGAGCACAGACCTTCCCTTACATCGAGGGAGACAAACACTGGCAAGTCACCTCTTTGTTAGTTCTGATAGCCTGGTACTTCAAATATTATCATCAGTCCATTTGTATGTCCCCACTGCTCGGGCACAGACCTTCCCTTACATCGAGGGAGACAAACACTGGCAAGTCACCTCTTTGTTAGTTCTGATAGCCTGGTACTTCAAATATTATCATCAGTCCATTTGTATGTCCCCACTGCTCGGGCACAGACCTTCCCTTACATCGAGGGAGACAAACACTGGCAAGTCACCTCTTTGTTAGTTCTGATAGCCTGGTACTTCAAATATTATCATCAGTCCATTTGTATGTCCCCACTGCTCGGGCACAGACCTTCCCTTACATCGAGGGAGACAAACACTGGCAAGTCACCTCTTTGTTAGTTCTGATAGCCTGGTACTTCAAATATTATCATCAGTCCATTTGTATGTCCCCACTGCTCGAACACAGACCTTCCCTTACATCGAGGGAGCTCGGGCCATGATCCACCACGCGGGCCCACTGCGGATTGGCGGATTTCACATGCCTTAGATATTTTTTTTCTTCTACGACATGCATGTTTCATCACGATGTTTTCCTTCACCGTTTTGAGAGCACTCGGTAAATTTACGTAAGTTTTTCCATCGAAAAAACCGAGGATAACTCATTGGTACATGGCTGCCCTAGCTGGGAATCGAACCTGGGACCTCCACATTGCAAGTTTGGCTAATATAACATCAGTTAATTTATAAAGGCGGCGGCTTAAACCTGGAATAACCTTTAAGTCACGTTTATGGCATTGTATATTTTATTACGATGCGTGGAATAATATGTTTTTAGAATGACATTTTAATTATGGTAGTTGAATTGTTTTTAATAATTTTTATAATTGTCTTAAGTATTGAAATGTTTATTTTTATGTATTGTTTCCTCTCGCTACACCCGATGGGTAAAATTGTATGGAACTTATTATGACATAGGTATTTACCATCAACTTGTAACCTACAATTTATTGCGAATAAATGAAATGAAAATGGCTATCAGCGTGAAGAATGTGACGTCATGAATTGAATATATGCAACCTCTTCACATGATGCATCAGGGTTTCTTGAACCACAATCTTGAACTAGCTAGACTCTACTCGTTATATGTATTAGTACCTACAGCTAACAGCAGATCAAGTGTAACACTTTGGACCGTTCTTATTTTCTGCGTCGTAAGGGTTGAAATCGTACTGTAAGTGCTACCAAAATTCTTTACAATTACATAGTGTGATGGTGTGTACTCTAAACTATCTACCAGTGAAAGAATATTTGTAATCCGTCAAGTAGTTCCTCAGAAAATCTCAACCTTATTGAGGCCCCCTGTATACTTATCTCTGTCTTTGTGTGTACTCATTTGTTTTTTTTACGAAAATCAATTTTTACTAACTCATTTATTATTTATTGTATTAATGGACTCGACAGGTCGTCATTTGCCAATGTCATGTTACAGAAAATTCAATATATTCAATAGTCTTCTATCTTCCTCCAGGGGAGTCGCAGTAGCGTCTTCACCCTGGGTAGCCGCGTCTTCATGTCTTCATCCAAAGGAGTCGCCGTAGCGTCGTCACTCTGGACGAAGCAGCTCGACAGTCACGTTCACTCCCGAGCTTGTAGCGGGAACTCTTGATAAAAGCTTGAAACCCCCTGAATCTTGCTCAAATTATCCAACAAATTCACCATACTGTCACTCGCGAACATTTTCTGATTAATTTAACGTGATATTAATCTCAAAATAACCACTGTAGACAATAAAACAAAAATTATCAAATAATTTTGCAACCGTCGTTTCCCGCCATTTTCAAGAGAACCTACCAACTCATTATTTCCTTATTGCGAAATAGACAACTAACTTATGTCATAGATTTACGACAGTCGTCTAGGTTTAATCCTCCGTAGGTTTGTCGTAATTAATTATATTAAAAAACATATAAAAAGCTAGAATAAATCATCGTTAAGTTTGAGCCAAAGTATATCTGAGGAAATCTCATATATCACGGATGTATCAAATAACAGGACTGTACACCCGAACGTGATCGTGGCTCATCGACGGCTGTGACCTGTAAAGCTAAAGGCTTATCAAGTGTAACTTTGGATCGTTCTTATTAACTGAGTTGTAAGATTTAAAATCGTACTGCAAGTGTTACCATTGATCTGCTGTTGCTCTCTGTGAATACCATTTATTTTTTGATTGTTTTTCTTTCTTGCATTTCTAGCTCTACCTCTCGCTATTTAAAATTCTTAATTTCCCTAAATAGTTGGTTGCCTGGAAGAGATCGCTTTTAGCGATAAGGCCGCCAAAATTGTACATTATGTTTGTATTATTCTGTAATATTTTTCTGTAATTTTTATTTTTATTATTTTTTTATTTATACAAACTTACACCTAACAATTAATAAACCATACATGCAAGTCACATTCATCAATCAAAAAATCATAATTAGGTTACATTATAAATTATTATTGTTGTGTTTTATGTACAATAAAGTGTATTTGAATTTGAAGAGTTAGGATTCCGTCATCATTTTGGAATGGAGGATTGATTTTTTATTCGTTTGATTTTCTATGTACATGAATACTCTAAATAACTTGACATTGGCGAAATTATCTCTTGAATAAGAGTAGAAGCCATTCAAATAAAAATAGAATGGAGTTTAAATGGTTACTTTGGATTTTAAACCATTCTTATTATCTGCGTCGTAAGGGTTGAAATGTTAAGATTTTTTTAGACTTCTAGTAGGTACTCCAATTGCTAGGGATGTCGCTATTATTTAAAGCCGGATGCAAAAAAGAGAGACTGAATTATTTTCTACTTAAATTATTAAATTTTTACAATCATGTAGTCCTTGACAAATTCTCAACCTTATTGTATATTTTTCTCTGTTTTGATTCTACTAGTAATCCTGGCGTTTGTTTAAAAGTTCGTTTCTTTTCTTCTTGTTACGGGTGGTTAGCTGTTAGTTCCTTGTTTTGAGCCACCCGGACTTTATTTTTATTTACGAATGTTTCAACGACCTTTTCAGCGCTCAGCTGAGTTACTCTCACCTCTTATAGCGACCAGTTTAGGTTCCTAAACTGACAATTTGCTACAATGACGTCAAACGTCATTGTAGCAAATAGCGATTCGGTTCAGTTTAGGAACCTATACTGGATCGCTATAAGAGGTGAGAGTAACCCTGCAGGCCCCTTCATTGGTTGGCTGCACCACAGTTTTATAAAAATTATCTTAACACACGACATAATAGCTGCTAATGTTTAAGCTCATTTGGAATATTTGCGTTGTACTTACTTTGAACATAATTATTAAATAAATAAAAAATCTCAATTGTCTCAATTCACGCGTGTGTGTACTACTGTCCGGTTACTCCGTGGAGGTTCCAGAAATTAAGTCATCACTCACTCCTGGTTCGTTTGGTTTTTTTGTAAATGCCAAGCTGGACCGCGTTATGCAATTGTCCAATGTTTCATCATTAACGGGAATCGCCGGAATCTAGCAGCAGCTAGTTGAAAATCAAAGTCAAAGTCAAATCATTTATTTGCGTGAATGTAGGTACAGTCAGCAACAGTTACGCCTGAACACCTTTAGGTTGCAATTCATTTGCAGTTCCCGGCGGCTCTACAGCTCCTCCTTTTTTCATCAACCAATGGCAAACCGTGTATTTGATTTACGACAGTTAACAACAAAAGATTTTTTTGCACACATGTTTTTATCATTGGACTCCTACATTTTTTCAATAAGAGTTTACGCAAACAAAACTATCTTAGACACAAAAAAGGGACACTGTCCCCTGATTGCTCAATAGGTCAGGTAGTCTCACCAGGTGGCCGGACGAGGCCCGCTTGTGGGTGCAGAGAATAACATTTGAAAAGTGAGCAGACGGAGCTGTTGCTTATGGTACACGTATAATCAGTTGTCATGATACAATAGTAAGCCCCTAATACATTCTACCACTCATATGGCATGCAAATATAGAGTATATTACTTATATGAATTTAAGGTTTAAAATGTAACTGAAATGACAATGCCAGATACTGTCCCACCATCAACCGCAAGTTGTACAAGATAACGAATAAATGTAAAAGTATCTCCGTTTTTTTATTAAAATTATTGGTTTAAAATAAAGTTTTGTTCAAGTTGCGAGTCGAAAAAAACAGATTAATTAAGAATTCAGAAAATAGTAAGAAATCGAAGCGATTTATTCATTGTTTTTGTTATTCTTCTATAGGAGTTGCGAGAGTAGTAGAAAATGATACTGATTATGATTATGCAATATGAAACCTGTAATAAGTCCCCAACAATATGATAGGTACAGCTTAAATGGTCACGTAGTTATGTAGGCGGGGCAAAGCTCCATTGAAATGTGGCAATGTCTTTTACTATTCTAAACTTTATTTCAAACATAATAATTCACTAAACAAATGAAAACTATTACATAACGCCATCCAAACACTTTTATAATCCTTATTTTGACAGCAAACTCTTCAATGGAGGTATAAAAAAACGTTATTCGACAGGGACAGCGCTATACGAGGGACAGAGACGGCAATACAAAGTCTCGCTGGGTGGCATGCATAGTGAGTCACAGTCGCTTATGGGTAGCAGAAGGGGACTGTGAGTGAACGGATTAAAAACGTCTTTTTAGAGATAGTTTTTGGAATTGAAACCCTTAAAAATTAACTCATAAGCACAGAAAAACAAAACGGGAAAAATACCTCAGAAAAAGTTACAGAAATTAATTTTGTGAGGTAAATTATTATTTTAGGCGTAGGTGGAGAGACGATATCGTTAGATACAGGGATGGGTGGCTGGAAGAGGCTCAGGACAGGGATGGATGGAAGAGGAGGGGGGAGACCTTTGCCCAGCAGTGGGACAATTTATAGGTTAACAAAAAAAATTATTATTTTAGAGATAGAGAGAGAGAAAAAAAAGGAAAATGAAAAATATGTACAGACAACAGCAGCACGATGGTTAAATCTTACGACGCAGATAATAAGAACGGTCCAAAGTGTTACACTTGATCTGCTGTTAGCTGTACCTAGTCAAAAAGTCGCAGAAGAAAATTATTTTAGTGCCTACGCGATTTTAAAATTTCCATTTACTTACTAATATTCCTTTTTAGAATTGAAACGCTTAAAAATCCACTGAAAGTTAAATAAAATCAAAATAGGTAGGTATTAAAAACATGGTGAAGCTTTTGTGTGCATTAAATAAGTCCCTTTTATTAGAATATTCAGAACAGAAACCTTTAAAAATATGTAAACCAGAAAATAAATGAAACCGATTGTCTCAAAATACAAGAATCTTTAAATTAGAACATGATGAAAATTTTTTTGCCGTGGGCAGGACTTGAACCTGCGACCTTGTCATTCCGTGACACGGAAGGTTCAAGTCCTGCCCACGGCAAGAATTTTTTCATCATGTTCTAATTTATTCACCGAGCATGGATAATGCGTAATTCAAATTCTGAATCTTTAAATTGCCTTAGTTCTTCCTCCAGGCGAGGAAATAGACGGAACCCTTTATTACTTCAAGCGGAACACAACCATCTTTTTTTGTAACTTATCCCGGTTAATACGTGGTAACTTTTTGGTTGTTGAGTGCATTAAGTTATTTTGTCTAGCTGTAAGTGGGTTTATGAAGAAAAAGTTGTCAAAACATACCAACTTAGAACGACTTGCACCGAACGCGAGTTAAACCTAGTTTAACCCACTATGGTCATCATCATCATCATCAGCCCGTATCAGTCCACTGCTGGACGTAGGCCTCTCCCAAAGCGCGCCAATCAACCCTACTCGCGGCCCTCTGCCATATTTTGGGAGGTGATGCCCGTAATCGCCACGCTGGGCAAGCGGGTTGGCGACCACAAAGCCGGCCACCTCGCGCCGGTGACGCTGCTGCCCGTCACCGACCTGCTGCACTTGGCGCCGGCACGGTGCGAGCTGGGTATACCGCCAACTGTCGGTCGCCAGAGCCCCGTCCGTTGGTCGGCAGGGTGCACCACGTGCCGGTGAGGTTGGCATTTGGGTGGCCAATATAGTCGGTCCCCACCCCTTACACCCCTATGGGCATAATCTCCTATAAACAACTACTGTAGATAAAGAGTACTAGATAACTAGAGTTTTTTGCCACTTTTTCTCCTCAGCGTTGGCACCTGTGACCTTTTCCTTGCAAAGTGGTGTAAATGTAAATTCAAAAAATATGTTGACGTGCAAAAATGTACACAACGTGCTTACTTGCAATAAAGAAATTTGACTTTGATACACAGTCTGCCTTCTTAAAATGTCCGAGCGCAAAGAAGGTCCAAACGGATGATTGGACCCTCATTTGCTTTATTGGACGTTAACATCATCATCATCATCAGTCTATTTATATTGCCCCACTGCTCGGGCAGAGACCTTCCCTTACATCGAGGGAGCTCGGGCCATAATCCACCACGCGGGCCCGGTGCGGGTTGGCGGATTTCACATAACTTTTTTTTTCTTCAACGACATGCAGGTTTCATCACGATGTTTTCCTTCACCGTTTTGAGAGCACTCGGTAATTGTACGTAAGTTTTTCCGTCGAAAAAACCGAGGATAACTCATTGGTACATGGCTGCCCCAGCTGGGAATCGAACCTGGGACCTCCATATTGCAAGTCCATTAACCCAACCACTGAGCCACCGAGCTCTATCGGACGTTAACAATGGACCTTTATTTGAAAGTTTTTTTAAATTGTTTTAGTAAGACCTTTGTATATCTAGTTGTTTATAGGAGATCAATGATTATGGGGCGTATTCATAAACGTGATTTAAAGTTACGTCACGGTGTAGGCTCTGTCCCTTTCTATCTTAACCTTTTTTAACGAAGTGTGAAAGGGATAGCAACACTGTTTAAGGGAAGTGAGGTTTAACTATGTTTATGAATAACAGCATAGTTAATAGGTTTACTGTAGGGTTATAAGCGTTTTGGTGGTTTGATATACGATTATTGTCGGTCCCAATAATTTATTCGATAGTTTGATGTTTAAAGATATGTTTGACATACAACTAAAGGTACGGTGGAACACAGAGAAAGGTGTACAGGAGAGTTTTTAAGGTTGAGATTTTCTCAAAAACTACTTGACCTATTGCCAAAATTCTAAAAACTATGTAACTGTTTAATGCTATTAAATGATGCTCTGTGGTTTAAGCCACAAATTAGCGAACGATAAGTCTCGTGGTTAAGGTTTAAATTGAAATAATTAAAACGATGTTAAACCACGGGTTAACTCACCTTTTTATAATGGGGCTTGCTCTACTAACTGCTCTACCAATGCAAGTTATTCAGTAGAGCTGATATAGGTATGTAAAAAAAATCCATTTGTGCAATTCGCATAATTTAGCTATTTCCGTTTGCAATATCTGGGGTAAATCTCTTTATGTCGGTAAGCTCTACCTTCAATGAGCAGTCACGTACTTAAACGTAAAGTTGGGATTCCTTTTATTTATAAATGCATGTATTAAACGAAAAGAACCGGAATAAAATATGTTTCAGTTAACAATTATATGTTCGCGAAAACCAGCGATAATCCTTAAATCGTGGCTTAAACCACCGCCTAAGTCTAAGTCACGTTTGTGACTAAGAGCCCACAAGTACCTACTTATTGAATTCTGTAGGTAGGTATGAGACGCAACGATTTTTCCTAGCACTCAAGTACCGTCAATGTCAGATTTTTATTGGCGAAAACCAGTATAAAAATTTCGTTCGCGTAAGCTTTGACAAACGAGTATATCCGCCAGACAAAAGTGGTTGACATTGCTCATAGAATCAGTAAACTGAAGTGTCAGTGGGCTGGTCACATCTGTCGTAGAACCGATAACCGATGGGGGAGACGAGTTCTCGAATGGAGACCACGAACGGGTAAACGTAGTGTGGGACGCCCGCCGATGGAGGGATGACCTTCGCAAGATGGCTGGCAGGGACTGGATGCAGAGGGCCGAGAGTAGGGTTGAGTGGCGTGCTTTGGGAGAGGCCTGCGTCCAGCAGTGGACTGATACGGGCTGATGATGATGATGAAGCTTTGACAAAACTTGAGCGCCTAAAAAGGCCAGGTGGCTAGGTCCCCCTGTTAGAATGAGGGGTTTTCAAAGTGACAGTTGTAAGAAAAAAAACAAGCTTTTTAAGTTGATAATAGATGGCGTTGCACCGAAGTGCGATATCATCGTAAAAAACACAGAACCATGAAACAAAATTTCAATGTCAGCTGAATAATTTACTATTACTTATTGGTTTGTTTGTGTAATTTAAACAATACAGTACAAATTAATACTAGGTATGAAATACGAAAAGCCCAAGTTACAAGCAATAACAACGCATTTAATGTTGACATCAGACCAGTCAGTGCCATCTACCGGGGCGAGCGGTACCTTCTTTCTTTTTTAAATGTAACCTTGAAAACTGGGTGGTTTTCAATTTAAAAAAAAATCTAGTTACTTTCCAAAATGTCAAATGTCACAGTTTAATAGCAGCATGAGTAATATTCGTGGAATGTTTTGATCATGCGTGGCGTGCCGCAACGTAGGTGCCTATTTTAGTTGCAAATTGGCTAATTTGGATTATACACCCGTAATTTAAGTTTAATGATTCAATTTGCGTATTTAGAGGAAGGTATTTAGTTTTTTTAAATTTTGAAAAGTACCTACTTACTTACCTAAATTATAAAAAAATACACCGATTTCTTTTAACAGACGGCTGTATGCTCTAGTTAGCTTTGCCTTCCCTCTGAGAATTTTATTTAATAAAAAATTGACCTTGTCAATCAATTTAACTGCTAGTCTGTTACAAACTGGATGGCTTTTGAAAATGGCGAGAAACGACGATTGCGAAATTATTTGATAATTTTCAGTTTAATGTCTACAGTGGGTGTTGTGTGTTTAATATCACGTTAAATTAATCAGAAAATGTTCGCGAATGACAGTATGGTGAAGTTATTGTAGGATTCATGCAGGATCTGAAGTTTGTCGCTATAGTCAAGATTCCCTACGAGCTCGGGAGTGAACGTGACTGTCGAGCTGCTTCGTCCAGAGTGACGACGCTACGGCGTCTCCTCTGGATGAAGAGAAGACGATATGATTTTGAATATTCTGTAACATGACATTGGCAAATGACGAGCTGTAGAGTTCATTAATAAAATAAATAAATACAAACTGGATCTGAAGCTTATAATATACATAAAAACACTACCTTTAAATGGCTGTTAGTAAAATTCTAACTAGCGCAAGGGTTAAATTACCGTGAATATTTCTTTTTAATAAAAAAAGTAGATCAATGTCTCAGATTAAAAATCTATTACCAATAACCCTTAGCTCCTTGATTTTTATTACACTATAAATAGCTGTTTAAGAAAAAAACAAAACCATCGCATCCTAAACACACATTCACTAGATATACTGCCAGACGAACAGACAGACAAAAAGACAAAGAAATCAACGGAAGATATCTCAATTAGTTCACACAGGCATAATCTTTAAATAGTTTTCTATTTAACATGCAATAAACAACCTTATTCCCAACGAACAAGTCTGAAAACAACGCATTACATTTCAGCTGTACAAATTCCTCTCGTAATCCTCTAATGTTTCAGACAATGTAAAATAAACTTTAAACGATCAATAAATAAAGACACAATTCAATAAACTTAATTTTAAAGATGATAGTAATATGCAAATATAAGTCATATTGATAAGGCGGTACAGTACATATTTGATTGTCGTTCTTTTTAAGATGACAGGCATGTATTCAGTAAAAGTAACAGGGGGTTGTATAAAACTGGACATCCTAATAGAATCGCTAGTTCCGCAAGAGATATTGAATCCACACGTATGAAAATAACTCTTAGATCAAGCAAATAAATAATAATAATTATAATCAATTCAATTCTTGGTTCTTGTGTAAGAAGAACTCTGTTATCTTGTTCTGAGCAAATTACATCAATTTATAGGTTGTCATATAAAGCAATATTTCGGTCACATTATGCGGTACCCCCGATATAACCTGCGGCACTTTATCCAGGGCAAGATTTGTATGAAGAGGAGCGTTGGCAAGAGACACTCTTGGCTAAAGAACTGACGTGATTGGTTCGGCTGCAGCACTGGCTCCCTGTTCCGGGCAGCCGGACAGAGGGTGAAAGCTGCCATGATGTTGTCCAACCTTCGATGAGAAGAAGAAGATAAAGCAAAATACCCTGGCCTAAACGTCCTAATAATAAAAAGACCTAAGTATTACAGCCTGTCCCATTAGCAAAGTGAGCCCAAAGCATGCGCTGAATAAAATAGCAACTAATATGTTTAATTAGAATACTCGCAGACTTTCAAGGGGGGTCACGACCCCCATTTCGGCTTGGCACCTGGAGGAGATGTGGGATCGTAACCAGTCAGGCTTGAAATGTTTTGGTGACATGAGCGTGCGACGCACGACTACGAAAGACATGGAGACGTCAATAGTCTCTTAGTTTTGTCATTTTCTTATTAGAATTAGCGATGTTTAAGTTAAGATAGAATATAGAAATAGAGCTCGGTCCCAGGTTCGATTTCTTGCCAGGGCAGCCATGTACCAATGAGTTATCCTCGGTTTTTTCGACGGAAAATCTTACCGAATGCTCTCAAAATGGTGAAGGAAAACATCGTGATCTGCATGTAGAAGGAAAAAAATTCTAAGGCATGTGAAATCTGCCAATCCGCAGTGGGCCCGCGTGGTGGATCATGGCCCCAGCTCCCTGGATGTAAGGGAAGGTCTGTGCCCGAGCAGTGGGGACATACAAATGGACTGATGATAATATTTGAAGTACCAGGCTATCAGAACTGACATAGAGGTGACTTGCCAGTGTTTATCTCCCTCTATACTATGAAAGGGAAGGTCTGTGCCCGAGCAGTGGGGCAATATAAATAGACTGATGATAAGTAACTTAATTGTTATTATTTTGAAAGATGAGCTGCTGATAGTTTATTTCTACTTTTTATCACAATGTCTTGTGGTGTAGATGATAATTAAAAAAAATGCATGCAGAACGTGCTTACTTTCAATAAATATTTGATTTGACAATGGATTTGAAAAAAATTGAATTTAATAAACCAAAATGTTAGCAGTCTACTCCATATCTTTTGTGCCGCTCTGGGTGGTCAGACCACCCATCGCCGAGTGCGCCGCGGCCAGCATGTGTTTGTAGGTTGGAATTAGGCGCCGAGCATGCCCCCTTTCCGTAACGTCTAGATTCTAGCTCCAAATATACGGGGCTAGTTTTATTTCATCATCATCAGTCTATTTATATTGCCCCACTGCTCGGGCACAGACCTTCCCTTACAAACGCTGGCAAGTCATCTCTTTGTCAGTTCTGGTAGCCTGGTACTTCAAATATTATTATCAGTCTATTTATATGTCCCCACTGCTCGGGTACAGACCTTCCCTTACATCGAGGGAGCCGGGGCCATGATCCACCACGCGGTCCCACTGCGAATTGGCGGATTTCAACATGCCTTAGAATTTTTTTCTTCTTCTACGGCATGCAGGTTTCATCACGATATTTTCCTTCACCGTTTTGAGAGCATTCGGTAAATGTACGTAAGATTTTCCGTCGAAATAACCGAGGATAACTCATTGGTACATGGCTGCCTTGGCTGGGAATCGAACCTGGGACCTCCGTATCGCAAGTCCATTGACCCAACCACTGAACCACCGAGCTCTCTAGTTTAATTTGTTAGGCGCTATTAGGACATCCGCGCGTCACATTGAAACAGCCCTTATCCAATACAACCCAGAGGTAGGCTTCGTATGCGCGGATTTACAGTTTTTCTATGAAGCGGCACTAACTATTAAAATAAACGTCTGAGAAAAATATAGAGCAGTCTTGGGGTGTCCATTTAGGGACTAATGAATACCGATACACGATTGGACAAACTTCGCTTGATCGAAAAATCGCAAACATGTCTTTTACCCACAGCTGTCACCGACCTTCACCAGCTGTGTCAGGCCGACCTGAACAGTGTAGGTGACAATTGCGTTTGACGTTATTGTAACAAATTGTCAGCTTAGAACCTAAACTGGATCGCTATAAGAGGTGAGAGTAACCCCACTGGCCTCCTGCTGCCGCCGGGCATCCACTCAAAAGCGACCCGAGCCGTATTTCCGTCTGGCCTTCGTAGTTGTAGTAATCCAGGCCCACCACCGAAGCCGAAGACTACAGACCACTTACCCCATAGACATGAAATCTGTACAAAGCAAGCGAAAAATTCTGTCAAGCGATAGGCGCTATTAGACGAAGCGGGGGATCGGGGCGCCATATTAGGTGAGGGATGAATGGATCATACTTTGTGGGCTAGTACATCCCACAATGGGGAGTGCTCGGGCGCCAGTCGGGTCGCGGTTGTATCACAGTTTCCCGTGGCTCGGCGAGAATGGCACGAGGTGGAACACCCCAGGACGTTTAGTCGGTATGCTGCCCCTTCAGGGCGGTGAGCCCGACATAACCAACACGCTCCCCCGGGCGTGGTGACACATGATTTGCATGCATGTTTTACCTGGGTAAAAAAAAAAAGGGGGCGCCATATTAAACCCGTGTCGATATCTCAAGGTTACGCGTGTCGTGAAGCAATTTTGCGCTCATGTGCGGGCAGACACGGACGTCCTCCTGTTACAGGTCTATGGGGTAAGTGGTCTGTGCCGAAGACCTATGTCTTTTTGTACTGTGGCTTGGTGGCACCTCTCCCAGAGTTCCACGTTCCAACTACACATTGAATGGGTACAGTCGACAACAGATCAATGGTAACACTTGCAGTACGATTTCGAGTCTTACGACGTAAATAATAAGAACGGTCCAAAGTCAAAAGTGTTACCATTGACTCCTCGCGCACTGGACACACCTGCACACGGCGGGCTGAGGGGCGAAGGGTGGGCGAGAAACACCTGACTTAAAATTGTGTCCGGGGTCGTCCTATTTTTAATTATTTTACTTGTTTTTGTACCTACGAACATTAGTTTGTAAGTCATTTCATTGTATTTTACTAACATCTATGGACCCTGTCCGAAATAAACAATTTTTATTTTATTTATTTATTGACGTGCTGTCGACTGTACCTACATTTTCTTTCAAAAATACTTATAATTGTACATTTCATCGTAGTTTTGTATAAATCTAAATTAACAGAAACCAGGTGCCACAGATCTTGATAATGAGTTCGAAATCATAATTTATCGTATAATTAAGTTGCTATGGTATGCGCGCCAGTAATGGCAACTATTCGGGGGTTACCTTTTATTGTTCTCCGACACGGTCCCTAATTGGGGAGCTTACCTTAATTTTATTTTTAATTTTATCAGGCATTGGGCACACTAGACACTTCAGCCCAAAATAGACGTCACTCTTGACTTCAAAAAAATAACGATATATTTTTTTTCGTTGAATGCTAAAATCACACCTCTAAATATCACACTGAAAAAAATGGCATACTTAAATAAAACCGTAATAACTATTTATTTATTTATGGACTCGACAGTTCGACATTTGTCAATGTCATGTTACAGAATATTCAAAATATCATATCGTCTTCTCTTCATCCAGGGGAGTCGCCGTAGCGTCATCACTCTGGGTATCCGCGACTTCTTGTCTTCATCCAGAGGAGTCGCCGTAGCGTCGTCACTCTGGACGAAGCAGCTCGACAGTCACGTTCACTCTCGAGCTCGTAGGGACTCTTGACTATAGCGCCAAACTTCAGATCCTGCATGAATCCTCCAATAATTTCACCATACTGTCATTCGCGAACATTTTCTGATTAACTTAACGTGATATTAAACACAAAACCGACACTGTAGACATTAAGCCGTCATTAAGCTGACAATTATCAAATAATTTCGCAACCATCGTTTCCCGCCATTTTCAAAGCCCCGTAATAACTAATTAATTAGAAATAAAAAAACAAATGCCAAAAAGACAAGATGGCCGCTCATTAACGTTTGGGAATAGATAATAAAGCTATTAACGTCCAAGTGTAATATTTATTGGTTGTCGGTCGAGATTATGGAATTAGCATAGTGGAAGACGCATGCGAGAGTTGTGTGACGAGATGTTAGGACGGGATTGAATTTCGATACGAGACACACTGCTTGCTAAAATAGCGAACCAAAACTTGAGTAGGTACATTTTTGGAGAAACGAAGCAGACAGGCAGTACCCAGGTAGGGGTATAATGTTGACGTCCCTACGAAGTATCTTATCTAGTATTTTTATCGATCAAAATTAAGAAAACTAATTTTTTGCCATTTGTTTGCAATTCAATATTTTTACAATTAAAAATTACGCGGCGCGTTCGTTCTTTCTATAAGCACCTTCGTATGCGCGTATTTTCGGTTTTTCTACGAAGGCTACGGCACTAGCTACTAAAATATTATCATCAGTCTATATTTATGTCGCCGCTGCTCCTGCACAGATCTTCCCTTACATCGAGGGAAATCGGACCATGATCCCCCACGCAGGATTGGCGGATTACACATGCCTTATGGTGGCACTTCACTTGGCTTGTATTCGCTATTGGCTGTTTGTCGTATTTGTCAAATACTTGACGTACATACAAATAAGAGGAATATATTGTCAAGCATACCAACCACACATGGCAACTATGACAAATACGCAAATACGAATAGCCAAGTGAAGTGGGAGCATTCGATTTTTCTATGGCATATTTTTTTTTTTTATATTTACTTATTAAAACAATTAAAATTAAGGTTACAAATTGAAACTAAACTACCTATCTAAAACTAACAACCTACAAATGTAAATAATTATATATAAATAAAACTGCGCCAAGTCTCCCATAATTGGCAAAGTTCCCAAAAGGCTAGCGGCGTTGCCCCGCTGTATAGCGAGGCTAACACGTTTTTTCAAACATTTTGGTAGAAATAAAAATAAAAAATAAAAAGTCACAAATATTTAATTTACTCGTAAACCCACACAGACCGTATGTATAACTAATATTATGAATCTATTAACTCTACGAAATTGATACCTTGCGTTCACTTCGCGACTTCGTAAAGCGAACTGTATAATTTAACATTAATGAACATGTATGAAAGTATTTTATTCAGTGTTATTATTGAACTGGACAGTATATTCTATCCTTTTTCTAGAGGAATCGCACCGCACTTCACCTCTTGTACCGCTATCACTCACACAAATGTAAACCTGAGCTTACGCCTCGCGCACTGTTACATATGTTATCAAATAATTAAGCAACTGTCAAATTCCCGACACTTTCAAAAGTCCTCTATGAAATTAACATATATTTTTTCACCGTGTTTAATTAAGGTGGACGCCTCAAGGATTTCATACGTTATTAAAATTGCCACACTTATGTAATATTTCTTGTAATTAAATTAATTAAAGGTATGGACCGAAAAATATTTCGAGCAATTAACGTCGTTTTTTCAATTAATTTTATATATTGCGCCATGAGGAGATTCTATTGTGGTCACTAAATCTAAACCTAGACTATCATTGTGTGACTTGTGACGTACTTAGTTCAATTCTTTTTGCAGTTTTAATTTACTAAAAACCCAATTTAATATTTATCATGAGTACAACTCCCAGTCTCAATTTGTCGAATGAATTCAAGGACAGCCTGTATATTGGAAAATAGTATTTTAGTAATAGAGACTTGGTATAGCTATTTTAATAAAACCTATCATTTTATAAGATACTAGCTGTTTGCGCACCTAGAGTGCCTACCCACTCACCCTCATGCATGCAGGGTGCAGTGCAGGTGGTGGCAGCTCTGGCTTTCTCTGCGGTGGAGAGGAGAAGCGGCAATTGTCTTCAAATGTTCTTACACCACATAGTTCACAACACACAAGCAGTTCTTACTTGATAGGCCGCCGAACCGATTATTAATATTTGTATTTTATTTATACCGACCGAGACCGCCGAATATTTTATTTTATTTTATTAATGGACTCGACAGTTCGTCATTTGCCAATGTCATGTTACAAAAAATTCAATGTATAAATAGTCTTCTATCTTCCTCCAAGGGAGTCGCCGAAGCGTCATCACCCTGGTTAGCAGCGTCTTCATGTCTTCATCCACAGGAGACGCCGTAGCGTCAATCTCTGCGGACGAAGCAGCTCGACAGTCACGTTCACTCCCGAGCTCGTAGTGGGAATCTTGACCATGGCGCCAAACTTCAGATCCTGCTTGAATTCTCCAATAACTTCACCATACTGTCATTCGCGAACATTTTCTGATTAATTTAACGTGATATTAAACACAAAACACCCACGGTAGACATCATACTGAAAATTATCAAATAATTTTGCAACCGTCGTTTCCCGCCATTTTCAAGAGAACCGACCGCCGAATAGCCGAGAGAAAAGTTTGCCCATGACAGTAATGTGCGTGGGTTTTTAAAAGTTAATGGCATCGCCATCCGCCGTGAAGGTGCATGAGAAAGGAGGTGGCATGCACCTAGATGCGCCTGAACACTAGCTGTTCAGGCGCATATAAGTGCATGCCACCTTTCTCATGCACCTTCACGGCGGATGACGATGCCATAAATTACGGGTGAAACCTGAGGGTGAAACCCACTGACATTTCTGTTATTCGGCAGCGTAGAGAGAGGTAGGCTTCGATTTATTGAAAGTAAGAACATTAAATTGTAACATTTTATTTGTTTTTTCAATCTCTATATATAGTTACATTCGCAGAACTATTTATTTATTTTCTATTCTGCCTTTTATTTTCCTCATATAGCAATTTCCGCATAAAGCCTGTGCTGCCATCTATCTGTTTTATTGGAAAATTACCTAACCTTGTTTTTGGTTTATTTCGTTTAACCGTGCATTTTCTCAATTCGTTGGTCATCACCTAAGTACTCGACACTGGCAAAATTACTGTGCCAGCCACGGTAGAAGCCATAATTTAAAAAGTGAAGTGAAGTGAGGTAGGCTTCTCTATCTACGTTCGGCAGACACTTTTTCTCGGGTATTCGGCGGTATCGGTCGGTTAAATAATATTCGGTAACTAATTACTCGGTTTGGTGGTTAAATTGGGGCAATAACTGTGTTGTGGTGTGATTATATATTTGGAGACAATCGCCGCACCTAGTGGAGCCCACCGCATGGAAAGCCAGAGCTGCCGCCGCCTGCACTGCACCCTGCATGCATGAGCTGTACCCCGTAATATTCGTGAATGGACGGCCATCGCGAGCGCTGAACAGCTGTTCCGGCTCGCTCAAGACAGGGACAGTACGCGGAGCTGACAGCCAACCTCCGCTAGCGGAGAGGCAATTCAAGAAGAAAAAGTTGTACCCCGCAACTTCGTTTGCGTAGAGGAGGAGGATGGAGGAGATCAGGAGGCAGATCTTCCTCTCTGGATCCTTGTTTCCACATCACATGCCGCCATGGCTTATAGCCTATGAGATGTCCGGATATTTCAGCTATCTCCTAGTGAAACTCCCATCAAAATCCCTTCGGTAGTTATGGCGTGATACTTGCACAAAGTCACAGACAAACAGACAAAAATTCTAAAAATTTGTGTTTTGGCATCAGTATCGATCCTAAAACACATTACAATTATTCTTTTCAAAAAATATCCAATGTACAGACAACTTTTTACAGTCTTATTATATGTAGGTATAGATAGATGATTTTTCTAAAGTTGCTGGTGCCGCTTAGCTTTGATATGATTCTTATAAGAGTTATTATTTAAATTATTTCTCTTACGGAACCCTGTAACAGTGAGTAGAATCCTTTATAAAGCCACCAACGACGATATTGATGAAGACATTTGCCTTATAACCAACCCATTATTACTGTTTACCTGATAAAGGACCTTATCTCCGTCCAATCAAAAAATAACCTTAAACAAATCCCAGTTTAAGGTCCGTTTTAATTCGATACAAACTCCTTGTTTTAAAATTCCGTAGACAATTTAATTGTTTATCAATTCCGGTACGACACTAATTGATTTTAAACTATAATTTTATACGATTTAAAGGTCATTTTCGTATGTTCGCGGGATTTGTGAATAAAATTGTTGCGTTTTGTTTATTAATTGCGAACTCAAATTGTTTGCGCATAAAGTTTATTTTTGATTGATAAGTCTTTTTATTGAGTTAAGTTTTAATTAATAGCTGTTATAAAAGTTTAATGGAGCCATTAAAAGTTTATGCACTCTTGTGGTGGATTCACAATGAAAATGTCTCAAAATTACAATAAAAAAAAAACTAAAACTAAAACCCCCGACGCCTTTTTGGTATCAAAATATATCATCCTATTTGTCATTCCCATGATCAAGACGTATCTAACACAATATTATATACAGGGTGTAACGTTAAGGGTATATGAAGCCGAATAGAGGGAGTTCAGTATCGGTAACTTTACAACTTTTGTTCTACAACTTTTCGAATAAAAAATAAAAATAAATTCATGTCCCATACAAATCGACCAGCTGACCGGTACGAAATGTATGAAAAGTCAGAAAATAAATTCGCGAAAATCGAAAAGTCGTAGAATAAAAGTTGTTCAGCTACCGATACTGAACACCCTCCCTTCGGCTTCATATACCCTTTACGTTACACCCTGTATAAAAAACCGGCCAAATGCGACTCCGCTGTCGGACTCGCGCACCGAGGGTTCCGTGCAAATTCACCATAACATTTGCTCTAACGAAGAGAGAAACTAGATTTAGGGACGTTTTCGGATTATTTCCTTTACTTGTGCTATAAGACCTAGCTTCTTGCCTTTCATGATTCTAGGTCAACGGGACCCTATCTATAGGTTTTTAAATTCTGATAATATAATACCTTTTCTTTTTTGGAATTTTGTTTATTTCAAAAAGGTACAATAGGTTCTCTTGAAAATGGCGGGAAACGACGGTTGCGAAATTATTTGATACTTTTCCTTTTAATGTCTACAGGGACTATTTTGTGTTTAATATCACGTTAAGTTAATCAGAAAATGTTCGCGAATGACAGTACGGTGAAGTTATTGAATTATTTATGCAAGATCTGAAGTTTCAAGCTTTTATCAAGAGTCCCCGCTACAAGCTCGGGAGTGAACGTGACTGTCGAGCTGCTTCGTCCAGAGTGATGACGCTACGGCGTCTCCTCTGGATGAAGACATGAAGACGCGGCTACCCAGGGTGAAGACGCTACTGCGACTCCCCTGGAGGAAGACTATTGAATATATTGAATTTTCTGTAACATGACATTGGCAAATGACGAACTGTCGAGTCCATTAATAAAATAAATAAATAAAGGTACAATATAAAATAAAAAAGAACCATTCAATATTTAAAAAACCTAATCTAAACTATTTAAAAAAAAATTAATATAATACCTATATACTGACTGATATATATTTTTACTTACACATTTCCATTTCGTGTATGGACGCTGGGACCATGGGGGCCGGGAGCACACCGCATCGCTACAGAAATATCGCGGCGCCTGGTCGAGGCATCGCGTGACCAAAAGGCTGGCAGCTACTTCGCACAACGTATCAGCCTCGCGATACAGCGGGGCAACGCTGCCAGCCTTTTGGGCACGCTGCCTATAGTGTGGGACCTGGGGCAGGTTTTTTTTATCTTTAATTTTAATTTTTTATTATTAGTTTGTTATTATTAGTTGAATGTTGAAAAATAAAATTATTGTATATATATGGAAGTTAAATTCGGAGGAAGCCCGTTAATATTCCATTTTATGTTTAATAGGATATTAAAACGACTCAGTGGGTGATTTGATACAGAAGCCTCGTTTGGAGAGCGACCGAGTTCCGGTTGGCTTTTATGTAAGCGCACGGCAGTGCGCAGGCCAAGTTCTGGCAAGATTTGCAGTTTCGATTTTAGGTTCAAGAGTCCCCTACATAGCTCAGGAGTGAACGTAATTAATTTAAAAGACGTGCTGTTGAATGTTTTTTGCCACTTTCTCTTCAGCATTGGCACCTTTTCCTTGCAAAGTGGTATAAATATTGTAAATAACCATAAATACTATTTTTTAAAATAACGTGATTCAATTTCAGTAAGTTGTAGTTCGCATAATTGCGAAAAACGGCCGTTTTTGGCACATTTGTGAAATGTGTTGTTTATTGAAAAATCGTATTCATCCTAATAAACATTTTGTGAATAGCTTTTTTAATAAAATTGATTAAATTGGAAGATATTATTTTTTCAAGATTGGCGGCGCTAGTTGGCTCATATCAGGCCCTTAAAACTATAACTTAACTGTGAAGTTACGGCGACTCCCGCGCCGCTGCGGACAATTGTGTTACCTACTTACCACTCGTTTCCATGGCACCGACGAATTAACACTGTATAAAAGCTTCTCTAATTTATTTAATTAAAAACCTATTTCAAAGTACACAATATTTCATTGAGTTCAACTCCCCAACAATGAGTTTTATAAAGAAAATCTTCTTAGCAACGACTAAACCTTTTAAGTTTTAACCTATCGAACTAGCCAGTAAGTAGCCGTAATACTATCAATTATAAAAAGCCACCCACGGACCGATAACGTCGTGTAATTGCTGCATAATGTCTTAATTAACCAATGGCGGTGGGTGGTCGGTGACGTCACGTGCGCGGGCGCATACGCCGCGCCGACAGAGCTAGGGCTGCGTTTGGCGGATACAACATCAATATTTTTTTTAAATCTTATTTTTGTTTATTTCAAAAAGGTACAATATAAAATAAAAAGAACCATTCAATATTTAAAAAACCTAATCTAAACTATTTAAAAAAAAAATTAGGTGCAGGAAGAGTACCCAAGACACTGGCAGCGTTACCTCGCTGGATCGCGATGCTAATCCGTTGCGCGAGGTAGCTGCCAGCTCTTGGGTACTCTTCCTGCATCTATTTTTTTTTAAATCTTATTTATTTATTATTTCATTTAAATGTATAGCATTACAGTCTTAAACTAATGCACTATACATTTCATAATTTTGTCTTAGTTATATTAAATTAATTTATAAGATAACAATAATGAAAATGTCGATAATAATAATAAAATACAAAATGTCAACAACAGTCACATAGCATGAACATGATATACGGGCTTTTTGAAAATGGCGGGAAACGACGGTTGCGAAATTATTTAATAATATTCAGTTTAATGTCTACAGTGGGTGTTTTGTGTTTAATATCACGTTAAATTAATCAGAAAATGTTCGCGAATGACAGTATGGTGAAGTTATTGAAGAATTCAAGCAGGATCTGAAGTTTGGCGCCATGGTCAAGATTCCCACTACGAGCTCGGGAGTGAACGTGACTGTCGAGCTGCTTCGTCCACAGTGATTGACGCTACGGCGTCTCCTGTGGATGAAGACATGAAGACGCGGCTACCCAGGGTGATGACGCTACGGCGACTCCCCTGGAGGAAGATAGAAGACTATTATACAATGAATTTTCTGTAACATGACATTGGCAAATGACGAACTGTCGAGTCCATTAATAAAATAAAATAAATAAACATGATATACACAAACAGATAGCACTATATCACAACACAATACATAAATCCAGCCGCATTCATTCATTCATTATTCTCACATACCAATAAACATTCACGCAACACTATGTACATCGGGTCTTGAACATAAACTCATGTTTTCACGCCAAGATGAAGATTCAAGAGTCCCACAATAAGCCTGTGTTCACTATCCGTCTATGAATATTTTCAATTCAATTCGAAACTGTGACGTTGACAGAGAGGAAATTTAAAATGACAATGCCAGATTCTGCCCCACCATCAACCGCAAGTCAAAGTCTTTCTTTATTGCAAGTAAGCACGTTGTGTACATTTTTGCACGTCAACATATTTTTGAAATTACTTTTACACCACTTTGCAAGGAAAAGGTGCCAACGCTGAGGAGAATAAGTGGCAAAAAAACTCTCAGCAGCACATCTTTTAAAATAATACAATAATACACAAGTACTTAATAACTAGGTATTACACAACTATTACTATTGTTAGTAATCTAGACTTTATCCCTCATGCGGAACCGGCGACACACACCATGCATGCAAGTTGTACAAGATAACGAATAAATGTAAAAGTATCTCCGTTTTTAATTATCGGTTTAAATTAAAGTTATGTACAAGTTGCGATTCGAAAAAAACAGCTTAATTTAGAATTCAGAAAATAGTAAGAAATCGAAGCGAATTATTCATTGTTTTTGTTATTCTTCTATAGGAGTTGCGAGAGTAGTAGAAAATGATACTGATTATGCAATATGAAACCTGTAATAAGTCCCCAACAAAATGATAGGTACAGCTTAAATGGTCACGTAGTTTTGTAGGTGGGGCAAAGCTCCATTGAAATGTGGCAATGTCTTCTAATTACAGTATTTTAATTTTAAGATTACAGACTTTTATTTATTCTTGTTAATTTTAATTATTTGCAGTAACTATGTATGTCTAATTGATTTTTCTCTTTTGTTATAGGACGAAGTAAGTACCGGACACGCCAGACAAGTGAGGATATTCCATTTATTTTAATTAAAACTTATTTATTTGTATTTTAAGTCTCATTTATTTCAATTTAATTTAATTTATTTCTACTAAAACTTATTTATTTATTTTAATTTATAATTTTCATAATTATATATAGTATTAAAAGAACACAGTAGGTAAAATAGTCATATTCATTTGTACCATTTACTTATCACATCAATTATCTAACATTTATTTATTTATTATAAAGGAGATTACCCGATCTAGGCCACTCCTTAGAACATATTATGATCATGAGATAATATTCATAATGCATAGAATAATTTTATTATAATATATTTGCAATAAATCAGATTTATTTCACTAACACTTACATATTTATATTTTATTTATTGCTCTAAACTATCTAATTGACCACCTACTTATATTAAATTAATTAAATTGCATGCACAGCTTTTAAATTAGTATTAGTTATTGATTTTAAATATCAGTTGGAGCAGAAAACTGGTTTTGAAATCGCAATTATTTTTAATTAACACAAATTAACTCACATGAATATTTATTTAGTAGTTAAGATTGTAATCTATCACAACACTTGATTAAGTTTTATGAGATTTTTTTTTATATTAGTTTCAACTTTCTCTGCACGGATGTTAAAAAAAGAATCCTTAGATCAAAACAATCCCTATTTATAATAAAGAATGCTACAGGTTTATTCGTTTGAAGAATACGTGTTTATTACTCATACTCATTTATTTTAACCTTAGGTCCACAGGGAACACTTGGTTACGTCACACATTGTATAATGTTGTGATCATACATGTTTAATACTGTATATTACATGGCTCGATAGACAAAGAGGCAGAAGGGCAAAAGCAGACCCACTGTATTGTGTGTGTCAGTGGTCACTAAAAGTAATTAAACTACTTCATTAATAATTAATTAAAAATAGTAACAATCGTAATAAATTAAGTAGCGTCTGTAAAGAGGCCTTGTCAATAACAAACTATAATAAAATGATCAAAAGATCTACATTTAGTATAATGTCAAGTATTATAAATTAATTAATTGAATTTAAAAAAAAATACATGTCAAACAAAATGTCAATTAAAATGTAAAGTTGCGGCTGTAAAGAGGCCTTGTCATATTCTATAGATATAATAATTTTTTAATAATCTTACTACTTAATTAAATGTCACGTAGCTGCCTGAGCATTGTCTATATTAATAATTTATTCCCGATTACTTATATAAACAGTATAATTCTTTTAAAAATAGTACAGTCGAAGACAAAGATACAGGGGGCCTAAATAAAGTTGAGATTTTCTTAAAAACTACTGGACCGAATTTAATACACTTTTACAGTTACATAGTTTTAACTTTTATCTATCTGACAGTGAAAGAATTTTTGCAATATGTCAAGTAGTTTTTGAGATCTCAAGCTTAAAAACTCTCCTGTACACCATTCTGTGTATTCCACCGTACCTAAATAAATATTATAATTGAAAATACATTTTACAAAGAATATTGCCATCCTTTTCTTTTACTAAAGTTAGGAAACTAGGTCCTTTTAGGCACTTCAAATTAAAGTATAAACTAAACCAGAATCAATAGGGCTAATTATTATTATATAGAAGGAAAGAAAGAAAGAAAAATGCATTTATTTGACGCCACAATAAAATAGTAACATACAGCATACAGTGAATAAATAAACGAAACACAAAAACACTAATAATACAATGAACACTTAAAGACTTACCTATATAAAATCAATATTAATGTAATTTATAGCGATTCCATGGAAACCATCTTTTGTTACACAAAGCAGATTCAATTAGAATCAGAAAAAATCATATAACACTCTGGTTAGTAATAAAAGCCTACATTGTAAAATTATAAAGGAGAAAGTACAAAATCCCTCCATACTACGGTATTTTGATCGGCGTTAACTTTCAATTTTTTTACTCAAACAAAAAATCATCACATCACACTAAAAGCAGATAAAACATCAAATTTTACACTCCTAATGGCTACCATTGACGGAGTTAACCAAAAAACTTATACAAAAACTTGTCATCGAACTTTCCTACGGCCGAATATTTGTTAGGGTCTATTCAGACTGGCGACGAACGCGGCTCGACGCGACGAGTTACTGCAGTACCTCTCTCGCCCACTTGGGCACTTGCATCACACGATTCCTGAAAGACGTCGGCCTTGGGAGCGAGATATAAGAACTCGGTGCGCGGCCACAATAGACCTTTGAGGTCGCAGTGACCCTTGGGCGTGTACCAACACCCTGATATCAAACAATAATAATAATAATATACTGCAGTCCTATATTATAAATAGTCAATTGTATAAGTCAAATCGCTCTGCATAATAGGGTAGTATATTTTTATTGCCTAAATCAACTCCCGTGATCATGCTGATATTAGTTTTCCCATATTCCAATTAACACTAGAGTAAACAAGCATCACTTTTTTGGTAAGAACGGAACTATAGTATGACCGTCTAAATCAGTCTTCGCCTGCGCGGTACAGGGATGCGGGGGTAGGACGACAACGGGGACCGAGAGAGGTGCGGGCGGCAGGCGCATTTCTGTTACCCCCCCCCCCCTCCCGCACCTCTCTCGGTCCCCGTTGTCGTCCTACCCCCGCATCCCTGTACCGCGCAGGCGAAGACTGATTTAGACGGTCATACTATAGTTCCGTTCTTACCAAAAAAGTGATGCTTGTTTACTCTAGTGTTAATTGGAATATGGGAAAACTAATATCAGCATGATCACGGGAGTTGATTTAGGCAATAAAAATATACTACCCTATTATGCAGAGCGATTTGACTTATACAATTGACTATTTATAATATAGGACTGCAGTATACGCAGGCGAAGACTGATTTAGACGGTCATACTGTGACCTGTGTGACATGTGTGTGATGTGACTTCGTAGTATTCCTCGATCTGCGGATCCTTCTACCAATATTCAGTCCATATTTCTATTCTGACTCTTCTTTCATTCTTCGCTCTAAATGCTCAAACCAACGTAACATACTCTCTTAAATCCTACTTACTACATTTTTTTGATTTTTTTTTATTCATCCTATTTTATTGCCATTTTGAAATTGTGGATCCAATCGCGTCGCCCCGCCATCGCCAGTCTGAATAGCCCTTAAGAAAAAAGGTCGCTGACCTTTGCAGTAGGATCATCCATCATACCGTAGTTAACTCGAAAACTAGTGGTTTGGACAAAAAAAGGGTGATATTGATTTTTTTGACAGGGTTCCGTAGTTTATTTTACAAGGTTGACCTTTTAGAATTACAATTTATAGTGAGACACGAATGAGATATGAACGAATGTTGGTGGAAGAGTCGACAGAAGAGGACCTCTACCAAATTGAAAATGTTTTGAAAATGTGTCAAATTCTGTTTACTACAAATCGACGGATATCGCCAATTTCGTATGTGACTCGGGCTACCTCTGTTGAACGTTCCACCAACATTCGCTCTATGTATTTCAAACTCAAACTCAAAAGAAAATTTCTTTCGTAAGTCTCCTGTCCTTCACTTAGGTACTTTAAGAAGTTATTGATTTTAAATATCATAATTAAGAGCCTTCCATGAGCTAACTAGCGCCGCCAATCTTAAAAAAATAATATCTTCCAACATAATCAATTTTTATTAAAAAAAGCTATTTACAAAATGTTTATTACGATAAATACTATTTTTTAAATGTTTATTTATAACGTGATTCAAATTCGGTAAGTTGTAGTTCGCATAATTGCGAAAAAAGGCCGTTTTTGGCACATTTGTGAACTACAACTTAGCTTGTCGCAATTATGCCATGTATTGTATATTGAAAAATAGTATCCATCCTAATAAACATTTTGTAAATGGCTTTTTTAATAAAATTGATTAAATTGGAAGATATTATTTTTTCAAGATTGGCGGCGCTAGTTGGCTCATGGAAGGCTCTTAAATAACCTCAGTATTGGACCAAAATAGTACTTATACACACATTACACAATAATCGTCAAGTCTTTCATTCATTACATTCGATCTCGATAGAGTCGCTTGAAAATAAAAAAACAAAAACATGAATGCGAATTTACCAATTGATTTTTCGAAAAATGTCAAATTGCAACATGATTTTTTAAACAAAATATTAATTAAGTCTGTTCCATGGATGCCCACTAATAGCTTTCAATTTGACACATGGACGATATAAATTATTATATATAAACGGATATCACTCACTTATATTGTTGAAGTCGGCAATTAGACCGACAGTTTCGACCGATTTCGACGGTCTTGCGACGGACCGGTGACGTTACATTATTACGTTACGTTAAACGTCACCGGCGACGCGGGCGTGGCGCGCTCACCTTGAAAAAGACCGTCGAAATCGGTCGAAACTGTCGGTCTAATTGCCGACTTTATCAATATAAGTGAGTGATATCCGTTTATATATAATAATTTGTAGTAATGGCTCACTATAGTATTAATTCTAAAAAAAATGGACGATATACTTTACGTTTCATCATCTTTTTTTAAACTTTCGCAAATATTGCAGTAGTGTGTCGTATCCATGTGTCAAAATGAGAACTTCGCGGTAGGTACCCAGGTTCCAATGTGTTTTTACAATAACCATTGATCTCCAATAAACAACTAGATACACAGTCTGCCTTCTAAAAATGTCCGAGCGTAAAGAAGGTCCAAAGGGATAAATGGATCATTTGCTTTATTGGACATTATTTGGACGTGAACAATGGACCCTTGTATGGACGTTTTTAAAATTGTTTTAGTAAGACCTTTGTGTATCTAGTTGTTTATAGGAGATCAATGACAATAACAGAGAATTACGCATGATTTTGTTTTGTATATTTAATACCTACCTACCTATGTCACAGCATTTTGGTTTTTGCACAATTTTGTATTTTTGTTTTTGGAATAATTTTGCATTTTTTGAATAGTTTTGTAATTTTATCATTTTGTATATTTATTGTGTATTTTTGGTATCTGCATAGTTTTGTCGGCATGTTAATTGTTGTATTAATATTAGATGTCAGGATAGTTTGTTGAATTGAACATCCATTGTTATTTTGTTGAATTGAACATCCATTGCTATACTCACTGACTAGATATATAAATCAAAATAGGTACCTACTTAGGTACTTACTTTAATATTCGTACAGCAAATGGTTGAGTAACAGGACAATAACCTTATCCTAAGATCTAATGTGTATTACTCTCGAACGAATAAGAATAAACGAATTTCATTTCAAAATTGATAAGAAATTGAACAGCTTAAAATATAAAATGGTAATAATTTCTCATTTTGACAGTAATTTGAATTTAAATTTAAATTACTTACGGATAGAGATAATTTTTCCCAGTTTAACTAGAAATGTAATTTATTTTTTGACGCTGTTTTTTTTTATTGTTTTTTTTTTACGTTTTCTTGTTGTTGTTTATTTCTTCACAGGGTCTCACCGCGTCGCATTGCACCCGTCAGGCGGTCGGTGAAATATTTTGACCAATTTTAAATCTCGGATACGTTGTGTTCGAATTTCGACACAAGCTGAATTGGTTAAGATATTGCATCGTCCGCTTGATTCGGGAATATCATCGGGGATCAGCTGCTCGTGTGTTCACGTCTGTGTGTTTATGTGTGCCTTGTTTGTGTTTTATAGTAGGTATACAACGTGACATTTTAGTGGTTGCTTTCCCGCGTCAGTTGTACAGTCGATGACAGAGATAAGTATACAAGGACCTCAATAAGGTTGCGATTTTCTCAAAAACTACTGGACCGATTTTAGTAATTGTTTTACAGTTACGTAGTTTTCACTTTTATCTATCAAACAGTGAAATAATTTTTGCAATAGGTCAAGTAGTTTTTGAGATAATCTCAACCTTAAAAACTCTCCTGTACACCTTTCTCTGTGTTCCACCGTACTATTGAATAACCGATAATTTTTTTAATTTTTATATTTATTTTTTCAACTCGAAAACATAAGAGACTATAGTAACTCACTAGACGTAGGTTTCTACCATACAGTACGTGCCTCGCAGTGCGCCTCGTCCGCCGGTCGCTCCGCGCTGTTGCCACGCTGCGATATAGCGGTGTTACTATTGGTTCGCGATCACTATCGAGTTCAGTTTTTTTTCCGATTTTTAAATCGGAAAAAAAACAGTTTACTGTAATTTCTTAATTTAAGGGCCTGATATGAGCCAACTAGCGCCGCCAATCTTGAAAAAATAATATCTTCCAATTTAATAAATTTTATTAAAAAAAGCTATTCACAAAATGTTTATTAGGATGAATGCTATTTTTCAATATACTATACACGGCATAATTGCGACAAGCTAAGTTGTAGTTCACAAATGTGCCAAAAACGGCCGTTTTTCGCAATTATGCGAACTACAACTTAGCGAAATTGAATCACGTTATAAATAAGCACTTAAAAAATAGTATTTATCGTAATAAACATTTTGTAAATAGGTTTTTTAATAAAAATTATTAAATTGGAAGATATTATTTTTTCAAGATTGGCGGCGCTAGTTGGCTCATATCAGGCCCTTAACAAAAATATTTGTTAATAAATCGATAGTAGGTACTACTGCGGCTAAATCATAATAATATCGCTGCGAGAAAACAACCACTAAAAACCGCACCTTACGCAGAATTTTTATTAATAATTCAATTTTAGTTTTTCACATTTTGGTTGGAATGGACTACTTATATGAATTTTGCTAATGTATGTTGTCTTGCATTTTGTAACTAATGATTAAGTAATATTTTGTAATTATTTTTTTAACTTCAAGCATATTTTGTACAGTCAATAACAGAGAAAAGTATCCTCATTATGGTTGAGATTTTCTTAAGGACTAAGTAGGTAGTTCTTTAGAAAATCTCAACCTCTTTTTTACAATTTCGATAAAGTGACCAATTTTTAAAAAAAATATCTATAAGTGCAACTATGCAATTGTAAATTTTTTTTTTTTTACAATTGGTCAAGTAGTTTTTGAGAATATCTCAACCTTAATGAACCCTCTGTATACTTTCTGACCTTTTAGATTGTAATTATTATTATTTTGATACTACATTGTAGAATAACGAAAATCATGTTGCAATGACGAATTTAGAGACTTCTCTCTTTCTGCATCATTCATCAATTTCTGTCATTGATACTAGAAATAGGTAAAGTACCTACTGAACTACCCAACGAAGAACTTCATTCAATTTGTTAGCTTTGTAGGTCATCAGTGTTAAATTTATTATTATTACATAGTTACTAAACAAACTATAACAATCAATTATAATTAAAGTTAAAACTATGTACAAAATAATAATAAAATTCAAATAAATAAAAAATACCAAATAACACTTTTTAAACTTTCACGGTTTGTATACATATTAATTAGATAAAACGGGAATTACCGTGTTAAACATTTATTATTGATGTCTCGATATTTCGACAGCATTGCAGCCATCATGGTCACGAGTAGACGAGTAGAGTGAGTCTACTCGTGACCATGATGGCTGCAATGCTGTCGAAATATCGAGACATCAATAATAAATGTTTAACACGGTAATTCCCGTTTTATCTAATTAATAAATACCAAATAAACTACCCAACTAAACATATTTAAATCAAATAAAACTTTTTTTTGTAGTAGGTTACACCAAAAAAAAAACACAAATATATAATTTTATTTGATTTACACTGACGAGCAAAAATAAAGGTTCTGTAAACAAAATCTCGACATACAAAATGATTTCTTTCTCAACTGAGGCAAAACTTTGAAGGGTTTGTGTTCCTCATAAACTATACTCCTATATTATTATACTAGCTGTACCCCGCAACTTCGTTTGCGTAGAGGAGGAGGATGGAGGAGATCAGGAGGCAGATTTTCCTCTCTGGATCCTTGTTTCCACATCACATACCGCCATGGCTTATAGCCTATGAGCTGTCCGGATATTTCAGCTATCTCCTAGTGAAGCTCCCATCAAAATCCCTTCAGTAGTTATGGCGTGATACTTGCACAAAGTCACAGACAAAATTCTAAAAATTAGTGTTTTGGCATCAGTATCGATCCTAAAACACATTACAAATTATTCTATAAAAAAAATATCCAATGTACAGACACAACTTTTTTACAGTCTTATTATATGTATAGATAGATAATGCAAACGGCTTACCGTACGGTAAGATGCGATGTAAGATGCCGCTTTAACGTGCAGGTCCTCGGACGAGGAGACCAAAGAAGCCGCCCGGGGATCCCGGGCCCACGGACGAGAAGAGACCCCGGACTGCCTTTTCAGGACCACAGCTTGCTAGATTAAAGGTATTTTAATTGCTTTAAGGCATGGCTCTTAGCGATAACGACCGCCAAAATTATACATGCTATTAACATATAAAGATAAATAGACTTATGGACCATGTCGGCATATAAGTGCACCAGTGCGCCATCAGTGCACTCCAACTATTGGAAAAATAGCTATCTACTCCGAGCATGCGCAGCCGTTCAATCGACTGAGTGATCATAGTATTGATCTCTTTTGCAGTGGGCCTAATCGCGTCAGGGAAGTATGCATGGATATTAAAATCAACAAACACGTGGTATATTGTGTAAATACTTATTTGAATGTTATATGTGGAAACTTATAATTGGCATGTAGGTATTATTAATACGTTCATATTGTAACATACGTTGTAAATTCCCCGAACAAAATAAAATAAAATAAAAATAATTCTTTTCTGTAGACCGTGATCAGTTTCCAAAATTAATATAGTTTATTTATTGTAGCCACGGATACCGTGAACGGCGGGTAAAAACATTGATTGGTTTTTGTGTTGGAAACGGATCCCGGTTTCGATGAAGAGAAATTGCGGTGATTCTTTTCCAACTCAAACGGATCCCGGGATCCGTGGAGACAACCCCTTTCTTTTAATTCTATAATGTTAACAAAAGTAACAGTCTATGATGCTCTCAGTTACTTATTTCGTCTCGGGGATTTTATTTCTTTATATTTCATCATCAGCCTATATTAGTCCTCTGTTGGACATAGCCAGTAGGGTATTATTGGGCATTTCAAAACACATTCCATTCCTTCGCAAACGTTCGTTGACACTCACGTTGCTCGGATGATCATGCGTTTCGAAAAACCCAAAAACACGCTACCGTAGTATGACAATTTTCATGGGATCGTAAAAATGTTACGAATGTCTGCAGATTAACGGATATCGTTTGCGTTGCATACGCTATTATGGAACATGTTCGTTAACGTAACACTGTTAACAGACGTGTTGGTTGTAGGATATAGGTGATAGAAATAAATAAAATGTTAACATACCCAAATTTCTCTGCTGATTGATTCACAAGTTCATAACTACAACATCTAGATCTTTTTTTTTTTTTGCTTTCCGTGCGAGGAGAAAATCCTCATGGATACACCGCGCCCGTACGCGATAGCATGCCCGACTTCACTGAGAAGGTGACTCAGTGACCTACGGACTAAAAACTCCCCGATCTAGATGGAGTGTCTATAAAGTCACCGAGACCCAAGTCGATGATTACCATATTAGTTTTTTCGTCAGAATGCGAATAGTCTAGAAATAACAAAGGATCATTCCATCATGGACTCGATATGCCAATGTCTAAAACGCCATCTGACTACTCAACCTCAAGGACGGTCATCTTCTCGAGTTGGTTGGTTTTAGAACTCTGCTCTTGTCACACAACACAAAGTTTAGAGTTCTATAAAGTAACTGTTTTGTTTCACTAGATCTTTCAGAATGTCTATAAAGTCACCGAGACCCAAGTCCATGATTATCTTATTAGTTTTTCGTCAGAATGCGGATAGTCTAGAAATAATAAAGGATCATTCCATCACGGACTCGATCTGTTAATGTCTAGAACTCCATCTGACTACCTCAAAGACAACCACCTTCTCGAGTTGGGAAGAGTTAGACCTATACTCTAATCACATAACACACACTTTTATAGTCTTATTCGTATAACATAACTGTTTTGTTTCACTAGATCTTTCACAATGTCTATAATGTGACCGAGACCCAAGTCGATGATTATTTTATTAGTTTTTCGTTAGAATACGGATAGTCTAGATATAATAAAGGATCATTCCATCACGGACTCGATCTGCCGATATCTAGACTTCCATCGAACTACTCAACCTCAAATACAATCACCGTCTTGAATTGGTTATGATTAGACCGTCGACTCTAGTCATACAACACAAACATTTCAAATTATCTAATTATTATTTTAAGTTCTTCATCCTGAGTTAACTGCACTTTGTAAGCGGACTATACACTGAAAAATTAAAAATACGATTCAATAACCAGTTTGGTTGCGTGAACGTTTTATACAATATTTGTCTAAAAACACTATAGATATTAGCACACTGAACATTGCACTAAAACATATGGTAAAATATTACTGTGTATATGTGAGGGTCCTCAAATTGTATGCCATCGACATTAATGCGAAAATCTGCAAAAATGAATGTTGAAAAGCTGTAACAAGCATCACATTGATATGTACTAGGACAAGTAGATTGCACTATCAGAGTTTGGAGTGCAATTTTTGTTATACTATCCCCAGCTCCCTAACATTACATCTATAGTTAATGTAAGCATTGTCACTGACAACAACAATTTGTCAGCGATTGTTCTAAGTACAGTCAAACGTAAAAATGTATAAACAAGGTATATTGTTGAATACATTTTCAATTGAATACGAGTATATACTACATACAACAATTTATTTGACTACATTTTAAAATCATTATAAATGTATTATGTATATTTGCAATAATACTTGTAATAATAATATTTATTTATTTATTTCATTAAAGATCAAAATCCCAGCGCCTTTACAGGTTTTCACCCAAGTCGACGATGGTAACTTAATTAATTACAATTCACCCATTCACCACTAAATTATATAAAGCAAAGAGTTAACTATGAAGTAGTAAACTCACTTAGATTCATAACATCAGACCTATCCTAACCAAATGTGCGGTAGGTTAGGCTGCGCATAAGCTGAACGTCTTGAGCGCGATTCCCACAGAGAAAGTATTTTCTATGCTTGACATTTAAAGTGTGATAATAATAATAATCAAAATGAATCAAAAAGTTAAATAAAAACATTGAGTTTTTATTACAAGGTTACATATTTTCCCAATTGACTGTACATCCTTAGATCAAAATTGCTGACAGACATTATAATAAGTAAGCTGCCTATACTATTTTTGCTGCATCAACATTGGCGCACCTCGTGTTAGGTACGTGTAAATCATGTCGTGCAGTGGGTGCTATAATATATGTCTACATTAAGATAATATACTTATATACGATACATAGCTTACTATAGGATTTAAATAGATCATAAAAGGTGAAAACAATTGTACATTTTCATCTTACAGAAAGTAAGTAACCATCTTCTGATGAGCTGTCTAATAAATCTAATAGTGAAGTCGTATTACCTGTATTTATATAAATCGATCAAAAAGTTTGTACTAGTAGTATTTGCTTTTATGAGACTGAAATGATTTCATAATACATTAACATAATCTTGCCTGTTTGCGATACTTAAAATATATAGTAACAGAAATATTATAGCATCACCATGTGCGACAACCTTTTGCCACGCATGTTGCGCAAACCATTTTTGCTAAGTAAAAGGTTATGCATAAAGCATGTTGTACAGCGGATGTTATAATTATTTTTACCTTAAGATAAAATATCGCTTACTATACAATCCACATGAATCATCGCATAAATGGTGAAGACAATGTACATTTTCATCTTGCTGAACAGAATCATCATCTGATGAGCTGTCTAATGCATCTAATAGTAAAGCGGTATACCTGTATACTATAAATCAAACAAAAGGCGTATTAGAGCAGGCTTTCAAGAGACTGATAAGATTTCATACCTGTTATCTTATCTTATCTGTTTCTGATTTCTTAATATATTATCGTAACATAAAATATTATAGCATCACCATGTGCGATATCCCTTAGGTATTCATGTTATGATATGTAAACGGTTTAATCATTGCAACATATTATAAGTACAGTCAAACATAAAATCTTTTTATAGCATTCTTGCAAAATAATTTTTTTTATTGTTATTCAGGTTATTCAAATGCAGACACAAATTCTTCTATAATTAATTACCTATCAATAATGTTTGTTTCATAAAGTCTTTCAAAGGACTGTATATAATTTTTCGGTAATAACACAGTCATGTTTGAAACATTTGTGAAGATTGATTAGTGACGATAAAAGTATAAAATACATTTCACGAATTCTCTAATAGATCTATAATAGGTAATATACAATTTCTGCATGCCTTAAGGTAAACTGGAAGAAAATGCCGCAAGGCATTAAGTTCGCTCGATACATAAAATGTAACAAAGATTAAATAAATAAATAAATAAATAATATATTATTTTAATATTTTATACATACATAATTATGTGCTCGACTGTATCCTCAAAGAAAACGCTGACGGAAGTGCAATACGATGTGCGTTTAGTGTACGGTTTCAAATTAATTAGGTCATTGCGACACATTTTCCTTAAATATATTTAAAATATAAATTATGCTTATTTAGCACCATGTAAGGTGTAGTAAACCTTTTATTCATAAAAATGAATTCAGTCAAAGTCAAAGTCAAAGTCAAAATAATTAAAATATTAGAAATGAATTATTAAGAAGTAGAAACGAATGAATAAGATTACTCGACTGGTTACGATATACGGTTGTAACATAACACGTTTATCTGTTCATTACTTGTTCTTAATATTATTAATGAGCTCTATGTTGACCTATAAATGAATATTGTATCAATAAGTTATTGCGACATAAGGAAACATCGTGAGGAAACCAACAAAACACAGCATATTCTTGTGTGCGTGCAAAATAGGGTTGGACTTTTTACAAAGTGGATCATCCCTTTAGAATTATAAAAGATCCTAATAAATCTCTAGCTAGCAAACTCGTATGTAATATCTGCCCTGAGTTAATTAACCATTCAAACGCAGAAAAAATTACGCGTATAATAAGAACGATGTAAAGTCCAAAGTGTTACACTTAAAAAAAGTATGATCAATAAAATGTTGACGACCCCTGTCAGCGTCACCCGAAATTCGTGTTTAAATGGTGCACGAATTAGCTCATCCAAATTGTCTTCAAGTGAACTTCAGCAAGGTTACTCTACCCTAAAGTGAAGAAGTGCTCGACCTAGTACCTACCTAACTAAGTATTTTTTGTGAAACTCAGAATCCGGTGCATCTAAATCATGTAAGTACGTAAATCCTACTACTGTTACTGATTTATTTTTTTATTTCTTGTAAATATGTCGCTGACGAACAATCAGGGATAACTCATGGATCGAACACTGATATTCCTAATAAAACACAGCACCTCTCTGAATGTAGAGATTAAATTATTTATTTTACATTTTATTTCATTTTACAGGTCTGACTCTGAATATTACGTGCGCAAGAACGTGAACACAGCGAAGTCAAGCCACGAAGAACCTGCACATCGGTTCGCAACCCTCGACTCCGATGACGATGAACGAGTGTAAGTTTACATTAAATATATTAGGTGCTATGTTAATGTAAACATTACGTGATCATCATTTCGATATGCTCTATTCGAATCCATTATGTCTAATTAATTTATTGTTACCCCTTTCAGAAGCATTCGCGGAACACCCAAGTCCAAATCGGTGACAAAGAAGATCGCTGCTGCTCCGAAGCGGAAATCAAAAGCAAGCAACGCTCCTGCTCCTGCTCCTAAACGTGCTACCCTTGACAACGAAAGACAAGCCTTCACCGAGGTCTTTGACAGCGGTGACGAAAGTGAGGCGAGGAGTGCGAGAAGTATCGCGTTGGAGAGAGCGAACCTTACGTCAGCGCTGTCGCGGAGGGTTGCCGACGGGGTTCTGCGGAGATACCAGCAACTGGAGGGCAATTTGTTTGTCGAGGTTCGGGTGTACAACACCGCGGATATTGCGAAAGTGGACCCTAGGAACCGACACGAAAAAGCGAGCGTAAGCCTAAAATATCGCGTAAGTGATGACAGCCCAGAGTTGGAATCACTAAGAAACTTTTTGAAGGAAGTGAAGAAAAAGTTTACGGAAGAAGGAAAATTTTTTGCAGATCGAAAATAGATGAAGAACTCTAAAATTACTATAATTTATATTTCCGTACAAGTATTTATAAATTAAAATTCAAATAAATATTACTTCATACTATTTGTACATTATAATATCATTATATTAAACCTATACCATTATGGCCCACAAATCCGTTTATTGTACGGTTTGTGATCAATCAATTAAAAGCAAGGCTTTTTCAGGTCATCTAAAAAGCATACAACATAAGAACAATAATGCTGTACAAATAAATGAAAACATTGATAAAATTCAATCTGCATTTAGAAATCGCATTGCATCATACCGTTTGCGACATCCATCACCTACTAGACGTGGGAGTGAGAACGAGACAACTAGTTGTTTGCCAGTTGAATATCTAAATAAACTCAGTTCGTTAGTACGTCAGCTATTCGACGCTAGAATCAGCTCTTACAATGCGATAAAGGTAAATTTAGAGCTGTTTTCTGAATACGCTTTACCAAAAAATGATTCAAAGGAAACAAAGTCTTTCAATACGGAAAATATAGTTCTATGTCGAAATTATGATTTTAAAGAAGTATTTCGGAACATGAAAAATATTATTTGTAAAAAAATGGATGAGTTTCAACAACGAGATAGCGGTTGGACTTTTCTAAGAAATCTGTATCTTGAAGTAAATATTAACAAATACACTCCGCTGAGGGCTTCTAGTTTTATCGCTTTGCCGAAATTTTTAAAACATAAGCGATCATGTGTCAATATAAAAAATTATGATAATTTCTGCTTCTTATGGAGTGTGATAGCATCTCTTTTTCCTGCAAAAAATAACCCGAATAGAGTATCCTCTTATCCTCATTTTAAGGATATACTAAATGTGCAAAATATGAGTTTTCCGGTTTCCCTTTCTGATATAAAAACTTTCGAAAAAAATAATCGTAATGTGAGTGTGAACGTGTATGGTATTAGTAATAACAAACATATTGTCGGACCGCTTTACAAAACGCACTGTCGGCAAAATCATCATGTTAATTTATTACTGCTAGAAAACGGATCTCGTTCACATTATTGTTTAATTAAACATTTGAACATTTTATTGAGAACACAGTTAACTAAACATCATGGTAAAATATACTTTTGCGATGACTGTCTGATGTTTTTTGACAGCGAATGTAAATTAAATTCACATGTATGTGGTAGTGTCGCGACAGTTCTTCCGAACAAGGGGACCATAATTCAATTTAAGCATTTTGAAAGGATGCAGCATATACCTTTTGTTATTTACGCTGACTTCGAGTCATTTTTAGAGCCTTGTACGAGCGACACTTCCACCTCTACATTCACAACTACAACTCAAAAACATGTTCCAGCAGCTTTTGGTTATTACATTGTGTGCTCATATGACAATACCCTCAACCGATACAGATCATACAGAGGTCTTAATTGTGCCGAAAAATTCACTGAGTATCTTCAAATCGATATTATAAAGATTCATAAGATATTGAACACTAACAAACCAATTGTATTTACCGACATCGATTTACAAAATTTTAATAACGCAAAAGTCTGTCATATATGTTCGCAAATGCTTTTTGACGAACGAGTCCGCGATCACTGTCACCTGACAGGGGTGTACAGAGGCGCAACGCACACCTACTGTAACATTCGATTTGCTTTACCTAAATTCATCCCGGTCTATTTTCATAACCTATCAGGCTACGACTGTCATTTATTTATAAAGGAACTAGGTGATATGAAAGGTCCATTGAAAGTGGTAGCTAAAAATAAAGAAAAGTACATATCGTTTACAAAACTATTCATTACAGAGGACGGAGGGCTAGTACCTGTTCGTTTCGTTGATTCATTCAATTTTTTAGCTACTAGTTTACAAAAACTCGCAGAAAATTTAAACAAAGAGGATTTTATACATCTATCACGATTTTTTTCAGATCCACTGCAATTTGATTTAATGCGATGTAAAGGGGTGTATCCGTATGAATATATAACTGGCTGGAACATATACAAAGAAACTTCTCTACCACCGCGAAAACGTTTCTTTAATAAGTTAATGAATGAAGATATACCTGAGTCTGACTATAAACACGCCTTGAATGTATGGAACATATTTGGTTTACGCAATTTAGGCGAATATACCGATTTGTACTTAAAAAGTGACGTATTATTACTAACAGATATCTTCGAAAGTTTCAGGAAAACTTGCACAAAAAATTATAAATTGGACCCATCGTTTTACTTAACAGCTCCAAGTTTAAGTTTTGATGCTATGTTACTTAAAACTAAAGTTCAATTACATCTTATTGATGATTTAGAGATAATTCGTATGATACAGAGCGGTATACGCGGAGGAGTTTGTTTATGTTCAACTCGGTATGCTAAGGCAAATAACAAATATTTATCTCACTATGACCCGGACAGTCGTAGTAGCTACTTAATATACATAGACTGCAATAATTTATATGGATTTGCTATGTGTGGTTATTTACCACATTCTGATTTTGTTTTAATGAACCAGTTAGACATTAATAACCTCAACATTCTAACAGTGCCAAATGATTCCATGCATGGTTATATTTTAGAAGTGGACTTAGAATATCCAGAATACCTCCATAATTTACATAATGATTTTCCTTTTTGCCCACAAAAATTCAAACCTCCAGGCTCAAACTCTTCTAAACTTATTCCAAATTTATACGATAAATATAGATACGTAATTCATTATATTCATTTAAAAACGTGTATAGCAAATGGATTAATATTAAAAAAAATACACAGGGTAATAAAATTCAAGCAAAGTCCATATTTGAAGGAATATATTGATCTAAATACAAAATTAAGGCAAAGTGCACGCTCGGCTTTCGAACAAGACTTTTTTAAATTATTGAATAATAGTATCTTTGGCAAAACTTTGGAAAATGTAGAACATCGGGTTGATGTAAAGTTAGTCAATCAATGGCAGGACAGTACCAATATCACCAAAAAACAATATACAGCCAATAGATACATATCGAGACCGAATTTTCATAGTGTGACAATTTTCTCAGAAAATTTCGTAGCTGTTCAAATGAAACCTGAACGAGTGGTTTTAGACAAACCGATTTACATCGGTTTCACCGTTCTAGAGTTATCCAAAAGCCATATGTTTGATTTCCATTACACTGTTATGAAACCATACTACAAAGACAATATTAAATTATGTTATACAGATACAGATAGCTTTCTATATTCTATAGAGACAGAAGATATATATAAGGATATTAACATGAAATTCAAACCATATTTTGATACCAGTAATTACTCGGTTAATAATTTGTACGGAATCAAATGTGACAACAACAAAATTCCTGGTTTATTTAAAGATGAGTTCGGCGGAGAAAATATAGCTGAATTCGTAGGCTTACGATCCAAATTATATTCTATAAAAACCGAAAATTCCGAGATTAAGAAAGCAAAGGGTGTAAAAAAATGTGTTGTTAAAGGTTTAACACACAATGACTATAATAAAGTTTTAAAAACCAACGATGTCATTAGAAGAAAAAACATTTATTTTAAATCGTTGAAGCATGAAGTATTCACACAGGAATTAAATAAAATAGCGCTTTCAGCTAACGATGATAAACGCATTATATTAAAAAACAAAACGTCGACCCGTTCTTGGGGTCATTATCAGAGCACATTTTGAATTCGCTTAACGTATTTCACTAATAAAATTGTATTATAATTATCTAAGATGGCCGAGGGATATTTAGCCGATATTATAATTCTGAAACATTCTTATTATTACTCTAATATTGAAATAACAAGCGGACTCTGGCCAATTAATGACTTCTTACCACAAATTTATGTGAAGCTTGAAAATTACTGTATATTTTGGTCTCCAGAAGAATGGGAAACTATTTATAATGAGTTTAAAATGATCGGACAATATAAAAGTAACTATGACTCATGTCAGTATAAGTTGTATAGACTCATGTATTGTGATAAACGATGTCCTGATTATTATGTACACCAAGTATTTTCTGCTATTAATATGTATGGTCACTGTATAGATATAAGATTGAAAAGTCTAGAAATAGAATACCTAAAGGTAAAGCCAACTGTGAACAAAATTCAATCTGTGCTTACGAATACGTATTTATCGCCATCCAATATTGAGACGTTATTGGATTATTACACTAACGATTATTCACTGGTTGAAAAAGAAATGGCTATTCTAGCAATTGATTGGTTCACAAAATTTGTATTCAATTGACTATAATAATTATAAGTACTTAATTTAACGATAAGATTTCTATAAGTATTACTTAAATAATGTAAAATATGGTTGATAAATATATTATTTTAAAGGGTACTCAGTATTTTTTTTCGTTATATAAACCTATTCTAAACCATTCATGACATTCAGTAATATAATCACACACAACAATAATTTGCAAACCACATCAAAATAAAATCACTGACGCTTTGCGAAGAGCCTCGCTGCGAGTACCTTGGCATGTCTAGACAAGTTTTTGATGACGAAGCTCATTCGCGCGATTGGTGTGTGCTAATAAATTAATTTAAGTAGTCAATATTTAACACTCGAAGAGACGATACAGAGAGACGATAATTAATAATGTCGGCTAACTCAACTCGCAACTATTATCCAAAAGCAAACTATATAACAACACTGTCAGATACAAGACTACCTAAGTTCTCTATAAAGATTGAAGTGTGCAAATTCACGGAGAAGGAAACAGTTATTGAAGACCGCACCGTAACCCGAGCCAACTACCTCGTCTACGATAACGAAGACCAAGTAATGCAGTCCGCCACGCATACGTTATTTTTAATAACAAGGGAATTGGGAGAACGTGCAGACAGCAACTATGTAAGTATCCTATTTCCAAACTTAACTTGTTTTAATAACGGAAGTATTGTTATAGATGCTATTGCAGGTTTTTTATATGAAGCGATGTGGGTTGTAATGTTTTATATAGTAATTGTTAATATCTCTTGTTTCAGGTAGCCACAGTCTACGAACAGCAGTGTGAAAAAAAATAGTTCGACATTAGCATTAATATGAAGTGATATTCTGTAGTAACTAATTAGTAAAAAATGTAAGAGGTAATTGTAATTTCTTAGTTCACTTAAATGAAATAAAATGTTGTTAAAAAATTGGTTTTATTATCTATACTTAACTTAATATAGGAAAACATACAAAGTTAAACTTACGCTACATTAAACATAATAATATGCAATATTGGTATTTACCAAAGATAATTGTTATCAATGCACCATTTTTTTATACATATTGCATTTTTTAAAGCACAATATTTTTTATGAGTTAAGCAGTTTAAGTAAGTTGTAGAATTACAGTATTTTTTATGCAACGTTAATAAATTAGGACATCCATTTTCACCCACGTCTGTAATTATTGAGCAATTTTGACATAAATCAGCAATCCATTTAATTTTCTCTTCACCCTTAACTATTATCTTTTTATAAGCTAATACAGGTGAAATTATTCTTTTAAACTCACGATAGTCGATGTAACCTTCTCTCCATAAAATACCTCTGTTTCTTTCTAACCAGAGAATACCCTTTTTTTCTTCACAAGATAAGTTACAAAAAGAATAAGGAGGTTTAACTAGAAATACCTGGGTATATTCTTGTGTAGCCAGAGCCAGTTCTTTAATTATAAAATTATTATTGCAATCAGAAAAACCTTGTATATCAACAATTATGCAATCTTGATTCATGATATCTTTTTTACAATATTACTTAAGGGTTTATATTCAATAATACAATCGTTTAATATAAGACAGTAAGCTGTAGTTTGATCTGGTAAGGGAGTATCTGTTTCCAATTCCAACCGTATATCCACACTTCCTGTTTGTATTATTTCAGATTGTCGACTACAATCTATTAGATATAAGGGTGCCTTAGTTTTGAAATCGTTATAACTTAGCAACGGATCAGGTCGACGTCCATAATAGAACTGTTGAAATTTTGCGTATTGCTCATATATTAAAGCATAATTATTATTAGCATAATCAATGTTTAAGTTTTCATATGGAAAATAAGTTGAATTCAGAAATACTTTAACGTTACGTAAATTACAATGGTCAAATTGAGACATATCTTTAAGTATCTGATTTTTACGATCAGTTTGTAAGCCTAAAATTACAAACCTAGGTTTCTCAATCTGTGAAGATGTTTTTATCGACCAAGTATGTTTTGAAGTTTGAGGTAATAAAGGATATTCGTACAAATCCCAATTTCTGAATACTAAATTAATTGCACGGTCCTTTTCTAAATGTCTAAGCAGGTTAATTCTTTCACGGTCGGAAACTTTTATGTGAGGAACACGCCATACTAATTTAGTAATCTCAATATCATGAACATATTCTCCAGCGCCTAATTTTAAACAATTCAAATTAGTATTACTACGAATTAGGATGAGTTCATGTTTACAATTCATAATTATTTTATTATAGTCCTCAGCGAAACCTAAAACTTTGTTAAGAGGTAATGATACCGCAAATTTATTTCCCGAGTTTGATGATCCATCGATATTCCACCCCCAACATTTAGATATTTTAGATTCCCCTTCGCTCATTGACAATAGAGCTTTCATAGTCGTAGTAACTCCAGGTTGGCGAACTGTGTCAATTACAACTCCATTGATTTGGTATGAAATCGATTGAAAAAGAAAAAGTACATGATTGTTTGTAAAATTAATATGACTTAATTTTGCTTTGGATTCTCTGTTATAAGCCTGTACATTTCCTTCTATGTATAATGTACTGGCAGAAGGTAAAACATATAAGTCCTGCTGATTAATGGGTATGCGGATCTCATCGTTAATATTAAAACTGGTGACGTATGGATTATACGAATGAAACTCATAACTTTCGATGGAATTGTCATAAGTTGGCTGCTCTGTTATATTTAGGATACTCATTTTAAACCAATAAGTTTGAGAAATTTCACGTTTTCTTTTGTAAGACCTTTTTTAGGTTTTATATTTTTCTTAATTTGTTTAGAAGGTGTTATTCCCTCAACAGCACTATTTGTACTATATTTTTTAATGACAGATCGCGAGTATTTAAGAAAATCGATCATTGTTTTTTTTGAGATGTAAATAGAGTTGAATTTCTTCGTTTCGTAAATTAACTAAGTTATTGTTTACATCCAATATTCTAATATTGATAGAGCTTATGTTTTTACGATTTACAGGAAAATATATTATATTTTTAGGTACTTCGATAATTCTATAACCTGGAGGAACATTTGGTGCAAATTCGTGAATAATATGGCTAGTTTTTCCATTCACATAAGATCCACTAACTATATCACAATCAATCCTCAGCACGGTTGTCGACAGAATGCATACCGGATAACTAGATTCGTGTATTATATTAGCTTTTAGAGTTTCTTTTCCAAAACCTAATATTTTATTTAACGATCCTTCCTTTTCAAAATGTATATCTTTTGAACAAAAAATAGTTGTTTTTAATGTGTTGTTATTGCATTTCAATTTAAATACACAATCCTTAATATGTTCCTTTAAGTAGTCACTAATATCTTGAAGTTCGTACGAACCTTCTGGAATTTCTACGACTCCGTTTTCACCATACCATACTTTATTATTTCTGCTATCTATATTTGGTATTGAGTTGAATGCCGAAAAATATAAAAGACCGCACTCATAATCACCATCGAGTTGTAAAGCAGGGGAATAATTAGTTGTCAAAGATGACTTGGTGTCAGATATTGATAGCGTGAAGTTCATTTTTGTAATGATAACTATAAATATGATAACTTCATTTTAAATGTCTTTTCCAAAAGTTTTTTAAAAAATTTAGACATAGATGACCACAGTTGACGGAATCGAAACTTTGGTAATTATTGTAATTATAAAAGATGTCACTAATATTTTCTAAATACTTAACAAGTTCCAACGGAGGTTTCAAATCCCCAAAACTATCAAAGTACTCGCAATAATTATTTAGTTTAACATAGGCTACCCAGTGCGTTCCATTATTGTTATGATCATCTAAATTGATGATAGCACACTCTACTTTCTTTGGTTTATGCGGCAACTTATCTCTCATATAAACACCTCTAAAGTATGGGATTTTTGTAGCATGTTCAATAATATCTATATTAGTAAGAGCACGCCTAGGTAGCCTATGATTCAGTTTTTTTTTAAATTGTTTAGAAATAATCCACTTCCTTTTTTATATGGTTTGATATATAGACCTTTTCCTAAGGCAATAGATTCCATCATTTTATTATGGCGTTCCGATTCCCTTAGGTTCTGTTTAGATGACTTATAATCATTAACAGCTTTCGCAACACCTGCCGCACCTCCCGCTAGCGCACCTAAAGCCGACAAACCAGCAAATATGGGGATTAAAGGTAGTATACCTCCAGTTTTTGGAATGGGTATTACACGAGGTAACCTCACTCTTGATGTTTTTGAAAGTAGTTTTTTAGCTGCAAGATATGCATATTTTATAGCAGATCTGTGATTCTTAGGTTTCTGCTTTCGTAATTGTTTACGTATTTTTGATACGGCGGTTTTAAATCCCGTAATACCTGCACCTGCTTTTAATTTAGTTTTCATTACTTTGTTTACTAACCACGAGGCAATTTTTTCTCCTGTGCGTGAGTCTTTCGACTTAACCCTTTGTTTAGCCATGTTTAGTAGTTCTAAATCCGCCTTATGACGGTCTTCTAAATTCGAATACTTGGAATATGCTATATCGTGTTGCATACAAGCGTTATCTAACGGATTAATACCTTTATCACCCCGTAACAATCTTTCTTTTAGTCTAGTACCAGGTCCACAATAATTGTATCCAGGTAAATGTAATTCAAATGGCAAATTATTAATTACACTATTGAGAAGTCCTCCTCCTTCAATAACCATCAAATATAATGATCTTACAATAAATACATACACGTTATATAGGTTTCATACAATAGATTTTTTATTAATCCAACTATTTTCAGTATCATTAAGACCCAACCATTTTACAAACAATTGATTACCCTTCCTTTTTAAAACCTTTTCCACCAAGTATATGTCACCATTCATCGTTTTTTGAAGCTCCTGTTCATAAAATGTACCCAAAATCATTTGTTTTCGCTGATCTTCAATTCGGTAAGTAATCGGATTAGTATTGTTTACTTTTGTAATTGTAAATATTTCAGCGGACCAATTTGGAGTATATCCTTTTTGAAAATCTCCTTTATATTTGCTAATACGAACATGATCTCCAACATTGAATTTACTACATTTTTTTATGATAGACATCTTCTGTGACAGTTTAATGTTACTCATGATAGTAGATTCATTGTTGTAGTTTACGTCTATAGGTTTATAGTGAGTTATTCGATGTACAGTATTATTATAGGAGTTAACAATGTTTTCTAAAGGTTTTCTAAACCAATTATAATTACCAATATAACTAAAATACTTATAAAGCCTGCCTTTCAAAGTCCTAATCACTCTTTCCACAATGGAAGCTTTTTTAGTTGAGTATGTAGAATAATGATTAATTTTGTTTGAAGCCATCAGATTTTGAAATATATTATTATAAAATTCTTTACCTAAATCAGTCTGCAAATTAACAGGTATTCGACCAGAAGAAACAAGTATTATATTAAATAAATTCGAAATTTCCGACTTAGTTTTCGTTTTAGATGGCATTGCCCAAACAAATTTAGAGAAGGCATCTATTATAACTAAAATGTATTTATAACCTTTGTTATCCTTTGCTAAACTTTGCATATCAATTAAATCAGCTTGCCATAAATCATCAATACCTTTTAAACACACATACCGTCGAATGAAGTTTTTTCTTGCTGCTCTATGAATTTCATCTACAACTTGTTGTTTACTCATTTCATTACCTACACTTTTGGGATCTTAATGATTGAATCTATATCAGATTTCGTATAATAGTAAGTCTGCAGATATTTTTTGATTGTAAATGTTAATTTGTTCAGTTCGTCTACTATTTTCTGACTTGTCCAAAATTGATTAATAAATTTATCAACATATTCCTTATTCACAGCATCGTCAGCTTCTAATGGGATGCTAACTCCTTTTAATCTCACTGAATTTATATTAATTTCGCCATCTTCGATTTTTAATAAATCATCAGTTTTCAATTGTACTGATGTACGCAAACGCTTATGAACGTGATGACCGAATTTATCGATATTCATTCCCCTCAGAACTGCATTAACCGATAGTTGATAGTTGACTGTCTTAATATAGAAAAATCCGACATATAAATATTTATTTAATTAAACCACTTTCACGTAATTCTTCAATGATGGATATTATTTCATTATCTAATCCAGTGTTACCAGCATCTCGAGAAGCTACCAATAACTTTAACCGATTAACCAATTCATTGGGATCATCCCAATAAACATAATCCACGTTTGGATTAAGTTTCTTAATTACAGACAATCCGGATCCTTGCGACATGCTTTCCGTGCTAACACAATTTTTAGCTAATTTTATGAATAGAGGTCTAATTATCTGCGTATACTTTCTTCCCTTGTTACTTTTAATTGGTTTTGAGGGATCGTAATCACGACGATGAGCATTAGTAACTATTAACATTTTCTTATAGTTAAGTCTGTCATCTTCTTTTATTAAACTTAAATCTGGTGATTTTTTAAATAACAGTTCCATTAGCCCTAAAGTTTTAACGTATGGTTTTCCACCAACTATAATATGGTAATCATTTAAAGACACTGATGACATTCCCATCATAAGTTTTCCTCTTTCTCTTCTGACACCGAAAGGAATATTTTCATCGACGATATCTGACATTGACCATGATGAAGGACGTGGACTAATACTTTTGCTAGTTTTGAAAGATGTACCGCTTGTATCATGTTTGGAATCATCACTATCACTTAACTCGTCATCCTCCTCAGTTTGAAGATCAGACGTATTACCTTTTACAGGAGCATCATAATAATTGCTGTCATTAGAACTACTATTTCCATCATAAGGATAATCATCATCTTCTGATACATGATCGCGAACACCTTTTTTTACTGTATGTGTAGGGGTACGACTGACCTTTCTCTTCATAATTTTATTTATTTTTGGAGTTACTATTTCATCGCATGTCTTAGAATTCTTAATTGATAACTGTTTTAATGGATCTGTTATCGGTTTTAAAACGGACTCCATGACTATATCATTATTAGTTTTGATGTCGCGCATTATTTGAATTTTCTTTTTAAGTGATTGGGTAGATTTCAGAACCTGTTTTTTCAACTCCTTCTCTTCGTTCATACTTTATACTTTAGCACTATACTTTACAGCGTTGAAATTATCAATGACCGTAAAAACCATAACATGTTTATTATAAACATCTATTGAAAATTTATGAATGTATCAAAAGTCTTTCTATAATAGCCTTTATTCTTCTCACAGTCCTTGTTTATTACTAAGTAACTGTAAGGGTTGCTCCATATTTCCGAACACATATCTCGGAACTGAGTCCATGTCATATCTGTATTAACATGTTCATCGTATACATGATGAAGGTTAACATCATCTTGCTTGAAAAGAATAACGAGGTTAGCATTGTCACGAATTAACTGCTTCGGAATTTTTGAATAGGTTTGGTTTAAGTAAAAACAGTCTATATTTTTATGTCTGCCCATAGCAAAATAATCACGTATGTTGTTTTGATTTTCACATGCAACATCGTCAAAAATTATAACTGAATTAGGAGCGGCTTCATGAGGACTCAAAACTTCCTCGTTATCACGATATTTTATAAAAGATATCTCTGATACATTTTGGAACACCTTTTCTAAAAACACGTACTTTGGTTGAAATAAAGTCTTGGAATACAGGTACACGTTTCGAAAATGTAATCCATTTTCATGTAAAAGTAGTCCAAGCATTAAATTAGTTTTACCGCAGTTAGAAGGTCCAGAAATAATACACCGAATTGAATTAGGTAAAAGTTTTCCATGACGGGCTATGCTTCTGTTGGCTTGAACACAAATTTTCTCCAGCTTCAAAGAATGAGGTTGTTTCACAAATTTCATGTTTGCATTTAAACAGATAGCTTACGTGAATTAAGTACGTAACAGCTTGATGATCTACGCAAAATGATGGGAGTGTAAATTTCCGAATGTTTTTATACATTAGATAAGAATTTTGTGTTTATAAATCATAACGAATCCGTTATGTACTTGTATTTTTATTGTCTTATTGTGTTACGTTAACCTGCAGACAGTCATGACATGTTGCGATACTGTGCATTAGCGTTTTCAACGTGAAAATTGTCACACTACGGTAGCGTATTTTTGGGTTTTTCGAAACGCATGATCATCCGAGCAACGTGAGTGTCAACGAACGTTTGCGAAGGAATGGAATGTGTTTTGAAATGCCCAATAATACCCTACTCAAATAATGTGAATATTTTCGCCTCTTCAGAAATTCCGCCTATTCCGCGGCGGCTCCGGCCTTGCGAGCCGTGCTGCTGACGTGTGTCAGCAGATATTTAAAAATACCTAAGCTAAAATTCAAAGAACGAACAATTAGTAGTTTCACATAAACTTAGCTTAATGAAAGTAAAAGCACAAAGGAAGGAAGTGGGTATCAAACACAGAGAAAACATCAGAAGTGGAAGTAGTAACACTGTGACACTTGCGTTTATGTAAATTGTGTTTTGTTTACATTTTCACTTGTCCAATTGTGTTGTCAAAGATTTGTTTAATGTTCACTGTTTTATTTTTCCATTGTTTTAGCATTTCTTTGTGTGTACAGTAGGTATATACTCGTGCTTAGGTATCTTACTTAATTTTGTTTAGTTTTATTAAGGGCCTTCATAGAGCAAACTAGCGCCGCCAATCTTAATAAAATATCTTCCAATATAATAAATTTTATTAAAAAAAGCTATTTACGAAATGTTTATTACGATAAAAACTATTTTTTAAATGCTTATTTATAACGTGATTCAATGTCGGTAAGTTGTAGTTCGCATAATTGCAAAAAACTGCCGTTTTTGGCACATTTGTGAACTACGACTTAGCTTGTCGCAATTATGCCATGTACCTATTGTATATTGAAAAATAGTATTTATCGTAATAAACTTCTATTATTGTTGATCCAAAACCATAGACAATAAAAAAGTAACAACAACATGGCGCCGCTAACGAGTCATCGGGCTGTCACTCGACTTTCCCGCCTAAATACACGTCAGACGCGCGTCACCTGTCAAATAGCTGTCAAACTGGGCGCCATTGTTGTCGCTGTTCAATTTTGTTTGTTATAATGATTGTTTATTGAAAGGTGGTATTGTCAGAATTTGTTTTGTTTAGTGTTGAATAATTCTCGTGTAGTGATGTCTTGGTATGAACGACATGTGAATTATATCAATGATAACTACTCTTCTAAATGCGACCTCTTTAACTCTAGTTCTGTCTGGTTCAGATCAATAATTAACATCAACTTCTTTGGCAATACCTATAACGATTCATGATATTCTTTAACTCACACCTCACTCACCTGTTTGGGCACAGGAGACATTGTAATTTGTATTATTATATTTGTATTGTTTGCTATCTCAAATCTTGTATCTCGATGTAGAAAGACGCATTATCGTGTTATAGGTGAAGACTTGTAAATGGTTTTGTTTGTAAAACAGATAGGGACATGTTTGTACAAATAACTATTAGTCTTCCGAATATGTAAAAATAAAAAATAAAATAAAATATTTAAATTCACTGGGATATAAACTGAGTTTCATATAAAATTCTTTGTACTTACATATTTTTTGCATCTAACTTCTACATTTACACGGATTATATTCATCCACTGAATTCTCTCCCCAAAGGTTGAATTTGATGCTTTAAGCTTTAAATTAAGCAATAGGACCCACTAATTGTGATACGAAATGTAACCTATTTCTAGGATTCTCTTGAAAATGGCGGGAAACGACGGTTGCGAAATTATTTGATAATTTTCCTTTTAATGTCTACAGGGACTATTTTGTGTTTAATATCACGTTAAATTAATCAGAAAATGTTCGCGAATGACAGTACGGTGAAGTTATTGGATTATTTATGCAAGATCTGAAGTTTCAAGCTTTTATCAAGAGTTCCCGCTACAAGCTCGGGAGTGAACGTGACTGTCGAGCTGCTTCGTCCAGAGTGACGACGCTACGGCGTCTCCTCTGGAAGACGCGGCTACCCAGGGTGAAGACGCTGCTGCGACTCCCCGAGGAAGATAGAAGACTATTGAATGTATTGAATTTTCTGTAACATGACATTGGCAAATGACGAACTGTCGAGTCCAATAATAAAATAAATAAATAATAAAACATACATACAACATAATTACATATAAATACATGCATACAAATATATATTTTACAACGCGATCACCTCAAACGCATCGCCTTAACCGCACCGCAGTCATAAAGTGTGTTGCCACAACACAGGACCACACACGTCGACGCAGAAATAGCTCTTCCGCTCGCATAGAGTACACATGTGGAACTAACCAGAGACCATCGAATTGGAGTGGACGCGTTATCTAGGACAACGGAACCGTAGGAACTGACATTTAAGAAATTAAATAAATAAATAAATATACTGACTCAAACATACCAAATATGCTGACATAGGAAGAATATACACGTTTGTGCCCTTTGCGGTTGAGACAGCGGGTCCCTGGGGAGCGGAGGCCAGGGAGTTTGTGCGTGGCATTGGGCGGCGAATGCGGTACCTCGGTCTGCCGGCCTCGCTCTGAATCGTTCCTGATGCAAAGGCTGTCCATAGCCATACTGCGCGGTAACGCCGCGGGTATTATGGGCACCTTTGCATCGGGAACGATCAGAGGGGGCTTATTCGATTAAGTTTTGTGAATATTATTATTATTATTTTGGCATACATAAATAAATTACCTATCTATAGTTATATAAGATAAAATTAAATTAAAAAATAAATAAATAATTTAACTCTTGGGAAATGACGATTGATAGAAATGACCAGACCAGCACAGGATTACTTCAATAATATTATTTTGTTATTTCCATGACGACCTTAACAAGCTTACTTTAAGGTCGTCGTGGTATGAAATAACAAAGTATTATTGAAGTAGTCCTGCTATAAGACTTCATGGTAAGGGGGCAGGCTTTTGAAAATGGAGGGAAACGACGGTTGCCTAATTATTTGATAATTTTCAGTTCAATGTCTACAGTGGTTATTTTGTGTTTAATATCACGTTAAATTAATCAGAAAATGTTCGCGATTGACAGTATGGTGAATTTGTTGGATAATTTGAGCAAGATCTGGGGTTTCAAGCTTTTATCAAGAGTTCCCGCTACAAGCTCGGGAGTGAACGTGACTGTCGAGCTGCTTCGTCCAGAGTGATGACGCTACGGCGACTCCTCTGGATGAAGAGAAGACGATATGATATTTTGAATATTCTGTAACATGATATTGGCAAATGACGAACTGTCGAGTGTCTATCATAGAAAAATGTACAGGATACCTCATTAAGTATTAGCTCGCTAAAAATACGAATTATACTATTTAGACTTAATTAACATACCGCAATCAAGACGAATGATACCTCACACACCAAAATCCATCAAGCCGTTTAGGCTACAGGATGGCAGGAAGGAATGGACATACATACACCCGAAAACATTACCCTCCTTCTGGGGCAGTCGGGTAACAAAATAAAACACTTCACCCATATAATTATGTACCTATTTATCAGGCTATGAAATGGTAGTGTTGACTCTACACTTAGAGCCCTTGTAGAGTCATCACTCTCTTTTCTTAGCTCTATGTCGGCTGCAAGAGCGAAGCGAAACATGATTTCCTCAACAAATATCATTGTTATTGTAGAGTTATATCACTGCTGTGTTCATTCGAACACTGCAGTATAGCATAGTAATATAGAGGCAATTTGAGAGAGTCAAATAAAACTCAAGGCTGCCTAATTTGTGCCGAAATCAGAGTTATATAGTAGTTATAGCACGCTATAACTCTAAATGACAATGCAAGATTCTGCTCCATCAACCGCATAATGAACAAGATAACGCATAAATATAAAAATATCTCCGTTTATTATTAAAATTATTGGTTTAAAATAAAGTTTTGTACATCAAACGAGTCGAATAAACAGCTTAATTAGGAATTCAGAAAATAGTAAGAAATCGAATTATTCATTGTCTGTCTTTGTTATCATTTTCTACTACTCTCGCAACGCCTACTGATTATGATTATGCAATATGAAACCTGTAATAAGTCGATATAACCTGCTGCAATTAATCATCCAGGGCAAAATTTGTGGAAAGAGGAGCGTTGGCAGGAGAAGACACTCTTGGCTGAAGAATTTACGTGATTGGTTCGGCTGCAGCACCGGCTCCTTGTTCCGGGCAGCCGTTCAGAGAATGAAAATTGCCATGATGTTGTCCAACCTTCGATGAGAAGAGGAACGTTGAGAAGAAGAAGAATAAGTCCCCAACAAAATGATAGGTACAGGTTCAATGGTCACGTAGTTTAGAAGGTGGGGCAAAGGTTCATTGAAATGTGGCAATGTCATTTGTATTACTCTTCAAGAACTCATGGTCTCAATTATGTCTTCTATGGCACTCTTATACAGCTTCTTATATTGCTTATGTGCTACTTGAGCGATAGTTCGGGGGTTCACACACATTATAAACTCAATTTATCCATGATATATCTCTGAACAACGTTGATCAAATTTACGATGTTTTACTCGATCATAATGTAATAATTTACAATAATATAAAGTACAGAATACAAACTAGATTACGGCTATATGTACGAACAGAGAAACAGGGCAAAGAACCGACCCACGGGATATAACAAAATGATCTAATTGCGGCTTAAAGAGGCCTTGTCAATGTTTTACAATTTAGAGTAAGTATTAATGGATTCACAACTCAACTCAAACTCAACTCAAAATTCTTTATTTCCATAAAATATTTACATTTCTTTGTATTACTATTGGACTCCGCACTAGTATAGGCGAACCTGTGTCGCGGTAGCCCAGAAATGATCAATATGAAAATCCAACATGTACGTACAGTCGAGAGCACGCCAATCCCAACATACCAACGCTTGTTGCCATCGAACGTGCCGTCGAGTGTACATACTTATGATCGCAATTGTATCAAGTAGCGAGACTTCAAATGTGTGTGTGATAGTGTGTGAGGGTGTGTGTTAGGGTAAGTGTAAGTGTGTGGATGAAAGTGAGTGAGTGAGTGAGACAATAATATAAGTCAAAATAAGTTTCTGTAAAATTAAATGAATTTAAAAATAAAATAAATATAATAGTCGGTTGTAAAGTAGCCTCGTCATTCTCTACGCTAATTTCTCATTGTCTACAAACAAGCCAATGTCAACTGTTAGTCTCTATATCAAAGTTAAGTAAGTACCTACCTACCGCTTAACATAATTACATAGTTGCTCAAGTATCTAAGTAAGTATTGACAAATCGCCGACTCGAGCATCGAACGGCGGACCAGCGATGAATAATAGAGTACGTACGGCCAACCATAGGGTATTACATGCTTAGTACGTGGAAATTTATGAAATTAGGTTCACCATCAGTTCGTATAATTTAAGGACGTATAAATGACATTGCCACATTTCAATGGAGCTTTGCACCACCTACAAAACTACGTGACCATTTAAGCTGTACCTATCATTTTGTTGGGGACTTATTACAGGTTTCATATTGCATAATCATAATCAGTAGGAGCTGCGAGAGTAGTAGAAAATGTTAACAAAAACAATGAATAATTCGCTTCGATTTCATACTATTTTCTGAATTCTTAATTAAGCTGTTTTTTTCGACTCGCAACTTGTACATAACTTTAATTTTAATATAAAACGGGGATACTTTTACATTTATTCGTTATCTTGTACAACTTGAGGTTGATGGTGGGATAGAATCTGGCATTGTCATTTTCGATTTCGTCTTTTCACCATGTTCTTATTTATTTATTTTTTAATAATATTATTCTTATTAATTAGAGTAGACTTAATAAGACGTAGACGTAGTAAGTCTACTCGTGACCATGATGGCTGCAATGCTGTCGAAATATCGAGACATCAATAATAAATGTTTAACACGGTAATTCCCGTTTTATCTAATTAATATGTATACAAACCGTGAAAGTTTAAAAAGTAATATTATTCTTCTTTCGCGTGATATTATCTTGCCGTGAAAACGTTGAACGTTATCGAGTATCACGACGAAGCCAGTCTAATGGTCACCCTATATAAAATGACACGTCTCATACACCATGTCCGTTACCGCCACCGTCAATTACGGCAAATTATGTACTCGCACAGAGTATTAGCAAATTGCCATGTTGTTTTAAGTAGCTGACTAAGTATTTGTTATACTTCAAGGACTTTATAGCCTAGTTATTAAGGCGATACCATCTGTCAAACTCAAGCGCGAGACAGAAGATGTCCCGCAACGGCGGAGTGAAGAGCACGGCACAGTGACTCCACATATCTATTTATAATAAGGTCCATAAAGAACATTGTAACATTTTAATGTTAAATATAATGAACATTATAAAATCGCGCATGGTGGCTCAGTGGTTGGGTCAATGGACTTGCGATACGGAGGTCCCAGGTTTGATTCCCAGCCGAATTCAATAATTATTTTACAGTTACATAGTTTTATCTTTTATCTATCTAACAGTGAAAGAATTCTTGCAATAGGTCAAGTAGTTTTTGAGATAATCTCAACCTTAAAACTCTTCCATATATTTTTATCCGCGTTAGATCGTACATAAGCGCTTTTATTTGTTACTTCTCTCTCTAAAAGAGCTCTGTGTCAATGGACTTGCGATACGGAGGTCCCAGGTTCGATTCCCAGCCACGGCAGCCATGTACCAATGAGTTGTCCTCGGTATTTTCGACGGAAATACTTACATTTACCGAGTGCTCTCAAAACGGCGAAGGAAAACATAGTGATGAAACCTGCATGCCCTAGAAGAAGAAAAAAATATAAGGCATGTGAAATCCGCCAATCCGCAGTGGGCCCGCGTGGTGGATCATGGCCCGAGCTCCCTCGATGTAAGGGAAGGTCTGTGCCCGAGCAGTGGGGCAATATAAGGCTGATGATGATGCTGATGATTATGAACATCATCATGTATAACTTATGGAATGCAATAAGTAAATATATTGAGTATTGAGTAAGTACCTATCTGTATTTTTATGCATTTTGGCAGGAAAATAAAAATACGCCAACAAAAATCTGATTTTTTTTAACAAGCTCTCGTAATTATGATATTCTCTAAATTTTGATATATGTTTTGTATGAATAACTATTTCAGTTTAGACTTAATTTTCATTTTAAAAGACATGGAAGCGAAGTTTGTCCAATCGTGTATCGGTAGGTATTCATCAGTCTCTAAATAGACATCCCATTGCTATATATTTTTTTCAGACGTTTAATTTTAGTAGTGTTAGTGCCGTAGCCTTCGTAGAAAAACTGAAAATCCACACACACCCAGCCTTAAGTTAGAAAGGCCTAAACGGAGGACTAACTTTAAATCACGTTTATAGCTAAGCCTAAATCTAAGCTTCTTGCCACAATAGCATTACTTTCTCCGACCTCAAACCCTGACAAGGCCTTGACACAACCATGTCCAAATTAGCCATACATAGCCTAGGAGTTAAGCCATGTTTGTCTATTGAAATTGACCTCCGCGTTAACCCCTTCATGCTCAAGACAAACCATAGACAATCGCTCGTCATTAATTTTAATTCACGTTATAAAGCGCACTTTCACCGAAACCCATCAATTTCTGAACGTAGCCCCGCCATTTTGGCTGTCAAAATGACAGCTGTCAGATTTCCCGCGCTCCCCGCTTTCAATTTTCGAATCAGTGAGTTTTCCTACAAACAAGCGGCCGGGATTGTATGTTTTTCGGCCAGTAATCGAAAAGTCGTAACTCTATTTTCGTTTGTGCGTTCCATTACGCGCCTACGTCTTTTATGTTACGAATTATATCGCTTTCTTCTTGTGTGAAACGAAACGTTGTAACTCTCGCGGGTTTTCGTTCGAAAACTGCTTTTGTATTTTCCGTAAAAGGTTCTTTTTGGTGTATCGTTTGGAGGCATATGTCTTTTTATTGATTGAGAGTGAATAGACAGTTTTGCGTGCGGGTTTTGTGGATATACATTGATATACAGAGTGTTTACACCTTGTAACCGCGGCTTCGCTGCCATGTTATTAGAATTTCAGAATCACAGAACCTTCCCATACATCGAGGGAGCTCGGGCCATGATCCACCAGTGCGGGTTGCAAACCCGCGTTTGGCCCCGATCTCACCTGATGGTGCGTGACGATGAGGCCGATGATGAAGCACGCGGGCCTAGTAAATGCCTATTCACTCTTGCCTTAAAGATCCCAAGGTTATAAGTGTCTGGAAACACCGACGCCGGCATGTAAAACATTATAAATTGTAATTTCGAACACAAAGTATTTGTTACCGAATAAAGTTGATATTTTCTCAAGAACTACTAGACCGAATTTACTACTTTTTTTAAATTACATAGATTAAACTTTTATATATCTAACAGTGAAAAAGGTTGCGAGTTTATTACGATAAATACTATTTTACAGTCATCTTCTACCTTATAAAATAATAATAATAAATATATACTTATAAATTAAAAAATGGGGCCAAATCGCTGCCCTGCGGAAGAGTGCCCAAAAGGCTGGCGACGTTACCTCGTTGTATAGCCAGCGCTAATAATGAACTTTATTTTGAGCCTATAATTTGCGGTGTGTTTTGCAAGCCACCCTGTAGAGTAGGCTTGTTAGAATCGTCCATTGAATTCGTTAATGGTTCCCTTCTAATGTCGTTTCATTGTTAACAACGTTTCTGCTACAATTATTTGGGTAAATACCCCGTGTCGACAGGGAATAGAGAAATTTTGGGCTGGGTTAAAACCGAGTGCGTTTTGAGCTTGGTAGAACTTGGCTTAGAGCAAGTGTTCCGACACTGGATTTACAGAGTAATGTTTTATAAGTTTATTTCAAAAAGGTTCAAAGAACTGTCGTCGCGCCTCATTGACTCGTCGGGTGACCAAAGGGCTGGCGCTTACCTCAGCCAGCGTCTACCGCTGGCTATACAACGAGGTAACGTCGCCAGCCTTTTGAGCACTCTTCCGCAAGGCAGCGATTTGGCCCCAATTTTTTATTTATAGGTACTTATATATTTATTTGTTTTTTAATATTATTTTGTACATAGTTTTAACTTTAATTATAATTGATTATTACCATGTAAATGATGATAATAAAAGTATAGCTTAAAAGGTACAATATAAAATAAAAAAATTAGTTACAGGAAGAGTAGCCAAGACACTGGCAGCGTTACCTCGCTGGATCGCAATGCTAATCCGTTGCGCGAGGTAGCTGCCAGCTCTTGGGTCACCAGTGGCATCTACTATTCGTTTGGTAAGCTCTAGAGTAATGTTATATTAGGTATTGTATCGTAGTATTCTTTCTTCCTCCAGAGGAGTCGCCGAGCGAATCTGAATGACAAAATGAAACTCATAATTATCATCAATCTATTTATATTGCCCCACTGCTCGGGCACAGACCTTCCCTTACATCGAGGGAGCTTGAACAATGATCCACCACGCGGGCCCAGTGCGGATTGGCAGATTTCACATGCCTTAGATTTTTTTACGGCATGCAGGTTTCTTGACGATGTTTTCCTTCGCCGTTCTGAGAGCATTCGGTAAATGTACGTAAGTTTTTCCTTCGAAAAAAAACTCATTGGTAGGTAAATGGCTGACCTGGCCGGAGATCGAACCTGGGATCCCTGAATCGCAAGTCCATTGACCCAACCACTGAGCCGGAGCAGTGGATAAAAATAAACTGAATATGATGATACCTACTTATCTAAGTACCTACTTAGGTATCCATTTCTAGTCTGTGAATCCACTTCAATAAGCAAGGGTAGGTCCACATTATATCTATTAATATTTCAAAACACCCCCACCTAAACACACCTACAGAAATAGATTAAGAAAAATGCTCAGTAGATTATAAAATATGATTCCTACATTTTTGGGGGTGAATTGTAGGATGACCAAGTTTCTACTATAGATTAAAGGACTTTCCCGACAATATCATAAACAACATTGTGGTGATTCCAGAATGTAGCATGCTAATTTTAATCGTACCTAAGCGGCGTCTTTCACACATTTACTCGATGTAGCATAAGCGGGTTCAGTTTTTTTTACAATATAGGTAATAATAATAATTCTTTATTTACAGGTATAAGCCCATTCAAATTCAAAATAATTACAATAATTGACATTAAAATTGAAATAAAATAATATAAGGCACAAATACGCGTCGGGGCAGACCTCGGCGTAGGTGGAGAGACGATGTCGTTAGATACAGGGATGGCTGGAAGAGGCTCAGGACAGGGATGGATGGAAGAGGAGGGGGGAGACCTTTGCCCAGCAGTGGGACAATTTATAGGTTAACAAATAAAAATTTACATAATTGAGAAATAATAAAGTTTTTCACAATTGTTATTTCTTTATTTATCAAAAATACCTATATTATAATCTCTACATATAGGTCTGTAAAAAAAATCTGGACAGCACATGCTATAAGCCATTGCGGTATGTGATGTAGAACCATGTAACCAGAGAGGAAGAGCTGCCTCACAGTACATTGACAGGTAGGTACATGTTGCACTGTAAGCCGCCTCTTCCAAAATAATAAGTTCTCTACCTGTAGGTTGTCTGAAAGAGATCGCTCTCAGCGATAAGACCGCCTGTTGTATAAAATTATGTTAGCTAAGTCATACTATGTATCCTATTTTATGCAATAAAGTATATTTATCTTATCTTACATTTACTTCGTGAAGGCCTATTTATAATAACCAGTAACTTCTAATACGCATACGAAGGGGTACAGCTGGTATTAATAAATCGATACTACTGAACCAAAATCATCTCGCTGCGAGTAAACAACCACTTTTTCACGTTGTATACTACGCAGCCATCATGGCCACCCTACTGGTAATGGGAGAGGCCAGGTGTATTCACAATGCAGCCCTAATGCCCATCCCGCCCCCCTCTATCCCCGCAAACACCCGCACCTTTATAATGTAATTATTTACTCTATATATTTATCTACGATACATATATAGAGTAAATAATGTGCTAAGATCATGTGGCTGTAGTTCCACAGCATAAAAGCTCCTTGGTGACTACCGCTGAAGACAGCCAGGGATCCTTTGCCTATTACTTGAAAATAACAAAAAAGAAAATGGCGCATTTTTGTTTTTTAATTGGCTTCTATTTTATTTATAGTTATCTACTCTTCTCCTAATCTTCTTGGCGCGAATTCATAAACGCGATTTAAAGTTACGCCACCGTTTAGGCCCCCTGTCCCTTTCTATCTTCACCTTTTATAACGAAGTGTGAAAGGACCAGCAACAATCATAATATCAAAAAAACCAGTTTTCGCGATACAGTTTTCATGCCAATCGATCAGGGGACGGCCTTACCAAAGTTACACATCTTTATTGCAACGTTTTAAAAATAAATAAATAAATAAATAAATAAATAAGCGGTTTTTTTTTCTGAAGTGACCTTAAAGCTAAAAAAATCATTCATTATCATTGTTTATATCTTTTACTATTTGTTTGAATACTCTAAATCAGGGCTTCTCAAACTGTGCGTCGCGACGCCCTGGGGCGCCGCGGCACTATCCCAGGGGCGTCGCGAGGCGATCTACGTAGATTGCAATCAATGGCAATTTCCAAACTTGAGCCCCATTTTGAGAAACTGTGCTCAGAAAAGCAAGCACATCCTTCTCTTAATAGCCAGCCAACAAAGTAGAATAAATATTTCTTTTCATTCTCGTTCTTACGGTTTTTTTCTCATTTTGTAATGAAAATTATAGAAGTTATTTGAAGTTTTTCTGATAACTTGTTACTAGGCTTGAACTACAACTTTGGCAGGTACTTTTTGGCCATAGGGTGGGGGCGTCGCGTAAAAAGTGGCAATTTCCCAGGGGCGTCATAGTGAAAATAAGTTTGGGAAGCCCTGCTCTAAATAACTTGACTTTGGCAAAATGAGAGATACCTAAATAAAATAAAACGCGTCTCGATTATATGATTCTTAAACCGGCTAAGTTTATAACAGCTTTTTAAAAATAGTTTAATTTTATTACCTACAAACTTTCCCACAAGATAAATATCTTTATTTCAATCGTCTTTTTTTACTGGCCAGTAAAATAATTAATTAAAGAAATCTATCGGCCAATAAAACTGACGATCTTAGAAAATAGACAAAAACTAGTCTCAGACAAAAGTTTATTGCATTTAATATTGTGACTAAACGTTCTGTAAAGTTACAAAGTAATTAATGTTGTATTGTATCTTCCCTTCTTTCTCCAGAGGAGTCTCCGTAGCGTCGTCACCCCGGACGAAGCAGCTCGACAGTCACGTTCATTCGAGCTTTATAAGACTCTTGAGTCTAGCTCGAAACTGCAGATATTGCATAATAGGTTATTCGAATTTCGAAAACTAAATTTCAAGCTAGAATCAAAAGTCACATTACGAGCTCGGGAGTGAACGTGACTGTCGAGCTGCTTCGTCCACAGTGACGACGACGGCGGCTCCTCTGGATGAATCATCCAGGGGAGTCGCCGTAGTGTCGTCACCTTGGGTATCCGCGTCTTCATGTCTTCATCCAGAGGAGCCGCCGTAGCGTCGTCACTCTGGACGAAGCAGCTCGACAGTCACGTTCACTCCCGAGCTCGTAGCGGGACTCTTGACTATAGCGCCAAACTTCAGATCCTGCATGAATCCTCCAATAACTTCACCATACTGTCATTCGCGAACATTTTCTGATTAACTTAACGTGATATTAAACACAAAACAACCACTGTAGACATTAAACTGAAAATTATCAAATAATTACGCAACCGTCGTTTCCCGCCATTTTCACAAGCCTCCCAAATAAATAATAATACTTGCAACTGTCACGTTTTCCCGTCATTTTCAAAGATTGGGAAACTACAGGCGGATTAATAAACTAAGACTAATATTTATTTAATAAAACTAAGAATTAGTTATCCCTAAGAATTCAAAGTCGTCTCCAAGCAATTAATATATTTATGCTCCGCTATATTTTAAATAAGGGGCCGGTAAGAAAAAATGGAACCCATCTGCCGTCGTCGGTGCCAGAAAAACAAAATAATCATTGGTTTCTGGTTTTTTACCGGTGTTTATAGTATACAGGATGCTTAATTTCGAAACTATTTATCTTATCGATAATAAAATCCAATCAGTTCAGTATACTATTTATTAATTTAACAGCATTTTACACGAAAACCTCTCTCACAATACGACGTCAAATTCACCGCCCTTTTTCCATCCTCCAGGACTAGCAAAGGATCTATCCCATCAGCCTAAACGTTGTTGATATTTTTGGAGTGGCCAGTGTAAAATACAATATTTTAGATTTAATTAAACTACAATAACTATTATTCATAAAGGCTCTCATTGGCGGCAATGCAACTAGCGTAATGGGAACCTTTGAGCCAGGGAACGTCCCATGGCTTCTTTTAGATTACCTAGTTTGGTTATAGTTTATTTGTTTTTGTTTTTAGGTATTATTTGTGTTTTTAGACAAGATTAGTTTTAATTATCTATTATGTATTTTCATTTAATTTTCGCGGCGGCCGAGGCTCGTGAGCGTGCTAAGAGGGGCAAATATAGGTGTCTCGGCGCCCAATACGACTTTGTCCCCTTTGGCGTCGAGACACTTGGTCCGTGGGGCCCGAGTGCACACGCGCTCCACAAGGAGCTCAGCAAGCGCCTGAGGGAGGCGACGGGTGACCCTCGTGCTGGAGGCGCGCTCGCGCAGAGGCTGAGCCTGGCCATCCAGCGCGGGAATGCCGCCAGTGTGATAGGCACACTTCCAAGAGGGCAGAGTTTTTTTTAGAATGTTTTTGGTTAGGTAAATTTCTAGTTTAGTTTTTAATGTATTTTTAGTAGTTTAGTTTTATTATATTTGTTTGTAAGATTTCTTGAATAAATCCATTAACCTTAAATTCATTGGCTTAATAACTCAATTTACTATTACCTATTCTAAATCAAAATCATCACATATCTTATTCTCATATCTTATGCTATAATTATTGAAAATTCTAAAAATGGTGACGTACAAATATATGCACAATGTACTTGTAGTAAAGATCTGAAGTGCGATGATCGTATCTAGGTACCTACTGCCATCAGCTTTTGACTACAAACTCCTACATTAAATACCCTTTCATATTTATAAAAATTCAAACAACCTGTATAAGCCATCCAGTCGACATTAACAAACTCGCAATTTACCCAAATGACATTCTACCGAAAAATATAAATTTGTCCCGAAAAAAAAAAAAAGATTATAAGGCCTAAGTATCTGCGCCCGAAACATTGATAATTAAAAAAAAGCACCCAACATGGCCGCTTTCAACGTCCTTTTGCCGTCGATAAAAAAATAAAAAGCTTCCAAAATTCAAATCGGGCGCGGCGGGAGATGAAAAAGCGGGACTAATTTCATGCGCACACGCAGTGTCAGTGTTGCCTGATCGGATTTTTAATTAATAAAATACAAATATAATTTTAAACTTACACGGTTTGTGTACATAGTGGATCATGGCGATGATCCACTATGCAAGCTCTGTCGATTTAAGGGAAAATTTGTGACCCGATACCACTATCTTCCCATGACAATGAAAATAAATAGTGTTATTGAAAAAAAAATCTTCACGCCTAAGGCGAAATCTTTCCTTCATGCGTAGATTATAGAAAAATCCATAGTTCAAAATTAAATTATTTGCCTGACTAAACATACCTAAGTAGAATTTACTATCTATACTTACGTATTCTATGTACTTATTTAAATAGCGACACCCGCGCACGAACTTCTTTTTCATCTACTCAAGGGTTGACTGGAAGAAATCCCCTGAGCGGGATAAGTCCGCCTTTGTACAACTATTCTATTTATATTTTTGTTAAGTGGTAATGTAAAATTTATGCACAATAAAGAGTTTACAAACAAACAAACAAACAAACAAACAAACAAACAAACAAACAAACAAACAAACAAACAAATAAACAAACAAACAAATAAACATAATAATGTATTCGAAAGTTTTAAAAATGCGGGAAAGCATCAATTCCTAAAATCCGTTGAGTTACAGATTTTTCCATAGCTCTGGCAACACTGCGCAGTGTTCCATTTTCAAAATGACCGTGAAGAGAGATGGCCATATACGCTAGAAAGAAATGGAGATATTATAAATGTATTAATCGGATCGTAATTTTGGGGAATATGTTGTTTATGTTGAGGTAGATAATTGTTTTTTTTCTCGAACTTTGTACGATGCCGTTGATTTTTTTGGTGCGGCAATAAGGCAGGCTTTTCTTTCACGTTTATAAATAAGTCTCTTTGAATTATTTTTTCTAAGCAGATATTGTACATACTTACATTAGAGGTAGGAAAGGCATGAAAAGCAGTGTAAGTACCTACCTACTTATTTTCATTTCTTTTACGCCTACGGGCGGCCTGAATAACTTTGACAAATAGGTTTGGTCACTAAACCACACGCGAAAACAAAAGACTTACCTACTGTGGATCTAGGAGTGCAGAATCGGGGCAGTCAACAAACGAAAAAGATGTGCTGCTGAAAGTTTATTTGACCAGCGAAGAGAGAAGACGGAGCTGGAGGATCCGGAAAATGAGAGATGGTAGCCGAGCCTAACATCATTGGAGAAACCAAAGCAGCCCGACTACGCTGGCTTGGTCACGTGGATGGGAGAGGAGCGAGCATATGTCGGAAAGCCCAGCGGACGACGGCCAGTCGGACGTCCTAGATACCGGTGGGGCGACGAGGTGCAGAAGGACCTGCGAGAGCTGCAGACGCCCGACTGGCGCCAGACAGCGCAGAACAGCTGCAGGCGCTCTTTGGTGTCGGAGGCCAAGATCCACTTTGGGCCACGGAACCAGTGGACTAAGTATCTGTTGTCTTATAGGTATTATAACTCAAGTAGAAATGTAGCGTAGGTACCTACAGTCAAAAATAGAGTATACAGGGGATTCAATAAGGTTCAGATCTTCTCAATAGCTTTTTAAAAATACTTGAACGATTGTAAAAAAATATTTTACTAGTTGATAGTTTAGTTAGAGAATTTTAGTGTAGTGTATGTAATTTGTAAAGAATTTTCCAAAAATTACTCAAGCACTTTTAGAATTAAAACTATAGTGAGCCATTACTACAAATTATTATATATAAACGGATATCACTCACTAATATTATACCTCACCTTGAAAAAGACCATCGAAATCGGTCGAAACTGTCGGTCTAATTGCCGACTTCAACAATATAAGTGAGTGATATCCGTTTATATATAATAATTTACTCAAACACTCTTTGAGTCTTAACTTTAATAACTATCTTGTATCTTTTCTCTGTATTCGATCGTACAGTCGCCTCAATAAGGTTGAGATTTTCTCAAAAACTACTGGACCGAATTTAATAATTCTTTTACAGTTACATAGTTTTCACTTTTATCTATCAAACAGTGAAAGTATTCTTGCAATAGGTCAAGTAGTTTTTGAGAAAATCTCAACCTTAAAAGTCTCCTGTACACCTTTCTCTGTGTTCCACCGTACCTATTGTAATCAAGCCATGATGATTTCGTTTTCGGCTGATATTATTTGCTCACATCCTATAGTTCCCTGATTGCTATATCCCACCAAAACGTTCACACACTAACGACTTACAAAATTAAGTTTTTAAACGCACCGGCTCTTTGAAGAAGCAATCACGTTTCCGAACGAACACAAGATGGCCGCCGTCGAAAAATATTTTTTTGTTGGCGCTATAATTATAGGGAGAACGCACGTAGGCGGGATTTTTATATATGGCTTGATTTAACGCTAGATTCGCCTTAAGGCTTAGAATAATTTTTAAAGAAATAATAATCATCATTAGCGTAGGTGTAATCTCTTAACTGAAAGGAAAGTTGGGCTGTATGTAGTAATTAGCGTTGTCAAAAAAAAATTTAAAGTTCATGCGTGACTGTTTGAAACTTAAATTGCTGGCTGGAAAATATTGGGTACAGATTATAAACGGTGAAGGATAGAGAAAGCGATTAGAAGCGTTTAAAAATCTTTTTTTTTTCTTTATGTCACTCATTTTTCTGTTTTTTGACAGTGATAAAGTAGCATTGTCGGAAAATATAAATAATTGATGACAATAATTTTAATTACTTATTAAATTATTTGTTTCGAACTGCAGATCCTAAGTAGGGGCTAAAATGACGTTTACATAAGTCAGACGATTTATTTAAAAATATTTTATTCTTCATGAAGAAATATAAAGCCAGCCTTCATTTTGACACCCTGTGTTTTTTCACCAAGATCGTACAAGGTCAAACAAAATAAGATGGTCATAATAAATTAATAATCGTTTATTTTATTTTTTAATAATATTACCAAACAATCCTTTCCAATCAATGATACCCAATATTCCTGGAATGAAAATAATCAAGACAAGATACTTTAGGAATTTATACGCAAAGTATTTTGCGATGCATAATAAACATAACAAAATACTGCATTCGTAAAATCACGACCCTTCCGATTCAGTTGAAGTTGGATAAAAACCGCAACATAATCATTAAATTAATTCACCCAAAGCGGTATTTCAACGGATTATCAGCAAAGTAAAGCGAGATATGCACGACTGCCTGCGCAAAATCGACGTCCAATCTTTACGCTTTATAAAAAAACATTTAAAAAAATAATCGTAAAACGGAACGCAATTCGCGATCACGTACGCCTCGGCTGAAACGTGTTTAATCACAGGCGTGGAGCTTTTTAATAAAAAGTAAGTAAATAAAAAAAATAAAGCACGCTCTGTGGCTGAGCATAAATTAATAATGTCATCTGTTCTAGTACTCATTTGCCCATTGTCTGTATAAATTTAAAAAAAAACCGTCCATGCTTGACCTCTCGAGCCCTTCTAACATTATCAAGAAAATAAGGAAAGCTTACAAAAGGAGAGCTTTCATCATACTGGCTTATTGTAAGCGAGAAAGGGATAGTTATATTTACAGTGTTGCGTAAAATTACAACGGCGACACGTCATTGGTGGATAGTTCCTCCGTAGAGGGCGTCACCGTCGAGTTCCCGCCATAAATTGAGTTGTTGACACATTAATAAGGTAAGGTTATGTTTTAATATTGTTTTTTTTTCGAGTCGCCTCGCAAGCGCGCGAAATTATAAGCCCTGAATATAATTATTGTTGTTATGAATCCGGTTTTAATGAGCTACGTGTGTGGTCGCTCGAAGTCGAGTGGCTTGGTATAATTAAACTGTTTTCGTTCGACCATTTTCTGTAGAGTTCGGCTGAGTTTGGGCTGAATGTTCGAACCCTTTGCCCAAACTGAATTAGAGGCCGATCTCGCTGAAAGAGGGTTTTAGGTTTCAGTTCCAGTGCTTCTATTTTGTTCTTGGTAATCAAATCATTCGAAGTTTTAATAGGCTCTATACAATTATCGAGTGTGACATCTTATTATAATGAAATATTAGATTTAGCAAAACTAATAGCGAAGAGTGGACCAACACCTTGAGAGGCTCTCGCTAGACAGTTGAGTCAAGAGCCGGATGCAGTAGGTAGTGCTGATGGACACGGCACGCATTGTGAGGAGGTTCCTCGCTCTTAGATCCTAATCTCCGGCAGCTTGGATGTGCATGCATCCCGCTGTATGATGTATTAATGTACATTCTGACATGTGTATGCAATTAAATAAATTGAAATTAAACCCTAAACAACAGACGGTACCATAGCATAGCTTTATAAACCGACATGTTCACATAATTTCAAAATGACTATACCTATCTCGAAATAATATTACCTCCATTATATTAAGTCAAAAAAATCGAATTATTCTTTTGAAATTCGTGAAAAAGGAACCGAAGCCAGACCCAATTAGCGGTCTCTATTTCAATTTAGTTTTATCACTCTCGGTTCTAGTTACCGATATCGCTGCAGTAATATTTGTATAATGGATATTTTTTATTGATACGAGTATTTATACATTTCCTTAGAAACTCTATTGAATTTATTGATATTAAGGCATATCAAAATGGTCTCATTGCATTTATTTATTTTATTAATGGACTCGAGAGTTCGTCATTTGCAATGTCATGTCACAGCCTATTCAAGATATCATTGTCTTGTTTCTCCATCCAGAGGAGTCGCCGTAGCGTCGTCACTCTGGACGAAGCAGCTCGACAGTCACGTTCACTCCCGAGCTCGTAGTGGGACCCTTGACTCTAGCTCGAAACTTCAGATCTTGCACAAATCATCCACAAATAAATTCAACATACTGTCTACAACATTTTCTGATTAAATTTAACGTGATATTAAACACAAAATAGCTCTGTAGACATTAAAATGAAAATTATCAAATAATTTCTAACCGTCCGCCGATTTCCGCCATTTTCAAAAACTCACTGCATTTACGTAACGTTTGCGTAACTAGAGTTATTCACATCTCTATAGTTGTTTGTTTTGTTGTTACTTTGTACCACCTTGTATACTTTATGCCTCGAAATTCAATGATATTCTATTTGTTAACAAATAATTGCAGAAATCGGAATTCTCAAGTACGTTTAACAATTAATTTGAAATGGTTCAATAGCAATTTTCCTGCGGATTGTTGCATGTAATTGAGTTTTTTGTAGATGCAAGAAAAAAAAAATTTTTCTTAGCTCCGTAATACGTAACTTTATCTTACTAATATTATAAACACAAAAGTTTGTTGCTCTTTCAGGCAAAAACTACTGAATGGATTTTAATGAAACTTTACAATAATATAGCTCATATATCAGAATAACACATAGGCTATAATTTATAATCCTGCGCAGACGAAGTCGCGGGCAGCAGCTAGTTTATAATAACGTTTGATTACCAATTTTGATTGACAGAGTGAAAAACTTTTCTTCACGTATCCAAATTGTCCACATAATAAGGAAAGGTTAGATATTCCATGCGGGCTAGGCAATGCTCATAGTTGCACCCATATCAAGCAACTATGAGCACCTTGCCATTTCTAATTTTCATGGATGCACTTCACTTGGCTATTCGTATTTGCGTATTTGTCATAATTGCCATGTGTGGTTGGCATTTTGACAAAATATTCGTCTTATTTGTATTACGTCAAGTATTTGACAAATACGACAAACATTCAATAGCGAATACGAATAGCCAAGTGAAGTGCCACCATTAAAGTTACGATCGCGTAACGCCAAAACCAGTAGGACAAAAGTCAATAGACAAAAGCTCAAAACTACAATAGAAACAAACCCGTCTAAATCGAATCATACCTCAGAGAACAAAAAAAATAAAGCCGTCGCCATCAATGAGGCCGAATTCGCAACGCTGTAAACACACCATTGTCTATGGCCAGGTGACATGCAGAGACAATCTTTTTACTTTTTTCTCAACCTGTCAAACGTAACGTCAATATTTTGGCGCGATTTGTGACGCTGTGGGAGTTACTACACCTTTTCAAAGTGTGTTTTAATATTACGTTTAACTTTAAAAGAAATAAACCTTAACGTTCAGAAATAAGAACGTTTTCGACATTTATGGAATGTATTTGAGATGTTTTTGAAATGACGGATGCCTAATAAGTTACGCTTGCATTTAATGAATCAGATTTAAATTTTCTGTGACCGAATTTTCTTAGAAGTCGCACCTTTTTCTTTCTTTTTTTATTTAGAGATCTTTAAAGAAGCGGTTACAAGGTTTAAATTTTAACATTTTCGTGAAATGTTTACTGGTTATTGCGGTAAATTGATTATAAGGTGCGTGTAGGACGTAGGTAGGTTATTGTGACATTTATTCTCTTGTTAAAACGTGTACAATGGTGAAACTTTTTCGTTAAAAGTTCACGGTCGCTTAGGTACTTTGGTTCCGTACGAAATCGTTTTGGCCGTAAAGATTTCTTTATAATTTTTCAACAATGTCAATAGTCATTTTGTATTTTAGACGTATTGCTTAGGTCGATAGTCTTAGACAGTTTTTAGCGTGAATTCAGCGTGAGCTCGCACTTACGACTGTCAAAATTGTATGAAAATTGACAAATGTGAGACGGAACTCAAACTCTAATCGTAAGCTATTATGTACGGTCTAACACAGAGAAAGGTATACTTAAACCGAAACCCAAATCAAGTGTCTTATTTTGTAAACAAAAACTACCCCACATTTTAAGCTGTTCTGTGATTATTGCATAGTTATTTTCACATTATTAGATAACTCTCAAAAAACAACAAAAACTACTCACAAAAATCAATATTCCATTGCTACAGCTAACAGCAGATCAAGTGTAACACTTTTGACCGTTCTTATTATCTGCGTCTTATGATTTAAAATCGTATTGCATTGATCTGATGTTGTCCATACCTACCCCATGTTGTCAGCTAATTACGATACAACACAAATATGGGAGAAAGCAATCCTGTCCAAACCATTCCGGGCTGTGTTTTGGAAATCAACCAAAACATAAAGCTTTGGAGATGGTGATAGTATGAGCGGGGGCGGTAGCGGATTTATATTTTATTTTTTAATTATTTATACCGCGCCACGGTTTTTTACAGAGTGGTTTAATATGAGTACAATTCGTAGTCTGGACTTCCTTCGTACCACGGATTGCACGTACAGTCGAAGACAGAGATAAGTGTACAGGGGGCCTCAATAAGGTTGAGATTTTCTCAAGAACTACCTGACCGATATTAATAATTCTTTTACAGTTACATAGTTTTAACTTTTATCTATCTAACACTGATTTTGTTTTTGCAATAGGTCAACTAATTTGTGAAAAATTTTCAACCTTAAAAACTCTCCTGTACTTTGTGTACTTACTCTCGTGTACTTACCTTTCTTTCTCTTCGACCGTACCTCGAGAAAAATACATATTCTTTGTCTGATGTAATTATTGTAAAAAAATCGGTCGTTTTTTTATATTTCTGTAATAATTCACATTTATCCTTATCTTAAAGTTAGTCCCCTGACTAACTTTAAGATAAGGATAAATGTGAATTATTATTAGCGCAGTGGCGATAAAGACGGGCTGGCGTCGCAGGTTCGACTAGGGAGTCGAACCTGCGACAACGACGCCAGCCCACCTTTATTGCCACTGCGCTAATGGCTCTAGCCAATGTAACCGCAATCTAAACAACTTAACAAAACGTTAGCGCGGCATGTGGCCACCATCTTGGAAACACCATTGTGTTACCTGTCAAAATATTTCTTTTTTTTAAAGCGCGGCAACGCTAGAGATCTCTCTGAATGCCAGTTTGACTGAAAAAAGTATTTTTATTGTATTTTCCTCAACTTTTGATCGTCGTAGAGATAAAAATGTATTAATAGAGGCCCTGTCAGCTGTTTTTAATTATTACGGACAATATAATATGTTGATTATAACCTTTTAGTTTTAAAACTACTCTTAAATAAATACCTAAACTAAAATGATTTTTAATTCCGTGGTCACACAGGTTTTTTTTTTGTTAACCTATAAATTGTCCCACTGCTGGGCAAAGGTCCCCCCTCCTCTTCCATCCATCCCTGTCCTGAGCCTCTTCCAGCCACCCATCCCTGTATCTAACGATATCGTCTCTCCACCTACGCCGAGGTCTGCCCCGACGCCGGCGACCGTCCGTGTTTAAAATAAACAGTCGATTTAAATGGTTTAAGGAAATGATATATTGAAGTGCATACGTGACTGCTATTCGAGTCTATAATAAGCTGCCTAATGAAATTGCGATGCTAAACAATACAAGATTTAAATACTGCCTCAAAGAATGGTTAATAGATTGTATTCTACGATTTAAATGAGTGTTTTGCAAAGTGTGAGTCCCTGACATGACTGTTGACGTATATTTGAATATGTGTAATTGTGGAACTTGATTGTGGAACGTATATTGTATGTAGTACCTATTCACAAATGACTGCATGTTTTTATTATTTATATAATTTATTGAATGACCGATCTGGGTACACTGCAAGTGTTTCAGTACCACCTAAGCAACTGTAACTGCTATTTATTTATTTTATTAATGAACTCGACAGTTCGTCATTTGCCAATGTCATGTTACAGAAAATTCAACATATTCAATAATCTTCTATCTTCCTCCAGGGGAGTCGCAGTAGCGTCTTCACCCTGGGTAGCCGCGTCTTCATGTATTAATCCAGAGGAGTCGCCGTAGCGTCATCACTCTGGACGAAGCAGCTCGACAGTCGCGTTCACTCCCGAGCTTGTAGCGGGAACTCTTGATAAAAGCATGAAACCCCAGATCTTGCTCAAATTATCTAACAAATTCACCACACTGTCACTCGCGAACATTTTCTGATTAAGTTAACGTGATATTAATCTCAAAATAACCACTGTAACAATAAAACAAAAATTATCAAATAATTTTGCAACCGTCGTTTCCCGCCATTTTCAAGAGAACCCCGTAACTGCTACTTTATTATACCTTACAGTGTCAATAAACGATTCTGATTCTGTATGTTTTGTAATTGTTGTTCACAAAAAAATAGCATAAGACAATCATGTTCCTGGCTCCCAAACTAGGATTTCCTGTGTTATGTGAAGCCTGGTCTTTCGTCCTTAAGACTATTACAGAGGTATCCGTTTTAATAAATACAACTTATGGCCACTAAACTTGCGTTAAGAAGATAACCCCGGTTAACCACGGAAAATAATCGAGTTAGAGTTAGCTCTTTATAAACAATATGTTAACCCTGGTTAATTATATTTAAGAAAAGCCTACGTCGAAAATGGAGTACTTAAATGATGTAAATTCCAAAAAAAATTACCTGCAAAAATGTAGGCAAGTATATAATTTACTTGCAATAAAGAGGCGATACTTAAGACTTGATTAAACTATAATACAGTGTCTAGTTTATTTAAGTATGTATATGAAAATCCGAAAACCATCGCTTAAACCACCACTGTAATTTAACTTCATTTATTATTAAATGCTATTACAAGCTAGTCTTTTTTCCTACTTTCGTACTAAATAGGCAAAGGCACTAACTCATACTGCCTACTGAATTACATTATTAGCGTCATTAGCTGCTCGTATCCACTTCGCAGTTCGCACTGTCATAGTAATTACCATCGCACTACCAATTACTGCGAATGGTAATTATGTTTGGTAATGAAGAGCGATAGAGATGCGCCGTATGTGGAATTTAAAACCGAATCCTGGTTATTTTTTAAAATCATTCATGGAACATCGCGTTCTCTCTACGTCAACTCTCGCAGCGTCGCGTTCCCATTACCGCAACTCTCGTTCTCTTGAAAATGGCGGGAAACGAAAATTATTTGATAATTTTTGTTTTATTGTCTACAGTGGTTATTTTGAGATTAATATCACGTTAAATTAATCAGATAATGTTCGTGAGTGACAGTATGGTGAATTTGTTGGATAATTTGAGCAAGATCTAGGGTTTCAAGCTTTTATCAAGAGTTCCCGCTACAAGCTCGGGAGTGAACGTGACTGTCGAGCTGCTTCGTCCAGAGTGATGACGCTACGGCGTCTCCTCTGGAGGAAGATAGAAGACTATTACATATTGAATTTTCTGTAACATGACATTGGCAAATGACGAACTGTCGAGTCCATTAATAAAATAAATAAATAACTCTCGTTCCGTGGAGTCTCGCTACGTGGAGTCTGTCTATAATATAATACAGCTAGCTAGCACTATACATACAGTAAAAGTACGGTCTAAAAACGTAGGTACAACGCAGTCTGACAGCAGCAACGCAGCGTCAGCGGCAAAGCAAGGGAGCGGCAACCGCGCCGCGTTCAGTCTGTCATCTATCAATAGAATTTCATACATTACATCCACTGGCACTGTTTTGGTAGATGCATTGAATTATTAATAATAATTCAAGTAAATGAAACAATGGGCCCTTGGTCGACAGACTCAAAAGATATCATCCACGAGCTGTCTACCCGGTTGGTCCACATCTCGGGTGATCCCAGAGCTGGCAGCTACCTCGCTCAGCGGCTAAGTATTGCCATACAGCGAGGAAATGCTGCCAGCGTCCTGGGCACCATGCCACAGAACGGGGACCTCGACGACGTGTTCGTTCTTTAGTTTGTAGTTTTATTTCATAAGTATTTTTTTTAGATATTAAGTTAGTTTTATTTCGTAGTAATTAGTTTTTTTTTTGCAATAAAGTAAATGAAATATTTACCAAAAAAATGGATATGAATACATTTGAAGGCGATTATAGCTAGATTTAACCAGGTATTACGATTTTAACATCGCGTTTTCTCAACATCAAACATCCCTAGCCGCGATGACGTCATGCCACAGATAATCATGGCGGACTGTGTTTTTGATCGAGTCTGGAATGTTACATTTTAAATTAAAGTTTTTGATGTTATAAAGGTCTCAAAAAATTCTGTATTTTTTGAACGATTATTAACTATTTAAGACCAATTTCTTTCTTGGGTCAATTAGCCCCTATTCTTAGAATAGAATAGAATATATTTATTGCCATACACCAATTACATAAGCTTACAAAAAATCAATCAAGTAGTAAGTTATAATCTAATATAGTTATGCTAAGTGGTGTGGCAAAAGGTGCATGTTTCAGCTGAGCTGACACCGAGGTGTGCAGCGCTGTGACTCGACATGCACCTCTTCCCTGCCAGAATATATACCTGATATTCGGTATGATAACGAGCTGGAACTAAGATAGCCTAGTGGTATCTTCCCTTTGAACTATACTAGAGTGGGTGATATTCGGTATTAATCGTTGGTAATACCGAATATTACTGGGTACATCTCTACTAATTACCGTACAGCGCTTTTACCCGCCAACATGGCAATTATACTATTAACGTGACCGCTGGTTTAATCAGTTTAATGATATTTAATAAGCTTAATATGTTATGCGTTTAATTTAACATCAATTTATGTGGAAACAGTGATTTAAATCTTCACTTTAAAACACTTTCTGTCTTTAGGGGCGGCGGAAACAACATAGAAAATGACAATGCCAGATTCTACCCCACCATCAACCGCAAGTTGTACAAGATAACGAATAAATGTAAAAATATCCCCGTTTTTTATTAAAATTATTGGTTTAAAATAAAGTTTTGTACAAGTTGCGATTCGAAAAAAACAGCTTAATTAATAATTCAGAAAATAGTAAGAAATCGAAGCGATTTATTCATTGTTTTTGTTATTCTTCTATAGGAGTTGCGAGAGTAGTAGAAAATGATACTGATTATGATTATGCAATAAACCTGTAATAAGTCCCCAGCAAAACGATAGGTACAGCTTAAATGGTCACGTAGTTTTGTAGGTGGGGCAAAGCTCCATTGAAATGTGGCAATGTCTTTTAATTTTAAAATTACTTAGAGAAAAACGTTACAACTTGAATTCTAACAAGGGACGTGTGCGTGGATTTTTAGTTTTTCTATGAAGGCTACGGCACTTTTTATTATATTTTTATACCCTATGACAATCCCGTAATCAAGACGAAACCTCATACCTACAGGAAAATCCATCAAGCCGTTTAGAGTAGGTACAGGATGGCAGGAAGGAATAACCCTCGTTAAGATAAGATAAGATAAATATTCTTTATTGCAAAAAAATAAAAAGTATTACACAAAAGAAATAGGCTAATACAGTTAGTATTACAATTGGCGGTCTTATCGCTCAAAGCGATCTCTTCCAGACAACCTTTGGGTAGAGAATTCGGCGTATGAATAGGTAGCTTGTTGAGCAACGTCCTTCTGGGGCAGTCTGGTAAAAAACGTTAAGTTAGAAATACTGTGAAATGACTTTTAGTTCACGTTTATGACTAACATCGTTAGGCTAAGAATTCGCAACCCCATAAATCTCCATATTAATATCAGGGAAATTTTAAGAATTTTAAAATAATAGCAGCGAATTATTCTAAGTATTCGCCAGAAGTGTTCCTATCGTAATTAGTTTTAAAGAATGTGTGTGGCGTGACACTTGTGATCAGATATTACGAGTAAAGTATTGTTGTGGGTACCATAGTACATAGAAAAAAGTACATAGGCCTCAATGAGGGGTTTCAAAGTGACAGTTATTTTATTTTATTAACGGACTCGACAGTTCGTCATTCGCCAATGTCATGTTACAGAAAATTCAACATATTCAATAGTCTTCTATCTTCCTCCAGGGGAGTCGCAGTAGCGTATTCACCCTGGGTAGCCGCGTCTTCATGTCTTCATCCAGAGGAGACGCCGTAGCGTCATCACTCTGAACGAAGCAGCTCGACAGTCACGTTCACTCCCGAACTTATTGGTTTGTTTGTGTAATTTAAACAATACTTACTTACTTACTCCGCTGGCGAAGTGACCCGAATTGGGTCTTGGCCTCTGAAACGAGAATACGGCAGTCATTGCGGTTCTGCACCGTATCGCGCCACGTGTGCGCCTGCAGTCAGCCCAGATCCCTCTCGACTTCAAACAATACAATACAAATTAATACTCTTAATGGATACCAGATGGATTCAATTCATAAACATGGTTAGCCCGTGCGTTGTGAAGCATTGTAAAAATATTGGCACCCACCTGTACCCACCGATTTCCTAAGAATGAAAAGCCCAAGTTACAAGCAATAACAACGCATTTAATGTTGACATCAGACCAGTCAGTGCCATCTACCGGGGCTAGCGGTACTTTCTTTGAAAGGTTGAGATTTACTTGACCGATTATAAAAATTATTTTGTTCCTCCTAGGGAGGTAACCCTAGAGTTAGCGTTGACTTAACTCAGGGTTAAGTAACCCGAGAAAGCTCCATACATTTTGCTCGGTCGCTAATTCTAGAGTTATTCTTATATTGCAAGTGGGGGTAAGGGTCTTAAATATTCAAACCCCGTGACAAAATATATTTTCCATAGGTATTAATATTTTTGAATATGAATTTACTCACAAACAAATAATAGGTTATACATGACAATAAAAAAAACATAATTAAACTTTTATTTTACTGAATTTTAAATAACTACTTACATTGGTAGCATAAAACCTCCCATGTAAAATCTAAATAAAAAGGATCAATGTTCTTTCTTACCTTTAGGTAAGAACATCGATCGTAGTAGATTGTAAGTAGTTATATAAAATTCAGTAAAATAAAAGTTAAATTATGTTTTTTTTAATATCATGTATATTTGTTTGTGAGAAAACTCATATTAAAAGACCTTCCCAATTTAAAGTATACCTAGTGCAATCTACATAAATACTTGCAGAATTTAATACTATACCAAACATAAATCCGGCCCAGAGTCCCACTGCCCTAAATATTTAAAAAAGTTATAATTATTTATTTTTAATTGCATTCTTGTCGGCAGCATTGTTCCAACCATACAGCCCACAAGCCAATTAATGAAAATAAAAGAACGACACGCAATTTCACCTTGTCGAAGTACGCCATAAAAATCACCTCGAACTGTTATTAAAAAAGAAAATTGGCGGCTTTAAAAAGAATAAACGGGCTATTAAAAAAAGAAAAAAACTTTTTTATTATTAAAAGATTTATAGGCAACGGGTTGTTCGTTATATTGAGTCATATTAAAACGACAATTAAACTTCGGTACGTGGAAAATTACGTACAATTTTCTCTAGCAATTAACCGAAAACATTCAATTTTTACCTTTACATACCAGAGTCGAATCAATTTCATGAACACGAAGCGTGGAAATCTCATATCTATGGCCTAATGATGTAAGATTGAAACTTTATTGGTGTCCGTCGCTAAGGACCACACACGTCGATGCGGCGCGGTGAGGTTTTAAAAAAGGAACGCGCGAACCGCGCCTCGTTCGTTACCTCATCATCGGCTTCTTTTTTCAAATTTTCTTTTTTTATAAAACCCCGCGGCGTTGGCTAGCTTATACATAGAGCCCAAGCCACACATACGATGCTGCCAGTTGAAAAAATGTTATAAGTCGAATAATGTTGTTGTGGTGGTATTATTAGTATTATTACCGGTGGATTCGGGCGAGTTTTCGGCCAAGGGCATAAATTAGACTGTTTTATTGAGTCCGAGACGCTTCTGATGTACCCGACTTAGCTTTTTTTTATAGCTTTTTAAATATTCTTCCTAAAGGAGGGTTTCGTTTGAAGATTAGTTTGTTATCGGCCAGTAATAAAGTAGGTAAGGGTATAGCTTACTTTAAAAAAGTTATTGTTTTTTTTTGTAAGTCTTAAAAGAGGTTGCGAGAATCTGATACTTTTTGGTGGGAATTTTCTTGATGTTCCGATAAAGTCGGTAGGTTAAATTGAGAAAAATGGGGATTTAATAGCAGATAGGTTGTAATTCGATAGGATGTGACGATTGGACGATAAATTCATTGTATTGTTATATTTTAGAGTAAAAAGAGTTAAGAGAGATCGGTGGCTCAGTGGTTAAGTCAAAGGACTTGCGATACGGAGGTCCCAAGGTTCCGAGCCAGGGCAGCCATGTACCAATGAGTTATCGTAAGAAAAACTTATGTAGATTTACCGAGTGCTCTCAAAACTGTGAAGGTAAAACATCGTGATGTAAACTGCATGCGCCGTAGAAGAAGAAAAAATGTAAGGCGTGTGAAATCCGCCAATCCGCACTGGGCCCGCGTGGTGGATCATGGCCCCAGCTCCCTCGATGCAAGGAAAGATCTGTGCCCGAGCAGGGCAATATAAATAGACTGATGATGATATAGTAACCTGAGAATCATTAATTCGAGTTGTTAACTATTCAGAAGGTAAATAAGTAGGGAGTAAGCCGCAACAATTTTTACTAGCGCTCAAGTCATGTCAAAGTCAGATTATTGCCTAATAATAGTACAGTCGAAGACAGAGATAAGTATACAGGGAGCCTCAATAAGGATGAGATTTTCTCAAAAACTAGTGGATCGAATTTAATAATTTTTTACAGTTGCATAGTTTTAACTTTTATCTATCCAACAGTGAAAGAATGTTTGCAATAGGTCAAGTAGTTTTTGAGAAAATCTCATCCTTAAAAACTCTCCTGTACACCTTTCTCTGTGTTCCACCGTACAATACGTTCGCGCAGACTTTGATAGAACTTGAGCGCCTAAAAAGGCCTTGCAGCTATACCCCCCTTTCCCCCCTCCCCCCGTCCAAAGCACATAATATGCCTATCATGAATGACTCTATTTTACCACGTGAAAATTAAAAACTGTGGACAATGCATTAGGGCAGAAACTCTACCGTTCTTTTCTCGTGTGGTTTAGTGACCAAACCTATTAGATTGTTAGAGTTATTCAGGCCGCCCGTAGGTAGGCCTCTGGCGTGGCCGAGCGACAGCAACCGGCACCAACTGCTTAACGTGCTTTCCGAGGCACGGAGAGGCTCAGATGAAAATGTCACTAGCGGTCACCCATCCAGGTACTCCTCGCTCAACGTTGCGTAACTTGTACGATTGTTGAACGTGTACTCGCAACTGGACTACGGGCCTCTCGCTCGCTCTGATAATAGGTAATTCTATTCAATAAATAACCCCCCACGATGACTTGTATGTAATGTAATAATGTGTTGTAAATCATCCGATCCCCTATGCGACGTATCTGGGGCGAGTGGGGAGAATAGAGCAAGTAATTACCCACTAACTAGCACAAATTACCCACATCTCAGAGCCCGGGTCTCCCCGAGGTAAGGTGGGAGTGAAAGCGGGCCGATGAGCGTTATTAATGGACTCAACGGTATGTCATTTGCCAAATCAAATCAATTTGATTAGCAATGAGAAGTTTTCACTACTATACCGCATAAACCTTGGTTTTTTAGTTTTAAGGATTTAAATAAACGGGTTACCTACTTCTGTTCTTTGCCGCCTTCGCATTGGTCATGCTTGCACGCCAGTTCATTTAGCTAAAATCAGAGTTAGGGATCATTCCCTTTGTGAATGTGGTTTTGACGAAGGTTCTGTTGATCATCTTTTTTTTGACTATCCTCTTGTATCTCTCTCTTTGTATAACGCCCTTCCAAACAGGCAGACACGGGCGCCCTGGTACATGTCTATGCGGTAAGTGGTCTGTGTTCGCGCAACTTTAGCAGGACTTGAGCGCCTAAAAAGGCCTTATATCTAACCTTTCTAACCTTCCATAGAGACCCGTCCCGCTAGCAGTGTAACCCCACCGTAAACCCGCTGGAGCTGCAAGGATCTAATATACTCTAGAGATTATTGGCGTTACAATTCATATTGTGGGGGCTGATGATGCGGAGTTTTATAATACTTAGGGTATCATGAGTTTTGGTAGTTACGGAAATGTTTATATAGGTTATTCTAGGTATTAGATACGGTGGCGGAGGCGGAACACCCCAGAAGTTTTAGTTGGTGCAAGTCCAACATAATCGCCCGTTCCCCCGGACGGGCGGTATACATAATGTATTTCTCCTGGGTAGCAAAAAAAAAAAAAAAAAAGAGGTATTAGGTACGGTCGAAGACAGATTTCATTTCATTTATTCATAAACAATGACTTAAATAATGTAATAATAATAATAATAGTGCTGATAGACCGATCGTCGCGTCGGGCTATTCTGGTTGATGTCACCATCCCCCATGATGAGAATCTCGTGAGGGCGGAAAAGGAAAAGCTAAGTAAATACTTAGACTTAGCTCACGAGATTACCGCCATGTGGGATGTGGACTCAACCATAATTGTTCCGATAGTCGTAACCGTGAACGGTTTAACAGCAAAGAGTCTCGACCAACACCTTAAGAGACTCTCGCTAGACAGTTGGGTCTAGAGCCGGCTGCAGAAGGCAGTGCTGCTGGACACGGCACGCATTGTGAGGAGGTTCCTCACCCTGGGATCCTAACCTCCGGCAGCTTGGATGCGCATGCATGTGGCTATTTTTTATATTTTTCTATTTGTTTTTGATATTGAAATATATTAAATAAGAGTTAAAATAAATAGAGATAATAACAATTTAAATTAACTATACTCGCTGCTCGCCCACTCGTTTTATAGTTGACTAGCTGTACCCCGCAACTTCGTTTGCGTAGAGGAGGAGGATGGAGAGGATGGAGGAGATCAGGAGGCAGATCTTCCTCTCTGGATCCTTGTTTCCACATCACATACCGCCATGGCTTATAGCCTATGAGCTGTCCGGATGTTTCAGCTATCTCCTAGTGAAACTCCCATCAAAATCCATTCAGTAGTTATGGCGTGATACTTGCACAAAGTCACAGACAAACAGACAAAAATTCTAAAAATTAGTGTTTTGGCATCAGTATCGATCCTAAAACACATTACAATTATTCTTTTCAAAAATATCCAATGTACAGACACAACTTTTTTACAGTCTTATTATATGTATGTATGTCGGCGTAGGCGGAGAGACGATATCGTTAGATACAGGGATGAGTGGCTGGAAGAGGAGGGGGAGACCTTTGACCAGCAGTGGGACAATTTATAGGTTTACAAAAATAAAATGTATAGATAGATAGCTTTACTCACTACTCGCTTATCGCCGGCGGTAGGACAACTGCCTTAGACAGTGTAAGAGCGAGTTCACGCTAAGCTCTGAATGCCTATAACCAGCAATAAAATATTGACTTTGACTCTACATCCCAGCCTCCGATACAATTTTTCTCCGTGTATGAAAGAGATATTTATTCCCCTTACAAAATGGTCAAGTACTAAATAGTTTTCTCAAAGGGGAAAATTCAATTGTCAAATACCAGTGCTAGTCAACTGTATGCGAGTGTAATAAAGATTAAATTGCAATGGTTTCGCATAGTGCTATCTATCGAGTATGCCGACTTGAAATGCAAATAAGATGTGTTCCTATTTCAAAAGAAGCGATTTTTCTTTGTGGGTCAGTGTCTTGTCTTTGGATAATATGAACCTTTGTGAATACGATGATATTAAATAGTAGGGTTCTCTTGAAAATGGCGGGAAACGACGGTTGCAAAATTATGTGATAATTTTTATTTTCTTCTTCTTCAGCATACAGCAGCCCACTCCTGGGCATATGCCTCTCCATGAATCTTCCATGTGGCCCGATCCCAAGGTTGTCTGGTCCACACCGAGCCAGCAACCTTCTTTATGTCGTCGGACCATCTGGCCGGTGGTCTGCCCACCACACCACAATTTTTATTTTAATGCCCGGTTATTTTGTGTTTAATATCACGTTAAATTAATCAGAAAATGTTCGCGAGTAACAGTATGGTGAATTTATTGGATAATTGTAGCAAGATCTGAAGTTTCAAGCTTTTATCAAGAGTTCCCGCTACAAGCTCGGGAGTGAACGTGACTGTCGAGCTGCTTCGTCCAGAGTGATGACGCTACGGCGTCTCCTCTGGATGAAGACATGAAGACGCGGCTACCCAGGGTGAAGACGCTACTGCGACTTCTCTGGAGGAAGATAGAAGGCTAATACTTATATATTGAATTTTCTGTGACATTGGCAAATGACGAACTGTTTTGCTTCCGTCGCTTCCTGCCATTTTCAAGAGAACCGAACGTTTTTGTACTATTTTTCGACAAAAATCTGACATTAACGGCACTTGAGCGCTAGTGAAAAATACATTGCCACTTTTCAATGGAGCTTTGCCCCACCTACAAAACTACGTGACCATTTAAGCTGTACCTATCATTTTGTTGGGGACTTATTACATGTTTCATATTTCATAATCAGTATCATTTTCTACTACTCTCGCAACTCCTATAGAAGAATAACAAAAACAATGAATAAATCGCTTCGATTTCTTACTATTTTCTGAATTTTTAATTATGCTATTTTTTTCGAATCGCAACTTGTACAAAACTTTCTTTTAAACAAATAATTTTAATAAAATACGGAGATATTTTTACATTTAGGTACTTATTCGTTATCTTGTACAACTTGCGGTTGATGGTTGGGCAGAATCTGGCATTGTCATGTGTTTTGCACTTTGCCAGCGCCGTGTCCAGTGCAAATTCGAAAGCATCTAAATGTTTCTGTAGTTCTTCCTTGGTATATCTCTCTATTATATTATTATACTAGCTGTACCCCGCAACTTCGTTTGCGTAGAGGAGGAGGATGGAGGAGATCAGGAGGCAGATCTTCCTCTCTGGATCCTTGTTTCCACATCACATACCGCCATGGCTTATAGCCTATGAGCCGGATATTTCAGCTATCTCCTAGTGAAACTCCCATCGAAATCCCTTCAGTAGTTATGGCGTGATACTTGCACAAAGTCACAGACAAAAATTCTAAAAATTAGTGTTTTGACATCAGTATCGATCCTAATTCAATTCAATTCAAATGATTTATTGCAGTCACAAAGACCATATAAGTGTTAGTAAGTACTTAAAACTATGTTAGTGTTTACACGAGGTGTATTACGCGCCATACATGCGACTTAGGTCCGACTCCGAGACCCCGGGACATGTAAGTGTACCCAGTGCCTCAGAATCGGACTGTCCATGGTATCCGCAATGCCCTTCAGGATGCTGTTAGGGCTGACGCGAACCCGTCGCATCAGGGACGCGACTCTTTTGCGTATGATGGCATGGAATCCGTCTACGCCGGCTTCCGTAAACATCCCTGATGCGCTGCAGCATCGCGACAGCCCCATCAGCACCCTGAACGCATTGTTATATTGTACACGCAGGGCATTGTATGACTAAAAACACATTACAATTATTCTTTTCCAAAAATATCCAATGTACAGACACAACTTTTTTACAGTCTTATTATATGTATAGATTGAGTTGGGAATATCCTATTGTATAAATCAACTAAAGAAGCCTTCAGTCTTCCCTCTTCATAGGGGTGTACAATCAATAAAACTACAGGGTGATTCCAAAACCAAGCCAATGTATAATCAGAAGACATTAAAATTAATTTAATTCAACCCTCATTTAGGTCAAATTTTAAGCAATTTTAGATCTTATTGCCTAGAAATAGTAGCGAGGAGATGTGTAAAATTATGGGTACTGTCATGAGTTATTGTTCAATGGACAAACGGACTGAAAACACGCAATGTTGCCTATAGATATAAGTAGCTAAAATTTTAGTTTAACGTAACTTGGGGTTGGGATTTTTTAAACTGGTATAAGTTCTAATGCACATTTAGATATTTAGATTACAGAATGAATAACCAAAAAATGACATTGCCACATTTCAATGGAGATTTGTCCCACCTACAAAACTACGCCTTAATTTAAGCCTTACCTATTATTTTGTTGGGGACTTATTACAGGTTTCATATTGCATAATCATAATCAGTATCATTTTCTACTACTCTCGCAACTCCTATAGAAGAATAACAAAAACAATGAATAATTCGCTTCGATTTCTTACTATTTTCTGAATTCTTAATTAGGCTGAGTTTTTTTCGACTCGCTAGATGTACTTACTTTGTTTTAAACCAATAATTTTAATAAAAAACGGAGATATTTTTACATTTATTCGTTATCTTGTACAACTTGCGGTTGATGGTGCAGAATCTGGCATTGTCATTTTAAAAATGAATAACGACAGTAGCCACTTATAATCGCTAAAAGTCAAATAATAGTCTTTCAGATAACTAACAGCAGGTTAGCTGCAAGGCCTTTTTAGGCGTTCAAGTCCTGACAAAGTCTGCGCGAACGAAATTTTTGTTCTATTTTTCGGCAAAAATCTGACTTGGACAGGACTTGAGCGTTAGTAAAAATTGTTGCGTCTCACCCCCCTGAATTCTTGTCTTGATATTAAATATCCTCTTTTGAAAAACAGCAAACACTTTGGCTGACCCGATAGTTTGTAACGGTTTTAGCTTCAGTTGCGAATACTAAACAACCACGGTTAATCTTTTCTTTCAGTGTACTTTATTCTCCGTACAAAATATTCCATTCCAACGTAAATTTACTCCACTTAGTACCTGCAAAACGGCCTCTACCTCCCAAATATATGAGACAACAATTTCATCCCGGCTCCCGAGCGTGCCTTATCTCCCGCAATGCGGAGCGTATGACAAATACCAATTTATATGTTAATAACTCCGTTTTATGTGTCGGGCTGTAAGCGCCAGTGAAAAGTAGAATAAACCAAAAAAAAATGCTCTCTTTCCTATGAGCTTATAGATTTTAGCCGAAAAATAATAATAAAAAGGCGTTGACGCAGAATTTGAGAGGACTTGAGCGGTAATAATAATAAGCCTTTCAAATGACGGCCCTATTGTGTTATGCTCGTCCTTTGAAAGTCAGATTTTTGCCGAAAAATAGTACAAAAAGACTTTGACAGGACTTTAGCGCCTAAAAAGACCTTACAACCTGAGCTTACAACTACCCCCCCCCCCCCCTGACGTTTACCACTTACCATCATGGTCAAGTTTAACTGCGATTTTTTATTACAACAAATAGTTATACTTATTGATAGTGAAATATATCACCTACCTACGGATTATTTATAATAAAACTTCGATAACTTTTAGAAAGTCCACTATATTAGTAATATGCTATACTTACCTAGATGTCTCGATCGTTAAGTTTTATTGTTACTAAAAGTTAATTACAACTAAACCTCGTCACATTACTATAGTATCTTAGAGAATACACTAAAACTAATAACGCTAGTAACAATTTTATTGCACAGCCAAATAAAATATATCCAGCACAATAAACAGCATATGGCAACTAAAAATGGTGTACGCCCAACCTTAGAACCATAGACAATATGAAACTGACAGATGCGTCTAATGTTCCCGCTATTTCTCGCCGACCAATCGCAGCGCGCCATAGTTTTTTCATAAACGCAACAGCTGCGCATTTTCGGCCAGTATTAACGCATGTTATTGGGCCTTTTTATAAACACATTTTGTGGTAGGGCTAACATCATAAGGGAAGGGGGTTCAAAATGTATTTTTTTGTAAAGCAATGATTTGTAGTGATGATGATGTTATTTTGATAGGGGAAATTGGATTTTGTGTAATAATAAGCGTCTATGCGTTGATTAGTATCTCGGAAAGGTTTTTGATGGGTTGTGAAAAAAGTTCGAGGTAGTACCAATATGAACACAATAGTTTTTCAAAATTATTTAAGCTAGCTAATGTATTCATTTTGATCTTTTAAATTCTAGTCTAGGTATTAATAAACACTTTCCTAAACAGTGGTTTAATTTGAAAGTTGTTAAAGATTATAATCATCTTTCTATGCCGAACTCCAGCAGGATAATGATCACTTCTTATAGCGATCCAGTTTAGGTTCTAAACTGACAATTTGCTACAATGACGTTTGACGTCGTTCTAGCAAATTGTCAGTTTAGAACCTAAACGATCTGACCACGACATAATATATATTACCTTATTTGTGAATAAATATTATTCTATAATCTGTGGCGTGTTACGAGAAGTTTTTTAATTGGTCCTAACTAGTTTGAGACCGACTGTACTCTTCTATATTTTTTCCGCTCTCAGCATTTCAATTTGGATCCATATAATTTTATTTACTACACAATTTACTGTCTTATGTATCTTAAGGGACAATTACCGTCAAGACGCGCTCACATAAAATTTTTGTCGTAAAACCTGATTGCCTGCTCGAAACGTAAAAACATTACTTTACGATGTCTCTCTCCCCTTAACGATCGTTGATTGGTTAATATAATCATGAGATTATAAGGACTTCACTTTTGGTGCGGACAGGAATTTTTTAATGAACAATTTTCTTTAAACGTATAGGTATTTTTAATTTTACGTGTTATTACGACTAATTAGTTTAACTACCTAATTTAAGAAATATAAGCTTAAACCAAGATGGAACCTGATCAATATCGAAGTATAATCAGAATGTTAATGTAAATTAAGTATAAAAGTATAAAAAATCAAGTTTACACCAAAAATATATTTTTAAAAGAAAATGGGTCAGTGCGTTACCTCTCGAAAATAGAAACTCGTAAATGGCGTACCTTATATTAAGAGCCTTCATAGAGCCAACTAGCGCCGCAAATCTTAAATAAATAATATCTTCCAATATAATCAATTTTACTAAAAAAGCTATTTACAAAATGTTTATTACGATAAATACTATTTTTTAAATGCTTATTTATAACGTGATTCAATTTCGGTAAGTTGTAGTTCGCATAATTGCAAAAAACGGCCGTTTTTGGCGCATTTGTGAACTACAACTTAGCTTGTCGCAATTATGCCATGTATTGTATATTGAAATATAGTATTCATCCTAATAAACATTTTGTAAATAGCTTTTTTAATAAAATTGATTAAATTGGAAGATATTACTTTTTCAAGATTGGCGGCGCTAGTTGGCTCATATCAGGCCCTTACGGTTTGTGTCATTTGACATTAGGTAGGACCTGTCTTCTAACATAAACTTGTAATAAGCTACATAAAAGCACCTATGACCGTAATATGTTATTATATTAGTACAAATACATTGTCAAACCCAATAAAAGGAAGCCACGTCCACCACATCACCGGTGACATGTGTTCGGAACTACTTTCCCGCCGTTTCGCGCTCTGTCAAAGTTTTTCGTTTTTATTGTCCGAGGCAAAGGCGTTATTGGACCAAACTGCTTACGTCACGTAACTCCGTATGTAATATCTAGGTAATAAAAGGAATGGATCTTTTTACATTTAGCAACGTTGCGGTATTCTTACCCCACTGCCGGCAAGGTGTTTTTCGGCTGTATGTAAGTAAGTACTACCTATTATCGTCCTATGGTGGATGGCAACCTGTAGTCGAAACAGCCTAGGGTTTTGATGTATTAAGGTATCGTTAGAGTCTTCTTTATCACTGGACTTAACAAGTTAAGACAAAAGCAGGACTTTTTTTTAAATTATTGTAATAAATTAGAACATGATGAAAAAATTCTTGCCATGGGCATGACTTGAACCTGCGACCTTGTCATTCCGTGACACGCTCTTACCAACTGAGCCACTACAGGACTGCGACCTTGTCACGGAATGACAAGGTCGCAGGTTCAAGCCCTGCCCACGGCAAGAATTTTTTCATCATATTCTAATTTATTCACCGAGCATGGATAATGCGAAATTCAAATTCTGATTATTGTAATATTTATGTAAGTATCTAATTTTCTTTCGTTGCTCTTTCTTCTTTTATTCGTAAATGCGACCTAAATTCTGCCCTACATTATGATCAACAAGCGGTCAAATAACGCCGACTTATACCAGCCAGGCTTGTAGCAACCTAACTTAAGAGTTATTAAACCCCGGGTTAAATCTACATTGTCTATTGTTTTGAATATTTTGGGCTCCCAAATTTTTAACCAAGCAGGTTTAATTTTAACTCAAGTTGGTTGCGCAAATTGAGCTTAATAAATACTTTTATATTCACTAATACTAAGCTAAAATACATAAATTAATTGGCTATAAGTAATCTAAATACTTTATTTATTTTTAAATAAGTGAGTACTTTTTTTTATGGCTAACAAAGTAAGTTTATTTCAAAAAGGTACAATATAAAATAAAAAAGAACCATTCAATATTTAAAAAACCTAATCAAAACTATTTTTAAAAATTTTAGTTACAGGAAGAGTAGCCAAGACACTGGCAGCGTTACCTCGCTGGATCGCGATGCTAATCCGTTGCGCGAGGTAGCTGCCAGCTCTTGGGTCACCAGTGGCATCTACTATATTAAGTAAGTACTTACTTAATATTTATATCATTTAAAAATTTATTTAACTATAATTCTTATCCAAATAGCACTTTATTTTTATTATATGCATTATTATATTGCTCAATGCTTTCGCAATTCAATCGATTGAATGCAGATTAATACGAAACTTCGAGTGGCTCGCAAAAACTAACTTCAACAAGCCGATTCTTATTATAAGAACCTGTAATATCCAATTTACTCTACTCGTGTCGCAACAGTAATTTTCCGTTGGATTTAATCACAATTTAAAATCACGAAACATCAATTACAAATCCAATGACAAAAATAAGATTACGATCACAAAAACATAATACAATCCATCGGTTTACACTTTACCTACCGCATGGCTGAACGCAGCGGCGACACCTTTGCCAAAAAAAGAAAGTCAAATTGTCTATGGTCAAAAAAGGTCTTTTGTAATACCCGCGGCCATTCAACATTTTGGCGGGCGCTTTGACGCGGCGCGTAAACATCTTGTTAGTACGCACCAAATACGTACATTTATAAATATAAATAAGTTGAAAAAATATTCGGTAAGTAAGAGTCAGTCATGCGCTACGGGTTCTGAACAATTTAAACATAGAAAATTGATATTTCTGTCAGGTTGGTATTAAACAAATATTTGGGTAATCATCGACTCGCTTAAACATTTCAAATATTTTTTTTTCAGGTTTACTGCGTATTTTGAATTGTGGTAAACTGAAAGTATTAAACTGATAATATGTCTATTCAACGTGGCTGGCAGGGACTGGATACAAAAAGCTGCGAATCGTGTTGAGTTGAGACTTGAGAGTCGCACCTTAAGAGAGGCCTACTACTGATACGGGATGAGTGGTTGAAAATCAGCGCTGCGGCACTGCGTGTCCTACCAACACTATGCTGAGCCAACTGCCTAATGTAATTTTAGTCTTTATTCACACTTTTAATGTGAGTTTTTTAAGCAATGTTTAAATGCACGTTAAGCAGTTGATCCCGGTCGCTGTCGCTTGGCAGCAGTCGTCAGGCCACGTCAGGCCTACAGGCGGCCTGAATAACTCTGAAAATGGGTTTGGTCACTAAACCGCACGAGAAAATAATAGAAAATTGCGATAAATAATATTTGATTTGATTTAAATTGATGAAAAGTTTCTAGCCCTGGGCAGGACTTGAACATGCGACCTTATCATTCCGTGACATTTGATTTGTGTTCGGAAGAGTTAACTAGAAGTCGTCGTCGTCGTCAGCCTGTATCCGTCCACTGCTGGACGTAGGCCTTCTCGCAATCCTTCCATTGTCTTCTATTTGTGGCCGTACGCATCCATTTCATCCCACATGTGCGAGAGATGTCGTCAGACCATCTCATCGGTGGTCTTCCTACGCTGCGATGTCCCGTGCGTGGCCTCCAAACTGTGGCTTTGTACGTCCAGCGGTCGTCGTCTCTGCGTGCAACGTGCCCTGCCCATCTCCACTTCAGGGAAGCCATCCTTTCCCCAATATCCACCAGCTTAGCCCGCCGGTGGATTTCTGAGTTGGGTACTCTATCGACCAGAGAGATGCCCAGCATAGCACGCTCCATCGCTCTCTGCGCCACCTTCATCTTTGTCATGACACTTAGTCAATGTCCACGTTTCTGTAGCGTATGTCATTGTGGGTAAGGCACACTGACAAAAGAGTAGTAACTAGAAGTGTGAAGTATAAATCCCGTTAAAGGCTTTTCGCCACCAACCCACGGAACCCGCAAGCCGTATGGATATAATACTTTACAATACAATGGAGGCTAACAAATGTTTTGCGTCGTTGCTTGTCACTTTTTCTATGTAAATTGCGCCCGTAATTTGTGACCACAACTTTTGCGCCTTTGTCGCTGCTCTCTTGTGGGTGTGCGTTTTTGTCGCGCACGGAATGGTTGAATTAGTCGAGGAAAAAGGAAAGCTGTCGCGTTTTTGATTGACTCGAATGTAGGACTCTTGTCAGACTGGGGGTTAGCTGTCTTAAGGGCCTTCATAGAGCCAACTAGCGCCGCCAATCTTAAAAAAATAATATCTTCCAATATAATAAATTTTATTAAAAAAGCTATTTACGAAATGTTTATTACGATAAATATTATTTTTTAAATGCTTATTTATAACGTGATTCAATGTCGGTAAGTTGTAGTTCGCATAATTGCGAAAAACGGCCGTTTTTGGCACATTTGTGAACTACAACTTAGCTTGTCGCAATTTTGCCATGTATTGTATATTGAAAAATAGTATTTATCGTAATAAACATTTTGTAAATAGCTTTTTTAATAAAATTAAAAAAGCTATAAATATTAAGGCCTCTTTAGGTGCTCTAGTGCTATTAAATTCTGTGCGTTGTTAATATTTTTCGACAAAAAATCTGACTTTGACAGGACTTGAGCGCCTAAAAAAGAGCTTGGAGCTAACCCCACAGAACTAGCTCTAAAAATACATGTTTTATTAGCCATGAAGGAAAAAGCCGGGTCGCAGTCGTACTGTGTGAATTCAATTAGTCGTCCGTCAGTCGACCGATGTTTGAAAGGACAATGCCAGATTCTGACCCACCATCAACCGCATGAACGTACAATACAAGATAACGAATAAATGTAAAAATATCTCCGTTTTTTATTAAAATTATTGGTTTAAAATAAAATTTTGTATATCAAGCGAGTCGAAAAAAACAGCCTAATTAAGAATTCAGAAAATAGTAAGAAATCGAAGCGAATTATTCATTGTTTTTGTTATTCTTCTATAGGAGTTGCGAGAGTAGTAGAAAATGATACTGATTATGATTATGCAATATAAAACCTGTAATAAGTCTTTACCTAATTAATAGGTACAGCTTCAATGGTCACGTAGTTTTGTAGGTGGGGCAAAGCTCCATTTAACTGTGGCAATGTCATTTCAACGACTGCTCGGCTCGCGTCCGATGGCACTTGCCCTATAACCGTTTAAATCTTTGCTTGCATTATGTTTGCTTCCAAAGTGATACAATTTCGCGCCTTCCCTTGTCGTTGTCAATTGACAAGCCCCTCACGTCTTCGCTGCGGCTAATATTAACAATCACAGAGAGGGTGGACGAAAACGCCATGAGAGGAGTGCTTTTAAATGGATCATGTGACTAGCTGTAGCGTTTCTAATTTGGCGCTTTACGAAGTGTCTAGCCGGGCCCGTCTGACTGCGACGTTTGCGACATATGTACACATAGTAGTTAAGTGGGGTTCTCTTGAAGATGGCGGGAAACGACGGTTGCGAAATTATTTGATAATTTTCCTTTTAATGTCTACAGGAGCTATTTTGTGTTTAATATCACGTTAAATTAATCAGAAAATGTTCGCGAATGACGGTACGGTGAAGTTATTGGATTATTTGTGCAAGATCTGAAGTTTCAAGCTTTTATCAAGAGTTCCCGCTACAAGCTCGGGAGTGAACGTGACTGTCGAGCTGCTTCGTCCAGAGTGATGACGCTACGGCGACTCCTCTGGATGAAGACATGAAGACGGGGCTACCCAGGGTGAAGACGCTACTGCGACTCCCCTGGCGGAAGATAGAAGACTATTGAATATATTGAATTTTCTGTAACATGACATTGGCAAATGACGAACTGTCGAGTCCATTAATAAAAAAATAAAAATAGTTAAGTGAGTGCAAATGTTCGCCAAGAAATTGTCATGCAATTTGGCGAAGCTTAGAACTAAGTAAAATGTGTAAAATTATTATTGAGTAGGTAAATAAATATAAAAAAATATATATTAGTTACGAAACGTCATCATCATCAGTATCGATCAGCTCATTGGAGTAGCAGCGAAGCCTTTTTTAGGCGCTCAACTCCTGCCAAAGTCTGCGCGAATTAAATTTTTGTACTGTTTTACGCCAAAAATCAGGAATTGAGATAGCAAAAATCGTCGCGAGTCACCCTCGTGCTGGACATAAGTCTATCCTAAAGCACGCCATTCAACACGATTCACGGCCGTTTGCATCCAGTCTCTGTCACCTTCCGCGCCAAGGCACCATGATGAGACTGTCCGGTCGCTTGAAGTCAATATGGCTGAATCCAGGGGGTTCGAGCATACAGGGCCCCTACGTTGGCCGGGGCCTACCACATTTCTCATGTGGTTTAGTGACCAAACCTATTTTCAGAGTTATTCAGGCCACCCGTAGACCTGTGACGTAGCCTGACGACTACTGCCGAATGACCACAACCGGGACCAACTGCTTGACATGCTTTCCGAGACGGAGGGGCTCAAATGGAAGTGTCACTAGCGGTCACCTATCCAAACTGACCTCGCCCAACGTTGCTTAAATTGTAATGTGGAAGTCAGAGAAAGGTGTACAGGAGAGCTTTTAAGGTTGAGATTTTCTCAAAAACTTCTTGACCTATTGCAAGAATTCTTTTACCGTTTGATAGATAAAAGTTAAAACTATGTAACTGTAAAAGAATTATTGAATTCGGTCCAGTAGTTTTTGAGAAAATCTCAACCTTATTGAGGCGTCCTGTATACTTATCTCTGTCTTCGACTGTACGATCGTTTTCAACGTGTACTCGCAACTAAACCTATCCTATTATTGTCCGCTATTTCCTCAGAGAAATAATGACGCTATTTCATATCATTTGAACCACACAATTTAGGTAAATCCATTACAAGCAGGGTGCGGCAAAATTCGTAAATAGCCTGTTATTGTTAACACCCTGTAGAATAGCACCCTTGTACAGGGTCGAGGGAGCGGCTGAGGGTTGTTTAGGGGTTTATTGTCACAAATTGATAAACAAATTCAGTGTTTTGGTTAATCTAATCCATAAACAAGGGCATTTTTCTTTGGAGAGACTATAGAAGATTCTGGAAGCTTTCTGGAAGTTCATTGGAGTTCCTGGAAAGTGAACATTTTATTAGTACTTAAGTCCTGGTAAAGTCTGTGCGAACGACCTATTTGTTACTTTTCAACAAAAATCTGACTTTGATAGGACTTGAGAGGTAAAAAATCTTAAATTTAATTTTTTTATTTCGTAATAGGTAAATTTTTTATTCAAGAAATCAGAGTAAGGTGTGGATTCCCTGCGCTATACTACTATTTGTTGTTATGCATCTCCTTTCGCCGGGGGTTGCCTGGAAGAGATCGCTCTGAGCGATTGTACAATAATATGTTTTGTAAATTCATGTAATGTAATACTTTTGTACAATAAAGAGTCCATATATCTATACATGAAACATATAATAAGACTGTAAAAAAGTTGTGTCTGTACATTGGATATTTTTTGAAAAGAATAATTGTAATGTGTTTTAGGATCGATACTGATGCCAAAACACTAATTTTTAGAATTTTTGTCTGTTTGTCTGTGACTTTGTGCAAGTATCACGCCATAACTACTGAAGGGATTTTGATGGGAGTTTCACTAGGAGATAGCTGAAATATCCGGACAGCTCATACGCTATAAGCCATGGCGGTATGTGATGTGGAAACAAGGATCCAGAGAGGAAGATCTGCCTCCGATCTCCTCCATCCTCCTCCTCTACGCAAACGAAGTTGCGGGGTACAGCTACCTAGTCTTACAATAAAATCAAAATTCATTTTGCAACCGTCAAGTTCTATTTTCAAAAGACCATGAAAGAATCTAAGTTCCCGTATCAGTTACCGAAACTAAAAAAACTTAATCCTACACCCAACAAGAGTGACATTCACCCCTTTCTTGTGAGGGTGTATCTGTACCCATAAACAGCTTATGGGATATCAAGGGATTTGATGTTTATTTATTTATGCCCAACCACGGGTGTAATTGTTTTGTTGTTATGGGCTTTTTATGTGGTGTCATAGATAATAAAGACCCTCATTTTAAGGCCTCTGCAGTTGGTTACAATTTCATAAATAAAATAGTTTTTTTTTTAAAATCCGGAACGTATTTTCAAATTCAAATTCAAACCACTTATTGCAGTCACAAAGACCATATAAGTGTTAGTAAGTACTTAAAACTATGTTAGTGTTTACACGAGGTGTACCTATTACGCGCTATGACATGCGACTTAGGTCCGACTCCGAGACCCCGGGACATGTAAGTGCACCCAGTGTCCCAGAATCGGACTGTCCATAGTGTCCATGGTATCCGCCCTTCAGAATGCTTTTAACAAACTGCATCCTACTAGATATAAGTTATTATTATTATTTATTTTATTAATGGTCTCGACAGTTCGTCATTTGCCAATGTCATGTTACAGAAAATTCAATATATTCAATAGTCTTCTATCTTCCTCCAGGAGAGTCGCAGTAGCGTCTTCACCCTGGGTAGCCGCGTCTTCATGTCTTCATACAGAGGAGTCGCCGTAGCGTCGTCACTCTGGACGAAGCAGCTCGACAGTCACGCTCACTTCCGAGCTTGTAGCGGGAACTCTTGATAAAAGCTTGAAACTTCAGATCTTGCATAAATAATCCAATAACTTCACCGTACTGTCATTCGCGAACATTTTCTGATTAATTTAACGTGATATTAAACACAAAATAGTCCCTGTAGACATTAAAAGGAAAATTAAAAAATAATTACGCAACCGTCGTTTCCCGCCATTTTCAAGAGAACCCGTGTATCTAGTTGTCTATAGGAGATCAATGCTTGAAGCCCAAACTTTTTATTTTAAAATTGAGATTCCATTTTTAAAAACCGCAACAAAATCAAAACCAGTAGCCGAGTCGAACAATCAGTCAAGTCAAGTACCCTTATCTGTTTACCTCAATTGTTTGAACAAACAATTGTTCATTTTACACAAACAATTGTCCAGAAAGGTACAGACAAACAGACAAAGAACGCCTTTGTAAGCACGCGCCATTGTCCAAACAAAGATATCCAGTTCTTTTAGACCTCTTGTTGCGTTTATTTTAATCTAAATTAGGGGTTTTAAATAAAATGGACGGACAGGTGAAGAACCAACGTTGTTAGAGCTTGTTTTACTTTGAAATTGTATCTGATTTGAGCTCAATATAAGGTGTGATTCTGATGAGACTTGCAAGTTGCAGTCTGCTTAAACCTAAACGCAACTGTCACTCATATGCTACATTGCGTAAGAGTGAGCAAGAGGCATTGTGACGATTAAACGCGTGCCACACCATTCTTAAACTAGATTCAGAATCTCTGCCAAATACCGCGTTTTCAAGCCTAAATCAAGACAGTTAATGAGCGGACGGCATTATCAAGTTTTCACGCCAATATTGTGGAGTGTCAGTGTTTCTTTGAGATCTTGAAACCCCTTTTGTACCTATAGAGAAAACAAGATGGCGTTATTTATTTACGTTATTTAATTATTTACTCGACGGTTCCTCATTTAATTACCATTTTACCAATGTCATGTTACAAAATATTCAAAATATCATATTATTATAAATAAAAATAAATAATAAAAAATAATTGAAAAGTACTCAGGAAAAGTTATAACTGACTTCTTATCAAGCAATGGTATAATACATGAAAGACAATTTGGCTTCCAAAGCAATAAAAGTACTACACAACTGTTGTCCTTGTTTTCAGATGAAGTAAACAAATATCTCAATGACAAAAAACATGTTCTTATTGTAATGATTGACTTCAGTAAGGCTTTTGATACCTTAAATTACAAAACATTGTACAAAAAAATGCAGCAGAATGGTATACAGGGCCCAATGCTAGATATACTAAAAAATTATCATAAAAATCGTTTCACAGCTGTCAACATATCTGGTGAATTTAGTGACCTCGCTTTAACTACACATGGAACAGCGCAGGGATCCATAATGGGACCAACAGAATATATAATCTATGTTAACGACATGTGCAATATATTCAAGCACAGCTCTGTATACCAGTTTGCTGACGACACCTGCATTATAGTGGCACACAAAGATGTAGTGACCGCACAAAGCATATTACAGGAAGAGTTTAACCTACTGTGCAAATGGGCTCACGATGCTGGGTTATCAATCAACTACAATAAAACTAAATTGATGCATATACATTCTCCATATTTAAAAACCAATGTCATGCCAACCATCGTTGCCCACGAGCACTTATGTATGCACCAGCCTGTAGCCAACTGTAACTGCAAACCGCTCGAACTAGTTAACCAACATACATATCTGGGACTCATTATCGATAACCACTTCAATTGGAAAGCGCACGTGGAGCACGTTTGCGGCAGGCTGAGAGCAATACTAGCGAAATTAACTGTACTAAATTCTATGTTACCATACAACACCTTAAGGTTACTCTACATGTCAATGGCTGATTCCATAATCAACTATGGACTATCAAGCTATGGTAGAACCTATAAAACATACTTACAAAACATATACGATCTACAGATCAGATTATTAAAGACTATTGTACCATTGAAAATTAAATATAAGTATAAAGATCAATATGAGCAGCTATTTGGACACTGCAGGGTTGTCAATGTGTTTGATAAAGTTAAAATATCAGTAATATCACAGAACCGTAGTAGTATACAATCACTAGTGAGAACAGAAAGACCTATAAACCTAAGACAACAGCTGCATTTACCAATGTTTAACTTACCCGAGTGTCAAAATACATATGGAAAGAGATGTAGCAATTACCTATTACCTGTATTTCTGAATAGCCTTCCGCCTGAATCACTAGACAAATTAAATAACAAAAACTCCAAGAATGTCCAAAATCATCTTAAAAAAATACTATTGGATAAATATGCTACATAATGTAAGTAGAATCATAGCTCCAATTTGCCTGCTTATCTTTTTCATACAAATAAATGTGCTACAAAGCCCACAAATTTAATACATGTAAACTTACCATGATTACATATTAAGTAAGTGCTAAATTTAAATTTAATTAAGTAAATATTAAGTATTACTTAAGTTTAAAATGGCGCCACTGGCGACCTCTTCCGGCTCATATAATCTCTCACAAATGAGATTGAGAGCCCGGAAAATGCTATAATTTTTGTAACCATTTTTCAATGAAATAAACAGTTTAAATTTTTTAATTTTTTTTTTTTTATTATTGTCTTTTCTTCATCCAGGGGAGTCGCCGTAGCGTCCTCATCCTGGGTATCCGCGTCTTCTTACCTTCATCCAGAGGAGCCGCCGTAGCGTCAACACTCTGGACGAAGCAGCTCGACAGTCACTCCCGAGCTCGTAGCGGGACTCTTGACTATAGCGTCAAATCCTGCATGAATCCTCCAATAATTGCACCATACTGTCATTAACGAACATTTTCTGAATAATTTAACGTGACATTAAACATAAAACAACCACTGTAGATATTAAACTGAAAATTATCAAAAAATTTCGCAACCGTCGTGTCCCGCCATTTTCAAAAGCCCAAGATGGCGTTTCCCGCGCGGGAAAATGACAGCTGTCATTTGTGAAACCATAGATAAGTTTTTTTTCTTAAAAGCCTGTCCAAGGGCTTTATTGCGAAGTGGTCAGCCATTTCCTGTGAATGTATTACAAAGTCTGTATTGTTGTTTGCATGTTTGGACACGTGTTACAAAATAAACAATTTTAAAGGCCAGGTGGATGCATGTTGTATTATTGTATGTCGGTAAGTATTTTGTGGTTAAGTGCTGGTTAATGTAATTATAATACTTATTCATTGCTTGTATGAATATATGCACAAAAGTTAAGAATCCTCATTGATTCGCCGTTGAACTGAAATGAATGTTTCGTCAAATATTGTTACAATATTGTGTGATTCTGTAATGACTTTAAATCTAATCCTAAACCTAAACGCAATGAGAGGTTTTAAAAAAAAGTACCGCGCTATCCCCGGTAGATGGCACTGACTGGTCTGATGTCAACATTAAATGCGTTGTTATTGCTCGTAACCAATGCATCCACCCATCCATCGTTCCAGGTCTTTAAAAATTAAAATTATGTCTAAACCATAATAGTTCATACAAATATAGTATATCAAAATGTAGGGTATTATAAATACGAGAGCTTGTTTTAATAAAATCTGTTTTTTATTGGCGTATTTTAATTTCCCTGCCAAAATTCATAAGAATACAAATATGGAGTCACGTAATTTGAAGAAATGTTTGTTACTTATCATTTCAATGAGGGGGTTTCAAGGTTACATTTAAAAAAAGAATGATAGTACCTTAGCCGCGGTAGATGGCACTGACTGGTCTGATGTCAACAATAAATGCGTTGTTATTGCTTGTAACTTGGGCTTTTCGTATTTCATACCAAGTATTAATTTGTACTGTATTGTTTAAATTACACAAACATACCAATAAAAATAAATTATTCAGCTGACATTTAATTTTTTTTATGGTGCTGTGTTTTTTTTACGATGATATCGCACTTCGGTGCAACGCCATCTATTGTCAACTTAAAAAGCTTGGTTTTATTTCTTACAACTGTCACTTTGAAAACCCCTCACTGTTATCTTATGCTACATCGTGTAAGAGTGAGAGGGGAACGCTTGACGCTTCGATTATAGGCCGTCAACGTCGTGCTTGCCGCTCCCACAGGGGTTGCCGGGGACGAGGTAACCCTATACACAGCTGTACGCGTCCCGCTCGCGCCCTCAGCCCCGCCGATACCGTATTCCCTCGCCATGCCTGTACCCCTAGCGCGCGGCAAGCACGACGTTGACGGATTATAGCCATGATTTTCGCATGCCATACTCTGGAATCTACATTTTCGTTTTTTGTTAACCTTAATTTATTTTCTATACGCTATAAAATAAATAATAAATAACTATGTACTGCTTAGAAAACAAAAATATTGAAATAGTTGTTTAAAACAGCTCGAATATCGAAAATAAAATATTTTAAAAATACCAGGCAATTATTATTATTATTAATGGACTAGACAGTTCGTCATTTGCCAATGTCATGTTACAGAAAAGTCTATATATTCAATAGTCTTCTGTCTTCCTCCAGGGGAGTCGCAGTAGCGTCTTCACCCTGGGTAGCCGCGTCTTCATGTCTTCATCCAGAGGAGTCGCCGTAGCGGCATCACTCTGGACGAAGCAGCTCGACAGTCACGTTCACTCCCGAGCTTGTAGCGGGAACTCTTGATAAAAGCTTGAAACTTCAGATCTTGCATAAAAATAATTAATTAAATTCACCGTACTGTCATTCGCGAACATTTTCTGATTAATTTAACGTGATATTAAAACACAAAATAGTCCCTGTACCTAGACATTAAAAGGAAAATTATGAAATAATTTCGCAACCGTCGTTTCCCGCCATTTTCAAGAGAACCTACCTGGCAATCTTTACATACCTACCGAATTAATACTCCAGGACCTATCTGCCCAAAATACCCCACTGAAAAGAGGAAACGTACCCAAAACGCCCACTCAAAGAAACCACCGCACGGACAGTTAAAGCGTCCCACTGTGCAGCAAAAAAATACGCAAAATAACCTATCATTTGAAACGTACTTACTCTAGTACCGACGGTGTATTATAAGGAACCCAAATAATACTGGATCCGGGTGCGAGATTTCCTACCTGATAAGATACATGGATAAGTATTCAGTTAGATCTGATTCTATCGAGACTACTACCTAAATCTAATCCTAAGCGCAACAGTCACTGTGACTCTTCATCGCGTATGAGTTACCCCTAACTCTTACGCGATGAAGCATTAGAATTAGTTAATTTAGATCAAAATTAATAATAATTAATAATAATTAAGCATAAGAATTAGTTAATATAGATTAAAGTTAAATAATTTTACTTGTTAATTTAAATTATCAAATTAATAATAATTAACAATTTCTCCCCAGAAGCTTCTCTTAGTGACGATTAAAATTAAAATATCACACTCTGGATTCGTCGCCAGTAAATCTATAACTCTCTAAAAATAACTCTAATTAATACAAAAAAGACGATTTTTCGAAAAACAGGACTCTCCTTCCAGAAATTCAGACAAATGCAATTTGTAAACTCCAATGCATATCCTCTGCGATCGTTCTATCGATTTATCCTTGGTAAAGTCAAGTAGGCAAACCTACAGCCGGGTGTCGTATTAAAAGAACCCATAGTCGGCGCGGTATTGGCAAAGCAACGCCCCCGGCGCGCGACGTTCGTATTTTGAAAATATTTTGACGTTAATGGCCGCTTTTGTGACGGCTCGATGTGACGTATTGACGTATTTTATTTTTTTCGTCCTATTTCGGCAAAGGCGCAGTGATTTTAGCGGCGAAACGTATACGGTTTTTGCAAAAATAAAAGTAACTTTATAAAAACAAAGGATCATAACATTTGTAACGAAACAAATAATAATAAAATTACTCTGAACAGAATAGCAACAACCATCAAGGTTCTCTTGAAAATGGCGGGAAACGACGGTTGCGAAATTATTAGATAATTTTCCTTTTAACGTCTACAGGGACTATTTTGTGTTTAATATCACGTTAAATTAATCAGAAAATGTTCGCGAATGACAGTACGGTGAAGTTATTGAATTATTTATGCAAGATCTGAAGTTTCAAGCTTTTATCAAGAGTTCCCGCTACAAGCTCGGGAGTGAACGTGACTGTCGAGCTGCTTCGTCCAGAGTGATGACGCTACGGCGACTCCTCTGGATGAAGACATGAAGACGCGGCTACCCAGGGTGAAGACGCTACTACGTCTCCCCTGGAGGAAGATAGAAGACTATTGAATATATTGAATTTTCTGTAACATGACATTGGCAAATGACGAACAGTCGAGTCCATTAATAAAATAAATAAATAAACAACCATCAATACTTACTCACACCATGACATAAATACATACGCACACTCACACACTTCACTCACACCCTCATATACCCTCTCAAACACATCACGCACACACACATACACATCTCATTTCACCCTGCATAGTCTTGCTTGCCTCAAATAAATACATAATTTCATAATTATCTAATAAATATTATATTATGTGGGTCCTGGTGTCATGAAATACAGGTTAAATCCTACTTCTGACACCAGTCTCACCCAAAGTACTATTTTGGATTGATATAATTACCATGTACCTATGTGCTTATTTATAACTTTGTTGTGAGAAAATAAATAAATTTTATAAATTATAAAAAAAATAGTATATTTTGTAGAAGGCTACATTGGCCGAGTTATAGTGGCACGTCACTTGGCTATTCGTATTTCCGTATTTGTCAAATACTTGACGTAAGTAGGTAAAGTCGACAGCAGATCAATGGTAACACTCTTTACTTTTGACAGTTTTTATTATTTGCGTCGTAAGACTTAAAATCGTACTGCAAGTGTTACCATTGATCTGCTGTCGACTGTACCTACCTATTTGTTATTCATTGAAGTAATTACCATGTATGTATAACTTTGTTGTGAAAAATAAAGATTTTTTATTATTATTATTTACATAATTATGCGAGGTCTTGCAAAAGGGTTTTAAATACGGTCTACTAGAAACCGACGAGCATGCATGAAGAGATTGATGAATGTGGAGGAGGCAAGGGTGGTGTGCCAGGATCGCAGCAGATGGAAGTCCATCGTCTCTGCATATCCCTACGGGAATCAGGCGTGAGTTTATAAATAAATAAACAAATAAAATTATTTACATAGCTAATGTGCCGTTTCATCATTTAGGCATTTTTAGCATGAATTTACGAAGTCAATTTTCTACAAAACCACTTTTATAAGTATTTAAAATACAATAGGTACGGTGGAACACAGAGAAAGGTGTACAGGAGAGTTTTTAAGGTAGAGATTTTCTCAAAAACTATTTGACCTATTGCAAAAATTCTTTCACTGTTTGATAGATAAAAGTTAAAACTATGCATCTGTAAAATAAATATTAAATACAGTGCAGTAGTTTTTGAGAAAATCTCAACCTTATTAAGGTCCCCTGTATATTTATCTCTGTCTACGACTGTACATTCTTAAAAAATGAAATAACATAACGGTTTCCAAAAATAATACGCCTACACAAAAATATATCTACAACGATTTGAATAAACGCCGATTAAAACTATTAAAATAGCTTATCAAAAAAACATACATTCAATAACCATAATTGGGACTTAATCGCTTATTCCCAAAGCCATACACAATAAAAAAAATCAACCAACCGTTTACCAAATGTCATTTGCCCAAAAACACAAATTTTTACATTATTCTCTCATAAAACAACCCATTTATTCAACCGAAAAATGTTCTATTATAAAGTACCTAATAGTAAGGAAGCTACTCGAAGAAAATGCTTTCTTTTCCATTTTAGTTCCAGTAATCCGGTTTTGAATTCATAACTATAGCAATGGAATTAAATAAATGAAATGATTTATAACTATTTATAAGTAATTGTATCCACACAAAACTACCGTCAATAAAAATATAATAATAAACAATCGTTACCTCTTACTTCTTAGTTACTGCAAATGAAATTATTTTGAATAAGAAATGTCGTCTCTCTCTTGTATTGCTGTGCCTAAACAAGGTCCATAAAGAACATTGTAACATTTAATGGTAATTATATGAACATTTGTACATATACTTATAGAATGCAATAAATATACGTCGGTTTAAATACGGTTAGTACCTAATATTGGTACGCAAAAAGAGAGTGTTTTAAGTTGTTGTCTGTACAAATCATCAATTTTGTGCAACTCTTAGGTTGATAGTTTTAAAAAAAGCAGCTTAGCGTGATCTTTTACAACTGTCAAAATTATATGAAATATGAAATCTGACAGTGAAAAGCACATAGCCCAATATCCATTGATCTCCTATAAACAACTAGATACACAAAGGTCTTACTAAAACAATTTTAAAAACGTCCAAATAAGGGTCCATTGTTAATGTCCAATAAAGCAAATGAGGGTCCTTCATCCGTTTGGACCTTCTTTGCGCTCGGACATTTTTAGAAGGCAGACTGTGTATCTAGTTGTTTATAGGAGATCAATGAATCTAACAGTGTAAAGCACATAGCCTAATATCATAGGAATTGAAAAGCGACAAGTCCCTTAAAATTCCATATTTCTTCATCCACGACTCTACTATAACCGGATGTTATAAAGTAGCATTAGAGACCGATTATACGAATAAAGTTTCGTACTTCCGCTCCAATGTTGTGTGCCACGAATAGAAATTGAGGAATTAAAAAGAACATGGGATTTCAACCCTAAAATCAGTGCAATATTGAGGGTAACCGTAATCCCTCTAATACTTGCCCCAACTGCGAGATACAGTTAACTCGTGTTAACAGTGCTGTTATATTCATAAACCTAGTTAAACCACTTCCCTTAAGGCTTCGTAAGCGCGTATTTTCAGTTTTTCTACGAAGGCTACGGCATTAACTACTAAAATTAAACGCCTGAAAAAAATGTATAGCAATCTTGGGGTGTCTATTTAGAGGCTGATGAATACCGATACACGATTGGACAAACTTCGCTCGATAGAAAAAAAATCATATCATCGCAAAAATACCCCTTCCATGTCCTTTAAAATGACAATTATATATATAAGAGCTATATTTATTTATAATAATAATTATAGCTCTCTTGATTGATGTAAGATCACTGTCGAGCTGCTTCGTCCAGAGTGATGACGCTACGGCGACTCCTCTGGATGAAGACATGAAGACGCGGATACCCAGGGTGACGACGCTACGGATTGAACGACCTTGGATGAAAAGAAGACGATATGATATATTGAATATTCTGTAACATGACAAACTGTCAAATGGCAAATGACGAACTGTCGAGTCCATTAATAAAATAAATAAATAATCTGTCAAATCTACTCGCAACAAAAGTCACAAATAAGTAATTCATTCTTTCCATGAAATATCAATTACTGTGTAATAGTACCTACCCACAATTGATCTTAATAAACTATTTATATTTCTATTTATTCCGTGTTTCTAATATAGTCCGCCAATTTTTTTTATTACTTATAAATAAATAAATCACATTTTGTCATCTGTGGCAACTGGCGCCCCTTAAAAAAGTAAAGATTTCAACCCCTTATCTATGGCACCAGAAAGCGCGCGAAATTGAATGTCAGCGTGACATTTCAAAATGGCGTGCCTAATTAGTAATTTAATATGTTTGTTTGTAGAATAGAATCTTGATAATAATGAAAGGGTATTTGGAATTGGCAAGTTAATAGATTTCTAGTTAAACTTTTAAATTAAACGGATAGATAATTAAAACGAAATAAGATACAATGTATTTTTGTCGTAATTAGTCCTAATTGATAAGTTACATGAAGTCTATGGTTTACAATGTATTTTTTTCCATAATTAGTACCTACTAATCGATTACTAATTAATAATTGGTCCTAATTAAGAGCTCGATAGTTCATAGCGTGATGGCTCAGTTAGAAGACTGCGGGCTTCGAATATCTTCGCTACGTCATATCATTATCATTATCTATTAATAATTAAGCATTATCAAATGATTAGATAACTGTCAAAAGTCTGTTATATTTCTTTTTTTAAATTGGTGTCGCCAATTTTTATCATTGCCACTGTAAAGTTAAAAAATAAAAATATTGTAGTCTTCTTCCTTTCTTCCTTTCTAGTATTCTTCCTTTCTTCCTCCAGAGGAGTTTCATCTAATCGCGTTATAGCTATTTGAAAAGTCAGCGTGGCATTTTTATTTTTAATAGTTAATAAAATCGTTTATTAAATTGGTAGAGCATTTTTCAGCCTCGTCCGAAAGCGCGGCGGCTGATCACAGATCGCGCATATTTTCTGAGCGACGTGTGCGGTCCCCTTTCGCGCCAAAACCGCATTCGGAATTCAAAATAGACATAGACAATTGTTTTGTTCTTTTTAAAGCAACGAAAGATGTTTTGTAAGATTTTTGATTACAAATTAGCACCCAAGCCCGCAGGGGGTTACCAAGGCATTTTTAGGCGCTCAGTCCTGTCAGAGTCTTGCGCAAAAGAAATATTTGTACTATTTTTCGGGACTTTAGAAAATGGCGGGAAACGACGGTTGCAAAATTATTTGATAATTTTCATTTTATTGTCTACAGTGGCTATTTTGTGATTAATATCACGTTAAATTAATGAGAAAATGTTAGCGAATGACAGCATGGTGAATTTGTTGGATAATTTGAGCAAGAAGTTTCAAGATTTTATCAAGAGTTCCCGCTACAAGCTCGGGAGTGAACGTGACTGTCGAGCTGCTTCGTCCAGAGTGATGACGCTACGGCGACTCCTCTGGAGAAAGACATGAAGACTATTATTATATTGAATTTTCTGTAACATGACATTGGCAAATGACGAACTGCCGAGTCTGTTAATAAAATAAATAAATAATATATGTTATTGCGCCACGATGTCATTGTTCATTAAACAGTTAATGAAACAACAAGTCAATCGCAATAAAAATGTATGACGTATTTCAAGATCGCAGATATGTCACTCAAATGTTAAATATTTAACGAAATGAGTATTTCTTTTGAGGCTCTTGAAAATGGCGGGAAGCGACGGTTGCGAAATTATTTGATAATTTTCAGTTTAATGTCTACAGTGGTAGTTTTGTGTTTAATGTCACGTTAAGTTAATCAGAAAATTCGTTAATGACAGTATGGTGAATTTATTGGAGAATTCATGCAGGATCTGAAGTTTGGCGCTATAGTCAAGAGTCCCACTACGAGCTCGGGAGTAAACGTGACTGTCGAGCTGCTTCGCTCAGAGTGATGACGCTACGGCGTCTCCTCTGGATGAAAACAAGAAGACGCGGCTACCCAGGGTGAAGACGCTACGGCGACTCCTTTGGAGGAAGATAGAAGACTATTATATATTGAATTTTCTGTAACATGACATTGGCCAGTGACGAACTGTCCAGTTCGTTAATAAAATAAATAAACAAGCAACAGTATGAATAAATTCGGTGTTGAAATGTCGGCCCCGTGACACGTAATATGCGTAGGTATAGTTTGTGGGCTAAGTTATTTGGTTGGTCAAAGTAACAGCAGATTCACGAGGAATCACCCTAAATAACAAATAAAAATAAAGAGTCTGTCGAAATTGTAAGCCGCAAAAATCGACACCAGTGTAAGCCGAGAGCGAAACTAAAAAAGGAAGCATTCTAAAATCTAAAAAAAAGATATTATTGGATTGTCTAAATTCTGCACTTCTCAAACTGGATTTTGTTTACGCGGATTCCCTCAATTCCTTGGCATTTGAGCCATATTTTGCCACTATTAGGAGCCTTCCATGGGGCAACTAGCGCCGCCAATCTTAAAAAAATTTGGTGTATAAATGACGAATAGCTAATCACTGCTTAAATAACGTTTATAAGTAAAAAAAAGTAATCACTGAATAAGAGCTTAAATAATTATTAGTCAATATGTTGTTCAGTAGTTGATTAGTGTTTTTTATAAGTAAGAGGGTAAATGTTTATTAGGATGAATACTATTTTTCAATATACCTACAATACATGGCATAATTGCGACAAGCTAAGTTGTAGTTCACAAATGTGCCAAAAACGGCCGTTTTTCGCAATTATGCGAAGTACAACTTACCGAAATTGAATCACGTTATAATAAAACATTTAAGAAATAGTATTCATCCTATTAAACATTTCGTAAATAGCTTTTTTAATAAAATTTATTACCTATATTGGAAGATATTATTTTTTGAAGATTGGCGGCGCTAGTTGGCTCATGGAAGGCTCTTAAACACCAAATTCTTTTGAATTGCTTGAAAGTTTTTTAAACATTATTTATTTATTTAACATTTTTCTTTAAGACCAAACTTTGGGAGCCACTCTAGATACTTATCTACGGGCCCCTAATGGCCTATTGTCTTCCGAATGTTCGTTCGGAATTCGAATTCGAAACGACTTTTTCTTTTTAAACTTTAATTACGGCAATTTTTACGGATGTCACTTCGTGAAGCCAGTCTTTTTACTGGACACGGATTCTTGATTTGGTCTGTGCCGTGAACGTCTTTAGTTTAGCTACTCTGTGGTAATGACTTTTTTATTCGACGGAGATAGAACAAATTACTATTTTTTTAAGAAATTAAGCATCCGGTTTTGTAGATAACATTTTAAAGGTAATCTGAACACACACTTTGATACAATTTAGGTAAGAAAGTTGGACTTTAGATGTAAAATCCAAAAAAGTGTTTGTTTTAACCTCTTTGACAGCTAGAGAAAAAAAATTGCATCTGTGGATTTTTTATTAAGTGCTTAGGGGTAAGGGGCTCGTAGGCCAGTTGATCGTACAGTCGACAGCAGATCAATGGTAACACTTGCAGTACGATTTCAAGTCTTACGACGCAAATAATAAGAACTGTCAAAAGTAAAAAGTGTTACCATTGATCTGCTGTCGACTGTACAAGTTAAGCAACGCTGGGCGAGGTCAGTACCTGGATGGGTGATCGCTAGTGACACTTTCATCTCAGCCCCTTCGTGCCTCGGGGCGCACGTTAAGCAGTTGGTCCCGGTTACTGTCGCTTGACAGCAGTCGTCAGGCCACGTCTCAGAGGCCTACGGGCGACCTGAACAACTTTGACGAATAGGTTTGGTCACTAAGCATTCGTGCGGCTTAGTGAATAAGAAGATTAGGTGCTCAAAGTAAACAAAAGAAGGATAAACAGGCCTTGAATTCATTCGACAAAATTAAATGGATGGTTAGGCTTGTGACAACTGTTGAGGAGCTGGGCTCGCTGATAATGAAAATACATATATTTCAGGATATCAGGTGGGTATTTTATTGGTGTATGTTTATGCGGTGGCGATGACAAGTGGAATAATTAGTTATAAAAATATATGGCACGAGAGGTGGCCAGTCCGTAACAACAACATTAATTCTGCTCAGCATTTAAGTAAATTAAAAAATTTGGAAAAAATAAAAATAAAATATTTAAGTACATTTTTTTGGCAGTTTTGATTTACTAAAAAACTTACCAGTTTAACATTTATCATGAGTACAACCCCCGTTACAATTTGTCGGATGAATTCAAGGACACCTGTATATAGTTCAATAGTAGGTACTACTGATATCAAATCATTCTGCCACTGGAAAGCAACCACTCACGTTGTACGTAATATAGTTTCCTCTGAGTTACGATTTATACGGAACCCTAGTCATACTCGCACTTACCCATTTTCAAATGGCTTTTTTTCCACCCTTGTTAGCTAACAAGATCGTAAGCGCAACAATAAATTAACATAAATAAATCAGAAACGCGGAAAAGTACAAACAATTTAACTCCATTCTTACCACTTATACCTGGCAAAGTCAATCCCATTGTTGGGTAAACAACAAAAAATCCTTTTGTGAACCAACAAGGCACTGTCACATCAGAGACATGGAGAAATTACTTCGAATTTTGACATAAATTCTGATTATTTTGTGAATTTTCGGCGAAGTTTTTTTGGGGACAGCCCTGTAGGATTTAGTTAGAGATCCTACTACTACTTTTATTTGAATGGCTTCTACTCTTATTGAACAGATAATTTCGCCAATGTCAAGTTATTTGGAGTATTCATGTAAGTAGAAAATTAACGAATAAAAAATCAATCCGCCATTCCAAAATGAAGGTGGACTCCCTTTTCTTAGTTAGAGATATTTTTACCAAAAGATAACCCGAGAGGCTTTTGAAACTGTCGGGAAACGACGGTTGCAAAATTATTTAATAATTTTTATTTTAAAGTCTATACAGTGGTCATTTTGTGTTTAATATCACGTTAAATTAATCAGAAAATGTTCGCAAATGACAGTACGGTGAATTTATTGGATAATTTGAGCAAGATCTGAAGTTTCAAGCTTTTAACAAGAGTTCCCGCTACAAGCTCGGGAGTGAACGTGACTGTCGAGCTGCTTCGTCCAGAGTGACGACGCTACGGCGACTCCCCTGGATGAAGAGAAGACGATATGATATTTTGAATATTCTGTAACATGACATTGGCAAATAACGAACTGTCGAGTCCATTAATAAAATTAATAATAATAATTTGACATTCCCGTCATCTAAAAAAGTGTAAAACATATCTTTTAACTTGGTATTCTGAACTAACCCTCCATTGTGCCAGCCATCCTAAAAGTTCTTAATCCTACCTAAACTCATTCCTAAATAAAACAAAGGGCATTAATAATTAAAAAAAACAGGAACTTGGTAAATAAAGTAACGAACCTGTTACTGCAGTGCGTTAAAACCCAATAAAAAAGTAAGCGTTCCATTTTTAAAAGGGACCAATGAAAAATCGCGGCTGATACGCGTAATGTCCTACCGAAATTCGAAATCGGAACCTTTTTGGAACAAGGCCGGCAATAGAGACTTCGATGGCCGTTATTCATAGAAAGGTTTGTCGAAAGAACGTCAGATTCCATTGACAGTTATAAGAGCGAACTCATGGTAAGCTCGTGTTCAAAACTGTGTTTAAATCTGGATCTTTGACTACCTTATATGCTCATAAACCTAGTTTAACCTCAATTCCCATTCGGTAAAAAGGTCTAAACGGTGGAATAACTTTAAATCAAGTTTATGGATACGTGCTCTATTCTATAACACATTTAAGTCAAGATTCATAAACAACTTTGAGTGCAGCTTAGCGTGAACTCGCTATTACAAACGTCAAATTCCATAGAGGGAGACCTGCTCAGAACTGTCTATGGCTTTCGACCATGTTAAAATTCGAACTTGCAAACATTCCATCGTATTGTCGAGTCGACTTTACGTGTCTAGTGTATCGAATCGTCTAAAGAAATATTAGGACCAAATAATTTCGACCCCTCGAATATTCAAGCCTACTAAATTCTTTAGACTTACGTTCCAGTCAGTGATCCGTTTTTAAAATTCGGGTTTGAGGGCGGGCCTACACAAGTTGGTTTTTGACTTTCCTTATAGAATAATCCCATAAAATTTCTTTCTATTTATCCTACTATTAACTATTTTTCATTCTTACCTATTATTAAAAAGCTTCGTATTATTATAAAAATTGATTTTTTGAAGTTAATTCAAATTCAATTCAAATTCAAATACACTTTATTGTACATAAAACACAACAATTACAGAAAAAGATTACAGAATAATACAAACATAATGCACAATTTGGCGGCATTATCGCTAAAAGCGATCTCTTCCAGGCAACCAACCAAGTGAATTAATAATCAATGAAAATATAATTAAAATAATAGCGACTCTACATATTTCAGAACCGAACAATATGCTGCCGAAATCCATTTCAAAAATAAGAACAAAAGCATTAGGTTCAAATACATTTCACACGACAAGTTTTTTCGTTCAACATCCTACCAACTTAACCATAAAATCACCAAAAGCTTAAAACTATAAACTTTAAGTCATGGTTTATTTAATTGTGGTGCCAAATTGATAAACCATCACTAAAATGGTTTAAATAAGAGTTGTGGGGCTCATAGTCCAGTTGAAAACACGTGGAAAACGACCGTACAAGTTGCAACGTTGGACGAAGTACCTGCATGGGTGACCGCTAGTGACACTTTCATCTGAGCCCAACCATGTCTCGGGGCGCACGTTAAGCAGTTGGTCCCGGTTGCTGTCGCTCGCCAGCAGTCGTTAGGCCACGTCAGAGGCCTACGGGCGGCCTGAATAACTGTGATAATTAGTTTTGGTCACTAAACCACATGAGAAAAGAAGAAAAATACGAGTTTCATCAAACAATTAAACTAAACTTTCGGGCTTGTAGTGATAAAAAATACCTACTTCTAAACAGTTGCTAAACTATCGATTTTCTAGGTATGGTGATCTGCGAGAATCTTTAAACCACTGCTTAAACCACTGCCTAAGTTTATGACACATAAAAATAAATTAATATTTATTTATTTTATTAATGGACTCGACAGTTCATCTTTTGCCAATGTCATGTTACAGAATATCAAAATATCATATCGTCTTCTCTTCATCCAGGGGAGTCGCCGTAGCGTCGTCACTCTGGGTATCCGCGTCTTCTTGTCTTTTTCAGTTTCAAAATCCTAACAAAAAGTAAATGAACTTGTTTTGTTAAAAACAGTTGGTAAATAAACATAGACACAAAAAATATCATTTTCAAAAGCAATTGTCTATGCTTTTGTGTTTTTGTAGAGATCCCACGAGGCGCGTAGAGAATTGTAGAGAAAATTGAATGTAGGGTTCTGAAGTAGATTGATGAAATTATTGAATGCAAATTGTTATCATAACTTAGCGTAAAGGTTGAGTACCTACACTTGCGACGCGGAGGTATCAGGTCCCAGGCATCGAGGGAGGTGAGACCATGATCCACCACGCAGGCCCAGTGCGGATTGAGGGATATCACATGCCTTAGATTTTTTTATTCTTCTACGGCATGCAGGTTTCATCACGATGTTTTCCTTCACCGTTTTGAGAGCACTCGGTAAATGTACGTAAGTTTTTCCGTCCAAAACCCGAGGATAATTCATTGATACATGGCTGCCCTGGCTGGGAATCGAACCTGGGACCTCCGTATCGCAAGTCCATTGACCCAACTATTGAGCCACCGAGCTTTTTATCTAACTTTTAAGTCACGTTTATTGCTAATAGCGTTACAACGATGTTATATTATCTTGGACTGAGCTAGTCACTAAATCATATCGTCGTAGGGATCCCTAATAGAATAAAATAACTATGTCATAAATAAAAACATAAAACAAAGTTACGTTCGTCCGTCTGTGTGAGTGTTCTTGAGAAAATTATCACGTTGTAGTAGAGTTTGGATATGATACAGGGTGCTCGGTGGCTCAGTGGTTGGGTCAATGGACTTGCAATATGGAGGTCTCAGGTTCGATTCCCAGCTAGGGCAGCCATGTACCAATGAGTTATCCTCGGTTTTTTCGGCAGAAAAACTTACGTACATTTACCGAGTGCTCTCAAAAACGGTGAAGGAAAACATCGTGATGAAACCTGCATGTCGTAGAAAAAAAAATCTAAGGCATGTGAAATCCGCCAACCCGCACTGGGCCCGCGTGGTGGATTATGGCCCGAGCTCCCTCGATGTAAGGGAAGGTCTGTGCCCGAGCAGTGGGGCGATATAAATAGACTGATGATGATGATGACAGGGTGCTTTAAAAGACTTATAACAGGAAGAGGTTATACCAATCACGGGTCTCTTGAAAATGGCGGGAAACGACGGTTGCGAAATTATTTGATAATTTTCCTTTTAATGTCTACACTATTTTGGACTATTTTGTGTTTAATATCACGTTAAATTAATCAGAAAATGTTCGCGAATGACAGTACGGTGAAGTTATTGGATTATTTGTGCAAGATCTGAAGTTTCAAGCTTTTATCAAGAGTTCCCGCTACGAGCTCGGGAGTGAACGTGACTGTCGAGCTGCTTCGTCCAGAGTGATGACGCTACGGCGACTCCTCTGGATGAAGACAAGAAGACGCGGCTACCCAGGGTGAAGACGCTACTGCGACTCCTCTGGAGGAAGATAGAAGACTATTAAATATTTAATTTTCTGTAACATGACATTGGCAAATGACGAACTGTCCATTAATGAAATAAATAAATATATCAATTACAGTGTTTATCGTGTTCCGAACCTCAAGAGGAAAAAAGGAACCCTTATATACCACTTTGTTGTCCGTCCATCTGTCTGTCTGTCAAGACCTATAATATCTCAGAAACGCGTGGACGGATCAGGTTAAAACTAATACCAAATACTCAGGTTCTTATTAATAAACAGCACTTAATTGCGCGTTTAGGATTCGGGTATCACGTGAGTATTCAGACTGCGCAAGGTTAGTACATCCTTCATGGGGCACTGTATTCGCTTTTATAACAAGCTGCCAGAAAGTGTCACGACGTTGACAGAGAGGAAATTTAAAAATTTCATTAAAGGAACACTTGTTAAGAAGGCGTATTACAGGATAGATGACTATTTAAACGATGAACATGCATGGTGTGTGTCGCCGGCTCCGCATGAGGGATAAAGTCTATATTACTAACAATAGTAATAGTTGTGTAATACCTAGTTATTAAGTAATTGTGTATTATTATTATATTATTTTAAAAGATGTGCTGCTGAGAGTTTTTTGCCACTTTTTCTCCTCAGCGTTGGCACCTTTTCCTTGCAAAGTGGTGTAAATGTAAATTCAAAAAATATTTTGACGTGCAAAAATGTACACAACGTGCTTACTTGCAATAAAGAAATTTGACTTTGACTTTGTAACGCCGTACCTATTAATAAACAAAACTCAGCACTCAATAACACTCTCAAGCTCATATTATATGTATTGTTTGAGTGCAGCCAGAGTTTAGCCGAACTTGAGTTCGTGTTTGCTCAAGATTGGTCTATTAATTATAACGACCTACTTGAGATGCTGATCATGTCTTGAGTGTGCATCAGCTAAGTTCGTTCTTGAGCTCAGTCTATTAATACGGGCCTTTAGGTACAAGTCACTATCAAACAATAAACTTTACAAAATAAGAACACCATTTGTATACAAAAAAAACTATAATCACCAAACGAACGCCGCCCATACACTTCAATACAATAAAGACATCTCCCATCTCTTTCTAACACTCACTAATAACATCAGTTGTCTCTTTTCAACAATCCCAATGGTCCAAACATTAATAATTTATATACGACCATTTTAAAATGGTCTTATCAATTCGATTGATATTTAGGAATGAAAGGTCTATTTATAATTGCGGTGTCTACTAGAAAATCTTATTAGATCCAGTATTAGATGAACCGCTTAACCAGGCTGTTAGCTATAAACTTCACTTAAAGTTAGCTTAAACGTAAGTCGCGTTTATTACTACAAGCCATTTAGTTTAAGGCCTGTGGCCCATATTAATAGACTGAGCTCAAAAACACAAGAAATGATCAGCATCTCAAGTAGGTACGGTCGAAGACAGAGAAAGAGCTTTTAAGGATGAGATTTTCTCAAAAACTACTTGACCTATTGCAATAATTCTTTCACTGTTTGATAGATAAAAGTTAAAACTATGTAACTGTAAAAGAATTATTAAATTCGGTCCAGCAGTTCTTGAGAAAATCTCAACCTTATTGAGGCCCCCTGTATACTTATCTCTGTATTCGACTGTACCTACGTCGTTAATTAGTAGACCAATCTTGAGCAAACGCGCATTTAAGTGCACTCAGAAAATACGATCTCAAGTGAGAACTTCACTAATAATATTTTACGCAATTAATTATTATATTTAGTTGTTTAATATACCTACTAAGAATTACAATATTTTAGTGAGAACTTGAGAATGCTGAGTACATTGATCTCCTATAAACAACTAGACACACAAAGGTCTTACTAAAATAATTTAAAAAACGTCCAAATAAGGGTCCATTGTTAACGTCCAAATAATGTCCAATAAAGCAAATGTCCATTTATCCGTTTGGGCCTTCTTTGCGCTCGGACATTTTTAGAAGGCAGACTGTGTATCTAGTTGTTTATAGGAGATCAATGGCTGAGTATTGTTTATTAATATGGCGTTACTTGATATCTGAATCCTAACCTTATGTACGGACAACAGCAGATCAATGGTAACACTTGCAGTACGATTTTAACTCTTCCGAAGCAGATAATAAGAACGGTCCAAAGTGTTACACTTGATCTGCTATTAGCTGTACCTAAGATCAGTTCAGATATGAATACAAACGCTATCTTAAGATCGCTGGCGAAGATCGATATCAGAGTTGTGAGCGTTTATTAATACGTTTGGTTGTTTGGAAGAAATCGCTTTTAGCGATAAGACCGCCAAAATTGTACATGCTTCTCAATTATGTAATAAAGTTTATTTATCTTATCTTAATACGGGCTCCAAATTCTCCAATATTGAGTAAGTAGTCCAATGGATCAACCATTGAGATTTTTAAGGGTCAAATTATACTGGTCTTCGCAGGTACTTGGCCCCCATTGGATTAGAATACATATAATTTACTTGGAACCCGTAAAATAATAATTAACTTTTGGTTTATTTCGTTTTTTGTTCCTGTCAAAATAGGGTTGTAGGGCGACCATGCTTGGGAGGAAAATTAGGTTAGATCTCACACGAAAAAAGTCAAGCTTACAAGCATGAACTTGATCTGTATCGGGTAAGAATTTGATATAACTACCTACGCCTTTAAAAATATATTTTTAAATATACACAAGAAACAATGGTTCAAAGGGCGAGACGGTGACAGTTGCGTTTAGATTTAGACTTGGCGGCCACTACAGAATCACACCTTTTGTCTGTAATCCACCAAACCGTACTGGGCTCGCGTGGTGAATCGATCCGTAAGATCTGTGTCCTAACAGTTTTCTTGTCTGGTTTAGTGACCTAACCTATTGTCAGAGTTATTCAGGCCGCCCGTAGGCCTCTGATATGGCCTAACGACTGCTGCCGAGCGACAACAACCGGGACCAACTGCTTAACGTGCGCCCCGAGGCACGGAGGGGCTCAGATGAAACTGTCAATAGCGGTCACCTATCCTGGAACTGACCTCAGTTGCTTAACTTGTATACGGTCGTATACATAATTTTGTTTTCCAAAGTGTACAATGTTGTAGTTAGATGGTGTGGTACGGCGCTTTACGAAGTGTCTAGCCGGGCCCGTCTGACTGTGACATATGTACACATAGTGGTTAAGTGAGTGCAAATGTTCGCCAACAAATTGTTATGCAATTTGGCGAAGCTTAGAACTAAGTAAAATGTGTAAAATTATACTTTAAGTATGTATAAAGCGATGAACATTTTCGGTGGGCGTGGCGTGACCTGTGGTGGCTCAGTTGGCAAGAGCGTGTCACGGAATGACAAGGTCGCAGGTTCAAGTCCTGCCCACGCCAAGAATTTTTTCATCATGTTCTAATGTATTCACCGAGCATGGATAATGCGTAATTCAAATTCTGTGTAAAATTATTGTTGAGTAAATAAATAAAAAAACGACTACGAGCCCCAACAATGGGAAGATTTAATTAAGCCGATGATGGTTAAGCAAACCATGGTCACACTACTATCAACTGTGTCCGCCATATTGGATAGTTTTTTAATAATGGCGGCACGTAGCCGCGGGATGACTTCATATAATCTATGGTCGGCGATGACTCTATATTATCTATGGTTCTTGTTTTTTTTAATGTTCTCCCATAATGTAGACAGACTTCAGCGGGCTTTGGGTGGATATTTATTGAAGGGTTTGTCGGCCAGTTATTAACAAAATACGAATAATACAGGGTGTAACGTAAAAGGGTATATGAAGCCGAAGGGAGGGTGTTCAGTATCGGTAACTGAACAACTTTTGTTCTAAGACTATTCGAATAAAAAATAAAAATAAATTAATGTCTCATGCAAATCGATCAGCTGACCGGTACGAAATGTATGAAAACTCAAAAAATAAATTCGCGAAAATCGAAAAGTCGTAGGACAAAGGTTGTTCAGTTACCGATACTGAACACCCTCCCTTCGGCTTCATATACCCTTTACGTTACACCCTGTATATCCATAATTTATAATATTTCTAGTAAATAAAGAAGTCAAAATGTTAATGGTACCTATATCAATATTCCTCATATTCTACAGAATTCTAGAAATTGTTATTTTTTTGTTCCTTGCGGGCTAATCTATACCTATAGTATTCTAATAGGAACCCAAGTCGCGGCACTCGACGCTGATGTTCGCGTCACACTCGCCCCGCAGACACACGCGGGACACCAGGCTAATGAGACTCCAGGCGGCTCATAGTGCCCTGGTACTTGTAATTATACTTAGACCCGTATTAATAGTCTGAGCTCAAACTCAAGAGCGAATTCGGCTGATACACTCTCAAGCCGTGATCACCATCTCAAGTATGTAATTTATTAATAAACCAATCTTGAGGGCGTATCACGTGATGTCTTTCTCAAGTGGAAGAACTCGTAAACGTCGCGGTTCGCCTGCAATCAGCAAATACGGTCTCAAGTGTGAGTTTGCCAGGTCTCTTGAGAACTGAGTTTCGTTACTCGCGGGATACCCGATTCCTAAACGCGCACCTATATGATCTAGGCTTTTCGTAACCCCTGCCAGCCTTGTGCAGATCATCCCTCCCTCATGAATGACACAAATATTATATAAACAAAAAACAATTTATCAAAAAGATCTAACAATTAGAGCATACAAAGGCGGCGCGGGCGCAACCACTAAATTTTATTTCAGTCCCAAAAAAACGCTGTTTTGTCCAATTTTGTCACTCTAGCTCGACCACCCAAACTGAGGCGATGCCGCGGGACATTACTAGTGATATATTACCTGTAGAGGTAAACTATTGATAAATAAAGGTTCAAAGTTACCGAACACCATAAATAAAGGCTTTTGTTGAAGATGGGAATACGTCAAAACATTGTATCAATCAGGGGATGATTGTAGGCGCGCTATTGCGTGTGAAATTTTTAATTTTTACCCGATTGCTGAACGCAGGTGTTTTTCGAGTTGCTGTCTGTAGTTAAAACTGCTCGACGGAATTTTAAATAGGTATCGTAATATCGTGAAAATGAAATGAAATGAAATGTTTGTTTATTGTTGTTCACAAAAATAGCATAAGACCATGATGTTCCTGGCTCCCAAACTAGGATTCCCTGTGCTATGGGAAGCCAGGTCTTTCGTCCTTAAGACTATTGCAGAGGTCCGTCATAATGTCATCCGGCATGCCGCCCGCACCATACCGAAATTTTTATGATTAGTCCTAACATAAAGTTGGATTTAGAATATCAGCTAAAGAAATTATTAAAAAACAGCCAAGTGCGATACGGACTCGCGCACTGAGGCTTCGTGCAACGCGGCAACGCAACTTACTTAAGGGCCTTCCATGAGCCAACTAGCGCCGCCAGTTTTGAGAAATTAATCTCTCCAATTTAATCAATTTTATTAAAAAAGCTATTTACAAAATGTTTATTAGGATGAATACTATTTTTCAATATACAATACATGGCATCATATACAATCATTGGCTCATGGAAGGCTCTTAACCCCGTAATTTTGTTCTAACGAAAAGATAAATCCTATTAATAAACGTAACTTAGGTGCGCGTTTACACGTGAGTAACGCCGTATTCATAAACAAAACTCGGTTCTCAAGAGAACTGTCAAACTCACACTTGAGAACGTATTTGCTGATTGCAGGCGAACCGCGACTTGAGAAAGACATCACGTGATACGCCCTGGTTTATTAATAAATGACATACTTGAGATGGTGATCACATCTTGGGCACGCACTATAGTGGGGGACCTGAGGCAGGTTTTTTATCTTTAATTTTAATTTTTTATTATTAGTTTGTTATTATTAGTTCTGTAATTATTTAAATTGAATAAAAACTCACGTCTTGAGAGTGTATCAGCTGAAATTGCTCTTGAGGGAAGGTTTGAGCTCAGACTATTAATTTTTTTTTTTAAATAATAAGGTACATTTGTAGAAAGTCCACCGTCCATCTGGACCGGACGACATCTGTCTTGACCACAAGACTGCTGGTCAAAATGACCAATAATTCTGACCTCATTGTGGTTTAATGATCACTATAAGCTTGTTAACTACGGACGGTAGCCACAGGTCGTAAGAACAGGTAGGACAAAATTGCAGTTATTGGTTTTGTTAAATTATACCTATTTAAATACATTAATTTTATTTTAAACGTTCATTCATTCATATTATGCACAGAGCGGATGAGACACAGACCACTTACCCAATAGACATGAATACGGTACAAAAGACATTGCCACATTTCAATGGAGCTTTGCCCCAAACTACGTGACCATTTAAGCTGTACCTATCATTTTGTTGGGGACTTATTACAGGTTTCATATTGCATAATCATAATCAGTATCATTTTCTACTACTCTCGCAACTCCTATAGAAGAATAACAAAAACAATGAATAATTCGCTTCGATTTCTTACTATTTTCTGAATTCTTAATTATGCTGTTTTTTTGCGAATCGCAACTTGTACAAAACTTTATTTTAAACCAATAACTTTAATAAAAAACGGAGATATTTTTACATTTATTCGTTATCTTACATCATGCGGTTGATGGTGGGGCAGAATCTGGCATTGTCATTTGCAAGCGAAACATTCTGTCAACGATGAGCGTATAGAGACGAAACGGGGGGCAGGGGTGCCGTATTAAAGAGATGCGTCCATGTCGACAATATATCTAGGTTACACGTGTCGCGAAGCCATTTTGCGCTCATGTGCGGGGCAGACACCACAACTACAACTAATTTTGATTTGTGAAGAAACGTACAGTCGACAGCAGATCAATGGTAACACTTGTAGTACGGTTTCAAGTCTTACGACGACGCAGATGATAATAAACGGTACAAGGTCCAAAGTGTTACACTTGATCTGCTGTCGACTGTACCTTACCTACATAAATGCCAAAAATATTTTTAGAGAAAATTGCCATGAATTAATTCATCACAACGCCATCTAATTCCAGATAGCTACACTACAAAAAATCAACTGCTTTTACCGCCACCTACTATCAAGTAGCTGAACTGATTAGTAAGTCACTTGTTTAACAAGTTGCCAAGTGGCTACAAGTTGCAGACAATTTTGCATAGGTGACGCTGTAAATAATTATCACAAAGCTGCCATCTATCGGCACGAATGTATACTATTTGGTACAACATTTTTTTACATAGATGTCGGTGTAAACAGTTACCAGTCTAGCAACGGTCGTAGTTACTGTATATTCTCATAGATGGCGCTGTCATTATTTTTGGTTATTGGGAGTTTTTTAATTGTTTTTGTATTAAGTTTTTATAGAACTTTAGTAGATTACTACTTACGCACGTACGTACTTTTGTAGATTTTATTTGAAAGCATCCGTGACTGCCATTTTAGCAGTTTCGATCAATCAAAATGTAATAAGTAGGCAGTTCCGACAACTCGAGACATTAACACTTCACCGTCCAGTGCCCCATATATGGAGCACGACGAACTAGCTTCACAAACCCGTGCCCCACATATGTGGCACGATGAAAAAAGTATGTGCCTACCAGATCCGCACAAAGGGTATTTTTTCTGAAGGTAAGTAAATACGATGTCCTTGGTGGATGGTGCTGTCCATTCACGTCCTATTGTCTTCAGAAGAGTGCTCAGAGTGCTTCACCCAGTGTTGAAGTGCTCACATAACAAAAGACATTGCCACATTTCAATGGAGCTTTGCCCCACCTTTGCCAAACTACGCGACCATTTAAGCTGTACCTATCATTTTGTTGGGGACTTATTACAGGTTTCATATTGCATAATCATAATCAGTATCATTTTCTACTACTCTCGCAACTCCTGTAGAAGAATAACAAAAAAAAATAATAAATCGCTTCGATTTCTTACTATTTTCCGAGTTCTTAATTAAGCTGTTTTTTTCGAATCGCAACTTGTACAAAGCTTTATTTTAAACCAATAATTTTAATAAAAAACGGATATATTTTTACATTTATTCGTTATCTTGTACAACTTGCGGTTGATAGTGGGGCAGAATCTGGCATTGTCATTTGATGTAATTTCGACTTGTATAGAGATTGAAATAATAGGCCTTACAAGGAAATCAAAACTTTTTGTACGGGGGCTGTGAACGTATTAAATAAAAACAAAATAATCTTGTTTAACATAAAATATATTTCTTAATAGCTAATAATTAAAGTACATACAGTTATTTATTCAAATAGTTCTATATATAGTAAGCCAGCCCTACCGCCATATTTTTTTATTATATTTATTTAAGAATTGCACGATGTCAACTATATAAATTCGAATAGGAATGTATTTACTTTTTAAACTTTCACGGTTTGTATACATATTAATTAGATAAAACGGGAATTACCGTGTTAAACATTTATTATTGGTGTCCCGATATTTCGACAGCATTGCAGCCATCATGGTCACGAGTAGACAAAAAATATAATATAATATATATGGGGTCGAGACACTGGGGCCGTGGGGGCCGGACGCTGGACAGCTCGTCAAAGAGCTGTCCAAGCGGCTGGTCGAGGAGTCCGGTGACCAGAGGGCTGGCAGCTACCTTTGCCAACGTGTCGCGTTGGCAATTCAGAGAGGGAATGCTGCCAGCCTTCTGGGCACCGTGACTCCCGATGCCCTCCTAGAGGACATATTTTATTTATAGATAGTTTAAGTTTTTAGATTTTTAGGGTCTTTATTATTTTAGGTTTTAATTTAATGTAATTTTATTAACATATTGTATGACTAATTTGAAAATAATGAATAAATTTATATTACTTTTTTATATAATAAATGTTTAACACGGTAATTCCCGTTTTATCTAATTAATAGGAATGTATTCAATTAAAATTTCACTAAAACGTTTTCGATATTTGTCATCAATATAGGCAAGGAACTGATATTATCTAAGAGTATTAAAATTGGTCAAGCTAGGTATCCCATCGATACTTACATATACAGATGGCCTTGAATTCATTCGACAAAATTAAATGCACGGTTAGGCTTGTGACATACATTAAGGCCCGTATTAATAGTCTGAGCTCAAACTCAAGAGCGAATTCAGCTGATATGTCATTTATTAATAAACCAATCTAGAGGGCGCATCACGTCATGTCTGTCTCAAGTCGCGGTTCGCCTGCAATCAGCAAATACGTTCTCAAGTGCGAGAACTGAGTTTTGTTATACGGCGTTACTCACGTGATACCCGATTCCTAAACGCGCACTTAAGTTACGTTTATTAATGGCGTTACTATTAATAAACGTAACTTAAGTGCGCGTTTAGGCATCTGGTATCACGTGAGTAACGCCGTATAACATTGATCTTGAGGTCGTTCTCAAGATTGACTTTTGAGCTGAGAGTGATTTATTAATACGGGCATAATTCTGCATTTAAGTAAATTAAACAATTTGGGGAAAAATAAAAATGAAATATTTACAATTTTTTTTTAATTTAAAGTGCATCGTTACTGTGCTTTAGATTTTTAAAGTATTTTTAATTTATTATAATAGTCATTTCTAAGGTCATTGTGTGACTTGTGACGTACTTAGTTCAATTTTTTTTGCAGTTCTGATTTACAAAATAACCTTAGCAATTTAATATTTATCATGAGTACAACCCCCAGTTACAATTTGTCGGATAAATTCAAGGACAAACTTAGTTTTATATTTTGATTCCGTACTCAACTGTGGAAGCTTTATAAAGTACAGTCGACGACATACATAAGTATACAGGGGACCTCAATAAGGTTGAGATTTTCTCAAAAACTACTGGATAGAATTTAATTATTCTTTTACAATTACATAGTTTTCATAGGTCAAGTAGTTTTTGAGAGAATCTCAACCTTATAAACTCTCCTGTACACCTTTCTCTGTGTTCCATCGTACCTACATATTAGGAAAATAAGGTTCGCCACCACGCCACCACTTAGTGGCGAAAAGCATTACAATTCACACATAAGTTCTTAGGATTGATAAACAGCTTATAGACAGTTGCTAAACATTACTTTTTTACTTTAAATCAAGTTCATGGTTAAGCCTATAGTTATAGCCTGTTAACCTCTCAATGAAACGCAACCTTTCCTTGTTTTTTCTTCTTTTTCTTTCTATTTCTAACTTCTTTATACTCGCACTCAACCGTCCCACTCAAGTCTTGGTAGCCATCGGATTTCTGGCTCTCATAATCGGGAAAATTTACTCCGTCGGTTTGTTGGTAATTTTCGGTGAAACTTTCGGAAAATTTCGTACTCAAAGTCTCTGAGCCGAAGAACTTGTTCATCTCTGGCGGCTTTAAGTTCTGATACTTGTCGTTTTGCGGGTAGATCGTGTTGAGGATATTGGTTGCTATGGCGACGGGGGCGGCGGCGTACGCGCCTTGTTGCATCGGTCAGAATTTCAGATCCTGCAGTCAAAATAATTTTTTCGGTAAAATTCTTCCCAGAGGGAAAGGCAAAGCCAGCTAGAGCATACAACCTGGTCTGATGTTAATAGAATTTCTGAATTCTTCTAAATACATACATATACAGGGTGTAACGTAAAGGGTATATGAAGCCGAAAGGACGGTGTTCAGTATCGGTAACTGAACAACTTTTGTTCCACGACTTTTCGATTTTCGTGAATTTATTTTTGGACTTTTCATACATTTCGTACCGGTCAGCTGATCGATTTGTATGTGACATTAATTTATTTTTAGTTTTTATTCGAAAAGTCGTAGAACAAAAGTTGTTCAGTTATCGATACTGAACACGCTCCCTTCGGCTTCATATACCCTTTACGTTTTTTAAGATTGGCGTCGCTAGTTGGCTCATGGAAGACTCTTAAATAAATGTTTATTTCTTTCTTTCATGGGAAGGAGCCTGTAATATTCAAAGTCAAATCTCTTTATTGCAAGTAAGCACTTTGTGTAAATTTTTGCACATCAACATATTTTTTGAATTTACATTTACACCACTTTGCAAGGAAAAGCCAACGCTGGGGAGAACAAGTAGCAAAAAACTCTCAGCAGCACATCTTTTAAAATAATAATAATACAATTACTTAATAACTATATAGGTACATAACTATTACTATTATTAGTAACTTTATCCCTCATGCGGAACCATCGACACACACCATACATGTTCGTCGTTTAAATAGTCATTTTGGCATTAATACAAGTTATACCTTGATAGCTTGCGGTAGGTCCGGCAGCTTGATGTCGCGTAGCTGTTGCGGCAGGTTCATGCTCTTGACGGCGGAGACGGCGCGCGCGGGCGCGGCAGATATACCAGCCTGATACACACAATAGGATTATAAATACTAAAACACGAGTGGTCTCATCATCATCATCAGTCTATTTATATTGCCCCCCTGCTCGGGCACAGACCTTCCCTTACACCGAGGGAGCTCATAGTGTGGTCTCATAGTCCAGTCCAATCATTGCTCTCCTATAAACAACTAGATACACAAAGGTCTCACTAAAATAATTTATAAAACGTCCAAATAATGTCCAATAAAGCAAATGCTCCATTCATCCGTTGGACCTACTTTGGGCTCGGACATTTTAAGAAGGCAGACTGTGTATCTAGTTGTTTATAGGAGATCAATGAGTCCAATACAAAAACAGAGAATACTGAGTTAATACGGTCACCTACTGAGTTAGTACGGTCACCTACTGCGTTAAGGCGTATGCATGAATTTAAAGCTTTCCTATGACGGCTACGGCAGTAACTACTAAAATGAAACGTCTGAAATAATATACATATAGCAATCTTGGGGTGTCTATTCAGGGACTGATGAATACCGATACACGATTGGACAAACTTCGCTCGATAGAAAAAAAAATCGCAAACATTCCATGTCTTTTAAAATCAAAATTATGTCTAAACCGAAATAGTTATTCACACAAAATATATATCAAAATGTAGGATATTATAAATACGAGAGGTTGTTTAAAAAAGTCTGATTTTTATTGGCGTATTTTCATTTCCCTGCCAAAAGTCATCCAAAATTAAACAAAATACAAATATGGAGTCACTGTGCCGTGCTCTTCACTCCGCCGCTGCGGGATATATTCTGTCTCGCGCTCGAGTATGACAGCTAGCAGCCCCTTAATACGATCAATGATCACCTACTGGGACACCCATTGAGTAAATACGGTCACCCGCTGAGTTATATTATAACGGTCACCTACTGTACTTATGTCACCTTCTAAGCAATTACGGTCTAAGTCACCTCTGGAGTAAATTCATTGGCTCTTGAGTAAACACAACCCGTAAAGACCGTTGTAACATTTTGATGGTAATTAAATGAACATCTGTATTATAACTTATGTGCTGTTATTCATAAACCTAGTTAAACTTCACTTCCATTAAATCGTGTTGCTATCCCTTTCATACTTCGTTAAAAAAGGTTAAGAAAAAAGGGACAGGGAGGCTAAACGGTGGCGTAACTTTAAATCACGTTTATAAATAACAGCTGTGGAGTGCTATAAATATATTGAATATAGAGTATTAAGTAAATACGGTCACCCACCGATTTGATACGGTCACCTACTAAATTAAATCGATCACCTATTGGGAAAACACGGTCACCTACTGAGTAAATGCGGTCACCTACCTCAGCCTTCTGCATTTTATTCTGCTCCTGAAGCCTGCACAGGATATCAGCCATATTGGTCTGTAGCACCATCCCACCCATGACCAGTTCATCCAGGACTTGATGAGCAGCATCCGCGTGGAAGATCAGGTCCAATTCGCAAACATTCTCGAAGCATTTGTCTAGGGTTTCGACGAAGACCTGAAAAAAGTACAGGAAAACTTTTTTTATAGTAAATAAATGCCATTATACTTAATAAATAAATAAAGTGCCGTAATATGTTCGTTCTTTAGTTTGTAGTTTTATCTCATAAGTATTTTTTTTTAGATATTAAGTTAGTTTTATTTTGTAGTAATTAGTTTTTTTTCGTAATATGGTACTTTATTCACATTACGATCTAGCCTAATTACAATAAAGACTAGTAAGTAATTTGATTTTAACCTAAATTTATAGAAATTGTCACTTATATCCTAAGAGTTAGTCCAACGAAATTACTTACGAGTTTATTAAGGGCACTTTGTTCCCGCGTCTTAAGTATTAATTTGTACTGTATTTTTGTAAATTACAAAAACAAACCAATAATAATAAATTATTCAGCTAACATTGAAATGACAATGCCAGACTCTGCCCCACCATCAACCGCATGATGAACAAGATAACGAATAAATGTAAAAATATCTCCGTTTTTTAATTAAATTTTTGGTTTAAAATAAAGTTTTGTACATCAAACGAGTCGAAAAAACAGCTTAATTAAGAATTCTGAGAATAGTAAGAAATCGAAGCGAATTATTCATTGTCTGTCTTTGTTAACATTTTCTACTACTCTCGCAACTCCTACTGATTATGATTATGCAATATGAAACCTAATAAGTCCCCAACATAATGATAGGTACAGCTTCAATGGTCACGTAGTTTTGAAGGTGGGGCAAAGCTCCATTGAAATGTGGCAATGTCATTTTCTTTCATGGTGCTGTGTTTTTTTTACGATGATATCGCACTTCGGTGCAACGCCATCTATTATCAAATTAAAAAAGCTTGTTTTTTTCTTACAACTGTCACTTTGAAAACCTCTCATTCTCATCACCGAGCCAGCAGAGTAGTACGAACCTGTATAAGGTCCAGGATGCCAAGCTCACTCTCCGAGGAGTCCACACAGAACACAAAGTACAAGGTCGCGTAGTGCCGATAGATCAGCTTGTAGTCGGAGCCACCAATGAGGCTGTAAAAATAAAAACATTATCCCCCTAAAAAAACATAAAATCCGAAAAATGTAAATTTGAAATTACATCTCCCTCACTTTGGTTGTTGTCGATATCCTGTGTTATGTGTGTTTATATAAGTACTACTATTATTTATATGTATGTGTATATATATATATTTACATTTATATATTATATTTATTAATAGTATTTAATAAAGTATTATATTCTATTTATACTTGTAGTATATATTATATTGGTATATAATAGATATATTTTACATGTTTAAGTATCGTAAATTGTGTTACCTATCTAACGTAGATATTACTATTTATTATATTTACATACTATGCACTTCTACCTCTTTCTGATATATTTTTATAATATCCTCTGCAGTTGGTTGTCTGGAAGAAATCGCTTTTAGCGATAAAACCGCCAAAATTGTACATGCTTCTCATTTATGTAATGAATACTGTATTATGGTGCAATAAAGTGTATTTATCTTATCTTATCTCCCCAAAAATATATATTTTTTTTAATCTAGGTTTTATTTCCGAGGCTTTTTCACTTGGTGACCATGCCAGCCTCATTGGGACTCAACATATAGGCCCATCAGACCCCCCTACGACCAGGAAGGGTCTCCCTGGACGCAAAGGAGTATCTGACGAACCTATATATCTGCACCGCCTCCCAAAACTATTATTTTTCTTGTACAAAACTTATATTTGCAGTTTGCAGATTATCATCTAATCGATGTATGGACATAAAATTTTGATAATGGCAAATATTATAAGTTGGTCTCCAAATCTAGTTTATCTTTTCGTTAGAGCAAAGTTATGGGGTTAAGTTGCGTTGCACGGAAGCCTCGGTGCGCGAGTCCGACCCGCACTTTGCCGGTTGTTTAATGTGCTTCAGCCTTTATACCTTCCTCCCTCAAGAAAATTGCAGACGTTGTCGTCTCTCTTGGAGACCAGCTGAAAGGTCTCCTTGATGATCTGTTGCTGCATGTCTTCGTTCTGAAATTATTAAAAATAAAATCATCATCTGCCCGTATCAGTCCACTGCTGGACATAGGTGTACAAGACTGCAATGCAAGGCATGAGAGGTGCAGCGGGATGACGGGCGGGACCTACCTACAACCAGTTTGCCTCAGAGAGAAATTCGCAATCCATCATGTGCATCAGTCCTTTCTACATTTTGCATTTTTACTTATTTTCTATTTAAAGCAACATTCAGTGCAATCCAGTGTTTTTATTCAAACCTCTTTTATGTCATGTATATAGGCCTCGGTTGGGGTGTCGCTAAGGGGGTACTGAGGAAAAAAAAATAGAAAAAAAATTGGCTCCTTAGTGACTCTTGACTTAGGCCTCTCCCAAAGCACACCATTCAACCCGACTCTCAGCCATTATATATACAGTCTTTACATATTATAGTCTATTACATATGCAGTCTCTGCCATTGCTCAGCCAGCCACTGGTGGGTCCCACTCTATGTTTACCCGTTCGTGGCCTTCATTCGAGAACACATCTACCCCATCGGAAAAAGGCAAGAATATTTGTCACATCACACCAGGCTGTATTGCCTAGTTGGCCTTGCCTTTCCCTCTGGGAAGAAAAATTAGGTAGGTATATTGTGAATGAAATAAAAATGAAGAAACACACCGGTCATTAACCTTAGAAGGTTGTGGGGGTCAATGAACTCAATAGGGCTCTATCTGTTTCAGATCTAATAGATTGCTACTTACAGCTGGATTTTCATAAATGATAAAATAAATTATATTAAACTTTCACTCACAAAATATTGATAGAACTTCGAAAGCCTCGGTTTGCCATGGTTATTGAACACCAATATCGCCTTAATCATTTTAATACAATCTATAATTGCACTATTTTAATATTTATGCTGCTAATTTATTTACAAATTAGAAAATCAAATATTTATTCTGCAAAACATCTGCAAATCAATCGATATTTTGCTGCGGATTTTTTTTGACAGAATCACACACAAAAATGACACTGACAGTCTGTCTGTTGTTGTTTTTATTTGAAATTTCCGAAGGTAGCCAAGGATCAGCGAGACCATACAGCCTGTTGGAGACCACCGATCGAAGGCGAGAAATTACAATATTTTAAACTGTAATTAATAGTAACCATATAATTTAAGATTTAATACTGATTATAGCTACCTATTTACGTTGATAAATAAATACATTAGGTGGATCGAATACTTTATTGGCCCGTAAAATGGCGAATTGATTTTTCTATAGTGTTTTCAGCAGCTTTCAATGTTTTCGAGTGCACATTCCTTTATGTACCTATCGTATTTTACTTCGCACATACGCGTTTAAAAACGCTGCGCCTATAGCCAGCCTAGTAAAAATGGTAAGATTTGCATAATAGAAGTTGTCAATTTCATTTTTCTGGCAACACCGTCAGACGTGCGGTCGCGTTGCGCTTCACCGCGTTTCCGTGGGTGTCACAAAAGAAAAAATCGTAAAAAATTGACTGATTATTGTGTGAAACAAACAGTATTTGTTATTATTCGTTGTTTTTGTTCAATTATCTATCGAATGGCATCGCGTCGGGGCGCCGCTGACGCTGTGGAACCGAGAATCAGGTCAGTTTGTTGAAATGGCAGACATGTCACCTTGTTGACTGTTGACTTTATTTGGACGCCGGGTTTATTTTCCAGCGGTGTCGTATGGCTGGATACAGATTTCGTCTCCGCTTTTAGCTTACGGCTACTATTTTGTGTTAAAACCAAAACACACAGTAATTAAAACTGCACAGACTGGTTTTCAGTCTTAGTATTTTTTGCGTTGATTACTACGAGAATAAACCACGACGAACGTAACTTTTAAATCAAGCTTATTAATAGTAGTCTAGCCTAAGTTTGTAAAATACTAAAATATCTTGCTAAACTTTGATGGAGAGAAGATATGAGATTTGATATAAACATTCAGAATCTTGAACTTACAATACAAATGCAATCTTTCAGACCCTGTTTACAATGTCCACGACTTTCAGGCCCTTGTACTTTACTTGTTCTTCTATTCTGTTCATTTGCATCTGTAATTTGTGGTGTTAAATAAATCTGTTTTCTTTCTTTTACATACCTATTTTTAATTTGAGTTAATTGAACTCAAATTAAATTTATTTACTACTTATTATTATTTATTATTCATTTGATAGACAGGCAGCATAATGCTGGTGTGTCTATATCACAGTGTTGGTAAGTTCACATTTAATGTTGTTCAATGTTTGTTTTTAAACACATTTTGAGGCCATTTCTAAAAAGAGTTCCCTGATGGTGACTTACTTTAGAAGTGTTAGTAACTTTACAGTTTATTAGATTCTAAAATAACAGTATATCTAAGTACAGTTTTCTCACTGTTTGTATAACTTATGAGGAGATCTAAATGGCTTGCTTTCACTTCACTTTCTACAACTAACTTGATGTGAAACATAAATATACATTTAGTAGGCCAACTGGCTGCACTTACCTTATTATCACATGGACTTTATAACTTAAAACATAAACATATTATATCGCATGTCATTTCCTGACAGTGCTTCCAGATGCACTGTAATTTTGAAATAAAAATTATTAGAAATAAACACAAAACCCGACTGCAAAAAAACTAGCCTACTAAATATGATTGTCTAATTACTTGTTGTGACGTAACACTGAAGGAACTGATTGATCGAACCTGTTCATCATTGTGAAAATAAAGTGATCCGATCCGATCTAATAACGTGAAAACTTACTCACAGAACAGTTTAAAATGTTAGTAGGGTAGTTTTTGTTTACAAAGTAAGACACTTGATATGGGCTCTAGTATAGTTTATTAAATTATATTATAGGTATTTAGTTTATTTAACATTTTAAATATTATATTACATTTATATTGTTTTATGACATTTTTGCTACGCTGTTTTGATACAATATCTCCATCACCCGAGGTCCCTCGATGTAAGGGAAGGTCTGTGCTCAAGCAGTGGGGGCAATATAAATAGACTGATGATGATGATGACATGGCTGACCTGGCCGGGGCTCGAACCTGGGACTTCTGTGTCGTAAGTCCAGTGATCCAACCAATAAAGAGAGGAATCCGATTCAGTTCCACCCGGTATATCTGTCCTGAGTACAGTCACAGAGTGATCATTCGTTGCAAGTCAATTCCTCAATTGATCAATTACTGTCCATTACAATGGGATATTGATACTGCTATACGTAATATAATACATACATGATATAATGACTACAATATAGTAGGTATTTCATATTGATTAATTCGAGCTTTTACATAATAGGTACGTACATATAATATATATGTACTCTAAAGCATTTATAACTTATAACGGAAGTTAGACATTATCACAGTACCTATCAAATCAACTAATTATTAAAGAAATTCTTACTTTTTAAGAAATTCTTCGTTGGCAACCGGTTACGAAACTCATTTGCTTAACAATCATCAGAGAAAATCTTACTTTTTGGAGAAATTCTTAGTTGGCAACTGATTGCGAACCAAGTATGACAACTTTTATTTTGTAACCGGTTACGAAACTCATTTGTCAAAACGGTCGTTACCAAGTTTCTATACCATGGTGCGAGTGTCTGCAGTGATGAGGTGTGCCCGTACTCGGGGGGCCGCGGGGAGACCGGGTGAAGCTAGTCTCAAAAAGACGGTGATCCTTCGCCACCTCATGCCATGTAGTCCTGAAAAGCGGGCGGCGTACTTAATTGGAGGGATGCGTGCAAATATAAGAGATTGGAAGAGGTGTTTCGGGATTGCGGCAGATGGAATTCCATAGGCAGTGACAATGGAATTCCATCCTACCTATTCTATTCTATTATACCTATGGGCGGGCATGAGTTTAATATGTATGTTATGTAAGTTGTTGTGCAGTCGACTTCACAATTCGCAGAATAACTTGAAATAATGTGTCATCAATATTATAAAGCTTAACTTGCAATAAACGATGTGCAATTCAATCTGGCACGTGCAAGCTTCAATGAATGTTGGTATCAGATTCGATTCCTAGAACTGTTACTTAGCTTTAATCAGTAAATTGAAGCAAGTACTATTTATAGCTGACGAGACAAGATAAAAGTTACGTAAACTTCGCGGAATTGGTGCCACAGGACTGTCGCCGGCGTCGGGCAGACCCCGGCGAAGGTGGAGAGACGATCTCACTAGACATGAAGGAGCCTCAAGACAGAAATGGAGAGAGACCTTTGTCCATCACTGCGATGACTGATGAGTTAAAAAAACTTCCCGAGCGCAGGTTATCTATCCAGCTGCACGCCACGTTTACCCGTTCGAGGCCTCCATTCGAGAACTCGTCTCCTCCATCGGGTCTACGACAGATGTGACCAGCCCACTGACTTCAGTTTGCTGATCCTATGAGCAATGTCAACTAGTTTTGATCTCTGGCGGATATACTCATTTCTTAAGTGTACGTCGAGTCGCCAAATGGCGACGCGGGCGTGTCGCGTTCGTCATCAAGACCGTCGAAATCGGTCGAAACTGTCGGTCTAATTGCCGGCATCCACAATTTAAGTGAGTGAAATCTGCATAATCTACCAGAGAAATGCCAAGCATAGCTCTTTCCATATCTCGCTGAGCGACTTTGGAATTGTGGGCCAGTCTTGTGTCCACGTTTCGTCTCCGTAGGTCATCACTTGTAGGACGCACTGGTTGAAGACCTTTGTTTTTAGGCATTGTGGTATTGAATACGAGAATTATTTTTTGCAGCGTTTGGGAAGTTACATCATCACATCTTCTATATGACGTACCTTCCCAAAAGCTGCCCAGTCCAGTTGAATTCTCCTGTCGCTTTCTCGAAGTTGTTCCTGCCTAACTGCAGAGTTTGTCCTAAGTAAACGTACTGCTGAACAACTTTGAGAATAGAATGAATGGAAGACATTATTTTTAAAATGTCCAAAATAGCCTAGTCTGGGCGTTAAATACGTTATAGGAACGGATCTATTTCGGTTGTAGCGTACCGTTGACATGCGTTGCGTTGTCATATCTAAGAAATATGGATTCACGGGAATTTTACCTTCTTGTCGTGTGGTTTAGTGACCGCTATTGTAACCAAACCTATTTGTCAAAGTTATTCAGACCGCCCGTAGCCCTCTGCATGACCTGACGACTGCTGCCGAACGACAGCAACCGGGATCGACTTCTTGATGTGCGCCACGAGGCGAGGTAAATGTCACTAACTTGGTAAAACTTTTAGGTCACAATTATTGGGCTAAAGTCAACACAATTTAAAGCCTTTTAAACCGGAAGATAGCGGCAGTGGTTGTTGTGTAGGAAACTGTGAAAGATGACAGACTGAACGCCGCGCGGTTGCCGCTCTGTTGCTGCCTTTGCGCTGCTTTTGTAATGTGTTTCAGGCACAGACCACGCCACCCTACCCACCCACCCACGTTACCCCACCATGGGGTAACCCATAGACTTGTAACAGGAGGGCGCCCGTGTCTGCCCGCACATGAGAGCAACATTGCTTCGCAATACGTGTATCCTAGAGATATTATCGACATGGACGCATCTCTTTAATACGGCACGGCGCCCCTGTCACCGCTTCGTCTCTATGCGCTCATCGTTGACAGAATGTTTCGCTTACAAATTTGTACCGATTTCATGTCTGTTGGGTAAGTGGTCCGTAGCTCTTCCTCTCTGGTGACGTGGTTTGGTTCCACATCACCGCAATGGCTTATAGCATATGTGCTGCCCAGATATTGGAGCTAGCTCCTAGTGAAAGTCCCATCAAGTATTCCAGTAGTTTTGGCGTGATGCCTAAACATCGACACAGACAAACAGGATTTCTACAAGTATGGTGCATCGACCCTGGTCAGTCAAAACTCGACAAAGCAGACCTTCAGGTAAATTACGACGCTTTTAAAATACATTGGCCTATTCGAATTGGACGCCACGTGGTGTTCTTAATACATTGCCTATCCCACTGACCTACAAGCAATAAAGCCACGCCCACGCAGCAATGTACGTCATGACATGCGTAAGAGTTGATATCGGGTATTTGGACGAACGAATGCTAAAGACGGATTTGAACTTCAACACTAAAGCATGAAACCACAGACCACTTACCCAATAGACATGAAATCGGTACTTTGCAAGCAATAAATTCTGTCAACGATGAGCGCATAGAGACGAAGTTGGGGACAGGGGTGCCGTATTAAAGAGATGCGTCCATGTCGATAATATCTCGCGATGTCGCGAAGCAATTTTGCGCAATGTGCGGGCAGACACGGGCGGGGCCTGTTACAGGTCTATGGGGTAAGTGGTCTGTAGGAAGAGCCTGCCAGTACATTGAAATGCCTCTGCTCGGCTTTCGAAGCTTTATTATTCATTTTATTGATCACAACGGAAACGGAACGAATCAGCCATTTCGCATATTTTATTCCTGACACTCAATTTTGGATCTAGGTAATATCGATCGACCTAGATACGTTTAGGCTTGTCGATAGCACTATGCTATATGCAGTTGTACCATAACCACGCCACAGCCGCAGCAACGGAACGGCCACTTTTTGCCGCAGCGATGTGGTCCGGCTGTGGTACCTGCAGCGTTTGTTTCGTGCTTATTTTTAACCGAAAGTTTATTAATGGAGTCGACAGTTCGTCATTAGTCATGTTATAGATTATTTATAAGATATTAGTATTCTCTCTTCCTCCAGAGGAGCCGCCGTAGCGTTGTGACCCTGGACGAAGCTCAGCAGTCGCGTTCACTCCCGAGCTCGTAGCAGGACTCAGCTAAAATGCAGATCTTGCACATAATTCTTCGATAACTCGACTAACTTTAACGCGATAATAAATAAAACAACTACTTCAGACAATAAACCGAAAATTAACAAATAATTTTGTAAAATTCCCGCTGAAGCCTTTTAATAACTTTGACAGTAATGTATATATTTGAAGTACCTGAAAAGAACCAAACCTTTTGAGGTATTGTAGTGAAAGAATTCGTAGTGATAGTGCACGAATATAAGACACGTGAACAAAGTGATCGACTCTAAAGTATTGTCGTTGGACTAACTCTAAAGCTGGGATCCCACGGCCTGCTATCCCACAGGCCGCGACAGGCACCGTACACGCCGCGCCGCGCCGATCTTGAACTTACCGACTCCCAACGGATCGGACGGGCGCCAACAGGCGGTCTCATCGGATGCGTCGGTTCCCACGACCTGGCCTGTGGGGTAACCGTGACTTCCATCGTTATCGTAATCGCTTTCAATTTGACACATGGACGCTATACAATGCTCCTATGTTTTTGCAAGTGTTAACAAACGACAACAAAACGCAGCAATGTATATCGTTCAAGTGTCAAAATGAAAACGATAACGAAAACGATTGAAGTCGCGGTCACCCCCCTGGCCTGGCGCGATCTGGCCTGTGAGAAAGCGGACCGTGGGATCCCAGCTTTAGATATAAAGTGTCAATGTATAGAAATTTAGGTTAAAATCAAGTTACTTATTAGTCTTTATTGTATTTAGGCTAGATTGTAATGTGAATAAAGTGTAATATGCATTGATCTCCTATAAACAACTAGATAGACAAAGTTCTTACTAAAACAATTTAAAAACGTCCAAATAAGGGTCCATTGTTAATGTCCAAATAATGTCCAATAAAGCAAATGAGGGTCCATTCATCCGTTTGGACCTTCTTTGCGCTCGGACATTTTTAGAAGGCAGACTGTGTATCTAGTTGTTTATAGGAGATCAATGGTAATATGGCACTTTATTGAACAATAATAATAAAAAATTTAAATACTTAGGTAAGTAAATAACTATTAAAAGTAACTTAGTATGTAATAAAATATCATTACATATTACTACACGTAAATTGATGCAACTTGTCCTGTCCCTACATCGAATAACAATGAGTGACATTGGTCCGACAGACCCTGACCGCGTGGCGAGGTCGCGGGTTCGAATCTCGGTCGAGACAGCCTAGCAACTGCGCTATCTGGCTTTATAATGAATAAAACATTCATTCATGTGAGTATATAAATTGCGTGGTTATTTGAATAATGGGTGACCTGAATTTCGGTTTTTTCTCCATGGCTTTACAATCATAGGTTCTCAACATGGGCGATAACGCCCCCTTGTTGGAGGTTTTCAGGGCAGTCTTCTTCTTTGTCGTTACACTCTTGGCAGAGTGGTCGTGGTTACTTCAGTCGCAGTGACCCGCCTCACAACGCGTCGCCACTCGTCTCTGACGGCTGCCCTCCTGGTGCAGACGTGCAAGGGATCGACCACGGCCCTGATCTGGTCCGTCCATCGCGTTGGCGACCTGCCGCGCGCTCGGATACCAGGGCAGTAGAAGGCTCAGAGAAAATTTGATTGTACAGAGGGAGCGTGGTCAAAAATATATCTTTTTTAAATATAAACAAATTAATTCAAGAATTGTTGCTGCAGAAGCCGATATCGCAACTGTTAACTTGGGAGTTTGATTGTTCAACTGTTTCAGAAGCACGACGAAGATGGTAAATAACTTTGAGAACCTGTGGTTTACTTAATTACAGTTTAACCGAGAAAAAAAGTACTTATACATCTGGCTTAGACTTGACTGATTAACTAAACTAAAAGTCCCGCCAATACCGTGCGTCTCAGCGAAGAAATATATTATAATAGTCTCTACCTATAGCAAACTTGCTTTGCCAAATCATGGTATTGATATTGTCTTCGTTTTTCATTGAAATGTCATGCAACCTTCAGAACCGGTCAATACACCAATAAACTGACATAACACCACATTAAGGATCTCGTGTTGGCAGCGGTCGGTGCACGCTTGGCATCCCGCCTATTGGGCCGCTAACGCACTGCTATTGCGTAACGAATAACGATACTAATTTTCCAGTACTGCAAATTTTCGATATCTCACTCCCTCACTTGATTTATGTAAGGAAAGAGTGAGAGGGAATTGTTTTATCATTAGCCCTTGTCAGGCCACTGCTGAACGATGGTCTTTTCACCCGTAACCTCTTGATAGAAGTGCGACTCTTGAGGTATCTCTCTACCGGGGCATGAGCTCGTCGGATAATGACGGTAGGATTGGACCCTCTTGAGATGCCGGATTTGTGAGTTAGGCGAGTCGGTACATCCGTCCAGTGCACTGCTGGACGCAAGCCTATCCTTCATGCTACGGAAGATAAGCTTCCTGCCTAGTAATCTTCATCGTCAGCCCGTATCAGTCCTGCTGGACGTAGGTCTCTCCCGAAGCACGCCATTCCCGGCCTTTTGTATCCAGTCTCTGCCACCTTTCGAAGGCCATCCTCCAGCTGGTCGGCGGGCGTGCCACGCTACATTTTCCCGTTCGTGGCCTACATTCAAGACTTCGTCTACCCAATCGGCTATCGTCGTATCCTACGACAGAATGGCCAGCCTACTGCCACTTCAGTTCAATGCCTAATAAACCCTATATTTAAGTGTCGCTGCAACTCCCAGATCACACCGTTATCTAGCACTAGACCACAATTCTTAATTTTGCATAAATTCTCTATCATTCTTCCCTGTGTTAACATTCTTGGTCCACAATTTAGCAAATCTCTCCATCCACCACGCCCTACTCCATCCTTGCATAGTCCTCCCCTCAAACTTTCCATGCAAGACTGTCCTGTCATTGGATTCCATCGTGCTGTAGTATCGTAGCATGTTTGAAAGGTTATTCTTGATTATTGAGAGAAGATTGTCTGTTTTAATTCTTCTTGAATTCAGGTTGCTCTACACATAAATGTAGCTTGACTTCTTGAATGCAGGTTTTTCGATGCATAAATATGGCTTGTTTTCGGAAACGCAAGTTTCTCTACGTATCAATGTAGCTTCTCTTCTTGAATGCAGGTTCTTCTGCACGGAAATGTAGTTTGTCTTCTTGGATTAAGGCTTCTTTACGCTTAAATGTAGCGTGTCTTCTTGATTGCAGGTTCTACACAGAAAATGTAGCGAATCTTCTTAAATACATGTTTCCGATAGGCAGCTTTGAATTGAGGAACTCACTTTTTATATTTGACAGGGCAATCCTTCAGCTCTTCTTATACACACACTTCTTAAACACCAACACCCTTAATAATAAAAACTGCTTAAACGATGTTTTAAGTTTACAACTGTTGAACCAGGCTAAGTTTCCATTATCTAACTCGTTTAATCTGTAACTTAGCACACTCCTTCATTAAATCAACTTCTAAAATGGCTAGACCAATCTCAAGACGTAGCATTTAAAGAGCAAACTACAAAAAAACCGTGAGAACTGAATCAACAGACAAAAAACTCGTCCAATCCACTATCCTTCCGCAAAAAGCATATTAGATCTCCATGCTAAACTAGGCATTACGTCGTTTTTTGTTGTTGCCTTAATTCCATTTAAGAAAGAAAAAAGTCAATCTTACGACAAAAGGGCGCGAACAATTCGCGTAATGGAACGTTTTTATTTGAAATTGGAATGTGCAAAAACGCATCCTTCCTGCTTCCGTATTGGTCGGTTCGTTTTTCCCGCGGATTTGTTATATAAAACGACGGGATTGACACATTTTAGGTCAGTCGAGGGGTGGCTTTCATCCCTACAGGTTGTGTTTTGGGATTTACTTTGGTGCCTTGGATTTTGGATTGCAATCGGTGAGTCCCTAAAACTTAAGCTTATAAAGTGTTTCGATTCCAGTTAGGTCCTTAAAAGTTAGTTTATATTTTCATATAAAATATATTTAAGCAATTAAAAGTGATATCCTGATACTTTAAGGATATTTTAAAATTTTTATACATAATGAATTATTTTATTACCTACACAAATTCATGACATATAGTGGATTTAGTGACAATGTGCATTTGAATAAATACGTAGACATCGTATGTTACCCGGCTTGAGATTGACATGTATATGTAATTATGTATTCACTCTTTTCTCGTGTAATTTAGTGACCAAACCTATTTGTCAAAGTTATTCAGACCGCCCGTTGGCCTTTGACGTGGCCTAACGACTGCTGTCAAGCGACAACAACCGGGACCAACTGCTTGACGTCTCGAGGCACGAAGGGCTCAGATGAAAGTGTCACTAGCAGTCACCCATCTAGGTCCTGGCCTCGCCCAACGTTGGTTGACTTGTACAGTCGACGACAGAGATAAGTATATAGGGGGCCTCAATAAGGATGAGATTTTCTCAAAAACTACTGTACCGAATTTAATAATTCTTTTACAGTACATAGTTTTAACTTTTATCTATCTAACAGTGAAAGAATTTTTGCAATAGGTCAAGTAGTTTTTGAGAAAATCTCAACCTTAAAAACTCTCCTGTACACTTTTCTCTGTGTTCCACCGTACGATCGTTTTCAACTGGCCAAAGCGCCTTAATTATGTATGAAATTAATTTTTTCTTCGTGGACCTACTGGGAACGAACCATATATATCAACAATTTCTGAAAACTACCTAGTTATAGAACCTACAGTGCTATAAAAGAGATAAACCCATTAGGGCTATTAAATTAAGCCGTCGTTAAAGTTAATGCATGATCATGTAACATGCATGACTGTGTCGGTTAAACACCATAATACAACTTGATATGCATTATTAAACACAATCACCATGTATCATTAAATTACATTATACATGATGCTCCCATTACGTCGTGTACAGTCGAATACAGATAAAGTATATCCCTGTCCCCTTACCATGAACTCTTATAGCAGGATTACTTCAATAATTATTGATTTTTCACACAATTATTTTCAACTAGATTTACTAGAGTCTTGCAACAGCGAGAATTAGCGGTTAATTATCAAAAAAATATAGCAATAAATGTGATTTTAAGTTCTTAAAGTATCTAAGCTTATTAAGGACGTCATGGTACGAAATAACAAAGTATTATTGAAGTAATCCTGCTATAAGACTTCATGGCAAGGGCCCTGACCTCTGTAATACTAATGCTGTTAGACCTTCCCTTAAATAAAGCATGTTTTGTCCCTTTCACAATTCCTTAAAAACATTAAATTGAAAAGGACTGACGACGGTTTAAACCGTGAACTTAAAATCACGTTTAGTGCTATATTTTTTTGATATAACCTCTGGTTAACCGCTAATTCGCGCTCTCTCTCTAGTAAATCTAGTTGAAAATAATTGTGTGAAAACTATTTGGGATAACACAACAAAATTTAAAAATAAACAAAAAAATATAACTTAAGAATATTTTTCAGTTTTAAGAAAATGACAATTTCAATGAGACTTTTCTGTGTTAAACTGTACTTATGACATGATTCCTATAATCGAAGACCTCCCACGTTTCTGTATGAGGTTATTTATATTCAATACTAACAGATCCGTTCGCACGTAAAACCTCTTTAGAACGGTGGCTGTATGTTACAAACCTTTGCCTATAAACTAGAACAACAACCAAAGAAAATGGCGGGTAGTTTTGACGCCATATTTTGTGCATAAGTAACGAATATTTTCAGCAAATGTCGGCAGTTAAATATCACTCTGTAATATAAAATAAAAATCATATCTTTGATTGCACAACGCTTGCTAAAACAAGGTGCGTCTTTCGATCGCTTATCGAAAAATAAAGCACAAAGATTTTTAACTGGCCGACCCCAATACGTTTATCAATCAACTTACAATAAGTACTTATGTACTTAGATACGTTTTTGTTTACTATATTATTTTGTAGAATTCGATTATTTTACAACTTACATTAGGTTGTGTGTGATTCTGGCATGGTATGGCTGTCACCGCGCCACGACAAGTCTAAATCTAAACGCAGCTAAGAGAATTATTCGCAAAAGTCAAAAAGTCGTGAGTTCTTTAGTTATCGACAGTCGATACCATAATACACACATTAATCTGTTTAAAAAAAATACGCTGTTATTATTTCCATTCCATCTAAATATTTTTTGCATGCGGGTTTTTTGATTTAGATTTCTTTATTTCATTTTTACATAATAAAATACTATACAATAATATAGGTAGTACATTATGTCAAATATAGTCATATTTGTAAAAATTATCGGTAATAGAGTAAATAGCTTAGTCAAAATGAAATACAAATTAATATTAGGTATAACATTGAAAAAGTGTTATTAAAATAATAACGAATAAAAACAATGTAAATTACTGAAGTATGTCAAAAAGTTTATGGGATAAAATTCACTGAGTACTAATAATGGTCAAAACAAACAATAACTAAGCAAGAATGATTTTGAGTCAAAAGAAATAAGTATAATATTAACAATGTCAAGGAATAATAATATTAAAATTTCATGTCCATAAACTCTTAAATCGAGTATAATTCCTATCTTTGTTTTTTTAAATAATATTTAGCTGGCTTTTGAACCACGTGACACCTTGAGGGTGCCGAGATGGGAAGGTGCCGAGTTGGGACTAAACCGTTAAAAAACTTCAGTAACGTGCGTGACCGTTGCTAAATCAAATAATTTATTACTTGATAATATATTATTATTTGCTAAAATATTATTATTGATATAGATAGGCATCGTAGTGCCACATCTGGTTCACTTTGTATGCTTATTGTATTAGCACCAACACACACCGACGTCATATGATGCGTCATAGATTCCATTGCGCGCAGATTGTGAAATAGGCAAGGAATAGATCTGTCTCTGAGAGACAGTGATTTGTTAGGTGCTGTGAATCATATCATGATGCGTTAACGAATTATGATGTTGGTTGGTATTATAAAATTATTTATGTATGTATTATCTTATTGTGACAACTCCATTCAGATCATTGATCTCCTATAAGCAACTAGATACACAGTCTGCCTCCTAAAAATGTCCGAGCGCAAAGAAGGTCCAAGACGGATGAATATGAATCATTTTCTTTATTGGACATTATTTGGACGTTAACAATGGACCCTTATTTGGACGTATTTTAAATTGTTTTAGTAAGACCTTTGTCTATCTAGTTGTTTATAGGAGATCAATGATTCAGATTAAATATGAAAAGATGTAAAAACTTTATTTTACTACTGCTAAGAGGATAACAGATACACTGATAAATTAAATAGCAATTTAACCACTGTACTGTAACTTCGTTATTATAACAATACCGCATAAAGTAGATACCTACCTATTATTTCAACATGCCTTTTGTTATTCATAATATGAAAGCGTGAATCACCCTAACGCTAAAATTGGAATTGTAAAGTAGAAAAAACCTTTTGTTACGTTTTATCCTCTATGCGAGTATAATAACGGCCGTTAGCAACAAAATAACGAATCAGTCTAACGGCCGTTAGAAGCAGAATAAAGCGCAGACCACACCGCCAGCGGGCGGGCGAGAGAGCTAGGCAGCCGAACATTGTTGTAGGTTAGTCGGTAGCTTGCGGTGTGAACCGAAGTAGGTATGTAAAGAGGTAAAACCACAGACCACTTAACCATAGACCTGTAACAGGGGGGCGCCCGTTTCTGCCTGCATATGAGCGCAAAATTGCTTCGCGACACGCGTAACCTTGAGATATCGAAACGGGTTTAATATGGCGACCCTGCCGCCCGCTTCGTCTAATTGCGCCTATCGCTTGACATAATTTTTCGCTTGCAAATTTGTACCGATTTCATGTCTATGGGGTAAGTGGTCTGTGGGTGAAACGGCACGCTGGCGGTGTAGCCTGCGCTTATTGAATCACCCTAACGCCAAAGTTCCCAGAATTGAACACCGAATAAAACTAAAACTTCCTTAGGTGGGAAAAAATCAGTTACCATATACAGGGTGTAACGTAAAGGGTATATGAAGCCAAAGGGATGGTGTTCAGTATCGATAACTGAACAACTATTGTTCTACGACTTGTGGAATATAAAATAAAAATGAAGTCTTATACAAATCGATCAGCTGACCGGGACGAAATGTATGAAAAGTCAAAAAATAAATTCGCGAAAATGGAAAAGTCGTAGAACAAAAGTTGTTCAGTTGTCGATACTAAACACCCTCCCTTCGGCTTCATATACCCTTTACGTTACACCCTGTATAACGGCAGTTAGTATCGAAAAATGAAGCTTTTTAAGTTGAATAGATGGCGATGACAGTACAAATTAATACTAGGTATGAAATACGAAAAGCCCAAGTTACGAGCAATAACAACGCATTTAATATTGACATCAGACCAGTCAGTGCCATCTACCGGGGCTAGCGGTACTTTCTTACTTTTTTAAATGTAACCTTGAAACCCCCTCATTGAAAACGGAAACAAAACGTTGATAACACGAGACTTTTGTTAATACAATAACGGCCGTTAGTAACTAACTTATGAATCACTACGAAAAAAATTCCTTTTTCAAAACGGGAATTTAGCACTAATAACGGGCGTTATAACGACGTTAAGCACACTGACTCATCTACCATACTTACTCTTTGAGCTGTAACGTGTTGTTACTCATTCGTTACTGAGCAACGGAAGCGATCGTTGCATTTGTGCGCCGCGCGTTCTATTTTTGAAATTCAGTTATTTGAATTCGGAATTTAATTACTGTTTAACGGTTTTTATGTGAGTATTTATTTTAAGTTATTTAATTCAGTGTGAATGTTTGGAGATAAGTGGCAACAATTTAGTAGTTACCCGTAGAGACCACATGATAGTCTTTAAAGTTAAGATTTGATATGAAAAAGTAACTTGGCTATTTTTTTTTTAATTTCTTTAGTCTACCTACAATGAGGCATTTTATATAATAATGACGATAAAAAACTGTCAAGCTTTTTTTGAGTACAATAGATGCCATTAGCTTACCTTACACCAAATTCTTCTAGTATGCCAAAAAAGTCATTGATTTTTATTATGGCATGGCCCAATGCCATCGGCCAAAATGTCTTTGAATTCACATTACAAATACGTTTACTACATTTTATAACATTGTGTACTACTCCGGTCAGATAATGACCCCTAAACATTGGGAAAGGGAAGGGACACACTATTTCACTTCGGCATGTTTTCTTCATACTCGTGCTGCCATCTAGTCTTAAAAGTGGATTCTAAAAGACAGCTCATTTTTATTTGATTGTTCCTTGAATAACAGCGACAAAACACTAACCTATCTGCCTACATAATATTACTCTGTGACTCAATAACGCCAACTCGTTATTGTAACGGCCTCAACGCGCGTTATCGCCATCGGTTCAGCGCGATAACGCTATCGCTGCGCCGTTGTTTTAATCCGTACGTCAAAGCAATGCACGCGTTCTAATTTTAAAATCGTTTTCGCAATCCGACGTCAGGAGCGCTAGTTTCGCGTTGGATCGTAGTTTGTTTTGAGTTGGAAAATTGCAGCGTTTTTCCGTGAGTTTATCATCATCATCATTTTTTTTTTTAATTTTATTATTTGTTTATTTCAAAAAGGTACAATATAAAATAAAAAAGAACCATTCAATATTTAAAAAACCTAATCTAAACTATTTAAAAAAAAATAGTTACATGAAGGAAGTTAGTCCAAATCCATGCAAAGTATCTACATAAAGCTTAAGCCAGCCGTTGCGATCGCCTGTGGACTGCTGAATACCAGGGTACCCTGAGGAAGACCAAAAACGGGAGTACGGAGGTAAGTGGCAGAATACTTTCTTAATTTCTACTCAATTTCCCCAACAGTAGCCAAGACACTGGCAGCGTTACCTCGCTGGATCGCGATGCTAATCCGTTGCGCGAGGTAGCTGCCAGCTCTTGGGTCACAAGTGGCATCTACTACTTGTTTGCTAAGCTCTTTATAATTGATCAATAAATCAATCTATTTATTTTGCCCCACTGCTCGGGCACAGATCTTCCCTTACATCGAGGGAGCTCGGGCCATGATCCGCCTTTTTGACTTTCCTTCACCGTTTTGACAGCACTCGGTAAATGTACGTAAGTTTTTCCGTCGAAAAAACCGAGGATAACTAATTGGTAGCTGCCAAGTACATTTTGCTTATGATAAGGTATATCTCAGAATTTGAATTACGCATTATCCATGCTCGGTGAATAAATTAGAACATGATGAAAAAACAAAAAGGTCGCAGTTTCAAGTCCTGCCCACGGCAAGAATTTTTTCATCATGTTCTAATAATGTATATCTGTAGGATATACTATATTTATTGTTTTTTTTTTCATTACAGTACAGTTAGAAATCAGAGAGACAATACAGTTTGTGGAACTCTGGTATAGAGCCTTATTGCGAAGTTCAAGTCATCTTCGTTTGAAAGACTTGTAGTTTTTTTGTAACGAATTCGAACGAAGTAACGACGAGTTCGTTGACTCTAACGACGTGATGGCCGCAGACTAACCTCGTATAAACTCGTTCTCGTTATTTTATAAAGAGATTTTGTTACTATAATATAAGTAAGTACTGTCTAAAGAAAAAATAGGCAATACTGAAACCCAAATCAAGAGTCTTATTTTGTAAACAAATATGATCGTCTTATTACCTGTTGTGATGTAACACTGAAGGAACTGATTGATCGAATCTGTCGAGTCCATTAATAAAATAAATAAATAAAGTCTTTATTTCATCTCACATAAAGAACATCGATTTCTTATGGTTAGGACATAAATTAGTTGGTAGGTAGATAACATTCTTTAATGTGAGAGTCTGGTGTCTGAACTAGGCAGAATACCTGTGATACAGATCACCAGGCTCCCATCTCATAGGTAATGGACTATATTTAGGTATAATGCTATGGAGGAATCAAATAATGTATTAATTCGTAATAGTTTAAGTATACAATATATTATTAAGCAGTGAGTGAAACCGTATGGCTTGCTTGTCTGAGTGTGAGTGTGTGTGAGAGGGTGTGTGTGTGTGTCTGTGTGAGAGTGTGTGTGTAAGTGTGTGTGGGTATGTAACCAGAATAATATTAAATTTAAAATTGTGTAGACATGAGGTATTCTGTGTTATTGTAATCCAAGTTCTGCAGCCAATTAGAAACTCTAGTCTTACAGTAAGCTTTATTAAATGCGTATATTGATAACGCTTTGTTTATTTGGTTATACAGGTAGCCACCTAGGTAGCAAAAGAATTTATGGCAGAATCTAGTATTACAAAATGTAGGATCACATACCAGGTCGAATCTACGTTTATGCAGGTGGAAGTCAGGATTGTAGGGCAATTGTGAATGTTTTTTGAGGACAGTCTGTAGAATAAATAATTGTCGGACGGTGAGTATTTTGCAGTGCTTATATAGTTCTGTGGTGGGATATAAGAATGGCAAAAATGAGCTTACTTTTAGAACGGCTCTTTGAGCACGCTCGAGTTTTAACAGTGCTGTTTTAGAAGCGCCACCCCAGGATGTAATACAATATCCTAGTATGGATTGACACAATGCATAATAGACAGATTTGATTACGTCTGTGCCAGTCACATGCCGGAGTGTTTTAAAAATAAATATTAGTTTGCGGACTCTGCCTGTAAGTAAGTCGATATGCGACTGAAAACTGAGGTTAGTGTCAATCATGATACCAAGGTATTTGACACAAGAGGTTTTACTAAGGAACGGGCATTGGCAGGAAGAGATACGGGGGAGTGAGCAGGAGTGGGCCTTTAAAGTATAGAAAGAAGATGGACATTGTTGATGAGTCTTAATCGAAAACGTCATATAGTTTGTTTTCAAGACATTTAGCGTCAGTACATTAACATTTAGCCAGTTTGTAATCGTATTGAAACCTGATTGGGCGTGGCTGAACACTTCCTCCCATGAGTCGGCGCTAAAAAGGAGAGCTGTGTCATCTGCGAAGGTGAAAATTTTACCCTGCGGAAGCTGAAGTAGGCATAACTCGTTAATGTAAACCAAAAACAGAGTTGGTCCCAGAATGCTGCCTTGGGGTACACCGTATGTCATTGGAATGTCTTCACTAAAATAGGTATCAATTTTGACGCACTGGGTACGATTAGACAGGTAATCCTCAAAGAGACGCAGTTGCAAGCCACGAATTCCAAGAGCTTCGAGTTTTTTTATCAAGATAGGGACAGAGACTGTGTCGAAAGCTTTAGCAAGGTCTAAAAATATGGCTACGGTTTTTTTCTTATTATCTAAGCTTTTCGCGATATAGTCAGTCAACTCGTGTACTGCATCGGCTGTGGATTTTCCAGCACGGAAACCGAATTGTGATGGAGACAGAAGATTATTGGATTCTAGATATTTAACTAGTCTTTTGTTTAATATACGCTCTAGGATTTTGGATATGGCTGGAAGTATCGAAATGGGTCTGTAATTGTTGACACAGTCTCTGTCTCCTGTTTTGTGTATAGGATGAACCTGTGACCTCTTAAAGGCCAAAGGAAATACTCCAGTAGAAAGTGATAGGTTGCAGATATGTGTGAGTGGAGGTACTAATATGTCTTTGTATTTTTTCAGGAAACTACTTGATAGGTAGATACATATGTATAACACCGATTTATTTATTTATTTATAAAAATATTACACAGCATTACAGTTAACACCAATGCGCTGTGTAATTCATAATAATAACTTAGTCTACTTATAGATAATAATAATATAAAATTCAGTCACATTAAAATGTTACATTAAAATAGGTGCACATTAACAATTATGCGTTATACACTTGTCAATAAAACAAACAACATCAAACATATTATTTTAATAACACTTTTTAAATGTTATACCTAACATTAATTTGTATTCATTTTGACTAAGCTATTTACTCTATTATTACCTGACGATCATTTTTACAAATATGACTATATTTGACATAATGTACTACTTATATTATTGTATAGTATTTTATTGTGTAAAAATGAAATAAAGAAATCTAAATCTAAATCATATACGCATAGACAAAACTTTACAAATAAAAAGACCCAACACTCATCCATCTATCTCACAGAACACCATGCACTCTCTCAGCACACTCGTCAACCGTTCAGCAAACATATCCACCTACCGATATCCACTGCTACAAAGTAATATTTTATCGCCCCTTCGTTTCCCATGCATTTATTTACTCGGAAACCAAATAAACAACATAACCCACAATCAATAAAAATATCTCATGTGAATATTTTGGCGTCCAATAAATAAAAACTGTTCGTCTGTCCTTCCATCGATCGTTGAACCTCACTGTGCATAGTTATATTATTATTAGAGCTATGGAAAGAGCTATGCTTGGAATTTCTCTATTAGATAGAATAAGAAGACAAAAGTGGTTGACATTGCTCATAGAATCAGTAAACTGAAGTGGCAGTGATCTGGTCACATCTGTCGTAGAACCGATAACCGATGGGGTAGACGAGTTCTCGAATGGAGGCCACGAACGGGTAAACGTAGTGTGGGACGCCCCCAGACCAGATGGAGGGATGACCTTCGCAAGATGGCTGGCAGGGACTGGATGCAGAGGGCCGAGAGTCGTGTTGATTGGCGCGCTTTGGGAGAGGCCTACGTCCAGCAGTGGACTGATACGGGCTGATGATGATGTGCATAGTTCAGATGTTTTTTGCCCTTTGGGTTTTGACACAAAACGATTATGAGTTTTAAGACTTAGTCAGGTAGGTAAGTACTGTGTAACAACAGAGAAAAGTTGAGATTATCAATATTGAGTTTAGACCGTACTTACACTGCTATCAACTTAAGCTGAGAATTGCATTTGTGTGAGTGTTTATTATTTGGTATCACGGTGTTGGTACACGCCCAAGAGTCACTGCGACCTCAAAGGTCTATTGTGGCCGCGCACCGAGTTCTTATATCTCGCTCCCAAGGCCAACGTCCCTTAGGAACCGTACAATGCACTTGGGTGAGAGAGTTTTGATATCCTCGGGTGGCACCAAGGCTCGGCTTCTGCTGTGAATGAGCGCTTCACACTCACAGAGGACATGCATGGGGGTTTCCTCGGCTTCGCAGCAGAATCTACAGGCAGTGGTGTCAGACAGGCCCATTCTGTTCAGATGTTTCTTCATTGTGTGAGTGTTGCCTCAGGCCGCTTGCTATAAACTAGTATAAACTGGTTTAAACCATGCGCGGGACGCGCCGCGCCACAAGCCGATTGCCAATCTACACTATCAGTGTGCACTCACACAAATGCAATTCTCAGCTTAAGTTGATAGCACTGTACTTATATTATACGTAATTACCGAAGCCCAAATCAAGTGTCTCATTGTGTAAACAAAAACTACTAACATTTTAAGTTTTTCTGTGATTATTGCATAGTTATTTTCACATAAATATATAGGATCACTTTATTTTCACAATGATGAACAGGTTCGATCAATCAGTTCCTTCAGTCTTGTATCACAACAGGTAATTAGATGATCATATTTGTTTACAAAATAAGACACTTGATTTGGGCTGCGGTATAGATGTTTGATTTCTTCACGGCTGCATGAGATTGCAGACCTTATTATATAGTATTAATTTCAACTTGAAACTGAGAAAAAAGTCTTGACAGGGACGCACGGAGAACAAAATGATCGTATTAGGGTTCCTTTTTTCCTATTGAAGTACGGAACCCAAAAAACTACCAAATCAAAATGCGAAGAGGAACCACTGGTATGTTTATTTATAAATATGGAAACTTATCTAATTTCGGACGATATTAAAAATAACATCAACCTTGTATCAGGTTCTGAATGAGTTTTATTACAGTTCGGCTCTTGACTTTGATTTGAATATCGATAAAAATATGTTATTTACTTTAACGCCTAACAAACTTGCACGTTTACTATGTAAGCTGTTTTTTTTCTATAAAGTTTGTAAACCTGTTTTTTTTTGACAAACAAGTGTACCGGATGTTTTTGGGAAATTGCAGAATTATTATAGGGACTATTATTGTTAAAATTGTTATTATAGAAACGATAACCGATGGAGACACGAACGGTGAGACTGGCCCACAAGTTCAAAGTCACTCAGCGAGCTATGGAAAGAGCTATGCTTGGCATTTCACTGGTAGACTAAGAAATGAGTATATCTGCCAGAAGACAAAAGTGGTTGACATTGCTCATAGAATCAGTAAACTGAAGTGGCATAGGATGGTCACATCTGTCGAACCGATAACATGGGGTAGACGAGTTCTCGAATAGAGTCCACGAACGTAGCGTGGGACGTTACGTCCCCCAACCAGATGGAGGGATGATATGCACAGGTTGGCTGGCCGAGACTGGATGCATAAGGCCGAGAATCTGAGTGGCATGCTTTGGGAGAGGTCTGTGTCCAGCAGTGGACTGATACGGGCTGATGATGATTAAGTTGCATTAAAAGTACCAGGAGCCCATAGCTAACACGGAGTCTAAATATGTCTCGCTCAACACCTGCTGTTTCCACTCGGACATAAGTCCCAGCTCATCAAAAGTACCAGGACAATATGACACCTAGAGTATCATTACCTACATGTTGTCCAGCGTATATGTCTGTAGCCTCGAGTGTCGGTGTCGCGCCTTTTGAGAGGATGTCCAGAAGTAGACTGATATGGGCTGATGATGATGAAGTTGCATTAAAAGTACCAGGATACCATGGCTAATCCGGAGTCTCAATATGTCTGTGTTGAGTGAACACCTGCTGCTTCCACTCGATCAGGAGCCCCAGCTCATTAAAAGTACCAGGCCACTATGACACGTCTGGAGTTTCATTAACATGATGTCTGAGCCAGGCCTAAGTACCTATCTGATATGATATGATATTTATTGGTAAAAAGTTTACAGATCAGACAATTAACAATTTACATTTAACACACAATCAGATAATTAAAATTATTTCTAACTGATGGATACATGTCAATTCGATTCAATTTTTAACAATAATAATTGTTATATTAATTATATTTAAACAATAATAATAATAAGACAATGTGATCATGGCAGGTGTCCGACGTCTCGCTCTATAGACCAGCCTGACTGACCCACCAACACCCCAAACCAATAGCCCCAATTAAGTTGTAATTTCCAATCACTGCAATAGTTTATGCACCTGACGGGGTCTGTCATTGAGTGCAGTCAGATGCGCTCAGAGACGGGTCCCGCTAGGTGCATCACATATCTCTTCAAATTAAAGTTCTCTAAGGGGCCTCTACGCGTTGGACCTATGTCTCCGTGCAAGCCTTTCAAAGGATCAGGCTTTCTTAAACCCGTGAAACCTAGAGAGATAAATTCTTACATACTTTTGTATGTCTTGTAAAATATACCATGCGAAGACTATTCTGGACGATTCAGGTATTCGTCAATTGAGTAAAAAGGATTCAGGAGTAACCACTTTTTTAATTTATTTTTAATATATTGGCGGAGTGAGCACGAGTGATATCATTCGGTAGTTTGTTGTAAATAAAGGGCCCCATTGATGTGTAACTGAGCTTATCTTATCTTTATGTCTTGACACTAAAGTAGTCTTTAACTGTAATAGAAGACTTAATGATTCCTTCCTATGCTATGAGCATAAATACATGTCAAGCAAGGTTATCTATCAACCATTCATAAATTAACTTACAAAGTTATAAAATAATCTATGTATGTCATTGATCATAAATCATTCGATACATAAATCATCATAATGTCAATTTTCATAATGTATGTTTGGACATTAGGGGTGATTCTATTGCGGCCGCTAAATCTAAACCTAAGCGCAACTGTCACGTCACTCATACGCTATATCGCGTAAGAGCGAGTGGGATGCCTTGCTTATCGACTACTATTTAGTAGTCAATGACAATGGCAGATTCTGCCCCACCATCAACCGCAAGTTGTACAAGATAACGAATATATGTAAAAAATATCTCCGTTTTTTATTAAAATTATTGGTTTAAAATAAAGTTTTGTACAAGTTGCGATTGGAAAAAAACAGCTTAATTAAGAATTCAGAAAATAGTAAGAAATCGAAGCGATTTATTCATTGTTTTTGTAATTCTTCTATAGGAGTTGCGAGAGTAGTAGAAAATGATACTGATTATGATTATGCAATATGAATATAAGTCCCCAACAAAATGATAGGTACAGCTTAAATAGTCACGTAGTTTTGTAGGTGGGGCAAAGCTCCATTGAAATGTGGCAATGTCTTTTAGCGTGTGGAGATCTGGAATCGACACAAATATTTACGTATTAGGTAGGTAGGTACGGATAACAGCAGATCAATGGTAACGCTTGCAGTATACGATTTCAACTCTTACGACGCAGATAATAAGAACGGTCCAAAGTGTTACACTTGATCTGCTCTTAGCTGTATCTTTTTTGTCCCAGGTAAAACACGTTTCCGTGTACCACTACACCCGGGGGAGCGTGTTGATTATGTCGGGCTCGCCGCCCTTAAGGGGCGGAATACCGACTAAACTTTCTGGGGTGTTCCACCTCGTGCCATTGTTACCGAGCCACGGGAACTGCGATACATCCGCGACCCGACTGGGGTGCCCCGAGCACTCCCCATTGTAGACATTAAATTATGAAACTATGAAATATTCATTCATAACAGTCCACAATAAATAATATTTATCTTCTTTAAATAAAAAGTCATCTGTATAAGATCTAATTTGGCTTTTTGAAAATGGCGGGAAACGACGGTTGCGAAATTATTTAATAATTTTCAGTTAAACGTCTACAGTGGGTGTTTTGTGTTTAATATCACGTTAAATTAATCAGAAAATGTTCGCGAATGACAGTATGGTGAAGTTATTGGAGAATTCAAGCAGGATCTGAAGTTTGGCGCCATGGTCAAGATTCCCACTACGAGCTCGGGAGTGAACGTGACTGTCGAGCTGCTTCGTCCACAGTGATTGACTAGGGCGTCTCCTCTGTATGAAGACAAGAAGACGCGTCTACCCAGGGTGAAGACGCTACTGCGACTCCCCTGGGAAGATAGAAGACTATTATATATTGAATTTTCTGTAACATGACATTGGCAAATGACGAACTGTCGAGTCCATTAATAAAATAAATAAATAAAGATCTAATTTCTAGAAATTTCCATAACATTCTATTGACTTCCAAATTCAAACATTGTGTGTAACGAATTCATCGTTTCGTTACTCGTAAAACGGCGCTGACTCATTTGGTCGCTAAAAATATGTACCAACATACATTTACCTTATATACAAGGTAATATATACTTTAAATTCAATGCGATAAGACTTGAAACAACTGCACAAAACATATGGTCGTAATATAAATGCTTACAACTTTATATTTGCAGTTAAAACTTTGTTGATACTGCTTGTTGGACATTGAGATAAGACTTTATAGCCAGCAAATATAACTTTGTCGTAAATGTATGACATAACATGGCTATTTCCTATTAGATTACCACTTCACGTTGTATTTTAGACTTTATCTTTGCTGCTTACGACATATCTTTGCTTGGATTTGTTATCAATTATTCCACAACATTATTTGCTGGTTAAATGACTCTAATTATAAAGTAGTTAAGCTCAATTTCGTGTAGCTCACGAGAAATATATGCTTGTCTCAGTATATCGCTCTCTGTTACGCTTTCAGTGTTTTAGGCTGGCAATAGACGTGCGATTTTGTCTGCGATTGTCTGATCAGACTATCGGAATCCGAAGGCTTGTATTGCTTCCTTCTGGAGCAGACTGCGTACTGTACTCTGACAATAGCATCCTGATTCATGATGAGTGATGACAGTCTCCATCCCAATATTTAGCCATTATATGCCTTTGCACCGGAATGACAACAGAAAATAGGTCAAGACTTAGGCCAATAGTCATACAGTTCTGAGTATGAATGGAGTTTGAGTTCGGTTTTAAAACTGTCAGTTTTCATAAAATTTTGACAGTCGTAAGTGCATGCTTACACTGAGTACGTGTTCAAAACTGTCTATGATTATAGACCTTAGACTAGAAGACCAATTCAACTCTTTTTCTATTAAAATAAATAAAAAATTGTATTTTTAAAAGAATTTACAGCTGCGTTAATGATTTTTATTATTATAATAGACGACGTGTTCCATCAAAACCTTACCCACCAATTTAGTGCATTGTCAAGCTTACGTGTATAGTCTGCAAAGTGCTCACACGTTTTAGTAGCACGTATAACGGCTACCTCCATGGAATATATGACGTATGATTTAGTTTAGTCCGAGGCTAGGGTTAGTCTGAATAAACAATCTTGCGTCTATCTCCAGCCTTAACTTGCAAAGTGCTCACACTTTTTACATAACAACGTATAACGACTGGCTTCCATTGAAAATCCCCCGCGATTTGTCTGACGCGTATAGTCGGCTCAGACAATCGTGCGTCTATGGCCAGCCTTACATTCAAAGTGCTCACACATTTTTGTAGCACGTGGTTTACTTAACGCCGTATAACGACGCCTCAAGGCTTCGTCCATTCGTTGTTCAGTTAAGGTATATAATAATCGTCGTTTATCTTTGAAAGTGCAAGATAAATAGATAATTTTATCTATATATTTTGTATATTGAGGGAATTGAGGTGTGTTCATGTATTTGTTGGAGAGACACTTTAGCTGAAAGTACTAGGTAAGTAAACTTATGTATTCCTTTCTTTATTTATTTATAAATGCATTCGGGTGCCATCGGACGGTCGCCGGCGTCGGGGCAGACCTCGGCGTAGGTGGAGAGACGATGTCGTTAGATACAGGGATGGGTGGCTGGAAGATGGAAGACGAGGGGGGAGACCTTTGCCCAGCAGTGGGACAATTTATAGGTTTACAAAAAAAATTGCATTCGAGGTGACTGGGAGTTGTTACTATTATAAACTACTAGCTTATGCCCGCGACTTCATCTGCGCAGGATCTTTATAAATGTGTCGATTTATGAGCTATATTATTGTAAAGTTTCATTGAAATCCATTCGGTAGTTTTTGCGCGAAAGAGCAACAAACTTCGCGTTTATAATATTATACAGAAACAGAAAGAGTATATGAAGCCGAAGGGAGGGCGTTCAGTATCGGTAACTGAACAACTTTTGTTCTACGACTTCTCGATTTTCACGAATTTATTTTTTAACTTTTCATACATTTCGTACAGCTAATCGATTTGTATGAGACATTAATTTATTTTTACACGGAATGTGTTATCTATTGTACAGTCGAAGACAGAGATAAGTATACAGGGGGTCTTAATAAGGTTGAGATTTTCTCAAAAATTACTGGACCGAATTTAATCATTATTTTACAGTTACATTAGTTTTCACTTTTACTACTTCTACTCAGACTACAAAAAAAAGATGTAATACCTAAGTATATAATTTGTTTATTAAATTTTAATTGACCATGTCTAATTACGTACAAAAGTACCATGAGAAAGACTGTTCACAATTCTCCAATTATATGGAGATATACTACGTTACCATTAAGTAAATAAAGTTATAAATGATTATAATTATAGAATTAAGAAAAACTTGACTAGTTCAATTTGAAGCAATGTATATAACATAAACACTTATGTATTGCATAACGACATCTGGGATGAATAAATGTTATCTTATCTACCTTACAGTGAAAGAATTTTTGTAATAGGTCAAGTAGTTTTTGAGAAAATCTCAACCTTACACCTTTCTCTGTGTTCCACCGTACGTTTCTTTAGCTAGAAAATAGCCGATAGTTACTCGCTTTACTCGCCGGCGGTGGGACAACTACCTATAGCCGAGTTCAAAACTATCGCTCGCCACTCGCTGCTCGCCAATTTGTTTCTAGCTTTACTCGCTCATTGCTGACGGTGGGGTAACTCCATAATAATAATTATCTCGTCTCTAATGGGTTTATTGACAACCCTACAATGGGCACGTGTCCAGGTCACCGACCTCTGTCATCAATTAGTGCCATATCAACGTCAAAATGTGGGCCACTCGTGGACTAGGCATGTCAGGTTGCGTAAGTAATATTGTGTTTTTTTCGCGTGAAAATTATCTTGATTCGATTAAAGTACAGTTAAGACTGGCGAAGCAAGCAAGGCAAACAAGTTAAAGGTTGAGACACATTAAACAGTAGTGGAAAAGCAGCGGCAGTCGTTGTAAGGGAGCGTCGGTTCTCTTGAAAATGGCGGGAAACGACGGTTGCAAAATTATTTGATAATTTTTGTTTTATTGTCTACAGTGGTTATTTTGAGATTAATATCACGTTAAATTAATCAGAAAATGTTCGCGAGTGACAGTACGGTGAAGTTGTTGAATTATTTATGCAAGATCTGAAAACTGACATTACATCTCGGGTTTAGTGTGGGCTCGCCCTTACATCTGTCAAAACACGTAGGCGCCCCGACACGCCTTTTTAATTTTAAGTCGTAAAAAACAAAGCCATCATTTTGGTGGTAAGCCAGATTACTCAAATCAAATAATATATCCAATAATACAACTTGAGTCGGTTATAATTAATTTTTATCTAATTTTATCTCGAAACGCCAGTGAACGTGCTGTGTTTGAAGTAGTCACGATGTAGCGTTGCGCGAACGAGCCTTTTAATGGTTACCGCGCACTTATTAGTGCCAGAGATTGTTATTCGCTCCGAATGGCTTAAGGGGCGGCGAGCTGTCAAACACAAGCGCGAGACAGAAGATGTCCCGCAGCGGCGGAGTGAAGAGCACGGCACAGTGACTTCATATTTGTATTTTTATTGATTTTGGATGAATTTTGGCAGGGAAATTAAAATACGCCAATAAAAATCACATTTTTTTAAAAACAAGCTCTCGTAATTATAGTACCCTACATTTTGATATATATTTCGTATGAATAACTATTTCGGTTTAGTCATAATTTTAATTTTAAATGACATGGAAGGGGTGGGTATGTTTGCGATTTTTTTCTATCGAGCGAAGTTTGTCCAATCGTGTATCGGTATTCATCAGTCCCTAAATAGACACCCCAAGATTGCTATATATTTTTTTCAGACCTTTAATTTTAGTAGTTAGTGCCGTAGCCTTCACCGAAAAATTTAAAAACTGCCCAACGCTCCGCCTTAATAACGTTCAGTGACGTTATGGCTATATGAAGGCCCGCGTTAAAATATCAGATCGGCCATGTTACCTCGTTTTCTCGATGGAAGCGGCATCTGTAATCGCAAGGCAGTTTTGAAAGTTAAATAAGTAAATTGAGGAAAAGAGGGGGAACTGCAGGGTTACTCTCACCTCTTATAGCGATCCAGTTTAGGTTCCTAAACTGAACCGAATCGCTATTTGCTACAATGACGTCTGACGTCATTGTAGCAAATTTTCGCTATAAGAGGTGAGAGTAACCCTCCTGGACTCTGGACGTTTCTGCAAAAATATATTTAGGTTAGGTTAGAGGTACGGTGGAACACAGAGAAAGGTGTACAGGAGAGTTTTTAAGGTTGAGATTTTCTCAAAAACTACTTGACCTATTGCAAAAATTCTTTCACTGTTTGATAGATAAAAGTTAAAACTATGTAACTGTAAAGAATTATTAAATTCGGTCCAGTAGTTTTTGAGAAAATCTCAACCTTATTGAGGTCCCCTGTATACTTATATTCGACTGTACGAGTACATAGAGTAATTACGGAGTTTCGGACTGTAGGAACAAGGCTACACAACAAATTGTTAGCAGTATCGTAAAAAAATTAAGAAGTCCGAGGACTTTTACTTTTATTAATTCGAAGCAAATTAATTGTGCGAGGCGCGCGGACAAGTGTATGTTTACCTTAACATACTCGTAGCATAGGATAGTCTGATAAACTGATTATTATCGGTGTAAATGTAACTTTTTAATGCAGGAGTGTTAAGTGGTTAGGGGCCATCCATAAAGTACGTCACACGAATTTCATGATTTTTTGAGCCCCCCCCCCCCCCCCGTCCTTGTCACAGGTCACATTTCTGAGACCCCCCCCTCCCTAGTGTGACGTCACATGTTTTGCAATTACACATCGAAAAATTATTAAATTAAAACAGCAGTTCCGAAATTAGTTTTATTTCCATTTAAATTAAGTACTTTTTTTATGAAATCAACATTATATCAAATATTTGAAACAATAACAAAGCAATAAACCATTGAATATAAAGAAAAAGAAGAAGAAAGAAACTCAATCATCTTCAGTCTCTAGATATATTATATTTTGAAATGTGATGTCACGAAACTTAGGACCCCTCCCACCCCTTGTCACACAATGTCACACTTTGTCGACCCCCTCCCACCCCCTTTACGTGTGACGTACTTTATGGATGGCCCCTTACTTCCGAGTTATACACTTATGGGTTTGAATGATAAGTGTTTGTTTTTAAACCCCGACGCAACGCAGAGGGGTTAATTTATTTGATTTCCTAGTATTACAGATACACTCTTATTCACTAGGTAAATGTACGTCAATCAATTATTATACAATATTTAGGACAACACAGGTCAAATTATTATAACATAAATTAGGACAATCAGCCACTCACACATTCATACCCTCACAAAACACCCCAATCTCCCGCCAAACACTCCTCCACCTGTCAGCGAACACATCACACTGCGGTACCGATGCCAGGAGCTCCTCTATCCACGCGCACGCGGACACGAGCGGCGGTTATAAGTTTCATTTTAAAAGTTTCGTTGCAACGAACTGCACGGTTGTCGTACTAACTGCACTCCAACTGCAAATGACATTTCAATGGAGCTTTGCCCCACCTACAAAACTACGTGACCATTTAAGCTGTAACTATCATTTTGTTGGGGACTTATTACAGGTTTTATATTGCATAATCATAATCATTTTCTACTACTCTCGCAACTCCTATAGAAGAATAACAAAAACAATGAATAATTCGCTTCGGTTTCTTACTATTTTCTGAATTCTTAATTAAGCTGTTTTTTTCGACTCGCTTGATGTACAAAACTTTATTTTAGGCCAATAATTTTAATAAAAAACGAATATTTTTTACATTTATTCGTTATCTTGTACATCATGCGGTTGATGGTGAGGCAGAATCTGGCATTGTCATTTAATTTTAACTTTTGTTGTGTTATACCAAATAGTTTTCACACAATTATTTTAAACTAGATTTACTTAAAACTTGCAATTAAATTTTAGTTTAAGCCGTCTAGCCGTTTTCTAACTTATTTTTATTTATTTATTATTTAATTATTATTACTCACGCCTGATTCCCGTAGGGGTAGGCAGAGACGATGGACTTCAACTTAATGTTTTTAACGAATTGTGAAAGGAACAAAAACACTATTAAAGGCATTGATCTCCTATAAACAACTAGATACACAAAGGTCTTACTAAAACAATTTAAAAGAGTGGTGGGGCAGAATCTGGCAATGTCATTTGCAGTTAGAGTGCAATTGGAATGCAATCCCGTCTGTTTAGATCCTTACATAATACTATTATGTACGGATCTAAATAGACGGACTGCATTATGATAATACTCAAAAGGTCCCTATGAAAGAAGCTATCAGTTAATTCCACCGTTTGAATAGGTCAATGTCAAACCATCCCCGTCAAACTATCACGCGAGCCAAGGGGTGTCTATTTCAGTTCCCATGGCGCAGTGGCGGCGATGTCGCCACCCCATTCCAAGGTCAATAGGTTCTAGTCAGTGGATGCAGTGTTTTTGAACTTTTACTTTCTATAAGCTATTTTAAGGCTTAGCGTTGTCGCACCCGGCACCGCCTCGCCTCGCTGTCAAACAGTTGTCAAAATAATGCGAGGCGATGCCGTTAGGCAGTTGTCCGACCGCCGGCGATGAGCGAGTAGCTATCAACTATAAAACGAGTGGGCGAGCAGCGAGTGGCGAGTATAGTTTTGTAGCTCGCTGAGCGACGGACGATTACTCGCTTCACTCGCCAGTGTAGCTCAGCGAGTGGGTGAGTTGCGCCGAGCGATGGGATGTACTCGCTCGGCGACAAACTAGCCGAGCGAGTACTCGCCCGCGGTGTGAACAGTCGGCGATGAACTATTAATATATGCATCTCTTTTGTTTACACGGAATGTAGTGTCTTTTGTACGTTTCTTGGGCGAGAAAATAGCCGAGAGTTAGGGCTAGCGTACAACAGAACGGCGCCGGGCGACGACACCGTGTACCGCGCCAGTGGACGGCGCCGGCCGTCCGCCGGCTCGTTGTCCGCCTGTGACCGGCGCCGGCCGACATTGTGCACCTGTAGACGGTGCTGGCAGACGCCGTGACACCGCGCCATGCGATGGCACGGGGCGCCATCGGGGGTCCCTCTCTTACTGGCCGGCGGTGTGACAACGGTCTTAAGGCGGAGCGTTGGGCAGTTTTTAAGTTTTTAGGTGAAGGCTACGACACTAACTACTAAAATTAAAGGTCTGAAAAAAATATATAGCAATCTTGGGGTGTCTATTTAGGGACTGATGAATATCAATACACGATTGGATAAATTTCGCTTGATAGAAAAAAGTCGCAAACATACCCCTTCCATGTCATTTAAAATTAAAATTATGACTAAACCGACATAGTTATTCATACGAAATATATATCAAAATGTAGGGTATTATAATTACGAGGGCTTGTTTTAAAAAACATCTGATTTTTATTGGCGTATTTTAATTTCCCTGCCAAAATTCATCCAAAATCAATAAAAATACAAATATGAAGTCACTGTGCCGTGCTCTTCACTCCGCCGCTGCGGGACATCTTCTGTCTCGCGCTTGTGTTTGACAGCTCGCCGCCCCTTAAACAGATAAAAGTATACAAGAGGCTACTAAAGGTACACTAGAAAAAACATGACTGCAGGCAACCTTTCGGCAGTCGAGTAACTAAATGTCTCCAAAACCTTGAAAATCAATATTTAAAATCCATTATTTAATCATATACGTTCCATTCCACGCAGCCCTAAATAATGCACAACAAATTACTTCTGTGTGACGTCAATGAACCATCACACGGGTCGTGTTACGTCATAATTTATGACCTTGAATTGTGGCGTGCTGCGTGACACTCTAATTTAGTGAACCATTAGTGTTGTACAACTCAGGGAAATGTATGATGGAAGTTTTTATACCGTCTATAAAAAATCGTCATCATCAGTCCACTGCTGGACGCAGGCCTCTCCCAAGGCGCGACACTCGACGCTGGTGTTCGCGCCGCACTCGCCCCACAGACACACGCGCGACACCAGGCTAATGAGACTCCAGGCGGCTCATAGTGCCCTGGTACTTGTAATGATGTTGAAAGAGTTGGGGTTTCTGACCGAGTGGAAACAGCAGGTGTTGAGTGAGACATTGAGACTCCGGGCTAGCCATGGTCTCCTGGTACTTTTAATGCAACTTCATCATTTTCTTTTAGTTGTTTTCTTAGACTTTACTGACAACAAAAGTGGACAATGACAACCTTAGTGGGAGGCTTTATTAAATACCTACGGTTCCACATTAAAATACGTCGGCCACACCTTCCAAAAGACAAGTCTATAGCTATATCTGGCTCGCAGCCAACTCTTATCAAAAGACGCAGTCTCGAGTCGTATGGCCAATAAAATTAATCCGTGACCTTCCCACAGGCGGCACTGTAGTGAGCCTTGAACTTGGTCGACTAGTGAAATAACATAAATCAGCAACTTCCTATGAGAAACAATGAACGACGCTGTCACTAGTCACTAATAAACCTCCACGAAGTACTTTCAATGTACTGGGAGTCAGCTCTTCCTCTCTGGTTACGTGGTCATCACATACCGCAATGGTTTATAGCCATTATTGCCCAGATATTGGAGCTATCTCGTAGTGAAAGTCTCAATAAAATCTTTCCAGTAGTTTTGGCGCAATGCCCGAACATCGATGACAAACTGTAGAATTTTAAAATTAGTGTTTTGTCATCAATCATTTTCTGCCAGCCATATTGCTTAGGTCGTCCCTCCATCTGGACCCTCTCTACGTTTACCCGTTCGTGGCCTCCATTCGAGAACTCGTCTACCCCAACCCCATCGGTTATTGGTTCTACGACAGATGTGACCAGCACACTGACATTTCAGCTTGCGGATCCTATGAGTAATTTCTATTCTATTTTTATTTGAATTGCTTCTAATCTTGATAAAGAAATAATTTCGCCAATGTCAAGTTATTTAGAGTATTCATGTAAATAAAAAATTAAATAATGCAAATGTTGACGGGAGAGTCAGCAGAGGTAGGCCGAGGAAATTCGTGCGGTCTTGAAAAAGGGTCAAGTACGGTCTACTACAAACCGACGAGCATGCATGAAGAGATTGATGAATGTGGAGGCAAGGGTTGTGTGCCAGGATCGCAGCAGATGGAAGTCCATCGTCTCTGCCTACCCCTATGGGAATCAGGCTTTCCCGTTTTTAAGGTTGAGATTTTATCAAAATCTACTGGTCCGAATTTAATAATTCTTTACAGTTACATAGTTTTAACTTTTATCTATCAAACAGTAAAATAATTTTTGCAATAGGTCAAGTAGTTTTTGAGAAAATCTCAACCTTAAAAAACTCTCCTGTACACCTTTCTCTGTGTTCCACCGTACAGCTAACAGCATATCAACTGTAACACTTTAGACCGTTTTTATTATCTGCGTCCATTGATCTCCTATAAACAACTAGATACACAAAGGTCTCACTAAAGCAATTTAAACGTACGTACGGTACGATGCTCCTCTATAACCAATTTGGAGCCAAGGTGTGGGCTAAAAACCAGCGCTGACGCACTCTGTGTCAGCATCAGCTGAAGCCTAAACCTTTTGCCTAAGTTATATGTTTGTTAATTGTCACTGTAATTTTTATTTCTTATATGTATGTATATACTTAATAGGCAATAAATGTTATTCTATTCTATTAAAAAACATCCAAATAAGGGTCCATTGTTAACGTCCAAATAATGCCCAATGAAGCAAATGATTCATCCGTTTGGACCTTCTTTGCGCTCGGTCATTTTTAGAAGGCAGACTGTGTATCTAGTTGTTTATTATCTGCGTCGTAAGATTAAAAATCATACTGCAAGTGTTTCCATTGATCTTCTGTTGTTCGTACAACGCAAAGAATCAATATCTTAGTTGTGTATTTGCCAAAATTCTCCCCACATTTTCCTAAACTGTCTCCAATTTTTCCTTGAACTTATTTGTCGGGCGAGCCAGTGCGTATTAGCACGGCCTTCTCTTTGCGTCTCTGCTTGTCTTATTTTTACACCGAAACGTAACGCAAACGCAACGTGCGTTATGTAGGCTTTATTTCGGTCTAGACTCAGCCTTGACTGAGATTCTGCTGAAGTTCAATGTAGAATTGGCTTTCATGAAGAATAAAATTCGCCGCGCCGTATGGAGAGAGTCTAAAATTTAGACTAGCATTGAAAGTGACAAGAAAAGATCGCATTCATTCTCATACGCCAGAAAGAATCATCTGTTTTTATACGTTCCACTTATAATGAAAATTCAAACATTCAAAGTTAGGAGGGATAGCTGCAAGGCCTTTTTTAAGCGCTCAAGTCCGGTCAAACTATGCGCGAACGACATTTCCGTACTATGAAGATATATAAGAGGGAGTAATACAATGTAAATATGGTTTACTCCATCGAATCCTTGTTTCATGGCTATTAAGCTGGCCACACGTGGTAGCTGACAGCTTTTACCGTGCAGTCATATCCGATAGGCAAAACCAAGTTAAATCGTAGGCTAAGCTGCAGTTGTTTGACGTTCAGTTTTTACCCTTCAGTAACCTACCGCGTCTGGCCAGCTTTAGGCACGGTTGCTTGACTTTCCGTTGCCTCTTTCCCCTAATAAAATAAAAGAAGTAAATCGATGGAACAAATCAATCGGCTCGTTTCTAATCGGAATCGGGCCGAATCGATTCGACACGCCGAGTTGGCTCGATTGCCGTGTCATCGGGACTGGTGCTTTCTGTTTAGGTTATGTTTGTTGCTCCTTGACTTCTGGACAGTACACATAAAAGCAGATCAAGTGTAACACTTTGGACCGTTCTTATTATCTGCGTCGTAAGAGCTGAAATCTGCTGTTGTCTGTCCCTTAGCATGAGTTGCTAACTTAAATTCTCACGAGCGACTACATAATATGGAACCTATCAGATAATACAGATGGGGATCCAACTTCAACCGGAGAGTGGGTCGGTCATAAGTCACTGTAAGTACCTACTTCTAAGTGGGCCAGCACTGGAGAAATGGACGGAAAGGTGGAGATCCTCGCCAGCCCCCAACCGTCACTTGGTCGAGAATCCCAACGATAAAATAAGCGGCTTCCACTTGCCAAGGACAAAACTGAACAGACTAAGGGTTGGCCAGGCAGGGGCCGGCCGCTGCGCCGAGTTGATGCACAATTGAGGTTATAGAGACGACCCGACATGTGGAGCGATACAGAGCATAGCCCACCTCGCGAATGATTGCCCAAACTGGGCTATAGAGGGAGGACTGGCTAGAATAAAGATGGCGGATGACGAAGCCATCGCGTGGCTAAGAAAGGTTTTGCCTTTGTGATACACGCTGTGTTGTGTCAGCTGACGACCGAACGATAAATAAATAATGGGCCAACTACTCCCTAATAACATGATAATCATGTGATACTTTACTCACATATTACCATACCGTTGATTATTATTAGAAAAATAAACAGTTTTATATTTTTGTTGTGTTGATTTATATTATATAGGTATCTATCTCAAAAATTATCTTTTATTTTAAACCCCAAATAGTATAAATTGTCTGTTGTGTATAATTACATTTATAGTAGATACGTATATTAAATTTATTAAACATTTTGTAGCTGACTGTACATAAATACGTCATTATTTACGATCAAGCGAGTTGACGACAAAAAAAGTAGGTAAAATCGGAAGGTGCCAACCCGCGCGCACTCGCGAGTTCTACACTCGCCAGTTGACGAATAAGTCACAAAATCAGACGTTTCAACTTTTAAATTGACTCTTCGATTCGCTTCGACCCTGCTGTAGCATGGATTGAAGGCGAATTCATTGACGCCAAGAGGAAGAAACGCGTGTCCGGAATTTCATTTAGCTTAATGTCTGGCCGCTAATTATCCGGTACAAGGCTGCTGTGGAAAGCGGAAAAAACTACGGGAAAAAACAACAAATAAAATACTCTGATAAATTGTTTTTGTGAGACTATTAGGCCTGCGATTGAACACTTGATTGCGACTGAGAAGTCTTAGGCAGTTGTCTCACCGTCTGCGAGTAAGCTAGTAACTATGACTGTTGTAAATCCGAACTCAATCGCCACTAATACTGAAATCTTTACAATGACAACAAATATAGAGAAAAGTACACAACGCTCATTAATCTTCAGTTTTTTCTTAAAACTGCTTGACGCATTTTGAAAATTCTTTTTAAGTTACGTAGTGTGCACTCTAAACTATCTACGAGTGAAAGAATTATTGCAATCGGTCCAGTAGTTTTTGAGATAATCACAACCTTAAAACATACCAAATCAAATGACAATACCAACCAAATACCGTATGTCTCAAAGACATACGGTAGTTTTTCCACCGCTGGCGAGTAAGCGAGTAACTATTGGCTATTTTTTCGAGCAAGAAACATCCAATAGATAGTGCATCCTCGCTCAGCGATGAACTATAAATATTATGTCGCCGAGCGAGTATCGCTGCGTCTCTTTTGTTTACACGGAATGTACTATCTATTATAGGTTTCTTTCGCGAATAATAGCCGATAATTACTCGCTTTACTTGCCGGCGGTGGGACAACTACCTTATCTATTAAACAACTATATAATAATAGTAAATAAATAATATAAAGAATAGCGTAACACCTCACTAATAAAAGCTTTCTTTGTCCACAGATCAACCAATGAGCTATGAGCGAATCGTGACGCAAGCATCGAAGCAACCAATGGAATAAACCCTAAGTAACTTTAAGCCAATCATATTAGAGTAAGTTTTAACAATGTCGCATCACCTAGTAACGGTATGCATGTTCTGCCTGCTTTGTGCAGCACATACCTGCGGCTCACACATAGATAACAAAGATGGTGTACTGAAATACGAACCAAAACTAGAGGAACTGGAACACAGGACAATATTAGAAGACAAGAGAAAACTAGAGTCTAGAACGAGATATCATAAGAGATTAGAGAAAATCAGATCGAATCACAAGGATAGGTCGAAAAGAGAGATCAAGGATTTTGATCCGAACACGTTTGTCGAGAAAATCTTCACGTTGTACGGAGATCCAGAGACTATGACGATGAATTTGACTGGTTTCAATAATATGTTGGAGGTGTTAGCTCTGCAGCAGTTAGTTGAAGGTGGGAAAGGAGAGAAAACGAAGAATTATATGCTTGGGCAAGCTGATGAAAATGACGTCAATGTAAGTGATTAAAACATCTTCTAAAGTAGTCAGAATTAATGCAATGAGGGGTTTCAAAGGGACAGTTCTAAGTTCTTGAGTGAATTAAGTCTACTAATGTAGTACTTAATTCGATTTGTTCTCGTTTCGACCAAACAGTTACGACCAACTTTCGAAAATTATCGCCTGACATTTTATTCTCGGTTCGCCCTATTTTTTACGGGTTTGTATTATTTTTATGGCAAAAAAATGAGAATATGTAAAATAATACGTCGTTGGTTATTAGTACTCATTGAAATATCTGTTTCTAATGCTTACCTATCTTATTAATTAATACTATTCACACCTTGATTCGTCTACCAATTCTTTTACTGACTCTACTTTTGACTGTAACATTTTCCTGCTGTCATTTTCGATCGTATTTTGATCAAAATTCTTGATCATTTTGATTACAGTGCGCAAGCAGCGAAGAACTGATCACAACTACGAACACAAGGTTAAAAGCACACGCCCACAGTCATGGCCACGGTCGTAGCCACCACGAAAATGACAGTCAAAATGACCACAAAAACGACGCTATAATAACCAAGGACACACTAAAATATATATGCCCCATCCTTCTATACCAGAAAGTGGGTAACGAATCTATAGAACGCTTCGGTTGTCTCAAAGCTGGCGAACAAGCTTCGGAATTAAGACTATCAGACACCACAGAAAAACCTGCCAAAAACATGTTTTTAGTATGGGTGTATTCGTCGTTAAGTATAACAGTTATCAGTGCTTGTGGTTTACTAGGAGTAGCCGTTATTCCTATCATGCATAAGACTTATTATAATCATTTGCTTCAGTTCTTAGTAGCTTTAGCTGTTGGTACTTTATGTGGTGACGCGTTGCTGCATTTAATGCCTCATGCCATGAGTCCTATAGAGGATAATCATGATCATGGACACAATCATGGTCATGATACTGCTGTGGACTTTAGAACAGCTCACGATGATGGAATGTGGAAAGGACTAGCAGCCATGCTTGGAGTAGTGTTCTTCTATTTCATGGAAAAGGGTTTAACAGTAGTCGTTGAATGGAGGAAGCGTAGGCAGAAACTTGAGGAAGATAAACTACCTTCAAGGGTTCGTGTTTTAAAAGACGATAATGCAGGTTCTAAGGCACACACCGCGACGAATTCTATAATGAAAATCTTTAAGAAAGATGAGAAAAATGATCCTACAACCAAGACGTGTAAACATAAATACTCAGAATATCCTTATTGCTATGATGAGATTGATACTGACACTCATGATGACCACCATTTGAGAGACGGGCAAATACCACCTAGTCCTAAAGGGAATCACGCGAATTCTGTCAGTGTAGTGTCTTCTATAGCTATCAATCCGGAAGGCAAAGAAGAACCGACGGCTAAAGACTGGTTGTTGAAAGCCGAACCTAATCCTGCTGTAGTAGAAATGAATAATATTAAACATAAAGAAGATGGTGCTAAGGATCTGAAAGATGGAGATAGTTACACTGTCATTTTGAGGTGAGTTTTGCACAGTGTACTAAACGCTTTATGCTAGACGTAAAATGTGATTAGTTCATACTAAAAATGATTGCTTCGCGTCTATTTCAAATAGTATAATTTTATGACTGCGAAACGATATTTATTGAAGATTTTTTTCCTAAGTTTTAAAACCATTTCTAAGACGGATGGATGGAGATTTTGCTGGTTAGAAAAAGGTAAAAGAGGGTGCCACGGAATGGCGAGGTCTCTGGTTCGAATCCCGGTCGTGGCGATTCCTCCGTTTCATATTTATTTTTTAGTCAAAGTCAAATTTCTTTATTGCAAGTAAGCACGTTGTGTACATTTTTGCACGTCAACATATTTTTTGAATTTACATTTACACCACTTTGCAAGGAAAAGGTGCCAACGCTGAGGAGAAAAAGTGGCAAAAAACTCTCAGCAGCACATCTTTTAAAATATGATAACACAATTACTTAATAACTGTGTATTACACAACTATTACTATTGTTAGTAATCTACACTTTATCCTTCATGCGGAACCGGCGACACACACCATGCATGTTCATCGTTATTTTTTGGTAAAGTCACTTCAATTTTATTTAAAGTCTTGCATTAAAATAATATTACAAATAGAGTTGCCACGAATAGTGATTTGGCCGAATACCGAATATTCGGCAACGCTGTCGACCGAACGCCGAATATTCGGCTATACTTGTCGAGCGTATAAACAAGTGATGGTCAGCAAACGAAAAACAATATCCAAACCTTTCCTTTGCTAAAGTTTATCTTTCGTCTCCTGGGAGTAGCGTGTATAGTGAGAGGTTATTTTCTGAAGCTGGTATCATTTACAACGAAAAGCGTAATCGTTTGTTACCGACAAATGCGGAAAGCTTGTTTTTATCCAAATGATAAATGGAGAAAAAATTTCATTACGACCGGGATACGAACCCGGGACCTCGCCATTCCGTGGCACGCTCTATTCCAACAGAGCCATCGTGATTCGTATCCAGATCGTGAATTTTGTCTCCATATTCTCGTCTGAGGGACGGTAGCTATCTATCCAGTAATTGTGTGTGTTTGTGTTTTTATCCATCCCAACTTACCACTGATCAATATTACTTACTAAAGTATTGTAATTCGGTAATGAATCTTGAGTAATATGACGTTTCTTTTTTTCATGATTCGGTATTCGGCCGAAGAGTACGCATTATTCGGCCGAATACCGAATACCAAAAAAGTGGCCGAATACCGAATAGTAGCCGAAAATTCGTGGCATCTCGACAAAGTCTCGAGTTGAGTCGTTCTTTTTATTGCAGAATTTCCAAAAATACACCAGAATCTGCACCATAAGTGACTTTAGGCCTTTATTCACGTTGACATGTGCTTTTTTCCCATTGTTTTCGTAGACATCTGACATCATGTTGTCCTAACGCAATGCTCACTAGCGCGTGCGGCAAACCGCACCACAATTACATGCCAACAGTGCCGGCGGTGATGTAAGTGAGGGTTTTGAGTCGAATAACGAGTTAAGTTTGCAGTTGTGACGTTTTTCACCTTCTATAAAATGGGGTATTTGAATTTGAGTATTTTAACTAAACTAAACCTGTATAAAAAGCAAACTTAATATTAGGTCCATATGAAATTGGCGATTTGTAAAGGAGAAACATAAAGTCGATTTTTGCAAAGAAAAAACCAAAGCAATTACGGTTTTCGAAACACAAATGCATGAGTAAATATAGCTGTATAAATTTGAAATTGGAATTCCTGACCAAAGAGGAGATATTTGAGATCAAAGTGGCCAGTACGACAAAACGCCGATTTCATATGTAAGGACCTAATACTTATATAAAAAATTTAAATGCTCGGCTCGGCAGCAGCTCACTTAACCACACGAGAAAAGAAAAAGAAGAAGAAATTGTATATGTATAAAATAAAAATATATCCGTAAGTATCATTGATCTCCTATAAACAACTAGATACACAGTCTGCCTTCTAAAAATGTCCGAGCGCAAAGAAGGACCAAACGGATGAATTGACCCTCATTTGCTTTATTGGACATTATTTGGACGTTAACAATGGACGGTCCAATATTTGGACGTTTTTTTAATTGTTTTAGTAAGATCTTTGTGTATCTAGTTGTTTATAGGAGATCAATGGTAAGTATAAATGCGTCTATACCGTCATAATATTCAAATTATTATATATAAACGGATATCACTCACTTATATTGTTGAAGTCGGCAATTAGACCGACAGTTTCGACCGTTTTCGACGGTCTTTTTCAAGGTCAACGAAAACGGTCGAAACTGTCGGTCTAATTGCCGACTTCAACAATATAAGTGAGTGATATCCGTTTATATATAATAATTTGTAGTAATGGCTCACTATAGTTTTAATTCTAAATAATTCATAATATTCGATACTCATCAAATACCCTGTTGAATTAAACGGTTGTAACTTGGGAGTTCATCTTGGGTGAATGCGGTTTTTGTAAAGCATTTGCAATACTTATAAGAAATAAAAGGATTATTTCCAAATAATAATATATAAATACGTTGGTTACAATATATAGAGTAGCCTTGAATTCATTCGACAAAATTAAATGGATGGTTAGGCTTGTGACATACATTAATTCTGCACAGCGTTTAAGTAATTTAAACAGTTTGGGGAAAAATAAAAAAGTTTTACAATAAATTCATTTTTTTTTTAAATTTAGCAACGATTTATTTAACTGGAATTTGACCTAATGGTCATTTCTAAAGTCATTGTGTGACTTGTGACGTTAGTTAATTTTTTTTGTTTACAAAAAAGTTTTGATTTACAAAAATACTTTACCAATTTAGTATTTATCATGAGTACAGTCGAAGACAGAGATAAGTATACAGGGGGCCTCAATAAGGTCGAAGTTTTCTCAAAAACTACTGGACCGAATTTGATAATTATTTTACAGTTCCTAGTTTTAACTTTGATCTATCCAACAGTGAAAGAATTTTTGCAATATGTCAAGTAGTTAATAAGAAAATCTCAATCTTAAAAACTCTACTGTACACCTTTCTTTGTCTTCGACCGTACAACCCCCAGTTTCAATTTGTCAAATGAATTCACGGACACCCTGTATTGGGAGAGTTATTTTGATTTAATACATATGAATAAATGTTTGTGTCATGTTCGCATGTCTATGTCTGTGTTTGTCCAGGCTTTTGTCTAATAAAGTCCTAATTTAAAAAGGAAAGAGTGATATCAACGCACAAAACTATAATTATCATGCTCGAAAGACGTGTTTGTGAAGTTTCGCGGTCTTAAGGTTTCCTCGCATGACTCAGGGGTGTACGTGGATCGTTGAGTTATTTCATCATCATCATCAGTCTATTTATATTGCCCCACTGCTCGGGCACAGACCTTCCCTTACATCGAGGGAGACAAACACTGGCTAGTCACCTCTTTGTTAGTTCTGATAGCCTGGTACTTCAAATATTATCATCAGTCCATTTGTATGTCCCCACTGCTCGGGCACAGACCTTCCCTTACATCGAGGGAGCTGGGGCCATGATCCACCACGCGGGCCCACTGCGGATTTCACATGTCTTAGATTTTTTCTGCTTCTACGGCATGCAGGTTTCATCACGATGTTTTTCTTCTGACAGTTAGGAATAACTGACAATAGGTTTGGTCGCTAAACCATACGAGAAAAGAAAAAAATGCTAATGCATACCCCTCCCCCTTCAGAGAGCACTCGCGCGCCCACCACGGCCACTCGCACTCCCACGGCCACGTGCACGCTCCGCCCTCATCCATCGCCTCCGTCGCGTGGATGGTCATCATGGGAGACGGACTGCACAACTTCACAGACGGAATGGCGATAGGTGAGTGTCAGGGACCTAAAAAGGTGACGAGATACAGTCTAAAACATATGGCTATGTCATTATGAGAGATGGACTGCACAATTGCACAGACGGATAGATGGGTGTCTCAAGTCGCAGGGACCTATACACTTAAACAGCTGACGACGTGGCGAGATTCAGTCTAAAACACATGGCTATGTCATCATGAGAGATGGACTGCACAACTTCACGGACGAAATGGCGATAGGTGAGTGTCTGAAGTCACAGTTACGTGAAATATTGCCACAGTTACCTATAATATTGCCACAGTTACCTATAATATTGCCACAGTTGCCTGTAGTATTGTCACTGTTACATAAAATATTGCCAGTTAGCTACAATATTGCCATAGTATAAATTATATTGCTAAAAATATTGCCACTATTACCTCTAGGTTCCGTGATCGCTAAGCTAAATTTGCGACCACAATTTTAGATATTTTAGGTGACTTTTTGATTTATTTAAGAAAATTCACTTGCAGAGTACATTCTTATTTATTTCATTCTACGTTCGTTACATTTAAATTACCTTTACAAAATATTAACCATTATTTTCAATCAACTGTGTGATGTGTCATATTTCAAGACAATACATTTTCAAAAACAAAAGAGTTCCGACCGCCATGTCGTATCGATTCTATACGCCTGTGATGAACGCCTCGTTTGTAAGCATGTGTTTTTAACTAAAAGCAAAACCTGAGTTTAGCTAACCCAACCTTCTAAATAGGCAATTTACAAGGTCCAATTTTTTAACCCCCTTTATTATTTTACGACTCGACTCTTGCAATGCTACATTTGGCCCATACTTCTATACGGAAGCGAATCTTGGACAATCAAGGAGGAACTGCGGAAACGTGTAGAGGCTTTCGAAATGTGGGCTTACAGACGCATGTTGCGCATCAGTTGGACTCACAAAATAACGAACGTCGAAGTCCTGCGACGGATGAACAAAAAATGCGAACTTTTGTAGACCATCAAGAAGCGTAAAGTGGCGTACTTAGGACATACTCTGAGGCACGAGCGCTATGAGTTGCTACAACTTATTATGATGGGAAAAGTCGCCGGAAAGACGTGTGTGTTCATTGCTATGTTTCTTGTGGACTAGCAGAATATGATTCTGACTACCTAGAAAGCATTGAAAAAGTGTTACACAGCTTTTTAATGACCATAATCATCTTCATCCGGGAAAACTACAATGTATTAATTGGCTGTATGGGTTAGATTCCCTTTGTCTACTACGTCAGGGCCACAGTACAGGCGACAGCAGATCAATGGTAACACTTTTTACTTTTGACAGTTCTTATTATTTGCGTCGTAAGACTTGAAATCGTACTACAACTGTTACCATTGGTCTGCTGTCGACTGTACTTCCGGAGTGCCTAATTTTACAGAAAACATTTTTTTCTCGGAATTTAACTACGAAAAAATTCTGAATAAAATTCCGCGTATTCAGAAAGACGAAATCTTGAAATGGTATTTTTCTTTTAGAATGTTAATAGTTTTTAGGCCTTATTACAATAGTTGTCAAGTATTGAAAATTAATATAATAATAATAATAAAGGTTTCTATTGACTTAAGAATTTAATAACAGAGTTTCTTGATTGATCGTAATAAACATTTCGTAAATAGTTTTTTAATAAAATTGATTATATTGGAAGATATTATTTTTTTAAGATTGACGGCGCTAGTTGGCTCTGTGAAGGTCCTTAAATGCGACGATCACCTGAACACATGACGAGAAAAGTGCTCGACTCGCACGCTGCCCAGAGGTCGCGGCAGACCCCGTGTTACATGGATGTCCCTAATAAACAGAAACTTGAAAGACCACAACATCACACCACAAATGACCCAGGACGGTCTGTCCTGGAGAAAAATGACCAGAAGGGCCGACCCCAAATAAATGGGAAAAGGCGAGGCAGAAGAAGAAGAATCCTTATTAAATGAGCTGATGTTTTATTCCAGGAGCGGCGTTCGCATCGAATTTAGCCGGCGGGTTCTCCACAGCCATTGCAGTGCTATGTCACGAGTTGCCTCACGAATTAGGTGAGCCTTTCCTTCAAAAGACATTGCCACATTTCAATGGAGCTTTGCCCCACCTACAAAACTAAGTGGCCATTTAAGCTGTACCTATCATTTTGTTGGGGACTTATTACAGGTTTCATATTGCATGATCATAATCAGTGTCATTTTCTACTACGATCGCAACTCCTGTAGAAGAATAACAAAAACAATGAATAATTCGCTTCGATTTCTTACTATTTTCTGAATTTTTCATTAAGCTGTGTTTTTCGAATCGCAACTTGTACAAAACTTTATTTTAAACCAATAATTTTAATAAAAAACGGAGATATTTTTTACCTTGTACATCTAGCGGTTGATGGTGGGGCAGAATCTGTCATTGTCATTTATGGCAGTTTTTTTAAATAATTTAAAATTGAATTTAAACAATATTCAGATAATGGCAGTATAACTTTACGATTAAAGCATCTGGTTGTTTTTGAAAATCTGTCCCATTATTTCATTTATTCTTCATACACAATATAATGTACAGAAAAATGCATTTATTTGACGCCACAATAAAATACTAACATACAGTTGAATAAATAAGCGAAACACAAAAACACTAATACAATAAACACTTAGAGACAGTATATGGTGCGGCATGTAACGTCAAAAAAAATGTACATCATGCGGTTGATGGCGGGGCAGAATCTGGCATTGACATTTGTTATGTGAGCACTTCAACACTGGGTGGTTGATAACTATCAAGCTGGAATACATACAAACAGATTAGGCAAATATAAACTTGATTTTGTATAATCCCATATTATATTTATTAAATATCTTTTCTTCTTTAATGAATGTTTTAGTTGAATAAATGATTTTGTATTTGTATGTACGTAAGTTTTTTCGAGGATAACTCATTGGCACATGGCTGACCTGCCCGGGGATCGAACCTGGGACCCAACTACTGCGTCGACCTCATCCGAACCTGGCTGTTTGTCAACTTCTGGCAGATTCTCTCATATACCGAAGCCCTTGATGGGCGATTATATGAATCCGAAGGGAGGGTGTTCAGTATCGGTAACTGAACAACTTTTGTTCTACGACTTTTCGAATAAAAAATAAAAATAAATTGATGTCTCATACATACAATTCGACCAGCTGACCGGGACGAAATGTATGAAAAGTCAAAAAATAAATTCGCGAAAGTCGTAGAACAAAAGTTTTTCAGTTATTCTGAACAGCCTCCCTTCGGCTTCAACCCTTTACGTTACACCCTGTATAGAAGGAGCTCGTGGTTTCTACTGATACTCTTTCAAATGCGAATCATCCAAACATACCTGCTATATTATGTGTTAATTGCAGGTGACTTCGCAGTATTACTGAAAGCGGGTATGTCTGTGAAGCGAGCGGTGTGCTACAACATCCTATCGTCTGCTCTGTGCTTGGCGGGCATGGTGTGCGGCGTGCTAGCCGGGCATGCACCCTCGGCCACGCGATGGCTCTTCGCGGTGGCGGCTGGCACCTTCCTATACATTGCTCTGGTGGATATGGTGAGTTGGACAGAGGTTATATGAGGTTTCAAACTGCAGTTCAGGTCTGATTGATTTTAAAAATTCTTTATTTATACATGATTTTAGTGATACTAACAAAATAACACTTAAGGGCCTGATATGAGCCAACTAGCGCCGCCAATCTTGAAATAATAATATCTTCCAATTTAATCGATTTGATTAAAAAAGCTATTTACAAAATGTTTATTACGATAAATACTATTTTTTAAATGCTTATTTATAACGTGATTCAATGTCGGTAAGTTGTAGTTCGCATAATTGCGAAAAACGGCCATTTTTGGCACATTCGTGAACTACAACTTAGCTTGTCGCAATTATGTCATGTATTGTATATTGAAAAATAGTATTTATCGTAATAAACATTTTGTAAATAGCTTTTTTAATAAAATTTATTATATTGGAAGAGATTATTTTTTTAAGATTGGCTCTATGAAGGCTCTTACTTAAGTGATAGTTCTGCTAATAATTTAATAAAGAAATAATTTCTGATTGTTTGACAATTTATTTAATTTAATTAAAATAACAATTAATCTTACAAAATAACATGAACAGGAAAATAACTTGGCAACAAACCTATAATTTATTTCGGTTTCTATTAACGTTATTGTATATTATTATGCGTATTTCTTTGTGTAATAAAGAATATTTCTCTTTCCAGATGCCAGAATTAAGTACATCCCACAGCAAAGAGGGCACCCTTTGCCAGTGCATCCTTCAGCTCTTGGGGCTGGCTTGCGGAGTCGGTATCATGCTCATCATAGCACTCTACGAACACGACCTTAAAAACTTGTTCGGATAGACTCTACATCGCATGTAGAGTCTTGTTATTATAGGTGGTAATGCTCATACAATTGATTGTATAAGTCATTGTTGTGACTCTACATAAACTTGTGCGGTACTCTACATCGCATGTAGAGTCGTGTTATTATAGGTGGTAATGCTCATACAATTGATTGTACGAGTCATTGTTGTGATGCTACATAAACTTGTGCGGATACTCTACATCGCATGTAGAGTTGTGTTAATATAGGTGGTAATGCTCATATAATTGATTGTACAATTATGACTCTCCATGGCATGTAGAGTCGTGATAATATTCGCATTTGTAGAGTCAACTCAATGAAAAAAATAGAGCTGGCCTCAATAACTTGTTCAGGTATACTCTACATCGCATGTAGAGTCATAATTGTGGGTAGGAATGCTCTAAAAGTCTACTAAATAGCATATACTCACGATTAGAACTCTACGTTCGTATGTAGAGTCATATTAATGTTCATACAATCGTAACTTACAGGTATACAGTGGGCCTTAATAACTTGTTCATATAGACTCTACATGACATGTCTTTGTACTACTAAAAGTTCTACTAGTAAAACAAAAAGGACTCTAAAAGTCCTGTCTGTACTACTTCCTCTTTTAGTAGTACAAAACGAACTCAAAAGGTCCTAATTGATTGTATAAGACATTAGTGACTCTACACGAGATATTATCACGACTCTACATCGCATGTAGAGTATGTACTTTAATGCAAGTGAAAGTCAATTGAAACTATAGGAAAGTGTACCAGTGATTTGTCGAAAAGAATTCCCTTTTTCAGTGAATGTGACTCGTGGACTAGATTTTTTAAAGGTTTAAGACGTCATTTGGTGTATAAAGTCTATAGAATAAGCCAACGAAGGCTTGAACGGAATTCGGCGTCGGCTGCCGCGCAATACCACAATGCCTTACCATGAAGTCTTATAGGCAGGATTACTTCAATAATACTTTGTCATTTCGTACCATGACGACCTTAAAGTAAGCTTAATAAGGTAGTCATGGTACGGACAACAGCAGATCAAGGGTAACACTGTTAGTAAGGTTTTAAATCTTACGATGCAGATAATAAGAACGGTCCAAGGTGTTAAAACTTGATCTGCTGTTAGCTGTACGATATAGCAAATTATTATTGAAGTAATCCTGTTATAAGAATTCAGGTTGAGATTATCTCAAAAACTACTTGATTGCAAGATTTTTTTACTGTTAGATGGATAAAAGTTTAAACTATATAACTTTGAAAAAATTATTAAATTCGGACCAGTAGTTTTTGAGAAAATCGCAACCAAACAAGTTAACAAAAGTTTTCAAACGTTATGGCGCTTATAAGCGCGGCTCGCCCACCGCGCGGTACCACTTTATAGGGTATTTGACAAGTACCTATCGGAAATAAAATGTTTTTCATTATCATTACAAAATAGACACAAATTCGTGATCAACTGTGAAATCAAAATCATAATTAGTTGATAAATGAAGTAACTGCTAGAAAATTTGTGTTAGAAAGAGACAAACAGTACACGATGTATTGTGGCTGTGACGTCATACTGATATGGCGGTATACAAACTTCATACTAAAGACAGTTTTGCTAAAAAGAGATGGAGCCCCCACCACTTGACTTAACCGCTTAATATCTTCGATATTAATTGAGATATCGCAAAACTGATTTCACAGTTCTCTTCAGCAGGAGCTTGAGAGTTGAGTGATGCAATTAAAAAATAATACACTGTTGTACGGCAGCCGACGCAGAATGCCGTTCTTGGCCTTCGTTGACTTGGTCTCAGGCTTGATATAGCCCTTAAAATCGAATATTGGTTAAGACTAGTTATGTACTATATTATATACTCCAGTTATCAGGGGTCCATTGATACTTACGTCGTTATTGTACTTACTTATACAGCTCAAACACTTAAAAAATACTCCATAGATCACTAAACTAAGGTTAAGACATAATACAGTGTTAATTAACTCCGTGTTAAATCACAAAAACGCTTGGAACTAATTAACCAAAGAACGCGAAATGATCGTAAAATGTACAGGGTGTAACGTAAAGGGTATAATAAGCCGAAGGGAGGGTGTTCAGTATCGGTAACTGAACAACTTTTGTTCTACGACTTTTTGATTATCGCGAATTATTTTTTGACTTTTCATACATTTCGCACCGGTCAGCTGATCGATTTGTATGAGACATTAATTTATTTTTATTCGAAAAGTTGTAGAACAAAAGTTGTTCAGTTACCGCTCCTAAACACCCTCCCTTCGGCTTCATATACCCTTTACGTTACACCCTGTATATTTGTATGTTCCCCTGGTCGGGCACAGACCTTCCCTTACATCGAGGGAGCACGGCCACATTGGTTGAGGGCTGACATGCGCCAACTAGCGCCGCCAATCTTAAAAAAAATATATCTTCCAATATTAACAATTTTACTAAAAAAGGTACTTATCAAATCTTTATTAGGATAAATACTATTTTTTAAATGCTTATTATCAACATGATTCAAGTTTGCTAAGTTGTAGTTCGCATAATTGCGAAAAACGGCCGTTTTTGGCATATTTGTGAACTACAACTTAGCTTGTCGCAATTATGATATGTAATGTATAAATAGTTTTTATCCTAATAAAGATTTGCTAAGATTATATTGAAAGTTATAATTTTTTTAAGATTAGCGGCGCTAGTTGGCTCATATCAGACCCTTAGTTCGTCCAAGCAAAAACGCCACGTTTTAGTGATTTTAACCTACGTAAAAAGAATCAAAAATTCTTTTTTTTTTGGTTTAATTTTTCGGTCTTAACCCGGGTTAACTTTAGCCGATGGTTTGTGTAATTGGAATTTACAACTGTGTTATTTCTTAGCATAAGTAAGCAAGCGGCCCAAAGGTCCATGTCATATTCAAGTAGTACGGTCGAAGACAAAGAAAGGTGTACAGGAGAGTTTTTAAGGTTGAGATTTTCTCAAAAACTACTTGACCGATTGTAAAAATTCTTTCACTGTTAGATAGATAAAAGTTAAAACTATGTATTGTAAAATAATTATTAAAATCGGTTCGGTAGGTTTTGAGAAAATATCAACCATATTGGGACCCCCTGTATACTTATCTCTGTCTTCGACTGTACCATCAATCTTAAAGAAACGTATCTTCTATACATCGTCTGAATTTCACGATGTGTTTTATGCAATGATAGATTTTCTAATAAATCGTATTGTTTAGAAAATGCTGTTTTTCTAAGATTGGTGGCGCTATGTATAAGACATGGACTTATTTAATTAAGTATCTAGTACTTAAAACAAATTTATTTAGGTGTCTATTACTTAAATGTTTTTCTTTACTCGAATATTTTGTTCTTGCTACATACGAATTTTGTTGTTGTAAATACGTAATTAAAATTAATTAAAAAATAAAACACGTTACATATTTTTTTTATTTTCGGCACGAATGCATTTAAGGATATTGAATTGCATATTTTATTAGATATTCCTCGCGGTACAGTGTAACACAAGAGAAAGATATAGAAAAGAGTTAATAATGTAAAAAAAATTGCTCAATAATGACAATGCCAGATTCTGTCCCACCACCAACCGCGTGATGAACAAGATGGCGAATAAATGTAAAAATATCTCTGTTATTGCTTTAAAATAAAGTTTTGTAAAACATTTGAGTCGAAAATTCAGAAAATAGTAAGAAATCGAATCGAATTATTCATTGTCTTTGTTATCATTTTCTACTACTCTCGCAACTCCTACTGATTATGCAATATGAAACCTGTAATAAGTCCCCAACAAAATGATATATGAGCTTCAATGGTCACGTAGATGACCAAAGGTGGGGCAAAGCTCCATTGAAATGTGGCAATGTCTTTTGACGGATTTTTTAAAGTCCTTTACAGTTACAGGTAAAATATAGTATCTAGAATTCTAGAATATGTACTAGTGGAAGTTTTACAATCAGTCAAGTAATTCTTGAGAAAATCTCAACCTTATTGGGGTCCCTGTATACTTTTATCTTGTCTTCGACTGTACTAAATGATACGCGAGGAGCCTTCAAAAGCAATACTATTTCTCCTTTAAATATGTAGCAGGAATAAAACTTTATATAGGTATAAATAATTATTGAAAATTCCTAAATATCCTATATGCTTTAATTAGCTCTCAATAAGGTATGTTATTGTGTACCATAACTACGATATTAAGATATATCAATGAGGGTGTTTCAAGGTTACATTTAAAAAAGAAAGTACCGCTCGCCCCGGTAGATGGCACTGACTGGTCTGATGTCAACATTAAATGCGTTGTTATTGCTTGTAACTTGGGCATTTCGTATTGCATACCTAGTATTAATTTGTACTGTATTGTTTAAATTACACAAACAGACCAATAATAATAAATTATTCAGATGCCATTGAAATTTTTTTCATGGTTTAGTGTTTTTTTTAAGGTGATATCGCACTTCGGTGCAACGCCATCTATTGTCAACTTAAAAAGCTTGTTTTTTCTTCTTACAACTGTCACTTTGAAAACCCCTCATTAGATCAGTTATTATTACATATTTCTTTAAGAGCCTTCCATGAGCCAACTAGCGCCGCCAATCTTAAAAAAATAATATCTTCCAAATTAATCATTTTTATTAAAAAAGCTATGTACACAATCGTTATTAGGATAAATACTATTTTTCAATATACAATACATCGTATAATTGCGACAAGCTAAACATTATGTACATAGGTACATAATGTTTATTACGATAAATACTATTTTTAAAATGCTTATTTATAACGTGATTCAATGTCGGTAAGTTGTAGTTCGCATAATTGCGAAAAACGACCGTTTTTGGCACATTTGAGAACTACAACTTTGCCTGTCCCAATTATGCCATGAATTGTATATTAAAAAATAGTGTTTATCCTAATAAAGATTGTGTACATAGCTTTTTTAATAAAAGTTAATAATTTGTAAGATATTATTTTTTTAAGATTGGCGGCGCTAGTTGGCTCATGGAAGGCCCATAACGACTCGAGTTGAGGCACCTTATCCCTGGCGTTACGTATGCGACAACCTTAAATTACAATATAACGTTGATATATTATCAATAGGTTCTCTTGGGGCTTTTTGAAAATGGCGGGAAACTACGGTTGCGAAATTATTTAATAATTTTCAGTATAATGTCTACAGTGGGTGTTTTGTGTTTAATATCACGTTAAATTAATCAGAAAATGTTCGCGAATGACAGTATGGTGAAGTTATTGGAGATTTCAAGCAGGATCTGAAGTTTGGCGCCATGGTCAAGATTCCCACTACGAGCTCGGGAGTGAACGTGACTGTCGAGCTGCTTCGTCCACAGTGATTGACGCTACGGCGTCTCCTGTGGATGAAGACAAGAAGACGCTGCTACCCAGGGTGATGACGCTACGGCGACTCCCCTGGAGGAAGATAGAAGACTATTTATACATTGATATTTTTGTAACATGACATTGGCAAATGACGAACTGTCGAGTCCATTAATAAAATAAATAAATAAATAGGTTCTCTTGTAAATGACGGGAAACGACGGTTGCAAAATTATTTGATAATATTTAATTTAATATCTACAGTGGCTATTTTGTGTTTAATATCACGTTAAATTAATCAGAAAATGTTCGCGAATGACAGTATGGTGAAGTTATTGGATTATTTATGCAAGATCTGAAGTTTCAAGCTTTTATCAAGAGTCCCCGCTCCGAGCTCGGGAGTGAACGTGACTGTCGAGCTGCTTCGTCCAGAGTGATGACGCTACGGCGACTCCTCTGGATGAAGACAAGAATACTACTATATTGAATTTTCTGTAACATAACATTGCCAAATGACGAACTGTCGACTCCATTAATAAAATTATTATTATTAATACATTATCAATAAATGGTTATAGTACATAATAACAGACCAAAGTGTAGATTTTATATGTCAAAATTTTCTATAATATCTACTTTAGTATTGAAAGAGTTTTTGGATGGATATTTTTGGTAATTGCTAGAAGGGACTTTTTTTGACAAATTAGGATTATTTTTTTGGTGTTGGTAACACCGTAAATAGATATTGCAAACAGGCAAAGGTAATCGGTTCATCACAATGAGGTATCAAACTCATTTGAAACATAAATCATAATTTAATCCTGTCTATTTAATCAATTATAATGTAATAAAGAAGACAGTAATTAGGATTTTGAGTAAAATCTATAACAAACACAATTTGTAACCACAGACCACTTACCCCATAGACCTGTAACAGGAGGGCGCCCGTGTCTTGTCCGTGGAGGGCGCACATGAGCGCAACATTGCCTAGCGACACGTGGCACCTAGAGATATTATCTACATGGACGCATGTCTTTAATTCGCTTCGTCTCTATGCGCTCATCGTTGACAGAATGTTTCGCTTGCAAAAGACATTGCCACATTTCAATGGAGCTTTGCCCCACCTTCAAAACTATGTGACCATTTAAGTTGTACCTATCATTTTATTGGGGACTTATTACAGGTTTCATATTGCATAATCATAATCAGTATCATTTTCTACTACTCTCGCAACTCCTATAGGAGAATAACAAAAACAATGAATAAATCGCTTCGATTTCTTACTATTTTCTGAAATAAGCTGGTTTTTTTCGAATCGCAACCTGTACAAAACTTTATTTTAAACCAATAATTTTAATGAAAAACGGAGATATATTTACATTTATTCGTTATCTTGTACAACTTGCGGTTGATAGTGGGGCAGAATCTGGCATTGTCATTTGTACCGATTTCATTTCTATTGGATAAGTGGTCTGTGCGGTCTGTGTTTGTAACGAACATCTTATGTTTAATTTTGAAAAGGCTTGCTTTATATTTTATCACGTCAATTAAAAATAAAAATATTTTCTGATGATTTTCTGCTATTGAATTAGTGGTTTAATTTTTTTAAACATTTTTGAATATCATATATTATGGGATATTTAGTCTGGTTTAGTTACCTTTGCCTGTAGAATAAAAATCCTCATAGTGTTGCCATCCTGAAATGGTAAAATTTGTCAAAAATATAGTTTCCAAAATAATAAAATTGATGGAACTACAACATGTCATGCCTTCCGTCTTATATATTGTTCCTATTTACTTATAATTTTGTTTTTCTTTCCCCTTAAATATTGTTAAGGTGAGTTAATTTATGGTTTACGTAATTAATTTTGAGATCAATATTTTAATTTTGTTTTTATTACTTAAATACATGAAAATCGATATTTAATAGTGATTATTGTAATTTGAAATATAAAGTAAAGAACATTTAATTACTCTACAGCCTTATACAGTATGTAGGTGAAATAGAAGAAATATATATAAGTATACAAGGGGGCCTCAATAAGGTTGAGATTTTGTAAAAAACTACTGGACCGAATTTAATAATTCTTTTATAGTTACATAGTTTTAACTTTTATCTATCAAACAGTGAGAGAATTCTTGCAATAGGTCAAGTAGTTTTTGAGATAATCTCAACCTTAAAAACTCTCCTGTACACCTTTCTGTGTTCCACCGTACATAAACCGTACTTTTAGGTAACACTAAATATAAAATGCAATGCCGAGAGGGAGAGGCCTACGTCCAGCAGTAGACTGATGATGATGAAGTCTCATTAAAAGTACCAGGAGCCCATAGCTAACCCGTAGTCTCAATAAGTCTTTACTCAACACCTGTTGTTTCCACTCGGTCAGAAGCCCCAGCTCTTTAAGTGTCATAACAAGTACCAGGACACTCACTATGAGCCGCCTGGAGTCTCATTAGCCCGGTGTCCCGCGTGTGTCTGTGGGGCGAACTCCAGCGTCGAGTGTCGTGCCTTGGGAGAGGCCTGCGTCCAGCAGTGGACTGATACGGGTGATGATGAAATACTACTACTTTATATATTTTCACCTCCATCCTGTATAATGTAGGCCTAATTCTTCCAGTATTAAGTAATTACGTAGAGTATACGTTTCTAACACATACATGGTACTACTTATGTTTACTTAAATTTTATTAGGTGCTTAATACTTCAATAATTTCGGTTCATCGAAATCATACATAGGTTTTTTTATTCATAACTTTTAATACTGAATTCGTAAGCTCACACTTTTATTATCAAATCAAAATATTTACTGTTAGGTACGATTGTGGAAATCATAACATAAATACTATAAATTGCCCAGCCATTCGAGCTATCTCCTAGTGAAAGTCCCATTAAAATCCTTCCAGTAGTTTTGGCGTGATGCCGAAACATCGATACCGACAGACAACAATTCTAAAAATTTGTTTTTTGGCATCACTATCGATCCTAAAACACATTAATATTATTATTTTCAAAAAATATCCAATGTACAACTATTTTACTATCCTATGTCACTAAATATGTCATTTTTACATAAACCTAGTTAAACATCATATCCCGTTAAACCGTGTTATTGTCCCTTTCACACTTCGTTAAACACGTTAAGACTGCCTAAACGGTGGAATAACATTAAAACACGTTTATGAATTCGCGCCCTAAACTTTAAATTGGGTGAATAAGAATTCAGTATTAGGTAGTTCAGTTGTCCGACCGCCGGCGATGAGCGAGTAAGGTTATCAACTATAAAACGAGTGGGCGAGCAGCGAGTGGCGAGTATAGTTTTGTAGCTCGGCTATCAGCGAGTGTCGCTGAGCGACGGGCGATTACTCGCTTCACTCGCCAGTGTAGCTCAGCGAGTGGGCGAGTGTCGCCGAGCGATGTGATGTACTCGCTCGGCGACAAAATAGCCGAGCGAGTACTCGCCGGCGGTGTGAACAGTCGGCGATGAACTATTAATATATGCATCTCTTTTGTTTACACGGAATGTAGCATCTTTTGTGCGTTTCTTGGGCGAGAAAATAGCCGGGATTTACTCGCTTACTCGCCGGCGATGGGACTTCTGCCTAAGAATTCAGTATTAAGAGTTATACATGAAATGAAGTATGTAACAGTATAATTAGCATAATTGGTTGTGCATCATTGATCTCCTATAAACAACTAGATACACAAAGGTCTTACTAAAACAATTAAAAAACGTCTAAATAAGGGTACATTGTTAACGTCCAAATAATGTCCAATAAAGCAAATGAGGGTCCATTCATCCGTTTGGCCCTTTGCGCTCGGACATTTTTAGAAGGCAGACTGTGTATTTAGTTGTTTTAGGAGATCAATGTTGCATTTATACGTTGGTGCCGCAGCATTTTACCATATAAATTTTTTGTCATACAAATACAATTTTAATTGTTTAAGTTAGTAAGGTTTATTTGTAATTTTGTTTGACTTTTGTGTTTGCAATCATGTTGATTGGAGTGTTTTGTATGGATAATAGAGTTGGTGTTGACAGTACCTAAGGTCGATTAAGGCGCTCCCTCATAAATCCTCCTTCTAAATTATATTCTAAAAATCACTAAATATGACATTTATATATAACGGGAATTAATATAAGTACAGATTTTGTTTAATATGGTGCTGTCAACATCAAAACTAGTCGGCGAAGAGACTGGAGCGAGCCGCCGCGCGGCGTGTGATATGGACATACGGTGGGACTGTACTGTAATATATGAATTATTCGTAATTTTGCGATTTATTTGTATTTAATACCTTCACATGTAAATTGAGAATCAATTAATATAAAAATGAAATCTCAATAACGCAAAAATAAGTATATTAAATCGCAATATCTCGATCCCGAGGAGTCGCCGTAGCGTCATCACTCTGGACGAAGCAGCTCGACAGTCACGCTCACTCCCGAGCTCGTAGTGGGACTCTTGACTATAGCGACAAACTTCAGATCTTGCACATAATTATTCCAAAATATTGATATTCGCGTATCTACTGTTTATGGTATCATCATCAAACGTCACACAATCAATAACAAGGTTCTCTTGACAATGACGGGAAACTGCGGTTGCGAAATTATTTGATGTTTAATATCACGTTAAATTAATCAGAAAATGTTCGCGAATGACGGTACGGTGAATTTATTGGATAATTCACGCAAGAACTTAAGTTTCAAGCTTTTATCAAAAGTCCCGCTACAAGCTCGGGAGTGAACGTGACTGTCCAGCTGCTTCGTCCAGAGTGATGACGCTACGGCGACTCCTCTGGATGAAGAGAAGACTATGATATCTTGAATATATTGTACTAGACATTGGCAAATGACGAACTGTCGAGTCCATTAATAAAATAATCAATAACATAACCGTTCTTCCGGCACTCGGGTAATAATAGGCTCGACTAATTAAAACAACCAATTCTCTTTTGATAAATATACATTTTATTACAAAACTCGAGTTAAGGGCCTTCATAGAGCCAACTAGCGCCGCCAACCTAAAAAAATAATATCTTCCAATATAATCAATTTTATTAAAAAAGCTATTTACGAAATGTTTATTACGATAAATACTATTTTTTAAATGCTTATTTATAACGTGATTCAACGTCGGTAAGTTGTAGTTCGCATAATTGCCAAAAACGGCCGTTTTTGGCACATTATGAACTACAACTTAGCTTGTCGCAATTATGCCATGTACAATATATACATATTGAAAAATAGTATGTATTGTAAATAGCTTTTTTAACAAAATTGATTATATTGGAGAATATTATTTTTTTAAGATTGGCGGCGCTAGTTGGCTCTATGAAGGCTCTTAAAATAAGTCTTTATAATCGTCATACGTCAGTTTCTTACACGGTATTTGTTAACTGTAATGTGACAAAACGTTACATAGATTTACGGTGTAACTCGTTTAGGGTCCCGCGGGAACATTGACGTCTTGCGTATGTTGTCTAGACCTAGGTACAACATCACTACCCGTTCTAGACCAATGCCGCCGCCTGAAAACAATAGAATGTTACACAAGTTGACCTTGAATTCATACTAACATAATATTTAGTCGCCAACTGAGAAACCTTTTGTTGGATAAATAATTTTATTCGATCAAAGAGTTTATGGACATGAATTTATAATTTTATTCAACAAATTAACATCAATTGACATGCTATATATTTTTTTCAGACGTTTAATCTTAGTAGTTAATGCCGTAGCCTATTGCAGAGCGAGAAGATTATTAAATAATAGAAATATATGAATAGTAATGGGTATATTTCATATAGACCAGATAATTTTGAAATCTATATAAATAGTCAAAATAGGAAAATCAACCATTTCCAATCTAATTGCGTAAAAAAGTGACAGCTTTTCTTTTAAAAAACATTCCTATTAATTTTAAATCTAGGCGGCCAAAAGAGACCGCATCGTAACACTACAAACCTGCGTAGAAAAACTGAAAATACGCGCATACGAAGCCTTAAGGCGCTGACATGAGCCAACTAGCGCCGCCAATCTTAAAAAAATCATATCTTCCAATATAATCAATTTTATTAAAAAAGCTATGTACACAATCGTTATTAGGATAAATACTATTTTTCAATATACAATACATGGCATAATTGCGACAAGCTAAGTTGTAGTTCACAAATGTGCCAGAAACGGCCGTTTTTCGCAATTATGTGAACTACAATTTACCTACATTGCATCACGTTACAAATAAGCATTTAAAAAATAATATTTATAGTAGTAAACAATGTGAACGTAGCTTTTTTAATAAAATTGATTATATTGGAAGGATTGTTTTTTTAAGATTGGCGGCGCTAGTTGGCTCTAGGAAGGCTCTTAAGTTGCGTTGCACGGAAGCCTCAGTGCGCGAGTCGGACTCGCACTTGGCCGGTTTATTTTATTTTAATTTGGTGACATTGTGCTGGGCGCAAAATATAAGTTAATTATTAGCAAAAAGTGGATCCTAGTAAAATCACTTACCTGCATGCGGAGGACACCCCAGCCTAAAGGACTCTATGTAAGCTGCTATCTTGCTGATATCTGCAAGAACGTGAAAGATTCAAAATTATTATTGGTACGGTGAAAGGTGTACAGGAGAGTTTTTAAGGTTGAGATTTTCTCAAAAACTACTTGACCTATTGCAAAAATTCTTTCACTGTTTGATAGATAAAAGTGAAAACTATGTAACTGTAAAATAATTATTAAATTCGGTCCAGTAGTTTTTGAGAAAATCTCAACCTTATTGAGATCCCCTGTATACTTATCTCTGTCTTCGACTGTACTAACCTAAAAAAAAACTAAAAACAATAGGTCGGTTGAACTATCTGAATGGCTTAGCATTACAGATAGTTCAACCGATCCCCGTTGTCTGGCAACGTGCCCAAAATGCTGGCGGCATTTCCCCTCTGGATCGCTAGGCTGATCCTTTGGGCGAAATACAGGCCAGCATTTTGGTCACGCGTGGACTCCACGAGCCGCGCCGACAGGTCTTTATATATTTAGTAGTACTAGTTATGGAGTATATCAATTTTTTAGATTTTGTTACAACCCTCTTGTAAACATCGCACCGCCTTAATCTTGTGCGCAAACCAAAGGTTGACTGGTCGAGAATGCCGCATGGCATTAAGTCCGCCTGTACATTATATTGTGTATGAAGAATAAATGAAATAATGTGACTGATTTTCAAAAACAACCGGATGCTTTAATCGTAAAGTTATACTGCCGTTATCTGAATATTGTTTAAATTCAATCTTAAATTATTAAAAAAACTGTCATAAATGACAATGCCAGATTTTGTCCCACCATCAACCGCTAAATGTACAAGATAACGAATAAATGTAAAAATATATCCGTTTTTTATTAAAATTATTGGTTTAAACTAAAGTTTTGTACAAGTTGCGATTCGAAGAAAACAGCTTAATTAAGAATTCAGAAAACAGTAAGAAATCGAAGCGATTTATTCATTGTTTTTGTTATTCTTCTATAGGAGTTGCGAGAGTAGTAGAAAATGATACTGATTATGATTATGCAATATGAAACCTGTAATAAGTCCCCAACAAAATGATAGTTACACCTTAAATGGTCACGTAGTTTTGTAGGTGGGGCAAAGCTCCATTGAAATGTGGCAATGTTTTTTGCAAGCGAAACATTCTGTCGACGATGAGCGCATAGAGACGAAGCGGGGGACATTATCGTATTCAAGACCATGCACATCATGTCCCCTGTCGTGACGTATTAAAGAGATGCGTCCATGTCGATGACATCTTTAGGTTACACGTGTCGCGAAGCAATGTTGCGCTCATGTGCGGGCAGACACGGGCGCCCTCCTGTTACAGGTCTATGGGGTAAGTGGTCTGTGATGTTCTTACCTATGGTATGATGTTTGGCCCTCTCAGTGAGATACTCTGGATCATGAATCCTCTGCGCTCCGCTCAGTATCTCTTCGCCTCTCATAAACATATCATAGGAGTTCGATACTTTCTGCAAATAGAATAGAAAACATTTATTTGACACACACACAGAGCACAATAACAATTTACATATAATAATAATTTCGTTTATTTACCAAACTGTATATACACTAATGTCTTATTAAACTAATTAATTTTACACAATGAGCAATTTACAATTACAATCGGTTTCATAGCCCTCCTCACTAGGCGATGCCTGTGAGCTTTTTTTTATTAATGGACTCGACAGTTCGTCATTTGCCAATGTCATGTTACAGAAAATTCAATGTATAATAGATTTCTATCTTCCTCCAGGGGAGTCGCCGTAGCGTCATCACCCTGGGTAGCCGCGTCTTCTTGTCTTCATCCAGAGGAGACGCCGTAGCGTCAATCACTCTGGACGAAGCAGCTCGACAGTCACGTTCACTCCCGAGCTCGTAGTGGGAATCTTGACTATAGCGCCAAACTTCAGGTCCTGCATGAATTCTCCAATAACTTCACCATACTGTTATTCGCGAACATTTTCTGATTAATTTAACGTGATATTAAACACAAAACACCTACTGTAGACATTAAACTGAAAATTATTAAATAATTTCGCAACCGTCGTTTCCCGCCATTTTCAAAAAGCCCTGCCTGTGACCTATTCATTAGCAGAAACTTGTTGGATGGTGGTATGCAATAAATACATTTGAACAATTTAGTGATCTGTGTTTTCTTTTGTGACAAATATGATTCGTTACGTTGAGTGATATTTAATGTGTGTCTGTGTGTAGGTGTATATGTGCGAGGGTGGGTAAGGAGGGAGGGTGAGTATGTGTGTGTGTGTTTCGTTGTTAACACGTTCATGGACAGTAGACCGGTTTAGACCAGTACGTTGAGAATCTCTTCAGTTCTGTTGTAGTCTAACACATACCACTTACCCCATAGACATGAAATCGGTACAAGTTTGCAAGCGAAAAATTCTGTCAAGCGATAGGCGCAATTAGACGAAGCGGGAGGCAGGGGCGCCGTATTAAACCTGTTACGATATCTCTAGGTTACGCGTGTCGCGAAGCTATTTTGCGCTCATGTGCAGGCACAAACGGGCGCCCTCCTATTACAGGTCTATGGGGTAAGTGGTCTGTGTAGTCTAAAGACAATAGCCTAGTTCTCACCTTATTTACTACTTGCCTAACTGTTAATCGAGCTATACCACAGTTTATTTCAACTTTATTGTAAACGAAAGCCTGCAAGAATTTGAGTTATTTGTGTGCGAAGATGGAGTTATTTTTAGTATTTTTATTTACAGTTTGTCCTAATCCGGATGTCAATAAGAGGTTATTTAGGCCTCTGAGATATCTTCGACGCATTACGGAGAGTTTTGGTGTCTTTACGACGCATTACGGAGAGTTTTGGGGTCTTTACGAGTTTTACGTCGCATTACGGAGAGTTTTGGTGTCTTTACGACGCATTACGGAGAGTTTTGGGGTCTTTACGAGTTTTACGTCGCATTACGGAGAGTTTTGGTGTCTTTACGACGCATTACGGAGAGTTTTGGTGTCTTTACGACGCATTACGGAGAGTTTTGGTGTCTTTACGATGCATTACGGAGAGTTTTGGGGTCTTTACGACGCATTACGGAAAATTTTGATATCTCGTCGACGCATTGCGGGGAATTTTAGGATCTATTCGACACATTAAGGGGAATTTTGTGTTATCTTCGAAGTATTGCGAGGGGTTTTGGTATTTCTTCAGTGCATTACGGGGAGTTTGGGTATATTTTCGAAGCATTACGGGGAATTTTAGTATCTCTTGGAGTTCGGCGCATTACTGGTAAAGTTTGGATCTCTTCGGCGGGGAAATGACATTGCCAGATTCTGCCCCACGATCAACCGCAAGTTGTACAAGATAACGAATAAATGTAAAAATATCTCCGTTTTTTATTAAAATTATTGGTTTTAAAATAAAATTTTGTACAAGTTACGATTCGAAAAAAACAGCTTAATTAAGAATTCTGAAAATAGTAAGAAATGGAAGCTATTTATTCATTGTTTTTGTTATTCTTCTATAGGAGTTGCGAGAGTAGTAGAAAATGATACTGATTATGATTATGCAATATGAAACCTGTAATAAGTCCCCAACAAAATGATAGGTACAGCTTTAATGGTCACGTAGTTTTGTAGGTGGGGCAAAGCTCCATTGAAATGTGGCAATGTCTTTTAGGAACTATTTGACGCATTGCGGGGAATTTTGTTAATTCGACGCATTGCGGGGAATTTTGATATCTCTTCGACGCATTACGGGGAATTTTAGTATCTATACAACGCATTGCGGGGAATTATGGTATACAGTCCTCACCGAGTTGTTAGGGTCCGGCATGGTGTAGAACGGTCTGACTGCCAGCGGGTACTTGTCCAGGATATAGAAATCAGTGTCATATTTGGCGCGAACCAGTCTACCTAGCAGCTTCTCATCAGGGGTAGACAGGTCGTCTTCTTCGCCAACCGTCACGCCTGTAAAAAAATGGTGGCCTTGAATTCATTAGATAAAATTAGATGTATGGTTAGGCTTGTGACATACATTAATTCTGCTCAGCGTTTAAGAGCCTTCCATGAGCCAACTAGCGCCAAAATAATATATTCCAATATAATCAATTTTATTAAAAAGCTATTTACAAAATGTTTATTGCGATAAATACTATTTTTTAAATGCTTATTTATAACGTGATTCAATTTCAGTAAGTTGTAGTTCGCATAATTGCGAAAAAGGGCCGTTTTTGCCACATTTGTGAACTACAACTTAGTTTGTCGCAATTATGTCATGTATTGTATATTGAAAAATAGTATTCATCGTAATAAACATTTAGTAAATAGCTTTTTTAATAAAATTGGTGTAACGAATCTCTATAAGTAGGGGTAGGTGTGTAGGTTGCGGCGCGGGGGTGTGCGGGGTGCTACGGTGTAGAGAAATCGCCCGTGCCCCGCTAGACAAGTACTGTTCCAAGAAGGACGCTACTACCTGCCTCTCGGCCCCTGATGTGGATGCGCGAAAGTTTAACTGCATGCGTTACATTGGTTAAATTGGAAGATATTATTTTTTCAAGATTGGCGGCGCTAGTTGGCTCATGGAATGCCCTTAAGTAAATTAAACAATTTGGGAAACAATAAAATACAACATTTGCAATAAATTCAACTATCCAAAAAAAAAAAATTGATGTTCATCATGCATCCTTACTGTGCTTTAGAGTTTTTATATTTTTAATTGTTTGCAACGATTTCTTTCACTGGAAAATTCCAGTGAAAAGTCAAATGACTTAATGACCATTTCTAAAGTCATTGTGTGACTTGTGACGTACTTAGTTAATTTTTTTTTCAGTTTTGATTTACAAAAAAAATTCCAATTCTATATTTATCATGAGTACAACACCAAGTTTCATTTTGTAGAATGAATTCAAGGACACTCTGTATTACCACATGCATTAAAAGTACCAGGAGCCCATGGCTCTCTCAATGGGAGTCTCAATATGTCTCACTCAACACCTGCTGTGTCCACTCAGTCAGAAGCCCCAGCTCTGCAAGTCACATTACAAGTACCAGGGCACTATGAGCCGCCTGGAGTCTCATGTTGTCCCGCGTGTGTCTGTGGGGCGAGTGCGGCGCGAACACCGGCGTCGAGAGGCCTGCGTTGACTGACACGAGCTGATGATGATGATGCTTGCCCCAGCTCTTTAAGTCACATTACAAGTACCAGGGCACTATGAGCCGCCTGGAGTCTCATTAGCCTGGTGTCCCGCGTGTGTCTGTGGGGCGAGTGCGGCGCGAACACCAGCGTCGAGAGGCCTGCGTGGACTGATACGGGCTGATGATGTTTTACCTTTTTTTTTTTAACCCAGGTAAAACATGCAAATCATGTGTCACCACGCCCGGGGGAGCGTGTTGGTTATGTCGGGCTCACCGCCCTGAAGGGGCAGCATACCGACTAAACGTCCTGGGGTGTTCCACCTCGTGCCATTCTCGCCGAGCCACGGGAAACTGTGATACAACCGCGACCCGACTGGCGCCCGAGCACTCCCCATTGTGGGCTGTACTAGCCCACAATATATAATCCATTCATCCCTCACCTTCCTCCTCCCCGTCTGAGCCTCGAGCCGCTCGGGCGCCGTGCGGTTCGCGCACTGCGTCCGTGGGCCCGGGCCCTTACTTAGGCGGCGGCACCTCGTACACTCCGGTACGCTTGGCACCGCCTCGTACCACCCCATGGCGCGGATTTCTTTCTTGCCAACCTTTCTCTCAGCCATTCATACATCTTCTGCGTACATCGTCACCGCGCCCGACACGGGCCATGATGTTTTACCTGCTTCCTTCAGCATCTGCAGTCCTTGCTTGAACTCCAGCCTCAGAGGAGGATCCAGGAACTTGAACGGCTCCACGCGGAACTGCTGCCCAACGGTCTCTATCTCAGATGAGAACCTAAAACAAAATGAACAGACAACTTTATCGTTATTATATATAAACGGATATCATTCACTTATATTGTTGAAGTAATGCATATACATGCATGCACACATTTACAATATTTAACGTATAAAATTATACACGGTTATTTTTTTATTATTATTATTATATTCTATTTATAATATAGATAACATCTCATAAACGCTATCTATTATTACTAATTTATATAATTCGATTGCTTTCCTTCCCTTATGTATTTCCCAACTGTAGTGTTACTGCTATTGCTCTTTCTACAGTTTTATTATATTTATTTACTCGTATTACACTTATTCCATTGTTAATTTCAACCCATATCAGGCCTGGTGCACTCCGCGCTTTAGGTATAAATCTACAGGTACATCGGGCGGGCGGCCTTGGGCCGCGCCGGCGCGGCTATTCAGTGGGCTGCTGCGCGCGAGATTGATTGCACGTAGCCCGCTATTTTGCGCCCGCGCTGCGACGTATTTAACCAAAATGAAGCAAAAAACATACTGCATCGCATTTGGGTGTTTAAATAGCGACAAGGATCGGAACCTCACGTTTTTCTCACTCCCGAAGGACATCGAAATGTAAGGAAATGTAATTCAAATCATATTAAAAAGTTAACTTAATTTTATTTACTATTTTAGACATAGCTTCAGAGAACTAATCTATTGTAGACCGTAAATTAAAAATTGTGTTCGTTGTCATTGTGAAATACGTTCTATAGGTACATAATTTTCTCTAAAATATTAGGTATTTATACTTAAATGACATCTTCAATAAACATATTGTACCTATTAATTAACATACATATAACCTTGGCATAGTATTTCAATAAAAAAAGAAAAATAATCCCCTTTATTTTTGTCTAATGCTAAAAGAAATAAAGTAGAGGTAACTACCTAGGTAGATAGATACCTAACAGTATATTTAATGCGTATTTTTAGTAGGTTGTTGTTGTTGTTGTTGTCTTCATTATTATTTTAGTTGGTCACGCAAGAGCGCTGACCTTGAAAATTTTCTAATACCGTAGGTATATTTGAAATATCAGTTTGTTTACAAAAGTAGAATAATATAATAATATATGTTCATTAAATATTCAGATTATTTATCTTTCACAAGCCGGCAGCCCTAATCGTGTCAGAAGAGTAAAGAGCTACCCGATAGAAAGAGACGCACGTTGTAGGTGAATATAATTGTAGGCACTTCGCGCTGCGCGAGCTGAATTGTACTTTATTGCGTCGCTGCGAGACTCGCGATTTATTTTAACGGTTTTTAGGAGAGACTCTTCTGTACTTGTACTATTATATATTCTGTGCCCATATTATTGTTTATATTGTGTATACTTCATAATCTATTTATGTATTCTGTTTGCATCCGTACGTCACTGCACCCGCGGCCCCGCTGACCACCAGCGCTGTAGTACCACCACTACTAAAGTCTATGTCTACGCTTTGTATCAGCAGTGTAAACAAATATGGCGATAGAGTTGTATAGTCTGTGGACCTAGCAGTCATAGTGCGTGACATTTTAGTATGTGAACTAGTTCGTGATCCAATAATCTGACCTCTATTCCCAGTAGATTAAAAAAAGAAATAAAAGAAAAATGTAAAAGAAATAAGTACTTATGTCAAAATATTCGAACCCCTTTGTAACAGTAAAATTAATGTTATTATTTAATGGGAAAGTATATTTATACATACATTAGTCGTGTATGTTATCGGCGTCCGGTTTTCGTAATGCAAATCGTTTGTTCCAAGGAATACCACAATCCAGTTCACTGTTTTAATCAGAGATAGCCAGAGTTCGTCGATTCGAGGGAAACCAATAACCAAATCACAAAGCAGATCAGAAAACACAGGAGAGCCAAGTCGTTAGAAAAATCCATGTCAAATAACTTTTTTTTTTCATGGCCTTGGATACAGCCCGGCTGACAGTCCACGATGGGTTGCAATTATTATTTTTTAATTTGAAATCATAGACATACATATTGTTTTACATTAATATTTGTTTGGAAAAGAACTATTCCTTTCTAGTGATTCAGTTTTCTAGATGTGGACTACATCACTAATGTCTCACAGATAAAAAAGGTACTTTTGAGTTTGACAGATTACCGAAAGTCGGGTTAGTGATCGTATTTTATGTTTTAAATATACTAAATGTATATATTTTCTGTTAAAATCTACAGTAAAACAAAATGCTTTAGTTTAAGAATTCAGTGCAGATATGATTGTTTCACATAATTCAATGTAACAAGATGAAATTCGCGTGACAAGATGGTGAAACGGGTTTGTTTACACTGTTGCTATATGGCGTAGACATAGACTTTACAGCACACGCTGAGGGGACCGGTTTGGCACCACACCACTGCACCGTCACCTTGTATTGTACTAGTCTATTCTTTTTCTTGTGTATTGTGCATTGTTTGTGTGTGTCAAATAAACGTTATCTTATCTTATCTAAGTAAGTTCGGAAACGGACGGAAAAAGACCGTCGAAATCGGTCGAAACTGTCGGTCTAATTGCCGACTTCAACAATATAAGTGAGTGATATCCGTTTATATATAATTAGTGGCTCACTATAGTTTTAATTCTAAAACTTTATCGTTTTGAGAACTCTTTTCTCGTGTGGTTTAGTGACCAAACCTATTTGTCAGATATTAATTAGTCCATCATGGTCACGAGTAGTATGATGGCTGTAATGCTGTCGAAATATCGAGACATCAATAATAAATGTTTAACACGGTAATTCCCGTTTTATCTAAGCCTTCATAGAGCCAACTAGCGCCGCCAACCTTAAAAAAATTATCTTCCAATTAAATCAATTTTATTAAAAAAGCTATTTACAAAATGTTTATTAGGATGAATACTATTTTTCAATATACAATACATGGCATAATTGCGACAAGCTAAGTTGTAGTTCACAAATGTGCCAAAAACGGCCGTTTTTCGCAATTATGCGAACTAAAACTTACCGAAATTTAATCACGCATATAAATTTATTCAAATTTCACATAAATGTCCTCTTATTTCTCATAAATCTCCCCTAATTTTTCACAAATCTCCCCTAATATCGCATTAATCTCCCAAGATTTCTCATAAATTACTCACTGGTCTCTCAGCCCCCGGAACATCTCGGTGAAGGTGCCTCCAATGGTGTCGACGACCTCGTGGTAGTGGTGTTTGAACGACATCTCCAGGTCCAGGCCCACGAACTCGGTGAGATGGCGGTGCGTGTTCGAGTCCTCGGCACGAAACACAGCGCCTACTGTGAACACCTGGGGATCGCAAAGTAAGTATTTAGTATTATTACGACCGCGACTTTTTTTTTATTTATTTTATTGGATTCGTTATTTGCCAATGTCATGTTACAAAAAATTCAATATATAATAGTCTTCTATCTTCCTCCAGAGGAGTAATAATAATAATAATAATTTATTTAGAACCAAAAGTTTGTACAGTTTTAACTTAAACCTAGAAACAATGATGACTTATATTTTAAGGAGTGTAGCTAACACTCTAGCCCCCACACTAGGATTCCCTGTGTCGTGGGGACTAGCGTCTTCCCAACAGGTGCTTATGATTTGTAGACTCGACGGCGCATCAACGGTGACACCTTGAGTTTCAGTTATTACTGACCAACAAAAAGAGATCCAAGGTCCAAAGTGGCCTATGATGCGTCGTCGACTGTACAAGTACAATTTTAATTTTGAATTTAAATATTCGAAACTAGTTTAGGTACGTTATTGATTGTACGCTTTAATCTAATCAAATAAATAAATAAATAATAGGAAATACTATAATAATAAAAGATGTAAGTTGTGTCTGTGAGTATGTGCGCCCGCGCATATACGTGTGTGTATGTGTGTGTGTGAGGAGGGTGTGAGGGTGTGTGTGAGGGTGTTAATGTGTGTGTGGTGAGGGTGCGTAATAGTGTGTGTGAGGGTGTGTGATATATGTGCAGGGTATGGTGTTGAAGTATTATTTAGGTACCTGTAATATTTGTTCGGTGTCGTGATAGTTAAGAGGTAGTAGCCATTCATCCAATTTCTTTTTGCAGGTGTATCTTGAGCACATCATAATTGACAAGAGTTTATCAGGAGTCGCCGTAGCGTCTTCACCCTGGGTAGCCGCGTCTTCATCCAGAGGAGTCGCAGTAGCGTCTTCACCCTGGGTAGCCGCGTCTTCATGTCTTCCTCCAGAGGAGTCGCCGTAGCGTCATCATTTCAAGCTTTTATCAAGAGTCCCGCTACAAGCTCGGGAGTGAACGTGACTGTCGAGCTGCTTCGTCCAGAGTGACGCCGCTACGGCGTCTCCTCTGGATGAAGAGATATCTTAAGAATATAACATGACTAACTAGAAACTGCGATCTTGTACAGTGGAACACAGAAAGGTGTACAGCAGAGTTTTTAAGATTGAGATTTTCTCAAAAACTACTTGACCTATTGCAAAAATTCTTTCACTGCTAGATAGATAAAAGTTAAAACTATGTAACTGTAAAATAATTATTAAATTCGGTCCAGTAGTTTTTGAGAAAATCTCAACCTTATTGAGGCCTCTCTGTCTTCGACTGCACATAATTATTCGAAAACTCCAACATATTGACATTCGCGAACATTGTCTCTTTAATTTATAATAACTCTACCTTATCGAAGTCCGCCGCGATGGCCATCTGCTTGTACAATTGTGGACTCTGTGCCAGGTACGCAGAGGACTTGAAATAGGATACAGTGAACACGTTGGCGCCGCCTTCAGACGCCGCCGAGATGATCTTTGGCGTATGGATTTCCACAAAACCTGCAAATATCATTAGGGATTATTATTATTTGATATCAGGGTGTTGGTACACGCCCAAGGGTCACTGCGACCTCAAAGGTCTATAGTGGCCGCGCACCGAGTTCTTATATCTCGCTCCCAAGGCCAGCGTCCTTCAGGAATCGTATGATGCACTTGGGCGAGAGAGTTTTAAAGTCAAAGTCAAATCATTTATTTGCGTGAATGTAGGTACATGTATAATGAGTTGTCATGATACAATAATAAGCCCCTAATACATTGTACCACTTATATGGCATGCAAATATATTACTTATTTGAATTTAATGTTTAAAATGTAACTGTCATGTCATATCCATGTTTAATAAAATAATCCTAGCTATAATTTAAAAATTCGTCAACAGAATAGAATCGCTTGTCAAGTAACCACTCGTGCAACTTTCCTTTAAAGAGGGGGTTGGGTAGCTCTTTTATTTCATTTGGCAGCTTGTTATATATCAATGCTGCCATACCGTAGACATTTCTTTTGTATATTTTTAGTTTGATCGAAGGTTAATATGCTCGGGTGGCATTATGTAACCTAAGGCTCGGCTTCTGCTGTGAATGAGTGCTTCACACTCACAGAGGATATGCATGGGGGTTTTCTTGGCTTCACAGCAGAATCTACAGGCAGTGGTGTCGGACAGGCCCATTCTGTTAAGATGTTTATTCAGCCTGCAGTGTCCAGTTAAGGCTCGTATAAGTATCTTTAACTCTATATCAGGGGTTTTTAATTAGATTTTTTACGGTCCTATTAATACTCTCTAGGGGTTTATTATATAATATGCTTGCCTGTTTGATAAATTTGACATTTGTAATTTGTAATATTGGAATAACTGGTTTATAATAATAATAAAGGGGTTTATTAATACACTTTCTAGGGCGATTAATTAACTTTCTAGGGCCTGATTAATGAACTTTCTAGGGATCATTTAATCAACTTTCTAGGGACTAATAAATCAACTTTCTTTTGACTTTATAGAGAACGTATAATCGACCTTCTAAAGACCGATTAATCAACTTTCTAGGGACTAATAAATCAACTTTCTTTAGACTTTCTAGAGAACGTATAATCGACTTTTTAGAGACCGATTAATCAACTTTCTAGGGACTGATAAATCGACATTATTTAGGGACTTTCTAACTATATAAGTTATATAACCTTTCTTGGTAAGTATATCGCGGAATAGCCGGCAGACGCCAGCCTCGATCCTGAATATGGCCTGGTTGGCCGGGGTCCTCAAATCCAGCACGCGGTTGTCCAGCCTGGTATCTTGGTTTACACGGATCCTGAGGGCTTCTGGGTCCTGGGAAAGAGTTTTGAGGGAGTGAGACAAGGAGTATGAGGTGAGAAAGAGATGGAGAGCGGGGAATTTGAAAAGTCAAATGACATATCCACATTTCAATGGAGCTTTGCCCCACCTACAAAACTACGTGGCCATTGAAGCTGCACCTATCATTTTGTTGGGGACTTATTACAGGTTTCATATTGCATAATCAGTATCATTTTCTACTACTCTCGCAACTCCTATAGAAGAATAACAAAAACAATGAATAATTCGCTTCGATTTCTTACTATTTTCTGAATTCTTAATTAAGCTGTTTTTTTCGACTCGCTTGATGTACAAAACTTTATTTTAAACCAATAATTTTAATAAAAACGGAGTTACATTTATTCGTTATCTTGTACATCATGCGGCTGATGGTGGGGCAGAATCTAGCATTGTCATTTCATTATTGCAAGCAAGCACGTTGTGTACATTTTTGCACGTGAACATATTTTTGAATTTACATTTACACCACTTTGCAAGGAAAAGGTGCCAACGCTGAGGAGAAAAAGTGGCAAAAAACTCTCCGCAGCACATCTTTTAAAATAATAATAATACAAATGATAAATGGAGAAAAATTTTCATCACGACCGGGATTCGAACCCGGGACCTCGCCATTCCGTGGCACGCTCTATTCCAACAGAGCCATCGTGATTCGTATCCAGATCGCGTCATCAATTAAAAACATGATTTCTAACTGCAATGTTAGACATGAATTTGAGTAATTGCACAATTACTGGATAGATGTCGCTACCGTCCCTCAGACGAGAATATGGAGACAAGAATTCACGATCTGGATACGAACCACGATGGCTCTGTTGGAATAGAGCGTGCCACGGAATGGCGAGGTCCCGGGTTCGAATCCCGGTCGTGATGAAAATTTTTCTCCATTTATCATTTAGATTTTCGTTTCGCATAGCGCATGTGCAAGAAAAATATCAAAACAATAATAATACAATTACTTAATAACTAGGTATTACACAACTATTACTTATATGACCTACACCGTTGTCTGGCCTAGTCCTAATGGCGTCCTCTTATCTAGAGAGGCAGCTGAGCTAAACGATTATGAATTATAAATGAGAAATGACACCTAATAAAGCTACTTCTTTCATATTTCTAATGTCCTGGTACTTTCGATCAGATGGCAGCCTTACTTCCTGGTTCTCTGACTTGGCTCCACCTTCAACCCTAAATGATTGTGATTTACAAATGAGAAATGACCACATAATAAAGCCATTTCTTCCACATTTCTCATACCCTAGTACTATCGATTAGATGCCAGGCTTACATCGTTCTTCTCTGGTCTGGCCGCGTCTTCTATCTGCAGAGGCAGCTGAGCCCTGGCCGCGGAGACGGTCCAGACCTGGCTGGCCAGGAGTTCCACGTCACGCACTGTGCACGACTCCACCGGACTGGCGGTCTTCACTATGGTCGCACATACGTCTACGATAGACTCTTTGGTGATGCTGGAAAACATTCAGTATAGAATGAAAGAGTTTTTCGAATATAAAGAGAAAAAATAATTAGAATTATAATGTATTTTGGTGTGATTTAAAACGTATTTTGATATAATGTATTTAAATTTATTTCATAATATAAGTATACAATCTTTATTCATACAACAATAACAAAAATTAAATATAACTATTATAACATTAACCTAAAATAAAAATATATAAACTAGACTAAAAACTATATGTACAGTCGATAGCAGATCAATGGTAACACTTTTCACTTTTGACAGTTCTTATTATTTGAGAGCTCGGTGGCTCAGTGGTTGGGTCAATGGACTTGCAATACGGAGGTCCCAGGTTCGATTCCCAGCCAGGTCAGCCATGTACCGATGAGGTATCCTCGGTTTTTTCGACGGAAAAACTTACGTACATTTACCGAGTGCTCTCAAAACGGTGAAGGAAAACATCGTGATGAAACCTGCATGTCGTAGAAGAAGAAAAAAAATCTAAGGCATGTCAAATCCGCCAACCCGCACTGGGCCCGCGTTGTGGATTATGGTCCCAGCTCCCTCGATGTAAGGGAAGGTCTGTGCCCGAGCAGTGGGGACATATAAATAGACTGATGATGCAATGCATATGCAATTTGTTTGCAATACAATATTTTTACAACTAAAACACAACTAAATATACATTCCCCCCCCCCCCCCCCCCCCCGGCCCAGAACCTGAGTACGCCCATGTTATAGGCACATATGTCAGAGGCACAGTACTTCCGGAATGCCTAATCTTACTCCTCGACGACGACTCCTCAATAACTGTAACATGCCAGCAAACTTGCATACTCACTTGCCAGTAAACTTGACCATCTGCTTGCTGACGGCCCTCTCCTCGCTGACGCTGATCAGCAGCTGGACGGTGCTCGAGGTCTGTCGCAGCACAGCGAAGCACTGCTTACCTTTCGCTCGTGACGTTTGCAGGCGAGCTGGAAGGATTTGTATAGAATCATTGTCAGGACTCCATGCAGAGTGGACTTCATCTTATCCTGAGGGTTCCCTACATATTATCGAAAGTATCTGCGAAAACAATCCATTGAAAGGTCACAACCTCGATGGATCTACGAAAAAATTTCTAAAAAAACTCAACATATTCAGAGAGACAAAATCTTGAAATAAATAGGCTTTATTCCAAAAAAAACTAATTACTACAAAATAAAACTAACTTAATATCTGAAAAAATGCCTTATCTGCTCAAGGTCTTAGCCGACGGTTTGTTCGGCGAAAAAATCATTCAGCGATGGAATGGTTCGCCGAAAACACGCTTAGCCGACGGTTTGTTCGACGACCGATGCAACGCCTCTCTGAAAACACGCTTAGCCTACGGTTTGCTCGACGACCGATGGAACGCCCTTCCGAAAACACGCTTAGCCGACGGTTTGTTCGACGACCGATGCAACGCCTCTCCGAAAACACGCTTAGCCGACGGTTGGGGCCTAAGTCTACATACCTCTGACCCATACAGTCTTCCCATCAAGTTTGACCCCCAAGTCCTGCACGTCAGTGTACACTCGGTCTTGGTGCTCGCCGGTGGACTGTATCAGTTTCAGGGTGCCGTAACGGCCCTCTGAGATGTCCGGCTCGGTGGTATCCGTTTGGGTTTGCGGGTTGGTTGCCTGTGGACATTATTGCACTAAGTCAATGATACCCAAAGGTCTATATCGACAGTGGTAGATGATGGCCTTTTTTAGGATTCCGAGCCTCAAGAGGAAAAAAGGAACCCTGATAGGATCGCGTGGACGGATCAAGTTGAAATTTATACCAAATACCAGATACAACCTCCCAGACTATAAGGCAATGTTTAGTATGACAGACACACGACCGTTGAGAGGACACCACATGACATTAGACTGCACCACCTTCAGCACCAATGTCGCTCGTCACTTCCTGAGCAACAGAGTGGTTCAGGCCTGGAACTCACTTCCAGACGACGTTGTCTCTGCCGCCTCAGTTAACGCATTCAAAAACAAATTGGACAGTTATTTTAAAACCATTAACAAGAATAATACCACTAAGTGATAAGACTTTACAAACACTGTGAAGTGGACATATCAGCGATGAGCTGCCTGTCCATAATTAAATAATAATAATTAATACTTAGGTCTGTGATCTCATGCAACCGTGAAAAAATCAACCTTATCATCATCATCAGCCCGTATCAGTCCACTGCTGGACGTAGGCCTCTCCCAAAGCGCGCCAATCAACCCTACTCTCGGCCCTCTGCATCCAGTCCCTGCCAGCCACCTTGCGAAGGTCATCCCTCCATCTGGTCGACCTTATACGTCAACGCAATCAAAAGATATCGCTGAGAGCAATATTACGGTGTTAAGTTACGTTGCATGGAACCCTCGGTGTGCGAGTCCGACTCGCTCTTGACCGATTTTATTTTCGTGGGGAAATTCTTATAAATACCCGCCGCCTCAGGGGTAGAGACGGGTTATGGCGGACTTCGGAGCTCCCTCGATGTAAGGGAAGGTCTGTGCCCGAGCAGTGGGGCAATATAAATAGACTGATGATGATGGCGGACTTAGTTTTGCACCGATTAAAACCCCATGGTGGCCTCCTCCACGCATTGTGGGCAGCTCTGGGCTCTCTGTTGAACTACACCAGAGTTCCCTAGGCGCTTGCTGATAGCTCCAGGCGCCCAGCACGCTCGCAGCGCTTGGCTGCAGCGGGACAGGGCCACTCTGTACCCGCTGCCTTCCTGGGGCCGCCGAATTTATCCGACTGGACGGCCTGACGACGAATCTGACGATGGCCTACATGAGGGGGAAAATTGGGGTCTGTGAGATGTAAAGGGGGGTTCAGGTTTTGACCTACCATTATTGGAATAAATGATAATTTATTATTATTAATTATGTACAGGCAGCTCAACCCTGATATGTCCATTTCACAGTGTTTGTAAAGTCTATCACTTAGTGGTATTGTTCTTATTAATGGTTTTTAAATAATTGTCCAATTTGTTTTTGAATGCGTTAACCGAGACGGCAGAGACAACATTGTCCGGGAGTGAGTTCCAGGCCTGAACCACTATGTTATTTGTTTTTTCAGCATGTCTATGTGAATTGTGAGTTAATTATATACGGTAATACGGTAGTTATTTTACTATTATGAGGTTCGAATTCCAGTATTCTACCCTCTCCCATTAATAGTTACCTTATGTTCTGCCTTCTTCTGCTGTTTCTCTGCAGCCTTAGCAGCTTTCTTGGCAGCTTTCTTGCTGCCCGCTGCGTCTCCTTCAACAGGAGGCTGAGTGTCTTCAGATACCACCATGTTGCCGCTTTAACCTGGAATTAAAATTAAAAATACCTCCAATTAATGAGACTGTAGGTGGGTCATAGTGTCCTGGTACTTTCAATGATATTTCATCATCATCGCCAGCCCATATCAGTCCACTGCTGGACGCAGGTCTCTCCCATGACGCTGCACTCGTCCCACAGACACACGCTGGAGCAGGCTAATGAGACTCTAGGCGTGTCATAGTGTCCTGGTACTTTTAATGATACTTAGAGCTGGGGCTTCAGACCGAGTGGAAACAGCAGGTGTTGAGTGAGACATATTGAGACTCCGGGATAGCCATGGAATTTGTTTTTAGTATCGCGCCTTGTGAGAGGCAGATACAGCTGATAACGGTGAATTAAAAGTACCAGGAGACCATGGCTAACCCGGTGTTTCAATATGTCTGTGACCGAGAACTCGGCTACCCCATTCGTTGTCGGATTTCGTAATATTAGTATGGACAACTAAGTATTTACATTATTTGAGCAAAATTTCGTGATATGAAATCAATTAAAACATTGTAACAAACTTACCTTTGATGAGTCCGAAGTATTTGCTTATGTTTACGTGGATATATAAGATAAAACACTTTGAGAAACTAGATAAAATGCGATAAACAAACCGATTATAGGTTATCGGGAATAACCTCAAAAGCGGCCACCCATACAAAAGAGAAATTCGAACTGTCAATCAAATTGTTTATATTTCATAAAGGCAATGCTAATTAAGACCATACAGCCAAGTATGACATTGGCTTCTCATATTTCGCTAGTGAGACGCCTTCTCGTGCAGTTTATAATAATATGAAACACCGCTAAATACACTTGCTTGTGGCCACCACAGTTCTATTATTCTCTTTTCCATTATTCCAGACTATGTTCAATATGTTCGCCGGCGTCGGGGCAGACCTCGGCGTAGGTGGAGAGACGATATCGTTAGATACAGGGATGGGTGGCTGGAAGAGGCTCAGAACAGGGATGGATGGAAGAGGAGCGGGGGAGACTGCCCAGCAGTGGGACAATTTATAGGTTACCAAAAAAAATGTTCAATATATTTTTGATGAAATAAAAATCCAAAGGAAACTTATTTACTAATTATTTAATTAAGTTTTAACAAATTCACAAATTACATCCGCATGCGTCTCGCTCACTCCTATAGTCATAAGTTGAGTTTTGGAGACGAGGAAAAGAGACTCCCCGTCGATCTCATGATCTTGAAAAATTGAAATCGTTTCACTCCAATCGTATTTGGATAAGTGTGATGCTAATTCTTCAATCTGTAAAATAATAATGTTATTATGAAAGGGTTTATTAGCAAATTAATATTTATATATTGTGGTTTTTAAGGATTTTGTGATGGGTGCATTCAATATCTTGATCCGACAAAAAAAGCAGTTTACAACATGAAAAATATAGGTAGAGATGTCCAAAATTTTAACTATGTTTTCGAAAAATAATAGTGTCGGGTATTAGAAAAAGTTGTCGATATCGATAGATGAACTGATCAATACAAATATAACTATTTATTTTACAAACTTACCGTCCAAGATTTCACCATAGGTGCTTTAAGACGTCCAAATGGATTAACTGAAATAAAAACGAAAATACATGAAAAAAATAATAGCGTTCGAGCTTCGAGAAAAATAAATTAAATAGCTTTTGTTTTTGTTTGTGAGCCGAATTAAAAACAGTTTCTGTGGGGTGACCGCGACTTCCAATCCTTATCGTAATCGCTTTCAATTTGACACATCGCGGTCACCCCACAGGCATGGTGAGATGGCAATGGGAGGTTTTCAAAGTGACATTTAAGAAACAAAAATAGTACCGTAAGCTCGGGTAGATGGCACTGATTCCTCAGTATGAAGTCAAAATTATAAAGCTTCAATGCATGGTCTAACCCTGTTTAAGAATTGAATGCGTCTTTTTTGGTGGTATCTATTAAAAATATTAAAATGTAATGTTTAAAATTACAAAAAAAGTATTCAGCAGGCTGATAATAACAATATTTGTTTCAATATCCGTGTGTATTTTTTACGATCTCTCGTGACTTCGCGCAACGCCATCTATTATCAAATTAAATAGTTGTTTTTTATAGATGTCACTTTGAAAACCCCTCGTTAGTACAGTCAACATCACATTAAGAACACACGGGCACTCAGCGTTCATACGGCTTAAATTGCAATGGTTTTGTGTTGTCAATAAGTTACAAAGATTAAAAAAACAGCAGCGTAATAATCGACGCGCGCAGATCACGCTTGCGTATTGCATAGCTTGTCATATTTATTCCACGAATTGTTACTGTGAAATAATGTGTTCGGGCGGTAACTATTTATATTTATGTATATCGTATTAGTGATAATGATAAGACGACCTTGATAATAATACGAAGAATTGTAGATGGAAAATTGTTGTACGGAGGACAATGTCATGGCGAGACCATATGAAGGAATGGACTGGAATAAAGGACGCCGCCTATTCATGATGGGAAAAGAATGAGAAAACCGGTTAGGATGTGGATTGAATTGAAGTATCTATATTTCTAGGTGTGATTCTATCGTGGCCGCCAAGTGTAATCCTAAACGCAACTGTCATTGTCACTCATAAGCTACATCGCGTAAGGTTCTCTTGAAAATGGCGGGAAATGACAGTTGCGAAATTTTTTGATAATTTTCCTTTTAACGTCTACAGGGACTATTTTGTGTTTAATATCACGTTAAATTAATCAGAAAATGTTCGCGAATGACAGTACGGTGAAGTTATTGGATTATTTATGCAAGATCTGAAGATTCAAGCTTTTATCAAGAGTTCCCGCTACAAGCTCGGGAGTGAACGTGACTGTCGAGCTGCTTCGTCCAGAGTGATGACGCTACGGCGTCTCCTCTGGATGAAGACATGAAGACGCGGCTACCCAGGGTGAAGACGCTACTGCGACTCCCCTGGAGGACTAATAACACTATTGAATATATTGAATTTTCTGTAACATGACATTGGCAAATGACGAACTGTCGAGTCCACTAATAAAATAAATAAATAATACATCGCGTAAGAATTTGGTAAGAATAAGCGGGACGCCTCGCTTAGCGACGATTATAATTAGTATTACAGACTGGAGCTAAGAGAAACGCCTTTTCGTAGGTAAAACGTATAATAGCAGAAATATAAATGTGATCTAACTTAGACCCGAACTAAAACGTCAATTTTTGAAAAATGTATAAAATATTAAAACTAAGTATAAACTGGCCAGCACAATTAGAGTGCCTCTCTGGAATCGCTTCCTATTACTACTTATTAGACTTTTAGAGCATTTGTTTGCGTCATAATCATAAGTGAAAGGGAACTTTAACGCTATTAGCCATAACGTAACTTAAAATCTATCCCAAGGTTTAAGCCACTAACTTAACGTTATTTAACGAAGTGTGAAAGTGACATAACACGGTTTAATTTAAAGGAAGGGAGATTAAACTAGGCCTAATTTGTTATCGTTGATGTGACGTCGACTGTATGGGGATTTCTAATAATAATAACACTTTTAGAATTAAAATTATAGTAAGCCATTACTACAAGTTATTATATATAAACGGATATCACTCACTTATTAATTATACCGACAGTTTCGACCGATTTCGACGGTCTTTTTCAAGGTGAGCGCGCCACGCCCGCGTCGCCGTTGACGTTTCTTCGCGCACTGCGGATCAGCGCCCTCTGTGCGCGCTCCGAGATAACTTGTCCCGCCGCCGCCGACGGTGCGTTCGATGACTTTAACAATATAAGTGAGTGATATCCGTTTATATATAATAATTTATAATAACACTTTTTAAAAACTTACCATTTTCATCTATACTTTCCACATTTTCTTGTACAGTTTCCTCACTATTTTCTTCGGTTATATTCAAACTAGACAACTCTAGCAGCTTATCTTTTTCAGCACTATCTTTTGTAATATCATCTTTTTCAGTTTCATCTCTTGTAACAATATTATCTTTTATAGAATTCATCAGTTCCTGTTTCACATCATGATTCTGATCGATTTCCGACGGAGTATTCGCTAGAATTGTTTTTTCTTTCAGCGGTTTTCTAATCTGTAAACAACGTATGATTTTAAATTAGGCTAATTGATTTTACATTAAAACTAGGATATTTAAAATGGTCCTCGTTAAGTTAAAGTCAAAGTCAAAATGTTTTATTGCGATCATGTGGTTAATTCTAGGTGTTACACAAAAGGCCAGTACTCAACATGAACCCTGTCAGGGCAATGCAACATAATTTAAACTTATATACTAAACAAAAACTATTCTAAAGTCAGCATGCAAATCCTAGTACCTATTTATGTCACAAAATATAATTGTAAAGTATAATATTAAAACTGTAAATAAGCACTTCATTAAATTTAAAATTTGCATAAATTAATTAAGTTACCGGAGCTCGGTGGCTCCGTGGTTGGGTCAATGGACTTGCAATATGGAGGTCCCAGGTTCGATTCCCAGCTAGGGCAGCCATGTACCAATGAGTTATCCTCGGTTTTTTCGATGGAAAAACTTACGTACATTTACCGAGTGCTCTCAAAAACGGTGAAGGAAAACATCGTGATGAAACCTGCATGTCGTAGAAAAAAAATCTAAGGCATGTGAAATCCGCCAACCCGCACTGGGCCCGCGTGGTGGATTATGGCCCGAGCTCCCTCGATGTAAGGGAAGGTCTGTGCCCTAGCAGTGGGGCAATATAAATAGACTGATGATGATGATGATGCGTTTGATTCGGTATAGACAGAGACGATGGACTACCATTTCTGCTGACATCCTGACATACCCTTGCTTCTTCAACATTCGTCAATCACTCATGCTCATGGACTAGTACATTTTTAAAAACAACGCCTATGTCGTCGACATATGTTTCTTTCGATCTACCTGAGTTTTTCGTTAACAATAGCTCTTTCATGTCTTTTCTGGCATTCATCGCTGCTACTCAGAATCAGCTCTTATTTATTTATTTTATTAATGGATCGACAGTTCGTCATTTGCCAATGTCATGTTACAGAAAATTCAACATATTCAATAGTCTTCTATTTTCCTCCAGGGGAGTCGCAGTCGCAGTAGCGTCTTCACCCTGGGTAGTCGCGTCTTCATGTCTTCATCCAGAGGAGACGCCGTAGCGTCATCACTCTGGACGAAGCAGCTCGACAGTCACGTTCACTCCCGAGCTTGTACCGGGAATTCTTGATAAAAGCTTGAAACCCCAGATCTTGCTCAAATTATCTAACAAATTTACCATACTGCCACTCGCGAACATTTTCTGATTAATTTAACGTGATATTAATCTCAAAATAACCACTGTAGACAATAAAACAAAAATTATCAAATAATTTTGCAACCGTCGTTTCCCGCCATTTTCAAGAGAACCCCGAATCAGCTCTTGTAGCACGAGTCAGCGTTAGCGATCGACGCAACGCCGCGGAGCTGTCAAAGTGACATTATAACAAGGCGTTTGAGGTTCTCTTGAAAATGACGGGAAACGACGGTTGCGAAATTATTTGATAATTTTCCTTTTAACTACAGGGACTATTTTGTGATTAATATCACGTTAAATTAATCAGAATATGTTCGCGAATGACAGTATGGTGAAGTTAGTGGATTATTTATGCAAGATCTGAAGTTTCAAGCTTTTATCAAGAGTTGGCGTGACTGTCGAGCTGCTTCGTCCAGAGTGATGACGCTACGGCGACTCCCCTGGAGGAAAATAGAAGACTATTGAATATGTTGAATTTTCTGTAACATGACATTGGCAAATGACGAACTGTCGAGTCTATTAATAAAATAAATAACAAGACGTTTGACATTAGTTTGAACTTTGACAGCTCCGCGGGCGTTGCGCGTGCTAGCGCTCCTGTTCATTTTTCAAACGGACGTACCGACCTGCATAATTCCCCAACTCCCAAATCCCGCATCGCAGGCGGGTACAATCTCACCATCGGATCAACATCCGGTGAGTTCATGCCCGGGTAGAGAGGGTATACCTCAAGGCCCGCACTTCTCCCCCCAATGTTAGGGGTGAAAAGACCCGGTCGTCGTCGTTAATTTTTTATACTAACACATAGAGTAAGATTTTTTTTGTTGGGTACTTACCGCGAAAGGTACACTAGATTCCTGTATAACGTATCCATCTAAAACGTGGGTCAAAATTCGATCTCTGTCCTCCTTCACGACACTACCATCGACTATGCGTATTTCCTTCCCTTTCATATCATTAATTGATAAATTTTTAAAACCCTTCTTGTCTTTTGTTGAATCATTTGGATCTTTAGCAGATTTTTCACTTAATTTTGTAATTGGTTCCTTTGGTTTAAGGAAAGTCTCATTTGTTTTCGCATTTGGTTTTACAGAAGTTTCATTTGTGCTCAAGTTTTGTTTATTTGAATTTATGTTTGTTTCAGTTGTGTTCAACTTTCGTTTACTCGGTTTAACATAAGTTTCATTGGAGTTATCATTGAGTTCAGTTCTTTTGGATTCTTTTAATGTTACTGGTAGTGCCGTTTTTAACATAGCTGAATTATTTGCTTTTGTTTTTATATCATCTGTGGTTGTGCCTATATCTTTTGTATCCAAAGCAGTCTTACTTAGTTTTTTTACTGGCTCATTAGTGACCACAGCCTCATTTGTTTTGACTACTGATTCCTTTGAAGTTACAGTTTCATCTAGTTTCGTAGTTAATTCACTTGTTTTTAAAGCCTCTTCAGTTTTAGTCTCTACTTTCTCAATATTTGCTTTGCCATTAGCATTGTTATCAGTTTGGACGGATTCGTCTTTTTTAGGAGATCCTGAATTTTTAATAACAATGATCACCTCAGGTTTACTGTTCATGTCTTCCCCTGGATCATTTTTATCACTAAAGAACCTTCCTCTAGCTTGAGTGAACACAGTGTTTCTTACTAACTTATCCTTTTCGGTTTGTATTGCGTCTCTCATATTGTCATTACCTGTGTCGGAGTTGTCTGGCATATTACTAGGCTGTTGAATATCCACTACCTCCTTTTTAATGTTAAATTGTTTAATAATATTATCTGCTTGTTGCATCGGATTGATTTGAAGCACAGGAGGTTGATTTACTAAGGGTTTATACTCCATTTTCTGTACTGGACTTCTAGATAAAGCTACATTTGATGGGTTTGCTTTATTAAACTGTTGAGCGCTCCTTATATTAAGTTCTTTTTTAATCATATTCTCTATAGACTCCATAGGATTAATTTGTTGCGTTGTAGAACGATTTTTAATGGGTTTCTCTTCAGTTTTATGCACTGGACTAGTATTCACTCCAAAATCATTGGTACTGGGTACATTTTTTACTATATTTTCCTGCGGTCTTGCCGTAACTATCATATTGCCGTAAACAATGGAAGTCGCAGTAGCAGGAATTTTCTTTTGAACTTCATCGGGTGATTCACTTTTCCTTTTTCTGTTAAGGATGACTTGACTCAATTCATTTTTAACATGTTTTAAAGTTGATACAGGTTCGGTAGGGTTTTTGTTTTGAACAGGTTCCATAGTGTTTATGCTGGGATTACTAGGCCTCTGCGGCAATGTTTGAGTTTGGGCTGCCATAGGTAACAGATTTGGGATGTGTCTACTTTGTAGTTTCGGCTGAAGAGCTCTGTACGTATACGCTTGGCCATTACGTACAGCTGTATAAGATACTGTGGCACCACTATTACTAGGTCTAGGTGCATTTGCATTAGGTGCTTGTAATCGTTCTCCAGGAACTTGTATATTTGGCCTTGGATTCACAGTAGGTGGTTGTATACTTGTAGCACTATTCGTAACAGTTTGTGTCACTTTTGGCGTACTGGACCGCACATTTGGCACATAGGTTTGAGCAATCTGTGGAACATTCTGCACATTCTGGACAGTTTGTACTTGGTTCATCGTTTGTGGCATCTGGGGCCTTATCATGACGTACTGGGGATTTAATTGAGATCCAACATTTTTGAATACCGCTTGCTTTTGTGTATCCATTACTCTTGGGATTACCTGTGGTACTCCTTGGTTAAGGTTTAACATTTGAGGCGTAGTTTCTGTTACAGTTACAAGATTTTGTTGTGCATTCTGATTGTGTTGAATTGTTCTATTATTAATCATATTCATTTGATTATGATTTGCATTAGGAGTATTGCTGTTCATATTCGATTGCATATGTACATAATTAGGTATCACAGTTCCTAAAGCTCTTTCGTCTGTATTTTGGACATTCGGTTGTATATTTTGTATAATATTCGGATGGACAATATTAGGTACTTGTATAGGGAATCTAATCTGCTCTTGTGGATTTTGAATTATCTGTTGAGGCATTAAATGTTGATAGTTCATGTAGTTTTGTTGAACATATAAGTTAGGATCTACGTTCTGCTGCATTTGCATTATATTATTTGGTAGTTGCTGGAAGTATATGACTTGGTTTTGGACCGGCCTGGCCCATGGCGGTTGGTTTTGTTGATTTATGAATATTGTTTGATTTTGCTGCATTTGATCACCTGAAACAAGATATTGAATTTATTAGCTAAGTTTTAGCTGAAGCAGAGGCACAGTCGTAAACAGAGAATAGTATGCAGGGAGCCTCTGGACCTTAATGGTTGAAATGACAATGCCAGATTCTGCCCCACCATCAACCGCATGATGTACAATATAACGAATAAATGTAAAAGCGTCTCCGTTATTATTAAAATTATTGGTTTTAAATTAAAGTTATGTACAAGTTGCGAGTCGAAAAAAACGCTTAATTAAGAATTCAGAAAATAGTAAGGAATCGAAGCGAATTATTCATTGTTTTTGTTATTCTTCTATAGGAGTTGCGAGAGTAGTAGAAAATGATACTGATTATAATTATGCAATATTAAACCTGTAATAAGTCCCCAACAAAATGATAGGTACAGCTTAAATGGTCACGTAGTCATTGAAATGTGGCAATGTCATTTTCTCAAGAACTACGTACCTTACCGATTGCGAAAAATCTGTCACTATAGTTTAGAGCAAAAACTCTAAATCTAAGCCTATTTTAAGTCACCTTGCTTGCTTACCCTCCTTTACTTATTCCCGGCCGATTGTTAGTCATAGTGAGTGGTGTGTTGTTATGGGATATGTTAGGATACTTCGATAGAATATGGCTAGTTTTCTAGCCATTCATTTAGGGCTAGTCTTCTAGCCATCCATTCATCATCATCAGCTTGTAACAGACCACTGCTGGACGTAGGCCCAAGGCACGACACATGACACGAGTTTAGGCTTTTTGCAGTCCCTACCAGTCTTACGTAGGTCATTTCTTCATGCTTCGTTACCAGTTCGTGGCTTCCACTCGAGAACCCGTCTACCCCATTGGTTCTACAACAGATGTGACCAGCCCACTGACACTTCAATTGCTGATGTTATGAGCAATGTTGCCTGTGTTTGTTAAGTCCTGTTATTTTCTGTTAATTATCAATTGTATACTCAACCTAGGACCCGATGCAATGCAAACAATAGTGTGACTGCGAATATCTACCTGGCTGCATCAGTAACGGATTCTCGTAGACCAGTCGCACAGGACACAGCATCATTTGCTGCTGACCGACTTGCGGATTTCTGGAAATTCAAAATAATAGCATGTAAATATAAGATAGGTATTGTAGTCTCGGGCGAAAAATAGAGCTAAGGTATCCCCTGGCGTAAAAGGCGACTAAAAGGGGACGTTATGGTCGCGGACGATCAAAGTGGGGGCTCTGACCGCCCATGGATGAAGCGACCACGGGGAAGGTGGCAGTATGCAATGGCCGCGCGCTGCCGCGTCGGGAGGATCTGGGAGGTGAAGCACACATCTTCCGGGACGGGCCTCGGGCAAGTGCTAGGGGGGCACCCGGTGCGTTCCGTAGGAGAACCCGGAGCCCTCCGAACAGCACGAGGTAGGCCATCGACGGGGTTTTAGTGGGTACAAATCCCACATAACCCGTCCTCCCCCCCAGGAGGTCGGGTATCTTTTAAAAGATTTCCCCCACCGTTACCAAAAAAAAGGTATTATTACTTACTTAGCTAACGAATTTGAACGAATACGAAAATCAATCCATACAATTTTCTTCGCTTCGAGGTCAAACGCAGATTTAGTATTTAACCGAAGCCCGAATCAGGTGTCTTATTTTGTAAACAAAAACTACCCTACCCTACTAACATTTTAAGCTTTTCTGTGATTATTGCATAGGTGTGATTATTCACATTATTGGATCGGATAACTTTATTTTCACAATGATGAACAGGTCTGATCAATCAGTTCCTTCAGTGTTACATCACAACAGGTAATTAGACGATCATATTTGTTTACAAAATAAGACACCCGATTTGGGTTGCGGTACTTATACATAAAACTGGCGCAGTGGTTGAGTTACTGGTCCCATGTCATGACGATACCCGGCCAGCCCCCCTTACCTAACTATTACCGTTCTCAAAACGATGAAATTATAGCATGTCATGTCGCGCCAAACAGAGACGCCGCTACACCAATGCCATAGCACTGTCCCTTTCACGGCCGCTATGACATGGTATGATTCGATCGTTTTGAGAACCGTAATAGTCCCACAGGTCAGACATGAATCGAGTTAAACTTGTTTTTTTCTCGAATGAAATACTTACGTACAGTTACCGAATGTAGTGTGTGAAGGGAAACATCGTGATGAAACCTGCCTGCTGTAGAAAAATCTAAGGCATTTGTATTCAGCTAACCCGCACTGTGCCCGCGTGGTGGGTCATGGCCCGAACTCATTCCATGTATGGGAAGGTCTGTGCCCGAGCAGTCATCATCATCATCAGTCTATTTATATTGCCCCACTGCTCGGGCACAGACCTTCCCTTACATCGAGGGAGCTCGGGACATGATCCACCACGCGGGCCCAGTGCGGGTTGGCGGATTTCACATGCCTTAGATTTTTTCTTCTTCTACGACATGCAGGTTTCATCACGATGTTTTCCTTCACCGTTTTTGAGAGCACTCGGTAAATGTACGTAAGTTTTTCCGTCGAAAAAACCGAGGATAACTCATTGGTACATGGCTGCCCTAGCTGGGAATCGAACCTGGGACCTCCATATTGCAAGTCCATTGACCCAACCACTGAGCCACCGAGCACTGAGTGCCCGAGCAGTGGGGATATAAAAATAGCAAATAACATGATGATGATAGAAAATAATAAACTTACCCTAACTGATCCTGCTGATATAATGATTGTTCCATCTGAAACAAACAAAAAATACTTTAAAGCGACGCTTGAGTATGCGCAGGGTTCGGTACCGTTTAATTAACTACAAGTTCAGTACCGTTTAATACAAGAGTCGTCATTGGTGCAATTTTAGTTCCCGTGACCGCGTGCAACAAAAATCCTACCTTGTCGCTAATTTTTTTACTAGCTAGGGAGCGAGCTACTGCAATTCTTCACCCTAGCCATAGAATACTAAATATACCCCTAACTCATATAAAGATAAATCTAAAATCCGTTTTTCGGTATTTCAACTAATAATATAAAAGCTGATTAAGGTTGAGATTTTCTCAGAAACTACTGGACTGAATTTAATAATTCTATTACAGTTACATAGTTTAACTTTTATCTATCAAACAGTGAAAGATATTTTGCAATAGGCCTAGTAGTTTTTGAGTAAATCTCAACCTTAAAAAGTCTCCTGTACACCTTTCTCTGTGTTACACCGTACCGTAGATAGAGAATGGATAATCTGTCTACGCACCGTACCAATGACTTTTCCTCGTCGTTTTTTTTAAGGATAAACTTACGTACATTTGCCGAAAAACGGTGAAGGAAACTGTAGTGAGGAGACCTGCATGCGGAGAAAATAATTCTAAGGCGTGTGTAATCCACCAATGACTGATGATGATTATGAGAATACTTCATCTCTTTCTAACAATGCTATCATTTATTACGTTAATAAGATGCAATTGTTGTGGGTACGTCTCTTTTTAACGATTGTTAAACGCCATATTAGCGGTCACCCAGGCTCGTACCGCGTCTAACTTGCTGAACTTTTTGACTGTAGCTAAGGCTAATGTATAGACAGTTTTTAACACGAGCTTAGCGTGCGTGAGTTCCCTTTACGACTGTCAAAATTGTATGAAATCTGACAGTTGAAAGATCGAACTCATTGATGATTATGGGCCTTAGAGTCGCTCAAGATTTACTGTGTGTCATTAATTTAAAGGACAGAGCTTTAAAAGCATTGTCTTGTAATACAAAAGGTTCGCAGAAACAGGACTTTTGCAAAAATAAATAGTTTCTTACTATTGTTAGCTGTCGATATGACGAAGCATTGTCCATTGGACCCAAGGCGTTGAATGGACGTAAAACCACATGTTGCTTATGCAAGTTTGCAGAAACAATGTTCGCCATTCTAATAATAGGCGAACAATATAAAAAAATCACATCTTAAAAGCTAAGCAAATCTCTATTACGATAAATGATGTTTTTAAATATTAACAATGTGACTTAATTTCGGTAATAAGTTGGCCGTTTTGCGCAATATTGTGAACAACAATTTAGTTATCGCAATAATGATAAATATATTTATATATTAGAAAATAGGTTCAATCGTAATAGAGATATGGTACGTAGCTTTTCCAATAATTTTTTTACATTGAAGATTTTTTTTTTTAATTTTGGCGCCTACGGCCTAGGATATGGCGCAGCTAAAATCACAAATAACACCGGGATCTATCGCCATATTTTTACGCTAGCCAATCAGCGGACGGCAACGTTAACATTCCACGTAATTTTGGCGTTAAATTCAGAATAAAATAGTTTTTTCTTAGCTGCGCAAGCAAAGGAGGGTAATTTGCGTTTTACTGATGGTACCTATTTCGTGTGAATGTTAAACGACGACAATAACGTCCTCTGATTGGTCGAACGCTAATATTGCGTCGCCAATATTGTGGCTTTTAGCGATATATTCATTTAAAATGCCTCAATTAGCTGATGAATTCGTTGATGAGGTGTTTTTAATAGAAGATTAGCAAGGTTTTTACTTCAAATTATTATGACAAGTAAACGGATTTCTCATTATTTATACTGGTTGAAACCAGAGTATTGAACGATAGTAAAAAATATAATCATTTGAAGTAATGGCCACAGATTACAATAGTAATCAATTTGATAAAACGGGAATTACCGTGTTAAACATTTATTATTGATGTCTCGATATTTCGACAGCATTGCAGCCATCATGGTCACGAGTATACAATGCAATACTGTCGAAATATCGAGACATCGATAATAAATGTTTAACACGGTAATTCCCGTTTTATCAAATTAATATGTATTACAACCCGTGAAAGTTTAAAAAGTGATAATAGTAATCTCAAATTTCAAAAAAAAAATCTCAATTTCTCAGATTTTTGCATGGATTGCATTCGAAACTAACTTTCTTTAAAACTTTCATAGCCCCGTACAAAAAATGTTTTGTGTTCCTTGTAAGTCCCGCCTATTATTTCAATCTCTATACAAGTCGAAATACATCAAAATGAGAGCATTTCAACACTGCGCTCTTCTGAAGACAATAAGACGTGAATGGACAGCAGCATCCACCAAGGACATCGTATTTACTTACCTTCTGAAATAATACCTTTTTTGCGGATCTGGTAGGCACATGCTTTTTTCATCGTGCCACATATGTGGGGCACGGGTTTGTGAAGCTAGTTCGTCATGCTACATATATGGGGCACTGGACTGTGTGTTAATCTATAGATCCCATAGGTATTTTATTCTCTCTAATCTTGTTACAGTTTTAAACGGCGTGATGATGAATTTGGCGACCCCTGAAAATGCCGCCGCAGGTGTGCCCCACTATTGTAAAACTGACAGTGACAGCAAACCCATTCCCATAATCCATTGCTCAGTGGCTGTGACAGGAATTATAATGTTACCAATGAAACCCAGCAATGGACTATAAAAAGGGTTTACTGACACTTTCAGTTCCACAATGAGTGATTTTCAAAGTGACAATTAAAAAAAGAAAAAATAACTAGTTATTTAATTTGATAATAGATGGCGTTGCGAGAAGTCACGAGAGACCTTAAAAAATACACACAGATCACAAAATAATAAATATTGTTAATATCAGGGGGGTGCGCTGCGTCGATTTTTACTAGCCGTCAAAGTCAGATTTTTGGCGAAATATAGTTTTCGTTCGCGCAGACTTTGACCTTGTACTATTATAATATATTCTGTGACAGGACAGAAAAAGCCAGCCGGCTAGCTCCCCTGCTGAATAATTTTTTTTGGGTTTTTGTAATTTTAAACAATGCAATTTAATATTTTTAATAGTTACCACAGAGAAATACGCATTCAATTCTTAAAAAGGGTTAGCTCGTGCATTGAAGCTTTATATATTTGACTTCATACCAAGGAATCAGTGCCATCTACCGGAGCTATCGGTACTATTTGTCACTTTGAAAACCCCTCATGGTATTATTTCGTAGGAACATTTATTTAGGTTCTCTTGAAAATGGCGGGAAACGACGGTTGCAAAATTATTTGATAATTTTTATTTTATTATCTACGGTAGTTATTTTGAGATTAATATCACGTTAAATTAATCAGAAAATGTTCGCGAGGGACAGAATGGTGAATTTGTTGGATAATTTGAGCGAGATCTGGGGTTTCAAGCTTTTATCAAGAGTTCCCGCTACAAGCTCGGGAGTGAACGTGACTGTCGAGCTGCTTCGTCCAGAGTGATGACGCTACGGCGTCTCCTCTGCATGAAGACATGAAGACGCGGCTACCCAGGGTGAAGACGCTACTGCGACTCCCTTGGAGGAAGATAAAAGACTATTATATATTAAATTTTCTGTAACATGACCTTGGCAAATGACGAACTGTCGAGTCCATTAATAAAAAAACCATTTATTTATTATTTCTCTTAAGACGGTGAAGACAATGTAGGAGACCTACTTGCGTGAACAATAAAAGAATGTACAGCAGCCACCAATCCGCACTGCGGGGTGACCGCGACTTCCAATCGTTATCGCTTTCAATTTGACACATGGACGCTATACATTGCTGCTATGTTTTTGCAAGTTTTAACAAGCGACAACGAAACGCAGCAATGTATATCGTTCAAGTGTCAAAATGAAAACGATAACGAAAAGAAGTCGCGGTCACCCCCCTGTGCTTGCGTGGTGGTTCGTGACCCGAGCTCCTTCGATGTCGGGCATGTATCCTAACAGAGGGGACATTTAAATAGTTGATCATGAAGCAACGATTGCTAACAGCAGATCAAGTGTAACACTTTAAACTTTGAACCGTTCTTATTATCTGCGTCATAAGAGTTAAGTTCGTACAGCAAGTGTTACCATTGATCTGCTGTTGTCCGTACAACCACAGAATATTAAAATACCTGTCCATTACTTCTTGCACGATTCTCTCTCGCATTGCCTCGTGTCCGGAATGTAATTATCTTATTTTAACCTGTATTTATCTCTACCTCTCCCCCAAACCCTCATAAATCATTAATAATAAGTATATCTCAATCGAAAAAAATCCCCATTCGGTCGACCCTTTTTTTTGCGTCCCCTTAACAGAAAAAAAGTATAGTTTTACCGAAGCTTATTTAGAGGCAAACTTAATATACCTCTTATGGCTGTTTGGCCTAAGATCCAAAATGCAGTGCAGACAGGGGCAGTAGATCGTAGCGTTACGGCAATGTAAAATAAGTTCTATATTCTGGTACATAAAGTACCATTTAAGTTTACATTATGTTTTGTGATTGGGTCCTAATCCCTTTGTCAGACAGCGGCAGACATTTTTTTTTTTTTGTAAGATAGAGCTAGCAAGGTTGATGTCGATATTATCGATAGATATTATTATTATTAAACGATGATAATTTTAATCTACGTATTGTTTTTTTATACGTGTTTTATGACCCCTACGAAAACTATTGTATTACTAGTTGATGCTTCCTAAATTTTGTTTAAGCAACTTGTACAGTATGGAAGAGGCCTAATCTAATAGCAAATAAATAAATACTACAATAAATAAAAGGAAATAACAAAGAAATAATTAAGCAATCAAAATTGAAATATTATATGCTGACTCTCTAAAACTGTTAACTTTTTTGCTGGCTGTAGAAAATAGCAAAAAATAATTTTATAATAATATTATGTTATAATTAAACTTTAAGTAGCATGTAATATATATATTTCTTTGCAATAAATTACTTATAATAAAAACTTTTGCGTAATTGATTAGAAATATATAAATTGAAATTACATTTTTACACTATGAAAGTATTTGAACTTAAATCGGTAAAAATCGTATTTTTTATATAAATAAAAAATATTAATCTCATGGCCCAAACTAGAACTTCCCCGAGACAAAACAATTTCTACACAGACTTGGTCAGTGTCTCGCTAAGGGGGCGAAAATTTTTCTATCGACTAAGCTAGGAAGTCATCTGTCAGTATCACATCGATAAAAAATACCACATCTCTAACACAAATATAGAGCGCCCCAGGGGCGAAGTAATCCCACAGAGTTCTCTATAAATAAGTCACGTGTTAGAGTGAGACGGCTAATATACCTGCCCGCCATTGTATTGAAAAGAGAAAGCTGATAATGCAATTAAAATGCCTGTCGAGTAATATAGTAAAACAACTACTTTAATAATAGCCTCTATTACTCTACAATAAGACCTCATAGTGGCTATACAAGTATACATATACAAGTAGGAGGCAATAATTACATACATAATGTTTTTTAATTATACCACAATATATATCATACATTGTATAAATTAAATAGTACTTACCAATATTAGTAAAGATATTAAAAAAAAAAAAAGGCAGAAAACTAAAAATCTCTTTTTTTAAACTAAGAAAGTAATACGAAATCGAACTGAAACCCAAACAAAGTCTCGAATTCCAATTTCAAACAAACTTGTGACGTCACGTCACAAAATCAAAACATATTTTAGTGACGCGCTGCATAACACAACGTAGAGTTCACAGATAACGCCACTCGAACGTTTATTTGATATAAATACACAGTAAAAGACTGAAACTCAATAAGAATCTAATGATATATCATGCAAAACTACTTACCCTAACTGAATCCCAGTGTTGATTATATCTAAAACGTCAAAATAATGACAAAAACTGATTATAAACACTCTCGATACGATCACTCCGAAGACATCTTTGCGATGAAATGGCTGCACGAATAACATAAAAGGTCAGTCGACTTCCAACCGTACTTTTATTACGAAACTTCAAACGACACAGGAATAACGATGAAATCGCTTCTCTATCGTCAAGACCGGTACATTTCTGTATCGATTTCGTAAAACCAACGCAATATTGGTAGAGAGGAACCCTGGCCAATGACAGAACAGTGAATCCGCCCGAACACTATTGGCCGAGACGAGTTTCGAAGTTCAAACTCGCTCCGTGACCCAAATACTCGCACGTTTATTCGTATACCATCCGTGAAAATTGTACGTCTCTCTTTCTAACTTATGAGTTGATTATATGAGTTAGAGAGAGACAAATTGATAGTACACATTTCGTTTGAAACAGTGCTTAAGATAGCAATATTTTTTTATAAGTATTAGTTTATTTATAATAAACTTTACGTACGGGGTGTTAGAGTTAATAGTGGCGTATTTGGCCTCGGATCGTTAAAAGCGGTGAGTCACTGTTTCGGCGGAATGGCGGACGGATACACATAAATTATTCCCTTGCTATTTGGGCCTATTTGTTGGAATTCTGAGCCGATGTCTGAGTCTGAATGGATACTTATTAATATTATTACATTTATTCCGTGTTGTCGTCGAGCCGATAACTCTGCCATTGAGGCTGTTAAAGAGGGGCATCCCGCAACATAAAACATTATCGCAACACGCGAGTTGTAGGGTGCCGGAACTCGGAAGAATGAGAACTTGATTGACTGGTAATCGAATTACTTATAACATAAACAATTAATTCAGTTAAGAGTAATGTAAAATAAGAAATTACAGAGCTTGGAATACCTAGGTAGCTACTTATTCCACGTATTTTATCTTCAATAGCATTTTTTCATCACGGCATTGTAAGCTGGCCCCAGCCAAAGATTCGTTTGATCAGTAGATATCTTCTACGATTCCATTATTTATATATAAGTCGGTATATTACTAGGAGCACTATATGCCAAATAAATCGCTCATAGGTAATCAACTAATGAGGCTTGTAACGGAAAGGTACTTCGAAGGCTATTAAGCATTAAAACCCTGAAATAAAAATCTTTTGCCGTGTACTCACAACAACCATTTATTAGGAACACAATCTGACATTGTAAAATTCAAATTTAATTATTGTTTTTAAATGAAAAAATATATATAGCGAAAGGAGGCCGCCACAAGGCTAATGAGCTAGTCTGCTACCGTTAAGTGGCCTAGCTTTCCTACCAGGGCCGGTCCCTATAAAATATTTAGAACAGGCAGAAGTAGAACACGCAACGGAAAAGTACGTTAAGCAGTTAACCCCGGGTGCTGTCATTCGGCAGTCATCAGGCCATGTCAGAATTGTCAGAGACTAACGATGACTACACGACAAGAATCACGTACTTAATTAATAAGGCGTCTGAGTGATAGTCGCAGTAGCGTCTTCACCCTGTGATATAGAGAAAGACAAACCTAGATTAATAGGTTTTAATAAACATAAAAATAGTACATACGAGTTGACGTGGTAACGCTAGGACAATGTAACTTGACAGCGTCATTCAATAGCTACCTAACTAATGGCTGTCTACACAAGGAGATTATTACCACATTCACCCTACGTAGTCGTTCAAGTATGCTGGGAGATATCGACTTCTAGTGGATCGGCGTGGTCCAGTAGATGAGTCCGAATCAGACAAGTTCCGTCCATGATCGTGCAGCTGAGAGTTAGTTCGTTCAGGAGGTTCCTCTTGGTCTAATGGATTTCGTTCCTGAGATGTTCCAGTCCCTTCCATGGAGTCACTAGGAATTTCATGTTGCTCTGATGCTGGCTGCTCCTCAATAAGTTCTTCCTCACACGTCCCTCGAGGTGCGAGGTGTCTGTTCGACACGGTCGATTCCCTCCCGTCAGGTAATCTTATCAACGAGTAATCAGGATTGGATTGAATCAGTTCAGCCTCAATTACGAGAGGCTCATATTTCGAAGTTCTAACATGTTTCTTTAAAAGAACAGGTCCAGGATTCATGAGCCAGCTTGGTAGTGACTCTCCATTACAGGACTTTCGTGTATGATGAAACATTCTTTCGTGTGGCGTGGCGTTCGTTGAGACGCATAGGAGAGACCGTACAGCGTGTAGAGCGTCGTCTAAGACATGCTCCCAATATTTTATATCCTGCCCTGCTGATCTTAGTTTCAATTGAATTGCCTTCCATAATGTTCCGTTTAGTCGTTCAACTTGCCCATTACCCTGAGGGTTATAAGGTGTCGTTCTACTTGATGCTACGCCACATTCGTTAAGGAAATCTTTGTATTCGGCGGACATAAATGACGTACCTCTGTCTGAGTGTATATAAGAGGGCATACCGAACATAGAAAATATACATTGAAGGTGCTTTTTAACAGTGCTCGTTGAGACATCGGAACACGCGAAAGCAAACGGGAATCTGGAGTATTCATCTATAATCGTAAGTATATATCTGTTTTGAGAACAACTGGGCAAAGGTCCTTTAAAATCTATATTAAGTCTCTCGAATGGTTTGGTAGCCTTAATCAGGTGACCGCTACTTTTGAGAAATTGAGGCTTTATTACCGCGCAGGTTGTACAGCTTGCTGTCATTTTCCTTATGTCTTCGATAGAGTAAGGCAGATTCTTAGTTTTTACCCAGTGGTACATGCGGGTAATTCCTGGATGACAGAGAGATTTATGTAAATTCAATAGTTTGTTCTCGTGTACAGAAGCGCATGTCGCACGTGAAAGCGCATCCGCCACTATATTTTGACTTCCTGGTCTATACATTATATCGTACTTGTAACAACTAAGTTCGAGACGCCATCTTTGTATTTTCTCATTCTTAATCTTGCTAGAATGTTTGACATTAAACATGAACGAGACCGAGCGTTGATCTGTGATCAGTATGAATGGTCTAGTAATTAGGAAGTGACGCCACTTACGTAGAGATTCAACCACAGCTGCAGCTTCTTTCTCAATCGAAGAATGTCTTCGCTCCGGATCTGTCAAAGATCGTGAAAAGAAGGCGACCGGTCTACCTTCTTGCGATAGGGTAGCAGCTAGAGAATGATCTGACGCGTCTGTTTCTACTGTGAATGTAGCGTTGTCACTTATGGCAGTTAATGCTGATTTTGCGATGTCAGATTTCAGGGCCTCGAAGCATCTAGCGGCGTCGGCAGTCAGTGGAAAAGATTGTGATCTAGATAGAATATTCACCTTTTCTGAGAAATTGTATATCCATTTTGAATAATGGGCGAACATTCCTAGCGCTCGCTTGAGAGATGCAGTATCAGAAGGAAGAGGCAATGCCATCAGGGGACTTAAACGCTCTTTATCTGGCTTGATTGTATTGTTTTCGATTGTATACCCAAGTAAGTTTATCAACGTCGTGGAGAAAGTAGACTTGTTTGTATTTATGGTAAGATTATATTTCTTTGCAGCAGCCATAAATGCGTCTAGATTTGCATCATGGTCTTCTTTAGTTTTTCCGCAGATAGTGACGTCATCTAGATAAGCGAACGTGCCCTGGATGTTTTCTGTCTTTATCAACCAGTGAATTACTCTCTGAAATGCTGATACGCCGTTTGTTACGCCAAAGGGTATTCTTGTGAATTGATACAAATTGCCACAAGCTTCAAATGCAGTAAATGGACGTTCTTTAACTAGAATGGGAACTTGATGATAAGCACTTTTCAAATCGATCGCGCTGAAATAGTTGTATTTCGCAACCTTAGTTACGATTGAGTCTATGCTTGGAAGTGGATAAGCATCAAGATCTGTATAGCGGTTCACTGTACGAGAATAATCGATTACCATTCGCTTTCTATGATTTTCAGTTTGAGTTACAAGTACTTGTGCCCTCCAGGGAGATCTACTTGGTTCAATAACTCCGTCGTTTAGAAGACTGTTTATTTCAGATTCGATGTAAGTCTCATCCGTTTCTGAATAACGGCGGGATGGCACCGCGATAGGTTTGATTGTAGATGAGATATTCGAGAAAAGTGATACTGGAGGTATAGTGGCAGCCATCACGTTACAAACGAGCGGTTCTAGGGAGCCACCAAACTTTATCTCGATAGAGGAGTGACCACTCAGTATGTCATGCCCTAAAATTAGGTCCGCACAGAGATTGTTGATAATGTGTAGCTTGACTCCTTTATGAACGTGACGTCCCACTGTAATAGTTACTGTGCAGGCTCCAGTGACGTATGATACGTGATTCAACGACGCAAGAGTTATGGCTTGCCGGCAAGGTTGCTTCTTTAAGCGAAGTAATTGGAAGAAATCGTTGTTAATGAAACTAATTGAGCTGCCTGTATCCACGAGAGCATCGGCTTTAGTATTATTAACTGTAACAGCGACAGTCGCTTTCTGAAGGCCTGAGGGTGAAGCGGCCGAAATTCCGGCAGATTTTTGTATACTTTCAGGTTCTGTGGTGGTTATCGCATTAACAGTTGTCCGATTGCTTCTACAAACACTCGCAAAATGTCCTCTTTTTGAGCAGCATTGACATACAGTATCTACTGCTGGACATTCTCGCCTGGGGTGTATTTTCCCACCACAAAAGTAACACTTTCTCTTCCGATTAGTAAATGGAGCTGCAGCCAAGTTTGTATCAGTTTTATTCGTATTTTCCGAGTTTGGGCCAGATCCTTCGTTATTGTTAACTGCATTCAAAGTGTAATTGGTAGAGCCAGCGTAGCCTTGCGAGTTGTTCTCTGCCATTTCAAGTGAAAGAGCTTGGTTGTAAGCTTGATCCAGGTTAAGCGACAAGTTTTCAAGAAGCCTCTGTCTTAATTTCTGGGAAGACATTCCACTTATAAACGCATCTCTTATGCAATCATTCTTATTTTGTTCAGCATTGACATCCTTGAATTGGCAGTCTTTAGCTAGCAATCTGAGTTCTCGGATATAATTATCTACGCTCTCTCCAGGTTGTTGTCGTCTAGATGCAAGGACATGGCGTGCATAAACCTCGTTCTTTGGCTTAATGTAAATTGAGTCTAGAATTGCCATTGCCGATTCGTAGGTAGTGCAGTCCTGAACGTAAGAAAATACCTCAGGTGCGATATGATTCATCAGGAGTATAAGTTTGGTCTCTTGCGACTTGTCTGTCTCGGCAGCGAGAAAATTCTTGAAAGTATATTTCCAGTGCGACCATTGTAGAGCGGCCGTCGGGTTAGCCGCGTCGATACTGAATCGTTCAGGTCGGAGGAAGTTTCTGGTAGTGCTTACCGTCGTCGGTGTCGTCGAAGTAGGGGTAATTATTCCCGTAGATACATTACCGTCTATAGACATGTTTTAAATCATTTATGTTTATTAAATTGATATAGAGAAAGACAAACCTAGATTAATAGGTTTTAATAAACATAAAAATAGTACATACGAGTTGACGTGGTAACGCTAGGACAATGTAACTTGACAGCGTCATTCAATAGCTACCTAACTAATGGCTGTCTACACAAGGAGATTATTACCACACCCTGGGTAGCCGCGTCTTCTTGTCTTCATCCAGAGGAGACGCCGTAGCGTCATCCGAAGCATCTTCAAATCCAAAAAACTGACCTACCCCCTTACCATGAACTCTTATAGCAGGATTACTTCAATAATGGGTACTTTGTTATTTCGTTGGTAAGCTTATTAAGAATTTCATGGTACGAAATAAATAACAAAGTATTATTGAAGTGATCCTGCTATAAGAGTTCATGGTAAGGGGGCTGTATCATTAATTTGTCATTGATTTATACCTACTTATTATATTATACTCTTTGTCTTACGCCCATAGGTACTTCAAGATATAGGAATCACCCAACTACATTTATTTTTAAAACGATGAAGTGGCTAAATAACCAAACGATGAACTGATTATTTTGCGCAATCTATCGATAAGCGATCGACATCTCTAGTGCAACTTTTTTACGACAAGTTTTGGGGATTGACGGCAATATTTTTGGATATTCATAATTTGTTATTACTAGGGCATATAAATTATTATCACAGCTTACGACGAGTAATAGCCGATCGAGTTTTGCAGTCAAAAGGGTTAATAAACAAGTTTCCGCAAAAAAATAAACTGATATTTTTTTTTTAAATTTATAGACCTTAAGTCGTAGTTTTTTGCCAATGCTGCAACTAAAGCTGCATTCATGAGCACTAGCAGTCATAATAGCAATTTACCGCCACATTTTTGTCGATTTTTACGTTTCGGTGTGAACCGACGACGTTGATTGGTTGAATGAACGCTAAAATTGTATTTTTTTCTTTGGCTACTTTTGTAGTGGTTTTTTCAAAGTGAATCCAGCTAGATTCGAATCGAAATATTGGCTTCACGATATTATTTCTCTGAGATTATTACCATCTACCAACTGTTTAACCGTGTTCATACAATAAAAATTTCAGATTTCTGACGATTTTAGCGTTTGATTCTTCATCTGATTGGTTGAACGTGGGTCACGTTCAACCAATTAGATGAAGCCATTGCCAACGTTTCATGCCGTGAACCGCCATGTCATCAATGATCATCAATCCATTTTATGCCCCCATGATCTTCGCTCACATCGCGGGAGCTCGGGCCATGATCCACCACACGGGCGCAGTGCGGCTTGGCAGATTATAATATCTTAGACTTTTTCTATCATTTAAGCATTCAAGCATGTGAAATCCGCCAACCCGCACTGGGCCCGCGTGGTGGATTATGGCCCGAGCTCCCTCGATGTAAGGGTAGGTCTGTGCCCGAGCAGTGGGGCAATATAAATAGACTGATGATGATGATGATGATGAGACTTTTTCTACGGCATGCAGGTTTCATCACGATGTTTTCCTTTACCGTTTTGAGAGCATTCGGTGGGTATCTATAAATGTACGAAAGATTTTTCTTCAAAAAACTCTTTGGTGTAGGAATGAAGACAGAGAAAAGTATGGGTGGCCACAATAAAGCCTGCCACACACAGGCCTGATCTGCACGCGGCTTGCGGCCTGCAGACAATTGAAACGCATGCCCCGTCCCATTTTCTCCGGTCGTTAACGTCCAGTAGTTAGCCGATTGCGGCCTAGGCCTCGGATCGCTACCTACTGGACGTTAACGACGGGAGAAAATGGCGCGGGGCATGCGTTTCAACTGGCCGCAAGCCGCGTGTAGATCGCGCCTGTGTGAGAAAGGCTTAAATTATTTAAAAATAATACTAATTCGCTGCTAAGCGAGACGTCCCGCTCGCTCTTACAACGGTTTTATGTTTTTTGAAATAATTTTATCATTGTAATTATTAATTCAAAATAAAACTAAGTGTGCCGCATGCAGCCGGACCGATGGGCCCGGACTGTCACAGAATGGGTGCCATCGGACGGTCGCCGGCGTCGGGGCAGACCTCGGCGTAGGTGGAGAGACGATATCGTTAGATGCAGGGATGGGTGGCTGGAAGAGGCTCAGGACAGGGATGGATGGAAGAGGAGGAGGGAGACCTTTGCCCAGCAGTGGGACAATTTATAGGTTAACAAAAAAAAATACTAAGTATATTATATACACAATGTTATAATCAACTATACAAGAACAAAATAATAATTAAATCAACATTATTCATTGTTAACCACGATCATCAATTGTTTTGGTAGAATTGTCAGAAAACTACTTTTTGACAGCTTTTGGCTTCATTTTCGGTGCTTTGATGATTGATCCAACACTTTTCCTCTTCATCACAGATCCCACGCTTTTTCGTTTTAATTTACCGGTAGCCTTTTTACCAGTTTTCTCGATATCTTTTGTAGTTTTCGCAACTTTCTTAGTCTTCTCTTCCGGCATTTTTGAAGTCTCTATTTTCATTTTCTTCTGTTTACTTTCTTTTTCTACGGTTTTCTTGGTTGTTTTTTCTTTTTTCTCTGTTTTCTTAGTTTTCGCTTTCGCGTCTTCTATTTTGGCAACAGATTTTTTCTCGATCTTCTTTTCTTTAACGATCTTCTTTTTGTTTTCTCCTTTCGCTATCGGTTTTTCGATTTTTTTCTTTTCCTTTTTCTTCTTTTCGGCTTTCGACTTCGCCGAAAGTCTGAAAGACCCTGATGCTCCAATCCCTTTAGTCTGTACTATATCTCCTGACTCGACGCCTAATTTCAAACTTTTTTTAATATAATAGTTCAATTTCTCGGTGTTAACATTAAATCTCTCCACCATATATTTCTTGATTGCTTGCAGCGATATCCCCTTTCGATTGCTTATAGTGAGTTCAATTAAAGCTTGATGAATCATCATTTTTGTAGTCAATTTCTTAGGTTCTTCATCGGACCTCAATTTGGCTGTTTTCTTCACGGGTTTCTTCACTTCGGCCTGCGTTTCGGCCTCGGACTCGGGGTCTGAATCTGGGTAATACATTCTTTAAGTTTCGTCTTCTTGAGATGTTTAAGCAAACTTTATGTCCTATTGCAGATGGCTAAGGTGGGTAGATGTCTGACCGTAAAGACAGCCGCTTTGCTTTATTCATTACAAACACAGACTACTTACCCACATACCACTTACCCCATAGAAATGAAATCGGTACAAAGCAAGCGAAAAATTCTGTCAAACGATGAGCGTAATAGATGAAGCGGGGAGCAGGGGTGCCATATCCAATGTCGATATCTCTAGGTTACACGGTCGCGAAGCAATTTTGCGCTCATGTGCGGGCATATACGGTCGCCCTCCTGTTACAGGTCTATGAGGTAAGTGGCACAGACCACTTACCCCTAGAGATATTAAGTAAGAAGAAGTTGGAATTTTTTGAATGGGTACGGTCTAACACAGAGAAAAGTGTACAGGAGAGTTTTTAAGGTTGTGATTATCTCAAAAACTACTTAACCTATTGCAAGAATACTTTCACTGTCAGATAGATAAAAGTTAAAACTATGTAACTGTAAAATAATTATTAAATTCGGTCCAGTAGTTTTTGAGATAATCTCAACCTTATTGAGTTTTAGATGTATACTTATCTCTGCATTCGTGTGTACCTTAGGGATTCCCTACATAATATTACATCGAAAACGTACTATCAGCATTAGTTCCACATGATCAGTTTTAAAGTGTTGTCCTCTGCAACGTCCCGCCGACACCGCGCCGCGTGCCGGCCTGGTTCCGCCCCCTGACCTAGTGAACAATCCATGAACCTTTTATGTATGCCTAAAGAATTGTTTCCTACAGTATTTTTTAATCTGAGGGTTAATAAAGCTAAGCTAAGTTGACCCAAAAGCGTATACCGAAGCCCAAATCAAGTATCTTATTTTGTAAACAAAAACTACCCTACTTTACTAATATTTTAAGCTGTTCTGTTATTTTCACATTATTAGATCGGACTACTTTATTTTCACAATGATGAACAGGTTGAATTAATCAGTTCCTTCAGTGTTACATCACAACAGACTATCATATTTGTTTACAAAATAAGACACTTGATTTGGGCTGCGGTATAGGTACGGTGGAACACAGAGAAAGGTGTACAGGAGACTTTTTAAGGTTGAGATTGTCTCAAAAACTACTTGAACTATTGCTAAAATTCTTTGACTGTTTGATAGATAAAAGTGAAAACTATGTAACTGTAAAAAAATTATTAAATTCGGTCCAGTAATTTTTTTGAGGGCTCCTGTATACTTATCTCTGTCTTCGACTGTACATATGTATTTATTTTCGAATGACGCTCTTACGACGCACGCTGTTGCGAACATCTTTTTGATTCGCTATAGTACTACGCTAGTTACCACGTTGGTTGGTAGAACTCATTGGATCAAAAGGGCTAGTACGCGCACTAGGTCGGCGAAATGTCAAATGGCTGTCAGACGCAATATTTCGTAGCACGACTACACGTTGCAGGCGATCTCTCATATGTGACTCTCAACTTTGTGACGGGCGTTGGCGTGGCGTTGGCGTGGCGTGGACGCGGCGCTAGGGGCTGCCAGCTGTCAAACTCAAGCGCGAGACAGTAGATGTCCCGCAGCGGCGGAGTGAAGAGCACGGCACAGTGACTCCATGTTTGTATTTTTTATTAATTTTGGCAGGGAAATAAAAATACGCCAACAAAAGTCATATTTTTTTAAAACAAGCTCTCGTATTTGTAATACCCTACATTTTGATATATATTTTGTATGAATAACTATTTCGGTTTAGACATAATTTACATTTTAAAAGACATAGAAAGGGTTTGTTTGCGATTTTTTTTCTATCGAGCGAAGTTTGTCCAATCGTGTATCGATATTTGTCAATCTTTAAATATACACCCCAAGATTGCAATATATTTTTCAGACGTTTAATTTTAGTAGTTTGTGCCGTAGCCTTCGTAGAAAAACTGAAAATCCACGCATACCACCCAGCCTGTAGCGAATGAACCTGTTGCGAAAACCTTTTTGAGTTTTCAAGTGTTTTTTGCTATATTTAAAATTGTGTAGCGTTCATTGTTTCACATACAAAAGACATCAACGCGTTCTCTTTTTAAGAGTTGCCTAGTCTAGTATCGAAAAATATATACCGAACCCGACCCAAAATGGCGGCAGTTCGTGAGGGTGGGTAATAGTTTAAATTTTTGTTATAATTTAATTTATTTTTTAGATTTTAATTTATTTTTTGTATATTACTTATGTAAATTTTTTTTTTGGTAATTTTTGTGTCATTTTATTGTAATTTTTTTGGAATTTTAATGAGTTTATTTATACCAGTAAATAAATTATTATTATAGTGTTCTGTGGACTCACATATCACTTACCCCATAGACTTGTAACAGGAGGGCGCCCGTGTCTGCCCGCACATGAGCGCAAAATTGCTTCGCGACACGTGTAACCTAGAGATATTATCGACATGGACGCATCGCGACTGTACCTATCTATTATTATTTTGCACAATATTATGTAGTGTATAGTATGTAGTGATATATAAATCTGTTTTCTTTCTTCTTTCTTTTCTCTTTTACGTTGACAGAATGTTTCGCTTCAAAGTACCGATTTCATGTCTATGGGGTAAGTGGTCTGTGATATCTCTGTAATGGATCTTAGGTTTACCCGTTAGTAGAATTAAGTATCTGGTAAAATAGGTTTTACAAGTAACGTCGCATCTAAATCTCACATCGTTTAAACCTTAGTTAAACACGTTAAGACGGGTCCGTAACTTAATAGCGAGAAACATATGTTCGATGAACGTAATATCGACTGAACGATTGTGCGAAAAGTGTTTATTGCGAAACAACTTATGGTCGACAAACGCGGCTTCGACTGAACGATTCGTCGAATAATTATTAATCGATGGACTGATCTTTCGAATGTTAAATTCAGAGTAGTTACATGCAAATTGTTTGGTAGTCATGAAGGAAAAAAACCCATAGGTTTAAAACAAGTAGCCGTTTATAATAAGTAAAGTAAGGGACAGACGGCCCAAACGGTGGAATAACTTTAAATCACGTTTATGATTATTCGAGCCTATATTAGTACAGACAACAGTAGGTAAAAGGCTTCATGTATTTTAACGTTTTTTGGAGTTTGTGACAGACTTTGGAGTGTCGCGCCCTGGGCCTACGTCAGTATTCGCCTGATATGTATAATTTCAATTCTACCTTCAAAACATTGAAATAACAAAACAGCTAAACAAAATTGGCGAATCGTCGCGAGGCCTAAAGTCCAAGAGTGGGCGGCTGATGATGATGAAATTGCATTAAAAGTAAACGTGGGACGCCTCCCGCCCAGGAGTGATGGCCTGCGTAAGGCGGTTGGCAGGGACTGGGTGCAGAAAGCCGAGTATCGTTTAGAGTATCGCGCCTTGGGCGAGGCCTGCGTTCAGCAGTGATACGGGCTGATGATGATGAAGTTGCAATAAAAGTACCAGGAGACCATGACTAACCCGGAGTCTCAATATGTCTCACTCAACACCTGCTGTTTCCACTAGGTCAGAAGACCCAGCTCTTTAAGTCACATTATAAGTACCAGGCACGATGAGCCGCCTGGAGTTCAGCGTATGTCTGTTTCGATCCAAATATCTTAGAATAGCCAGTCGTGACGAAAAATATTTAGATTTTCGTTTCACATCGTTGCATTATAAATACCAGGAGACCATGGCTAGAGTGATGACCAATACCAGGAAATTATGGCAAGATGCAAGGTAGGGACTGAAGTAGAGGCCTACTTGCAGATTTCTCTTGATAGGTTCATCATCATCAGCCCGTATCAGTCCACTGCTGGACATAGGCCTCTCCCAAAGCGCGCCCCTCAACCCTACTCTCGGCCCTCTGCATCCAGTCCCTGCCAGCCATCTTGCGAATGCCATCCCTCCATTTGGGGGGCGTCCCACACTACGTTTACCCGTTCGTGGCCTCCATTCGAGAACTCGTCTACCCCATCGGTTATCTATGACAGATGTGACCAGCCCACTGCCAATTCTATGAGCAATGTTAACCAATGTCTTCTGGCGGATATACTCGTTTCTTATTCTATCTAACAGAGAAATGCCAAGCATAGCTCTTTCCATAGCTCGCTGAGCGACTTTGAACTTGTGGGCCAATCTCACCGTCAATGTCCACGTTTCGGCTCCGATAATTTCAAGAGAACTTTATTATTATACCTAAGACGCGCGTCGTTGATCAAAAAATTACAGCTTATCAGCAGTCAGGGTGGTCCACAACATAAATCTTCTTCTCAACGTTCCTCTTCTCATCGAAGGTTGGACAACATCATGTCAATTTTCACCCTCTGTCCGGCTGCCCGGAACAAGGAGCCGGTGCTGCAGCCGAACCATTCACGTCAATTCTTTAGCCAAGAGTGTCTCCTGCCAACGCTCCTCTTCCCACAGATCTTGCCCTGGATTATTAACTGCACCAGGTTATATCGGGGGTTCCGCATAATGTGACCGAAATATTGGCAACATGAATAAAACATAAATACAGTAAAAAAAGTTATTCATTTATTCTTAAATATATAATTGATATATTAATTTCACTTATTGTTAAATCTAAGCGTAATAGTACAAAATAATATCCTGTATATTATTTCACGTCACGAAAATAGTATAGAAAGCCGAAAGGATGGTGTTTATTATCGGTAACTAAACAATTTTTTAGATTTTCGCGACTTTTTTTGGACTTTTCATACATTTTGTACCGATCAGGTAATCGATTTGTATGAGATTTTTATATTTATCACGTTCCGCCATCTTGGAATGGCGGATTGATTTTTTACTCTTTGTTTAATTTTCTATTTACATGAATACTAAATAACGTGGCATTTGGGAAACTACATAAAGAGGTTTTTTAAAAAGGTAATTTCCTCTTTATGTTTAATAAAAATAGAATACAATATTGAAAAATAAATAATGTCTCATACCAATCGATCAGTCTTCTCGGTACAAAAAGTATGAAAAGTCGATTTATTTGTTGAAATTCGAAAAGCAGAACGAAAGTAATTTAGTTACCGATACTGAACAACCCCCTTGAGGGTTCCTATACCCTTTTCGTCACATCCTGTATATAGAATATTTTAAATATTAAAGCAAAAGATCACAAGTATACAGGATGCCCTTTAATTCATTCGACAATATTAAATGGACGGTTAGGCTTGTGACATACATTAATTCTTCACAGCGTTTAAGTAAATTAAACAATTTGGGGAAAAATAAAAATTTACAATTTTACAAACAAAGATGATTAATTTGATGTGCATCGTTACTGTGCTGGAGTTTGGAGGTAGTTATTTTTCTTTAACGATTTCTTTCACTGGAATGTGACCTAATGGTCATTTCTAAGGTCATTGTGTGACTTGGGACGTACTTAGTTATTATTTTTGCAGTTTTGATTTACTAAAAAAACCTTCTCTTCTTCTTAGCCATTCTCTACCAGTCTGGTGTAGGCCTCCTTTAAATGACATTGCCACATTTCAATGGAGCTTTGCACCTACAAAACCACGTGACCATTTAAGCTGTACCTATCATTTTGTTGGGGACTTATTACAGGTTTCATATTGCATAATCATAATCAGACCAGTAAACTGAAGTGGCAGTGGGCTGGTCACATCTGTCGTAGAACCGATAACCGATGGGGGAGACGAGTTCTCGAATGGAGGCCACGAACGGGTAAACGTAGTGTGGGACGCCCCCCGACCAGATGGAGGGATGACCTTCGCAAAATGGCTGGCAGGGACTGGATGCAGAGGGCCGAGAGTAGGGTTGATTGGCGCGCTTTGGGAGAGGCCTACGTCCAGCAGTGGACTGATACGGGCTGATGATGATGATGAATCAGTATTATTTTCTACTATTCTCGCAACTCCCATAGAAGAATAACAAAAACAATGAATAATTCGCTTCGATTGCTTACTATTTTCTGAATTCATAATTAGGCTGTTTTTTTGACTAGCTAGATGTACAAGACTTTGTTTTAAACCAATAATTTTAATACAAAACGGGGATTTTTTTACATTTATTCGTTATCTTGTACATCTTGCGGTTGATGGTGGGGCAGAATCTGGCATTGTCATTTCTCCACTCTCGTCTATTTTGCGCAACTTGGATCCACTTCGAACCGCCTGCTCTTCGGATGTCACGTCATCTCTTCTGTGGTCTCCCTGTGGGGCGTGTTTCTCCCCACGGCCTTCACTCAACCACTGCCTTACACCAGGAGTCTTGCTTTTAAACTTTCACGGTTTGTATACATATTAATTAGATAAAACGGGAATTACCGTGTTAAATTATTGATTGATTGATTTCACAATCCAAAAGTACTATCGACAGAACGCCATTATATTCCCAGATTAGTACGCGAGGCCTTTCAAATAAAGAAATACAGAAATTTCAATCGCGACGATGGTTTTCTGTTGTCAAAAACTTGGAATCCAGTGATCGTCTTATGTAAACGAGGCACAAAGGCGAGTGCGTGCAAACGAGCGGATATAATTAGTTATTTTTGCAAAATGGGGGTACCTGCAAATATCAACAACTTTTCTGAACGCAGTCAGCGAACACGACAGAGGGTAGATCGTTTTGTGTCACCCTTCTGACGTTCAACACTCACCGACTTCAGTCTACTCGTGACCATGATGGCTGCAATGCTGGCGAAATATCGAGACATCAATAATAAATGTTTAACACGGTAATTCCCGTTTAATCTAATTAATATTTTTTGCAGTTTTGTTTTACTAAAAAACCTTACCAATTTAATATTTTTACTACGAGTAATAAACTCCCAATTTCAATTTGTTGAATGAATTCAAGGACCCTGTATTTTACATGTACTTTATATATTCGGCAGTATATCTCATTATATTTAACGTAATATGCTATTAGCTTTAAACCTATTTACACCATATAATATATTTGCGCTCATGTCTGACGCCGACACCACTGATAGTACAGTCGGAGACAGAGACAAGTATACAGGAGGCCTCAATAAGGTTGAGATTTTCTCAAAAACTACTGGACCGAATTGAATAATTCTTTTACAGTTACATAGTTTTAACTTTTATCTATCAAACAGTGAAATAATTTTTGCGATAGGTCAAGTAGTTTTTGAGAAAATCTTAAGGGCCTTCCATGAGCCAACTAGCGCCGCCAATCTTAAAAAAATTATATATTTCAATATAATAATTTTTTATTAAAAAAGCTATTTACGAAATACTATTTTTTAAATGCTTATTTATAACGTGATTCAATTTCGGTAAGTTGTAGTTCGCATAATTGCGAAAAACGGCCGTTTTTGGCACATTTGTGAACTACAACTTAGCTTGTCGCAATTATGCCATGTATTGTATATTGAAAAATAGTATTCATCCTAATAAACATTTTGTAAATAGCTTTTAATAAAATTGATTAAATTGGAAGATATTTTTTTTTTCAAGATTGGCGGCGCTAGTTGGCTCATTGAAGGCCCTTAAATTAAAAAGTTAAGAACTAACGTGCTTCTCGTGAGTTTTTTATAGACATAGTTTTGTATGGAGAACGAGGTGTAGTATTACACCTTAAAATCACTTACCTAAAAGTGTTTGGTAATTTTCACACTAAGTTAAAACTCTTTACGTAACCAGTTGCGAAAGGGGAATTTTTTTTCACACGTAACCGGTTTAAAAAACTTGTAAGTCACGTTTAAGTGAAGTTAAACTAGGTTTATAACTAACAGCCAAAGAGCGTATCCCAATGCTGGGACAATGATTCCTCAAACTTCAATAAACTTCTATGATTTTTGGTCTGGAAGTGTCGTTGGCTACTTAATTAAATATGGCGATTCATCAATTATTATTCGATCTTCATAAAATGACATTGCCACATTTCAATGGAGCTTTGCCCCACCTACAAAACTACGTCACCATTAAGCTGTACCTATCATTTTGTTGGGGACTTATTACAGGTTTCATATTGCATAATCATAATAAGTATCATTTTCTACTACTCTCGCAACTCCTATAGAAGAATAACAAAAACAATGAATAATTCGCTTCGATTTCTTACTATTTTCTGAATTCTTAATTAAGCTGGGATTATTTGACTCGCTTGATGTACAAAACTTTATTTTAAACCAATAATTTTAATAAAAAACGGAGATATTTTTACATTTACTCGTTATCTTGTACATCTAGCGGTTGATGGTGGGGCAGAATCTGGCATTGTCATTTACTTTACGGCATACTTAAAGACTGAAACATAGGCTGCTATTCATAATAAATGCCATGGTTTTGTTAAATACAGTTTACCTACATAAACCTCGGTTTAGGTTCATTGTATTTATAACAGTCGCTAATGATGCTCGTCGTCCAGTTGCGAGTACACGTTGAAAACGATCGTACAAGTTAAGCAACGTTGGGCGAGGTCAGGACCTGGCTGGGTGACCGCTAGTGACACTTTCATCTGAGCCCCTTCGTGCCTCGGGGCGCACGTTAAGCAGTTGGTCCCGGTTGTTGTCGCTCGGCAGCAGTCGTTAGGCCACGTCAAAGGCCTACGGGAGGCCTGAATAACTTTGACAAATAGGTTTGGTCACTAAACCACACGAGAAAAGGGAAAAAAGAAAGTCGCTAATCCATTGGTGGTTTAACTAAGCGACCGCTTAATGCTACATTTAAGCGACCGTTTAACTAAATCGGTTTTTCGAATACGAAAATCCTTAAACCGTGGCTTAAGACGCCGCCTAACATTTAAATTATATTTATGAATAACAGCATAAATAAATATTTTTGTTTGTGTGTAATTTTTGTAAATGCTAAATCCTGAATCAACGTTTATAAGTCATACTGTATGAAAAATAGGAACTAATGAATCACCTTAACTAGATCTTATATTATTATAGGTACTAAAATATAAAAATGCATGCACTTCATACATTTGGTTACAACTTAGAGTACAGTCAGAAATAGATAAAAATGTACTCTTTTAAGTTTATTTAACTCTAACTTGACATAACTCTGTAGTATCTATTATACAGGGTGTAACGTAAATGGTATATGAAGCCGAAGGGAGGGTGTTCAGTATCGGTAACTGAACAACTTTTGTTCTCCGACTTTTCGATTTTCGCGAATTTATTTTTTGACTTTTCATACATTTCGTACCGGTCAGCTGATAGATTTGTATGAGACATTAATTTATTATATATAAACGGATATCACTCACTTATATTGTTAAAGTCAGCAATTAGACCGACAGTTTCTAGTTCGATAGTGAGTGATATCCGTTTATATATAATAAATTGTAGTAATGGCTCACTATAGTTTTAATTCTAAGATATTAATTTATTTTTATTTTTTATTCGAAAAGTCGTAGAACAAAAGTTGTTCAGTTACGGATACTGAACAGCCTCCCTTCGGCTTCATATACCCTTTACGATACACCATGTATAAAGGGTGGTCTTGAGTTGATTCAACAAAATTAAATGGACGGTTAGGCTTGTGACATACATTAATTCTGCTGCGTTTAAGTAAATTAAACAATTTGGGGAAAATAAAAAATAAATCATCATCATCAGTCTATTTATATTGCCCCACTGCTCGGGCACAGACCTTCCCTTACATCGAGGGAGCTCGGGCCATAATCTACCACGCGGGCCCAGTGCGGGTTGGCGGATTTCACATGCCATAGATTTTTTTTTTCTTCTACGACATGTACATGTAGGTTCCATCACGATGTTTTCCTTCACCGTTTTGAGAGCACTCGGTAAATGTACGTAAGTTTTTCCGTCGAAAAAACCGAAGATAACTCATTGGTACATGGCTGCCCTAGCTGGGAATCGAACCTGGGACCTCCATATTGCAAGTCCATTTTTTTTTTGCAACGATTTCTTTCACTGGAATTTGACCTAATGGTCATTTCTAAGGTCATTATGTGACTTGTGACGTACTTAGTTAAATTTTTTTGCAGTTTTGGTTTACTAAAAAACCTTACCAATTTAATATTTATCATGAGTACAACACCCAGAAGACAAAGAGCTCGGTGGCTCAGTGGTTGGGTCAATGGACTTGCAATATGGAGGTCCCAGGTTCGATTCCCAGCTAGGGCAGCCATGTACCAATGAGTTATCCTAGGTTTTTTCGACGGAAAAACTTACGTACATTTACCGAGTGCTCTCAAAACGGTGAAGGAAAACATCGTGATGAAACCTGCATGTCGTAGAAGAAAAAAAAAGAAAATCTAAGGCATGTGAAATCCGCCAACCCGCACTGGGCCCGCGTGGTGGATTATGGCCCGAGCTCCCTCGATGTAAGGGAAGGTCTGTGCCCGAGCAGTGGGGCAATATAAATAGACTGATGATGATGATGATGATGACAACACCCAGTTTCAATTCGTCGAATAAATTCAAGGACACCCTTTCTGTTCAGGAATTACATAGACTATTGCGGCATGTGATGTGGAATCACTTGACCAGAGCAGAAGACCTGCCTCCCAGTACATTGAAAATACTTTGTGTAGGTCTATAGTAACCTATTATACATATCATCAGCAAAATATCTGGTACCAATAGGCTGGTTGACCCATTTTTTTTAATAATCGTTCGATTACACCCATTGATCTCCTATAAACAACTAGATACACAGTCTGCCTTCTAAAAATGTCCGAGCGCAAAGAAGGTCCAAACGGATGAATGGTCATTTGCTTTATTGGACATTATTTGGACGTTAACAATGACTCTTATTTGAACGTTTTTTTAAATTGTTTTAGTAAGACCTTTGTGTATCTAGTTGTTTATAGGAGATCAATGATTACACCGTACAAAAAATTACAGAATTTTTTGAGCCCTTTAAAACACCTAAATCTTTAATTTAAAATGCAACATTCCAAACTCAATCAAAAACACCGTCCGCCATGATTGTCTGTGGCATGACGTCATTCGGGACTAAACATTAAACTAGAGATGATCGATGTTAAGAAAACACGATGTTAAAAGATCGATGTTTTTGCTCTTAACATAGATTATCATCGAAATACCTGGTTTAATCTAGCTACAATGCCTTCAAATGTATTCATATCCATTTATTTGGTAATTAAAATTTGAATTATTATTAATAATTCAATGTATCTACTAAAACCCACATAAGATCGATAAATCAAAAAATCGGGCACCCCCTAAAATGCAGAGTGACGTCACGAATCTGGCGAACATGGCCGACTAGCGTTTTTGACGTGTGGGCAAAAACGGGAACTATTTTATTTTTAATTAAATTTTTTACAGTCATCTTCTTCTTTTATGTAATAAAAGTGATTTTTATGATGAAAATGATTTATTTGGGGTTGAGACGCTGGGACCATGGGGGCCGGGAGCACACCGCCTAATGAAGCAAATCTCCCGGCGCCTGGTCGAGGCCACGCGTGACCAAAAGGCTGGCGGCTACTTTGCCCAACGTGTTAGCCTCGCTATACAGCGGGGCAACGCCGCCAGCCTTTTGGGCACATTGCCAATTGTGGGGGACTTGGCGCAGGTTTTTTATTTATAATTTTTACACGTTAGGTAAGTTTAGATAGTTTAGATTTAATTTGTATTTATTTGTAAATATTATTTCCTAATTTTGAATAAAAGTGATATATTTGGGTTCCTAATGTGACATACTATTTGAAATAAATACTGTTTTTATTGAATTTCGATATGAGTCAACTAGCCTATTCAATTTGTGCGTTTCTATAACAGTTTACCTCAAAAACTGTTTCCTACAATCTTTTATCTTATATTCAAGTCCCTGTATGGTGTATATACGTATCAGAACATTCCTTTAGCGCGGCACTGGTTCGCGTATTTCCTCACGTGGACGATGTAATCTAGCATCACTGTCGCGAAAGCTGCGTCCAAAACGAATTGAGGGATTTTACCTGAAACGAAATATTAAACTTGATTTTTAAGGTTCCGTGCCTCAAAAAAGAACCCTTAAGGTGCTCCCTCACCGGGAGCACTCGCGTGTAATGTAACGTTGTAGATTGGACATTGAACATTACATTACAATACTACCTCCCTGACTGACGCTGTTTTCCTCCCTCACTGATGTAATGCTCGAATCTGTAACGTTACATTACACGCGAATGCTCCCGGTGAGGGAGCACCTTTATATGGTGGCACTTCACTGGGCTATTCGCCATTGGATGTTTGTCGTATTTGTCAAATACTTGACGTACATACAAATAAGACGAACATTTTGTCAAGAATACCAACCACACAAGGCAATTATGACAAATACGCAAATACGAATAGCTAAGTGAAGTGCCACCATTAGGATCAATTTGTTGGCCGTCTGTCTGTCTGTCAAGACCAGTATCTCAGAAACGCGTGGGCATACGGACGCGTGGATACGGGCTGATGATGATAAAATATCATCACAAGTACCAGGGCACTATGAGTCGCCTGGAGTCTCATTAGCCTGGTGTCCCGCGTGTGTCTGTGGGGCGAGTGGCCAGGTACGAGTTGATGATGATGATAAAGTTGCATTACAAGTACTAGGGCACTATGAGCCGCCTGGAGTCTCATTAGCCTGGTGTCCCGCGTGTGTCTGTGGGGCCAGTGGCCAGATACGAGCTGATGATGATGATAAAGTTGCATTACAAGTACTAGGGCACTATGAGCCGCCTGGAGTCTCATTAGCCCGGTGTCCTGCGTGTCTGTGGGGCCAGTGGACTGATACGGGCTGATGATGATGATAACGTTGTATTACAAGTACCAGGACACTATGAGACGCCTAGAGTCTCATTAACATGCTATTCATAGCGAATGTCTGTAGGGCGAATGCGGCGCCTCGTTAGAGGCCTATGTCCAGCAGTGGACTGATACGGGTTGATGATGAGATGAAGTATCATTCAAAGTACCAGGGCACTATGAGCCGCCTGGAGTCTCATCGTATGTCTGTGGGGTGAGTGCGGCGAAAACACCGGTGTTTAGTGTCGCGCCTTGGGAGAGGCCTGCAGTGGACTGATACGGACTGAAGATGATAACGAAGTTGCTTTAAAAGTACCAGGAGACCCAATATGTCTCATACAACACCTGCTGTGTCCATTCGGTCAGAAGCCCCAGCTCTTTAAGTATCATTACAAGTACCAGGGCACTATGAGCCGCCTGGAGTCTCATTAGCCTGGTGTCCCGCGTGTGTCTGTGGGGTGAGAGCGGCGCGAACACCGGCGTCGAGTGTCTGATGGGCTGATGATGAATATGGAGTGGTATTACCTTTGAGGTCGCAGCACATGAGCCACTGGAAGACGGTGTGCTGCTCGATCTTGCCGCCCGTAGTCTGCACGGTCTTCGGCTTCATCAGCCAGCACCCGACTTTGTTGTGACCTCTGAGGAAGATAACAAGCTGGTTAGTGTAGAAAGAAATATCTTCTTAGTGAGTAAATCATTGACTTACCAACACGTCGACTTAAACGCGTCCCAACTCCCAACTCATAGAGGTATAATACGCATAAATTTACTTGGTAGCAACTACGAATTAACTTGTTAGCAGCTACGAATTAACATGCTAGCAACTACTTTGCTAATGTTTAACTTGCTAGCAACTACTGATAAACTTGCTAGCAGCTACTAATTATATTGCTAGCAACTACTGATTAACTTACTAGCAACTACTTTACAGCCAATTAACTTGCCAGCAACTACCAATTAACTTGCCAGCAACTACCAATTAACTTGCCAGCCACTACCAATTAACTTGCCAGCAACATCCAATTAACTTGCAAGCAACAATCAATTAACTTGCCAGCAACAACCATTTAACTTGCTAGCAAATTACTTAACTTCTAAAACTTGCTAGCACTTGCTATTCTCACACTTACCGCACCATGTCGCGATGCGGCGGGTACCCCGGCACGTTGACGCTCATACCGCTACTGATGTAGCAGTACGGGTCGGCTGTCGTGACGCGTCCCTCGCGAGTGAGGGGCGCGGCGCGACGCAGGTTGGTGAAGTCACGAGGGGCGATAATGCCGCGGCCGCCGCCAGCTGTCACTTGGTAAGTTAGGTCTATACCGTCTGATATCTCCTGCAATATTATAATTGGTCGTCTTTTTTTTCATTTATTTATTGTCATAATTCTATGCCGAGGTCTGCCTCGACGCCCGCAACCGTCCGATGGCACCCATTCTGTGACAGTCCGGGCCCAGCAGTGGGACAATTTATAGGTTTACAAACAAAAAAATTACAAGTGTACGTAAGGGGAACGTCAGCCAATTCCAACATTGAAATCCTACAGAGATTCCAGCCTAAACTGCTGCGTATGATCACTGGTGCTCCGTGGTACATCACAAACAAGCAACTGCATCATGATTTAAGAATCCAAACAGTCTGTGAGGAGATAACAGCAAGAGCCAAAACCTATGCAACCAGAACTGAGAACCACCCAAACAGATTAGCAACTGGCCTAATGCGCAGTAGGAGAGTCTTCAGGAGATTGAAGAGGAAAGCTAAGTGGTAATGTAAAATTTATGTACAATAAAGAGTTTACAAACAAACAAACAAAGCTCCACAAGATTTGCTGCGAAACTCATCAGCGGACTAGTCACTGGACTAATACCGCGCAAGCCAATGGATAAATTCATAAAGTGCAACTGAATGTCCCTGTGACAGATTGCGGCAAGAAAAGAAGCTTAAAAAATACAAAAAACAAGTGTATAAGGCCCTCTTGTAATAAAAGATAATTCTAGAGTTAGCGACAGGGACTGCATACCGGTATGAATGACGTCATACCGGTTAGACGATTTTGTACCGCTATTTTTTGTACAGAAATTTTTCTGTCATGTTATACCGTTTTGTTTGTGTAGCATAAAATTTCGGTACAGATACTTTTTTTGTAGCTTTATATTTTGATACCGTAAAATTTCGATACAGCTAAATAATATTTGTATTTGTAATTTGGTATCATAAAAGTTCAATTATCCTGTGTATTCGTGAACTTACCTTTATGAGTTCGCTCTTGAGTAGCGTGGGGTTCCACTCGGGCAGGTGGGTCACATTGTTCTTGAACTCTTCGTAGAGGAACTGAGCGGGGCACTCCACTATACCCTGGAAATAATGGGAGGCCATAATTAGGTGGTATCCTAATAATTGATAGATTGAGGTGAAAAACAGATCTAGAATTGTATAATTATTTATTACAGTCAAAATACAATCAAATAATATCAAACTCATGTGCAAAAGGTATACTTATATAATTATTATTATTATTTATCTCTCCAGGTTTCACGGGTTTAAGAAAACCCGGTCCTTTGAAAGGCTTGCACGGAGACATAGGTCCAACGCGTAGAGGCCACTTAGAGAACTTTAATTTGAAGGGATATGTAATGCACCTAGCGGGACCCGTCTCTGAGCGCATCTGACTGCACTCAATGACAGACCCCGTCAGGTGCATAAACTATTGCAGTGATTGGAAATTACAACTTAATTGGTGCTATTGGTTTGGGGTGTTGGTGGGTTAGTCAGTCTGGTCTATGGAGCGAGACGTCGGACACCTGCCATGATAACATTGTCTCGAAGTTACGAAAAAAATATTATATTATTATTATTTCTTTATTCTTCTCTCTTATTTAATACATTTTAATAATAAAAAATATATAAATATAAAAAATAGCCACCCGCCGGCAGCGGGATGCATGCGCATCCAAGCTGCCGGAGGTTAGGATCCCAGAGAGAGGAACCTCCTCACAATGCGTGCCGTGTCCAGCAGCACTGCCTTCTGCATCCGGCTCTTGACCCGAGAGTCTAAGATGTTGGTCGCTATAAATTGACTCTTCGCTATTAAATTATTATTAGTAGGTAAATCGGTATTTGTATTATGCATTGTTTCTTTATTTTTCTTTATTTATGTAGGTAGGTACTTAACTTAAGTACCAGTATTAACCGGGGTAAGTGGTCTGTAATTTGTACAGTACACCTTCCCAAACTTGTCAATCTGTCACGTCACGTCCTCTATATGGTCTCTTCGGCTAAGTTTGATACTCACAGTGAATCGGTACACCATCCCGAACTGTTCGGTATGTAGCAACTCGGCGACGTCGCCCCGCCTATCTCCTGTCGCCAGTTGGGCAAGCTGATTAGTTGATTATCCGGTAAGCGCTCTGCATGGACTCTTCGTCCATTATCCCCTCTGTCTGGTCTCTTCGGCTAAGTTCTCATAGTCGTTTGATACTCACATTTAATATGTACACTTTGCTAAACTGGTCAATCTGTTACGCCCTCTGCATGTTTTCTTCGGCTGCTGGACGTAGGCCTCTCCCAAAGCGCGCCAATCAACCCTACTCTCGGCCCTCTGCATCCAGTCCCTGCCAGCCATTTTGCGAAGGTCATCCCTCCATCTGGTCTGATCTTCTTATAATAGTCACAGTTAATTTGTACAGTACTAAACTGATCAACCTATTACGCCCTCTCCGTGGTGTCTTCGGCTAGTATGCGCTTTGTACTACATAGTCTCTTCGGCTAAGATCTCCTAGTCGTTTGATACTCACAGTGAATCGGTACACCTTCCCGAACTGGTCCGTATGCCGGGACTCGACGACGTCGCCCCGCGTCGCGCCGCGCTTCTCCTGCCGCCAGTTGGGCAAGCTGATTATTCGGTACGCGCTCTGCATGGACTCTTCGGCCAAGTCTTTGTATTCGTTTATCTGTGGACAATAGGTTTCAAATTTCAGACTCGCCCATATCTTACCTATCGCACATCGACAACCGTATTAATAGTCTGAGCTCAAACCCGCCAGAGAGCGAATTCAGCTGATATACGCTCAAGACGTGATCACCATCTCAAGTATATCATTTATTAATAAACCAATCTTGAGGGCGTATCATGTGATGTCTTTCTCAAGTCGCGGTTCGACTGCAGTCAGCCAATACATTCTCAAGTGTGAGTTTGACAGTTCTCTTGAGAACTGAGTTTTGTTTATTAATACGGCGTTACTCACGTGATACCCGATTTCTAAACGCGCACCTAAGTTACGTTTACTAATAGGAACGCCATCTTGAGTTCGTTCTCAAGATTGACTAGAGGGCGTCCGTGTCTGCCCGCACATGAGCGCAAAATTGCTTCGCGACACGTGTAAAGATAGTAGAGATATTATCGACATGGACGATATACTCTTTAATACCCCCGCTTCGTCTCTATGCGCTCATCGTTGACAGAATGTTTCGCTTGCAAATTTGTACCAATTTCATGTCCATTGGGTAAATGGTCTGTGAAAGTATTTATCACAATTGGTGGTCTCATCGCTGATATGTTCCAGACAACCTTTGGATTTGGTCTAATAATACTAAATTTATCTACCTACATGACAGATAATTTTATAATTTTTGTCGTCAACGATGACTAGTAATAACAATGATTTATGTCTATTTATATAAAATCAATCAATTACCTATTATGACAGGAAGGTCATACACGACTTTCATTAATAACTTTATACCTATATCGTAATATTTTAGATAAATCGAATATATCACAATGAATCCTTTAAATTAATAACTATTATATCCTGTATTAACAGTACCAGGACATAATGGCTAGCCAGCAGTCTCAATATGTCTCACTCAACATCTGCTGTGTCCACTCGGTCAGAAGCCCCAGCTCCTTAAGTCACATTACAAGTACCAGGGCATTATGAGCCGCCTGGAGTCTCATTAGCATGCTGTTAAGTCTGTGGGGCGAGTGCGGCGCGAACACCGGCTCGACGCCGGTGTGCCTTGAGCGAGGCCTGCGTCCAGCAGTGGACTGATAGGGGCTGATGATGACTAATATCTGAGGCTAAAACTAGTATCCATAAAACTATAGTGAGGCATTATTACAAATTATTATGTATAAACGGATGTCACTCACTTATATTATAGTTAGTATTGCGTGACAGGACATGACAGTAGTAAACGATAGCAATCTCTCCATCAAATGTGATTGACCAGCAAATCCAGATACAGCCTCACACGCACCGCCGGCGGGGCCGGTAGCGAGCGAGCGCGCAGGGCGATCGAGCGCAGTGTTCGTCGAGGCGCCAACGGCGACGCGGGCGTGTCGCGTTCACGGAAAAGACCGTCTAAATCGGTCGAAACTGTCGGTCTAATTGCCGGCATCAACAATATTTTGTTTTATTTGGGAAAACAGTTACACAATGTGTATACTTAGCCTAAGCTTACGTACTAACATAACAAAGGTACTTACAGCCTTACTTATAATCGATGATTAAAATTAATACCTTGTTTAACACCGCTTTATACGAGGCATGCCTTTTAAGTTCTGTCGTTTGCATATTTGCCGCCAATTTTTAATTTAGAACTGTTCAAAATTCAAATTTGTTGGAATTTCGAATATCAATACAATTGAAAGTATTAGGATTAATGCAATTGTTTAGTCACAGCGCTGGTTTGAATCTGTCAGGTCACTACGAAAATGAATCTTACTAAGGAAAATGTCCGTGCAATAATTTTCTATAACTTTCGAAGAGGCCTAACGCGACTTCAGTGTTTCGAAGAGTTAACATCTGTATTCCATGATGAAGTCCCATGTCTGCGGACCATCGAACGCTGGTATTTGGAATTCCAGCGTGGACATACCACACTTAGTGACAAATCTCGCGAAGGACGTCCAAAATCCGCCTTCACTGAAGATAACATCGTTGCTGTGAGACAACTAATCCTCGAAGATCGTCATGTGACATATCGAGAGATAGAGGCGTTATTACGCATCTCAGGGACAACCATTCAAAAGATATTGCATGAGGCGCTTGGTGTGAGAAAACTAGTTTGCCGTTGGATCCCGCATTTGCTTTCCGACGATCACAAGGCGGCCCGCGTCAGATGGTGTAAGAAAACTCTTCAGAGGTTCAACCGAGGAGAGTCAAATCACGTCTACGACATCATCAGTGGTGACGAATCTTGGATCTATGCCTACGATCCTGATTCCAAACAACAATCCACAGTCTGGGTTTTCCAAGACGAGCCAAAGCCGACTAAAGTTGTTCGCTCTCGAAGCACTTCAAAGAAGATGGTGGCTACGTTCGTGGCGAAAACCGGTCATGTTGCGACGATTTCACTTGAAGATCGTAGAACGGTTAATGCGGAGTGGTATACCACAGTTTGTTTACCACAAGTCATCGCCGAACTTCGGAAATCTAGCCCAAAGCGACGCATCATCCTGCACCATGACAACGCAAGCTCACACACCGCTCGTCAAACGATTGAGTATTTGAAGCAGGAAAACGTAGAAATTCTTGACCATCCTCCATACAGTCCTGACCTAAGCCCTAACGATTTCTTTACATTTCCTAAAATTAAGAAAACTCTTCGTGGTCAAAGGTTCCTGTGCGGTGAAGAAGCGGTCGACGCTTTCAAGTCAGCCATTTTGAACACCCCCACTTTGGAGTGGAATAAATGTTATAATAACTGGTTCGAGCGAATGGAAAAGTGTATTAAACTTCGTGGTGAATACTTTGAAAAACAATAAAACTTACTATAAGGTTATAGTTGTTTTTTTCTCTTCAAACGACAAAACTTAAAAGGCATGCCTCGTACATACTTAAAGGGTATGTTACGCAATTCCATCTATCGGACAATGATGCGCTCCTATTTTTACTCATCTAATCATCGTAAATCATGTTTCTAACCGAATGTTAGACATGGTTGTCGGAATACTACTACTATTGTCCGATAGATGGAGTTGCGTAACATACCCTTTAAGTATGTATAAAGCGATGATTTTCGGTGGGCGTGGCGTGGCCTGTGGTGGCTGAGTTGGTAAGAGCGTGTCACGGAATGATGAGTGATATCCATTTATACGTAAAAATTAGTAGTTATCAGTAACTTACGCTCATCCACTCAGCCTTAAACTCTTCCTGAGTATCTCTATTGAACAAGATCTTCATCCAATTAGCGATGGAGAAGCCAAACTTGGACATACTACTCAGCTTATGATCCAGTTCTTCCTCGGTTTTAATCTTCTCCAATTCTTTCATATGCTTCTCCATTTCAGAGTCACTCGGAAGCTCGTTAGATGAAGACGCCATTTTGTTTTTTTCGAAAGTTTTTATAATACACTTTATTTTTTATCTAAATTAGCACAAAAAATAGGCTATAGTATGTACATTTTTGTGAAAATTATAATTAAATAGTTTCCGTGGTATTTAGTGAATAATGATCACGTTAAGTTAATCAGGAGATGTCCGCGAAAGTTTCTATTAATTGGAGTGCTCGAAAGAAGTCGTGTTTGTGAAGTTTTGTTCTTGTCAAGGATTTCTTGCAAAGACTCAAAGTTTTTCATTTAGGGGTTTGGGAGGGTTGTGCGTAGGTTTAGGTTAGGTTATTTTCGTATATATTTAAGAATTCAGACATTCTATTCACATCAGACCAGGCTGTATGCCCTAGTTGGCCTTGCTCTTCCCTCTGGGAAGAATTTAAAAACAACATTCACAACAAGATTTTTTGTAAGCGCGGGAACGACATAGCGTCTTTTTTGTGCTAAAATTGGAATTAAATGGTTTTGTGATTAAGTTCGCAAACGTTTCTATTTATTGGAACACGGGTTCGCGATATTATCAAGGATTCCTATTCGAAGGATTTCTCGGAAGAATTTAATGATAAAAAAAGTTATCACACAACAAATGCAATTCCGCGGCAATCACGCGAACAGAACACGTCCGTTCACTACTAAGTACTGTTAAATACTGGTTACGCGTTATGTCATTCATTATGCAGTCGTCGAAGCGAGCATAGAATCACTATCGGTTGAATAAATATCGCATGTACAGCCGCGCACGGAAGTCGTGTAGATAGAGGTTAAACAACTTGATCTCATCGATATCTATGTAGGTCGGTGCGTTAAATCGATGCAATAATAAATAGTACAACGAAAATGACTGTTTTTTCGGCATAAAATGTACGGTGGAACAGAGAAAGGTGTACAGGAGAGTTTTTAAGGTTAAGATTTTCTCAAAAACTACTTGACCTATTGCAAAAATTCTTTCACTGTTAGATAGATAAAAGTTAAAACTATGTAACTGTAAAGAATAAAAAATTCGGTTCAGTAGTTTTTGAGAAAATCTCAACCTTATTGAGGCCCCTGTATACTTATCTCTGTCTTCGACTGTACCATATGAGCTCCTTATGGCAAACACCGATATTTTCTTTGTCACAGTCCGAGGCCCGTAAGTGGAGTCCGTAGTCTCGAGCTCAAACCCGCCCTCAAGAGCGAATTCAGCTGATACACAAGACGTGATCACCATTTCAAGTATGCCATTTATTAAATAAACTCAAATAAACGTTATCTTATCTTATCTTTGTGTTTGACTGTACTTCGTTAATCCGTCAACTAAGTCCCGATTAGCTTAAATTGGCGGCCGGTTGCCAATTGACCCTAATGTCCATGTTCGTTAATGATTCCACGTTGCTAGGCATATGGTCCACAATGGAGAGTGCTCGGGGCGCCAGTCGGGTCGCGGATGTATCGCAGTTCCCGCGGCTTGGCAACAATGGCATGAGGTGGAACACCCCAGGATGTTTAGTCGGTATTCCGCCCCTTCAGGGCGGTGAGCCAATAAAAGGCCTATGGTTTTAATTATGGTGAGATAAGGAATCAAAAATGGAACTGTCGCCATCATCAGTTTATATTTATGTCCCCACTGCTCGGGCACAGACCTTCCCTTAAAGCTTGCGCAGACGAGTGATTTTTGTCCGCGGACTTTCTTATCCGCTAAAATAGATCGCTTACAACTGTATCGAGTAACGCAAACGAGGGTTAAAGTACCGCGTATTAAAAGTCCCCCGAATCAGCAGGGAGCGGACCGGACCAAAGTACGGGGGAGTCCCCGAAAAAAATAGAACTCTTGTGACTAGGCGAAGCAACGCACACACATGGAGGCCTTTAGTCCGCGTTGTGCGCTCGAGAGTGACGTACGTATGCACGACAAATGATCGCACGCCGTGTGCGTTGAGTACGCGGTAAATCCGCGGCGGACTTTATATTCGCGGAGCATACTTTTTCTCCGCCGCGGAATAAAGTCCGTCGTCTGCGCAGGCTATAATAGCGGGAGATCGGAACACGACATACACCCAATTCAACTAAACATTCACAGTGACTGGCAAGCTCCTTGTCAGTTCTGGTAGCCTGGTACTTCAAATATCATCATCAGTCTATTTGTATGTCCCCACATCATCATCATCAGTATATTTATATTGTTCACTGCTCGGGCACAGACCTTCCCTTACATTGAGGGAGATGGAACTGTAAATAGCACATATTATGTTGATGAACCCATAAAGACCCCTCTTGAACCATCAAACACCTCGACCTTATGGAGCTAGTTCACCAGTAAAACCCTATTTAAACAGGCATAAATAGGTACAGTCGAAGACAGAGATAAGTATCCCGGGGGTCTCAATAAGGTTGAGATTTTCTCAAGAACCACTGGGTCGATTTTAATAATTCTTATACAGTTACATAGTTTTAACTTCTATCTATCTAACAGTGAAAGAATTTTTACAATCGCTCAAGTAGTTTTTCAGAAAATCTCAACCTTAAAAACTCTCCTCTACAAACAACTTGATAAACCCATAATACAAAGATAATATATAAAGATTTGAACCCGCAAAGACCCTTGTTGTGTCGAAGTCCGTCAGTTTTTGTTGGTTCATCATAATTTATCGGTTCATCAGTCTTTGTAGGTTCGTCAGTCTTCGTAGGTTCGTCAGTCTTTGTTGGCTTATCAGTCTATATAGGTTCATCATTCTTTATGGGTTCATCAGTCTTTGTGTATTCAACAGTCTTTAAATTTTTGCGGGTTTATCAGTCATTGGAGGTTCATCAGTCTTTGTAGACTCATTAGTATTCATTGTATCTTTTTGGCTTCGTCATATCTTTGTGGGTTCATCAATCCTTACGCATGCAGAACCCAACAATGTCAAGTTAACTAAACCTACTATTACCAATCTTACCTGATCTTGTGTCAGTATGACCTGGTCTCCCGGCCTCTTTGGTCGCGGACTGGACTCCGGGGTCTCGACTGGCGAGAACCAGTTCACGGTGGACTCTCCGTACGTGGACTGCACTCCGGGTCTCGGTGGATGCAGTAGGGGGGTCCGCTCTGTTGTGCCGCCGTGGTGAACTGGCGAGGAGGGGTCAGATTAGTTTGGAGTAATTTGACTTGAAAAAGAGCTAGGTGGCTAAAAGAGCTCGGTGGCTCAGTGGTTGGGTCAATGGACTTGCAATATGGAGGTCCCAGGTTCGATTACCAGCTAGGGCAGCCATGTACCAATGAGTTATTCTCGGTTTTTTCGACGGAAAAAACTTACGTACATTTACCGAGTGCTCTCAAAAACGGTGAAGGAAAACATCGTGATGAAACCTGCATGTCGTAGAAGAAGAAAAAAAATCTAAGGCATGTGAAATCCGCCAACCCGCACTGGGCCTGCGTGGTGGATTATGGCCCCTCGATGTAAGGGAAGGTCTGTGCCCGAGCAGTGGGGCAATATAAATAGACTGATGATGATGATGATAAATTTGACTTTATCTTTTCTCGTGAGGGGGTGATTTGCAGTCACATCGAGATTTTGAAGTTACTATAACGGAACTGCAAAAAGCCATACTATTGAGATGTGACCTATTAGTGTCCAGCTTTGGTTCTAGCCAGCCTATGGACTCACCGATAGCTTCCAGGATCTGCTTGGCCTGCAGCTCCTGGGGGAGCACGCGGAAGTCTAAGAACCACGCCTCGCCCCAGGACAGCGTGAACGAGGTCAGGATCAGGAAGACTTGGTACACTGGCTGGGGGGCGTTCGGCCACTGTGGGAGACGACGGTATTTGTAAGAAAAGGCTTCTGCCTAGCGTTGTATCGATAGCCCATCGAAAGTTTTTTTTGCCACTTTTCCTCCTCAGCGTTGGCACCTTTTCCTTGAAAAGTGGTGTTAAATGTTGATGTTAATTAAAAAAATGTTGACGTGAAAAAATGTACACACGAAGACAGATATAAGTATACAGTCTCTTACAGTTAGTTTTTGAGATAATCCCAACCTTAAAACTCTACTGTACACCTTTCTTTGTCTTCGACCGTACACAACGTCCTTAATTACAATAAAGAGATTTGACTTTGACCAACTTTTTGTACTTTTCCACCCCAATAGACAGTGAAAGTGACGTCACAGGTCTATTAGATAGACAGACATACAGACAGATGTATAGATAAAACATTTATTGATTTCTACAACACACAATACTAATAATGCTCACGATCCATTGCTTTAGCTAGCTTTGGCCAGTACGACTCAAATGAGCCAACTTTTTGTACTTTTCCACCCAAATAGACAGTGAAAGTGTGACGTCACATGTCTATTAGATAGACAGATAGATAGATAGACAGACAGATTAGATAGACAGACAGACAAACAAACATACATACAGACATACAGACAGACAGACAGACAGACAGATTGATTTCTACAACACACAATACTAATAATGCTTACGATCCATTGCTTTAGCCAGCGTTGGCCAGTACGACTCAAATGAGTCGGTTCAGAGTGAAACGATCGATATTTCCAATCACTAATTAGTCTAATATTGTTTTTGGTGACCTTTCAAACGCCATGTTTGTTTACATCCATGGAAAATTGGATTGGGACAGACTATAGTGTTATATGAATACTTACGTCATAAACGAACACTTTTGCTATTAAGAAGGCACAAGTTCCACCCGTTGATAACTGAAACAAAACAAGGAGAAATTACATCAAAAAACAAAAATACCGACTGCAAAAAAAATATCCCCTTTTGATTAATTTTTTATACCCTATGACACTCCCGTAATCAAGACGAATCTAACGATACCTCATAGACCAAAATCCATCAAGCCGTTTAGGCTACAGGATGGTAGGAAGGAATGGACATACATACATACACCCGAAAAACATTACCCTACTTTTGGGGCTTTTGGTAATGATTATAAGTTAAGGCTGGGTATGAGCAGATTTTCAGCTTTTCTATGAAGACTACGGCACTACTAATATTAAACGTTGAAAAAAATATATAGCAATCTTGGGGTGTCTATTTAGGGACTGATGAATACCGATACACGATTGAACAAACTTCGCTCGATAGAAAAAATCGCAAACATACCCCTTCCATGTCTTTTAAAATGAAAATTATGTCTAAACCGAAATAGTTATTCATACAAATTATGTATCGAAATGTAGGGAATATAAATACGAGAGCTTGTTTAAAAAAATCAGATTTTTGTTGGCGTATTTTTATTTCCCTGTCGAAAATCATAAAAAATACGAATATGGAGTCAATGTGCCGTGCTCTTCACTCCGCCGCTGCGGGACATCTTCTGCCTCACTCTTGAGATTGACAGACAGTAGCGCCTCAAAGTAAATAATGCTCATAGCTAGAGGCTATTGAAAATGGCGGATAGCGACGGTTGCGAAATTATTTGATAATTTTCAGTTTATTGTCCACAGTGGTTGTTTTGTATTTATTATCACGTTAAGTTAATCAGAAAATGTTCGCGAATGACAGTACGGTGAATTTATTGGATTATTTGTGCAAGATCTGAAGTTTCGTGCTAAAATCAAGAGCTCGGGAGTGAACGTGACTGTCGAGCTGCTTGGTCCAGAGTGATGACGCTACGGCGTCTCTTCTGGATGAAGACATGAAGACGCGGCTACCCAGGGTGGTATTTGGCGTTGCGTTCCCACAGCCTCATCCAAACGCGATGCGTTGAACACCTTAAGGTTTTAGTGGGTATAGGACCGTATTCTGGCGGGAGTCCCACATACTCACCGCGCGCCCCTCCTCATTGGTGCGGTGGGATGCGAAAAGCATTTCGCCAAGTTAAAAAAAAAAGGTGACGATGCTACGGCGACTCCCCTGGATGAACAGAAGACGATATGACATTTCGAACTGTTGAGTCCATTAAATAAATAAATACTCACAGCTATGATACTCCAATTATTAATATATAACAGTGCATAAAACAGCAGTAACAGTGTAAATCTGATCACAGCCAACATAACAACGTCGAACAGAGACACCTTGATATCGTAATGTATTATCTCTCTGTCGAATATCTGACGTAGCGTTTCGCCTCGCATCTGTAAATAAACAAAAAATGTATAAGGCCCATATATAAGCTTTTAGGATTCCTTGTTAAGCGCGCGAAACGCCATTAGCTCCTTTTTTTGAAAATTCTAATTAAATAGTTTCCGTGGTATTTAGTGATTAATGATCACGTTAAGTTAATCAGGAGATGTCCGCGAACGTTTCTATTAATTGGAGTGCTCGAAAGAAGTCGTGTTTGTGAAGTTTTGTGCTCTTAGCAAGGTTTCCTCGTGTGACTTAATGATTGCGTGGATCGTTGAGTTATTTCGTTTAGAGGTTCGGGAGGGTTGTGCGTAGGTTTAGGTTAGGTTATCTTCGTATATATGTATTTATAAGAATTCAAACATTATATTCACATCAGACCAGGCTGTATGCCCTAGATGGCCTTGCCCCTTTGGGAAGAGTTTTATTATTATTAATAATATAAGGTTTTAGCATTGATCTCCTATAAACAACTAGATACACAAAGGTCTTACTAAAACAATTTAAAAAACGTCCAAATAAGTGGCCATTGTTAACGTCCAAATAATGTCCAATAAAGCACCATTCTTCCGTTTGGACCTTCTTTGCGCTCGGACATTTTTAGAAGGCAGACTGTATCTAGTTGTTTATAGGAGATCAATAGCTTTTAGCCATAAAAGTGACTTAAATGTTTAAGTAGATTTCAGTTTTTAATGTGAATTGTCATGATCAACTTACCATAACACAAATAAGCCACATTAAACTGGTGAACAGTATATCGAAGGTGACGAACAGACAGAAGAAGCGTCTAACTGTTGACATCTTGCCCTGTGGCCGATGCCCGGCTACTAAGTCCTCAGATACCAGGTTTATTGACTGGGAATGTGCTGGAATAAACAAATAGGACAATTACTTAACAAACATAATAATAAAACAAGAATAATAACCACAGTTTGTCCAATCGTGTATCGGTATTCATCAGTCTCTAAATAGACACCCCAAGATTGCTATATATTTTTTCAGACGTTTAATTTTAGTAGCCTTCCATGAGCACTAGCGCCGCCAATCTTAAAAAAATAATATCTTCCAATATAACCAATTTAATTAAAAAAGCTATTTACAAAAAGATTATTACGATACATACTATTTTTTAAATGCTTATTTATAACGTGATTCAATTTCGGTAAGTTGTAGTTCGCATAATTGCGAAAAACGGCCGTTTTTGGCACATTTGTGAACTATAACATAGCTTGTCGCAATTATGCCATGTATTGTATATTGACATAATTTCGCAACCGTCGTTTCCCGCCATTTTCAAGAGAACCCCGTCTATATACTTACAGTAAGATCTATTATAAGGATTGGAGACTGTGCTGAGAAGCGACTCGGCCGCTTCCCTTATATGTGGGTCTGTCATGGTGGACTCTGAAACCATTAACAATTACAATTTAAAATAAATAAAAAAATCATCATCAGTCTTTTCTATATTGTCCACAGACCTTCCCTTACATCGAGGGAGCTGGGGCCATGATACACCACGATTGGCGGATTTCACATGCCTTAGATTTGCTTCTTCTTCTATGGCATGCAGGTTTCATCACGACGTTTTGCCTTCATTGTTTTGAGAGCACTCGGTAAATGTACGTAAGTTTTTTTGGCGAAAAACTGAGGATAACTCATTGGTACATGGCTGCCCTGGCTGGGACCTGGGACCTCCGTATCGCAAGTCCATTAACCCAACCACTGAGCCACAGAACTCTTTTAGAGAGAGAAAGAAACAAATAACAGTGCTTAATGTACGATCTAACGCGGATAAAAGTATTTGGAAGAGTTTTAAGGTTGAGATTATCTCAAAAACTACTTGACCTATTGCAAGAATTATTTCACTGTTAGATAGATAAAAGTTAAAACTATGTAACTGTAAAATAATTATTGAATTCGGTCCAGTAGTTTTCGAGAAAATCTCAACCTTATTGAGGCCCCCTGTATACTTATCTCTGTCTTTGTGTGTATAAAATTCTTCTTATTAAAATAGTCAAGGAAAACATCTTATGGAAACCAGTACACAATGATTTATTCTTGTGTGTAAAATAGATACCTTTACGATTTAAATCTTTGCATGTATGAGTACTTTTCTCACTCTAATGTATACAGAAGTTTTTACTCTCAGATCAGAAAAAGTAGGTACAAAGTAACAACAGCCGATAACGATTAATTATAAACACAATAGGCAGTAAAACATTAGATAAATCAGTGACTCACTGAAGGTACACAAATAAACACTTCGTTCTCAGAAAAACTTAATTCAAATACAAAGTCAATTGATTTGAACTATGTTATTGATTCTACACATTCTAAATACAATTTAAATCACAACAATCAATGTATTAAACAAATTATCAATAAATAATGGAACAAAGACTTACTTGTTTTGATACAAAGTTAGAAATGCATAACTTTGAGAGGCTCGGAACGCACTACAAAGTAATATATCAAATCGACATCTCAGTTCAAATTAGACGCTGTTATCTAATAATACTTAGCACTTATTGTTATTTTGATAACTAATTAGAACAATTAATAAAAAATCTAGGAAACAAACCCAAACCAAGCAAAATCGATTGACGTATTTGACGTTTGTTGTGTTGACAGTAACGTTCCTTTTCAATTTCTTTGGTCATTTGATTTTTTTATAGTAAATACGTTCTTAAAGAAACTCACCAATAGGTATTTTCATTTAATAAAAGGAAAAGTAGCTAATCGAGACAATTTAGGTACTTAATCAAAGGTTTATTCATAATATTCCAATCATCATTGTGAAAGTAAGAATATAATAGTGTGTATAATGGAACGTTGACTGAACTGCGTTCTGTTTAACGCATCATATTCAAACTCAAATCCAATTTATTCCTGTTTGAATATTCGTAAAATATGTGCTTTGTGCTCACATGATCATAATGCATTTCGATGCATGTAAATACTAACCAAGGTATTGTGTGTTTTCGCTAAAATAAACACCTTTTTAGAGTAGGCTGTATGAATTAAGATACTTTACCTGTAAACAATGAAACAACAACAAAAGAAAAAGGCTGAATTTTTGAAACTCGTGCCTACTTTGCCTTTTGAATTTTAATTAAAAGCTTGATGATTTCACATTAGGTTTAGGTGCTTTGTACAATAACTTTTCGTCTACCTAGGTGATCTAGCAGGAAACATACAGAATAGACGTACAAAAGATGTCAATAGGTAACGGAGAAAATACGACGTAGGTAAGTAATTTAAAAAATAACTTACGTAAGTATTATGCTATACCATAAAGTAAATTATATAAACTCGCTAAGACATGACACTGATCCGTACTAATGGGTCCTCAGTGAGGACTCCTCACTTCACAGAAACGATCATAAATTACACCCAAACTCGGAATCTGTTTATACCAAGCTGGGATCCCACGGCCTATTTTCTCACAGGCATCACGCCACAGGCCGCGACAGGCACCGTCGTGCCCGCGCCTTTGAACCGACGGATCTTACGGGCGACAACAGACCACCGTAGGCCTCATCGGATGCGACGCTTTCCACGGCCTGTCGGCTTGGCCTGGTCTGTGAGAAAGCGGGCCTTGGGATCCTAGCTTAAGCTGGCCATACTGCGCCACAGGCCGCGACAGGCACCCGCCGCGACGCGTCTTCATTCTAACTTCTTGGGGATAATCAGCTGTCGAGTCTACCTTCATGAACTGCCGCCATTTTAGTGAAACTTAGCTACCGGGAACTGTACTATGTTTTGAAATGCCTTTTCGTATCTTAATATTTTAATTTTTCCATATACGAAGGTGACATGATCCAATACAGAAAGAAACCCAGGGTCGAATGGTAAATTAGAAAAAAAAATAGTAGCGGCAAAATAAAGCTAAAATTATGTTTCATAGAGTTTTATTAAGACCAACAAATTCAATAAAAAATACAACCAATTTTGACTTACTTTGGTAATAATTTATAATAATAAAAATAACTTAAATAATCTTAAGAATAAGTTACTTCCTTTTAGGTATGAAAATATAGATATTACGTGTAAGAAATTGACTGATTAGAAAGCCAAAAAATACCTACATAATATGTAGGTAGGTTTGTCATTAGTCGTCCATCAACCAATGTATGAAATTCATGCACTAGCCCAAATCAAGTGTCTTATTTTGTAAACAAAAACTACTAACATTTTAAGCATTTCTGTGATTATTGCATAGTTATATTCACATTATTATATCGGACTACTCTATTTTCACAATGACGGATAGGTTCAAACAATCAGTTCCTTCAGTTTTACATCACAACAGGTAATTAGACGATCATATTTGTTTACAAAATAAGACCCTTGATGTGGACTTTGATATACGACTGACGGCCCATCAATCTTTGATTTGTGAATCCACCTTAATACCACCGTGTCGTCCCAACCCTATTATCCGGTGGATCCCTAGCACAGCAGTAGCTGGCTAGTACCCCAAGCGACGCCAGGGCTAGGCATAGTATGCTGACGCCGCACACAGCACCTGAAGTAATGTCGTTTAGTGCTGTCCCGGGCGTAGGCTGGATGGATAGCAGGATTAGGAGACCGAACGCGCTGAGGAGAGAGAACGATGACAGCACTATGTAGCCTGGAAAGAGAAAGAAAGTCATCATCATCATCAGCCCGTATCAGTCCACTGCTGGACGTTGGCCTCTCCCAAAGCACGTCACTCAACCCGACTCTCGGCCCTCTGCATCCAGTCTCTGCCATCCACCTAGCGCATGCCATTCTTCTATCTGATAGCGGGGCGTCCTACGCTACGTACGTATCGACAGTGACAGTTGCGTTAAGGATTAGAATTCGATTTAGTGGCTGGCTACAGAATTAGCTACAATGTATGAATCACGGACAATACCGCAATCTATCGCCACAATTTTCACGCCAGCCAATCAGAGGTCGTGGTTACATAACGAATCAGAGACAACCACTGAATTTTTTAAATTTTCTAATCTAGGTAGTTACTAAAAAGTCAAGTGTCTTACAAAATAGCTATATCCATAGCAATAAAGTATATGTAATTCTAAAATGAAGGCAATTTTAGAACCTAAGGGTAAAGCAGAAATGACGTAACTACACAAGTTATGTGTAAAAAGTTACGTCTTTCTTCATTTAAACATTCATTCAAGTATGTTCAAAATATAGATAAGTAGTAAAGTATTTAGTACTTATACGAGGAAGCCCGCATTTGCTCGAAAACTATCGTAAATGTGATAATAAATAATAAAGACTGAAAGAATAGTTATTCTTTAGGTACGGTTCTTTTAAAAAGATGCGGGCTAGGAAACATTAAAAATGATAGATACAGGCAGAAGCCAATTGTTTTTTTTTTTATTAAAACGTAATTGAGCTTTTAAAAGTTAATCTTAACGCCGAAAACTTGAGATTTTCCCCAAAAAATACTTGACTCAATCCAGTTTAAGTATTTTTCTTTCAGTTAATTTTATTTTTCAGTTTTTTATCGTCCCGGAAAGGGATAATCGCCGCCTCAATTCGTGTCGTTCAGTATTTTTATATGAAATGAAACTCCATACTGCAACGTACCTACACTAATCGCCTCCGTAACGGCATCGCCTCGCATTATTTTGACAACTGTTTTATAGCGAGCGGCGAGGCGAGGCGGTGCCGGGTCCGTATGCGACAACGCTAAAACCTCTCACTCACCAGAAATGAAGTTTCTGTTCGGAAGCAGCTGCTGTCTCCTGGACCTGAAGCCCAGCAGCCCCAGCAGGAAACACGTGAACCCTGCCAGTACACCGAAGTCCAGGTAATAGCGTCGGCCGACCTGTAACAGATATGGTTTTGTTTGTTTGTATACAATTTTTACAAAAGTAACACTGGATAAAATACAGAGACAAACTAAATTAGTATGTTTAAAGGCAGACTTGTCCTACCCAGGGGATTTCTTCCAGTCAACCTTTGAGTAGTTGATAAAAGTATTTGCAAGCGGGTGTCGCTATTCATATACATACCTATAATTATTCGTAAGCATACACAATTCTACAAGCCAATATTTAAATCAATAAATATGTGAACAATTAACAAAAGTGCATAACATCAATAAAAACGATAAATATTATATACCTATTATATTTTTTTGTAGTAAATAATAGTGAATGTGAGGGTACAACTATGCGTATGCGTAGAAATCTGGCTGGTCACTATAGACCTCCACGAAGTCCTGTTAATGTACCTACTGGGAGGCAGCTCTCTCTGGTCATGGTTCCACATCACATACCGCAATGGCTTATAGCCTATGTGCTGCCCAGATATTTTATCTATCTCCTCCCCTAGTGAAAGTCCCACTAAAAGTCCCAAAAACGTTGAAAACAAAAAAATCCACTCACACTATACATCATGTAAAAGCTGAGTCCGGTCGTCAGCCCGCCACAGAGCGTCAGCATCAGCGCCGCTATCGTCAGCGACGCGGTCGCAGCGTTCACTGCCTTCAGGCTCGACAGCGACTTATATGTCTCGTCGGAGTAAACTGACGGAGGAGCTGCTACCCTGAAAGTTTTGGAGGGTTCCGTCAGTTCTTTGTAAAAAGGTATGCACGTTTGTCGGTTCGTAGTAGATTTTTATTTATTTTATTAATGGACTCGACAGCTCGTCACTTGCGAACGTCATGGTACAGAAAATTCAATATATAATTGTAGTCTTCTATATTCCTCCAGGGGAGTCGCAGTAGCGGCCTCAACCTGGGTAGCCGCGTCTTCATGTCTTCATCCAGAGGAGACGCCGTAGCGGCGTCACTCTGGACGAAGCAGCTCGACAGTCACGTTCACTCCCGAGCTTGTAGCGGGACTCTTGATAAAAGCTTGAAACTTCAGATCTTGCTTAAATTATCCAATAAATTCACCATACTGTCATTCGCGAACATTTTCTGATTAATTTAACGTGGTATTAAACACAAAATAATCACTGTAGACATTAAAATAAAAATTATCAAATAATTTTGCAACCGTCGTTTCCCGCCATTTTCAAGAGAACCTCGTAGTAGATAATGAGGGGTTTTCAAAGTGACAGTTGTAAGAAAAAAAACAAGCTTTTTAAGTTGATAATAGATGGCGTTGCACCGAAGTGCGATATCATTATAAAAAATCACAGTACTTACCACGAAAAAAATTTCAATGTCACCTGAATAATTTATTTTTATTGGTCTGTTTGTGTAATATAAACAATACAGTACAAATTAATACTTGGTATGAAATACGAAAAGTCCAAGTTACAAGCAATAACAACGCATTTAATGTTGACATCAGACTAGTCAGTGCCAACTACCGGGTATATCGCTGCTTTTTTACGATGATATCGCACTTCGGTGCAACGCCATCTATTATCAACTTAAAAAGATTTTTTTCTTCTTACAACTGTCACTTAGAAAACCAAACCACTCATTAGACTTATGACGTCAGACGGATAAATTATTTAATCTTATAGCGTACCTATAAGATGCGATTTTCTATGCTAATGATAATAATGGGGATAATATCATCTGTGTGTTAAAGTATTTCTACTCACCTTGGCGTAATAACTGCTGTATTCTTATCCTTCCTCTGACTATCTCTCATTCTCTTATCATAATCTCTCCTGCTATCTCGACTCACGTCTCTTCTATCTTCCAGACTCCTATCGTGACTCTTCTCTCTGAAACTCGTCACGAAAATATCTCCTCTTTCAAATTCTTCTGGCAACCCATAATTTAGTTTCTGTTGTGCCTTTGGACTTATGGGTGATGTGTTTACTCTGGACAAGTTTGCACATGATTTCGATGGCGTAACACCCTGGGTCGGCGTACTGGATATAATTTTCTTCGGCGTCACCTGTCGGTCTAATTTGTTCGGGGTTATTCTAACAGATGGCTGACTTGCGTAGCTTTTAAGCTTTCTTGGCGTCGATAACAATTCGTGAAGTTTCTGCGTTGCTATTAAATTCCTCTGAGACATCATTGGCGATGTAAATTTTACGTTAGTTGGCGATATAAACGAAACATTGGCTTTTCTAGGTGGTTCCTCGTCATCTGAAGGAACTATGGCGTATCTATGAGTTTTCCCATTGACAGTCTTAACTATTTCGGAAGGAATCTCCTTCATTTCATTATCATCTGGTCCGTCAACGTTATATTCATTGATTTCCTCAGCTTTGGCTTCAACTATTCGCTTTTTCGTCGGAGAATAGTCTACTAAGTCATCAAAGCTGTCCCGAATAATTTCGTATCTGTGTCTAAGTCTACTGTCTTCCAGCCCATCGTCGCTTTCAGCGTTTCTGTCATATCTTGTCTTCTTCTGTTGTTTGAATTGGGCCATTTCTAAATCTTCGCTCCTTGTCCTACATCGGATTGTTTGTCGCGAAGGTTTACACATTAACGAAGACTGTCTTTGGAAACTTTTGGAAAGGAACTTAGGAGGTTTCGGAGGCAGCTCCGGGGGCTCGTCTCTCATTCGAGTAGCAGGCGAGATCCTTAAAGGATTATCAGATATATCTGTTCTTAAGATTCTGTTACTCTCATAGTGTTTTCTTGGCGAATTACCTCCTAAAGGAGCCATTCGTGGTCTGTCAATAATCCTACATTTCTGTTCACTTTGTCCACAAAATGCTGGGTTTGAATAATATTTGTAAACAATTTTTGGCGAATCCATTTTTGGTTATCTAAGCGTATGATTTCCCCAATATTAGTCTGAATACTAACTTTTATCCCCCTGTATACTAAGTAGACGGCATCAGACCGTACTTCCTGTTATATAAAGGGTGTGCTTTTAAGCGTAACGGTTAAGGCTTGTGCGTTTCTTAAGATAATTGTCTTAAGTTTAAATTTTTATGGCGTATTTTTTGCAAATTCACTTTTTAGGTCTCACTATAAGGTATATTCCTTAATTAAACTATACAATAAGATTATTTATTTTACATTTATTAATCACACACACAACACAACTGATTATAATTTTATTAACGAACTGTTGTCGTATTTTTCATTAAATTAGCACTAAAATTAAAACTATGAGTAACTAAAATTAGTTTATATTAATAACTTTTTCAGTTAAGTCTTTTCCGTTCAACGGTCAATCTTCAACTGTCGTAACGTAATATAAAAGGGAATTCCGTTTTGAAGAAAAAAAAACGGATACGGCGCGCGCGCACCCCTCACATAGCACGCGCTGCTCGAAATTCAAATAAAAAGGCAAAGCGTATATCGGACTCATCCAACGAGGGTTCCGTTCATTTTCGCGGTGGATTTGGATGTAGGTACTCGTAGTCGTAAATGTTTGTTTACGACATCACATTAGAAACCTCTAAAATTATCAGTGTTTCTCTATATATATACATGTATTTATACATATAACACACACACTCTCTCACACACATCACACGCACCCTAATACACCCTCTCACATACTCTCATGCACCCTCTCACACACCGTGCATGCGTATTATTAAAAAATTATTAAAAAATTGTATACCATTTATAAGTACATTATGTTATTTAATTTAAAAGTAAGGTAAGTAAGACCATTGGAAGACACTGTCTCTTACAGCACAGGCTATCCTAGTGTAAGAGTCAGGGTTCACATTGAATGTAGTCTCTGTAATTTTATGAAATATACAATTTTTCATTTCATTTTCATTTTCATAAACCTTCCTCTTGAATCACTCTATCTATTAAAAAAACCGCATCAAAATCCGTTGCGTAGTTTTAAAGATCTAAGCATACATAGGGACAGACAGACGGAAAGCGACTTTTTTTATATACTATGTAGTGGTAGTGAAGCAACGTGGGGCGAGGGAACCTGGACCGCTAGTGACATTCTCATCTGAGCCCCCCCGTGCCTCGGAAAGTACGTTAAGGAGATGGCCCCGGTTGCTGTCGCTCGGCAGCAGTCGTCAGGCCATGGCAGAGGCCTGAATAACTTTGACAATAGGTACGGTCACTAAACCACACGCGAAAAGTACCAGGACACTATGAGCCGCCTGCAGTCTCATTAGCATGGTGGGGCTAATGCGGCGCCTTGTTAAAGGCCTGCGTCATCAGTAGACTGATGAAGTTGCATTACAAGTACCAGGAGATCATGACTAACGGAGTCCCAATACCTGCTCTCTGTGAGAAGCCCCAGCTCTTTAAGTATCATTACAATACAAGTACCAGGACACCTGATGTGGCAGAGACCTACGGACGGCTTGAATAACTCTGACAATAGGTTATGTCAATAAACCACATGAGAAAAGAAAAGAAAGTGATGGATTCAAAATCTCAAAAAATGCTGAAATTGCCACAATATTGGCGTGAATGGGCAATGCTGTCCGCTGATTGGCTGGCGTGACAATTATGGCGTGAACACGTGGGGTTTCATAAAAAATATTGCTCTTTGACCTAAAAAGTATATCCTATATCGGATCTTTGTGTTATCAATAGGAACTTATATTAATATTAATACCTCATACGTTACCTACTTACATCAAAACAAAATCTACCAAAAAGGGGTTATTTATTTTACCGATAAGTATACGGACCCCTAAAACCCATGTTAGTGCATAACAAGACTTACGTATTCCCATTTTGAGACTTACTGCATCGTTATTAAGTTAGAACTACTTTACGTCATTTTACGTATAATTTCTATTTTTAAACCTAAAAGGACGTATGTGCAAGCGTCGATGTTAGAGGGTTAAGTATTTGAATGCTTTGTAATTTTTACCCGAGTGATAGAAGGAGGAGGATAATGTTTTTCTATATGATGCATGTATGTATGTTGGTTGGTTCCTTTGTCGCTTGTATAATTGCATCCTAAACGGATTGATGGATTTTAAAGTGTAATTTGTCTTATACATACATTTTATATGCCAAAAAGCAGTCAAGTAATTGTTTTTGTAATAACTATAATTATTATTGGGTTCTCCCGTTCGAATGGAGGCCACGAACGGGTAAACGTAGTGTGGGACGCCCCCCGACCAGATGGAGGGATGACCTTCGCAAGATGGCAGGCATGGACTGGATGCAGAGGGCCGAGAGTAGGGTTGAGTGGCGCGCTATGGGAGAGGCCTACGTCCAGTGGTCTGATACGGGCTGATGATGATGATTGGGTTCTCAAATACCATGAACGGGTAAACTTATTTATTTATTGTAGGTACTTACTTAATAATTGTGACCAAAAGGCTGGCTCATACTTCGCCCAGCGCGTTAGCCTCGCTCAGCGGGGCAACGCGGCCAGCCTTTTGGGCACGCTGCCAATCTTGGGCATTTCTTTTATCTATAACTTTATATAGGTATATATTATTTGTACATCTAGTTTTAGTATATTTACTTTAGTTTGGTTTTTAATGTTATACTACCTAAATACTGCATTCCGACTAATAATAATACCAAATAACTTAAGCAGTAGGTACTTATAAAATAATTTGTACACTTATTTCTAAGAGATTTGAGTTACACTAAACTTAGTTTGGGATGTCCTCCGACCAGATGGAGGGATGACCTACGCAAGCTGGCAAAAGGTCGTGAAGCGTGTTCGAGTTACTGGCGCAAGATTTTATAATCTATATCACAATATAGTTTCTATTTTGTGTCTATAGCGCGTATTCATAAACGTGATTTAAAGTAATTCCACCGTTTAGGCCTATTGTTCCTCTTAACTTTATCGTTTTTAACTAAATGTGAGATCAACAACACGGTCACGTTCATGGACAGTGGCGGCATATGCCGTACTTTGAGTATTCGGAAAATGACAGTACGGCGTATGACGTAGTATTTTGATGCATTTAAAAAGACACAACGGCATCTCCCGCGGCGTTCGTAGGCGGTTTTCTTTGTGGAGCGGTCCCACTGTCATTCTGTGTAGAAAATAGGTATGTGTACTGTCAAAATAAAGGTTGTAGACGGGTTGTAGGTACATTTTTGTCGGTCTTGACACGCACATACTTAGAATCCCCCACGGTTATGACAGTAGTTGAGAATTTTCACTGTCATTTCGTAATTTCTACTGTCCATGAACGTGTTAAGGGAAGTGAAGTTTAACTAGGTTTATGAATAACAGCAAAATGTGTAGGATAGCAAATGTAAGTACTAGATACATGTATAGTACCTACGAGCTCTAGGTACAGTCGACAGCAGATCAATGGTAACACTTTTTACTTTTGACAGTCCTTATTATTTGCGTCGTAAGACTTGAAATCGTACTGCAAGTGTTACCATTGATCTGCTGTCGACTGTACCTATAGTAAATTGAAGGGTGTCGATTTTGTGGGGTGAATTTTAAAACTGGTTATACCTAGGTAGGTATTATTTTATTACTTATACTTACGATGGTTGGAGGGCAGTAAAACCAGATATTTCATGTACTTAGTCATGTATTTAATTGAAAATAATTGCAAATAACATTGCATGTTCATTCGGGTCAATTAATGTGTATACGAGTTCTGTAATTACAACCATGATATAAATCTATGCAAACCGTAGAGAGAGAGAGAGAGAGATTATCCCTCTACGATGCAAACAGTCAATAAGGTATTTTGTCGACTGTATTTTGTTGTGCAAACTTTTTTCGTCCACCTGCCATTAAGGCAGCTGCTTGTACTTGCGTCTCTTTTTATTTTGTTGTTCTCTTTCGCACCTATTGGATTTAATCGGATTTAATGTTGTAGTAAGTAATACACTACACTTGAAATTTGATTTCAACTCTTTCGCAAACAATAAGAAAGATATACTTAGTATGAACTGAGATTTAAGGGTGCAATGCCCAAATTAAATTTCGCGAACACATAACATTAGTATTCATAAAAAAGTATTTAATCAATCAAGGCTGGCTGTCAAATTATTGAGCACTTTGCCAAATAGTTATTGAACTGTTGTTTACAACTCGACAACTTCAAAAGCTAGCGCCAGAGCTACCTTGACAAAATGGGCACCGTTCAAAAAACGTTCGGAAACCATTCGAAAATTAAAAAGGTAATAATAATTCTTAACTCAAAAGGGCATGGCACGTGCGCGTCGCGTAACGGTCGCAAACAGCTGCTTGGGGCAGCTGTGTGCAGAGGTTGACTACCTTTTAGGTGAATGTATTTGTTTAGCTAGCAACTTTGAAATAAGTTTAAGGTTTACCCTGGTTCGCATCTTAATCGGGACGAAAATATTTCTCCAAGTATTTAAACACATTTGAAAGAAAAATAAAATCCTAACACGTTAGTTGATTTGTCATTTATTTAAAACTCATACTAAAACTATACCTAAACTTAAAACTACTTTACTTAACTGACAACTACTTAATAAAACTACAAACTTAAATTTAACTAAAACTAGTTAACCTAACTTAAAGTTACTGTTAACATAAATAACTATAATATAATATCGTGTGCTAATACATAATTTATACATAACATAACTCGCAGTTTAAAAAAAAATCTTCTTTATCTTTCACTATCTTCTTCAATCTTCATCGGTATTCTTCTTCCATAATACTTCGTTGAAGGACTTATTCTGTAAAGTTGAAAGCTGCTAGCATCTTCTTTATTTATTTTGATATTGTAAATCTACTGGATCTCGAAAAAATCTTGTCAAGAGCTGCTATAGAAGCAAGTTTCAAAATTCAGCTGCCAAATATTGTAGGACCATCGTCATTTCTTCAAGTGTATTTTAAATAGAAACATCTTGAGTCTTCCTTCAGGAAAACGAAGAATCCTGTAAGATCTTGTCATTTTTGTCCTCTTTCGTTTCAGCATTTTTATTAATAATGAGATTAGTTTTATAAATATCTTATGAACTAAGTTTGATACATGAAATTGTTGAATATGATTGGATTATTATTTTGGTTCACTTTATTTTTGGAGTGAGTATCGCAATTAGTGGGTGCTTAAGAGAGTAAAAAAACCTACCCGAGACGTTGTCATGTTTCCCGTGGGAGCCCGGTTTTCCCATGGTAAAAAGCAACCTAAGGTATTCTGATATTCTGAACCGTGTAGGTACTTATAGTTTTTGTTAACAAAATAATATGAACGTCTAGTTAGCTTTTGTGATGTAAGTATCATTTGTGAATTATTTTAACTTTAAGCTATGCTGTGTATAATATGAATAACCTATCATGGATACAACTTATTACGCAATGAAGTATTATTGTTTTCCTACGTATCTGTTCATCACGTTCGTTTATGCAATAAAATACCCTTTAAAACATTGATCTCCTATAAACAACTAGATACATAGTTTGCCTTCTAAAAATGTCCGAGCGCAAAGAAGGTCCAAACGGATGAATGGACGTTTATTTGCTTTATTGGTCATTATTTGGACGTTAACAATGGACCCTTTTGGACGTTTTTTAAATTGTTTTAGTAAGACCTTTGTGTATCTAGTTGTTTATAGGAGATCAATGCTTTAAAACAAAAAAAATGTATTTAGGTAAATTCAATTCTTTGCCAAAATGTTGTCGATTCCTGTCCGTTGCGCGCGCGCAGGGAGTCGCTGTACGGGCGCATTGAATATTGAGAAAAATCGATAATTTCGACCTTGAAGTTTGTTTGTTTATGATGATGACTGTAATCTTGTAGGATTCGTAATGAATGAGAATCTAAGGTATTCAGTAATACCTACTTACAATGAAAAAATAATCTTCCCCTGAAACCGGTTTCGTAAGAGGATATTTTTTTTTTCATTCGCAACTGGTTACAAAACGCGGATTACGTAGGCGGCCAAAGCGCAATGATGAGGCTGTCTAAACTAAATAGTAATAGGTACATTTAGGTGCTTACGTACTAAGTACCTAAGTACAACTTCATTCAAAAATATAAACATCCTATTGGACATTAAGATTTTTCTACTATCTCAACCCCCTACTAGTTGCGAGCCTAACTGAATGACTAAATAGTTCGTAATAATTAATTGCATACAAATTAACTGCAAGTAATAGTCTCTAAACGAAGCAAAAATGCCTGTTAAAGTAATAAAAAAGAACAAATCAAGATCCCACAGAGCCGGCCTTCAGTTTCCAGTAGGAAGAATACATAAATATTTACGGAACGGCCAGTTTGCCCCACGAATTGGGAATGGTGCTGCTATCTACCTAGCAGCTTCCCTGGAGTACCTAGCAGCTGAGATCCTGGAACTAGCTGCTAGAGCAGCCCATGACAACGGTAAAACCCGGATTCAACCAAGGCATATACTAATGGCAATCAGAAAAGATGAAGAACTAAACAAAATGCTGCAAGGCGTCACAATTTCGCAAGGAGGCGTAATACCATCCATCCAACCGCAGTTGTTACCGAAGAAGACAATGAAATCTCAAGAAGATTAAGAATTTATTGAAGAATTTAAATTATTTAAATAATTTCGTTATTAATTTATATTTTTTTTAAATTTAGACCATATTTACAAAGCCTCTTTTGAGGCTGCAGTTATTTCAATGTTTTGTCGAAATGTCAGCCAATATACAACATTAATATCCTAAATACCAGTATTATTGTACCTAAATATCATGTGTGTGTGTGTAGGTAGCTGTAGATAAAATAAAGAGGTTCAGCGTTGATAACATCACTTTATATTACAACTTAGCTGTATTAAAATAGACGTCATAATCAGAAACCAGAATCTTTGCAGCCCTGAAAAGGGCTTTGTCAATTGAAAATATAATAATTTAAAATAAAACCTATTGTCTATCAATTACATTCGCGATTCTACGCTCGCTCGCCCCTCACTCTTCTAGCTAATTGAATATCCTTTGGCATAATAGTGACTCTCTTCGCATGGATAGCGCAAAGGTTCGTATCTTCAAACAGCCCAACTAAATACGCTTCGCTGGCTTCCTGAAGCGCCATAACCGCTGAGCTCTGAAACCGTAGATCCGTTTTGAAGTCCTGAGCGATTTCTCTTACTAATCTCTGGAACGGAAGTTTGCGGATTAATAATTCGGTGCTTTTTTGGTATCTGCGGATTTCTCGCAAGGCGACTGTTCCTGGACGATAGCGATGAGGTTTCTTCACGCCACCGGTTGCCGGAGCGCTTTTTCTAGCTGCTTTCGTTGCTAACTGTTTGCGAGGGGCCTTGCCGCCTGTAGATTTTCTTGCGGTCTGTTTCGTTCGCGCCATTTTTGTTTTGTCTGTATTTCGTGTCTACGGTATTTCGTCTGCGAACGTGACTCGAGTGCTTCAATAAACCTAATTGATTTGGTTTATATAGTAATTCGAGATTTCCACCACCTATACCTTTAATTTATTCAAATACCCTCAAGATATGATTTGATTTGTAATTAAACTCATTACTTAATCGTCGGCAGCCCAGTTTTAGGTCCCATTTATAGGGCACAGACTTTACCTTACATCGAAAGGAACTGTGGTCACGATCCACCACGCGAACCCAGGGTGGATTGGTAGATTACACGCACCTTCAGAACTTTCATTATTATTCTGAGGCATGCAGGTCTCGTCACGGTGTTTTCATTGACAAGAAATTCTAATGATCAAAGAACTCATTGGTACTTATATGGTAATGTAACATTATTATTGAGAACTTGATCTACACTAAGTGCGCATATATTATTGCGTAATCACAGCGCCATCGTAGTGGACTACCCATAATGTCCATAAAACGGGCATTGACGTTCGGTAACGCTGGTAGAATATGAAGAAATAAGGGGTTGTCTCCACGGATCCCGGGATCCGTTTGAGTTAGAAACGGATCACGCAGTTTGTCTCCACCGATACCGGGATCCGTTTCCAACACAAAAACCAATCAATGTTTTTAACCACCGTTCACGGTATCCGTGGCTACAAGAAATAAATTATAACAATTTTGGAAACTGATCACGGGTGTACAGAGATAAGAAAATGCGAGTGACATTTGCTTTTTCGTTAGAAAATCTCAATCCCATTGGAATGAATCGTTATCCAATCCAATGGTCAATTAAACGACCAATAAATGAACGCTTAATTGATTGAATTCAACCAATTGAATTTAAGCACTTTTAGAATATGAACTCTGAGGTTTTGAACTTGTTTTTTAAGCTAAGGACTTCAGGATCAGGATATTGTAATCAATTTAATTATAAGTATTTTATAAGCGCATATCCATAAAGTGATTTAAAGTTATTCCATCGTTTAGACCTTCTGTCCCTTTCTACCATAATCTTTTTAACGAAGTGTGAAAGGGACAGCATCACGGTTTAAGGGAAGTGAGGTTTAACTAGGTTTATGGATAAAAGTGTATTTAACGCAATAAAAAAGTGTACCTGTCTTTAAGGTTGATATTTAAATAAAATAAAAATCGTCAAATGTAAAAGTATAGGTATAAAGATTGTATATTGTTATTTCTATACTTATTGACTTTTAACTTAATTTTACAAATATTTCATTTTATAATAATTATGTTATTTATTACCCAATTAACTTGATCAGTATCTGACAATGAAACATTGAAAATGTGCGGTCCTGAAAAGGACCTTGTCCAATGGATTCCAATTAAATAAACCATAAATAAACCAGCATGATTGTTGCAAAAAAATCTATCCTCCAAATCCGTACAACGTTCTGCCTTGTCTCTTCAAGGCATAGACAACATCCATGGCAGTAACTGTCTTCCGTTTCGCGTGTTCTGTGTATGTAACGGCATCACGGATGACATTTTCTAGAAAAACTTTCAAAACTCCTCGTGTCTCCTCGTAAATTAGTCCGGAGATCCGTTTCACGCCGCCTCTTCGCGCTAATCTCCTGATGGCGGGCTTGGTGATGCCTTGAATGTTGTCGCGTAGTACTTTCCGATGACGTTTGGCTCCGCCTTTTCCGAGCCCTTTGCCGCCTTTTCCGCGACCTGTCATTTTAACTTTTAATTTTTGAAAAAATAAGTTGACAGCACCAAAGTTTTGAGTGGAATGGCGCGCGGGATTTTAGCGAACGCTTTTATAGTGTTGTGCTGTTATACATAAAGCTAGTTAAACTTTAATTCCATTAAATCGTGTTGCTATCCCTTTCACACTTCGTCAAAAAAGGTTAAGATAGAAAGGGACAGGGGGCTAAACGGTGGCGTAACTTTAAATCACGTTTTGAGGGTAGAATTGAAAATATTCGTAATCAACCTATCAGGCCTATGCGGGACGTAGGCCTCTCCCAAAGCGCGACAATCAACACAATTCTCGTTTTTTTGCAAATATCCCTGCCAGCCACCATGCGTAGCTCATTCCTCCATCTGGTCGGGGCGCGTCCTACGCTACGTTTACCCGTTCGTGGCCTCCATTCAAGAACTCGTCTCCCCCATCGGTTCTACGACAGATGTGACCAGCCCACTGTCACTTCAGTTTGCTAATTCTATGCAATGTCAACAACTTTTTATGTCTTGCGAATAAAAATCGATATAATAAATTATATTCACAAGAGAAACGCCAATCATATAGCTCGCTGAGCGAGTTTAAACTTATGAGCCAGCCTCACCGTCAGTGGTCTCATTAAAGGTTGAATTTTCTCAAAAACTACTTGACTAATTGATAAAAAAAATTATGTCGTAAGTAGATAGTTTAGAGTGCAATGTAACTGTGGAAGTATTATAAAAATATGTCTAGTAGTTTTTAAGAAAAATATGTCAACCGTAATGAGACCCTCTGTATCTGTTCAAAAAATACTCTTCCCTGATTGGTCAATTCCTAGTTTCAATAGCCCAATAGGTATCTAACTGCGATTCCTCCCATACTAATAAATATGACTCTAAAACCGAAAAAGCTACCGTAAAATGACGAAAATGCCGAAAGAAGTCAAAGAATCGAAGGAATCGAAGAAACGACCAAAACTGGTCGACAAGCCCATAGAGAAACCTATAGCGAAGAAGAAATCCAAGAAGAAGAATTTTTCGAACTTCTCAATTTACCTCTACAAAGTTCTGCGAAGCATTCACAAGGATTTCGGGATATCGAAGAAATCTATGTTGATTATGAACAATTTCGTCCACGATATGATTGAAAAGTTGGCCACAGAAGCTGGGAAATTGACTTTGCAAGCGAAAAGGCATACTTTGTCAAGCAGAGAGATACAGACAGCGGTAAAGCTAATGATCCCAGGAGAACTAGCGAAACATGCGAACATAGATAGTTTGAAAGCGATATCGTTATATCACAACAGTCACGATAAATGACAAATGATTTCTAGAATTCTAAATTATAACGGCAATGTAAATATTTAAAAGAATTATTGTAAATAAGATGATTATTATGAATAAATGATTTTGAAATTAACGAGTTTTATTTATTTTCAATTGAAATAAAATAGGTAGGTAGGTCTATCTAGATTTAGCCAAGATGCATTTGCATTCGTATGTAGTAAGTAGATAGAATGGAACAACCTCATATCTAAACGCCGTAGTTAAAAAATATATATATATATATATATATATATATATATATATAAGTATATAAAGGCGCGCGCTTTGAACTCCCGGATATTTGACATCAATTTTAGCAAACCATGGGCTTTTAGACAATCCTATTTTTTATTACTGGAAGATAAATAAAACATTAGGGTCGCGAATAGGGTTACCATATCTCAGGATATGTCCTGAGATATCAGGATTGCGGCCGGATTTTGCAAATCTCGTGATATGTCAGGATTTTCAATAAAACACATGTTACATTTTAAAGATCTCTTTAATTAAAAATAATCTTCTTTTGGTAACAATTGAACAGTTAAAATCTATACTTATTTATCCAAGTAAAGCAAACTAAAATTGCGATGTGCAAGTTGCAACGCGTGAGCTAGATCCGCAGTGATAACGCTCAAAAACGTATTGAATAAAACGATAACAATACGTTTTTGAGAGAAAATTCTCAAACTTTATAAAATCTCAGGACTTTTCCATGGAAATCAGGCCTTTTCGCCGGTTTTTTGATTTTTTTTATCTGGTAACCCTAGTCGCGAGCATCATACATATATATATTTGATGAAAAATACATTGTGTCGTCAATCAAAAAGGTTAAGAACCGCAGCTGTAGATATTATGGAACTCCACGAAAAAAAAACCAGTCGGATTGTTCGTATTATTTTATATTTAAACAATAACTCCATCACTTTTTAAACTTTCACGGTTTGTATACATATTAATTAGATAAAAACGGGAATTACCGTGTTAAACATTTATTATTGATGTCTCGATATTTCGACAGCATTGCAGCCATCATGGTCACGAGTAGACTAATTTCTGAGGTAATTCCCGTTTTTATCTAATTAATAAATAACTCCATCAACAAACGTATCAATACAAATCAATTTTAATAATATTGTTAGTAAGTATCATTTGGTGTACATCCCGGAACACAGTGCGCACATTATCCGTGTCTGTTGCCGTAGTGAAGTGGAAGTAGCACTCGCGTGGTCGACTGGCCTCTTGCACGACGAACTCAGCTGATGCTGTCATATGCTTGCGACGCTCGCGTTTCATCGTTGTTAAATTCTGTGGGCAAAGGAGATTTATTTTATTTATTTTATTAATGGACTCGACAGTTCGTCATTTGCCAATGTCATGTTACAGAAAATTCAATATGTAATAGTCTACTATCTTCATCCAGAGGAGTCGCCGTAGCGTCATCACTCTGGACGAAGCAGCTCGAGAGTCACGTTCGCTCCCGAGCTTGTAGCGGGAACTCTTGATAAAAGCTTGAAACTTCAGATCTTGCATGAATTATCCAATAACTTCACCATACTGTCATTCGCGAACATTTTCTGATTAATTTAACGTGATATTAAACACGAAATAACCACTGTAGACATTAAAAGCAAAATTATCAAATATTTTCGCAACCATCGTTTCCCGCCAAAAACCTCTAGCTGTAAGTATTGTTTACTTTAAGGCGCTACCGTCTCTCAATCTCAAAGGTGAGACAGAAGATGTCCTGCAGCGGCGGAGTGAAGAGCACGGCACAGTGACTCCATATTAATATTCTGACGCCAAACGACTTCAATAGTATGACGCCAACAAAAATCAGATATATTTTAAACAAGCTCTCCTATGTATTACCCTATACGATACTCTAATTACAATAATTCAATTCATAATTATGTTTCGCGAAATATTCACTTCTTTTGCTAACTGTATCACACGTAGCGAAAAGTTGATATAGCGAGACTCCACGTAGCGAGAGTTGACGTAAAGAGAGTTGCGGTAATGGGAAAGCGACGTAAAGAGAGTTGCGCTTACGGGAAAGCGAGGTTACGGGAATGAATCACATTTTGGTACATATTTTGTATGAATATTATTTATACTATTTCGGTTTAGACATAATTTTCATTTTAAAAGACATGGAAGACGCATGGAAGGGACGTTTGCGATTTTTATTAAGTGAAGTTTGTCCAATCGTGTATCGGTATTCATCAGTCTCTAAATAGACACCCCAAGATTGCTATATTTTTTTCAGACGTTTAATTTTAGTAGTTAGTGCCGTAGCCTTCATAGAAAAACTGAAAATCCGCTCATACCCAGCCTTTTATAATTAGGATTCGACTTAAGGGCCTTCCATGAGCCAACTAGCGCCGTTAATCTTTGAAAAATAATATCTTCGAATTTAATCAATTTTATTAAAAAAGCTATGTACCTAGGTACATAATGTTTATTACGATAAATACTATTATTTAAATGCTTATTTATAACGTGATTCAATGTCGGTAAGTTGTAGTTCGCATAATTGCGAGAAATGGCCGTTTCTGGCACATTTGTGAACTACAACTTTGCTTGTCGCAATTATGCCATGTATTGTATATTGAAAAATAGTGTTTATCCTAATAAAGATTGTGTACATAGCTTTTTTAAGAAAAATTAATAATTTGTAAGATTTTTAAGATTGGCGGCGCTAGTTGGCTCATATAAGGCTCTTAACTAAATAAGTACTAACCACAAATAAGCTCCTAATGAACATCCTTGTCCTCTCATACTCGCCTCCCGCGGCAGTATACTGGGCGTACTCAGGGAAGTACGGCGCGATGCTCCGGCCCTGGGAGACCTTCTGCTCCAGCAGGTCCTGCTTGTTCAGGAACACGATCAGACCGGCTTCCAGCAGGAACCTGGACAAGAGTTTTGAAGGGATGTGGTAAAGATGGGATATTTTCTGCCTGGCTGTACCAGAATCGAGGTAACGAGAATTTTTGATAAAAAAGCGGTAGTAACCACAAAAGGAATCATCGCAATGATGCTCACTGCATCGGGAGTCACCGCTACGGGAATTCATCGGAAAGAGAAATCACTGCTACGGAAATAAGTCGACTTTTCGAACATTAGGGCAGAGGGTATTCGACTTTTTTTATTGCACCAATCAACTCGTAGACATGCTGAGGAGAAATCTGAAATCCATTTTGCGGGTAAGTCTAGATGCTCCATCTCTCGTTTTAGCAAAACGGCAAAAAGAACCTATACCGCACACAGCCCAAATGAAGTGTCTTATTTTGTAAACAAATATGATCGTCTAATTACCTATTGTGCTGTATTCGCTTTTATAACAAGTTGCCAGAAAGTGTCACGACGTTGACAGAGAAGAAATTTAAAAATTTCATTAAAGGAACACTTGTTAAGAAGGCGTATTACAGGATAGATGACTATTTAAACGATGAACATGCATGGTGTGTGTCGCCGGTTCCGCATGAGGGATAAAGTCTAGATTACTAACAATAGTAATAGTTGTGTAATACCTAGTTATTAACTAATTGTGTATTATTATTATACTATTTTAAAAGATGTGCTGCTGAGAGTTTTTTGCCACTTTTTCTCCTCAGCGTTGGCACCTTTTCCTTGCAAAGTGGTGTAAATGTAAATTCAAAAATATTTTGACGTGCAAAAATGTACACAACGTGCTTACTTGCAATAAAGTAATTTGACTTTGACTTTTGATGTAACACTGAAGGAACTGATTGAACGAACCTGTTCATCATTGTGAAATTAAAGTAATGCGATCTAATGATGTGAAAATAACTATGCAATAATCACAGAAAGGCTTAAAATGTTAGTAGGGGTAGTTTTTGTTTACAAAATAAGACACTTGATTTGGGCTTCAGTTTACACGGTATTATGCAAAAATCCACAAATAATATAATTCGTTATACCGACACCAATAAAACACAGGTATTGTGTTTTATTGTCTAGTCATAGGCCAATTACAAATAGGTTTTACATTTTTTATGTCCTATATACACCTATAACTGAAATGATAAATGTTAATATCTATTAAATCATTCATAACATAAAGTAAAGTAGTCCCTCCGTGCCTCGGGGCGCAAGTTAACCAGTTGGTCCCGCAGGCTGATTTTCTAACTAGCAATCGCTAAGCGATCGCGACTATTTCGAAATAGTTGCTGTCAAACGTGAAATTCGTATTACGTATCAGCGATTGGCGACCGTCCGACGGTGCTGCCGCCAGGGAGCAACTCGAGAACTAAAGTTGCTTCTTAGTCGCTTCTAAGCCATACAAAGATCTAAAATTCGTATTTTGTAAGACTTTGACAGCGACGCAATCGCGACTCGCGAGCAACTAGCAACTGGAATTAGCAACCGCTAAAAGTGCGATCGCTATTTAGTTTATTAGTGAATTTACATATTTTATATTGTGTTTCAGACGTTAATTCGTTTCGCAATCGATCGCTAGTTGTCATTTTACAAAATCAGCCTGCGGGTTGCTGTCGCTTGACAGCAGTCGTTAGGCCACGTCAAAGGCCTACAGGCGGCCTGTGGGGTGACCGCGACTTCCAATCGTTATCGCAATCGCTTTCAATTTGACACATGGGCGCTATACATTACATTGCTGCTATGTTTTTGCAAGTTATAACAAACGACAACGAGAATCAGCAATGCATATCGTTCAAGTGTCAAAATGAAAACGATAACTAAACGATTGAAGTCGCGGTCACCCCCCTGAATAACTCTGACAAATAGATTTGGTCACTAAACCACACGAGGAAAGAAAGAACATAAAGTAGTTCATTACCTATATAGATGTGTGTCAGAATCGCAGCAGATGGAAATATGTCGTCTCTGCCTACTATGGGAGACGGGCGGGAGTTTATAAAGGTACGTATGATTTGTTTTTAGGTTGGTTGGGGGCACGTAATATGATCCTAAATACGTTGATGATTACCTGCTCTGCCAGACATCTTCAAAGAGCACTAGAGCCTCCTTCAGCCTGTTCTGCGAGTTGTCCTCTCTGAGGGTCTGGTCGAAGTCGCTGCAGGCCACCAGGAACCAGATCGCATGGATACCTTCGAACACCTGGAGAGAAGTGTTATCGAGAAATTGGGCTAGCATTTCTCTGAGGCTAGCATAATAATAAAGAGAAAGTATGGGATTCACAATTTACCCATATAGTAATACGGCAGTGCAAGATCTGCCGTATGTCTAGTTTCGACCTCAAATGTGCCTGAAAACAGTATATTACGGCAATTGCCGTATCAGGAACAACGCTGGTCCCTCTTACTTATAAAAAAACACTAATCAAGCACTGAGCAACATATTAACTAATCATTATTTAAACTCTTAATAAGTGATTAAACTTTTTTTTACTTATAAACGTTATTAAGCAGTGATTAGCTAATAGTCATTTTAAACACCAAAAAATATTTAGGTACGGTAACACTGCTGAATGAATTCAAAAAAAAGAACGAAAATTTGGCCTAAATTGGGGTAATGCCTACTCCAAAGTCCTTAAAAAAGTATTCATCAGTATCAAATGGAATCAGCTGTTCCGAATTCGGTCCGCCATTTTGTTAATTAAGCATACGACGTTGTATAAACTGACATCTACTTATTCGGTTCTTCAGGAGTTGATTAACTTTAAATAGCGTTTATAAGTAAACATTTTTTATAAACAATTGTTAAACAAGGCATTAATTTTAATCATCGATTATAAATAAGGCTGTTAGAGTTTTAATTTTATAAGCGCGCGCTCCATAGTAATCTATGGAAGATTTCCGCGTAAAAAGGAAGAATGCTTCATTGAAGATAATTAGTTTTTTGGCTTTGAATGACATAAAACTAATACGGCTAAATCGTTCTTCACACTTTTGTAACTGGTCTCTATGCTATAGAATTTTAATAATTTGATTCGTTTGGTTGTTGCCACCCAAAAATGTCAATTTCGTCGAAAATTGTAAATTGTTGAAAGCATCACTGATTACTGGAGCTCGCGTAGTCCAGTTGCGAGTACACGTTGTAAACGATCGTACAAGTTAAGCAACGTTGGACAAGATCAGTGCCTGGATGGAGTACCGCTAGTGACACTTTCATCTGAGCCTCCGTGCCCCGTGGCGCATGTCAAGCAGTTGGTCCCGCGTTGCTGTAGCTCGGCAGCAGCCGTCAGGCCATGGCAGAGGCCTACAGGCGGCCTGAATAACTCTGACAATAGGTGCGGTTATTAACCACACGAGAAAGAGAAATGATCAAATACCTGTATCCACTTTTTCCGTTCCCCCCTCTGCCCGCCGACATCAAACATCCAGAATTCTTGAGTACCACCCTGCATCGACTTTGGAACCTATGATTAGGAAATAATAATATTTAATAATTTCCATTTATATGCGCATCTTAATTAAAAAAAAAGGCATTGTCAATTAAATCTAAACATAATATAAAGTAGGTACTTAACTTAATCTAGAACTAAACAATATACTTACACAAGTAAAACTACGAGAACCTAAGAAATAGAACTTGGCCGAGGTTCTCCGCTTTTTGCACAGACACGGGCAGGTCTATGGTACCCCATAGACCTCATCTGAAACCTTCAACGCGGCAGCTGTGCGCGCGCATTTTAAATAAACTGATATTATACTGTGAGTGTTTTAAGGATTTTCCCGCTGGGGATCCACGGTACGAGCTCACCTTGGACTACTTTTACTGCATGCTGACTGGCTGGATTTCCAGCCTAAATTTACCCACCTGGACACGGATCTGCAAGTTCTGAGCTGCCGATGCTCACTCAGAAGACTCAAGGCCAGTGATTGTGTTCTAGTCTAGACCTAGGGCGTATGGAGGAAGTGAGATATAACGGCTTCAATAAACTGGTGAACCTACCTCATCTTTTTATTTGAACCCCTACCTACCTACCTATCTGCTGGTGAGCTTCTTCTTCTCAGTCGTTACACTCTTGGCAGAGTGGTCGTGGTCGTCATTTCAGTCGCAGTGACCCGCCTCACAACACGTCGCCACTCGTCTCTGACGGCTGCCCTCCTGGTGCAGACGTGTAAAGGATCGGCCACAGCTGCCCTGATCTGATCCGTCCATCGCGTCGGCGACCTGCCGCGCGCTCGGGTACCGTCAACCTTGCACTGGACCACCAGTCGCTCAATTGATTCAACTCCACGCCGAGACACGTGCCCAAAGAACGTCAGAATGCGAGCCTGAACTACAGAGGATAGACGCTGCTTGATGCCCAATTCTTGTAGGATGGAAGCATTTGTACGAAATTCAGTCCATGATATTCCAAGCATTCTTCTCCAGCACCACATTTCAAGGGCGTCTATCCTCTTTCTCTCGCTTTCTCGCAGGGTCCACGTCTCCGCGGCGTAAAGGAATATGGGGAACACTAGTGCTCTGACGAGCCGGGTCTTCGTGGCTTTCGTGATATTGCGGTTCCTCCATAATTTTCTAAGCTTGTCCATAGCAGACCTAGTAATCGCCATGCGACGCTTCACCTCATCGACGCATCCGCCATTGTTGGCAATTAGCGCTCCCAGGTAGACGTATGATTGGACCACATCGCAGTTCGCAATTTGTGTAACTTCTGGCGAGTTGTTGTTGACTCGGTCGACAATCATCATCTTCGTTTTGCTGCGGTTAATTTTTAATCCAAATTCAAGGCTGGTACTTTCCATTTTGCGCAGCAGACACTCCATGTGGTGAGCACTAGGTGCTTGGGCTGGCCTAAAAACCCCCAACCGCCGCAGTGGTCTATGGTACCCCATAGACCTGTAACAGGACGGCGCCCGTGTCTGCCCGCACATGAGCGCAACATTGCTTCGCGATACGTGTAACCTAGAGATATTATCGACATGGACGCATCTCTTTAAATACGGCACCCCTGTCCCCCGATTCGTCTCTATGCGCTTATCGTTGACAGAATGCTTCGCTTGCAAATTTGTACCGATTTCATGTCTATGGGGTACTTGTGGTCTGTGACTTTTTGTATCCTCCGCTAATTATGATACCTTGTTCATTTTTAAATTCATGAAATAATTAGTTTAAATTATTTCGACCTACCTTCACTTTGAATTCAATTTTCTGTATTCCAGTAGTTTTCTGACGACACCTCAGTATATCAGCATCGGACGGAGTATAACTTTGTTTCGCTATGAGATCTATTCTATCCAAGAAACTGAAATATAAACCAAAACCAAACATTTTAATTTCTTGTTAGTACTAACTGCGACATCTATCGTATTTTAAAAGTAACATTATCGACTCTATTAAATATATAATGAGCCAACTAGCGCCGCCAATCTTAAAAAAATAATATCTTCCAATTTAATCAATTTTATTAAAAAAGCTATTTACGAATTGTTTATTAGGATGAATACTATTTTTCAATACATGGCATAATTGCGACAAGCTAAGTTGTAGTTCACAAATGTGCCAAAAACGGCCGTTTTCGCAATTATGCGAACTACAACTTACCGAAATAGAATCACGTTATAAATAAGCATTTAAAAAATAGTATTTATCGTAATAAACATTTTGTAAATAGCTTCTTTAATAAAATTGAATATATTGGAAGATACAATTTTTTTAAGATTGGCGGCGCTAATTGGCTCATGGAAGGCTCTTAATATCAGCGCTATCTATTATGGAGTAGTGATACTACTTAGTCAATGTACAATGTCATTATCTAACGATGTAACTTAGTACTGTAAAGCGGTTACAGATGGCGCTAATTATTCTTTTCTTAGGAATTTTTAATCCTCTACTTAATGCTAGATGGCGCTGTAATTTATAAAATATAAAGGTGCGTACTCACTATTCGGCACTGTCGATAAGTTGATATTCATTTGATCTTTTGAAGCACTCTCTTACACCGCCGTCACGCCATAATGATCGCACGTAGTCGAAATAATCCTGAAATACAGTTATGTTATGGGATACATCTTACTAGGGGAGTCCCCGGCCCTAAACAGTCTATTTAAGGGCCTTCCATGAGCCAACTAGCGCCGCCAATCTTGAAAAAATAATATCTTCCAATTTAATCAATTTTATTAAAAAAGCTATTTACGAAATGTTTATTACGATAAATACTATTTTTTAAATGCTTATTTATAACGTGATTCAATGTCGGTAAGTTGTAGTTCGCATAATTGCGAAAAACGGCCGTTTTTGGAACATTTGTGAACTACAACTTAGCTTGTCGCAATATGTATTGTATATTGAAAAATAGTATTCATCCCAATAAACATTTTGTAAATAGCTTTTTTAATAAAATTGATTAAATTGGAAGATATTATTTTTTCAAGATTGGCGGCGCTAGTTGGCTCATATCAGGCCCTTAACTAGTAGTTTATTCTCCTCCATCATTAAATACATTTTTTTAACAACTGATGCAACTTGGATATAGAAAATTGCGAAAAGCGGCTGTTTTTGAACTTCGTTTCTGACCGGATGACTATAAATTATGGTCCTTCGAACTTGATGACTCATAAATGGTCCTTCGAACTGGATGACTAACAAAAGTTGGTCCTTCGAACTGGATGCCTCACAAAAGTTGGTCCTTCGAACTGGATGCCTCACAAAAGTTGGTCCTTCGAACCGGATGACTAACAAAAGTTGGTCCTTCGAACCGGATGACTCACAAAAGTAGGTCCTTCGAACCAGATTTCTCAAAAACTTACAAGTTACCTCATTATATTCCGGCGGCCCGTCAGCGCCGCATCTCAAGATGTACTGTTGTCCGACAATATTCTTTGTGTTGTGCAAACCAATGCTCAGAGGCGCCATGTGACGAATTATGTCGTATATCGATTCGTGAATATTGTGGCGAATGTGACGAATTTTTTCTGTGCGCTCACTGGAAAATAGCAAGCAATGACGGGTTTTCAAAGTGACAGTTGTAAGAAAAAAAACAAGCTTTTTAAGTTGATAATAGATGGCGTTGCACCGAAGTGCGATATCATCGTAAAAACACAGCACCATGAAAAAAATTCAATGTCAGCTGAATAATTTATTATTATTGGTTTGTTGAGAGCTCGGTGGCTCAGTGGTTGGGTCAATGGACTTGCAATATGGAGGTCCCAGGTTCTATTCCCAGCCAGGGCAGCCATGTACCAATGAGTTATCCTCGGTTTTTTCGACGGAAAAATTTACGTACATTTACCGAGTGCTCTCAAAACGGTGAAAGAAAACATCGTGATGAAACCTGCATGTCGTAGAAGAAAAAAAAATCTAAGGCATGTGAAATCCGCCAATCCGCACGAAAAACGGCCGTTTTTGGCACATTTGTGAACTACAACTTAGCTTGTCGCAATTGAAAAATAGCATTTATCGTAATAAACATTTTGTAAATAGCTTTTTTAATAAAATTGATTATATTGGAAGATATTATTTTTTTAAGATTGGCGGCGCTAGTTGGCTCTATGAAGGCTCTTATATCGGAATATCCTATTTACCTTGCTGAAAACCCTTGTACGTGTAGTATTTTCATCTGTTTTATAATGGTCGTTTTTCCGCTTTCACCGGTACCGAGTAATAATAATTTTATTGCCTGAAAATTTGAAAGATAAAGCTAATTTCACAATTTTAGGAAACTTACCTAGTACTAGGATATTAAGACCTTCCATTTTTTTTTTGTTACCCAGGAGAAATACATTATGTATACCGCCCGTCCGGGGGAACGGGCGATTATGTTGGACTTGCACCAACTAAAACTCCTGGAGTGTTCCGCCTCCGCCACCATGGACAGGACCACGGGTACTCTTTCGAAAACTACTGAGCCAACTAGTGCCGCCAATCTTAAAAAAATAATATCTTCCAATATAATCAATTTTATTAAAAAAGCTATTTCGCATAATTGCGAAAAGCATTTAAAAAATAGTATTTATCGTAATAAACATTTTGTAAATAGCTTTTTTTTTAATAAAATTGATTAAATTGGAAGATATTATTTTTTTTAAGATTGGCGGCGCTAGTTGGCTCTGTGAAGACTCTTAAAATACAAAATGAAGGCTTTTGAAAATGGCGGGAAACGACGGTTGCGAAGTTATTTGATAATTTTCCTTTTAACGTCTACAGGGACTATTTTGTGTTTAATATCACGTTAACTTATCAGAAAAAATGTTCGCGAATGACAGTACGGTGAAGTTATTGAATTATTTATGCAAGATCTGAAGTTTCAAGCTTTTATCAAGAGTTCCCGCTACAAGCTCGGGAGTGAACGTGACTGTCCAGAGTGATGACATGAAGACGCGGCTACCCAGGGTGAAGACGCTACTGCGACTCCCCTGGAGGAAGATAGAAGACTATTGAATATATTGAATTTTCTGTAACGTGACATTGGCAAATGACGAACAGTCGAGTCCATTAATAAAATAAATAAAAATAACATATACGTCGTTCATATTACGTTCACGTTCATATTGCAATTTGTTCTATGTCAAAAATGACAAGTTTAGTCAGGAGAGTAAAAAAAATATTATATATTTATTATTATTTATTTATTTATTATTTAGAGTATTCATGTAAGTAGAAAATTAACGAATAAAAAATCAATCCGCCATTCCAAAATGAAGGTGGACCATTGACTTAATAAGTCACTTCCGTAGACAGATTATCCTATAGGATAATCTGTCTACGGTCACTTCACTTTTAATGAGGTGGACTTGGACTCCCTTTATCATTGGCCGTCTATTGGCAGATGACATTGAACCTTTTACGGTCGCGTTCACAACTAAATTAAAAGCATATTTTTTAAATAAAATAAAAATTTGAATTTTTGACATTGAACAAATTGCAGTATGAACGACGATAAGTGACAGTTGTCTCACCGTCAGCGAGTATATGCGAGAGTTTTTTTCACGTAAGAAACGTACATTAGATATTACATTCCGTGTAAACAAAAGAGACGCAGCTATACTCGCTCGGCAACATATTTATAGTTCATCGTCGAGCGAGTATCGCTGCGTCTCTTTTGTTTACACGGAATGTAATATCTAATGTACGTTTCTTTCTTGCGCGAAAAAATAGCCCATATTAGTTACTCGCCGGCGGGACAACTGCGTTAACTCAGAATTTGTACGTTACTTACGCTATTATAAGTTTTAATCCACTGTTTAATCTCCCGATCGATTTGTTTTGAATTCTCCTTCGAATACTCATTCACCTTGACATTGTCCTCGTCGTCTTCTGCTTTAATGCAGTTGAATAGGCCCATTTTGATGCGGTGTCAGCTAAAATATCGTTACATGTGGTAATAATGCAGATCCAGATGCAAACCTGATGCTGACCACGATCCTCAGACATGAGGGACCGACCACACAGAGAGAGAGAGAGAGTGGTAATAACTTTTTTGGGGGAGACGTTTGGCCAGGGTCTGCGTCTCGTTGATGACTTGCGTAAAGTGGCTGGCAGAGACTGGATGCTGAGGGCCGAGAGTCAGGTTGAGTGGCTTGCTTTGGGAGAGGCCCAGTGGCGTAACTACGCTGTCGGGGGCCCGTGGCAAACTAAAGGGCCCCCTTCCTAAAAAAAACCAATTTTCTAAAAATATCAATAAATTCTAAAGCCTTTTCTAATAAATTGGCGTCATTTAAATTTAACAAAGTTGCAGCCTTGCAGGTTGCAAGATACTGATACTGTTCAATCCAATTTGAAGTTTATAATTTACAAATAAATACAAATTAATCTAAACTATCTAAACTAACTATCTACTGATATTTATACTTCATTTATTCAACCTTAGGAGCTCTAGGGAACACTTGGTTATGTCATACATAATATAATAATTTACAATAATATAAGGTACAGAATACAAACTAGGTTACGGCTAGATGTACGAACAGAGAAAGAGGGCAAAGAACCGACCCAATTTGTTCCCAGATTGGGAATTACATTCATTCCAAAGAAACGCGATTACTAAAACAAGTTTTCTTATGTTTCTGAATGCGTTCAAATCGCGATGCATTTTTAGTTAGCTTACTAACTAAATTTTGAAATAATACAATTTTGGGTTCCTTCTTCTGTTCGTGGCCCTCTCAGGCTCGGGGGCCCTGGCATTTTGCCCGTCATGCCTCTCTATTGTTACGCCACTGGTGAGGCCTACGTCCAGCAGTGGACGTGCTGATGATGACGAGAATAATAAAAAATGTTTTTCTTATTATAAATATATATAATTTAAGGGACTTTACCTGTCTCCGTCAAATAGTGTTTCCGTTAGATAACCACTTTCCGTTAGATAACTATTATTTATAAATCAGTGTACACACACTCACACAACTGATCGAAAAGTGAACTAGTATCAGTGAATTAGACATATTAGTTATCATTATCGCCGATAATATTTATCTACATAAATAATTATTGATAATATTGTGATAATAGTACAAAGTTATCAGTATTGTAGGTACAGTCGACGACAGAGATAAGTATACAGGGGGCCTCAATAAGGTTGCGATTTTCTCAAAAACTACTAGACCGATTTTAGTAATTGTTTTACAGTTACGTAGTTTTCACTTTTATCTATCAAACAGTGAAAGAATTTTTGAAATAGGTCAAGTAGTTTTTGAGATAATCTCAACCTTAAAAACTCTCCTGTACACCTTTCTCTGTCCTCCACCGTACCTTCGCGATGGATCAGTTATTAATGGGTCAGACCTGCATTCCATGAGGGTTGATTCGACGTTGAAACTTGAAAGAGAAAATAGATATGTATACCGCAGCCCAAATCAAGTGTCTTATTTTGTAAACAAATATGATCGCCTAATTACCTTTTTTTTAAACGTGTGAAGGTGGTGAAAGCAGCCTTCAGGCTTTGTCAAATTTTCCCGCACCAGTATATTGCGACCTCCTTATGTCATCTTGAGTGCCTAATTACCTGTTGTGATGTAACACTGAAGGAACTGATTGATCGAATCTATTCATCTATTGTGAAAATAAAGTGATCCGATCCAATAATGTGAAAATAACTATGCAATAATCACAGAACAGTTTAAAATGTTAGTAGGGTAGGGTAGTTTTTGTTTACAAAATAAGACACTTGATTTGGGCTTCGGTATAGTTTCGCTGTGGTAGTTTAGATAGTAAAAGCAAAGGTCATTTCCATTCAAATAGCGTAACGATACCTATGTCATTCATTTTGTACTGATCAGCTGTTAATAGGATAAACTCTATTTAAAAACCACAACTCTCTATCTCTAAAGAATGAGAGACAATAGTAACTCACTAGAGGTAGGGTACCTATCACACCGCACGCGCCTCGTCCGCCGGCTGCTCCACGCTGTTGCAACAGCGTGGAGCTCCCCCCATAGACCTGTAACAGGAGGGCGCCCGTGTCTGCCCGCACATGAGCGCGAAGTAATCCATCAAAGCTGTAAATCGCAGCAGCCTATTAGACCAGTTATCTCAACAATCGGATGATTTAACGGGTATTAGGATTTAGTTAATCTAATGCTGATAAGATTAGACTAATGTCGGGAAGTTCTTAGAATATTTCTATGGGTTTCTACTGTCTTCTGTAAATGAGGAAATTAGTTTGCCATATTACTTTTTATATTACTGTAATTATGGGAAAAATCTCCTGAATTATTTTTAAGGATACAATAGTACCTACAATTTATTTTTACCCGACTGCCCCAGAAGGAGGGTAATGTTTTTCGGGTGTAAGTATGTATGTTTGTCCATTCATTCCTGCCATCCTGTAGCCTAAACGGCTTGATGGATTTTGGTGTATGAGGTATCGTTAGATTCGTCTTTATTACGTGAGTGTCATAGGATATAAAAATTAATCCAAAGAGGAGTTTTTTTAAAATTGCAGTCAGTTTTTTTTGTTTTTTGAAATAATTTATTTATTATCTCATATGCATACTTTGTAAAAAAATCCACTACCCCTATTCAATGACATCACAAAATCCCTATTACTGACTTTTATTTATTTAGTTACTTTTGTTATTTTAAGATATACAGGGTGATTGGAAATTCGATACATTCCTTGAAAGGGGTGATACTAGAGGTGGTTTGCAACAAATTAGGCAATATTAACGAGGGGTCGAAAATGCTTTTTTTAGAGTAGCCCTGATCGATTTAGACATAACATTGATAAAAAAAATCAAACCTCGTGATTTATGACCTTTTATTTTTTAAAGGGAATTTTAGGCATGCATTTTTTAAGCTAATCTCTACTTTAACAGCTTTCAGAATTCTTTTTCATTTTACATTTCAACGATGTCCTCAATCCTCAACAAGTTGGCTCCATGGCATCTGGTGGTTGAAGCTGGTCTCCGCGTCCAAGGACCTCGTCTTGGAGTAACTGCATATTGAATTCGGGTGGCACCTGTCAATATATTGGCAATTTGGAGTAGGTATATAATATGGAATATATTGAATGGAATGGTCTCAAATTCTCAATTAATCTCATCCCAATGAATGGTATCTGTATAGTGAAGCAAGAATATATACTGTATAGTGATAGCATAGAAATCAAGTCTCTTATTTTGTAAACAAAAGCTACTAACATTACAAGCTTTTCTGTGATTATTGCATAGTTATTTTCACATTATTAGATCGGATCACTTTATTTTCACAATAATGAACAGGTTCGATCCAACAGTTCCTTCAGTGTTATATCACAACAGGTAATTAGACGATCATATTTGTTTACAAAATAAGACACTTGATTTAAGCTGCGGCATATTATTATGAATGGAGATTTAAAATTTGTGTAGATAAACTTATTATGGTTATACACTTGGTCGTCCCCGCAAACGATGGCGAGACGAACTTGACGTTTTTATGAGAGAGTGGTCTGAGTCTGCGCAGAATAGAGATGAGTGGAAGGGTTGGGGGGAGGCCTTTGCCCAGTAGTGGGACATTACAGGCTATCAAATTAAATAAATTAAACTTATTATTGGACTTTTTAATAGATCTTTTTATACTCCATGTTAGCACAAAGGGGGGAACTAGATTCGAAGGTGCAAAAAAGTGGTAACAAATCTCATCAGAATCAAAGGATTCAAGAGCCCCGCTACAAGCTCGGGAGTGAACGTGACTGTCGAGCTGCTTCGTCCAGAGTGATGACGCTACGGCGTCTCCTCTGGATGAAGACAAATGAAGACGCGGCTACCCAGGGTGACGACGCTACGGCGACTCCTCTGGATTAAGACATGAAGATGCAGATTTCCGGGGTGATGACGCCACGGCCACTCCTCTGGAGAAAGAGAAGACTATGATATCTTGAACATGAGATTGGCAAATGACGAACTGTCGAGTCCATTAATAAAACTAATAATTTGTGATTGAGTAGAATAAAAAACTTGTGTAGAATTGGATTAAAGGGGGTACCGATCACAATAATTAATAATACAGGATTTTTCGATATCAAAGCATTAAAATATTTATTTATTGACAATCACAAATTATTATAATAACCTAAATAAATAAAATACCATGAAAATAACTAACTCACCGATTCACCATCATCATTTCGCTGCACAGGGTATGCGATGTACTCTAGTTGGGGTAGGTCTTCGCCCTGCTGGTTTAATAAGATGGATAATAAGTTTACGTATGCCGCAGCCCAAATCAAGTGTCTTATTTTGTAAACAAATATGATCGTCTGTTAACCTGTTGTGATGTAACTGAAGGAACTGATTGATTGAACCTGTTCATCATTGTGAAAATAAAGTGATCCGATCTAATAATGTGAAAATAACTGCAATAATCACAGAACAGTTTGAAATGTCAGTAGGGTTTGTTTACAAAATAAGACACTTGATTTGGGCTTCTGTATTTTAAAAAAACGTGATTAAGGTGCAATGAGGGGGTTTCAAGGTTACATTTAAAAAAGAAAGAAAGTACCGCTAGCCCCGGTAGATGGCACTGACTGGTCTGATGTCAACATTAAATGCGTTGTTATTGCTTGTAACTTGGGCTTATTTGTACTGAATTGTTTAAATTACACAAACAAGCCAATAAAAATAAAATATTCAGTTGACATTGAATTTTTTTTCAAATCAAATGGCATAATTGCGACAAGCTAAGTTGTAGTTCACAAATGTGCCAAAAACGGCCGTTTTTCGCAATTATGCGAACTACAACTTACCGAAATTGAATCACGTTATAAATAAGCATTTGAAAAATAGTATTTATCGTAATAAACATTTTGTAATTGTTTTTTTTAATAAAATTGATTCAATATAATCAATTTTATTAAAAAAAACAATTACAAAATGCAATTGCAAAACTTAGCTTGTCGCAATTATTGTATATTGAAAAATAGTATTCATCTTAATAAACATTTTGTAAATAGCTTTTTTAATAAAGTTGATTAAATTGGAAGATATATTTTTTTAAGATTGGCGGCGCTAGTTGGCTCATGGAAGGCTCTAAAGGAGGAGGCAATACAGATAATGTACCTCGCTGGAAACTGAAATGACGACCGGGTATTGTACGTTCGCTTGTGGGTCGTCCTTCGTCATCATCAGTCTGCGCGGGTTCTTAGCGATGCCGCGACCGCGACGCGCAGGTTGAAACGAACCGCCTGCAATATTAAGTACTTGTAGAAAATGTACTATATTTTCATTATTTTACAATATCGACGAGTATGCGTTATTTCATACAAATATGCGCGACATAAACGGCCATAACTTTTGGTTGCGTTGACGTAGAAGTTTGATTTTTTCACGGCTGCATGAGGTTGCAGACTTGAGTATTTGGTATTAATTCCAACTTGATCCGTCCATGCGTTTCTGAGATTTAGGTCTTCACAGACAGACAGACAGACAGACAGACAGACAGACAGACAGACAGACAGACAGACAGACAGACAGACAGACAGACAGACAGACAGACAGACAGACAGACAGACAGACAGACAGACAGACAGACAGACAGACAGACAGACAGACAGACAGACAGACAGACAGACAGACAGACAGACAGACAGACAGACAGACAGACAGACAGACTTATATACCTTTTTGTTTGAGGCACATTAAAAAGAGCTTCCAACTCACCATCAATATCTGCCAGCGGTCTGCTGCACGCAATCTGTGTCCGCGGCACGTTAGCCAGCATGGAGTACGCGTGAGACGTGCTCGGCACTATGCTAGACGCGCCCTGGCACACACCACATGATATAAGGATTTGGGAAGAAAAGGGGGTCAAAAATATACCTTTTGTAACAAGAATTTTTTATGCCTATGATGTCGATGGTTTTGCTATGAAATAAATACAGACAACTAGCACCATCTGACCATTAGTTCATACATTTTTTAGTTCAAAAGTCATAACAGCGACATCTATCCGTAGCTCGTAGTTAGTTGTAGCTAACTGACAGGTTCTTGGTGTAATAAGAGCCACCTTGGTCTCTTGAAAATGGCGGGAAACGACGGTTGCGGAATTATTTGATAATTTTCCTTTTAACGTCTACAGCAGGGTTAGTACGACTTGCGTTAGCGATTGGCGCGCGATTGACGCCGCGCCGGCGAGCTGTCAAATGACAACATTTCGCAGCACGAGTTGACTTTGCGGTCGTTTTGCGGTCGATCTATTTTTTTTAATAGCGGCAAAGGTTACGCCAATCGATATGCACTATTTTGTATGGGAATTGGTAGCACGAGTGTGGTTCTATTGGCGCTTCTTATGTCAAAATACACGCTGGCGCGCTGTCATGTAAAAGTTAATATTTCTCAGCGTTTCGAGTAACATTCTCTTTGGTTGCGAGTTAATTTTGCAGTAATATAATAAATAAAACAACATTAAATAGTGGTACAACGATCATATTTGATCGGATTGTTATTATTTGCTATTAATAAAGTGGAGAGAACGATTTTGGTACTCAAAGTCCATTGGCGCCTCTATATACTATACTCTATACGTCTATCTTGCTGTGTTGTGTAGATATTACCCACCATGATTACACTGTTACCAACTAGCACATCATTATCAACAGAGCAAGATCGCCCGTGCCCATATTGCACGGGCAGAATGCACCCAAGACCGTCCGTCAATGGCAAATTGTTCTCATCTCACCCACGGGCGCTGAAAAGTTTGCAAACCCATTTCTCAAGCAACCGACCGACTTTTGGCAAAACACACCACTGCACAACGAGATGTTTTTGTGCAAACGACTGCGACGAAACATTCGCCACTGGGTCTTATTGTGGAATTTGTTGAAGAAGAAGAATTCGTGCTCATCCTACCAGTGTGTCGCCTCATACGGTGGAACACCAGATAAAGGTGTACAGGAGTTTTTAAGGTTGAGATTTTCTCAAGAACTAATTGATCTAATGCAAAAATTCATTCACTGTTTGATAGATAAAAGTTATAACAATGTACTGCAAAAGAATTATTAAATTCGGTCTACTAGTTTTTGAGAAAATCTTAACCTTATTGAGGCCCCGTGCATAGTTATGTCTGTTTTCGACTGTACCTATGGCAATCGCTGCTCTAAGCTATTTGGAATACAGGATATTAAAAACAACAATGTGAACTGTTTACTTTATTTTATTTAACATTTTATTGTAGGTTCGTGCGTTACTCGACATGGCATTAACTTTTATGTATGGTCGACAGTACACTCGTATTCTCTAATGCAGATGCAACAGGAGTTTTGGCCTTCATCGTATCCTCTTCAACCTCGTCAAGGTTGGCCAGTGGCCCTGAAATAGATATTATATTATTTAATTTGCTGTGTGGTTTGTAAGTACCATGCCGCTGTGAGCACAGTGGCTCAGTGGTTATTAGGATACTAGACTCACAATACGGAGACCAAAATTCGATCCCCGTGTACCTTTTCTCGTCTTCAAGAAAAACTTCAGTTACACAGAGAGCTCTCAATGTCAAAACGTTAAGAAAACCCTCGTAAAGAAATCTGCATGCGTCAATATATGTATGCATTTGCATGGTCGACCATAGTCCCACCGGCCTAGAATAGAAGGCCCCAGTACACAATTGGGCCATGAACGTCCATGCTCCACGGTAGCCATCACCCAAAGGATGTTCACATAATAGGTCATGCTGTATGGGCTGAAACACAAAACCGCGTTGCGGTGCCCAAATCGCCGGCGCCCGTCCGCCGCCGCCACGCAGTATTGGTTACTGCGCCGCCGCCGTAGATTTTGGTTAAGAATTCGGCGCGGCGCGCAATGCGGTTTTGTGTTTCGACCCTACATTGTATAATACATAACATATACCTACATGTCTTCCTTGGGCGCAAATATATTTGCCATATTCACGTATTCAGCCAATGTTTGCTGATTGCTGCCGATTTCGGTAAATTCTTGCCTCGAATCCTCTATGAATAACATTTGGGTAGTACCATCGTCGTTTTACTTAAACCGTATGTCTTAATTGTCCTCCAGCACAATCACCAATATAATATTTATTTATTAATTTAGAAGTAAAAATCGATAATTCGCACAAAAATGACAAATAAAACGTCAACAAAGCAAAATAAACAAAAGCAACACAAAAAGTTGCTAGGATAAAATTTATATTTTATTTTTGGAATCGAGCTTTCCTTATTTCGTTGTATTTTAACCATTATTTATAATTTAATATGTCGCCATGAATATATAAATACAGAATAACTTAGATTTGAGTGGTTTAATACTTTGTTTTATTTGATTATTTCAATTGTGCTTCCTATTTTTTTTGCGGTGGGAACACTAAGATCGCGTTCATCCTGCGGTTATTGTCTATGCAACGTTCGATTAGGCGCCAATCGCTAATGTACCGCGTGCTACGAAATGTGTCTCTAGACTTTGTCAAGGCGTGGCGACGGCGTGGCGAAGGCGTGGCGACGGCGTGGCGCGTTACATACAAGTCATGCTACAGGTGCTGGTCCCTGTAGACGTTAAAAGGATTTTTTTTTATTTTGTGTTTAATGTCACGTTAAATTAATCAGAAAATGTTCGCGAATATACATACATGCGTGGTATACATTATGTATTTCTCCTGGGCAACAAAAGGTGGCTCTTATTTATTTATTTATTTATTTTATTAATGGACTCGACAGCTCATCATTTGCCAATGTCATGTTACAAAAAATTCAATATATAATAAATAGTCTTCTATCTTCCTCCAGGGGAGTCGCAGTAGCGTCTTCACCCTGGGTAGCAGCGTCTTCATCCAGAGGAGACGCCGTAGCGTCATCACTCTGGACGAAGCAGCTCGACAGTCACGTTCACTCCCGAGCTCGTAGCGGGAACTCTTGACTATAGCGCCAAACTTCAGATCTTGCTCAAATTATCCAATAAATTCACTATACAGTCATTCGCGAACATTTTCTGATTAATTTAACGTGATATTAAACACAAAGTAATCACTGTAGACATTAAAATAATTTTGCAACCGTCGTTTCCCGCCATTTTCAAGAGACTCCGCTACTAATTGCTAGACATCTAATTAATTACATACCTTTGGAAAGGACATCTTTGTGATTTCGACGACCTTGTCGCGTCGTATGTTGTTGAGAGCGAGATGGCGCATCACTTCGTCAGGAGTAGGGTTCAGACCTGCCACCTTGGAAATGAAATGTCGTTTATTTTTAAACCTGGGTAAATAATGCAGATATTATATAATTTATGTAGGTAGTATCGTCATATTCGGCCCGAAAGCGTACAAAAGCCATTGCCACATTACATTGGGTTTGACCCACCTACAAAACTACGTGACCATTTAAGCTGGATGAAGACACGAAGACGCGGCTACCCAGGGTGAAGATGCTACTGCGACTCCTCTGGAGGAAGATAGAAGACTATTATATATTGAATTTTCTGTAACTTGACATTGGGAAATGACAAACTGTCGAGTCCATTAATAAATAAATAATAATAAATAACTATTGAAGTACCTCTATGAGCACCAGTCGTGTGGGGTGTTTGAGTCGTATGTGCGTGCGCAGGTCGGAGCGGATGCGAAACCGCTTCGGGCAGCGGCCGCACGCCCAGGGACGCTCGCCGGTGTGGATCAGACGGTGGTTACGCATCGCTGTGGACCTAGGAGTGACAAAAATAGTTAATGTTTACAAAACCAATAGTATTATTTATAAAATCAATAGTATTGTTTACAAAACCAATAGTATTGTTTACAAAACCAATAGTATTGTTTACAAAACCAATAGTATTGTTTACAATACCAATATTATTGTTTACAAAACCAATGGTATTGTTTATAAAACCCATGATATTGTTCACAAAGCTGGTCCTGTTTACGAAAATCTACACTATTAATCAGAAAGCAATAGTTTGGTTCACGAAATCAATAGTTTTGATCACTAAACCAATGGTTTTGTTTACCAAACCAGTAGTTTTGTTTAAAAACCAATCGTTTAGTTCACGAAACCAACGGTTTTGTTAATTAAACCAATGGTTTTATTAACTAAATCAATTTTTGTTAACTAAAGCAATGGCTTTGATCACTCAATAGTTTTGTTTACCAAACCAGTAGTTTTGTTTAAAACCAATCGTTTAGTTCACGAAACCAATAGTTTTGTTTACCAAACCAGTAGTTTTGTTTAAAACCCCTCCAGAATCATTCACAAACTCTTCAGTACCATCCCTACCCCCCACGTACCGTCTGAAAGCAATCCCGCATACATCGCACGGGTATGGCCGTTCGCCTGTGTGCGTGCGCATGTGCTCCGCGCGCAGGGTCGCCGTGCGGAACGCGTGCGCGCACACCGGGCACGCGTGACGCGCGGGGTTGTGAACGCGCGCGTGCACAGACAGCTCGGCGCGCGAGCAGAACGATTTGGCGCACACAGTACAGGGGTGGTCTAGCTCGTGGCCGTGGACTAGTCTGTGATAGATTTAATTGTTATTTTAATAAGGACAACAAACAATTACACATATATATTTTTTTCTATTTGTTTTGTTCTTTTGGGGTACTTAACTAGTATTTAGTTCTTAGAAGGTTATGACGTTAACGCCTAAATACTATTTAACACAGTGTATGTATTCTATTTACATGGCCCAAAAGGGAGTAGCCCAGTAAAGCTTAGTAGTGCTTCTCTACCCAAAGGTTGCCTGGAAGAGATCGCTTTGAGCGATAAGACCGCCAATTGTAGTACTAACTGTATGAGCCAATTGCTTTTGTGTAATACTTTTTTATTTTATTTTTGCAATAAAGAATATTTATCTTATCTTTATCTTATCTTAAAGTAGAGTTTCATGAGGTTGATTTTTCTATACAGTTCGACATGCAAACACTTCATTAAAACTATTTACTGTTGCTGTCTGCGGTCGGCTACGGAATGGTACCTTTATCACAATTTCACCATTATTTCCGTTAGTTGCGTCTTTTAAAATTACACCATTTTAAGGTGTAATTTTAAAAGACGCAACAGCCCTTTTCCAATCCGTTACACAATTAAATATTATGTTTCTCGAGCCGGATTTCTTCCACAACCTCTGACTCACTTGAGATGTGAATGTAGCTCCGCCACGTCAGGGAAGCTGTGTCCGCACTTGGCGCAGGCGGCCGAGCGCGCCGGGTGGCAGCGGAAGTGGGCCTCCAGGCCGGCGCGGCTGCTGTACTGCTTGGCGCATGTGCCACACCTGGGGAGGGAGTGGCCCTGATTTCTCCGACTTAGGCTGCCTGTCCACTGAAGAGGAGCGACGGAGTATGCGGAGCGGAGATACTCAATACTCAATATATTTATTGCATTCCATAAGTTATAATGGAATTAACTTATGGAATTCCATTATAACTTATGGAATGATGATGATAATATTAGATGCGCACGGTGTGGAGTTAGCCCTTGTCACAGCTCCTCTCTTCTTCGCTCCAGTGGACATGCAGTCTAAATAAGCACGGGCGATAGACTGCGTGCTTCAATCTGCGATATAGCGTACGCAATGCCAAAATACTGTTCACTATTTCGCACGTGCCACCGTGATTTTTCAAATTTCCCCGGATTGCTAATTTTATGATACGTTTATGTAAATGATACCTACGTTTGACAAAAATATACTCCATAAAAATTTTAAGGTACACTATAATAACATTTTAAGGGTTTTAGGCCACTTATCAAGAAGACACATGATTACATTTTATATTTATAATTTTCTGAGTTGAATTTTAGCAGTCGGATGAAACTTTGAGTATCCGCTTTTAAGCCCTTATTATGTTATGTGATCACGACTTGAAAACTTTTTCCCCAAAGTTTTCTCCACCAATGCCACTTCCCCAAAATTCCTCAACAGCCAAATTTTTCCCTAAAATTGCGAGAAAAAACCCTCAATCTGGCAAGAGCAACCCTGGCGCGATAGCATCTAAAATCTGATAAGTATGCACATTGGAATAATTACAAAATACAAAAATTTATTTTGGAAAATTAGAAACTAAGTACAGCGCAGTAACAACTTATTTGAACTTAAGTATTTATTACACAAAGAAAGGCTGAAAACTGTGCAGATGGAATTCTAGTATCCGCGATAGGTTTCCCTGTGCTGCGGCTACCAGTGACTCCCGGTTACACCAGTGCGTATGTACAAGCCAGTGTTTTTGGACCTATACTTGCTTAAGTTAGTATCAGTTAGTGAATAGGTGGCTGATTACTTATTTGTAGAGAGTTGTATTGAGGTAAAGAAAAAAGTAGCATGCTCATGTTAATGTCAACAATTAGTGCTTCGTGTAGTAAATGCATAGTGTATTGTAATAATAGTGATTAGCCAATTAAAATATATATAGGTTTAAATAAATTGCATTGCTTTGTGAAAGAAATTATTATTAAAACAAAATGTTGGATCAATTTAGCTGCCGGGGTCTGTACATACCTGAACACCCCTGACGGTGCCGCCTTGTTGCCGACCCTTGCCGTGTCGTCGCTGTGCTCCTTCTTTCTATGTTTGTACAACGCCGTCTTGTTCGGGAGGAACTCGTCGCAGTCGCGGCAGGGAATCCTAAAAAGGACACATTAGCGCAAGTGCGAGGGGCTCGCAGTTCAGTTGCGAGTACATGTTGAAAACGATCGTACAAGGTTAGCAACGTTGGACGAGCTCAGGGCCTGGATGGGTGACCGCTAGTAACACATTCATAGGAGGCACCTTCGTGTCTCGGAAAGCACGTTAAACAGTTGGTTCCGGTTGCTGTTGCTTGATGGCAGTCGTTAGGCCACGTCAGAGGCCTACGGGCGGCCTGAATAACTCTGACAAATAGGTTTGGTCACTAAACCATACGAGAAAAAAAGTGCAATGGCGGTAGCCAACCTGACGGATGGGCTGAACCCGCTTGGGATGCGGGATTTGGGAATTGGGGCGGGTAGGTTGTGATTGTTATCTTCGGGACAATAGGGTATTTGACTCAATTTTTTTTGCATCCATCAACTCCAAGAGAAAAGGGATCCGTTATTCGATATCTCAATTACCGAAGATTTTGAGCGGTTAAGTCTAGTGGTGGGGGGGCATGCTCCATTTCTCTTTAGACGGCCTTTAGACATTGGCCCTTAACTGAATAAGACAAGAACTGTCAAAAATGACACAATCTGTCAGAAACTGTCACACAATCTGTGATAACTGTCACAATCTGTCACAATCTGATTTTTGAGCTGAACTTGTCACTGGCCAGATATACTGTTTTAAGTTATTTTTACCTATTAAAACAATGACGTCTCAGAGGACCCTCTTGTGGGTCTAGGTAGACATAGTACGGTCGAAGACAAAGAAAGGTGTACAGTAGAGTTTTTAAGATTGAGATTATCTCAAAAACTACTTGACCTATTGCAAGAGTTCTTTCACTGTTAGATAGATAAAAGTTTGAAACTATATACCTGTAAAGAAAGAGAGCTAGAGAGCTCGGTGGCTCAGTGGTTGGGTCAATGGAATTGCGATACGGGGTCCCAGGTTCGATTCCCAGCCAGGGCAGCCATGTACCAATGAGTTATCCTAGGTTTTATCGACGGAAAACTTACCTACATTTACCGGGTGCTCTCAAAACGGTGAAGGAAAACATCGTGATGAAACCTGTATGTCGTAGAAGAAGAAAAAAATATAAGGCATGTGAAATCCGCCAACCCGCACTGGGCCCGCGTGGTGGATCATGGCCCCAGCTCCCTCGATGTAAGGGAAGGTCTGTGCCCGAGCAGTGGGGCAATATAAATAGACTGATGATGATGAACTGTAAATAACTATTAAATTCGGTCCAGCAGTTTTTGAGAAAATCTCACCCCCTGTATACTTATCTCTGTCTTCGGCTGTACTAGTCTTCTAAGCCCCACCGGCGGGTCTGCTTAGTGGGTACTAAGCGATTGTGCGCGATTGATTGCAGTCTTTCCTTACCTATAATCTTCTCTGACACTCTTAGCAGTAACGACGACCTCCTCTCGGATAGTATTGGCGCTATGCATCTTCTTCTTATGGTATGTGACGCCCCAGCTGTTGGGGAACGTCAATTCGCACTGGGGGCACTGGTGCTTGTAGCTATCTGTGGCATGCTTCATGCGACGGTGGACTTGTAGGTACGTCCAGTGGAGGTACGAACGTCCGCAGTCCTATAAAAAATAATTCCTGGCATTTGTAAAAGCCTAGACAATTTATATTGTTTATGACATTTTTGCGGCTTAGTCGCAAACTCGCCCACAAAATATCTGGTTTTGTAAATTTTCACGTAGTAAACTGGCCCACGAGAGCTCGGTGGCTCAGTGGTTGGGTCAATGGACTTGCAATATGGAGGTCCCAGGTTCGATTCCCAGCCAGGGCAGCCATGTACAGTCGAAAACAGAGATAAGTATACAGGGGGCCTCAATAAGGGTGAGATTTTCTCAAAAACTACTGGGCCGAATTTAATAATTATTTTACAGTTACATAGTTTTAACTTTTATCTATCAAACAGTGACAGAATTATTGCAATAGGTCAAGAAGTTTTCGAAAAAATCTCTTCCTTAAAAACTCTACTGTACACCTTTCTCTGTCTTCGACTGTACCAATGAGTTATCCTCGGTTTTTTCGACGGAAACACTTACGTACATTTACCGAGTGCTCTCAAAAACGGCGAAGGAAAACATCGTGATGCAAATCTGCATGTCGTAGAAGAAGAAAAAAAGAAAATCTAAGGCATGTGAAATCCGCCAACCCGCACTGGGCCCGCGTGGTGGATTATGGCCCGAGCTCCCTCGATGTAAGGGAAGGTCTGTGCCCGAGCAGTCGGGCAATATAAATAGACTGATGATGATGATGATGAAACTGGCCCACATGCTTTAATGATACTGGGCGAGTTGCTTACGGACGAAAATTACAATAGTAATGTCGCCCAAATGTTGGATTCATGTACCTGATTCTATAACTTTTGATCGACACACCGTTGCCAAAATGACAAGAACTGTCAAGAATGACAGGAACGGTGCTACGCTGTTTTGATACAATATCTCCATCACCCGAAGGTTGCCTGGAAGAAATCGCTTAAAGCGCTAAGGCCGCCTGTCTGTACACTAGCTAACTTTGGTTTTATATGTAACTGATGTATTTTCATTTGTGTGCAAATAAAGTATATTTGAATTGAATTGATAAAACATACTTACAAGACTGTAATACTAATTTAAATTAGGTTTAATCAAATTATGGCTTTAGCGAGTTCTCAATCACTATTTTGATTTGAATTAAATAGTCGCGAGCCTTGTATCGTATATTGAAAAATAGTATTTATCCTGATAAAGATTGTTTATAATATAGCCTTTTTAATAAAAATTATTACATTGGAAGAATTTTTTTTAACATTGGCGGCGCTAGTGGGCTCATGCAAGGCACTTAAGAGCCTTCATAGAGCCAACTAGCGCCGCCAATCTTGAAAAAATAATATCTTCCAATATAATCAATTTTAAAAAAAAGCTATGTAAACAATCTTTATTAGGATAAATACTATTTTTCAATATACAATACATGGCATAATTGCGACGAGCTAAGTTGTAGTTCACAAATGTGCCAAAAACGGCCGTTTTTTCGCAATTATGCGAACTACAACTTACCGACATTGGATCACGTTATAAAAATAAGCATTTAAAAAATAGTATTTATCGTAATAAACATTTCGTAAAAATAGCTTTTTTAATAAAATTTATTAAATTGGAAGATATTATTTTTTCAAGATTGGCGGCGCTAGTTGGCTCATGGAAGGCTCTTAAATACTTTGTATAGATTTTGTCAAAACTTTTCCTCGACATGTGCTCAAAACCGCTCTATACTAGAAAAAAAACACTGACCTCGCACAAGAAATGCTTGACCACGGGAAAGTCCCCATAGCCCAGTATGCCCGTGGAGGAAGGTCCTGCCTCCTGCTTACTGCTGGGCGATTTGCCGGCTTCCCTTTTAGCGTCAGCCAGCGGACGCTTGTAGAAACCATGCGTCGTTTTATGTGTTGTGCATCTGTTGTGAAAAGTGGTTGACATTGCACATAGAATCAGCAAACTGAAGGGGCAGTGAGCTGTCTGTTGTAGACCAGATAACCGTTGGGGTCATTCTCGAATAGCGGCCATTGAATCTGTTATTATTAACACGTACACAGTCCAGTGACCCATATATGGAGCACGACGAACTAGCTTCACAAACCCGTGCCCCACATAATGTGGCACGATGAAAAGTATGTGCCTACCAGATCCGCACTAATGGTATTTTTTCTGAAGGTAAGTAAATACGATGTCATTGGTGGATGCTGCTGTCCATTCACGTCCTATTGTCTATAGAAGAGTGCTCAGAGTGTTGAAGTGCTCACATAACACATTTGATGTATTTAAACTTGTATCATCATTATCATCAGCCCGTATCAGTCCACTGCTGGACGTAGGCCTCTCCCAAAGCGCGCCAATCAACCCTACTCTCGGCCCTCTGCATCCAGTCCCTGCCAGCCATTTTGCGAAGGTCATCTCTCCATCTGGTCGGGGGGCGTCCCACACTACGTTTACCGGTTCGTGGCCTCCATTCGAGAACTCGTCTACCCCATCGGTTATCGGTTCTACGACAGATGTGACCAGCCCACTGCCACTTCAGTAAACTTAAACTTGTATAGAGATTAAAAATAATAGGCGGAACTTACAAGGAAATCATTTTGTACGGGGACTGTGAACGTATTAAATGAGTCCTTACCTAGAGTAAGTAGCAAAGCTCACTTTACAGATATGACACGTGAACGGATTCCTGATTCCCTTGTGGATAACGCGATGCTGGTTCAGCCCGTCTTCAGAATAAAACACACTGTAACAAAATGATTGCTTTTATAATAAGTGTCGGCAAACAGAGAGATATGATTATCGTGGTTTCGACTGGCTTTCGCTCACTTCGACCAAGCATTTAGATTCGCTCACTTCAACCCGAATACTTTTAACTCAAGACGCTCTTTACCCACTGCCTTCGCTCACTTCGACCCAGCCTCCGGATTCGCTTGCTTCGACCCTAATACTTACTTCGTTCTAGCTCGTAGCTTCGCTCACTTAAACCCACCTTCCGGATTCGCTCACTTCAACCCTAATACTTCGTCTTCGCTCCTAGGCTTCTAGCTTCACTGAGTGAAGGAGTGAGTAGACACAATACTCACTCCTCTCACTTGCAGCAGAAAGCCTCGTCAATCTAAATTCCTCTGATATTGTTAACTAAATACCTCCGCTTCAGTCTAGCAACTGGCTTCGTTTACTTCGACCCAACCACCGGATTCGCTCGCTTAAACCCTAATATTTCATTTTCCCTCATGACTTCGCTAACTTCGGCCCAGTCTTCGGATTCGCTCACTTCAACCCTTATACTTATCGCTCATGGCATCGCTCGCTTCGCTTTACAAGACACAATACTCACTACTCGCAGTATTAGCAACGGGATGTCTTGTCGATCTAAACAATTCGTCTGATAGTGCTAACGAAGGCTTCACTTAGCCACTGGCTTCTCACTGGTTCGACCCAGCTTCCGGATTCGTTTACTTCAACCCTAATACTTACTTCATTCTTGCTCCTAGCTTCGCTCACTGCGACCCAGTCACCGGATTCGCTCGCTTCAACCCCAATACTTCGATCTAGCTCCTAGGCTTCGCTCGCTTCACTCTACACGATACAATACTCACTCCTCGCAGTATTCGCAGCGGAAAGCCTTGTCGATCTGAACAACGCGTACTATGCTTCTCGCTTCATCTGATAATTGTGATAGAAGTGCCTCTGCTTCGGCCCCGTCTATTTGCTGGTGAATTGGTTTCGACAACTTCGGTGACTCTAGAAATATATATTTTTTATTTCTTTCTTTCATGTGTAAATAATTTATTTCAGGAAACATATGTGTGTTTATGCATTGACCCACAGACCACTTACCCAATAGACATGAAATCTATACGCAAGCGAAAAATTATGTCAACGATGAGCGCATAGAGACGAAGCGGGGGACAGTGGTGCTGTATTAAAGAGGCATCTCTTCCATGTCGATAATATCTCTAAGTTACACGTGTCGCGAAGCAATTTTGCGCTCATGTGCGGGCAGACACGGGCTGTTACAGGTCTATGGGGTAAGAGGTCTGTGCATTGACCTCAAACTATGCTTAAAAATTTAATGACAAAAAGGATTTTATTTACCCTATTAAACAGTGAATCTCACATGAACGAAAGAATTTGCCCGCCCGCCTGAAATTTCTTTCTTTCAGCGCTTTAACGAATCGATTTATATACATATTCCATCTTACCTCATTATAAATGTACTAACAAAACATATAAACTATTATCGTCTCACCATTAACCTGTACCGTTTGCTGCACCGTTCCGCTAGAGGGAGACAGCTGCACTGTCACTGTATCGCTCTCCTCTTTCAACTCACTGGCGAACTGATCGATGCACTCCGGAGATCTAGTTAGATGATCCTACGGAATTATAAACATTATCCTCAGTACGGCTACCAGAGTTGCCAACGTCCGACCAACAACGTCGACCCTGCTTCTTGCCAAAAGACATTGCCACATTTCAATGGAGCTTTGCCCCACCTACAAAACTACGTGACCATTTAAGCTGTACCTATCATTTTGTTGGGGACTTATTACAGGTTTCATATTGCATAATCATAATCAGTATCATTTTCTACTACTCTCGCAACTCTTATAGAAGAATAACAAAAACAATGAATAAATCGCTTCGATTTCTTACTATTTTCTGAATTCTTAATTACGCTGTTTTTTTCGAATCTCAACTTGTACAAAACTTTATTTTAAACCAATTGTACAAATCATATTTCCTAATATAAAAAGATTTATTACAAAAGCCAGATACCTGAACATCATTGCTGTCCCTAAAGGCGCGAGCACACACCGCACAGACAAGCACCAATCGCGGACAGAGCGCCTCTTCGTGAGCGCGGAGATGCATCCTAAGGCGGGAGCGACGCGTCAGCTGCTTCAGGCATATGTGACACTGGTACGGCTTGATCTAGAACGTGATATTGGTATGTGGCACTATTGGGGCTTCATCTAGAACGTAATATTGGTATGTGGCACTGGGGTCTAACTATGATCCATTGCTCGCTTGCTGTGACAAGAATTTTTGATGTTACAATAGTAACATTGCGTTTCAATAGAAAGCCAGCAATGGCGTATAGAAATGGGAATGGGGTTGCTGTCACTGTCAGTTACACAATAGGGGGGGCTGGTAGGGCTTAATCTAGATTCTAGAACATAATATTAGACATAATTTTCATTTTAAAAGACATGGAAAGGGTATGTTTGTGATTTTTTCTATCGAGCGAAGTTTGTCCAGTCGTGTATCGGTATTCATCAGTCCCTAAATAGACACTCCAAGATTGCTATATATTTTTTCAGACGTTTAATTTTAGTAGTTAGTGCCGTAGCCTTAGAAAAACTGAAAATACGCGCCAAGCCTTAAGGAAAGTGAGATTTAACTAGGTTTATGAATAACAGCATAATATAATATAACATATTAGTGTACTTTTCTTTGTGTTAGAGCGTACTAACTTAATGAGACGCCTGTATACCTTTCTCTATTTTCAATCTTACCAGTAAATGCGTGACCCCGTGTTCATCCAATGTTTGTTTGTCCAGGAACCGTTTCCCGCAAGTATTGCACACATAGCGTCGCGTGTCTGTGTGAATGCGGCTGTGTTTGGTCAGGGTCGCCCTGGGAGCAAAATCGGAAAGGATTGTTAAAATAAAACGGTTGTTTACCGGCCTGACATGAGCCAACTAGCGCCGCCAATCTTAAAAAAATAAAATCCTCCAATATAATCAATTTTTATTAAAAAAGCTATTTACTGAATTCTAAATTAAGCTGTTTTTTTCGACTCGTTTGATGTACAAAACTATATTTTAAACCAATAATTTTAATAAAAACCGGAGACATTTTTACATTTATTCGTTATCTTGTTCATTATACGGTTGATGGTGGGGCAGAATCTGGCATTGTCATTTGGTCCATAGAACCAGATGACTATAAATGGTCCTTCGAACCCGATAACTTAGGAAAAATGGTCCTTCGAACCGGATGACTTACAAAACTTGGTCCATGGACCGGGTGACTATAAAATGGTCCTTCTACCCCTACATACCTGAGATAGAAAGTCTTTCCGCATCCTTTAACCGGGCACTGCCATCTTTTCTGTTTATGTTGAAAGTGCACATGGTCAAATAGCTCTGTCTCTGTCGCGAACGTAGCTTTGTTGCACTCTGAGCATGCGTATTGACCGTTTTCAGTCAGCATGTTTGATGAGTCGTGGAATTGTCTGGGGGACAGACAGACATACCGTAGTAAAAATAATACAATATATTAATTAGATAAAACGGGAATTACCGTGTTAAACATTAATTATTTGTGTCGATATTTCGACAGCATTACAGCCATCATGGTCACGAGTTGACTGAAGTCGGTGAGTGTTGAACGTCAGAAGGGTGACACAAAACGATCTTATCAATACTTTGTTATTTTGTACCATAACGACCTTACAGTAAGCTTATTAAGAACGTCATGACACGAAATAATAAAGTATTATTGAAGTCAGTAATCCTGCTATAAGACTTTATGGTAAGGGGCTGCTAAACTGGATTTTAAAAAATTTCGCGTGATATGAAAATATTTAGAGATCTGGGATCTGCTAGAAGTTAAACAATGAAACAGTTTCTATGGTTTACGTACATATGAAACTTGAGACGAACTTTGGAAGTAAACGACTCGTTGCAGTTATGACATGTCACAATCTGAGGGTCTGAAGTGGGCTGTTCCGTCTTCGGCTTGCGTTTCTGTAAAATAACTATAAATAAACTGACTGATGTTGCATTAAAAGTACTAGGAGACCATAGCTAACCCGGAGTCTCAATATGTCTCACTCAACACCTGCTGCTTCCACTCGATCAGAAGCCCCAGCTCTTTAAGTATCATTACAAGTACCAGGGCACTATGAGCCGTCTGGAGTCTCAATAGCATGGTGTCCCGCGTGTGACTGTGGGGCGAGTGCGGCGCGAATACCAGCGTCGAGTGACGCGCCTTGGGAGAGGCCTACGTCCAGCAGTGAACTGATACGGGCTGATGATGATGATGAAGTTGCATTAAAAGTACCAGGAGACCATGGCTAACCGGAGTATTAATATGTCTCACTCAACACCTGCTGTTTCCACTCGATCAGAAGCCCCAGCTCTTTAAGTATCATTGCAAGTACCAGGGCACTATGAGCCGTCTGGAGTCTCAATAGCTTGATGTCCCGCGTGTGTCTGTGGGGCGAGTGTCGCGCCTTCGGAGAGGCCTCAGATCAGCTGCCAGCAGTGGACTGATACGGGCTAATGATGATGAATAACTTACATTAGAAAGTAGATCACCATGTTCATTAACTCTGGGCCTGCCCCGAGCACGCTAAAAATATAATATTTTATTATTATTAGCTAGATATTTATCAAATATTGAATGAATTTATTTGCAAAGGAAACATAATAAAATTAAAATTCGAACTGTGTGATAAGGTGTCCAAGGTAATGAGAAACGATAGAGTGCAAAAGAGATATCGTCTCTTAGCTTACAAGGGCTCAAGTCGAAAATTGGCCGTTGTCACATTTTACTGCCTTTAGATGGAGCTGCTCATTGTGCGTCTAACCATTGGTCACATGATATAGATTCCAGCCAATCAGAAGCCGTAATTCGAAAAGTAGTGACAGCGCGCAAGTCGGTTGGCCTCTCAACAACTGGCAGTTTTTATCGTCTCCTGTAAAGTTGGTAAAAGTGACTTATGCGGTGTTGTTAGCTAAGGGACGATATGTCGCAAACATTGAAAACAAATTAAACGGTTACAAAAATAATCATCACGGTAATGTGATTATAATTTGTTCATGTTTTGCTACTGTATGTGAATAGTAGAGATGAGTGGAAGGGTTGGGGGAGGCCTTTGCCCAGCAGTGGGACATTGCACGCTATTAAATAAATAAATAATGTAAATAATGCAGTTTAAAACAAATTATGGTTATCTTACTTAGTATCATAAAATCATTGGCAGAATTCTACTAAGAGTCTCTCATATTGGATACTAGCTGTACCCCGCAACTTCGTTTGCGTAGAGGAGGAGGATGGAGGAGATCAGGAGGCAGATCTTCCTCTCTGGATCCTTGTTTCCACATCACATACCGCCATAGCTTATAGCCTATGAGCTGTCCGGATATTTCAGCTATCTCCTAGTGAAACTCCCATCAAAATCCCTTCAGTAGTTATGGCGTAATACTTGCACAAAGTCATAGACAAACAGACAAAAATTCTAAAAAATTGTTTTTAGCTTCAGTATCGATCCTAAAACACATTAAAATTATTCTTTTCAAAAAATATCCAATGTACAGACACGACTTTTTACAGTCTTGTTAGATGCATAGATATATGTTTTTTTCTAATGTTGCTGGTACCGCTTAGCTTTGATATGATTCTTATAAGAGTTATTATTTAAATTATTTCTCTTACCCGGTAACAGTGAGTAGAATCCTTTATAAAGCCACCAACGACGATATTGATGAAGACATTTGCCTTATAACCAACCCATTATTACTGTTTACCTGATAAAAGACCTTATCTCCGTCCAATCAAAAAATAACCTTAAACTAATCCCAGTTTAAGGTCCGTTTTAATTCTTTACAGGCTTATTAATGTATATAGATATGACACACGCTATTAGGTACCTTCATAAAGTCCTCACTGGAAGGCACTTGTATACAATCATCGTCCATTCCTTTTCGTTTCCTTACGCGATGACATTTAATTTTGTGAGCTGCCAATTCGTCGGAGGTCACGAACAATTGACTGTGTAAATAAAAATCACGGCTAGAATCCAAAGTGCGGCTACGCCTAGTTTTAGCCGGTTAGAACTAGGTGTAGCCACGTACTAAGCCGATTGTTTTCGGGTAGCACTAGGTCTAGCTGGTATCATTCTGGCTAGAACTAGGTCCAACCAAACCCTAGTGGATGATACTAGGTCTAGCCGATATTATGCCGGCTACAACCGGTATACTTTCTTTTGAAACCCTTGGCAAATGACATTGCCACATTTCAATGGAGCTTTGCCCCACTTACAAAACTACGAGACCATTGAAGCCGTACCTATCATTTTGTTGGGGACTTATTACAGGTTTTATATGACATATTCACAATCAGTAGGAGTTGCGAGAGTAGCAGAAAATGATAACAAAAACAATGAATCATCAATGAATCGATTTCATACTATTTTCTGAATTCTAAATTAAGCTGTTTTTTCGACTCGCAACTTGTACAAAACATTATTTTAAACCAATCATTTTAATAAAAACGGAGATATTTTTATATTTATTCGTTATCTTGTTCATCATGCGGTTGATGGTGGGGCAGAATCTGGCATTGTAATTTAGGTACCAACCTGCAGATATTGCACTTATGTTTTCGACGTATCTCGTGGGCCTTTTCAGTCTGTTGAAAAAGAACCAATAATTATAAATCCCACTAAAACCTACTTAAACCTTGAAAAGTCCCCCAAGTTATCCTTATCTGGACCTATCTTTTCTTTTCTCGTATGGTAGTGACCAAACCTATTGTCAGTGTTATTCAGGCCGCGCGTAGGCCTCTGACTGATGCTGGGGAGCCGGTGTGGGACGCCGCGGTCGTATTTAGCGAGACCGTGATGCTTAAGATGGAGGGATGACCTTCGCAAGATGACTGGCAGGGACTGGATTCAGAGGGCCGAGAGTAGGGTTGAGTGGCGCGCTTTGGGAGAGGCCTACGTCCAGCAGTGGACTGATACGGGCTGATGATGATGGTTAACCAGGAGCAACCGGGAGCGAGCCGATCCCGCCCGAAGACGGCGATGCTGGGGAGGCGACAATGCTCTCCCCGATGCGTTACAACTAGTCCCTGGTTAGGGGCCCCCGGGGTCGCGGGCGGTCAGATTAGGGGATCTGGCTGTGCAGTCGGATATATCCTATCCCGCCGCAGCCAAGCGCTGCAAGCGTGCTGGGCGCCTTAAAATTTGCAAAAACATAATAATAATAATCATTTATTATTTCCTCACCACAAACAGGTAACATAATAGTATGGGTAGGTACATTTTATCAGTCTTAACAATTATAAGCTTGTGGGGAGGCTGGCGCCTGAACTAGGTAAATAATACCTGTGTTTCAGGTCTCCAGGCCTCCGCCCCGGTACAGTGTAGCAACAGACAAATATACTAATTAATTACATTGCAGGTAAAGTATGCAAAATTTTGTGAAGGTAAATGAGAATATAAATAAACATAGCAGTGATGTTAGCGTCCATGTGTAAAATTGAAAGCGATTACGACAACGATGGAAGTCGCGGTCACCCCACTGGAGCGGCCCGAGGAATGCTATCAGCAAGCGCGTGGGGAATTCTGGTGTAGTTCAAGTTGCAACAGAGAGCCTATGAGCTCCCCACAATGCGCGGAAGAAGCCACCGTGAGGTTTTAGTAAGTGCAAGACTAAGGCCCGTATTAATAAATCACTCTCAGCTCAAAAGTTAATATTGAGAACGACTTCAAGATGGCGTTCCTATTAATAAACGTAACTGAACGCGCTTCAGGAACCGGGTATCACGTGAGTAACGCCGTACAAAACCAAAACTCACTTCTCAAGAGAACTGTCAAACGCACACTTGCGGCACGAACTGTGTCTTGAGGAAGACATCACGTGATACACCCTCAAGATTGGTTTATTAATAAATGACATACTTGAGTTGGTGACCAGGCCTTGACAGTGTATCAGCTGAATTCGCTCTTTAGGGCGGATTTGAGCTCAGACTATTAATACGGGCCTAAGTCCGACATAACCCGTCGCAACCCCCGAGGCGGCGGGTATGCATAAGCATTTCCCCACAAAAAAGAGGCCTCTGACGTGCCCTAACTGCTGCTGATAACACACTTAAAACATCCCAAGCACAAAAGACATAACCGGTTCGTAGTGCCACCACACTGGCCCCTATCAGGACAATATTATCATGATGATAATATATTCATAAGTAATGTATTTATTTATTCTATGATATTATTATGTAGTATATGTACGTGGTATATGTAGTATGTGTACGTGGTATATATGTAGTGTATGCATTTAATATTTGTAAGTATGTAGTGTAAACTGTAATATTATTATTTATCCTCTTATTTATCCTCTTATATGTAGCTGTATTATTCCTACTCTCTGTGAATACCATTTATTTTTCGATTGTTTTTCTTTTTATTCTTCTTGCATTTCTAGCTCTACCTCTCGCTATTTAAAATTCTTAATTTCCCTAATTAGTTGGTTGCCTGGAAGAGATCGCTTTTCGCGATAAGGCCGCCAAAATTGTACATTATGTTTGTATTATTCTGTAATCTTTTTCTGTAATTGTTGTGTTTTATGTACAATAAAGTGTATTTGAATTGAATTGTATTTCTTACCTTATTATCAGTACCGAATATCTTCTTAAACTGTTGCTCAGCCTCGTAATCGCCTGTTTGCAGTATCCATATTTCATCGTCGCTACTGTGCAATGACTCCTGCTTCACTTCGGTCTTCAATACTAACTCCTGTGATGGATGGATAACAATACAAGTATGGAATATTATTATTTCATATTAATTTCGAGAGAGCTCGGTGGCTCAGTGGTTGGGTAATGGACTTGCAATATGGAGGTCCCAGGTTCGATTCCCAGCCAGGGCAGCCATGTACCAATGAGTTATCCTCGGTTTTTTCGACGGAAAAACTTATGTACATTTACCGAGTGCTCTCAAAACGGTGAAGGAAAACATCGTGATGAAACCTGCATGTCGTAGAAGAAAAAATCTAAGGCATGTGAAATCCGCCAACCCGCACTGGGCCCGCGTGGTGGATCATGGCCCCAGCTCCCTCAATGTAAGGGTCTGTGCCCGAGCAGTGGGGCAATATAAATAGACTGATGATGATGATGATATTAATTTCATAATTTACCGTATTTTAAAGTAAATAAATAGATGTTGGCAGTCATTCATTCATAAGCTTTCCTTTTCTCCAGCACTCCGTGACGACGGATCTTCCGTTTTGTAGAAGACCGAACATGGCTAATTTGATCTGGTAGCCGTATGTCCTCGGTCTACCTCTGCCAACTTTTACACCAACATTCATCATCATCAGTCTATTTATATTGCACCACTGCTCGGGCACAGGCCTTCCCTTACAGCGAAGGGGCATTGAACCCCCCTAGGTTCAGTGCGGATTGGCTGATGCCTTAGAATTTTTTCTTCTTCTACGGCATGCAGGTTTCACCATGATGTTTTCTTTCACTGTTTTGAGAGCACTCTGTAATTGTACGTAAGTTTTTCCGTCGAAAGAACCGAGGATAACTCATTGGTACATGGCTGCCCTGGCTGTGAATCGAACCTGGGACCTCCGTATCGCAAGTCCATTGACCCAATCACTGAGCCACCGAGCTCAACATTCGTTCCATGTATTTCTTACCTGCCTCTCTTTTATTCATATTATCACCTTGGCAAGAAACATTTAAAAACAGCCGGGTTTTTAATTTATGTAAAATCTTACTTACGTCAGCTTTTCTAGGATTTGGGGATTCAGTTTTAGCATCTTCTTGTTTTGGAGGAGTTTCTAGGAAAATCAAGATTTATATTGAAGGATCAGTGAAGATAGGAGAAGATTATGAAGAAAGATATAGCTTGTCTTTACGAAATACCTTTTGGAGAATCGATGTTTCCAGTTTGTTTAATAACATCGCCATTTTCAGTCTTCCTAATTGCGCTTCGGGTCCGTTTAGCTATAGGGGACGAGTCTTTTGGAGGCGTGGGCTCCGAATCTGAAATATAGGCTAGTTCTTATATATTGGTTATAGAGCCTTCCATGAGCCAACTAGCGCCGCCAATCTTAAAAAAATAATATCTTCCAATATAATCAATTTGATTAAAAAAGCTATTTATTTATTTTATTTTTCGTATGGTCACGGCGACGTGACAGGAGATCAGACCGTGAGTGGGAGGCTGTCCAGCCACTCAATCACGTCCTCGTCAGCCTTATGGATCTTGACAAGACCACCCTCAATTGACCATTGCGGACAGTTGTCGGTGACGTGTGACATGCTCTGGATTTCGCCACAGGAGCAGTGGCGAAATCCACTATTTACAATATGTTTATTACGATAAATACTATCACTTTTTAAACTTACACGGTTTGTATTTTAATGAAACGGGAATTACTGTGTTAAACATTGATGATTGAGGTCTCGATATTTCGACAATTGCAGCCATCAGGTTACGGTTATTATAGGAATGATCTTTGTCTCCCCCGCTTAGGGGCCATCCATAAATTTACGTCACATTAAAATACGTGTGACATTGTGTGACAAGAGGGTGGGAGGGGTCCTGAATGTCGTGACATCACATTTCAAAATCTATTATAATCTAAGTGAAACACGAACTTTGAATAATAAACGAAAAACTCAAAAACATTTACAACTATAATGTATCTTATATGTAAGTACCAGAGAAAAAGGAAATGGTGATATTTATAATATATAATATTGTGTGTGTGTGAAGTGAAAAGTGCTCACAAGAACGAGAACACTACCACTCAACATGAACTCTCGGTTTCCTACGTACAGGTTTTTACCTAGTTACGAGTCAGATATTCACTGTTTCGGCGGTAAGTACAGACCTGAGCCATGAGCTAAGTTACCACTTGCATCTACCCACAAAATGTATCTTACCTAATGTTAAATGTACTAAATAAAAATAAATAACTGTATCTATACAGGATGGAGTTTATTTGCTCGAAACACGGTATAAAAGATGGCAGTTGTAAACATTGTACCTTTTTCGATATCATCATTATTCTTAGCGTCGACCTTCTCCTCTTTGATATCAGTTGGGTTATCATGGGCTGCTTCTAGGTGACCCCTTAACCATTTAAAATGTTCGTAACCTATCGAAAATGGAATTTTCATCAACAGCTCGACAAAAAGCTCATAGTAGGAGGTAAATAGTGACTATTATTTATTTATTTATCAGCCTCTGATGTCCCACTGCTGGGTAAAGGTGCCCCAACTCACTCATATCTATTCTACGCAGACTCAGACCACACTTTCTTTCTTTTAAAAGAAAAGCGTCCAGTTCGTCTTGCCCTCGTTTGCGTGGGCCATGTCTCGCCATCTCGTTTGCGAGATGTGGCCTATTCGCGTTGATTGCAGGATCGATTCGATGTAACTATATAGAACCACTTTAAAATAAATGGTTTTCATTTGCCAATGACGTGGTCAAAATAAATGTCGATTTCTGAGCAAAATTAGCTTTTTCACACCAGCCAATCAGCAAACGGCATGCCATGAATTCAAGGATATTGCTTTGTGGAAATGACAATGCCAGATTCTGCCCCACCATCAACCCCAAGTTGTACAAGATAACGAATAAATGTAAAAGTATCTCCGTTTTTTATTAAAATTATTGGTTTAAAATAAAGTGTTGTACAAGTTGCGATTCGAAAAAAACAGCTTAATTAAGAATTCAGAAAATAGTAAGAAATCGAAGCGATTTATTCATGGTTTTTGTTATTCTTCTATAGGAGTTGCGAGAGTAGTAGAAAATGATACTGATTATGATTATGCAATATGAAACCTGTAATAAGTCCCCAACAAAATGATAGGTACAGCTTAAATGGTCACGTAGTTTTGTAGGTGGGGCAAAGCTCCATTGAAATGTGGCTTCATCCACCCTTAAACAGGTCAGAATAATAACAACATACCTAGTTCTTACCATAATCGCAAAGTGGACACGGGTATAAGTCGTCATCTTCCAAATTATGCTTATGCGTTTCAGCATGGTCTATCACTTCTTGCACGTTTGCGAAGATTCGCTCGCAAAACCTGCAAGAAACTTCGTTTTCAAAATCTACATGGACATTCCCTTGTGGGCTAGAAAAAGATTTTGTTGGGATAGAATAGAAAACATTTATTTGACACACACAGACAGAACGCAGATCGTTTAATAGGATCCACTCGTGCCAAGCCAATCCTTCATGGGGCACTGTATTCGCTTTTATAACAAGTTGCCAGAAAGTATCACGACGTTGACAGAGAGGAAATTTAAAAATTTCATTAAAGGAACACTTGTTAAGAAGGCGTATTACATGGTAGATGACTATTTAAACGATGAACATGCATGGTGTGTGTCGCCGGTTCCGCATGAGGGATAAAGTCTAGATTACTAACAATAGTAATAGTTGTGTAATACCTAGTTATTAATTAAGTAATTGTGTATTATTATTATTATATTATTTTAAAAGATATGCTGCTGAGAATTTTTTTGCCACTTTTTCTCCTCAGCGTTGGCACCTTTTCCTTGCAAAGTGGTGTAAATGTAAATTCAAAAATATTTTGACGTGCAAAAATGTACACAACGTGCTTACTTGCAATAAATAAATTTGACTTTGACCAAGCTCACATCTCAACACTTATGCATGTCTGCGATGTTATTCTCTAAAGTTAACAGCGATAGATCAACGCTATTAACTTTAGAGAATTGCTGTGCCAGTCTGTCGTTTCTTTTGAAGACTTCGTTGTGTAGATTATTGGCAAACCCGTGTAAACCAATTTCGGTAACAACCAACGATACCGCATAAAAGTGTTATCCTTCTTCCAAGCTTATTAAAGTTTGTTTCTACGCTTCCTCAGATACCGTAACACTGATATAATTTATTTCTTGTAGCCACGGATACCGGGATCGGTGGATACAAACATTAATTGATTTTTGTGTTGGAAACCGGTCCCGGTATCGGTGGAGACAAACTGCCGGGATCCGTTTCCAATCCAAACGGATCCCGGGATCGGTGGAGACAACCCCATTTCCCTTTACGTTGTATTCTCTTGGCGATGACTATCTTGAGTATTCTGAGCAAAGTTGATTCCTTACACTTACCTACATATCAATTCCTTCACGCTTTGGCTATTCTCAGACTGATACTTTCCCAGAAACTCCTCCTTAATATCTTCACTAGCTTCATCCAAATTATCTATAGTATTATCTTCTAAATCAGGGTCATTCTCTATGATTTCCACATCACTAGAACTATCAACCTCGTCCTTAACTACAATCACGTCATCGGATTTAACATCGCAGCCTATTGGTTTTGTGACAATCTCTCCATCTGTTCCGAACTCCACTTTGACGTATTCTGTTCTTTCGAGAACTTTAGACGATTCCACACTATCTATTATTGCTTTAGCTTCTCCCAAATTAGTAAAACCGCCTTTAAAGTCATTTTTAAAGTTGAAATTTCTAGTTTTTTGGAAAACATATTGCTGATTATTCCTTATGACAAGGTATTCGTCAGTATTCAGCGATTGGTTAGGACTTTTCATACGGCTAGGTCTAAAATTTTCATCCAGACAATTCCCGCAAATTATTTTCGGTTGAGTAGATATCGTGTCCTGTGGTGATGTTCTGTGCAGTCGTTGGTCTTCATTATCAAAGAGATACACCTTTTCAAAGCTGTGTTTAAAATATTTATCGCAAATAAAGCAATTCTGACTTTCAGTACAACCAATCAACATTCCATCTACATCAACATTTGAAATGGGCTTTGAATTCCAATTTCTATACAATCCAGATGGATCCGACTTCCTGACATGTCTTCTTTTTTCACCAAACCCCTGATTATTATAAGGAATAGATGCCACCGGCGAATCTTTACACATATTCAATATTTCCTCTCGAGTATAATAAGAAAAATTATCAGATTTCCTATGTACTTGTAAATTATCTTCATAGTTCTTATAAGAATTATCTGGAGCATTCCTTGGTGACTTATTTTTGGTAGCAACTTTCGTAGCGCTTCCTTCTAAGAATTTTGTGAACTGAGCTTCGAAAGACGAAGTATTATTACAAACCAATTTAAAAGGTAGTGTGTTCGCAAAGAACTTCGTATTTGCATGTTTATTCTTCAATATGGGACTGCCAATAATATTAAAAACCCTGGTCTCTTCAACAGCAACATTTCTAGGATCAACTTCATCGACATCACCGTCTATGTACTTAACAAATGGTATATTTTCTACTGTTATATCGACTAATGGATCGTCGTTATCAAAGTGTATTTGAGATGCTCTTATTTGAGTTCCATCTTTTAAAATGTATACTTGATCGTCATCGTGTTTGGCATTTGGGATGATTTGTTCGTAATCGTGACTGATCGGTTCGGTGTCTGTTATGTTGTGTTCGTTGGCAATTAGGAACTGATAAACGTTATCCGTTAGGGATACTCGCTGGTTTGCAGTTATAGAGCTTATATCGACGTCGTATCCTAGTAGGGATCTGAAAATTGTGAGGATTAAGAACATAATAATGATAAGCTGGCAATACGAAACTCTGGTTACGTACGGAGCAGCTCAATACTCAATATATTTATTGCATTCCATACAGATGTTCACATACTTAACATTAAAATGTTACAATGTTCTTTATGGACCTTGTCTGTGCCTAAACAGCAATATAAGAGAGGGACGACATTTTGATCATGCTCGACAGTCATGTTGACTCCTGAGCTCGTAGTGGGACTCTTGATAATTACTCGAAATCAGATCTTACATGAATCATCTAATAATTTCACCAAACTGTCATTCGCGAACATCAGATTAATTTAACGTGATATTAAACACAAAAAAAAAACATAATAACCAATGTAGATATGAAAATAAAAGATTCCCGCCATTCAAAACCCCTTGATACTCTACTCTTGAAAGATGACAGAATATCATTAGGTTATTTACCTAATAAAATTGTAATTTTCAATTTATATTAATTAATCAATGACATTGTAAATGAAATATTTACCAAATAAATGAATATGAGCCCTGATTATTTTCTGAAGACTTACTTGGCTTTATCCAGAAACGCTTGGAAGCTATCGTATGGTTCAATCTGCATCGTCACGTCGCCTCCAGATGCGTTCTCCATGCAGAGGATTAGCGGAGGAGGTTCTTCCATTGCTGCTATCAATGTATATTGTAGAGGCAAAGATATTATAAGTGAAGAGCTCGGTGGCTCAGTGGTTGGGTCAATAGACTTGCGATACGGAGGTCCCAGGTTCGATTCCCAGCCAGGGCAGCCATGTTACCTCATCCTCGGATTTTTCGACGAAAAACTTACGTAAACCGAGGCCCAAATCAAGTGTCTTATTTTGTAAACAAAAACTACCCTCCCCCACTACCATTTTAAGCTATTCTGTGGTTATTGCATAGTTATTTATACATTATTAGATCGGATTACTGTATTCTCACAATGATGAACAAATTCAATCAATCAGTTCCTTCTGTTTTACATAACAACAGGTAATTAGACGATCATATTTGTTTACAAAATGAGACACTTGATTTGGGCTCCGGTATACATTTACCGAGTGGTCTCAAAACGGTGAAGGAAAACATCGTGATGGAACCTGCACGCCGTAGAAGAAGAAAAATTCTAAGGCATGTGAAATTCGCCAATCCGCAGTGGGCCCGCGTGGTGGATCATGGCCCCAGCTCCCTCGATGTAAGGGAAGGTCTGTGCCCGAGCAGTGGGGCAATATCAACAGACTGATGATGAAAGATATTATTAATAATAGGCACCTTGCTGTATCGCTCCCATTAATATTATTATACAATGTGAAATTTTAGTGGTTGCTTCCCACTTCAATAAATTAAACTTGGGATTTTCTCAAAAAGGACTTGACTGGTTTTTAAAATTCTTTACAATTACACAGTCTGTAGTTTAAACTATCTACTAGTAAAATAATTTTTACAATAGATCAAGTATTTTTTGAAAAATCTCAACCTTATTTAGGCCTACAGGCCTTGAATTCATTCGACAAAATTAAATGTATGGTTAGGTAAATTAAACAATTTGGGGAAAAAGAAAAAAATATTTACGATAATTCAACTATCCAAAAAAATATCAATATGATGTGCATCGTTACTGTGCTTTGGAGTTTTTACATTTTAAGGTATTTTTAATTTTTTGGAACGATTTCTTCCACTGGAATTTGGCCTAATGGTCATTTCTGAGGTCATTGTGTGACTTTTGACGCACTTAGTTAATTTTTTTTGCAGTTTTGATTTTCTCAAAAACTTACCATTTTAATATTTATCATGAATATAACCCCCAGTTTCAATTTGTCGAATGAATTCAAGGACATCCTGTATAGATACTTTTATTTGGTTTCGAATGCAACGCATCTCTGTGCGTCTAGCTTTTATCGAGTTATTATGTTATAAGCACCCAGACATACATACAGACAAGAGTTATATCAATGCAATGCATGGTATATAGATATCAAGCCAAATTAATTTAGGGCAAACAAGCAGGCATGCAAAAATAATGTGATATAAAAAGTTAACTCAAGCCAGTGTAAATTATAAAACTTTTCGCGAAGTATTAAATAGGTAGTTAACTACTGTAATAATATTTCATGTGACATATTTTTACAACAATTTCCAGCCAAGCCATTTCAAAAACCAAAGCGAAAAAATGTTGACACTGGCCGGCTGATACGAAATAAAAGTTTCAGCCAGTGACAAATAACCGCCCGAATACTATTTTACGCAATTTTGGATGCAAGAACAACAAGCAAATCAAGGTAATTCAGAATAAACAATGAAAGCTTACCAAATCTCGAATTTCAGCAAAAAATTTCAACACTTCTGCTAGAAACTGGCACATCAATTGCGAAAAACAATTGAAATTTTTCTTCGCCATTTTGTAAAATTTCAAAAGAAATTCGAATAGTCTACCCATAGACAAAATATAATAGAGATTCCAAGAAAGTGAACGATTAGGATCACTAAGGATTAGGATACATTAAGAATCGATAATATCCTAAAATCGATTTTTGTCAATCATCTTATTAAATTCATCATGTTCATGGCTAGTTACTGTAAGTAACACAGTAAAGACAAAAAAATAAAATTTCCACATAAGTATCGTTATTTATTTAGTATTTTTATCTGTCATTTTCAAGTCTAGAAAAGTAGAAAAAATGACCGTTGTCTTTCAAGGCAACATGCATATTCTCAAATATCACGTCCTCAAATCACTTTTATAAATTCAGTTCACATTTCAACTGTATCAATTTAATTTGATTTATAATGAACATGGAATCGATTTTTACTTTCTCACTATGTACTATATCGACAGTCGATAATGAGCGTTGCTAAAGTTGATGACATCACTAGTTGGTACTGGCTGGAATTTTGTCTACGCCCATTTCGATAATAAATAGAAAGAGAAGACAAATAATTACTACAAACTATTTGTAACCTATTTTTATCAAAAGGATGTAGGTTTTATTGCTGTATTCTTAAAGTAAATAGTAAATTAGAGTATTCAGAGAATTAAAAGTGAATTATAAGGCAGTGATAATTGGTCTAAAAGCATAAATAACTAAATACAACTTAAAATTCCCGCGTGTACGAAAGAGACAGAAAGACAGGTTGTTGATTGACTTCAAACGAACTGTCAAAGTCATTCATAAATTTTCCAAATGATGGCCGCAAGTTTACTCAAAATACGGGACAATAGCGTTTTTTAGTGTGCGAATTAACGAGTAATTCCAATGATAATTCATTTGACTGGCAAAGTGTAGTGCTGCGGCATGTTTCCTCTAACCCCGCCCGTGGTAAAGAGACTTTTAGGGTGGAAAAAGGGTCCCGAGGGATCATCCGTGGCTGAAGACAAGTGGTCAGAAAAGGCAGTTAAGAGTTTAGTCAAGAAATTGAAGAAAAGCGGAGCCCTAGAGGAACTAGAAAGGGCGATTTCTAACCAGAGCAGTCATACTAAATGTGTTACAATTCCCAGGTCAGTCGAAAATATTGATTTTGACTTTTTGTGATAACAATCGTAGAAAATGACGTTTCCTTTCCTGTCGTAATGAATTCGTTCAGTAATTTTCTTATTAGAAATTAAACTGGTTTTCATAGTCAGCTAAGTTTAAAAACACTAATCTCTACTAGAGATAACTTAAAAGTAGATTAAAATGTATTTCATCTAGTTTTTTAACTATCTTTGTAATCAAAAAATGCGAAAAAATGTCACTTTCGTTCAGTAACCTGCCATTGCTGTATCGGGTCATATAACCCGACTTATTTTGAAATACACCTTATGCTAACTAACTCTGTGATATCTAATAGGCATTTTCATTTGGCCGTTTAACCTCAGACGGCCGCAAAATGCGAAAGGTCAAATCGCCGTCAAAACAAATCGAATCTTTGTCAATATGGCGGATGTTTCGGACCTCCGAATTTGTTAATTTCCTCATTATTTCCTTATTATTATTGAATTCAGTGTTGTGAGAAACTTTAATACTGTGTTTGTTGTGAAGCTGTGTCTTAGTGACTCCTTTTGTGTTTGAAAAAGGTAATGAACCATGATTATTCATTGTTATTGCAAAAAATATTCTTGTGTGTACATTTTTTAGCGTATTTTCGCAATGTGGACGTTTGATTCTCATTAGAATCTTATGAGATTTATTAGAAATCCTTTAATTTTCTGTTTACTGCAAGATTCATGTTATAATATACACTGATATTGTGGTAGAAATCGGTAATTCGGTCGCGGTAAAATTTGAAAGAGATTGCAAATATTGAGATGGGAGACCTAGCAATATACTTAGGCTGTTATTCATAAACGTGATTTAAAGTTACGCCACCGTTTAGGCCCCTGTTCCTTTCTATCTTATACTTTTTTACCGATGTGTGTGTGATGTGATGGGATAGCAACACAATTTAAGGGAAGTGAAGTTTAACTAGTTGTTGAGGAACTGGGCTCGCTGATGAATAAAAGACTTAATTTCAAGATATCAGATGGTATAATTTAGGTGTGCTTTCTGGTGATCAACACTAGGTTTATGAATAACGGCATTAATGTTTCATTGTAAGGCATATAAAAATTGGTCCCCTTAGTGATGCTCTGACCCAGATACTTGGCAAGGGCCCCCAAACCTATCTTCTTCTTGACGCGGGCTATTTTCCGCACTTGGCCGCATGAGTGGCAGCCATTGTGCGTGGCCCCCAAACCTATAACATAATTTAAAAAATATTTATAATTACGTATAATATGCTGTCATCCATATTATACCTAATTTAAGCTCATTTTCATCCGCCAATCCGCAGTGGGCCCGCGTGGTGGATCATGGCCCGTGCTCTCTCGATGTAAGGGAAGGTCTGTGCCCGAGCAGTGGGGCAATATAAATAGACTGATGATAAAGCTCATTTTCATTAACTTAGCCATATTTTACTATCCGGACAGATATTTAAAAACTATGGTTTCTACATTAATAAACTATAAGAAAAAGATATTTGGGAGGAAAGACTAAAGCGTATACATTGTTCACAGAGCCCGCCCTAACGAGAACACAATCAACGGCCAGTACCGCAAGGGGTTGCCGCATGTCGTCTACTGTCGTCTGTGGCGGTGGCCGCAGTTACAGGTGACATTTCTCTGTCTTTACTATTGACTTGTTGTAACTTCGTAGGTGTAGAAGTAGTGGTTCCACATCACATCATCATCATCAGTCTATTCACATTGCCCCACTGCTTAGGCACAGACCTTCCCTTACATCGAGGAAGCTGTGGCCATGATCCACCACGCGGGCCCAGTGCGGATTGGCGGATTTCACATGTCTTATATCTTTCTTCTACGGCATGCGGGTTTCATCGCGATGTTTTCCTTTACCGTTTTGAGAGCATTCGGCAAATGTACTTAAGTTTTTCCGTCCAAAAATCCGAGGATAACTCATTGGTACATGGCTGCCCGGGCTGGGAATCGAACCTGGGACCTCTGTATCGCAAATCCATTGACCCAACCACTGAGCCACCGAGCTCGCTCACATCACATACTGCTCGAATCACATACTGCAAGGTTATATTGTATGTACTGGAGCAACGAGTGTGACTGTTCCAGAGCCAACACGAGCTAAAGCCATTAGACCACTGCGAGTACGCCTACCATTTGAAGAAGGACGAGGTCTGCATCAACCCGTACCATTACACCAGGATTGACTCACCGGGTGAGTTGAACACGAAGACAGATAAGTGTACAGGAGGCCTCGACAAGATTGAGATTTTCTCAAAAACTACTGGACCGAATTCAATAATTATTTTACAGTTACATAGTTTTAACTTTTATCTATCTAACAGTGAAAGAATTCTTGCAATAGATCAAGTAGCTTTTGAGATAATTTCAACCTTAAACACTCTCCTGTACACCGTTCTCTGTGTTCCACCGTACACATGAAGACAGAGAAAAGTGTACAGAGGGCCTCAATAAGGTTGAGATTGTCTCAAGAACTACTTGACTGATTGTAAAAAATATATTTCTAGTAGATTGTTTAGTAAAAGGCTAGTTGACTAATTTTTTTTTTATTGTATCAATCAACTCTCATGCTCCTGCTGAAGAGAACTGTGAAATCAGTTTTGCGATATCTCAATTAATACCGAAGATATTAAGCGGTTAAGTCAAGTGGTGGGGGGATGCTCCATCTCTTTTTAGCAAAACTGTCTTTAGTATGAAGTTTGTATGGCGCTACCACGGTATGACGTCATACCGTGGTAGCGGTACAATCCGTCGTGTATTGTTTCTGTCTCTTTCCAACACAACTTTTCTAAATGCCTGTAGTTACTTCATTTTTAAACTAATTTCACTCTTGATTTCACAGTTGATCATGAATTTGTGTCTATTTTGTAATAATAATGAAACACATTTAATTTTCGATACTTGTCAACTATCCTATTGTAAATAATTGTAATTTTTAAAAATATATAAAGTTAGATACAGGGATGGGTGGCTGGAAGAGGCTCAGGACAGGGATGGATGGAAGAAAAGGGGGGAGACCTTTGCCCAGCAGTGGGACAATTTATAGGTTTACAAAAAAAAATGCTTCATAACTTAAAATAACTATTACCAAAGTCCAAATTGTTAAACTTGATGCACTTAGTGCAATGGGACAATTTATAGGTTTACAAAAAAAGAAAGTTAGACCTTGTCAAGCACCAAGTGCAGTACTACAAACCGACGACCCTGCATGAAGAGATTGATGAATTGGGTTGTGTCATTGTGTGCTAGTATCGCAGCAGATGTAACTCATCGTCTCTGCCAACCTTGCAATATTATCTGCCAACTTTATAATAATAATTGTCACTAATGCATAGTGTATCCTGCCTCAGCCCTGCCGCCTATCCTGGTGCCTCGTTGCGAGGGCGAGGTGCGCGCGCCGCCGCCTTACGACTACCACCAACACCACGAACACACGGACAAGTGAGTACACACACACACACACACACACACACCCATCCTCTTTTTTTCCAATTTATATCTGTTATCGGCTCTTCAGCCATAATCAGATGTGTTCTGGGGTGGAATTTTTTTTTGGGTGCAATTCCATTGAATAACACCGTCTACTATGGTCGAGAGGACTTAGTCTCTTTGGTCTAGTGCAAGTATATGCCATCTTTTCAGGCGTTTCACGTTCTCTTGATCTTTTAGCAGGTCTTTAGCTAGTTTGTTGCTAAAGACACCCAACCTCTGTCTCTCTCTCTCTCTCACACACATTGGAAGGGAAACAGAATACTCCATTTTCTTCGCAAAATGTGTAATCCTAACTTCATTTGTTTACAAAATAAGAGACAAGCTTCAATATACAATCAATAATGAAGTCAAAACCTTTTGTTGAACCACGGATTAATTATACAGCTGTCTCTCTCTCTCACACACATTGGAAGGGAAACAGAATACTCCATTTTCTTCGCAAAATGTGTAATCCTAACTTCATTTGTTTACAAAATAAGAGACATGCTTCAATATACAATCAATAATGAAGCCAAAACCTTTTGTTGAACCACGGAATTATTATACAGGTGATAATATTGATACCGAGAATCTGGTTAAGTGGCGTGCTTTGGGAGAGGCCTATTACTGTTACACTTATGGTGATGTTTAATGAAAGGGCTAGCCGTGCAATTAAACATTTATTCAATCAGTTGGCTGCGACATATGTATGTAATTACTTGTCTGTCTGTATACAGCATGATGCAGAGCGGCGGCGTGGGCGTAGTGGGCCTGGGGCTGGGCGTGGGCCACAGCGCCATGTACCTGGAGGCGACCCTGCCCCAACAGGTGCCCGGCAACACCACCATCAGAGTGTGAGTACGGTGTTATATTCGATTCTGGCACTCACCGGCCGCTCCCGCGGCACGCTCGCTTCGCTCGCTCGGCTCGTGCGTGTGATTCGTATCAACCTAACATAATCGATCTCAGTCACCTATTATACTCATTTATTTATTTTATTAATGGACTGGATTCCGTTTTTCCTCTTGAGGTTTTTTCCCTAAAAACGAATGACAAATATTCATAAATATTCATACATTTACTCAGAATTTGTATTACGCATTATCCATGCTCGGTGAATAAATTAGAACATGATGAAAAAATTATGAACCTGCGACCTTGTCATTCCGTGACACGCAATCAAGTTGGTAAGAGCGTGTCACGGAATGACATGGTCGCAGGTTCAAGTCCTGCCCACGGCAAGAATTTTTTCATCATGTTCTAATTTATTCACCGAGCATGGATAATGCGTAATACAAATTCTGAGTAAATGTATGAATATTTGTCATTGATGATATGATATGGTGTCTACCAGGAGCTCGTCAGCAGTGGAGACTCCGCCCCCGGGCTACATGAGCGAGGATGGGGACCCCATGGACCACAACGACAACATGAGTGAGTTTGTTGACCAATTTGTCTTTGTACATGTTTATTTTCCTTGAATTAATCTTGAAAAATAAAAAGTTTATTTTTAATTATTTTTTTTAAGCTCGAAAACTTAAGAGAGTAGGTATAGTAACTCACTAGACGTAGGTACGGTGGAACACAGAGAAAGGTGTACAGGAGAGTTTTTAAGGTTGAGATTTTCTCAAAAACTACTTGACCTATTGCAAAAATTATTTCACTGTTCGATAGATTAAAGTTAAAACTATGTAACTGTAAAAGAATTATTGAATTCGGTCCAGTAGTTTTTGAGAAAATCTCAACCTTATTGAGGCCCCCTGCATACTTATCTCTTTCTCCGACTGTACGGACAACAGCAGATCAATGCAATGGTAACACTTGCAGTACGAATTCAACTCTTATGACGCAGATAATAAGAACGGTCCAAAGTGTTACACTGGATGCAGAGGGCCGAGAGTAGGGTTGATTGGCGCGCTTTGGGAGAGGCCTACGTCCAGCAGTGGACTGATACGGGCTGATGATGATGAAAGTGTTACACTTGATCTGCTGTTAGCTGTACATACCAAACCGCCCTCGGATCACCCCTCGTCCCCCGATCGATCGAAATGGAAATATCAGCATCAGCGATGAGTTGCCTCTCTATAATTAAATAATAATAATCCCAGGCCTCACATCTGAAGCCGCCCCTGTGCTGTACCATGAACCAGCCTTCTGGTGCAGCATCAGCTACTACGAGCTGAACACGCGAGTGGGGGAGACCTTCCACGCGTCGCAGCCGTCCATCACGGTCGACGGGTTCACGGACCCCAGTAACTCGGAGAGGTGAGTCGGTGACTCGGAATGTTGAACCAGTAACTAGGAATGTTGAACCAGTAACTCGGAATGTTGAACCAATAACTAGGAATGTTGAATTAGTAACTCGGAATGTTGAATCAGTAACTCTGAAACGTGAGTATGTCGCTCGGAACGTTTATCAGAAACTGGGAAATGTAAGGCTGTACCTAATTCGAAACTGATTCGTTTCCCACTCAGAGTGGGGAGCACGGCAACATGTATCTGCAACAATGATTCATAATCTTTGGATCACAACTGGAAAAAAAGTGAAACACCGTGAAACGTTGTTTAGAAAATTGTTGCCTGGTGAATTCCCGGCTTAACTCGGTATGTTGAACCAGTAACTTGGAATGTTAAACCAGTAACTCGGAATGTTGAACCAGTAACTCGGGATGTTGAACCAATAACTCGGAATGTTGAAACAGTAACTCGAAAAGTCAAATTATTCTGTACTGTTACAGATTCTGCCTGGGACTACTGTCCAATGTGAACCGCAACGAGGTCGTGGAACAAACCCGCCGGCATATCGGCAAAGGGGTTAGGCTGTACTATATTGGTGGTGAGTATCAATTATATTATATACAGTGGAGGGATGACCTGCAAAAAGTGACTGGCAGGGACTGGATGCAAAGGGCTGAGAGTCGGGTTAAGTGTCGCGCCTTAGGAGAGGTCTGTGGACTGATACAGGCTAATGATGACGATGAAGTTGCATTAAAAGTACCAGGAGACCATGGCTAACCCGGAGTCTCAATATGTCTCACTCAACACCTGCTGTTACCACTCGGTCAGAAGCCCCAGCTCTTTAAGTATCATTACAAGTACCAGGGCACTATGAGCCGCCTGGAGTCTCATTAGCATGCTGTTAATTCTGTGGGGCGAGTGCGGCGCGAACACCAGCGTCGAGTGTCGCGCCTTGGAAGAGGTCTGCGTCCAGCAGTGGACTGATACGGGCTGATTGTGATGACTTAACTGTGACGTCTCGTCAAACTACTGTTTCTGTCTCTTTCTAACACAATTATAAATGCTTGTTAATTTTTTCATTTTTCAACTACCATAATGTAGGATCATATTTTGCAGTGATTTTGTAGAGCTCGGTGTCTCAGTAGATGGGTCACTGGGCTTACGATATGGAGGCCACAGGTTCGATCCCTGGCCTAGAAGAAGAAGAAAGGAATAAATGATCTTATCTTATCCTATTTGTTTCGTTTCAGGCGAGGTGTTCGCGGAATGTCTGAGCGACTCGTCAATATTCGTGCAGAGTCCAAACTGTAATCAGCGCTACGGCTGGCACCCGGCCACAGTGTGCAAGATACCACCAGGTACGCTCTCTTGCAGTTTCTCATGCAGTCGAATTGAGATATTGCAAGTATCTGCAAGATATCGCCAGGTACGCTCGCTTGCAGTCTACTCTCTTGCAGTTTCTCATGTGATATCTTGCAGTCGAATTGAGATATTGCAAGTATCTGCAAGATATCGCCAGGTACGCTCTCTTGCAGTTTCTCATGTAATATCTTGCAGTCGAATTGAGATATTGCAAGTATCTGCAAGATACCACCAGGTACGCTCTCTTGCAGTTTCTCATGTAATATCTTGCAGTCGAATTGAGATATTGCAAGTATCTGCAAGATACCACCAGGTACGCTCTCTTGCAGTTTCTCATGTAATATCTTGCAGTCGAATTGAGATATTGCAAGTATCTGCAAGATACCACCAGGTACGCTCTCTTGCAGTTTCTCATGTAATATCTTGCAGTCGAATTGAGATATTGCAAGTATCTGCAAGATACCACCAGGTACGCTCTCTTGCAGTTTCTCATGTAATATCTTGCAGTCGAATTGAGATATTGCAAGTATCTGCAAGATACCACCAGGTACGCTCTCTTGCAGTTTCTCATGTAATATCTTGCAGTCGAATTGAGATATTGCAAGTATCTGCAAGATACCACCAGGTACGCTCTCTTGCAGTTTCTCATGTAATATCTTGCAGTCGAATTGAGATATTGCAAGTATCTGCAAGATATCACCAGGTACGCTCGCTTGCAGTCTACTGTCTCCTGCAGTTTCTCATGTGATATCTTGCAGGCAAATTGAGATATTGCAAGATATCGCCAGCTACGCTCGCTTGCAGTCTACTCTCTTGCAGTTTCTCATGTGATATCTTGCAGGCAAATTGAGATTTTGCAAGATATCGCCAGGTACGCTCGCTTGCAGTCTACTCTCTTGCAGTTTCTCATGTGATATCTTGCAGGCATATTGAGATATTGCAAGTATCTGCAAGATATCGCCAGGTACGCTCGCTTGCAGTCTACTCTCTTGCAGTTTCTCATGTGATATTTTGCGAGCGAATTGAGATATTGCAAGTATCTGCAAGATAATGTATGAACTTGACAATGTATGATTATTACTAATAAGAACTAGTAAAACTGAATAAGACTTGAGATTCCTCTTGCTATGGTTAGCAAAATACTTCGCACAAGAAATCTTACTTATTTTATTTTGTTCGGGGAACTTACAGCGTATGTTACAATATGAACTTATTAATAATACCTACATGCCAATTATAAGTTTCCACATATATCAAGTAAGTATTTATATCTTATCTTATCGGCGTAGGTGGAGAGACGATATCGTTAGATACAGGGATGGGTGGCTGGAAGAGGCTCAGGACAGGGATGGATGGAAGAGGAGGGGGGAGACCTTTGCCCAGCAGTGGGACAATTTATAGGTTAACAAAAAAAAATCTTATCTTAAATCTACAAAATATAAAAAGACCACGTGTTTAGTGTTTGTTGATTTTAATATCCATGCATACTTCCCTGACGCGATTAGGCCCACTGCAAAAGAGATCAATACTATGATCACTCAGTCGATTGAACGCTGCGCATGCTCGGAGTAGATAGCTATTTTACCTCGCGAAAGTATTACCGTATGGTCTCTTGGTAACTTTTAGTCTCCTCTTTCAGGCTGCAACCTGAAGATCTTCAACAACCAGGAGTTCGCTGCGCTGCTGTCCCAGTCGGTCTCCCAGGGTTTCGAGGCCGTGTTCCAACTCACGCGCATGTGCACTATAAGGATGAGCTTCGTTAAAGGATGGGGAGCCGAATACAGGTCAGTGGGATTCAGGCACTACATTATCGAGACTCCGGGTTAGCCATGGTCTCCTGGTACTTTTAATGCAACTTCATCTCATCACATGAGACTCCAGGCGGCTCATAGTGTCCTGGTACTTGTAATGACACAAAGAGCTGGGGCTTCTGATCGAGTGGACACAGCAGGTGTTGAGTGAGACATATGAGACTCCGGCTTAGCCATGGTCTCCTGGTACTTTTAATGCAACTTCATCTCATCATATGAGACTCCAGGCGGCTCATAGTGCCTTGGTACTTGTGATGATACTTAAAGAGCTGGGGCTTCTGATAGAGTGGAAGCAGCAGGTGTTGAGTGAGACATATGAGACTCCGGCTTAGCCATGGTCTCCTGGTACTTTTAATGCAACTTCATCTCATCACATGCGACTCCAGGCGGCTCATAGTGCCCTGGTACTTGTAATGACACTTAAAGAGCTGGGGCTTCTGATCGAGTGGAATCAGCAGGTGTTGAGTGAGACATATTGAGACTCCGGCTTAGCCATGGTCTCCTCGTACTTTTAATGCAACTTCATCATCAGTCGTCTACTGCTGGACGTAGTAGGCCTCTCCCAAGGCACTCGACGTCGGTGGTCGGTCTACTACAGATACGGGCTGATGATGATGAAGAAGTTGCATTCATTAAAAATACCAGGAGACCATGGCTAACCCGAGGTCTCAATATGTCTCACTCAACACCTGCTGTGTCCACTCGGTCAGAAGCCCCAGCTCTTTAAGTATCATTACAAGTACCAGGGCACTATGAGCCGCCTGGAGTCTCATTAACATGGTGTCTGTGGAGCGAGTGCGGCGCGAACACCAGCGCCTTTGAATTGCCCTTGGACTGATACGGACTGATGATGATGTCAAAGTCGAATTTATTTATTGCAAGTAAGCACGTTGTGTACATTTTTGCACGTCAACATATTTTTGAATTTACATTTACACCACTTTGCAAGGAAAAGGTGCCAATGGCAATATAAAGCACTTACTCGTAAGAGCCTTCCATGAGCCAACTAGCGCCGCAAATCTTGAAAAAATAATATCTTCCAATTTAATCAATTTTATTAAAAAAGCTATTTACAAAATGTTTATTAGGATGAATACTATTTTTCAATATACAATACATGGCACAATTGCGACAAGCTAAGTTGTAGTTCACAAATGTGCCAAAAACGGCCGTTTTTCGCAATTATGCGAACTACAATTTACCGACATTGAATCACGTTATAAATAAGCACTTAAAAAATAGTATTTATCGTAATAAACATTTTGTAAATAGCTTTTTTATAATAATTTTTTTTAAGATTGGCGGCGCTAGTTGGCTCTATGGAGGCTCTTAATAACCTCAATCTTTGTCTCTCAGACGTCAGACGGTGACGTCGACGCCATGTTGGATTGAGCTGCATCTCAACGGTCCGCTGCAGTGGCTGGACCGCGTCCTCACACAGATGGGGTCGCCACATCTGCCGTGCTCATCTATTTCATAGGTGAGTGGTCATGACGGCACTATGATGACAGACCCGTCAGCCCCCTTACCATGACTTATAGCAGGATTACTTCATTAATACTTTGTTACCTCGTACAGTCGAAGACAGCGATAAGTATACAGGCCTCAATGAGGTTGAGATTTTCTTAAAAACTACTGGACCGAATTTAATAATTATTTTACAGTTATATAGTTTTATCTTTTATCTATCAAACAGTGAAAGAATTCTTGCGATAGGTCAAATAGTTTTTGAGATAATCTCAACCTTAATAACTCTCCTATACACCTTTCTCTGTGTTCCACCGTACCATGACGATCTTAAAGTAAGCTTGTTAAGGTCGTCGTTGTACGAGGTAACAAAGTATTATTGAAGTAATCCTGCTATAAGAGTTCATGGTAAGGGGGGCTGATCTCAATCTGCGGAATCGTACTTCTCATCTGTGTTATAGTGTTAGTATGAGCAATTAGGAAACATTTAAATAAATAAATTTGCTATTTATTTAAGCTTTTACACATTGTGTACGGTGGAACACAGAGAAAGGTGTACAGGAGAGTTTTTAAGGTTGAGATTTTCTCAAAAACTACTTGACCTATTGCAAAAATTATTTCACTGTTTGATAGATAAAAGTGAAAACTCTGTAACTGTAAAATAATTATTAAATTCGGTCACTAACATTTGAATGTCCCAAGGGCATACCTCGTGAAATAGGTATTTCTTCTCGGAGCGCTCCTGTTTTGACCTTCATCCACTATCTTGAGCACCAGGAGACGTTATTATGCCCTTTTACTACCCCAAGCGACCTTCATATATTTAATAAGTAATTTTAATTACACAGCACGTATAGCATGGTTTTGAAAAAAAGGCAAATGGCAGAGAGGAAGTGATGTTACTATAATAGACAATTCGTAATTGTTCTTTTTGATGTGCGTTCGTTTTACTTCCGGTAAACATTAAAATATAATCCTGTTATGAATTAAGCTTAAAGCCAAGGATACATTAGGGGACAAATGTCCTGCGACACGTGTCGCCAGGGACGTCGGGTGAAGTAGCGCGACGTTGCCGGACTTCGCGCGACATGTCTGGCAACATCGCGCGACACGGGTATACATAAGTCGCGCGATGTCGCCAGATATATTAAGCGAAGTTTCGCGAAGTCGCACGACTTCGCCTGACGTCGCTACGGACATAAGTCGCGCGATGTCGCCAGATATGTCAGGCGAAATCGGCCGGTTTCGCGACATGTCGCCGATACATGTCGTAGGACATTTGTCCCCTAGTGTATCATTGGCTTAATACTATACACTAAACATGTCTTTTACCTTTTCAGAACACCAAACCCAAGTCAAAACAGAACAAAACAGATCCAGTAACAAATGAAGGTAAAACAATTACTCAATTCATATTATAAGTTTACAAACAAATTGTATACAAATTGTCTCACAAGTAAAAGTTGTTATGAAATATCGACCCGGTATTTAGACCGACACAGTTCGAAATCGATCGAATTTATCGGTCTAAATACCGGTTTCTATGGAAACTGAAGTCCGACATTTTTGTTTTGATTTAACCAAAATTTTAATATTATCCGTTGTAATAATTTAACATAATACGAGTAAAGTCATCTGTTAACAGTTTTTAATGTATATGTCGCAGTCAACTGGTTGAAATAGACGTTTGATTGAACAGCTAGCACGTTAGTTGAACGACGCCATCCAACCAGGCATGTTTTAGTCTGATGCCGTTTTTACGTTAAAGTTTTGGGAATATTTAGATTTATACAGAAAATGTAACCAAATGAAGTTTTTTTTCTTCTATTCCGTTGAAATTGTATGGAAGTTCTCATTATATAAATATATATTAGTTGTCAAAAAAAATCATACGTTTTTACTACCGTGCAATAGAGTACAAAATTTTATTAAAGGTACATTTACATTTGTCGACGCGTAATAAACAATATAAAATCAAATATTTTGAGTAAGTAATAAAGGTAAAAAAATATATTATTATTTCAAGAGTTTTGTATGAAATTAGCAGATTCCGCGTGGATAAGTGTGAGGTGACCCTTACGCTGTTGTATTTTTGTTTATTCGCCATCGTATGTGCATTTATCGATGTTACAATCATTGTATCGATTTTTATTATTATTATCGATTTTATCTTTAAGTTTACATTAATTTGATAAACAGTTGTGTGTTTGTACTTTATACCAATTTTTAATGGTCCTTGTGTTTTGTGAATTTTGAGTATTTTATTAATCAGTAATGAAATGTAATGATTTTGCACTATTATTTATTTTATATAAACGGGTATCACTCACTTATATTGTTGAAGTCGGCAATTAGACCGACAGTTTCGACCGATTTCGAAGGTCGTCATTGTTTCGTACAATGACAACAAAGTATTATTAAAGTAATACTGCTATAAGAGCTCACGGTAAAGGGGCAAAGAGCTGAAACACTCCAAACTTTTCATTGGCGCGACAGACACAGGCTGGTGCAGGAAAATCTGGAAACACAACAGAAACCAGATGCGGCTCATAATTGGGGCGCTAACGGGACATCAAGCAACGAACGACCTTGCATAGGATGGGATTAGCTGAATCTCCAACCTGCAGAGCCTGTGGTGACAAAACGGAGTCCATGAAACACCTACTGTGTGAATGTGACTCACTGGCTAGAAAGCGAATGAGTCTCCTGGGGTCTATCCGGAACCAGAAGACTACAGGCTCCTTCCCATGAGCTGCATAGCGGACCTATTGAGTTATATCTTTAGGGAGGAGGAAGGAGCATAAAGGAAAGGGGAGAGCACAAAAGATCCCAATGGGTCGAAGTGCCACCACATTGGCACACAATCAGGATAAGATAAGATAAGGGGGCTGTTGTGTTTCCAGATTTTCCTACAATAGTATAACTATCGTATCAAAATATAAACTGCGTCTAAAATTATTAATTAAATACACAAAATTCACAAAAGAACGTATTTGTAAATAATAGGTTTTCTGTTTCAAGTTTTTGCTATTACTCCTTTACAGATATACGATACTTTTTGTTAGGTATTAGTTTTTTTATTTGATTATTTATAAGGCAATAAGCGTATGTTGTGATTTCATATATTGTAAAGTGTATAACAAAGTTAGTACATAACTCAGAGTAAAGTAAACAGGGCCTCATTAAGGAAGATATTTTCTCAGAAACTACGCGGTCGATTAATCAAATTCTTATACAATTACATAGTTTGGGCTTTAGCCCAAATATTTTTTTTTTTCACATGGTCTCGACACTTTGTGTCATTTGCCACACACAAGTTGGGGAAACGTTGTAAGTATATAATTAATAATTTGGAATCGGGAATTTAGGAATCGGGTAAGGATCAGCCCAAATAATAAATGAGAAAACATTGCTATTTTTTATCATTAAAGCCAAGGATACGTTAGGGGGCAAATGTCCTGCGACACGTGTCGCCAGGGACGTCGGGTGAAGTAGCGCGACGTTGCCGGACTTCGCGCGACATGCCTGGCAACTTCGCGCGACACGGGTCTTCGCTACGGACATAAGTCGCGCGATGTCGCCAGATATGTCAGGCGAAATCGGCCGGCTTCGCTTGACATGTCGCCGATACATGTCGTAGGACATTTGCCCCCTAGTGTATCATTGGCTTACTACCTACAAAAAACAACTGTATTATTACGAAAAACGGCTGCTTTTTCCATAAAATGTATGACAATGACGTCATCGAAAAAATCTCGTACATTAAAATCCTTCAAGTCAAAGGAACCCAAGTAAACCGAAGCCCAAATCAAGTGTCTTATTTTGTAAACAAAAACTACCCTACTAACATTTTAAGTTATTTGATTATTGCATAGTTATTTTACACTCTTACATCGGATTACTTTATTTTCACAATGACGAACAGGTTCGATCAATCAGTTCCTTCAGTGTTACATCACAACAGGTAATTAGACGATCATATTTGTTTACAAAATAAGACACTTGATTTGGGCTGCGGTATACCTAAGGTCTTCAACCAGTGCGTCCTGCCAGTGATGACCTACGGAGCCGAAACGTGGACATTGACGGTGAGACTGGCCCACAGGTTCAAGGTCGCTCAGCGAGCTATGGAAAGAGCTATGCTTGGCATTTCTCTGGTAGATAGAATAAGAAACGAGTATATTCGCCAGAAGACAAAAGTGGTTGACATTGCTCATAGAATCAGTAAACTGAAGTGACAGTGGGCTGGTCACATCTGACGTAGAACCGACGACTTTTGGCAATCGGGTAAACAAAAAAAAGTTTTTATACGAAAATGTCAACTTTAATGACGTTTCTACACTTTATCTGAGTTTGTATGACAGGACATGAATGGTAACATTTGAAGTACGATATCAACTCTTATATAAGGTATAGTAAGGCCCAATTTGCGAAGTATCCAATTTGAAACGTATCCCAAGGGAAGAGATGGCTAGAGATAAATTATTTAAAAAAAAACTAAAAAATACGACTACCTAAATATTTAGCTGGATGAAAATAATAAAACAGTGTCAAAAATTGAGGGCAGGCTGCATTTGTTTAATTTTCTATTTACATAAATACTCTAAATGACTTGACATTGGCGAAATTATCTCTTGAATAAGAGTAGAAGCTATTCAAATAAAAATAGAATATATATTCGCTCAGCGGCATAATATTTACAGCTCGTCGCCGAGCGAGTGCATCCCATCGCTCGGCGACATTGATCTCCTATAAACAACTAGATACACAGTCTGCCTTCTAAAAATGTCCGACCGCAAAGAAGGTTCAAACCCTCATTTGCTTTATTGGGCATTATTTGGGCGTTAACAATGGACCCTTATTTGGATATTTTTTAAATTGTGATCAATGTTTGCAACCCACTGAACCACTTGGCGTATGTATTGGAGATTTCGTAAATTGTACATTATGCGAGTAAACCCTGGCACTTAGGGCAGTGTAGCCATCGGCACCTAAATGTTATTCTCTATGTAAGTGGGGGGTAGATTAGAATTGATTTCTTAATGTCTCCTAAAAATATTGATTTACTTATTCAATATACAATTGTAGCGATTACAGATTGCATACGGTAATATTAGTCGCCGCTAAGCGAGGCGCCCGCACATGAGCGCAACATTGCTTCGCGACACGTGGCACCTTGAGATATTATCCAGATGGACGCATCTTTTTAATACGGCACCCCTGTCCCCCGCTTCGTCTCTATGCGCTCATCGTTGACAGAGTTTTTCGCTTGTGTAAAAAGCAGCCACCTTACGAGGTATGGTCTCTGGGAGATGGCAAGGAATACTAGATTGGATTGATCTCACCGAATTGCAGCTTCGCTGTCGTCACAAAGATAGGACCACCTGAACCATTCCACAGCCACACTGCCATCAATATTCTCTGAGTTACATCAATGAGCACCACATCTTTGACCAATTCGAATCACAATTACCACCACCGGTTTTTCGCGCGAAAGGCGAACCACGAGAGTCAGTATGACAGTTGTTGTTGCGTTTTTTAGTAAGGCAAATGCGCCAAAAGATCATACAGCCTTATAGCATTTCCATCGTCATCATCATATTTTCTAATACCAATTCCATTAGATTTTAGGATTCTTAACACTCGGCCATTCTGATAAATAGTGTCTGTCCCAGACACAGCAAAACAACAACACAGAACCGATTAAATGCGTCATTACAACATATAAAATTACTCCGTTGATTCCGGTACGCTAAAACATCTAGAAAATAAAGATCAACTTTTGCACCCTAACGTGTAAAAGCTTAAATAAATAAATAATCGAAACGCAATGTTGGATCAATACCACAAAACCGCGTATTATTGTGGATTCTGATTAAGTCGTCGTGTTACCGTTCCGGCCATCCGACATTAGAGAATGACCCATTCGAAGAGTCACTTAATTCCTGCAAAAAAAAACACAACCTTACATAAGCCGTTTGGTTTCAGTATGTTCGCCGCAGCTTCCGTTTCCGCGCCATTTATATGAAGATCCTAACGTAGATATACCTATTCATTTTCCACAAGTCTTCATTGAATAACAATAACCTCTAACAGCGAGATATTTGGAAACTGATGAACAATGTCGCCTCTGGTCTATATATTCATATTCCTTATTATGCTTCGTCGTCATCGTCGGCCTGTATCTGTCCACCGCTGGACGTAGGCCTTCTCGCCATCCTTCCATTGTCTTGTATTTATGACCGACGCATCCATTCCTTCCCAAATGTGCGCGATTGGTGATCTTCCCACGCTGCATCGTCCCGTGCGTGTCCTCCAGACTGTAGCTGTGTACTCCCAGCGATCGTCGTCTCTACGTGCAACTTGCCCTGCCCGTCTCCCCTTCAGGGAAACCATCCTTTCCCCAATCCACCAGCTTTGCCCGACGGCGGATTTCTGAGTTGGGTACTCTATCGATTATGCTTGCCACAAGGGTAAATAGTACGTTATAATTCATCCATCCATATTTAGATATCAATTTGGCCAATATTTGCGTCGGCTAGTCGCCGCTATCTGTCCATTGCTCCTTGCAAAATCTTCCAGGTGTTAATGTTTCGTGTGACAGTCATTAAGATGTAACACCATGTATGTAATGTACCACATGAAGCAATAAATTAATTTGATTTTTTTATCTCTCCTTTTACTTGGACCACAGAACAACTACTTATTCGTGTGTCGCCGTCGTTCGCTTGCACACACAAGGTGCGACGGTTTGACCGTCAATCATATCAGGCGCCATCATGTCGCCCACACAAGGTACGACGGCCTACCTCGCTTATCGATATTGTTATATTAAATGCATATAATTTATATCATCGTATTTCTTACGTCTCGATTCTCAAGGTATTTTCAATGCAAGTTCACAGGTAGAGGTTTGTCAATTACAAAGAGTAGCTTACAGTTACTCGTAATGTTTCCTTTTATTATAAATTAACTGTCCATATTCCACAAGGTAAATGAATAAATCCATATGGGCACCGCTTGCACCACCAGAGGCTACGGCCTCAACCCGTTCATTTATTCGGGCACCGCTTGCACGCACAAGATGCTACGGCCTCAACCCGTTTGTCATACAGGCACCGCTTGCACACACAAGGTGCTACGGCCTCAACCCGTTTATTTGGGCACCGCTTGCACACACAAGGTGCTACGGCCTCAAACCCGCTTATATGGGCACCGCTTGCACACACAAGGTGCTACGGCCTCAAACCCGCTTATATGGGCACCGCTTGCACACACAAGGTGCTACGGCCTCAACCCGCTTATATGGGCACCGCTTGCACACACAATGTGCTACGGCCTCAACCCGTTCATTTGCTCAGCAACCGCTTGCGCACACAGGGTGCTACTGCCTCAGCCAGTTTGTCTACATGGGCACCGCTTGAACACACAAGGTGCTATGGTCTCAACCCCGTGACTGAAGCGTATACATCATCAGCTACTTTACGTCTCTCTCGGTCCGATAAATAGTTAATTATGGTCAGGCCTTGATAGTCGGATTCCAGTTGCCAGTACTAGTTTAATACAATCCTTCGCTCTCTTTCACCATAGTCACTTTCCGACTCGGGTTCGCTAAAATTAACTCAAGGTTTAGTATTGTTCATTGAAACAATGTTCTTATTATTCCAATCAGAGATATTCTTCCCTTCCATGCCACTATAATCTCGTATGTCGTAGCCCAATATTGCTGTAACACGATAGGGCCCGCTAAAAGCTGGTACTAATTTGTGACTTCGCCGGGTGTCTGCGTGCCCCTTTCGAGCCATCGTGCGGCTGGGATACAATTTGTTGATGCAACGCAAGGACGGTGACTTTGCTGGCCGTATCTCACTCTTATATTCCGCTCTTATGATCTGTTTTTTTTTCTTCTTCTTCACTCTTCCTTACCTAAGGCCAAGTTTTCATTGCTCTTTCAAGTTTCATCCTCATCATACTCAGCCCCTATGAGCCTAACTGGATATCTTCCTCTTCTCATGGTAACGTCTTCTTAAGTAGGTTGGCGATCATTATGACAATCTGCAACTCTCCACAACGCCGCAAGGAATAGAGACCTGGTACTATTGCCGACTGGATATAATCCACCCCATTTTCGCCATTAGCTTCTGCTATATGATGTCCTTAGGTTCCACTGCTTCCTAGTAACCCACTGTATATCATCAGACCAACGAGCTTTTGGTCATTAGCTTCTGCTATATGATGTCCTTAGGTTCCACTGCTTCCTAGTAACCCACTGTATATCATCAGACCAACGAGCTTTTGCTCACTCAGATCTGCCCCATGAGTCCACCTCGAGGTCGCCACGCTGTTAGTATTCCATCTACTCTCTGCCTGATCGCATGTTCCCGCTCCAACGACGATGCCATTCTATTCCTTTCTGTTTACTCTACAACGTTTTGCTTCGAAGTTCTTCAACACTCACACTATTCGCTTCTAGAACTCCTTACCGTATCCATCAGTACCCACCTCCCAATCCTTGGATATGTTAAGGCGCAGGTCAAATATCCCTTTTGGAACCTCTAATTATTACTTTCCAATTCCTAATCATTTATTCGTCCTCATAGGTAAAATAAGGTGGCATGGTAGTTCTATAAGACTTCTCTAATGTGCCTCTTCGCATACGAAAATAATATCGGACTCCACACGATGCAAATAATTGACATGTTTTATTTACTCGGGACGTTTGTTACTCTAGGAGCCATACTGATTACCTTTTTCCTTAAGAGTTGTTTTGGACATTTGAGTTTTAACTTGAGTGTTCCTTGGTCGCACGCTCCGATTCTACTATTTCAACAGCTCCGGGTTTCTTTTGACAACCACACAGCTTTCCAATAAGTACATTATAAAAACTAGGAGACGTCGGCAGCTTCAACTTTTGAGGAAGTTTTCAACTGGTTTCAAAAAGCAAATGACCTTTCTGCACTTTCTCTACGTAGGTGTCGTATTAATACCGCCGCGCCGTGGTATTGGTAAGTTGATAAGCGTTATAAGGTAAATTCGTGTAGTAGGCGGGTCACCAATTCGCCACCCAGAGGATGCCCGTCGAGTTCAGCTTGCGTATGCTTCATTTGACCTCTCTTTATTTCCCTTCACTTCCCTCGATTTCCCCTGACGTCCCTCGTCCTCTTTTGCCATATCTTGCCATGTCTTGCTGTGTCTTGCTGTGTCTTGCTGTCTCTTGCTGTGTCTTGCTATGTCTTGCTATGTCTTGCTATGTCTTGCTATGTCTTGCTATGTCTTCAAATCTCCTAGCACCTCCTGGCAGCTCCTGACTTCTCTTGACTCCGACTCCACTTGACTCCTCCTGACACCTCTTGGCTCCTCTTGACTCATCTTGGCTCCTCTTGGCTCATCTCGACTCATCTCGGCTCATCTCGACTCATCTTGACTCATCTTGACTCAGCTTGACTCATCTTGACTCATCTTGATCTATGGCCGAGCGCTGTATTGCACGCGTAACGGCCATTACCGATCGGGGCAATCACCGTTATATGGTCGCACAAGCACCGGCCAGCAGATCTTGCCGTAAATATATTTTAACACTGATCTAGGTTGGTAGTTATTTCTGTATTGCAGCTAGGGATAACAAAAACTTGTAAGAACTTGCTCGAACATGAGATGTCACAGCTGTTTCAACTTCTTACGATGCCTCCCCACTACTGAAGGTTTTCCATCGGTTCCTCATATATTCCCCTGTTGTGGGATAGCCGGAACATCTCTTCGAAGCTGATGACTTCCCGTAGGCGCTAGATATATCAAGGTTTGCGACGTTGAGAGTAAAATCTGGATTTAACTTTCAAATGGCCTATCTAGGCGCTTATCACTATAACTACATAGGTACCTGCACTTCATTTACTGGCATGACAAGCAACAACACTGCAACAGTATCGGTGTACAAATTTCAGATAGCGTAACAAATCATACCCTTCAATGACTGTTTCCTATTCCAAAGGCATCAATTGCAAAAGTAAACATTAGTATTCACTGGTTGATAATGAATAATATTATAATTGTACGCATAATTTTCATCTGATAATAGAACAGTGTTCTGTCTACCCAGTAGTAACAATAAGTTGTAGATGTCATTGCACATTATCTATGTTGCACATCACAAAGTCGGATCTGTGACACAAAACGTACAGTGTTACCTCTACATATATCAGTAAATAAATACAACATAATACAAAACCAACGATTATGTCTATTGGTCTCCAAACTTGATAGAATATCACTGCAAAGATCTTCTCTTAGGAGTTCCATAGGTCCATGCGTCCAAAAATATGTGAGTTTCCATTCTTCAGTAATCCAGTCTTTTCTTTCCTTCGGTTTCACCATTTTATACTTCGATTGGAATGACAAAGTATAGATGATTAGTACTTGCTTCTTGGTTTGTCAAGGGCTGACATTCTTCATTTATTTTCCTCTGTGTGACACCTATACTCCTTTATCCACAATATACTGACAAATAGTAATCATTACAAAGAATAAAAGCCATAAAATAATGCCGCAAAATTGATGAAATTATCCAAAGCCACCATGTATTCACAAGCCCTTAGTTAGGTCCACCCATGGTTAGGTCACTGTTTCGTTCACAACACGTAAAACCATGATGTAATTTTAGGAAAAATCATGTACAAAGCCAGCCAACATTACCTTCAATATTATATTGAACACTCTTAAGAAATCCACCAATCCATAACTTTAGATATACCGATATAGGCATAATACTCCACATGGCTTTAAATATTGTCTGCATCCTCATGATCTTAAGTACTAACCAGATATGGCATCCAAATCGTATATCAGCTTTGTAGATATGTACACTCTCTTATCTCTTCGCCCTGTCAATATGCTCCTTTATCCCATTGCCCCCAATTCACTTTTAATATACGAAGACATACGTCCATTGCGAGGACACCATATGAAAATCTACCACACTGTCGCCAATACTAAATCGCTCAGAGCTTCTTAAATAGCAGAGTTGATCATGCATGGAACAAACTGTCTGATGATGTGGTAACTGCACCATCATACTCCTTTAAAAATTGCCTCGACATGTGGTTAAAAATAAACATTATTAACTTGATTATATTACATAGTGAATCATGATCATTAGACATCAAAGCTGTGAACTTACCAACACTGTGATATCGACACACCAGCATTATGCTGCAGTTCTATCAAATGTATAATAATAATATTCAACTTCCATTTTTTAAGTAGGTAGGTAGGTATGTAAATTCATCAAACTTAAAGTAATGGAATGTCCTGAAGGTTGGTGTATGAAGACTTACTTAACGGGGTAAGAAAACAATATCCAAATATTATATTAACATCATCCAACTTCAGGTTACACCATTAAACAGTGATGATGCAATGTTGCCATATCATAATCAGCCAGCAATATAAAATACATCAGTACAAGTTATTCACCGGACCAGACTGGTCACCGCTAGGTACATCTAAAATATCTCTGCTCACAGCCATAGAGACGATGCTCGACAGTTCCCAAACCACCGATTCCGTCATAACAAAGACCAGCGAAAATTCTTAATCCGTGACTCCGATCACCACCCGGCCCCAACTCACGGTCATTGTGAACAACCCTCAAAATTAAATCATTTGATTCATGTGACACACTTTACTGATTTATATCAATAATACTATTCAGTGCTATGTGTATGCCCTTTGTATGTCTTATTTGGCATCTATGTCCCCATGTAAATTTCGAGGGCGTATAGAATAAAGTGTAAATAATAATAATGCCGACCGGTACCTGCATACTTCAGCAAGTCGCCAAATAATTAAACTGAGCACTCGTATGTTGTATATACGCTTGCATGTTGGTAGACACCCTGCTGCTAACATGAAGATCAGGAAATAATATAAAAATAATCGCTTGTGAACAAACAAGTGTGCTAGAAACATTTTCGTATTGACGCTTATAAATAGGTACAATAAAATGTACACTCCAATGGTTGGTACGATGGCTACAAGCGTGTTAAGTCACATTTGCGGGCATGAGTCTATACCAATTCTGAACTGTAAAAAGCAGCCACCTTACGAGGTATGGTCTCTGGGAGATGGCAAGGAATACTAGATTGGATTGATCTCACCGAATTGCAGCTTCGCTGTCGTCACAAAGATAGGACCACCTGAACCATTCCACAGCCACACTGCCATCAATATTCTCTGAGTTACATCAATGAGCACCACATCTTTGACCAATTCGAATCACAATTACCACCACCGGTTTTTCGCGCGAAAGGCGAACCACGAGAGTCAGTATGACAGTTGTTGTTGCGTTTTTTAGTAAGGCAAATGCGCCAAAAGATCATACAGCCTTATAGCATTTCCATCGTCATCATCATATTTTCTAATACCAATTCCATTAGATTTTAGGATTCTTAACACTTGCAAATGACAATGCCAGATTCTGCCCCACCATCAACCGCAAGTTGTACAAGATAACGAATAAATGTAAAAATATCTGCGTTTTTTATTAAAATTATTGGTTCAAAATAATGTTTTGTACAAGTTGCGATTCGAAAAAAACAGCTTAATTACGAATTCAGAAAATAGTAAGAAATCGAAGCGAATTTATTCATTGTTTTTGTTATTCTTCTATAGGAGTTGCGAGAGTAGTAGAAAATGATACGGATTATGATTATGCAATATGAAACCTGTAATAAGTCCCCAACAAAATGATATGTACAGCTTAAATGGTCACGTAGTTTTGTAGGTGGGGCAAAGCTCCATTGAAATGTGGCATTGTCTTTTGTACCGATTTCATGTCTATTCAGTAAGTCATCTGTGCACTCGAAATACTAAACCGTTATTTCTGCAGTCAGTTTAAAATAAATACAGACATCAAACCAAGAGATGAGACATTATAAAATAATATTAAAAACTTTATTTAGTCATCTACCCCATTGGAAACAAACGAGTAAGGTAATAAAGGTTATTTTTGACAAGTTTTAAAATTAGACAGATGTTTAAAAATAATATGATTGTAATAATAAAACATAATGAATGTTGTTGGTTGAGGTAGTGAATGGCATTGTTGGATTTGGTTTTATAGTTGTACAGTCGAAGTATACAGGAGGCCTCAATAAGGTTGAGATTTTCTCAAAAACTACTGGACCGAATTTAATAATTATTTTGCAGTTACATAGTTTTAACTTTTATCTATCAAACAGTGAAATAATTTTTGCAATAGGTCAAGTAGTTTTTGAGAAAATCTCAACCTTAAAAACTCTCCTGTACACCTTTCTCTTAAGCTTCTAAGGCAAATCGTTTGCGGTTGACTGCTTTACCTCGTATTTAATTAGATGGACGGACCATACAGTGCGTGCTCAGCAGAGTCTTAGGCAGTATCTAAAAAAAACATTTATTTTAGCTAAAGAAACTAGGCGACGATGATCGCTTATCATCAGGTGACTATGCATCCCAACTATATTAAAAAAGTATTTTTTACATACTTACCTATGTATTTAATAGGAAAAAATCCAACAATGCCATAAACACTTGAGATGTGTCAAAATTAAAGGGGAGTGTTATGTTTTCATACAAAATCATTACTTATAAGTCCAGTTTAAGCATTAAGTAAGGATATAATCATTACTTATATTATAATTAAGAATTTTTAACTCAAAACCATCCTGTATTAGGGAAATAAAATTGAAAGAAAAGAAATTATGTAAAACATAACATATGAAAATTATTAACCACAAAATATATAACAGAAGACAGTAAAATGTATTATTATATATAAACGGATATCACTCACTTATATTGTTAAAGTCGGCAATTAGACCGACAGTTTCGACCGATTTCGACGGTCTTTTTCAAGGTGAGCGCGCCACGATCTAATTGCCGACTTTAACAATATAAGTGAGTGATATCCGTTTATATATAATAATTTGTAGTAATGGCTCACTATAGTTTTAATTCTAAAACAGTAAAATGTAATTTAAAAAACTATAATAAATAAACAATTAGCCCCAGGTCAGCGACCGCGGGGAGTGTCCCCAGAAGGCTGGCTGCATTGCCTCGCTGGATTGCGAGGCAATGCGTTGCGCGAGGTACGCGCAGCCCTCTGGTCATTAGACACATCCACCAGGCGCACAGAGTCTTTGTGGATGCTGTGTGCGCCTGGTCCCCACGGTCTCCATATGAACAAGTCATAATAATTAAATTCTTTTCAATTTATTTCTATTTTAGAATTAAAACTATATTACTACAAATTATTATATATAAACGGATATCACTCACTTATATTTTGTTGAAGTCGGCAATTGCGCGCGGCGCACAGTGCGCGAAGAAACGTCACCGGCGACGCGGGCGTGGCGCGCTCACCTTGAGAAAGACCGTCGAAATCGGTCGAAATATATATATCCGTTTATATACAGGGTGTAACGTAAAGGGTGTATGAAGCCGAAGGGAGGGTGTTCAGTATCGGTAACAGAACAACTTTAGGTCTATGACTTTTCAATTTTCGCTAATTAATTTTTTCACTTTTCATACATTTCGTACCGGTCAGCTGGTCGATTTGTATGAGACATTAATTTATTTTTATTTTTTATTCGAAAAGTCGTAGAACAAAAGTTGTTCAGTTACCGATACTGAACACCCTCCCTTCGGCTTCATATACCCTTTACGTTACACCCTGTATAATAATAAATTTATTTCTAATACGTAATGAAAATCATTCAATTTTCAATACTTTCAAATTAACTATTGAAAATCATAACACTCCCCGTAAAAATCGATAATATCAGGGAATGGTGCTAAAGAGATGGATATTAGGCCGATATTCATAGTCTTTTGAGTGCTAGATTTTGAGTTCGGACTTACAACTGTCAGAGTTTTGACAGTCATAAGTGCGCAATCAAGACTATGAATATCGACCATAGAACGTAAGTATTTGAAGGTGTGAGATCGCTATTATGTTTCAGGTATATGAATGAGAGTTAATTAAGTATGTGTTAAATTATAATGCACTAATTAAAGTCCTAAGAAGTATGCATACGTTATTATGTAATAATACCAATTTCGTCGCTTGAGAGCGAAAACCTCGTATGACGCATTTGCTATGAGTTTTTAAATGTTTGAATTAGAATGAAAACCTTGTGCTACAATCTTCTTATATTAAACTAGCTGTACCCCACCCCGCAACTTCGTTTGCGTAGAGGAGGAGGATGGAGGAGATCAGGAGGCAGATCTTCCTCTCTGGATCCTTGTTTCCACATCACATACCGCCATGGCTTATAGCCTATGAGCTGTCCGAATATTTCAGCTATCTCCTAGTGAAACTCCCATCAAAATCCCTTTAGTAGTTATTGCGTGATACTTGCACAAAGTCACAGACAAAAATTCTAAAAATTAGTGTATTGGCATCAGTATCGATCCTAAAACACATTGCAATTATTCTTTTCAAAAAATATCTTTTTACAGTCTTATTATATGTATAGATTTTGCTCTGTGCACAAAGCACACACACACACACACACGGAACACAGAGAAAGGTGTACAGGAGAGTTTTTAAGGTTGGGTTTTTCTCAAAAACTACTTGCAAAAGTTATTTCACTGTTCGATAGATTAAAGTTAAAACTATGTAACTGTAAAATAATTATTAAATTCGGTCCAGTAGCTTTTGAGATAATCTCAACCTTATTGAGGCCCCCTGTATACTTATCTCTGTCTTCGACAGTTTTCACTCTCAAGCGACGCAATGTTTACGAAGTTTAGTTGTGAATTTCGCCACAAAATGCACGCTAAAAAGTGTCATGTTTACTTGATACAGAATCAAGCCTCGTATCAATAACAATTGACGCTCAACAAGATCGGCAACGTTGCACAACAACGTGCGACGTTGCCAGCTGGCGCGCAACATGACTGATAAAACACTCTAAGATAATCTAAAATAAAATGATTATAAACGAATAATGAAGAAAATATAATTGAAATTGATAAATTACATAGCTTTTTAATAACAGAATTCTAACTATCAAAAATACAAGTCAGAGCAGAAAAATAAATAAAACATGGCCTCAAAGAGGTTCCATAACAATGACCAATGGTACGGCGGAACACAGAGAAAGGTGTAAAGTAGAGTTTTTAAGGTTGAGATTTTCTCAAAAACTACTCGACTATTGCAAAAATTCTTTCACTGTTTCATAGATAAAAGTTAAAACTATGTAACCGTGATAGAATTATTAAATTCGGTCCAGTAGTATTTGAGAAAATCTCAACCTTATTGAGGCCCCCTGTATACTTATCTCTGTCTTCGACTGTACCAATCCTTCTTGTTGTCGTTCAACATGTTGTGCAACTTGTCGCGCGGCAAATGTTGCCTAGAAGATACGAGGCTTCAATGTGCAAACCATCAGTCAATTTAGAATTTTGTTATTATACCCTATTGAATAATTAGTTTAAGAATATGTTATCGTAGATTATAAGTTTTAACGTATTTATGTTATATATTTCGTGCCTCAGGTTCAAAATGTTGAATTCCTAAAGTGTTGAATTCCTAAACTGTTGAATTTCCAAAATCTTGAAATAGGTACAACGTACGGTCTAACAGAGAAAGGTGTACAGAGGAGTATTTGACAGTATTTTATAATTCAGAATTTGTTTATGCATTATGTCATGCTAGGCGAATAAAATGATTTTTTTTTGCTATAAGCTGGAATTGAACCTGCGACCTTGTCATTCAGTGACACGCGAAATTTTTTCGCGAAAGAGACAACAGATAGCACATTCCATGTAAACAAAAGAGACGCAGCGTTACTCGTTCGGCGACACTTAAGCGCAGGCCACACCGCCAGCGAGCGGGCGAGCGAGCTATGCGAAGCGAGAGAAGGAAACGTCGGTAGCTCGCGGTGTGAACCGAAGTATGTAAAGAGATAAGATAAATACACTTTATTGCACCATAATACAGTATTAATTACATAATTGAGAAGCATGTACAATTTTGGCGGTCTTATCGCTAAAAGCGATTTCTTCCAGACAACCAACTGCAGAGGATATTATAAAAATATATCAGAAAGAGGCAGAAGTGTAAAGAGGTGAAGCGATGTTCGCCCGCACGCTGGCGGTGTGGCCTGTGCTTTGCTCAGCGATGAACTATAAAATCATGTCGCCGAGCGAGTATCGCTGCCTCTTTTGTTTACACAGAATGTGCTATCTGTTGAATTACTTAATCGAAGACAGAGATAAGTATACAGGGGGCCTCAATAAGGTTGAGATTTTGTCAAAAACTACTGGAACGAATTTAATAATTCTTTTACAGTTACATAGTTCTAACTTTTATCTATCAAACAGTGAAAGAATTTTTGCAATAGGTCAAGTAGTTTATGAGAAAATCTCAACCTTAAAAGCTCTCCTGTACACCTTTCTCTGTGTTCCTCCGCACGTTTCTTTCGCGAAAAAATAAACGGGGATTTACTCGCTTACTCGCCGGCGGTGGAATTACTGCTTTGGACTTCAGAAACTTTTTATTTTAAGGGCCTTCCATGAGCCAACTAGCGCCGCCAATCTTGAAAAATAATATCGTCCAATTTAATCAATTTTATTAAAAAAGCTATTTACAAAATGTTTATTACGATGAATACTATTTTTCAATATACAATACATGGCATAATTGCGACAAGCTAAGTAGTAGTTCACAAATGTGCCAAAAACGGCCGTTTTTCGCAATTATGCGAACTACAACTTACCGACATTGAATCACGTTATAAATAAGCATTTAAAAAAATAGTATTTATCGTAATAAACATTTTGTCAATAGCTTTTTTAATACAATTGATTATATTGGAAGATATTAAAGATTGGCGGCGCTAGTTGGCTCATGGAAGGCTCTTTTCGAATCAACATTTTGCGAATTCAACATTTTGGAAATTCAACACTCTAGAAATTCAAACATTTTGAATCTGAATGGTCTCGTGTCTGAAATTGAACATGGCTTCCAATATTGTCGTTTATTTGCTGTTTTCTGTTCGGCGATCTCACAGTCGACGGTGAGACGTGTACTTTATACAACCAATAAATGTGTGGTTTGTATTCGAGTTGTTTTATTTGTAAATAGTGCTATATTTACATTCTTATTAATTAGATAAAACGGGAATTACCGTGTTAAACATTTATTATTGATTAGAACATGATGAAAAAATTCTTGCCGTGGGCAGGACTTGAACCTGCGACCTTGTCATTCCGTGACACGCTCTTACCAACTGAGCCACCACAGGCCACGCCACGCCCACCGAAAATCTTCATCGCTTTATACATACTTAAAGGGTTACGCAACTCCATCTATCGGACAATAGTAGTAGTATTCCGACAACTATGTCCAACATTCGGTTAGAAACATGATTTATGATGATGCGCTCCTATTTTTACTCAGAATTTGAATTACGCATTATCCATGCTCGGTGAATAAATTAGAACATGATGAAAAAATTCTTGCCGTGGGCAGGACTTGAATTGTCATTCCGTGACACGCTCTTACCAACTAAGCCACCACAGGCCACGCCACGCCCGCCGAAAATCTTCATCGCTTTATACAGGGTATGTTATGTAATGACAAAGTCGCAGGTTCAAGTCCTGCCCACGGTAAGAATTTTTTCTTCATGTTCTAATTTATTATTGATGTCTCGATATTTCGCCAGCATTGCAGCCATCATGGTCACGAGTAGACTGAAGTCGGTGAGTGTTGAACGTCAGAAGGGTGACACAAAACGATCTACCCTCTTTCGTGTTCGCTGACTGCGTTCAGAGAAGTTGTTGATATTTGCAAAAAAAACACGGTAATTCCCGTTTTATCTAATCAATATGTATACAAACCGTGTAAGTTTAAAAAGTGATATTTACATTATTCTTCATAACTAGCTGTTCTCGCTTCGTATGCGTAGAAGCCGCTGGTTACTATAGACATCCACGAAGTACTTTCAATGTACTGGGAGGCAGCTCTTCCTCTCTGGTTACGTGGTTCCGCATCACATACCGCAATGGCTTATAGCCTATGTGCTGCCCAGATATTGGAGCTATCTCCTAGTGAAAGTCACAACAAAATCCTTCCAGTAGTTTTGGCGTGATGCCGGAATATCGACACAGACAGACAAGAGTTCTAAGTAATTTAAAAAACAAAAAAATCCGACCGCTAGAAATTTAAACCGGTTTGATTAAATTTTTATAACCTATGTCACTTCTAGAGGCTCGGGACAGGGATGGATGGAAGAGGAGGGTGGAGACCTTTGCCCAGCAGTGGGACAATTTATAGGATAACAAAAAAAAATGACACTTCTACAATAAAGACGAATCTAACCACACCTCATATGTTAAAATCCATCAAGCCGTTTAGGAAGTAGGGCGTGCCAAAGAATTAGACATACATACATACACTCGAAAAACATAACCCTCCTTTCGCAGTCGGGTAAAAATTGGTGGGTGGTTGACCCAACCATCGCATCGGTTTGACCGGAGATTCATCCTAGTTTTATATTTTAAATATAAAATAAATGAGGAAATTTCAAAAACATATAATTAGGTAAGTACAATACAAAATGACACTACGTAACTACACGATTTAACTAACACTAAACATTACATGCGACAACATAGACACATTCTTCGTTACTGTACTATCTACTAACGAAAATTATTAAATTTTAAATTTTTTTTTAAGTACGGTAACACAAAAATATACAAAAATCTAGAAGGTGGAGATTTTCTCAAAAAACTTGACTGATTTTTGAAATTATTTACACTTACATAGTGCATATCTGGAACTATCTTTTAGTGGAAATTTTTTTATAATCGGTCCAGTAGTTTTTGAGAAAATCTCAACCACCTGTCCAGTGTCCTATATATGGAGCACGACGAACTAGCTTCACAAACCCGTGCCCCACATAGGTGGCACGATGAATAAAGTATGTGCCTACCAGATCCACACTAAGGGTATTTTTTTCTGAAGGTAAGTAAATACGATGTCCTTGGTGGATGCTGCTGTCCATTCACGTCCTATTGTCTTCAGAAGAGTGCTCAGAGTACTCCACCCAGTGTTGAAGTGCTCACATAATAAATTAGATGTATTTCGACTTGTATAGAGATTGAAATAATGACTGACAAGGAAATACACAGCAGAGAATGGTGTACAGGGGAGTTTTTAAGGTTGAGATTATCTCAAAAACTACTTGACCTATTGCAAAAATTATTTCACTGTTTGATAGATAAAAGTTAAAACTACGTAACTGTAAAAGAATTATTAAATTCGGTCCAGTAGTTTTTGAAAAAACCTCAACCTTATTGAGGCCCCCTGTAGTCTTCGGCTGTACGTTTTCGGCTGAAACACTTATGAAAGACGAAAGTTGCCGTTCTAAACCCTAATAATTTTTGTACCAGGTTCCCATTTATAGCACTGAATACCATCCCGAACTTTCTTCGCAATAGTATTAATCACTGACGGTTTCCTAACCATGTCTACGGATTCGTAGTAAATAATATTAGTACTACGATCACAACTGAGAGATTCCTCGGATTTTCTTCGAGAAACTTCTTGAGCGAGAGTTGATGACGTGTTTACTTCACGAAGTTCGGTTTGAGGTCTTTCTTCGTTACATTTATTTTTGTGAGGATTCGTGATACCAGCACAGGAATGGTATTTGGAGAATTTGTTGTGGAAGCGATGTTCTAAATCCATATGTAGACTTAGTTGACGTCTGAAATAAAACAAAAAACCGACTCAGAATTTGTTTTATGCATTATGCCATGTGGCAGTGGGCTGGTCACATCTGTCGTAGACGAGTTCTTGAATGGAGGCCACGAACGGGTACACGTAGTGTGGGACGCCCCCCGACCAGATGGAGGGATGACCTTCGCAAGATGGCTGGTAGAGACTGGATGCAGAGGGCCGAGAGTAGGGTTGTGTGGCGCGGTTTGGGAGAGGCCTACGTCCAGCAGTGGACTAATACGGGCTGATCATACTTCTGGACGTAGGCCTCTCCCAAAGCGCGCCACTCAACCCTACTCTCGGCCCTCTGCATCCAGTCCCTGCTGCCAGCCATCTTGCGAAGGTCATCCCTACATCTGGTCGGGGGGCGTCCCACACTACGTTTACCCGTTCGTGGCCTCCATTCGAGAACTCGTCTAACCCATCGGTTCTACGACAGATATGACCAGCCCACTGCCATTTCAGTTTACTGAAGAGATTATTATCTATGTATTTATCCAAGTCTTACCGATAGTCAAAGTTCTCGCCGCAGAAGCGACATTTCACAGAAGAGCATTGGTACTTCGAAGTAACTTCTGAATTGGTAACCGTGGCACTTCTCTCGGACTTCCTAACACGTAAGTTCTCACAGGATACTGTTCGTTTGTCAGAATAATTCGTCACAGAGCCTTCGTTAGTTGTCACAGTGTCTGTTTCTGGTTTTGAGGACCTTTTGACAATAAATTTTATTTTCTAGAGATATTGCATTCATCATCATCAGTCTATTTATATTGCCCCACTGCTCGGACACAGACCTTCCCTTACATCGAGGGAGACAAACACTGGCAAGTCACCCCTTTGTTAGTTCTGATAGCCTGGTACTTCAAATATTATCATCAGTCCATTTGTATGTCCCCACTGCTCGGGTACAGACTTTCCCTTACATCGGGGGAGCTCGGGCCATGATCCACCACGCGGGTTCACTGCGAATTGGCAGATTTCACATGCCTTAGAATTTTTCTTCTTCTACGGCATGCAGGTTTCATCACGATGTTTTCCTTCACCGTTTTGAGAGCACTCGGTAAATGTATGTAAGTTTTTCCGTCGAAAAAAAACGAGGATAACTCATTGGTACATGGCCGCCCTGGCTGGAAATCGAACCTGGGACCTCCATGATGCCCATTGACCCAACCACTGAACCACCGAGCTCTACTATGATATTGCATTCACCAATCTTAAATTAATCGTTTCTTCTAATGGTGGCACTTCACTTGGCTATTCGTATTTGCGTATTTGTCATAATTGCCATGTGTGGTTGATATTCTTGACACAATATTCGTCTTATTTGTATGTACGTCAAGTATTTGACAAATACGACAAACATCCAATAGCGAATACGAATAGCCAAGTGAAGTACCAGCATTAGGTAGTAGAGATATTTAAGGGGATTGCCAGCTGTCAAACATAAGGACGAGAAAGAAGATGTCCCGCAGCGGCGGAGTGAAGAGCACGGCACAGTGACTCCACATTTCTATTTTTATTATTTTGTAGATGAGTTTTGGCAGGGAAATAAAAATACGCCAATCAAAATCTATTTTTTCAAAACAAGCTCTGATATTTATAATACTTACCCTACATTTTGGTATATAATTTGTATGAATAACTACTTCGGTCTAGACATAATTTTCATTTTAATAGACATGGAAAGGGTGTTTGCGATTTTTTTTCTGTCGAGCGAAGTTTGTCCAATCGTGTATCGGTACTCATCAGTCCCTAAATAGACACCCCAAGATTGCTATATATTTTTTTCAGACGTTCAGTATTAGTAGTTAGTGCCGTAGCTTTCATAGAAAAACTGTAAATTCGCGCATACGAAGCCTTAAAGCCTTCCATGAGCCAACTAGCGCTGCCAATCTTAAAATAATAATATCTTCCAATATAATCAATTTTATTAAAAAAGCTATTTACAAAATGTTTATTACGATAAATACTATTTTTTAAATGCTTATTTATAACGTGATTCAATTTCGGTAAGTTGTAGTTCGCATAATTGCGATCAACGGCCGTTTTTGGCACATTTCTGAACTACAACTTAGCTTGTCGCAATTATGCCATGTATTGTATGTTGAAAAATAGTATTCATCCTAATAAACATTTTGTAAATAGCTTTTTTAATAAAATTTATTAAATTGGAAGATATTATTTTTTCAAGATTGGCGGCGCTAGTTGGCTCATGGAAGGCTCTTAAGCATTCTGTTTGCTTAGCGTTCAGAGAAATCACCAACCTCTGAAACCTTCTTAAATTCGATTCTGAACAACGACTCTTCTTCATCTCAATCAATAACTCTTCATTATCAACAATTTTATCGAAGAAAGATACCAGTTTCTTCAGCTTTTCTTCAGGTATACCCAACTGAGGATCCGTTTGGGTATTACTAGCTTTTTTAATCGACTGTCTTGCTGAATAATCATTAAAATTCAACTTATTGATACCAATGTGCTCATTTTCGTGAATATACTTGTCGGTCTCAAGTTCAAAGCCTTCGTGGCAGTAATGACAAATGAACTTTCGCTCGGTGAAGTGGCACAGGTTTAAGTGGTCGTTGTAGTTTATTATTCCTGTGGAAAAAGGTATTAACTAAGTTTCTTTTCGTTACTTTTACAATGCTTTTGAACATTTTCAGTTTAATGTCTGATGCAGTGGTTATTTTGTTTTTAATATCACGTTAAATTAATCAGAAAATGTTCGCGAATGACAATTATGGTGAATTTGTTGGATAATTCATGCAAGATAGATGTGAACGAGCTCGGGAGTGAACGTGACTGTCGAGCTGCTTCGTCCAGAGTGACGACGCTACGGCGACTCCTCTGGAGGAAGATAGAAGTTTATCATATATTGAATATTCTGTAAGATGATGAACTGTCGAGTCCATTAATAAAATAAACAAATATGGGGGTGTTACCCACGTTGATAACCTATGATCTAGGAAATAACTTCTTACCATAAGAAATCATCCGGCATCCCACAATAGGGCATTGTCTCTGCGTCGTGTCCATCAGGTAGTTTCTCTGCACCGACTGCACGTACGACAACATGACCGGACTCCTCATATCCCTCAGGCCACTGTCAGAGCTGATCTTCTTAGCCCTTCGCAGTCTTCGGAACCTAAAGAAATTAGGCTCGGAATTTGACAGTATTTGTATAACTAATGACAGTATTTGTATAACTAATGACAGTATTTGTATAACTAATGACAGTATTTGTGTAACTAATGACAGTATTTGTGTAACTAATGCCAGTATTTGTATAACTAATGACAGTATTTGTTTAACTATCGACAGTATTTGTATAACTAATGACAGTATTTGTATAACTAATGACAGTATTTGTATCACTAATGACAGTATTTGTATAGCTAACGTCAGTATTTGTATAACTAATGACAGTATTTTTTATAGCTAATGACAGTAGTTGTATAACTAATGACAGTATCTGTAACTAATGACTAGGTATATCGGACTTAATCCTATCTTACCTTAACCTTCGTCTCCAATGCGAAATATTATTATCACTAGCAGCATAGACATGTCCTGATAAACCATAGCTTCTATAGGTTTCAGATTTAATACCAAACAGTCGTTGTATGAACGTTTGAAAACGAGTCAATTTACGTTTCTCATTAGTCATTAAATGAGGTACAGGATGCAAGGATTCCCGGTTATTATCAATAGTTTGAGTACATTCGCTCTCTTTTTCAAACGTGTTTAAAGTTTCCTTTGAATCTTGCGTTGTTACATCTTTATATTTATCGGTTTCACTCAATGTTTGGGAAGAACATAGATTGAGTTCTCGGGCGGCTGCTGTAGTGACTGTATTGTCTTCGTCTATCGAAACATCACCACAGGATATATCTGAAGTAGCTGCGCAGGCATCGGTTTTTGTTCTGTGAGATCTTAAAATATAAATAATAAAATAAGTACGCGTATTTTAATGTCCACTCTTGGTTGAGGAGAGCTCGGGACATGAACCACCATCAAAGTCAAATCTCTTTATTGCAAGTAAGCACGTTGTGTACATTTTTGCACGTCAACATATTTTTTTGAATTTACATTTACACCACTTTGCAAGGAAAAGGTGCCAACGCTGAAGAGTTAAAGTGGCAAAAAACTGTCAGCAGCACATCTTTTAAAATAATAATAACACAATTTCTTAATAACTAGGTAATTCGGGGCCAAATGCGGTTTGCCGCAGTTTTTTTTATAGCTCTCAGGCATAAAGACATTGGACTACAGTGGACTGATACAGGCTAATGATGTAGCATTAAAAGTACCAGGATCCCATCGCTAACCTGGAGTCTCAATATGTCTCACTCAACACTTGTTCCACTCAGTCAGAATCTCCAGCTCTTTAAGTATCATTACAAGTACCAGGGCACTATAAACGGCCTGGAGTCTCACTGGTGTCCAGCGTGTGTCTGTGGGGCGAGTGCGGCGCGAACACCAGCGTCGAGTGGCACGCCTTGGGAGAGGCCTGCGTCCAGCAGTGTATACGACAGTTCGTTGCTGATGATGAAGAACACTAACCTCTTCCTCCTGTAAGTCCTATCTTCCTGGTCCAGCTCCTGATCAGGACACTGACCTGGCAGTATGCCTATCACACTGGCATCGTAAATCTGGAATAGCTTCTTCAGGCATTTGTATTTCGCTTTCAGCAACTAAGGTGCACATAATTTTAGGCCTATTAAGCATTTAAACCGATGGGGTAGACGAGTTCTCGAATGGAGGCCTCGAACGGGTAAACGTGGGACGCCCCTCGACCAGATGGAGGGATGACCTTCGCAAGATGGCTGGCAGAGACTGGATGCAGAGGGCCGAGAGTAGGGTTGAGTGGCGCGCTTTGGGAGAGGCCTACGTCCAGCAGTGGACTGATACGGGCTGATGGTGATGCATTTAAAAAAATAAAGAGTAGGTACGGACAACAGCAGATCAATGGTAATGCAGATAATAAAGAACCGTTCATGTCCAAAGTGTCACACTTGATCTGCTTTGATGAGCATGTTTGTTAAAAGTTTATCATCGACATATTCATGTCATGTTTATTACAAGTTTTTTGAAGAAACCTTTTGCCCTTCGATGGAGGGCTGGAGGGAGACAACAGTACAAGACGTAGTGGACTTAGTCCTTTTCCAAACCCTGCAGCTGACGCAAAATGGAGACGTGCAACTGTAGCGATCGCAGTGCAGTGCCGTTTGCATCGCGACTGATTCGATGCGAACGCGCGACAGCATCGCTACAAAAAGTCGCCGTGAGCGAGGGCCCTTTATTGATTACATATCTGCAAACATGCCTACATATCATAGGCCTCAATAAAGGTCTTTCCTACCTCATGTTTCTTCTTAGGAACCCATTTAAGCACTGCCTCTGATTCTCCATCTCTCTCCTCCTGTTCATAGCTCTCGGGAATACTGGTCAGCCTGTTGCCGTGCATTTGACACTCAAACAACACACAACACAATTTGGACAACAAATAGAAGACTGCACAAGCGAAAATTTCGCAATTTTGGTACGTTATCATAATACTGATGAATTGGTTAAAAAATTGGGTAGATTGAGTAAAACTTTATTGTCTTTGGTAATACTTAGTCACAGATTAGAGATATCTATGTAGAGCAAGGAGAATTTATTTTTAACATTGATCTCCTATAAACAACTAGATACACAGTCTGCTTTCTAAAAATGTCCGAGCGCAAAGAAGGTCATTTGCTTTATTGGACATTACTTGGACGTTAACAATGGACCCTTATTTGGACGTTTTTTAAATTGTTTTAGTAAGACCTTTGTGTATCTAGTTGTTTATAGGAGATCAACTGTTTTTAATGATATTTTAGAGACTACATTAGAAATGGAGTCTTCGGGGTAGGGACCTGTGGTAGGGACTGTCTAGCTAGGCCGTAAAGGGATTATCTCTCTACGAGCTAGGCCCTAGAGCTTAAACTTTAGGAAAAACGGGAAAAACAAAAGCAACAACTAGCTTTTGAATTATGAACATTATGCATGTGCACTTAGGAGTGGGCGTTTCAAAAGAGAAAGCTTAGGAGTAACTTTTTGTTTTAGTTAGGGGAAGAACCGTAGGGAACGTTAGGGAAGAACCTTAGAGGGAGAAGGAAGAATGAATAGCGCTAGGGAGCTAGTAAAGGGACGTCATTTGGGTGATGGTTAAAAATAATAAGCTTTTCTATTAAAAAAAACTTTATTTACAATATTTTAATACAAAAAAGTCGTTTATACTTAAGTAACATTGGTATCTAAGTAAATAAAAACAATAATTTACTATATACTAACACTTTGTACACAGTCATAAGGTTTAAGTACCTACTTAATTACGATAAACATGTAGACAGATATGAAAAAGGCTAACTTATCTCTTAAAGAAGTCTCTATCGGCGAACTCCCAAAACTATCGCTGTCATACGAATGACCCGTCAGGCATCAGAAGACCTGGAAAGTTGATCCAATTTAGTATATCAAGTTTATATTTACACTTCATCATCAGCCCGTATCAGTCCACTGCTGGACGCAGGCCTCTCCCAAGGCACGACACTGGACGCCGGTGTTCGCGCCGCACTCGCCCCACAGACACACGCGGGACACCGGGCTAATGAGACTCCAGGCGGCTCATAGTGTCCTGGTACTTGTAATGATTCTTAAAGAGCTGGGGCTTCTGACCGAGTGGAAACAGCAGGTGTTGAGTGAGACATCTTGAGACCTCGGGTTAGCCATGGGCTTCTGGTACTATTAATGCAACTTCATCATCATCAGCCAGTATCAGTTCACTGCTGGACGTAGGCCTCTCCAAGACACGATACTCGACATAATTCTCGTCCTTTTGCATCCAGTACCAAAAACCAAAACCTATAGGGTACTTCCCGTTGACCTAGACTCATGAAATTTGGCAAGAAGCTAGGTCATCATCATCATCAGTCTATTTATATTGCCCCACTGCTCGGGCACAGACCTTCCCTTACATCGAGGGAGCTCGGGCCATAATCCACCACGCGGGCCCAGTGCGGGTTGGCGGATTTCACATGCTGTAGATTTTTTTTCTTCTACGACATGCAGGTTTCATCACGATGTTTTCCTTCACCGTTTTGAGAGCACTCGGTAAATGTACGTAAGTTTTTCCGTCGAAAAAACCGAGGATAACTCATTGGTACATGGCTGCCCTGGCTGGGAATCGAACCTGGGACCTCCATATTGCAAGTCCATTGACCCAACCACTGAGCCACCGAGAGAAGCTAGGTCTTATAGCACAATTAAAGGAAAAAATCCGAAAACTGTAAATTGAAAATTACATACCTAATACCTATCCAAACATGATCAAAATGCTGGCCTGTATTTCGCCCAAAGGATCAGCCTAGCGATCCAGAGGGGAAATGCCGCCAGCATTTTGGGCACGTTGCCAGACAACGGGGATCGGTTGAACTATCTGTAATGCTAAGCCATTCCGATAGTTCAACCGACCTATTGTACATATAGTTTTTAGTTTAGTTTATAATTTTTTTTAGGTTAATAGTTATTTATAATTTTTATTATTGTTAGGTATATGAATAAATATTCCCCAAAAAATTTTTTTTTCTGATATTTTCAGATGATGTATGAATCAGGAGTGTATCGATGTATAGACATAAAATTTTGATAACGGCAAAGATAAGTGGTCTCTAAATCTAGTTTATCTTTTCGTTAGAGCAAAGTCACGGGGTTAAGTTGCGTTGCACGGAAGCCTCGGGGCGCGAGTCCGATTCGCACTTGGCTGGTTTATTTGATAATAAAAGTTTTATTACAATAAAGTAGGTAAATATAATAAACCTGCTATACACGCAGTCATGAAACATATTCCACAGCCAGCGAAGAAAGCCCGTACTGCTACCTGTAAAATAATTTTTAATGGATTAAATGGAGCTAAAACAACACCTACATGCTAAATGCTATTACAGAGTAGATGAATTTCTAAATTAGAAAATATAATAAACAATCGCTACCTACTACTTCTTAGTAACTACAATTTACTTTATATTTGAAGAAGAAATGTCGTCTCTCTCTTGTATTGCTGCGCCTAAACAAGGTCCATAAAGAACATTGTAACATTTTAATGTTAAGTATGTGAACATCTGTATTATAACTTATGGAATGCAATAAATATATTGAGTATTGAGCCTCAATAAGGTAGTGAATTTAATAATTATTTTACAGTTAGTAGTTTTAACTTTCATCTATCTAACAGTGAAAGAATTATTGTTGTAGGTCAAAGTGGTTTTTAAAATAAACTGAGTTTAGTTTATCCCAAAAACCTTTATATTTTACCACGCAAAAGCAACCACTAAAATGACAATGCCAGATTCTGCTCCACCATCAACCGCAAGTTGTACAAGATAACGAATAAATGTAAAAGTATTCCCGTTTTTTATTAAAATTATTGGTTTAAAATAAAGTTTTGTACAAGTTGCGATTCGAAAAAAACAGCTTAATTAAGAATTTGTTATTCTTCTATAGGAGTTGCGAGAGTAGTAGAAAATGATACTGATTATGATTATGCAATATGAAACCTGTAATAATTCCCCAACAAAATGATACGCACAGCTTAAATGGTCACGTTGTTTTTTAAGTGGGGCAAAGCTCCATTGAAAAGTGGCAATGTCTTCACGTTGAATATATTTTTGCACTCCTGTCGATCAACTGTAGTGTCGGCCAAAGTCAAAAGTCAAAGTCAAATTTCTTTATTGCAGCTTACTTGCAATAAAGAAATTTGACGTTGTGTACAGTTTTGCACGTTAACATATTTTTGAATCTACATTTACACCACTTTGCAAGGAAAAGATGCCAACGCTGAGGAGAAAAAGTGGCAAAAACTCTCAGCAGCACATCTGTTAAAATAATAATAGAATAATTACTTAATAACTAGGTATTACTCAACTATAAATATTGTTAGTAATTTACACTATCCCTCATGCGGAACCGGCGACACACACCATGCATGTTCATCGTTTAAAAGTTATATCGGCCATACGTCGTTCGGGCAACGGTCTGTCGATCAAAAGTTATAGAATCCATATTGGAAGGTACATGTTAAGGTTAATAGTTAATACTCACACTGGCCAATGTTTCCCTCTGGTTAGGCGCCATGGCTGCTATAGCTCCTATCATGATGCCCGCGGAGCCAGGGTTAGTGAAACCGCACAGAGAGTACGTGGCGATCAGTTCAGACCGCGGCTGGAACAGGTATTAATTATTCGTCTTTAGTAAGTACATACATTCATCATCATCAGTCTATTTATATGTCCCTACTGCTCGGGCACAGACCTTCCCTTACATCGAGGGAGACAAACACTGGCAAGTCACCTCTTTGTTAGTTCTGATAGCCTGGTACTTCAAATATTATCATCAGTCCATTTGTATGTCTCCACTGCTCGGGCACAGACCTTCCCTTACATCGAGGGAGACAAACACTGGCAAGTCACCTCTTTGTTAGTTCTGATAGCCTGGTACTTCAAATATTATCATCAGTCCATTTGTATGTCTCCACTGCTCGGGCACAGACCTTCCCTTACATCGAGGGAGACAAACACTGGCAAGTCACCTCTTTGTTAGTTCTGATAGCCTGGTACTTCAAATATTATCATCAGTCCATTTGTATGTCCCCACTGCTCGGGCACAGACCTTCCCTTACATCGAGAGAGCGCGGGCCATGATCCACTACGCGGGCCCACTGGCGGATTACACCTGCCACAGATTTTCTGCATAAAGATCAAAATGATCCAACCATTCGAGTATAGTAACTCACAGAGAGCAATCCTTGCTCTAGCATCTCGCCCATCCGTCGGTACGCCACGAACTCGTTGACCACCGTCTTCAGACCAATGAGGGTACCCACCAGCTCACACTCCTCCCACGGCACTCCTGGAAGTTAAATAAATACACTTTTACATACATACTTATTAGAGCCGTGGCACACGAACGATAGTCAACTCAACTTTTTAGTTCGTGGCCTTGGACTGCTTCACTTGGCTATTCGCATTTGCGTATTTGTCATAATTGCCATGTGTGGTTGGTATTCTTGACAAAATATTCGTCTTATTTGTATGTAGGTACGTCAAGTATTTTACCAATATGACAAACATCCAATAGCCAATACGTAGCCAAGTGAAGTGCCGCCATCCGAAGAAACTAGCGGCAACTTATCCCCGTAACTTTCTGTTAGCAATTCGGCAGTATTGCCAACTAGAATTTTGGAATTTTGCTCAAATATTTTGGCAGAGTACCAAATTAAGTACAGATTCATTATTTAACAACACTTTTTCTTGATTTCTTTTCGATTTCTTGTAGCTTGTTACAAGATTGTCTTCGCGTTAGAAAATCCGTTAGCTGTTTAAGAAGAGGATTTTTTCTCGTTTCCGTCTAATATAAATTCGCTAGATTTGCCATATATTTCAAAAATTGCCAACACCAATCAATCGGCCACCAACTAAAAGTCGGCCGTGTGATAGCACCCTTATAACTTAAAAAGCTTGTTTTTTTCTTACAACTGTCACTTTAAAATCCTCATTGCATAAATTCTTATACTACTTAGAAGATAGTTTAGAGTGTAGGTATGCTATGTAATTTTATTGTTAAGAATTTCCAAAAATCCGTGAAGTTCTTTTTGGGAAAATCTCAACCTTATTGAGCCCCCCGGGATACCTATCTCTGTCTTCTCTGGGTTGTATCTTGGACTAATAAAGGTACGGTGGACCACAGAGAAAGGTGTACATGAGAGTTTTTAAGGTTGAGATTTTCTCAAAAACTACTTGACCTATTGCAAAAAATCTTTCACTGTTAGACAGATAAAAGTGAAAACCATGTAACTGTAAAATAATTATTAAATTCGGTCTAGTAGTTTTTGAGAAAATCTCAACCTTATTGAGCCCCCTGTTCGACTGTATGTACTCACCCATAGCCCAACAGAGAGGTATGAACACCTTCCCAAGTATCCACTCCAGACTCAATTCGGGCTCGCCAATCAGCTCGCCGCAATACGCGAACACGCCGTTCAGGAACGCAATAAACGCCACAAACGCAACTATGTTGGCGATAATGTTTAGGATCAACGAGATGCCATTGGTTGCTCCTCGAGTGGCGGCGGAGAGAGATGATTGGTCGTCGCTAAAAACATACAGAGAATTGTTATCATTCCAGGTTTCACGGGTTTAAGAAAACCCGGTCCTTTGAAAGGCTTGCACGGAGACATAGGTCCAACGCGTAGAGCCCCTTACAGAGCTTTAATTTGAAGGGATATGTGATGCACCTACAGTTCTCTTCAGCAGGAATATGAGAGTTGATTTATGCAATAAAAAAGAGTCAAATACCCTATTCTGTAAAGTAAAACTCACCTGGTAACCGGCTGGATGTTATCAACAGTCGTCAGAGACCGTTTCGTCTCCGGCATCAGCAGCTTGGCGTAGCAGACGGCAGCTGGTGCCGACATCACGCTGGCTGTGACCAGATGTGCGGGATTCGCTCCGAAAGCTATGTAGGCTGCCAGGATCGTACCTGTGTAGAGAGATATAAGCCGGCTTTTTAGAAAAAAAAACATTGGTGGTCATGCTCATTTGATGTCCCTTCCTTTCAAAACAAAAAGTTGATGCCATTCATGAAGAGCTTTGAGGTTTCGTTTTGCTCGCGTCGGCATCGCGCATCGAAAAACGAACATTTTGATAAATCCGTTATCAAATCTGTAGTTAGTAACTGGCATCCGTTGCCCGCATCGGTAATGAACAAAAGCCCATCCCTAAAAGGCGATATGTTCTGTTTCCTGATGTCTATTCTTAGGGGTGCTCGGCACCCACTGTTTATTTCTCATGGGTGCTAGAGCCCCCGAGCACCCACGGAGTCGGCGCCCCTGGACGTAATACTTAATATGTGGTGGATTTCACGTGCCTCAGACTTTTTATGATTCGCATGCATGCAGGTGCTTGCAGTGATGACCTACGGAGCCGAAACGTAGACACTGACTGGCCCACAAGTTCTAAGTCGCTCAGCGAGCTATGGAAAGAGCTATGCTTGGCATTTCTCTGTTAGATAGAATAAGAAATGAGAGTGTCCGCCAGATAATAAAAAATGGTTGACATTGCTCATAGAATCAATAATCTGAAGTGTCAGTGGGATGGTCACATCTGTCGTAGAACCGATGGGGGACGAGTTCTCGAATGGGGGCCACGAACGGGTAAACGTAGCGTGGGACGCCCCCGACCAGATGGGGGGATGGCCTTCGCAAGATGGCTGGCAGGGACTGAATGCAGAGGGCCGAGGGTAGGTGAAACTCATGATAACATTTTATTATGAGTTTCAATTTGTCGAATGGATTCAAAGACACCCTGTATACTGAACGACTTTAGTTGGGGCGGTGCTTATCCCGTGCCGGGGCGATGCGTCTGTCCGACTATTACCCGTTATCAGAACTTACCCGAAACGGTCGCGAATCCCGAAGCCATAACCACATGTATCTCCGAGGGTGTCAGCAGCGGTATGTACGGCTTGATGAGCAGCACGGATTCTGTCTGGCGGACAGACACAAGCCTCATTAAACAGAATGCCTCTGCATTCATAGCATTAAACAGCTGGGTAGTGGGCGTGGGTGGTGTATGTTAACTCTTGTTTAGGTGAAGTTCATAGTTGATAGTGTTCATTCTGAATTATTATTTTTTGTAATGTAATGCAATGAGGGGTTTTCAAGGTTACATTTGAAAAAGAAAGAAAGTACCGCTAGCCCCGGTAGATGGCACTGACTGGTCTGATGTCAACATTAAATGCTTTGTTATTGCTTGTAACTTGGGCTTTTCGTTTTTCATACCTAGTATTAATTTGTACTGTATTGTTTAAATTACACAAATAAACCTATAAAAATAAATTATTCAGCTGACATTCATTCTAATTTCAATGTCCATTCTAATTTCGATGTCCATTCTAATTTCGATGTCCATTCTAATATCAATGTACATTCTAATATCAATGTACATTCATAATTTCAATGTCCATTCTAATATCAATGTCCATTCTAATATCAATGTCCATTCTAATATCAATGTCCATTCTAATATCAATGTCCATTCTAATATCAATGTCCATTCTAATATCAATGTCCATTCTAATATCAATGTACATTCCTAATTTCAATATCCATTCTAATATCAATGTCCATTCCTAATTTCAATGTCCATTCTAATTTCAATGTCCATTCCAATTCCCCTGAACTCACCATCCCAAGGAACACGTTTCCGACGCAGATGACGCTCTCGCACACCGTGGTGGCGGTGGCGGCGCGCAGCAGCTGGCCCAGCTTCAGGCAGAACCACTGGAGCGCCCCCCAGAAGAACAACACCTCGACCAACATGCTGAAGAAGAATATTACTGGGAGACTCTGAAAAATGTTAAATAAATTGATCCTGATTAGTTGATCATCTGCAAATATAAGTTTGTAATAATAATAAAATACTTTTGGGGAGATGTAATTTAGAATTTACAGCTTTCGGAGCTTTTCCTTTACTTGTGCTGTGAGACCTAGCTTCTTGCCAAATTTCATGATTCTAGGCCAACGGGAAGTAACCTATAGGTTTTGGTTTTCATACATTTATGCGAGAAAATGCGACATAAACTGAAATATCTTTTGATTGCGTTGACGTAGAAGGTTGATTTTTTCACGGCTGCATGAGGTTACAGACCTGAGTATTTGGTATTAATTTCAACTTGATCGGTCCACGCGTTGCTGAGATATAAGTCTTGACAGTCAGACGGACAACAAAGTAATCCTATAAGGGTTCCTTTTTTTCCTTTTGAGACACGGAACCGTAAAAAGGGACAAACTATAAACCCACGGAAATATTGATGAATGTGGAGAAAGCGAGAGTTGTATACCAGGATCGCAGCAGATGAAAGTGTCCCTAACTACCTCTACGGGAAACTGGCATAAGTTTAAACATGTATTTTGAAGTACTCACACTAAAAGCGAATACACCTTCTTCTCTCACGAGTAGATCTCCGAATGCGAAAGCAGCGCCCTCTATACCATATGACAGGAATGTCGCCACCTGAGGAAATACAATAACTATTAGCAATCCGGGTAAGGCCTTTCCACCTTCTTCTTAACGTTCCTATTCTCATCGAATCTTCGCATCATCATCATCATCATCAGCCCGTATCAATCTAGGCTGGACGCAGGCCTCTCCCAAAGCGCGCCACTCAACCCTACTCTGCATGCAGTCTCTGCCAGCCATCTTGCGAAGGTCATCCCTTTGTGGTCGGGGGGCGGCCCACACTACGTTTACCCGTTCGTGGCCTCCATTCGAGAACTCGTCTACCACATCGGTTACCGGTTCTACGACAGATGTGACCAGCCCACTGCCACTTCAGTTTACTGATTCTATGAGCAATGTCAACCACTTTTGTCTTCTGGCGGATATACTCGTTTCTTATTATATCTAACAGAAATGCCATAGCTTAATGAAGCATGAAGCTTAGACAACATCATGGCAATTTTCCCCCTCTGTCCGGCTGCCCGGAACAAGGAGCCGGTGCTGCAGCCGAACCAACCACGTCAGTTCTTTAGCCAAGAGTGTCACCTGCCAACGCTCCTCTTCCCACAATTCTTGCCCTGGATTATTAACTGCAGTAAGTTATATCTGGAGTTTCGTAAAATGTGCCCGAAATATTGAAGCTTCCGTCTTTCCACCAGCAGTATAGCAGCTATCCAAGGGCGTCGCCAAGGGGTAGGGGCAGCTGCTCCCCCGACTTGCTTCCCAGCCCAATGCAAAGTCCTTAGTCAGGTACTGGAAAGGCGATGAGGCGAGAGCGAGCGAGGAGAGGAGAGTACTGCTGAGAGCTGTCTCTCCTATTCCGTCCACGCGGACGCGTCGTCGCCTGTTCTCACACACATCTGTAATTTATATCGGCTGGCGACGCCCTTGCCTGTATCTCTCTAGCTTTCGCATCCTCGCAGCAAAGCACATCTGTAGTGGAAAAGCCTGGCCCACAGAGTATTGTTAATACCTTCGTTCTGTTTCTTACCTTATCAGAGAAGCACTGTAGCGCCATTCGCCCGGTGTCCCATCTGATGAACAGGATCCCGAATAAGAACTGAAGCAGTAGACCAGATGTCACGGTACGCCATTGGATGCGCCCGGGATACGCGGAGAATATAAAACCTGGAATCACCAGGTGACCATATCAAATCTGAGATACTTACAGCGCTTCGGTCACCCGTCATCGCAAAAAATGGCGTTTTAATGCAGTGAATGCCGATGTAATTCCGTCGTGAGTTTATGTACCTATCTACAGATGGCTCAGACAGACGAGCGACAGTGCGTCGCGCGACAGCTTGCGACCCTCCGCGACAGGCGTCGCGAGCTGTCACGCGACGCACTGTCGCTTGTCTCGACGGTCGAAACAAAAAAGGTTACTTTACACCAGGAGAGCTGTAGCTGATTTTTGAAAATTCTTTACATCTAGCTATAAGGGAGCCTTCAAATGTATTCATATATCCATTTAATTGATAAATATTTCATTTACATATCTTTAAATATTTAATTATTATTAATAATTCAATGTATCTACCAAAAACCCACATAAGATCGATAAATCAAAAAAATCGGGCATCCCTAAAAATTCAGAGTGACGTCACGTCACGTAGTTGGCCGACTAGCGTTTTTGACGTGTGTGAAAAATCGGGGAAATATTTTCATTTCAATTTCATATTTTACAGTCGTCTTCTACTTTTATGTAATAAAAGTGATATATTTGGGATCCTGATGTGAAATACTACTTACTTAAATGAAATAAATATTGTTTTATTGAATTTCGATATGAGTCAACTAGTCTATTATTAGCTACACTTACCTAAGATCAGTATGAGACCCAGCCCCAACAAAGAGATGAGTCTCTCTGTCTCCCCTCGTGTGTCCCAGTACAGGAAGAAGGCGATAGCGGCCACCACAGCCAGAGAGAAGCACCACCGGAACCAACTGCAGACAATAGGTTAGCTTTCACTGGAGGAAATCTCTTTAAACCGAGGTTCAAATCAAGTGTAACTTGTGAGGGGTTCATAGTCCAGTTGCGGGTACACGTTGAAAACGATCGTCGAAGTTAAGCAACGTTGGGCGAGGTCAGGACCTGGATGGACCTAGCGAACCTGGATGACCGCTAGTGACACTTTCATCTGAGCCCCTCCGTGCCTCGGAAAGTACGTTAAGGAGTTGGTCCCGGTTGTTGTCGCTTGACAGCAGTCGTTAGGCCACGTCAACGGCCTACGGGCGGCATGAATAACTTTGACAAATAGGTTTGGTCACTAAACCACACAATAAAAAAAAATTGTAAACAAAAACTACCCTACCCTACTAACATTTTAAGCTGTTCTGTGATTATTGCACAGTTATTTTCACATTATTAGATCGGATTTCTTTATTTTCACAATGATGAACAAATTCAATATATCAGTTCCTTCAGTTTTACATCACAGCAGGCAATTAGACGATCATATTTGTTTACAAAAAAAGACACTTGATTTGGGCTCCAGTATAGACGTAAGCACGGCATAGGTTCTCCATCCGTACTCCGATGGTAATCCACTTCCCATGGCTATTCGTATTTGCGTATTTGTCATAATTGCCATGTGTGGTTGGTATTCTTGACAAAATATTCGTCTTGTTTATATGTACCTAGGTACGTCAAGTATTTGACAAATCCAATAGCGAATACGAATAGCCAAGTACCGTAATAAAATATAAGTAGTATTGTCCTCCTTTTACCCGACTGCGCAATAAGGAGGGTTATGTAATTCGAGTGTACGTATGTATGTAAGTATGTATGTTGGAACGCCCTACAGCCTAAACGGCTTGATGTATTGTAATATAAGATGAGGTGTCGTTATAGATTCGTCTTGCTTGATATTAGAAGTGCTATAAAAATTCAATCAAAGCGGCTTAAAAGACATTGCCACATTTCAATGGAGCTTTGCCCCACCTTAAAAACTACGTGACCATTTAAGGTGTATCTATCATTTTGTTGGGGACTTATTACAGGTTTCATATTGCATAATCATACAGTACACCGACTTACCCGAACTTCCAAAGGCGTCCCGTTCCCCTCTCCACTTTAGTCCACACAGTCCTCTCGAACCATTTCCCAAAGAACCTCTTCACCACCTTGAAGTAGATCACGAAGAAATATATTATCGACAGAAGTGCTATGAGGCTGCCGAATCCGAAGCACAGCTCTAGTGGGTCCTGCACTGGAAAAAAACATCGATATTATTTTATTTGTTTACTCATTATTAAACATTATTTTAGTTGTTTACTCTTACTTAAAATGACGCTGTACGTAAATATAAATTATACGAAAGATTATCTATCCTTGGTTAACTATAATGCAGACTCACATAGTACCTATTTGTACGAATTTGGAAAACAATTTAGGAAAAATTGTACGAATGTAGAATTGTACGAACGTGGAAATTGTACGAATGTGTCCAGAGCCATATTTAGGCCCTCAGCACTAAAAAATCCTAAAATTCAAATTACCTAACTTAACTGCCAGCTGTCAAACTCAAGCGCGAGACAGAAGATGTCCCGCGGCGGCGGAGTGAAGAGCACGGCACAGTGACTCCATATTTGTATGTTTATTAATTTTGGCAGAGAAATAAAAATACGCCAACAAATACAGATTTTTTTTTAAACAAGACCTCGTGTTTACCCTACGTTTCAATATATATTTTGTATGAATATCTATTTCAAGTTAGACATAATTTTCATTTTAAAAGACACGGTATGTTTGCATTTTATTTTCTATCGAGCGAAGTTTGTCCAATCGTGTATCGGTATTCATCAGTCTCTTTATAGACACCCCAAGATAGGATTTAAAACTAACCTATTCTAAGCAAGCACAGACCACTTACCTCATAGACCTGTAACAGGGCCCGTGTCTGTCCGCACATGAACGCAAAATTGCTTCGCGACACGTGGCACCTAGATATATCATCGACATGGACGCATCTCTTTAATACGGCACCCCTGTCCTCCGCTTCGTCTCTATGCGCTCATCGTTGACAGAATTTTTCTATTGGGTAAGTGGTCTGTGTTTGCCAACCAAAGTTCACCAAGCTCTCACTTACCATGATTCATGTAATGGATTAAGGCCCAGATGAAAAAGCCTACGACTAAAGCGTTTCCGATTATAACCAGTCCTAGGTTCATGGCCATCTTGTTCTGTTTGAAGAAGTCATCGGTGGAGCTCCCCACCTTCGTCATCGTGGTCTCCAGCCACCCTGAGGGCTCATAGTCCAGCTGATCATGCTTTATCTGCGAAGTGAAGGAAGGGTAACGAGAGGAATACACTGAGAGACTGTTGACGGAAGGGTAGACCGAGGAGAGCGTACGGCGACCAAATTGGCGATGTCTTGAAAAAGGGCCAAGTACGGTCTACTACAAACTACTTGTGACGTACCTACTTAGTTAAATTTTATTTTTGCAGATTTGTTTTACAAAAAACCTTCCTAATTTAATATTTTTCATGAACACACACGAAGACAGAGATAAGTATACAGGGGGCCTCAATAAGGTTGAGATTTTCTCAAGAACCACTTGACCGATTTTAATCATTCTTTTACAGTACGTAGTTTTAACTTTTATCTATCTAACAGTGAAATAATTTTTGCAATAGGTCAAGTAGTTTTTGAGTAAATCTCAACCTTAAAAACTCTCCTGTACACCTTTCTCTGTGTTCCACCGTACAACCCCCAGTTTCAATTTGTAGTATGAATTCAAGGACACCCTAGGGGGCTCGTAGGCCAGTGGGGGGACCGCGACTTCCAATCGTTATCGCTTTCAATTTGACACATGGACGCTATACATTACTACTATGTTTTTGCAAGTTTTAACAAACGAAAACGAAACGCAGCAATGTATATCGTTTAAGTGTCAAAATGAAAACGATAACCATAACGATTGAAATCGCGGTCACCCCCCAGTTGCGAGAACACGTTGAAAACATATAAGTTAAGCAACGTTGGGCGAGATCAGGACCTGGATGGGTGACAGCTAGTGACACTTTCATCTGAGCCGTGTCTGAGCCCCTCCGTGTCTCGGGGCGCACGTTAAGCAGTTGGTCCCAGTTGTTGTCGCTTAACATCAGTCGTCAGAGGCCTACGGGCGGCTTGAATAACTTTGACAAATAGGTTTGGTCACAAAACCACACGAGAAAAGAAAAAATATGACTATGTAAATGTAAAGAATTTTCAAAAATAAGTCAATTACTTTCCGAGAAAATCCCACCCTGAATAGCTCTTCTGTACATCGTTATATGGCAAGAGTGTGAATTCAAAAACCTTACCTCTCCATTCGTAATCCCATTTGGGTTCTGAACATCGTCCATTTCGATCTGGCTTCCATTTGAACGCTGAAACATTGCAGTCAGGGTATTACAGTAGTGCACAAACGAAAAAAGACTGCAAAAAATGTCAAAGTCTAATGACAATGCCAGTTCTGCCCCACCATCAGCTGCAAGATGTACAAGCTAACGAATAAATGTAAAAATATCTCTGTTGTTTATTAAAATTATTGGTTTAAAATAATGTTTTGTACAAGTTGCGATTCGAAAAAAACAGCTTAATTAAGAATTCAGAAAATAGTAAGAAATCGAAGCGAATTATTTATTGCTTTTGTTATTCTTCTATAGGAGTTGCGAGAGTAGTAGAAAATGATACTGATTATGATTATACAATATGAAACCTATAATAAGTCCCCAACAAGATGACAGGTACAGCTTAAATGGTCACGTGGTTTTGTAGGTGGGGCAAAGCTCCATTGAAATGTGGCAATGTCTTTTACTATTTATTTATTTATTTTATTTATTTATTCTTAGGAAGATTTACAGCTATTTCATACTAATATAGATAACAATTATGAGTAACTGTAAGCCAATTACAAATCTCCACATATGAGCTTCATTTTTTAACCATGTAAAACTTATTGTCTACTATAAATACCCAATTATATATATATAATCATACTATATATAATACATTAATACTTTAACATAGATTAATATTAATACATACATATATAGGTTAACATTTGTGCTAATTTATAAACAGAAAAACAGAAAAGCAGGAAAAACATAACAATAACAGTGGTTTTAAGAGACAGTGTATCATTTAACCGAGTCTTTAAAATCGTCTTTAAATTTATATAAAAGTGTATGTATAGGTACTTAGATTTATATTATAATAATTTACGTCGCTGGTAATTATCTCATCTTCGCCGGACCAAAACCATTTTTTATTAAGATGGCGTGCGGCCTTCAATCACGATCACTACTGACGTTTTTTGTTGCCTGCTCATCGTACAATGATTAGATACAATATGTTTGTTTGTGGACTCAAAAGATATCATCCATGAGCTGTCTACCCGGTTGGTCCACATCTCGGGTGATCCGAGAGCTGGCAGCTACCTCGCTCAGCGGCTAAGTATTGCCATACAGCGAGGAAATGCTGCCAGCGTCCTGGGCACCATGCCATAGAACGGGACCTTTGCATGTTTTATGTGGTAACATGGTTGTTAGATAGTACCGGAAGTGCTCCCATAAACCCTGTAAGGGCACCGCAACACTAGATACCTACTTAAACAATAAAAAAATACCTTTGTTATTTCGGTAATTACATTTGTTTAATAAATATTTTTTTCTATAAAATGTGCGGACCGCGGTGGTCATTTCATTTCTTAAAACGGACCCTGAGCGAAATTAATTGGTGACCCCTGACGCAGATAATAAGAACAGTCCAAAGTGTTACACTTGATCTGTTGTTAGCTGTACTATACTTTTCTTATCGCGAGAGCAACGAGCAAAACAAGCAATCATTTGACTGCACTGAAAACAGTGTTAACCTGCAGAGTCACGTTTTATTGAAGTTTCAGTCGTTAAACCTTATCGGAATTGATATTTACGTCAAACAACTAAGTGCAACATTCGAGTAGAAAGAGATGTAGCCCCATACAAGTTGTTATAAGCATATAATTGGGTCGGGTCTGCTCCTGGGAGTCCCTAGTGGACCTATGGGTTCTGCCTGGCAATCAGCGCCGCAGCCATGTACCGCGTGGCTGTGGCATTATGCTGAGGTAGTCGACCCCTTCCGGCGCTGCACATCAATGTTATCTAAGGAGTTTTTTTATTATTTTCTTTCTTTTCTTTCTTTATAGATATGTTGATCATCGATAACTATATTAAATATATGAATCCCTTGGTCTTAAGAACGACTTTACCGATTTGTATCTTTCATTGTTTTTTTTAAGTTTTCTAATACTTTCAGGTTCATATTTCATAAGGAAAGAAAAAATAGAAAATTGCCAAATGACAAAGCCAGATCCTGCCCCACCATCAACCGCAAGTTGTACAAGATAACGAATAAATGTAAAAATATCTCCGTTTTTTATTAAAATTATTGGTTTAAAATAAAGTTTTGTACATCAAGCGAGTCGAAAATTAATCAAGAATTCAGAAAATGGTAAGAAATCGAAGCGAATTATTCTTTGTTTTTGTTATCATTTTCGACTACTCTTGCAACCTTATGATTATGCAATATGAAACCTGTAATTAGTCCCCAACATAATGATAGGGTGCAGCTTAAATGGTCACGTAGTTTTGAAGGTGGGGGAAAGCTCCGTTGAAATGAGGCAATGTCATTTAAGAAAAGTTTTGTCGCGCGTTTGTCAGTTCGTTTTGAATATTCATAGCTAAGACATGTGGTGGGACTTTCACTAGGAGAGGAGATAGATAAAATATCTGGGCAGCACATAGGCTATAAGCCATTGCGGTATGTGATGTGGAACCACGTAACCAGAGAGGAAGAGCTGCCTCACAGTACATTCTCCTCAGCGTTGGCACCTTTTCCTTGCAAAGTGGTGTAAATGTAAATTCAAAATATGTTGACGTGCAAAAATGTACACAACGTGCTTAGATAAAGAGATTTGACAAGACAACGTCCGTCGTGCCACTACACGGGCAAAATACTAATTAGTAAAAGTTAATAAAAACAGAACAGAAGAATACAGGCTCCTTCCCATGAGCTTGAGCTGTATAGCGGACCTATTGAGTTACATCTTTAGGGAGGAGGAAGGAGTATAAAGGAAAGGGGAGAGCACAAAAGATCCCAATGAATCGAAGTGCCGCCACATTGGCACCCAATCAGGATAAGATAAGATAATAAAAATAGAAATACATACTTACAGAGGTACTCCTCCTCTGCACTGGTTGGCCGTCCATTTTCACCGGTGTTCCGTCTTGTTATAGAATGTTGACGAGAAATAACAACTACAACAATTATTTTGTCGCGTTGTAATCTGTCACGGTTGCATTTTATCTGAAAAAGAAACATAATTAATGGTTCTCTTGAAAATGGCGGGAAACGAAGGTTGCAAAATTATTTGATAATGTTTGTTTTATTGCCTACAATGGTTATTTTGATACTAATATCACGTTAAATTAATCAGAAAATGTTCGCGAGTGACAGTATGGTGAATTTGTTGGATAATTTGAGCAAGATCTGGGGTTTCAAGCTTTTATCAAGAGTTCCCGGTACAAGCTCGGGAGTGAATGTGACTGTCGAGCTGCTTCGTCCAGAGTGATGACGCTACGGCGTCTCCTCTGTATGAAGACAAGAAGACGCGGCTACCCAGGGTGAAGACGCTACTGCGACTCCCCTGGAAAGATAGAAGACTATTATATATTGAATTTTCTGTAACATGACATTGGAAAATGACGAACTGTCGAGTCCATTAATAAAATAAATAAATAAAATAACATAATTAATATTCATAACGTTTTTAAGCGACACAAAAATAGATATTTCCTTAGAATTTGAATTACGCATTATCCATGCTCGGTGAATAAATTAGAACATGATGAAAAACTTCTTTACCGACACCGTGTCCTGCCCACGGCAAGAATTTTTTCATCATGTTCTAAGATATTTCCTTATTGGAATTTCCGCAGCCGACCACAGGCAGGAACAGAAGACGATGTCTATGATTATTGCACAGTTATTTTCACATTATCAGATTGGATCCATTGCTCTCCTATAAATAACTAGATACACAGTCTGCCTTCTAAAAATATCCGAGCGCAAAGAAGGTTCAAAGGGATGAATGGACCCTCATTTGCTTTATTGGACATTATTTGGACGTTATTTAAATTGTTTTAGTAAGACCTTTGTGTATCTAGTTGTTTATAGAAGATCAATGATTGGATCGCTTTATTTTCACAATGATGAACAGGTTCAATCAATCAGTTCCTTCAGTGTTACTTCATAAAAGGTAATTAGATAATATTTGTTTACAAAATAAGACACTTGGTTTGGGCTGCGGCATAGGTACCGCTTTACTTAATTAAATGCCGTCAAATAAATATATATATCAATCAATAAATAAGAGTGTTAATCAGTTTTTAAAATCAATAAAAACTCTGTCAATAACCATTCGATATTTTACGTCGCAAATAAATAATAATAGCTCCTAATAAAATAATAAAATATATCAATCCAGTTTTTCTTTGATAATGCTGATAAGAGCGTCATAAATATCGCATACTTATCATATTGTAAATATACTTATGAAGAGACGTAAGATTTATACAGGTGTAAGTATCTACCTAGTTTTCACAAAGAATTCCTTATGTAAATTGGAACAGGCAGAGATAATGGAGAGCAGTGAGTCCACGACACACCTCTTTTGCTTTGTTTACTGGCATTCGTCATTTAAGGTCCAGCAGCTGCCAGCTACTCAAGCGCGAGACATAAGATGCCCCGCAGCGGCGGAGTGAAGAGCACGGCACAGTGACTCCATATTTGTATTCTTATTAATTTAAGATGAATTTTGGCAGGGAAATAAAAATACGGCAACAAAAATCAGATTTTTTTAAACAAGATCTCGTATTTATAATACCCTACATTTTGATATATATTTTGTATCAATAACTATTTCAGTTTAGACATAATTGTCATTTTAAAAGACATGGAAGGGGTCCGCTTGCGATTTTTTTTTCTATCGTGCCAAGTTTGTCCAATCGTGTATCGGTATTAATCAGTCTCTAAATAGACACTCCAAGATTGCTATATATTTTTTCAGACGTTTAATTTTAGTAGTTAGTGCCGTAGACTTCGTAGAAAAACTGAAAACCCATGCACACCCAGCTTTAAATAGGTGCAGTAGTTTATTAATTTAAAAAAATTACCATACCATTATTTTACACCTCATTTAAAATTTATTATAACCACTGCAGTTAGGTAGGTAGGTACTCACAATTTTAAATTTCTTCAGACATACGTTACTAAATAAATATTGTATAGTTTTAACTAAAATAATATTATAACGACTCTAAATTAAGTATAAGTAAGTATTATTTAAAGAAAACAGACCACCTATGTTACCACAACAAAATGAATAAATAAAAAGTTTCGCAAATGAAATTGTCTAAGCGAGAGTGACCTGAATTTTGTTATTGAACGAAAAAAATTCAATTTAATTATTACAAGTAATTTTAAATAAAAATATCACAATTAATTACACAAATTAAACGTATTACACATATTCTGGTGTACTATGTTCTCATAGGCGAGTCTCGTCCCCATATTAATTTGTTTTAGATAAGATATACTAAGATAACCTGATGTAGTTAGTCATTGCGATATCGTTCTTATGAAGTGATAAATTAAAATACTGTAAAAGAAATGACCCGAAATCTGTACCAGTGACCAGAATACAAAGTTAATCTGTTCAGGTCGTACTGTCAAGCATTCTACACGTGCAATCTGTGGGTCAACTACACCAAACAGTCATACAATGCCCTGCGTGTACAGTATAACAATGCGTTCAGGGTGCTGATGGGGCGGTCGCGATGCTGCAGCGCGTCAGGGATGTTTACGGAAGCCGGCGTAGATTCATGCCATCATACGCAAAAGAGTCGCGTCCCTGATGCGCCGGGTTCGCGGCAGCCCTAACAGCATCCTGAAGGGCATTGCGGATACCATGGACAGGCCTCTGAGACACTGGGTACACTTACATGTCCCGGGGTCTCGGAGTCGGACCTAAGTCGCATGTATGGCGCGTAATACACCTCATGTAAACACTAACATAGTTTTAAGTACTTACTAACACTTATATGGTCTTTGTGACTGCAATAAATCATTTGAAAAAAATTGAAAATTGAAAAGGAGATTGACCGATCCAGATCCAGCCTTTTTGTATATGGATAAAAGGTTTATTTGTATAGCCTTATGGATCATTTTTTTATATTTATTGGTAAACTTCACAGCAATATACATAATATTACAAATAAATACAAAATCAACACATAATAGCCAATAAAGAAGTTCATCTGTTTAAGTCATCATCATTATCAGTCCGTATCAGTCCACTGCTGGACGTAGGCCTCTCCCAAAGCGCGCCACTCAACCCTACTCTCGGCCCTCTGCATCCAGTCCCTGTCTGCAGCCATCTTGCGAAGGTCATCCTTCCATCTAGTCGGGGGGCGTCCCACACTACGTTTACCCTTTGTGGCCTCCATTCGAGAACTCGTCTCCCCCATCGGTTATCAGTTCTACGACAGATGTGACTAGCCCACTGACACTTCAGTTTACTGATTCTATGAGCAATGTCAATCAATTTTGTCTTCTGGCGGATATACTCGTTTCTTATTCTATCTACCAGTGAAATGCCAAGCATACCTAGCTCTTTCCATAGCTCGCTGAGCGACTTTGAACTTGTGTGCCAGTCTCACCGTCAGGTCCACGTTTCGGCTCCGTAGGTCATCACTGGCAGGACGCACTGGTTGAAGACCTTAGTTTTTAGGTAAGTAGTAATTTTAGTTAAGTCGTAGAACAAAAGTTGTTCAGTTACCGATACTGAACGGAGGGTGTTCGGCTTCACTTCCGTTACACCCTGGATTAATTATTAAATATATAACCTAAAATAAAGATTTTTTTGTTAAATAAAGAAATGACAATATGTAATTGTGAAAATCCGAACTCGAAAGTGATCGTGAACCAATAGTAACACCTCGATATCGCATCGTGACTAGGTACCTACCGTCACTTATATTTTCGAGTTTTAAAAAAACTACCTACTTATATCATATCCTACTGGTTCGTCGTTCAGTTGCGAGTACACGTTGAAAACGATCGCACATTTTTAAACAACGTTGGGCGAGGTACCTGGATGGGTGACCGCTAGTGACAGTTCATCTGAGCCCCTTCGTGCCTCGGGGCGCACGTTAAGCAGTTGGTCCCGGTTGCTGTCGCTCGGCACGAATAACTCTGACAAATAGGTGCGGTCACTAAACCACACGAGAAAAAAAAATCTACTACTGAGGGCAAATCATTCTGCCGAGGGAAAGCACTCACTAAAATTCATTACCATCATCAGTCTATTTATATTAGGTACCCCACTGCTCGGGCACAGACCTTCCCTTACTTCGAAGGAGCTGGGGCCATGATCCACCACGCGGGCCCACTGCGGATTGGTGGATTTCACATGCCTTAGATTTTTTTCCTGTGGCATGTAGGTTTCATCACGATGTTTTCCTTCACCGTTTTGAGAGCACTCAGTAAATGTACGTAAGTTTTTCCCTCGAAAAAAACGAGGATAACTCATTGGTACATGGTGCCCTGGCTGGGAATCGAACCTGGGACCTCCGTATTGCAAGTCCATTGACCCAACCACTGCGTCACCGAGCTCTTTTTTTTTCACTAAATTTTTCTTTTCTTTTTTCTCACTAAAATTACACGTTGTAAGATATTACATTAAAGATAAAACTTTCGGTTACAGCCTGTATACTGTAACCACCTAGTTACCTAGATATATTTCCCATAACACACCACCTATTAATTATCTCTAATTGACGTTATGTATGATTAAGTACCTAAATATTTGATATGCTGTTTGCCCGACAATTAGATTATTAGGGTACCTACAACATAATCTGATAAAACACATAATCAACATTCTTTCAAATATAATAATCAGGCTCTCTTGGAAAATACACTACTCCAAAAAAGTTTTTCAACACTTACCTATATTTTTTGGTAAAAAATAATGAAAATGGTGAATCAACTGATGATCAACTGAGATGGAACTTATACCGAAGCCCAGATCAAATGTCTTATTTTGTAAACAAAAACTACCCTACCCTACTAACATTTTAAGCTGTTCTGTAATTATTGCATAGTTATATTCACATTATTAGATCGGATCACTTTATTTTCACAATGACGAACAGGTGCGATCAATCAGTTCCTTCAGTGTTACATCACAACAGGTAATTAAACGATCATATTTGTTTACAAAATAAGACACTTGATTTGGGCTGCGGTATATGTAGGTATAACCTATGACAGGCAAAAATTCCAAAAAATCGATATGATGTAAAAGTTATTATCAGCTTAAAAACAGGTAGGTACGTTATTAACAAGTTCTCTCATCTAACTAGATTAGACAATATTTTACTTCATCATCATCATCAGTCTATTTATATTGCCCCACTGCTCGGGCACAGACCTTCCCTTACATCGAGGGAGCTGGGGCCATGATCCACCACGCGGGCCCAGTGCGGATTGGCGGATTTTATTTTCTTCTACGACATGCAGGTTTCATCGCGATGTTTTCCTTCACCGTTTTGAGAGCACTCATATTTACATATATTTTTGTATAATTATATTCTTTATTCTACATAAACCTTAAAATTAATACATAGTTAGAAAGCATGTAAACAATGGCGAGCTTAACCCTGAGAAGAGATCTCTTACAAAACTTTATATCAAAGCGGTGATTGCATTATTATGAGCAGCCAACTTTTTTTTTTTTTCAAAAAATATAATTTTTTGCAATACTTTATTTGAGTACTGTACAATCTGTAAACAAAACTACTAAAAATCTATCGGATCATGCGATGTATCGGTGCGCGTTACGTAGCAACTTATTGTAGGTGTATTGGGTGACAAAACAAATCTGTTCTTCCCCTGCAATTTATTTTGTGCACAAAGTTCAAAATAGATTTACGCAGCAGACGTTTATATTTTATCTCTTTTGGACGTTATGATATGAGAAGCCGCCACCCGGCGGATTAGGGTTGCCAAAAAAGCCAAAGCCGGACATGTTTGGCTTTTTGCGGTCGTGTCCGGCCAAATATTTACGTGTTAGGCTTTTTGTCAGAGCGATACGTTACGTGCATTATGCACGGTGCATACGACGACGGGCCGTGCGAGCGCCCGGGCGGGCACGGGCGAGCGGAGAGCTGTCTGCCGCCCGCTCCCGCCCACTTCGATCTCATCCTCACTTTACATCAGTATACATACTTTTTTTCATCAGCCCAGCTGTAAAAACAGTATGTTTGGCTATTAAAAAAACATGTCCGGCTTTTAGGGCAAAATGTCCGGCCTTATATAGCGTCGAGTCCGGCCTTTCTATTTTAGGGCCTGGCAACCCTACGCCGGATAGTCTTTCAAATTGAAACTGTCAAGGGGGTCTACTGAAAACCAACGTTGGCCCAACAATGAAATATAAGGGTGACGAAGCAATGCACGTCCGACAATCGGTGACCGACTTTTTGTAGGAGGAAAATATAACGCACTGATTGCAATGGCTCGGTGGCTCAGTGGTTGGGTCAATGGACTTGCAATATGGAGGTCCCAGGTTCGATTCCCAGCTGGGGCAGCCATGTACCAATGAGTTATCCTCGGATTTTTTCGACGGAAAAACTTACGTACATTTACCGAGTGCTCTCAAAACGGTGAAGGAAAACATCGTGATGAAACCTGCATGCCGTAGAAGAAGAAAAAAATCTACAGCATGTGAAATCCGCCAACCCGCACTGGGCCTGCGTGGTGGATTATGGCGTGAGCTCCCTCGATGTAAGGGAAGGTCTGTGCCCGAGTAGTGGGGCAATATAAATAGACTGATGATTGCAATGGTACAACGCACACGTCCTACAAAAAGTCGGTCACAAATAAAAACGGTGCATCCCGACCGATCCGATTGTCGGCGAAAAATTGAACGTCCGGCAATGTATGCGTTAACGCACACTGCTCGGCCACAGACTGGATACAGACAAAGTGACGGCCGTGTGCGTTGAGTCGGTCACAAAATCTGCCCGATTATCATCATCATCAGCCCTACGTCCACTGCTGGACGTAGGCCTCTCCCAAAGCGCGCCAATCAACCCTACTCTCGGCCCTCTGCATCCAGTCTATGCCAGCCATCTTGCAAAGGTCATCCCTCCATCTGGTCGGGGGGCGTCCCACACTACGTTTACCCGTTCGTGGCCTCCATTCGAGAACTCGTCTACCCCATCGGTTATCGGTTCTACGACAGATGTGACCAGCCCACTGCCACTTCAGTTTACTGATTCTATGAGCAATGCCAACCAATGTAAGCTCGGGAGTGAACGTGACTGTCGAGCTGCTTCGTCCAGAGTGATGACGCTACGGCTACTCCTCTGGATGAAGACGAGAAGACGCGGCTACCCAGGGTGAAGACGCTACTGCGACTCCTCTGGAGGAAGATAGAAGACTATTATATATTGAATTTTCTGTAACATGACATAGGCAAATGACGAACTGTCGAGTCCATTAACAAAATAAATAAAAACTATAGTACACTGTGAGTTCACTGATAAGCAGTTGACTGATAAATTATTAATAATGAGATTAGGTGTGAACTAGCATTTGCATGCGGTTCCACCCTGTCTGGGAAAAGGGCCATGAAGATAACCCCGGGTTAAGTACTTAACCCAGTTCAAATAAACTCTTGGACCATATAACCCCTTGTCTCTGAGAACCCGAAGGTTGCCTGGAAGAAATAGCTTAAAGCGATAAGGCCGCCTGTCTGAACACTAGCCAACTTTGGTTTTATATGTAACTGATGTATTTTCATTTGTGTGCAAATAAAAACACACCAGTAAATATCCCTGCCGCGCGGGACGAGCCTAGACGAGGTGTAGTGTTGGCTAGATATAGGTAAGTATTTATACTTGTATTTATATATATATATAATATGTCATATCTAACGATATCGTCTCTCCACCTACGCCGAGGTCTGTCCCGAGCCGGCGACCTTAGGTGGAGAGACGATATCGTTAGATACAGGGATGGGTGGCTGGAAGAGGCTCAGGACAGGGATGGATGGAAGAGGAGGGGAGAGACCTTTGCCCAGCAGTGGGACAATTTATAGGTTAACAAAAAAACATGTCATATTGGTAAATAAAACATTATTTTTTTAATAATAAAAAAAGCAAATAAAGTACATTTGAATTGAATTTGAACCCGTGTCTAAGAAATAGGGTTACCACCGGTTGTTGTAAATACTGTCGGTTTAGGCGGTAGGGTGCTTTTCTACCAGACATGTGCTATACTGCGAGGAGGCTCTCTTGTATTGCTGTGCTCTCTCTTGTATTGCTGTGCCTAAACAAGGTCCATAAAGAGCATTGTAACATTTTAATGTTAAGTATGTGAACATCTGTATTATAACTTATGGAATGCAATAAATATATTGAGTATGGAGTATTGAGGCTAAGCTACGAAACTATGTGACCGTTTCCACTAAAGTAGCTGTGCGAGGAAGTTGCAGGGACAGGGAAGTCGCGGGGAACCACTCGCGCAACCGGAGCTCGCATCCATGTTTGATATCCACCAGTCATATTCATTGGTCCACATAGTACTGGGTTGGAAACGGGTTCAACTAAGCTATGAGTTTTTATATATATAGAAGGATGCGTGACATAGACGCGTGCTATGGAATCCATATAGAAGGATGCGTGCTATGGATTAGACATGTAGCACATCTCTGGTTAACAAAGCAGCCTTAGACAGACAGAAAAAGAGACGTTGCTTTTTGTTTATAAAATGAAATGATTATTCATTGTATAGATAATATTATACAGAAGACATATCAATGTACCAATTGAAGTACAATTTCGTTTCTTACGACGTACACAACAAAAGTCTTACTATTCAAAGCGATGAGTCGTCGACAGTACATGGCATATTATATAAAGGACGATATCCAGTTTTATCCAGAACAGTCGTGTTTGTTCTTAGAATATTACTGTTTGTTGTTGCAAAAAATGCCGAGTGAGTACAACCGATTGCTTTAAATACTCCCAAAAATCCTATTTGCATTACGAGTTCAAAGCAGAACTATGATTTACATCATTAAAGGCAAACAAATTGTTAGACAAAGATTCGTATCCAGACCCTCGAGTCTGGAACATTTCGTGGTTTCTTTTAATGAATAAAGTGTATCGGTGACGGGTTCGCAGTAAATATAAAAGTAGCATTTTTAAATCAAAAAACAAAAAATAAAATCATTGCCGATATTGTTGGGCGTTTGAAATTAGTTTTTCTTTTTCTCGATATTCCAAATTAACATCAGCCAAAGATATAGATAGTCCAACGACACCAAAAGAGTTGTTGGCTCGGTGTGGACCAGAAAACCTTGAAATCGATTCTCATTAAGGAAACATGGAGAGGGTATGCCCAGGAATGGGCTGCAGCAGTATGATGAGGAAGAAGAAAAAGAGATATAGATGATTAAAGTTATATGCTTCATAACTTAAAAGAACTATTTTGTCAAACTTGACGCACTTAGGGCTGTACCTGAGCTATTATAATTACAGTTTATGCGACCATCAATTTAGTATTATTTCGTAAAAACATCGAAAATAAAATATATATTTTAATGCCTAAGTAGTACCTAATTTATTTATTGTTTATTCTCAGGGAGGCCACCAGAAGAGAGTTCGTCTACACAAGACGAAATGCCGGAAGAAGAGAGCTCAACAAGTACGTTTTTGTACTTATTCGATAATAGAGACTAAACAGGCATGCTTTTCAGGCATTTTTAAAACTTCCCAGTTGTTGGTCCATCCTCAGATCAGATCTGAGGATCCAATTCCATCCATGAGTCGGTCTGTAGGTCAGAAATGGTAATGTCAATGAGAGATTTTCAATGGGGCAGTTTATAAAACAAGCTTTCTTAAATTGCTAATAGATGGCGTTCCATCAAAATCAAGTGTCATCGACTCTTAAAAATACACACCATGAAACAAAATATTGTCAATGTGAGCTGAATGCTTAGAGCTGAAGCTGTGAGCTTATCTTAAGTACCAGTTAATGTTAGGTATTTAATATTGCTCAACAAACTACCTATTCATACGCCGAATTATCTACCCAAAGGTTGACTGGAAGAGATCGCTTTGAGCGATAAGACCGCCAATTGTAATACTAACTGTATTAGCCTATTTATTTTGTGTAATTTAAAAGTACTATTTATTAAAATAAATCTAACTACTATCTAAAAATACATTACTTATAAAATAAATAAATAAAAACTAAATACTAAAGAACGAACACGTCGTCAACATCCCCGTTTTGCGGAATGCTGCCCAGGACGCTGGCAGCATTTCCTCGCTGTATCTAATGCTTTTGTGTAATTGTTTTTTTTTGCAATAAAGAACATCTATCTTATCTTAATCTGAATTATAAAAAAATGGTTTTAGTAATTTTAAACAGTACAATTTAATAATTAATTAATTTGCTTCCAGGGTGTCAGCGTCGCACACAATTTAATCTACTTTTAATTTTGACACTTGACGAGGAATCAGTGCCATCTACCGGTTCTATCGGTACTTCTTTTTATAACTTTTATTTTATATGTTCCAGGCTCTGGCTACGGGTCGGGGACGAGCTCGACCGCATCGGATCCACCGAAACCTTCTAAATGACGTTTGCATTTACATTTAATCAATTTTATGTAAATAAATGATCTAAAAAAAGCAGAAGTTTCTCATACAGAGTGTACAGGTTTTTTTTTAATAAGGTCGCGATTTTCTCAAGAACTACTTGACCGATTTTAATAATTATTTTACAGTTACATAGTTTTAACTTTTATCTAGTGAAAGAATTTTTACAATAGGTCAAGTAGTTTTTGGGAAAATCTTAACCTTAAAACCTCTCCTGTACACCTTTCTTTGTCTTCGACCGTACATAAGTAATAAATTAAGTAAAAAAATTACCATATACCTACCCTTTCCTGCATATTATGGTATTTTTGGCACTGACCGGGCGTTAAAATAACATAAAAAAGTAAGTATGGCAATTACAGTTGGCCTTGAAACTGAATTTATGACAAAAAAATATCCATAAGATCAATTTTAAGAATAATTTGGATATTCAGTATCATACCTACCTATACATAAAATCCAAGGCCGATATAAAAAAAGAGTTCTTACAAAAATAAAAATAATTCCCTAGAACAAAAGAGAATGAGTCACCCTTGTGCTCGTATCAGAAGTGCTCGTAGCGGTCATTGACCTGTGGCGCGCACATATCGCGTGCGCTCGCTGTCTGCACAATAAATAATAATCATTTTCGGGGACTACCGGAGTAATACTCATTTATTACACCTTAGGTACTCTATGGAACACTTGTTTACGTCAATATTAATTAATACTTAATTTAATTTATTACATTAAGAGCCTTCCTAGGGCCACGAATCTTAAAAAAATAATATCTTCCAATATACTTAATCAATTTTATTAAAAAAAGCTATTTACAACCCTGTCAAGGATTATTGCCGAAAAATAATACAAAAATTCCGTTCCCGCAGAATTTAACAGACTTTGACTTGGCCGTCAACGTGACGTTATTGCAAGGCGTTTGACATTTTGTTTGACTGCTCCGCGGCGCGGGCGTTGCGCCGATCGCCACCGCTTGCGCGTGCTAGGGAGGGAGGGACTGTAGAAACCACAGGGGTGCTCTGTGGTAGAAACGAACGATCGATCGTTATCAATACGTAGCTATTGGTATCAAGAGCTCAACATTTTGTTTTGTGATAGACTGAGGAGAGTGTAGATACACATCTCTACCTGTAATGGCATGTAATGTCATGGCTGTGATTACATGGCCTACGCCACGTAATCGCTGCCTTAAATGCGGGAATTTCCATTTTAATCAAATCTACTTTCATTTATTCTTCTTCTCGTGTCGATGGCTTCAAATTAGATGCGGCCAGCCCAGAAGGACGCGACCGCAACCGCTCGCACGGAGGCCGCCCATAGATCCGCGTCCGTGCACGTTGTCGGGCACGCGGGGCACGCAGTCATGTGCTGCGTGGTTTATGTCGGTAGGCCACAGGGGCACTGCGTGCTGTCCTCGGGTATATATCCCCACCTCGCAAGATTTTGTTTACAGCGGCCTACTCCAAATCGAAGACGATTATTTAAATATACATATAAATATACATTAAAGGAACACTTGTTAAGAAGGCGTATTACAGGATAGACGACTATTTAAACGATGAACATGCATGGTGTGTGTCGCCGGTTCCGCATGAGGGATAAACTTACTAACAATAGTAATAGTTACGTACTGTATAGTTATTAAGTAATCATTGTTTTAAAAGATGTGTTGCTGAGAGTTTTTTGCCACTTTTTCTCCTCAGCGTTGGCACCTTTTCCTTGCAAAGTGGTGTAAATGTAAATTCCAAAAAATATATTGACGTGCAAAAATGTACTCAACGTGCTTACTTGCAATAAAGAAATTTGACTTTGACTTTTGACTTTACATCAACTTATTAATTAATTTAAATATACTTGCATACATATTATTATCACATATTTATATCAAGTTCATGCCTATATCAACGACGTATCAATATGTACCTACCGTGTAAATCATATCTTTTGTGGCATCACGACGGCTCCATCAATTTCAAGATAAAACAATAGATAACTATTTGCAAACATAAGATAGACTATTTGGTAAAAATCGGTGGTGTATATTGTTTAAAAATAATTGTTGTTGTAACTTATTCAAAATGTCCAGACCGGTGAGACCAAATCCGAACTTACCAAGTAAGTATTTTAGTCCATTTTGCCAAAAAATAGTACGTACGGTGGAACACAGAGAAAGGTAAATAGCTTTTATGTACAATTTAGCATGTTTATTGCGAGTAGCCGAGACGACCAGTGCTTTATTACATTTAAAGGGATTTCCGAAACAATTTGAAATTATATTAATCGTACTGAAAGTGTTATCATTGATCTGCTGTTGTCCGTACGTACGATCTAACACAGAGAAAAGTGTACAGAGTTTCTAAGGTTGAGATTTGCTCAAAAACTACTTGACCTATGACAATAATTATTTCACTGTTAAATAGATAAAATTTAAAACTATGCAACTGTATAATAAATATATTGAATTGAATTGAATAAGAATTATTAAAATCGGTCTAGTAGTTTTTGAGAAAATCTCAACCTTAATGAGGCCCCTGTATACTTATCTCTGTCTTCGACTGTACGTACAATAACATTCGCGCCGACTTTGACAGGATAAAAAAGGCCTTGCAGCTAACCCCCTTTAATAATAACCTTGAATGTATCAACATGTTAAAACCTCGTATCCACTACGCAACATTTGTCGCGCCCGTTGGCTGGTGATGAGGATGCTAAAGCTATGTCGGTCATACGTCTGTCGGGCAACGATTTGAAGAAGAAAAGGAATAGGCTAGTTGACAAGTATCGAAAATTAAATGTTTTTCATTATTATTACAAAATAGACACTGTGAAATCAAAATTGAAATTAGTTTAAAAATGAAGTAACTACAGGCATTTAGAAAAGTTGTGTTAGAAAGAGACAGAAACTGTACACGACGTATTGTACCGCTACAACGGTATGACGTCATACCGTGGTAGCGCCATACAAACTTCATACTAAAGACCGTTTTGCTAAAAAGTGATGGAGCACCACTACTTGACTTAATCGCTTAATATCTTCGGTATTAATTGAGATATCGCAAAACTGATTTACGCACAGTTATTTTCAGTAGGAGCATGAGAGTTGATTGATGCAATTAAAAAAATTTAGTCAACTAGCCGATTGTCCGGAATCTGCACGGCTAGTACGCGCACGCATAAGGCCCCAAACACATCAAACGTGCGGGCTCCCGCGCATGAATAAGTTCGCGGGATTCCGTACTACCTGGAAGAGTTCTGCGCCGCCTCCGCACCTGCGCTTGTGCGTTCAATGTGGGGGAGTGATGGGTGGCGGTGAGCTGTCAAATAGCTGTGATGGTAAAATATGTGAAAAGCCCGCGCAGCCGCTACTCTGCAGGGCTAGTATGCGATGCGTTAGCGATCGGCGTGACGAAGGCGAGCTGTCAAATGGCTGTCAGGCGCAACATTTCGTAGCACGACTACACGTTTGCGGCCGATCTGCCATAATGTGACTCTCAACTTTGTCTCGGCGTTACCTTGGCGTGGCGTGGGCGCGGCGCGTTACAACGAACATGTGTTAGTTTTTTTGTTTGTTTTGTTTTAATACAACACACAAATATATAAATAAAAATACAATATTAGCACTAATTATTAAAGGGCGAGCTTATCTCAGAAGAGATTTCTACCAGCAAACCCTGTGCTAGAGGGCTGCTCAATGTTTGCTCTTTTACAGGATACCCGGACTCCAGCTCCTCTACTGCATACGAGATGTCATCGAGTTCATCAAGTAAGTCGATGAGACAAGCAAGACAACACAAATTGTATAGAAGTACTTAATGTTTTGTTTGTCATGGCATATAATAATAAATACTTTAATAGTTACGAATAGTATTTATCCTAATAAAGATTGTACATTGTAGATTGTATTGGTCTTTCACAATCAATGCTGTCAAACTGTGGAACGATCTGCCGTCAGCTATCAGACAGGCCAAATCACTGGCAACTTTCAAAAATCTTTTGCGCCAACACTATCAATCTCAATGTGGATATCTACATGAGAAGAAGTAATTACCCTTTTCATTTCTCTATACATACATTTGTGTGTAAATTATTTAAGTGTAAGTATGTATATTGTTAGTTAATCAGGTATGTATTTATTATTGAAATAGGTATATGTAATATATTTTTATTTTTATTAATTAGTTTATTGTATTATATTGTAGGATTATTTAACATATTTGAATACAATAGGTATTTTATTGCATTTATAGTATTGTTTTATAACATTTTTGCACCCGCTACGCTGTTTTTGATACAATATCTGCATCACCCGAAGGTTGCCTGGAAGAAATCTGTGTCTGTACACTAGCTAACTTTGATTTTATATGTAACTGATGTATTTTCATTTGTATGCAAATAAAGTATATTTGAATTGAATTGATTGTATACATAGCTTTTATAATAAAAATGATTAATTTGGAAGATATTACTTTTTTAAGATTGGCGGCGCTAGTTGGCCCACGTAAGGCCCTTAATACTACTTTTTATTTTATTTGGCAGGTTCTGGCTACGGCACTGGGTCGAGCCGTGGCGGTACGGGGTCCAGCACAGCCACCGTGGTTCAGCCGTCGCAAGCGCCCCGGAGACCTATAATAGTTACGAATCCTATTACTGTCCAAACTCCGCCCATTCATATTAGGCTATCCCGCAATAAGTAACAAAATGAGCACACAATAAATAAATAAATAAATAAATAAATAAATAAATACAACGTGAAATTTTAATTGTTTTTTCCCAGAAGCGAGAATATTTTGTCTCGTTAGCAGTACTATCGATTTATTAATATGTATTTTTGTTAAATAAAGAAATGACAGTGAGAAATGTGAAAGATTTAACTCGAAAACGATCGCGAATCAATAGTAACACTTCGTTGTCACTTGTCGCAGTGTGGCTTGTTGGCAATAGCTCGGTAGGCTGATTTTCTAACTAGCAATCGGTAAGCAATCGCGACTATTTCGAAATAGTCGCTGTCAAACGTGAATTTCGCATTACATTTCTGATACTTTAGTTGCCAATTGCTTCCGAGCGGTCGCAAGTGGCGATGTTGTCTATGGCGTACTGGTTTGACAGCGACCGCGACGAAACTCTCTAGCGATTGCTTACAAAATACCAATTCCCACATGCAACTAGCGACCCTGTGTAGCGATCGGTCGCGTGACTATTTCGCAATCGATCGCTAGTTGTTATTTTACAAAATCAGCCTGCGAGCGGCCGGCGTACTTTATTGCCTATAACGCGGAGCAAAGTTCGCGGGGTAAGCTAGTATGTAATAAAAGTGATATATTTGGGATCCTAAAGTGAAATACTATAAATACTATTGTGAAATAAATATTGTTTTCTTTAATTTAGATATGAGTCAACTAGCCTATTGCAAACTGACGACGCAACGCGAGGTCTTATCTAAGAAATAGCATGGATTAAAGAGTATGATGATAAAATTGATACCTAACTACATACATAAACCGCTCAAAAGTACCTAAGTGACCGAAACAGTCGTGTTTTTCGTAGAATAAACTACCTATATCTACTTCTTTGTTGTTTAAAAAATGCCCAGGCCTAGTGAGTACCTATATCATATATTTCTTTATATAATTTGGCAAGCAAAAATCTAAAGTGCTCTAAATAGTTCGCCACCCATCATGCCATGGCTCACGTATCTACGTATCGAAAAGGGGACGGACGGTAGGTAAGCCGTTTTGCTGCAGTAAACTTACTTGGAGGAATGCGAGTTAGTAAAGGTGTGTCAGAATCGCTGCAGATGGAATTCTGTCGTCTCTACATACCTCTATGAATACTGTATGCATGTATTATTAATGCAATATTTAGTACTTATTTGATTTCTGGGCAGCAGGGCTAGTACGCACACGTGAGGCTACGGTCTATTAAATGATATACGCGGCGTCCGACTTCAGCCTAAACGTTCCGATCGGAATCCTAAGGCAACCAAACGCCGCCGTCAGCGTGTGAAAGAGACAACAACACTACAACAGTACATTTCTATAGCACATTCGTAACCATTCTTTTGTGAAAATAAATATTATTATTATTATATAGTAAGTATCGTGACGCGGTATACGGCGTTATAGGAGACCATCGGGGCTAGCACGAGTTGCGTCAAACTAATGTCAAACGCCTTGTAATAATGTCACTTTGACAGGTCCGCGGCGTTGCGTCGATCGCTAACGCTGACTCGTGCTACAACTACAAAGGCATAGCTTGGGCATAGTTTTAGCGATCGGCGTGTCTCGGCGTCACCTTGGCGTCGCGTGGGAGCGGCACGTTACAACGAAAATGTTCTAGAGGGGCTGGTTTTATTGGGTTTGGCGTAATCTCATTCTACAAAAGACGGCTAAATTTATTTATTCATTGACAGGGAGAGTTCCAGAGGAGAGTTCGTCTACTCAAGATGAAATGCCAGAAGAAGACAGTTCGACGAGTGAGTTGATTAAATTAAATCTTAAAACGCTTATAACTTTTAAACTATTGCGTCACAAATTATGAGACTCCGTCACTAATTCCAGCTTAAGCGGTACATCAGTCCAGGATAGGCCTCGAGGACCTGGGAGCTCGTCCGCGCCATCCTGACGGTAATGTTTATGGCCACCTTGTCCCTTTCTATTTTAACCTTTTTAACGAAGTAATTAAGGGAAGTAAGTAAGTATTTAAGGGAAGTGAGGTTTAACTAAGTTTAAGTTTGAATAACAACAAATGACTTCCGACGGATCGGACGGGCGCCAACAGGCCACATCGGATGTTACCTACTGTTCCCACCCCACGGCCCGTCCCGGCCCAGCCTCTGAAAAGGTGGGCCGTGGGATCTAGGCTTAAGGGCTAGCGCACAACAGAACGGCGCCGGCGGACGGCGCCGTGGACGGCGAACGGTGCCGGCCACCGGTGACCGGCGTCGGTAGACGGCGCCGGTGGACGGCACGGCACGGGCCGCGCCGTGACGTTGTGCGCCGGCCCTAAGAGAGATCGGAGGCCCAGTTATCAAAATTCGCACATGTTTATTAGTCTACTAAACTAGGCTATTTAAAATTCGACCTACATAATGTGGCGTAAAATTACGAAACCTTAAACGAGTATTTACGAGTAGGTAAATCACCTGAGCAACCTTTGCCAAGGAGTCACGGTCATAGGTGCAACCTTGTGTCTTTAATAGCCTTGCCATTGATAAAATATTAGGCGAATTTCTTTCGTGAATTTAAATAGTTAATGTTTAAGTGTCTAATGTTGCGGTGCCCTTACAGGGTTTATGTGAGCACTTCCTGTACTATCTAACAACCATGTTACTTGATGTTACCACATAAAGCAAGGAATAAATGAATTAGTTCAAAAGCAAAATAGGTAGGTACCTAGTTAGAAACTGGTTTGATTATTAAAATGGTTAATTAAACTATCCATATTAAAATAACATGATTTAAAACTTGTTTGTGGTAGGCAAACCTATGCCATCCATCCGGTTTCCCAGGATTTGTCCTAGTTTAAAGGTCGTCCGGGGGGAGTCCGGCAGGGTTGTAAAAAAAGTGTCAAGTTAACCCTATTTTTTTAAAGATAAGCGATAAATTATAATGTTTTTATATTTAATAGTTTAATCATATAACCAACGCCTAGGCCAAACTAGTTTGTCCTGAAATCGGGTTTAGCCGGTAACATATATAAGGGATAGGTACTTATTTATTTGCATAGGTACCATAACTAGCTGCCTAATGATCCTAGGCAATTTGCTACGTACGGTGGAGCACAGAGAAAGATGTACAAGAGAGTTTTTAAGTTTGAGATTTTCTCAAAAACTACTTGACCTATTGCAAAAATTATTTCACTGTTTAATAGATAAAAGTTAAAACTATGTAACTGTAAAAGAATTATTAAATTCGGTCCAGTAGTTTTTTGAGAAAATCTCAACCTTGTTGACGCCCCCTGTATACTTGTCTCTGTCTTCGACTGTATCTACCTACGTTGTTCCTTGCATAAAATATACATAAATAAAGAAGTAAACGATATTTTATTTTTACTTACCTAATTATAAAAACCATTGTCACCACCACAATGCCTGAAAACAAAGCACGCTACTCATTCCTTTTGCGGCTTTTGCATCCAGTATCTGGCAGCCATCTTGCGAAGGTCATCCCTCCATCTGATCGGGGGGCGTCCCACACTACGTTTACCCGTTCGTGGCCTCCATTCGAGAACCCGTCTCCCCCATCGGTTCTACGACAGATGTGACCAGCCCACACCTATTCATTCAGCCACACCGCTCATTCCTTATTCTACTTACCAGAGAAATGCCAAACTTCTTGCCGTTTCGGATTCGGGATGAACTTGGACAAGACCAACATCATGTTCAATGATCTGGTAAAATGACATGTAGGTACTTAGGGTTTGATACTTAAGATAAACAGCCATAATATCAGCAGTTGAAACATCAGCACCGTAAGACCAACGATTCAAAATCTCAACACTTCAGAATGTCAGCAGCTTAGTACATCAACAGTTCATCTGACCAAAGTTTAAAATCTCAACTTGGAAAATTTTAGGTAAGTAGGTACGAGTACTTACTAATTAAAGTTTTACACGTTTTACTATATAAATAAAGTTTATTTGACGACGGGTGCTTACGTTTTATGTACTTTTTGTCTGTCAGGTATGTACATACTTGAGTAATTACTAATTACACAATATATTGAAAGAAGTAAATAAATAACAATTGTAAATAAAAATCCTATCATTTAACTTCACCATGTTACATGGAGGAGTGTAATTAATAGCTTGATAACGCAAAAAGATCTAAACTTGTGGCCATCATCATAATCAGTCTATTTATATTGCCCATTTACATCGAATGCGGATTGGGCCTTGTGGTCAGACTAGTTTGAACTAAATAGTTTGACTACAAGAACCGTATATTCACACCTGTATAAACCTAAGGTGCTAAACGCAAGTGGACCTAACAAAACTTGTATACGAACCTGCAAAACTGCATTGACACAGATGGGTTTCCCCAAAACAAGTTTCAATTGATCACGGAACGCAACTTTATTCACTAACTGCTCCAAAACAGTTCGACTAAATGATTATTGACTAACACATTATGATCGTAAATTACAAAACACGTTATTTAGTTAATAACACAATATAAAAATCCGTCACAAAAACGACCGCTCCGTGAAGAGGATCGTGCCAAACTAACCACTTTTGAAGTATTCGAAGGATAAATGCATTTTAATTAAGGTTGCCGCAGAGGCCGCGCCATGTAAATTGTCATTGCAATAGTTTGGGAACCTTCGACTTTGGTTAAAACAACGCTAGTTATTATTCATACATCCTAAGCTCACGCCTTTACTTCCCGCAGGGGTAGGCAGAGACGATGGACATCTGCTGCGATCTTGGCATACAATAGCACAAATAGCGATCCTGGCATACAATAGCACACATAGCGATCCTGGCATACAATAGCACAAATAGCGATCCTGGCATACAATAGCACACATTGCGATCCTGGCATACAATAGCATACATAGCGATCCTGGCATACAATAGCACACATTGCGATCCTGGCATACAATAGCACACAAAGCGATCCTGGCATACAATAGCGCACATATCGATCCTGGCATACAATAGCACACATAGCGATCCTGGCATACAATAGCACACATTGCGATCCTGGCATACAATAGCACACATAGCGATCCTGGCATACAATAGCACACATTGCGATCCTGGCATACAATAGCACACAAAGCGATCCTGGCATACAATAGCGCACATATCGATCCTGGCATACAATAGCACACATAGCGATCCTGGCATACAATAGCACACATTGCGATCCTGGCATACAATAGCACACATAGCGATCCTGGCATACAATAGCACACATAGCGATCCTGGCATACAATAGCACACATAGCGATCCTGGCATACAATAGCACAAATAGCGATCCTGGCATACAATAGCACACAAAGCGATCCTGGCATACAATAGCACATATATCGATCCTGGCATACAATAGCACACATAGCGATCCTGGCATACAATAGCACACATAGCGATCCTGGCATACAATAGCACAAATAGCGATCCTGGCATACAATAGCACACATTGCGATCCTGGCATACAATAGCACACATAGCGATCCTGGCATACAATAGCACACATAGCGATCCTGGCATACAATAGCACACATTGCGATCCTGGCATACAATAGCACACATAGCGATCCTGGCATACAATAGCACACATAGCGATCCTGGCATACAATAGCACACATAGCGATCCTGGCATACAATAGCACACATTGCGATCCTGGCATACAATAGCACACATAGCGATCCTGGCATACAATAGCACACATAGCGATCCTGGCATACAATAGCACACAAAGCGATCCTGGCATACAATAGCACACAAAGCGATCCTGGCATACAATAGCACACATATCGATCCTGGCATACAATAGCACACATTGCGATCCTGGCATACAATAGCACACATAGCGATCCTGGCATACAATAGCACACATAGCGATCCTGGCATACAATAGCACAAATAGCGATCCTGGCATACAATAGCACACAAAGCGATCCTGGCATACAATAGCACATATATCGATCCTGGCATACAATAGCACACATAGCGATCCTGGCATACAATAGCACACATAGCGATCCTGGCATACAATAGCACACATTGCGATCCTGGCATACAATAGCACACATAGCGATCCTGGCATACAATAGCACACATAGCGATCCTGGCATACAATAGCACAAATAGCGATCCTGGCATACAATAGCACACATTGCGATCCTGGCATACAATAGCACACACAGCGATCCTGGCATACAATAGCACAAATAGCGATCCTGGCATACAATAGCACATATTGCGATCCTGGCATACAATAGCACACATATCCTGGCATACAATAGCACACATATTCTGGCATACAATAGCACATATATCCTGGCATACAATACCACATATATTATATTCTGAAGTATACAAACTTAAAATACGCGCATACGAAGCCTTAAGTATGGTGGTTAATTCATGAAAACTATACATTTTGCTAACATAATTTAATTCATTTGCACATTACAACGAACCATGTAATACATTAAGTACACTCTAACATAAGTTACAGCTATGTGTGTTACAAAACGGAATGTAATAGCTCACGGCACAGCACAACAAACACATTTTATGTAGATTAATTTTGCTAAACGATGGAATACAGAATCAACTAGAATTAGTAGCGTACGCGCGATTAGGTAAAGTAACTTTAGGGGTTCGGAAGGCACCCCAAAAAGTCTCGGTATCGAAACAAAAAGACGAAGTATCGTCGTGAGGCCAGAAATCCGTGCGATTTCTGACCTCACTGTGCAACTATAGGCTCCTTCTAGTTTTTTCTGTATTCTAAAACATTAAATGCCATATATGATTTTTGAATTAATAATATAATATCGTCAGTGAGCTTATTTTGATTATTTTCCCATTTTATAAATATAATACTATTTTATTGATAACATTCTAACAGCGATTGTATAACTACAATTTATGCTCAACAATTTATAATATATCTTTACTAAGTATAAATATTTTGTTTATTATCAAATTCTCACAAAGATATGCAAAATATTGCTTCGATTAAATAATATGGAATGCTTATATGAAACACCTACAGAACATTTAATGAGGAAGAGTAATCGAAATGACATTGCCACATTTCAATGGAGCTTTCCCCCAACTACAAAACTACGTGACCATTTAAACTGTACCTATCATTTTGTTGGGGACTTATTACAGGTTTCATATTGCATAATCATAATCAGTATCATTTTCTACTACTCTCGCAACTCCTATAGAAGAATAACAAAAACAATGAATAAATCGCTTCGATTTCTTACTATTTTCTGAATTCTTAATTAAGCGGTTTTAAATTATTGGTTTAAAACAAAGTTTTGTACAAGTTGCGATTCGAAACTTGTACAAAACTTTGTTTTAAACCAATAATTTTAATAAAAAACGGAGTAATTTTTACATATATTCGTTATCTTGTACAACTTGTGGTTGATGGTGGGGCAGAATCTGGCAATGTCATTTATTAATATTGCATGATTTCACGAGATTGGAAGTTGTTATAAATTCATAAAGTGAACATTAATTTATTATTAAGCCCTGGATAAGTTTATATTATAATAAATAACATTCTTTGAGTAAATATAATTAGAGTCACTAGGGCCCGTATTAATAGTCTGAGCTCAAACCCGCCCTCAAGAGCGAATTCAGCTGATACACTCTCAAGACGTGATCACCATCTCAAGTATGTCATTTATTAACAAACCAATCTTGAGGACGTACCACGTAATGTCTTTCTCAAGTCGCGGTTCGCAGCAATCAGCAAATACGTTCTCAAGTGTGAATTTGACAGTTCTCTTGAGAACTGGATTTTGTTTATTAATACGGCGTTACTCCCGTGATACCCGATTCCTAAACGCGCACCTAAGTTACGTTTATTAATAGGAACGCCATCTTGAGGTCGTTCTCAATATTGACTTTTGAGCTGAGAGTGATTTATTAATACGGGTTTAAGTGATTGGCTAATTTTATATAATATTTGAGTTATATATTTAAAGGCTGAAAGTTTAACTTGAGCACCTAAATAATAGAATTTTAGATAAATCCAACAAATATACAACTATTTAGTACCACATCTAAGTATTTAACAATTATAGTAAGTAGTACATTTCACTATTAAATAATTATTATTACAAATAAATAAACTGATAAGTACAACACTTTTTAAGTAGAAAATAATACTTAAGGGCCTTCCATGAGCCAACTAGCGCCGCCAATCTTTGTATTCACCAGTCTCTAAATAGACACCCCATGATTGCTATATTTTTTTCAGACGTTTAATTTTAGTAGTTAGTGCCGTAGCCTTCGTAGAAAAACTGAAAATCCGGCCTTCCATGAGCCAACTAGTGCCGCCAATCTTTGAAAAATAATATCTTCCAATTTAAACAATTTTATTAAAAAAGCTATGTACATAATGTTTATTACGATAAATACTATTTTTTAAATGCTTATTTATAAATAACGTGATTCAATGTCGGTAAGTTGTAGTTCACATAATTGCGAAAAACGGCCGTTTTTGGCACATTTGTGAACTACAACTTTGCTTGTCGCAATTATGGCATATATTGTATGTTAAAAAATAGTGTTTATCCTAATAAAGATTGTGTACATAGCTTTTTTAATAAAAAAAAATAATAATTTGTAAGATATTATTTAATTAAGATTGGCGGCGCTAGTTGGCTCTATGAAGGCTCTTAAGTACTTTTCTTGAAAACTATCTGATTTATTTAAGTAACTACCAAACATATTTTATTGTACATTTTTATTTCTCTAGTTTTATTTCATTAAAGCTAAGTGTTGCTGTGATAATTAATTTAATTAATTTTGTTTTAGAAGCACCTAGCATATGGTAACACTGGTATTAATCTACTTACTTTAATTAATTGGAAACCACTTACATTTTCCATTTTCTTTAAATATCTCCCTGGATTTAATAAAACATTAGATAAGTAATTAAATTATACGAAATTAAATATTTTCCTTAAATTAAAATTCAATTTTAATAAATATTGGAATGACACATTTTAAAGGTTCTAATTAAGTAAATAAAGATGGCTCAAATTCGTCAATTTCCGAAGTTGCTCATTTGTTTAGTAAAGGTTCGAGCACATTAAGCCGGGAAGCAGCGTGTCGGGGCGGAGCGCAAAAATCCGCTCAAATCGCTTTAATACAATTTGTATGAAATATCGCACATATGCAATTGACATTGGCAAATGACGAACTGTCGAGTCCATTAATAAAAAATAAATAAATAAAACCCTCCTTCTTGCGCAGTCGGATAAAAGTTAGAAAAATCAAGGTATCGAGATACCAAAATGGTGATCTACAAATTCTTTCGCTGACTGTACAAAGAACATTTCTAGTCTGAATTTAGTCCTTAAAAATGTAAATAAAAACCCGAAATAAACTTAATTTAAACTTATTCTCATTTACAATATGAATAACAATAACTGCATCAAATAGACACTCAACATTTATCTAATTAATATTTCGAACTATATACAGGGTGTAGCGTAAAGGGTATATGAAGCCGAAGGGAGGGTGTTCAGTATCGGTAACTGAACAACATTTGTTCTACAACATTTATATTAAAAAAAAATGTCTCATACAAATCAATCAGCTGACCGGTACGAAATGTATGAAAATTGAAAAGTCAAAAAATAAATTCGCGAAAATCAAAAAGTCGTTGAACAAAAGTTGTTCAGTTACCGATACTGAACATCCTCCCTTCGGCTTCATATACCCTTTACGTTACACCCTGTATATTATATTCTACATCTATTATGCTCTATGTATATTATATTAGCTATATAGCGTATCTGTGGTATAATAATAAATATATAATTAATAAAGGTTAGACATGCCATGTGGCATACAATGGCACTTCTAACCTGTTATTATTATTCTGTGTATCAGACCATTTAGAACGGAGACGTCAATACAGGATAGGATAACGGAACTCAGGTCAGAATTGCAAAACTTTCGAATAGTTCGGAAAAATACGGAATATTTCGCAGAATGTTTCTCGATAAATATTTTTCTGGCATCCTACATTTTTCTGCTACAGTACGTACGCGTTAAGAAAATAGTGAAAAAAGAGCACGTCTATCCACAGTTGACAAATTAGATGACTTGGACAAATGTGCCATAAGAAGGAAAGTTGAAATTTTATTATTATTGAACTTTCCTTCTTATGGCACATTTGTCTAAGTCATCTAATTTGTCAACCGTGGATAGACGTGCTCTTTTTTTTCACTATTTTCTTAACGCGTACGTACTATAGTAAAATTTAATAAACAATATACAATATGATCCCAGCAATCTGATGACAGAGATATGAAAGACAATTACTCGATTTAATAATTAACTTCGATTTAAAAAAAGACGTCTCGAATTTAAATGATCTGAGTCTTGACATTATAGTACAGTCGAAGACAGAGATAAGTATACAGGGGGGCTTCAATAAGGTTGAGATTTTCTCAAAAACTACTGAACCGAATTTAATAATTCTTTTACAGTTACATAGTTTTAACTTTTATCTATCGAGCAATGAAAGAATTCTTGCAATAGGTGAAGTAGTTTTTGAGAAAATCTCAACCTTAAAAACTCTCCTGTACACCGTTCTCTGTGTTCCACCTTACGTATTTATTAATATTTAACTATATTTTATTTAAACTAGTGTTTGGTCTAGATTTTAACTTCTTAAGTACATTATCTAGTGCTCTAAATATATATAATGTCAATGTTGACCATTTGTTAACTCAATTGCTATGGAAGTGATTCAATACTTGATACATACTTGCTATCAGAATATCGAACCATTGCAATATCGATTGTAATGCGACGACGTACAGTCGAAAATAAAGAAAAGTATACCGGAGGCAGTAGGATTTAAACTACTTGGTCGTATTATTACAAAAATGGAAGAAACAATGGCACTAGAGTGGAAAAATCAATAAACAATTATCAAAAAATTAGACAACGGGGATCGGTTGAACTATCTGTAATGCTAAGCCATTCAGATAGTTCAACCGACCTATTGTATATAGTTTTTAGTTTAGTTTATATTTTCTAGGTTAATATTATAATAGAATTTGAATTACGCATTATCCATGCTCGGTTAATAACTTAGAACATGATGAAAAAATTCTTGCCGTGGGCAGGACTTGAACCTGCGACCTTGTCATTCCGTGACACGCTCACCAACTGAGCCACCACAGGCCACGCCACGCCCACCGAAAATCTTCATCGCTTTATACTTACTTTTCGGTGGGCTCGGCGTAGCCTGTAGTGGCTCAGTTGGTACGAGCGTGTCACGGAATGACAAGGTCGCAGGTTCAAGTCCTGCCCACGGCAAGAATTTTTTCATCATGTTTTAAAATATTATAATAGTTATTTTTAATTTTTATTGTTTTACGAATAATTACCTTTTCTCAAAAAATCAATAAATATTTAATATGGCGTAAATATGGAATGTATTAAATTACATAGGAACGAAAGTTAAATCTTAATGATATTTAAGTACAACTAATTTTAAAAAAATACAAAACAAATGCAAAATAGTAGGGAAAGACTGTGTCATAATCTATTAAGAGTCTGACATGAGCCAACTAGCGCCGCCAATCTTAAAAAAATAATATCTTCCAATTTAATCATTTTAATAAAAAAGCTATTTACGAAATGTTTATTACGATAAATACTATTTTTTTTGATGCTTATTTATAACGTGATTCAATGTCGGTAAGTTGTAGTTCGCATAATTGCGAAAAACGGCCGTTTTAATCATATTTGTGAACTACAACTTAGCTTGTCGCAATTATGTCATGTATTGTATATTGAAAAATAGTATTTGTCGTAATAAACATTATGTACGGTGGAACACAGAGAAAGGTGTACAGGAGAGTTTTTAAGGTTGAGATTTTCTCAAAAACTAATTGACCTATTGCAAAAATTCTTTCACTGTTTGATAGATAATAATGAAAACTATATTACTGTAAAAGAATTATTAAATTCGGTCCAGTAGTTGTTGAGAAAATCTTAACCTTATTGAGGCCCCCTGGATACTTATCTCTGTCTTCGACTGTACATAGCTTTTTTAATAAAATTGATTATATTGGATGATATTATTTTTTCAAGATTGGCGACGCTAGTTGGCCCATGTTAGTCGCTTAAGAAAGAAGTTAAGTTACCGATAAATTCGGCTATGTAACAAATACCATTATAATAATATACTATTATTCTATTATATATAAACGGATATCACTCACTTATATTGTTGAAGTCGGCAATTAGACCGACAGTTTCGACCGATTGCGACGGTCTTTCTCAAGGTGAGCGCCACGCCCGCGTCGCCGGTGACGTTTCTTCGCGCACTAAGTATAAGTGAGTGATATCCGTTTATATACAATAATTTGTAGCAATGGAAACAGCGCCCTCTGTGCGCGTTCCGAAATGACTTGTCCCGCCGACGACGGTGCGTTCGATGGCTGTAGTTGGATTCGTTGATCGATCTCACTTGTCGGGGAGTTACCGCCACTTACATTAGATTCCATATTGCGTAAGCTAATATTAATCGTCGCTAAGCACAACAAAAATAAAACTGTTAATACCGATATTTCGGCTATGTAACAAGTACCATTATAATATACTATTATCCTGTTAATTAGATAAAACGGGAATTACCGTGTTGAACATTTATTATTGAAGTCTCGATATTTCTATAGCATTGCAGCCATCATGGTCACGAGTAGACTGAAGTCTGTGAGTGTTGAACGTCAGAAGGGTGACACAAATCGATCTACCCTCTTTCGTATTATTCCTTCAGTCTACTCGTGACCATGATGGCTGTAATGCTGTCGAAATATCGAGACATCAATAATAAATGTTTAACACGGTAATTCCCGTTTTATCTAATTAATATGTATACAAACCGTGAAAGTTTAAAAAGTGATATTATCCGGTTGTCTGTCCGTCTGTGTGCTTATATCTTGGTGAGCAACCCATCCATGCCGAGGACCTCCGGCAGCTCTATATCCTCGAGCCGTATGGACGAGGGGTTGAAGGGGAACTGCACGGAGAATATCATCTTGGAATCCATTAGGAGGTTTTGCTGTGGACGGAGGAAATAAAACATTAGGGCTGTTATTCATAAACGTGATTTAAAGTTACGCCAACAGGCTTTTGAAAATGGCGGAAAACGACGGTTGCGAAATTATTTGATAATTTTCAGTTTAATGTCTACAGTGGTTGTTTTGTGTTTAATATCACGTTAAATTGTCCGCGAACGAAGATAGTATGGTGAATTTATTGGAGGATTCATGCAGGATCTGATGTTTGGCGCCATGGTCAAGAGTCCCGCTACGAGCTCGGGAGTGAACGTGACTGTCGAGCTGCTTCGTCCAGAGTGATGACGCTACGGCGACTCCTCTGGATGAAGACATGAAGACGCGGCTACCCAGGGTGAAGACGCTACTGCGACTCCTCTGGAGGAAGATAGAAGACTATTATATATTGAATTTTCTGTAACATGACATTGACAAATGACGAACTGTCGAGTCCATTAATAAAAATAAAAAAATCTCTCACCGGTTCCTTGTCGGCGTTGGGGCCAGCTCTCTCCTGCATCTTCTTCTGTATCTCGTGGATGAACTCGCGCGTCACCTTCACCTCGTAGTCCTCGGCGGGCGTGTAGATGTTCAGGATCTGAACACAACAAACATGCATTTCTACAATCCTCGAATTACCCTACCATTCTTACTGTGCTTTAATTAACCATTTTCAGGCATTTTTACCCTCCTTGAATTACCCTGACACACTCAAAGTCAAATGACAATGCCAGATTTTGCCCCACCATCAACCGCATGATGAACAAGATTTATTTATTTATTTATTACAACTACAATATCTTGACAGACTTATTTATAACGTGATTCAATGTCGGTAAGTTGTAGTTCGCATAATTGCGAAAAACGGCCGTTTTTGGCACATTTGTGAACTACAACTTAGCTTGTCGCAATTATGCCATGTATTGTATATTGAAAAATAGTATTTATCCTAATAAACATTTTGTAAATAGCTTTTTTAATAAAATTGGTTATATTGGGAGATATTATTTTTTTAAGATTGGCGGCGCTAGTTGGCTCATATCAGGACCTTATGTATTACAGAATATAGATACGTATGGTGATGGCTATAAATACAGTAAGTATATAAAAGTAATGCATAATATTACGAATATAACTATATATGGTGACGGTTATCACTTGTACACTATGAGAAACTGATTATTTTACAGTTTAGTTGAATATACAAAAAAGAAGTATATTCAAAGCAATGTAGGCTACAAAAGGTCCTCGATCTCCATGTCACGCTGCCCAACACACAGAAAAAAAACACCAGTCGAAGACAGAAAAAGGTGTCCCCCTTGTATCCGCTCACCTTGCAGACTTGCATGGCCGTGAGACTGGCGCACATGTCGACTGTACTCTGCACGTCCGCCATGGACTTGCGCGCCTGCAACAGCTGCACGGCCTGCGTGATCGGACGCAACACGCATAGAATGTCGTCCACCTGTAAAGGATAAGAAAAGATAAATACACTTTATTGCACCATAATACAGTATTAATTACATAATTGAGAAGCATGTACAATTTTGGCGGTCTTATCGCTAAAAGCTATGTCTTCCAGACAACCAACTGCAGAGGATATTATAAAAATATATCAGAAAGAGGTAGAAGTGCATAGTATGTAAATATAATAAATAGGTAATATCTACATTAGATAGGTAACACAATTTACGATACTTAAACATGTAAATTATATCTATTATATACCAAGGAAGTAGACGGATTTATTATAATTATCATGCGTGAATACTTCAGGTTCAGAATGTTGAATTTCCAAAATGACATTGCCACATTTCAATGGAGCTTTGACCCCACCTTCAAAACTTCGCCAATGAAGCTGTACCTATCATTTTGTTGGGGACTTATTACAGGTTTCATATAGCATAATCATAATCAGTAGGAGTTGCGAGAGTAGTAGAAAATGATAACAAAGACAATGAATAATTCACTTCGATTTCTTACTATTTTCTGAATTCTTAATTAAGCTGTTTTTTCGACTCGTTTGATGTACAAAACTTTATTTTAAACAAAAACGGAGATATTTTTACTTTTATTCGTTATCTTGTTCATCATGCGGTTAATGGTGGGGCAGAATCTGGCATTGACATTTGAATCCCAATATGTTGAATTTCTATAATGCTGGAAATGGTATACTCACGCTCTTCTGCCCGTACTCTGCGAGATGTTCCTTGATCCAGGTCTCGAGGTGCGAGATGTTGTACCGGATCTGCAGCCCCTTGGCCCAGCAGCACAGGTCCTTGCGCAGCAGCAGCTGGTTCAAGCTGTACGCGCAGATGTAGTAGAACAGCTGGAAATAATATACGTTGGGGTGAATAGGTTGATAGGAAACAATAGATCAGTCAGTATCATTTATTTATTTAATTGTATAATTGAAATATCAGAGTCTTCAATGTATGGTCTAGACCATAGGTTCCCAACGGGAGCGGTACCGCCCCCCAGGGGGCGCTGGAGCTTTTCGTGGGGGGCGGTAGCGGATCCAAAGGCAAATGGAAGGCCTTATGACAGTCAAAGGGGCGGTCGCGGAGTACCTACCTAATTATTAATTATTTAATATAATAAAATACTTTACAACACATCAGTGGCAACACGTTGAACTCGAATAGAGTTCTTAATGTATGTAATTATGGAGGCATTAGATAGTCAACGTGACACCACCTATCTAATGATGTTTATTACGATAAATACTATTTTTTAAATGCTTATTTATAACGTGATTCAATGTCGGTAAGTTGTAGTTCGCATAATTGCGAAAAACGGCCGTTTTTGGCACATTTGTGAAATACAACTTAGCTTGTCGCAATTATGCCATGTATTGTATATTGAAAAATAGTATTGATCCTAATAAACATTTTGTAAATAGCTTTTTTAATCAAATTGGTTAAATTGGAAGATATTATTTTTTCAAGATTGGCGGCGCTAGTTGGCTCATCAGGCCCTTAATCTAATCTAACTAAGCAGTTTGGAATAGAGGACATTCATCATTGATCAATACCAAGGTGTTTGTCGTGGAATCAAACACGTTGGTTCTACGACAGACAGACATAGCTCTTTCCATAGCTCGCTGAGCTCCTTTTCCTGTTGGTCAGCCTCACCGTCAGTGTCCACGATAATCACTAACCTTTTTAAATATGACGACGAATTATAATGAATATTTCTTTGATACGTAATACGGGACCGATGGGCTCGGACTGTTACAGAATGGGTGCCATCGGACGGTCGCCGGCGTCGGGGCAGACCTCGGCGTAGGTGGAGAGACGATATCGTTAGATACAGGGATGGGTGGCTGGAAGAGGCTCAGGACAGGGATGGATGGAAGAGGAGGGGGGAGATCTTTGCCCAGCAGCAATTTAGCAGAAGACGTCAAATGAAATAATCTAAATCCTTCCGAATGTTTCCGAATAATAATTTCAAGGACATCAACATTGGTTCCGGATCGAGCAGTTGCTGTCGCCGAAATCGGCTGGGACGCCATCATCGCTCACCTGTTTAAATATGACGACCCTAAGCGGCGAGTCGACGGCGTAGAGTTGCAAGCACTCGTGTATCGCGCTGAGCTCCTGCTTGAGTCTGGCGGGCCCCTGAGTGGCGGGCGGGGAGGGCGCGGGCCGCGTGGGGCCGGAGAGCCCGCTGATCTCCTCGTGCTCCAGGATAGCAGGGATTATGAGACGCTCCAGCTGCCTCTCCAGGAGATGGATTAGACCTGGAAAGAATTTAACAAATATTATACATAAACGGATATCACATTTGTGAAAGTAATTGCGAAACAAGTGAACTGCGAGGTCCTCAAGTGAAATATTCTGAATCCTTCCGAATCATTTCCAATAAATTCGAATTATTCTATAAAGAATTCGATTGTGCCTCTCATCTCACCCTGGTATATCCACACGGCTATATCGCTGAGCACCTGTCGGTACTCTGACAGGTCGAATATCCTGAAGTACTGCTGGTTCTGGCGCGCGCTGTTGCCAGCTCGGTAAATTACGTCGCCGGCCCCGCAACTGGACTACCCGCTCAAATGTCATATTCTAAGTCAGTATTTCTCAAAGTGGGCAATAACGCCCACTTGTGGACGCTGGAGATATCGAGAGGGGCGGCAGTAGGTAATTTCAGTTACTACAACGTCATTTATTTTATTTAGTTAGTTTATATTTCTTCCCTGTTTGATTGTATAAATTAATAAATTAAAATATTTAACTTAGCTTTCGTAGGATAGCCAGGGAGCAATCAAGTTTTAACAAGTTTTTGTTAAAGTAAAAAAAATGAGGCGCTGAAAAATAATTGCTTTTCGGTCGACGAAACCAGTTTGACAGCCTCTGTTCTAAATGTTTGCTATTCATTCCCAATAAATGCGAATTATTCTAAAAGTAATTGCGTAACAACTGCGTGCCCCTCAAATGTAACTATTCTAAATCCTTATGAGTTATTCCGAATCATTCCAAATAATTACGAAATATTCTAAGAATAATTGCGAAACTTTCAATTGTGTATCTCACCCTGGTATATCCACACGGCTATATCGCTGAGCACCTGTCGGTACTCCGACAGGTCGAATATCCTGAGGCACTGCTGGTTCTGGCGCGCGCTGTTGCCCGCCTGGTACACGGCGTCGCCGCTGTACTGGCGTAGGTTGTTCAGCAGTCTACGGGTAATATGGAATCAAAGTTACCTACATTTATTCCTTTGCGCAATTATTTCATACTGAGTATGAAATAATATAAAATAATAAATAATCTCAGGGCTGTGCTGCTGAAAGTTTTTTGCCACTTTTCCTCCTCAGCGTTGGCACCTTTTTCTTGCAAAGTGGTGTAAATGTAAATTCAAAAAATATGTTGACGTGCTAAAATGTACACAACGTGCTTACTCGCAATGAAGAAATTTGAATTAAAGCCATAGTGAGCCATTACTACAAATTATTATATATAAACGGATATCACTCACTCATATTGTTGAAGTCGAAAATTAGACCGACAGTTTCGACCGATTTCGACGGTATTTTTCAAGGTGAGCGCGCCACGCCCGCGTCTCCGGTGACGTTTCTTCGCGCTCTCACCTTGAAAAAGACCGTCGAAATCGGTCGAAACTGTCGGTCTAATTGCCGACTTCAACAATATAAGTGAGTGATATCCGTTTATATATAATAAAGAACTTTAACTTTGGGCTCGAGAGATGAGGTATGTGTTTTAGGATGAGGTATATGTTCTATTGTATGCCAGGATCACAGCAGACAGAAGTTCATCATCTCTGCCTGCATCTCTGTCTGCGGGAATTAGGCGTGATATTAAGAATAAATTGCTTGAGCGCTCAGCTATGAACCGAAGTTGTTTACAAAGTTAAATACTGTAACTTACCAACCCTGTAACTGGCGTATCCTGTACCCGTCGTAACTTTGTAACTGGTATATCCTGTAACCGTACTTACCAACACTGTAACCGTCGTAACTCCGAAACCGTCGTAACCTTGTAACTTCCCTAACATACATAACATAACATCCCTGTAGCCACCATAACCCCGTAACAATTCTTACGCCGTAACCGTCATAACCCCGTAACCGTCTTATCCCTGTAACTAACCTGAGCATATTTGCGAGCCACAGAGCGTTGTACTCCTGGCTGTCGGTTCGTTTCTTAAGGGTCTTCTTGACGCCTGTGCGGACCGCCTTCATGAGCTGGTGCATCTTGGGCTCGTCGTCCACGTGGTCCATGTGACGCAGCATCATGAAGAGGATGTAGGCGGGGAGACCGGGAAGGAGGGTCACCGCTACTCGCGGTTTGAGATCTGGAAAGATGGTTTTTAAAGCAGATTCAATGATGAAAATTTTCTAGCTGTGGACAGAACTTGAACGTGCGACCTTGTCTCCGTGACACGCTTTTACAAACTGAGCCACCACAGGTCACAGTCCGACCACCGAAATCTTTCATCGTATTATACATATATACTAAGGGTGCGGCCCGTGCGGTTTTCTAGTATAATTTTTTCATAGTTTAATTTGTTTGCCGAGAATGGCTTAATGCTTAAAAATTTAATCCTTTCCGCGTCATATAAAAGGTATATGCGTCCAAAATATATGTAAACCGAAGCCCAAATCAAGTGTCTTATTTTGTAAACAAAAACTACATTACTTTACTAATATTTGAAGCTTTTATGTGATTTTTGCATAGTTATTTTTCACAGTATTAGATCGGACTACTTCATTTTCACAATGATGAACAGGTTCAATCAATCAGTTCCTTTAGTGTTACATCACAACAGGTAATTAGACGATCATATTTGTTTACAAAATAAGACACTTGTAGTGACGCTATTTTGCTAAGTGTGAGCGGAACAGAAATCATTTCCAGGTAGGCAAAGGCCACCAGGAGGCCATTACAGTTGTGACTCATTGTTTATTAAGATTAGGATTGGTTTCATTTTTAAGATTTTTTAAAATCAAACATCCATTATCACATTACAAAAATTTATGTGATTTAAATGTTCAAATTGCCTGCCTAAAAAAACGCGTTTCCGGCTTGATGTCGATTTCTGGGACACCCTGTATATGAGGACAAATTAAATGATTTACAACCTGTATACTCCGACATCAATAAACGTATTTACTTACCACTGATAAGTTTCTTGATAATGGTCCCTTCGTCCTGTATCTTGTATTCGAACATGCCGAGGTATTCCCTCTCTTTCTTGCGCGTGACGGCGGCCATCTCCACGAGAGACGCATTCGGGGGCGCGGCTCCGTCTGTCGGCATAGTAGTAGTATTTATTTACAAAATTATTTACGGAATTACAGTAATAATCAGAGGGAAAGAGAAAACTCCAAAGCACAGTAACATGAACATCAAATTAATAATTTTTTTTGATAGTGGAATTTATTGTAAACAAGCTGTACCCCACAACTTCGTTTGCGTAGAGGAGGAGGATGGAGGAGATCAGGAGGCAGATCTTCCTCTCTGGATTTTTGTTTCCACATCACATACCGCCATGGCTTATAGCCTATGAGCTGTCCGGATATTTCAGCTATGTCATAGTGAAACTCCCATCAAAATCCCTTCAGTAGTTATGGCGTGATACTTGCACAAAGTCACAGACAAACAGACGAAAATTCTAAAAATTAGTGTTTTGGCATCAGTATCGATCCTAAAACACATTACAATTATTCTTTTCAAAAAATATCCAATGTACAGACACAACTTTTTTTACAGTCTTATTATATGTATAGATAGATATTTTTTTTTAATTTTCCCCAAATTGTTTAATTTACTTAAACGCTGTGCAGAATTAATGTATGTCACAAGCCTAACCATTTAATTTTATCGAATGAGTTCAAGGCCACCCTGTCTATCTAACAGTGAAATAATTTTTACAATCAGTCAAGTAGTTCTTGAGAAAATTAGCTCATTCTCTGTTTTCCAACTGTATGTAGAGAGCAATGTAGTGACGTCACATCTCCCGTCTCTGTCGTTCGTTGTACTCATTGTTTTTGCTGTCATGATACGTATAGACATGAGGCCATTGATCTCCTATAAACAACTAGATACACAGTCTGCCTTCTAAAAATGTCCGAGCGCAAAGAAGGTCCAAACGGATTAATTGGACCCTCATTTGCTTTATTGGACATTATTTGGACGTCAATGTCAAAGTCAAGTTTCTTTATTGCAAGTAAGCACGTTGAGTACATTTTTGCACGTCAATATATTTTTTGAATTTACATCACTTTGCAAGGAAAAGGTGCCAACGCTGAGGAGAAAAAGTGGCAAAAAACTCTCAGCAGCACATCTTCTAAAACAATGATAATACAATTATTACTTAATAACTATACAGGTACGTAACTATTACTATTGTTAGTAAGTTTATCCCTCATGCGGAACCGGCGACACACCATGCATGTTCATCGTTTAAATACGACGTTAACAATGGACCCTTATTTTGACGTTTTTTAAATTGTTTTAGTAAGATCTTTGTGTATCTAGTTGTTTATAAGAGATCAATGCATGAGGCCCGCTCAGAACCAGGCTACCCTGTATTACGTTTTATTTTTTAATTTATAATAAATAAAAAATATAATACACACCCGTGTTCTCTAGTATATCGTTAATGTCCTCGACGCCGGCCTCCCTCAGCTTGCCGACCAGCAGTCGCACCTGGTTCTTGTAGCGGCGGCAACTCTCAGATAACTTATCCACGCGCTCCTGGTAATTAATTTATTATATGAATGGGCCAGTTGACTCTTTTTTATTGCATCAACTCTCATGCTCCTGCTGAAGAGAACTGTGAGATCAGTTTTGCGATATCTCAATTAATACCGAAGATATTAAGTCAAGTGGTGTGGGGATGCTCCATCTCTTTTTAGCAAAACGGTCTTTAGTATGAAGTTTATATGGCGCTACCACGGTATGACGTCATACCGTGGTAGCGGTACAATTCGTCATGTACTGTTTCTGTCTCTTTCTAACACAACTTTTCTAAATGCCTGTAGTTACTTCATTTTTAAACTAATTTCAATTTTGATTTCACAGTTGACCATGAATTTGTGTCTATTTTGTAACAATAATGAAAAACATTTAATTTTCGATACTTGTCAAGTAGCCTATTTGTATTGCGCATTATCCATGCATGCGCATTAACCTCCCTTTTCTACAGTAAATGAAAAAGATTAAGGCTGCTTTTCCACCAGAGCTGTGCGAGACTTCATTTTCCTAGCCTCGCTCAGCTCAGTGATTCTATTGGTGGATTTTTTCCTCGTACACCGCTTAGCTACCTCGCACAGCTCTGGTGGAAAAGCAGCCTTACAATTATAAGATATCCTAATAGTACGGCAAACGTGCAAATCCAACTAAAACGATGCATAAACCAACCTGCATGGCCAAATTCTCCGCCGCCAGTCGTATTATCTCATTCTGGGCAAACTCCTGCTCTTTGGTCTTCGGCTCCTGACTCAGATCAGCGCTCAGCTGCCTACAAGAGATTGAGAGGAATTAGTACTTTATCATATACTTGGTGCCAAGCAGTCACGTTGTGACCCTGGGTTGAACCTATAGTCACATTACGACCCTGTGATGGACCTACTGTCACGTTCTGAACCTGTGACGAATCTTAAGCCACGTGGTGACCCTGTGATAGGCTTATAGTTTCGTTGCGAGCATGATGATCCAATAGTCACATTATGATCCTGTAAAATCACGTTGAGACATTGTAATGGACCTATTGTCACGTTCTGAACCTATGAATCCTGTGATGGACCTCTACGTGGTGAACCTGAGATAAACCTATAGTTACGTTGCTATCGTGATGGACTGATCGAGAATGTCGCATGGCATTAAGTTCGTCTCTACATTATATTGTGTATGAAGAATAAATGAAATGGAACTATAGTCATGTTATGACCCTGTAAAGTCACGTTATAGCTCTGTGAAGGGCCTCTAGCCACTTAATGACCCTGTGATGGACTTAGTCACGTTTCAACTCTGTGACGGACCTATTACAGTCACGTTGCTACCCTGTTGCAGTCATTATATTGCATTGCAGCCCTAAGAAGAACCTATGGACAAAGTAATTATATGGCCAATGGTTAGATTGCGCCCTGAGAAAGGCATAGGTCAAGTACCGGCCCTGAAAGGGCCTAAATACATTAATCACATTGCGGCCCTAAGAAGGACCTTTTTATGGACGTATGAAACTTTGAATGAATGGTCATTGGTCACATTGTGGCCCTGAAAAGGACCTTGTATTTATTAAATTGATCTTAGTTGCTGTTTCTTCGATGCTTAGCTTCGATGGATCGTGAACATGATGTGACCCTGAAAAGGGCTTTAGATCGACGTATGAAACTTTGAATGGTTCATGGTCTTGGCCACATTGTGGCCCTGAAAAGGACCTTGTATCGAATAAAGCTTTTGAGTTGCTGTTTCGTGATGATGATGCTGTTCGATGGTTCGTCAACACGACGTAGCCCTGATAAGGACTCTGGATCGACGTATGAAACTATGAATGGTCAATATGGTTATTGGCCCTGAAAAGGACCTGGAGTTATAATATGAAACTGTGAATATATTATGTTGATAAGTGGTCACTTGGTCACAATAAAAGCCATTGGTCATTGTATAATATGCCTATGGTCATTTGTCACATTATGGCCCTGAAAAGGGCCTTTTGTGATACAAGATCGAGAATGATGTAATTGTCACATATTGGCCCTGAAAAGGGCCATCGTATGAAACTCATAGCCAATGGTCATTGGTCACATTATAGCCCTGAAAAGGGCATTGTGATACAAAATCGAGAATAATCTAATTATCACATATTGGCCCTGAAAAGGACCATCGTATGAAACTGCGAATAGCCAATGGTCATTGGTCACATTATGGCCCTGAAAAGGGCCTTATGCTTAACAAAATCTAGAATGACCTGATTGGTCACATATTGGCCCTGAAAAGGACCGTCGTATGAAACTGCGAATAGCCAATGCCTGTATAGACTGGATTGTGGTCTATTATTGATTACATAGTGGTCCTGAAAAGGGCCTTATATTTATGGTAGAAAGATGCAAATAGCCAATGGTCATTGGTCACATTATGGCCCTGAAAAGGGCCTTCGGTGATGGTATATATATGAATATATGGTCAATTATTGGTCACACAGTGGCCCTGAAAAGGGCCTTTGGACATGGTATAAAACAATCATTAGTCACATTTTGGCTCTGAGAAGAGCCGTTTTATGTTATGTAACCTCAGTATGTAACTGTGCATGTCATATGGTCACATTGTACGCCCTGAAAAGGGCCTTTAGGTATATTAAAGTGAATGATCATTGGTCACAATATGATCCTCGTCCTACAGGCCTTAGATATACCTTAAGTCATGATACTAATGTTAATTTACATTCTTCGGACTTGTTAGATTTTTGTGGAGCTCTAAATTGGATAATTTAAGTTATTTTTTTATTAATAATTTAATTTAACAAACGTATACAAACAAATTAATAACAAAATATTATTCCTAAACTAACAATACTTATATAAAACAGATCAACTTTCTTTTGCTTCGATAAAAACATCAAATAACTGGATGTATAAATCTAAAAATACTTTTATCAATCTCTTCATTCAAAATCGTCGGTTTGTACTTTTTTTAAACACCGCCAATTTAGTCGACGTGTGTCATCATTCTATCTCTGCCAATCCTTTCGCTAACATTCATATTATTTATTGAAATTACATAGTTATTAAATGTTTTAATAAACGCCAAAGAAATTAAAGTTATTTTATACGATTAACATGAAATAAATAAAATTCTAAATTACATCGAAAAGAAAATTCTAAATGTCAGATGAATAAAAATGTTTCCATTTAAGAATGTGTTTCTAAAATAATTGCCATAGTCGTTGAAATACTGCCAGTAATTTCCGGATTGTCTGTCCCTTTCATGTAGGTCGCCGCTGAAAGAGATGCAATATTAATGTGTTCTACAACTATTTATTTATAAATTACGTCATTGAAAAAAAAATATACCTCATTGAAATAGGTTTTTGCTCGACGATGTCAATCTAGATTGAATGGAATAGTTTCGTGAGGTTCTCCGATGTTCCTAAAACATCTATTATAGTCCAACTATGATTGAAATGATGGTTATATCTTAACTATACATTCTAGTAAAAATTTATGATGAAAATACAGGTCATCACCTGTATTTTCATCATAAATTTTTATGTTCTATGATCTACGATGGTTCTATAACAGTTCTATTAAAGTTGTTTATAAAAGCGTTATAGGGTTGCAAAATTATTTGATAATTTTTGTTTTATTGTCTACGGTGGTTATTTTGAGATAAATATCACGTTAAATTAATCAGAAAATGTTCGCGAGTGACAGTATAGTGAATTTGTTGGATAATTTGAGCAAAATCTGGGGTTTCAAGCTTTTATCAAGAGTTCCCGCTACAAGCTCGGGAGTGAACGTGACTGTCGAGCTGCTTCGTCCAGAGTGATGACGCTACTGCGACTCCCTTGGAAGAAGATAGAAGACTATTATATATTGAATTTTCTGTAACATGACATTGGCAAATGACGAACTGTCGAGTCCATTAACAAACAAACAAAAAAGCGTTATAGGGTTCTTTTTCTACTATACAGTCTACGCTGATTTCATGTAATATGGGATATGATGGATCTATGGTGATTCTATGTTAGTTACACGAAGGCTTTTGATATAGGATTCTAAACTACTCGTTATACAGGGTGGCCTTGAATTTATTCGACAAAATTAAATGTATGGTTAGGCTTGGTACATACATTAATTTCGCACAGCGTTTAAGTAAATTGCATTGGGTTAAAAATAATAATAAAATAGATTTACAATAAATTCAACTATCCAAAAAAAAATATTAATTTGATGTGCATCGTTAGCGTTACTATGCTTTAGAGGTTTTTTTTTACATTTTAAGGTATTTTTAATTGTTTGCAACTATTTCTTTCACTGGAATTTGACCTAAAGGTCATTTCTAAGGTCATTGTGTGACTTGTGACGTACTTAGTTCAATTTTTTTGCAGTTTTGATTTACTAAAAAACCTTACCGATTTAATATTTATCATGAGTACAACCACCAGTTTCAATTCATCGAATAAACTCAATTCAAAGATGAAAATATAGGGTAAGATAGGATAAGTATTAAGTACCTTTATATGATAGTTCTATTATAGTTCTACGAAGGTTCCACACTAAACAAAGCACTCACTTCTGATACTTCTCATTCTCCTCGCGAACTCGTTCTGTTTCCAGCTTCATCTTGGATATATGTTCTGAGTAGAACTTCTTTTCTGCCACCAGCTCTTCTTGAAGTTGTCTGCAAATACCAAATTGCACATTTGAAAATGGCGCGAGCGTGACAAGTTACTTAATTTTATTCTTTACCCGACTGCGCAAGGAACTACGGAATTTTTCTACATTACCTCCACAGATTTAAAATCAGTCCAACCGACAAATGTCCGTGTGACAACCAAACGATTCAAACAATAGATCATCTGTTAAAAGATTGTCCAAGATACATAAGCCCAAGATCAAATCATGAGACTGCCTGCAGGCTGTTGGACAGAGAGCCCTATGACTAACCTAACCTGCTGGAGAATGATATTAGTATAAAATCATCTACTCAATTGACCAAAATTATAGTGCAAAGTCTGAAAACATACAATGAACAAGCTATTAACGGACTGCGCAAGGAAGGTTATGTTTTTCGAGTGTATGTAACAGTTTGTATGTATCATCATCAGTCCACTGCTGGACGTAGGCCTCTCCCAAAGCGCGCCACTCAACCCGATTCTCGGTCTTTTGCAACCAGTCTCTGCCGCCATCTTGCAAAGGTCATCCCTCCATCTGTATGTATGTATGTGAGTATGTATGTCTAATTATATGGCTTGATGGATTTTAACATATAATAATAATAAATATCTTCATTTCAGGCTTTTTTTCGCTAGCAAATGACATTGCCACATTACTATGGAGCTTTGCCCCACCTACAAAACTACGAGACCATTGAAGCTGTAGCTATCATTTTGTTGGGGACTTATTACAGGTTTTATATAGCATAATCATCAGTAGGAGTTGCGAGAGTAGTAGAAAATGATAACAAAAACAATGAATAATTCGTTTCGCTTTCATACTATTTACTGAATTCTTAATTTAGCTGTTTTTTCGACTCGCAACTTGTACACAACTTTATTTTAAACCAATAATTTTAATAAATAACGGAGATATTTTTACATTTATTCGTTATCGCGGTTGCTGGCGGGGCAGAATCTGGCATTGTCATTTGTACCGATTTCATGTCTATGGGGTAAGTGGTCTGTGGCAGCACCCAATAGTCATGTCATTTCAAATTCAAATTCATTTATTCATTCATAATGCATGAAACATTACAGACATTATGCCTAAATCGTCACATACATTTAATTATTTAAGTTTAATATAATACATTATGGTCATTTCATTTTTAATTATTATCTTATATCACAGTTATTTCACATATATATGTACTTATAGCTTTTATTTTATAATATCACATTTTACATCTCATTCACACATACACGTCGATTCCCTTGCACACACACACTCGCAGAACTTTAAACACTCTCGCTCGATTTCCGGCCACTCGTCCGCAAACACGTCGCACGCGGGCCGCGCTGTCCTACCTGTTGATGCCCTTCTGTGCTTCGTACGCCGAAGCCAGTTCCCCATCCTCATTGATGATGTCCACATCGGAGCCGTAGTTACTCGCCAGAGACTTGAGGTTCACAGTCTGCGAGAACAAGGAATTATAAATAGCAAGACTTATTTCTATTTAGTCCATAATTGCTTTTATTTAGCAGTCTAGTCTTTCGATTTCGGTTTCGGCTGCAATTCGGCCGAAACTACGGCCTAAACCGAAACTGAGTTCGAGAGCCTATAATAAGCATATAACGTTATAATATTAAAAGCGTAAATAATTTATTTTTTATAAAGGGAGTGATAATAAGTAGTGCTTAAGGATTACTTCAAATATAAGAGACTTAATTATTTAATATGTGATTTATAAATAAAAACTGATTAGTTATAATTGCCTATTTATTTTTGAACGAAAACATGACCTTATATGGAAGTTTTGGTTTCGTTTTCGGCCGAAACTCAGTTTTGGTTTCGGCCCTAAAGCCTAGTTTAAGAAACTTCCATATAAGGTCATGTTTTCGTGGAAAAAATAAATAGGCTCTCGAACTCAGTTTCGGCCGGATGGCAGCCGAAACCGAAACTAGGCCGAATTTGGCCAAAATTAGGCCGAAACCGAAAGTTCGGTCGGACACTGATTACGAGTATACAATATTTTAGTGGTTGCTTTCCAGTGGCGAGATGATTTAGTCACGGTATCGGTTAAATACATTTTTGTTAAATTAAGATATGATAGTATTAATTGTGAAAAACAAAACTCTAAATAATATAATCACAGATTTTAGAATTAAAACTGTAGCGAGCCAGTACTACAAATTACTATATATGTATAAACGGATATCACTCACTTATATTGTTAAAGTCGTCAATTAGACCGACAGTTTCGACCGATTTCGACGGTCTTTTTCGCCCGCGTCGCCGGTGACGTTTCTTCGCGCACTGTCGTTCTGATTGCCGACTTCAACAATATAAGTGAGTGATATCCGTTTATTAAAATTAAGTGTAAAATCAAAATAATATACCATGCGATGTCGGCAACAGAATGCGTGGTAAAAAGAAATAAAACATTAGTTGAAATAATAATCATGCAATCGAGATTAAAGGGATTTCTCAATTTTTATCATTCATACAAACATATTTAAGTCATATTTCTGCGACTGCGCGTTGCGAATTGGTAGTCCTCGACACGGGCTCACCCCACATTTATACAGCCTACTACGCTCTAATGTATTTTGAATGCATGTACTTCACTAGAGTTCATTTCATTTAATTTTTAGTATATCTGTCATTGTTGCATGTATTTAAATATAAATAAAATAAATAAATATTCATATAATATTATCAAATTATCACGAATAGAAATTCTATTTATTTAAAACCTATGAAGATAAGTAAACCGAAGCCCAAATCAAGTGTCTTATTTTGTAAACAAACTCTACCGTACTAACATTTTAAGCTGGCCTGTGCTGTTACATAGTTATTATCACATTATTAGATCGGATCACTTTATTTTCACAATGACGAACAGGTTCGGTCAATCAGTTCCTTCAGTGTTACATCACAACAGGTAATTAGACGATCATATTTGTTTACAAAATAAGACACTTGATTTGGGCTGCGGTATAGTTATATTATTTTCTGACTTTTTTTATAAAACATGCAATTATGTATGAAAGAGAGAAATTGATGAATCCCGACACAAATTACTGATGGAAGCTGTCGATTTATCTTCAGTAATATGATTTTTACTCACAACATTCTTCAGAGCTTGGAACCATGGTTTCTAAGGCCATACAAAAAAGTTTATATAGACTCATCATAATATATTAAACCAAAGGGAGAGTGTTCAGTATTGAAACTATAGTGAGACATTACTACAAATTATTATATACAAACGGATATCACTCACTTATATTGTTGAAGTCGGCAGTTAGACCGACAGTTTCGACCGATTTCGACGGTCTTTTTCAAGGTGAGCGCGCCACGCCCGCGTCGCCGTTGACGTTTCTTCGCGCACTCAACAATATAAGTGATTGATATCCGTTTATATATAATAATTTGTTCAGTAGTGATTATTGAAAAAGTTAGAATGTTATATTCAAGCTATACAGGGTGATTGGAAATTCGATACATTCCTTGAAAGGGGTGATACTAGAGGTGGTTTGCGACAAATTAGGTCCTATTAACGAGGGGTCGAAAATGAGTGGTTTCTGAGTTACGGTAGTTTCAATTTTATTTACTTGTTCACAAAAAAAAAATATTTTAAAAAACTGTTCCCACTCTGAGCATTGAAATAATACTTTTCTAAAAGCTGATAAAGTAGACATTACCTTAAAAAAATGCATGTCTAAAATTCCCCTTGACTCAAAAATAAAAGGTCATAAATCACGAGGTTTGAATTTTTTTCTCACCTTCGATAATAGGGCCTAATTTGTTGCAAACCACCTCTAGTATCACCCCTTTCAAGGAATGTATCGAATTTCCAATCACCTGTATAAAGTTTTAAAATATACCTTATCATCATCAACATTGTGTTCAATATAAAAGTGACTTCTGTTTTGTGGTAGATCCATATACAACGTTTTTGATATTCTCACATTAGCTAAAGTCTGTGTCATTTCTTACTGTATCACAAAACACTAGTATTTACGATATAGCAAACAAAAATCCGATTCTGGAGTTTTCCGAACTAAACTACAATATTTTACACATAGGATCCGCATTTTGGAATGGCGGATTGATTTTTTATTTGTTTAATTTTCTATTTACATGAATACTCTAAAAAACTTGACATTGGCGAAATTATCTCTTGAATAAGAGTAGAAGCCATTCAAATAAAAATAGAATATACATAAAAACGAAAACTACGTCCTTAAAAGTGAGTGTTATCTTTATTTATATGTATTTGTTTGTTTAACACTTTATTGCACAAAACAGACAAATACATCAATAAAATACAGAAGAAACAAGTTAGCACAAAGGGCGAGCTTATCTCAAAAGAGATTTCTACCAGCAAACCGCAAAAATCATACTGTATAAGAAATCTTAATCCAGAATCGAATCCATTGCAATAAAACACAATTTTCCTCGTATTTTTTAAACATATCACAAAACGTCTTCTCGGCACATATTTGTACTAAGTTGTGATAAAAATTGTTACAGTTTTTAGGGTTCCGCGCCTCAAAGGGAACCCTTATAGGATCACTTTGTTGTCCGTCTGTCAAGACATATATCTGAGAAACGCGTGAAATTAATACCAAATACTCAGGTCTGCAACCTCATGCAGCCGTGAAAAAATCAAACTTCTACGTCAACCCAATGAAGAGATATGGCCGTGTATGTCGCGTTTTCTCGCATATTTGTATGAAAATGCAAGAAAACCAAAACCTATAGGGTACTTCCCTTTGACCTAGAATCATGAAATTTAGCAAGAAACTAGGACTTATAGACCAAGTAAAGGAAATAATCCGAAACCTGTCAATTTGAAATTACATCTCCCCAAAAATATTTTTTTTTTCTTATTACAAACTTATATCAAACTAACTGTACCCCGCAACTTCGTTTGCGTAGAGGAGGATGGAGGAGATCAGGAGGCAGATCTTCCTCTCTGGATCCTTGTCTCCACATCACATACCGCCATGGCTTATAGCCTATGAGCTGTCCGGATATTTCAGCTATCGCCTAGTGAAACTCCCATCAAAATCCCTTCAGTAGTTATGGCGTGATACTTGCAGAAAGTCACAGACAAAAATTCTAAAAATTTGTGTTTTGGCAGTATCGATCCTAAAACACATTACAATTATTCTTTTCAAAAAATATCCAATGTACAGACACAGCTTTTTTACAGTCTTATTATATTATGTATATAAATAATCAGGAGTATGTTGATGTTTGGACAGAAGATTTTGATAATGGCAAAGACAAGTTGGGTCTCTAAATCTAGTTTATCTTTTCGTCAAAGCAAAATTACGGAGACAAGTTTCGTTGCACGGAACCCTCGGTGCGTGAGTCCGACAGCCAACTCGCACTTTGCCGTTTTTTTATCACAATAAACTTGTCCAGATAACGTCATTGTATCTGAATGTTATTTACTGTCGTGAAGATAACAATAATTACATGTGTAGATAGACATGACAAGGATTTCAGAGCTTCCGTTAGACCAAGGCTGTTAGACATAAACGCGACTTAAAATTAGTCCACGGCTTAAGCCTTCGCTCGCTTTCTAACTTAACAAAGGGACAAAAACATCGTCTAAGAGAAGTGAGGTTAAACTAAGTACGGTGGAACACAGAGAAAGGTGTACAGGAGAGTTTTTAAGGTTGAGATTTTCTCAAAAACTACTTGACCTATTGCAAAAATTCTTTCACTGTTTGATAGATAAAAGTTGAAACTATGTAACTGTAAAAGAATTATTAAATTCGGTCCAGTAATTTTTGAGAAAATCTCAACCTTATTGAGGTCCCCTGTATACTTATCTCTGTCTTCGACTGTACTTATATGGTGTTAGCCATACAGGGTGTCCTTGAATTCATTCGACAAACTGAAACTGGTGGTTGTACTCATGATAAATATTAAATTGGTAAGGTTTTTCAGTAAATCAAAATTGCAAAAAAAAGTACGTCACATGTCACACAATGACCTTAGAAATGACCATCAGGTCAAATTCCAGTGAAAGAAATCGTTGCAAAAAATTAAAAAATACCTTAATAAGTAAAGACTCCAAAGCACAGTAACGATGCACATCAATTTAAAAAAAAAATTCTAAAATTGAATTTATTGTAAATATTTTTTTTATTAAATGATAAATGGAGAAAAAATTTCATCATGACCGGGATTCGAACCCGTCATCAATTAAAAACATGATTTCTAACTGCAATGTTAGACATGAATTTGAGTAATTGCACAATTACTGGATAGATGTCGCTACCGTCCCTCAGACGAGAATATGGAGACAACATTCACGATCTGGATACGAATCACGATGGCTCTGTTGGAATAGAGCGTGCCACGGAATGGCGAGGTCCCGGGTTCGAATCCCGGTCATGATGAATTTTTTTCTCCATTTATCATTTAGATTTTCGTTTCGCATAGCGCATATGCAAGAAAATATCAAAAAAAAAATTTATTACTTAAACACTGTGCAAAATTAATGTAAGTCACAATCCATTTATTTTTGTCGAATGAATTCAAGGTAAGCCTGTAAGCGCGTGTCATCTGAGAGGGACCTTACTCTTTCACTTGACATTGGCAAATGACCAAAAACCGAGTCCATTATTACAACTAAATAAATAAATGTCAAATCGCAAGCGCCATGTATTGACTAAACAACGTACCTGGTTAGAAAGCACGCTCTTCAGTTGTATATTCTCGTCTCGTCTGCGATCTAATTCTCTTTGCATTGCGATCTGTTGATCTGTAATAGATATGTATTCAGAATTTGAATTACGCATTATCCATGCTCGGTGAATAAATTAGAACACGATGAAAAAATTCTTGCCGTGGGCAGGACTTGAACCTGCGACCTTGTCATTCCGTGACACGCTCTTACCAACTGAGCCAATAATACTACTGAGCTGAGGAATAATACTACCTACTATTGTCCGATAGATGGAGTTGCGTAACATACCCTTTAAGTATGTATAAAGCGATGAAGATTTTCGGTGGGCTCGGCGTGGCCTGTGGTGGCTCAGTTAGATATGTATTGTTATTCTATATATTATAGAAAGAAAAAAGATATTTATTCATAAAAGAACAATAAAAATTAAGAATAACTATTGTAATATTAAACTAAAAACTATATGTAGCACAATCATCATCATCAGCCTGTATCAGACCACTGGACGTAGTCCTCTCCCAAAGCGCGCCACTCAACCCTACTCCCGGCCCTCTGCATCCAGTCCCTGCCAGCCATCTTGCGAAGGTCATCCTTCCATCTTCGGGGGGCGTCCCACACTACGTATACCCGTTCGTGGCCTCCATTCGAGAACTCGTCTCCCCCATCGGTTATCGGTTCTACGACAGATGTGACCAGCCCGCTGTATAACATGTACAATATGTCGGTTGAACTATCTGAATGTCTTGCATTACAGATAGTTCAACCGACCTCCGTTGTCCGGCAACGTGCCCAAAATGCTGGCGGCATTTCCCCTCTGGATCGCTAAGTTCATAAATCACGAGGTTTGAATTTTTTTTTCTCATTTTCGACCCCTCGTTAATGGGGCCTAATTTGTTGCAAACCACCTCTAGTATTACCCCTTTCAAGGAATGCATCGAATTTCCAATCACCCTGTATATGATATATGTGGGATCCTGATGTGAAATACTATATAAAATAAATATTATTTTATTGAATTTCGATATGAGTCAACTATCCTATTCCCTTTGCAGTTGGAGTGCAGTCCGTCTAGATCAGTATGATGATGATAATATGCCTGCAGCCTCACCTATGATCTCCTTGGAGACCAGCGTGGAGTCCGTAACGCGCAGTCTGTCCAGGTGTTCCCGCAGCTTCTTGTTTTCAATTTCCAGCTCTTCGACTCTGAAGCGATCCATGTTAGCCGTAGACGGGGGAGAGGAGAGCCGGTCTGCAATATGTTATATACAGCGTGTCCTTGAATTCATTCGACAAATTGAAACTGGGGGTTGTACTCATGATAGATATTGAATTGGAAAGGTTTTTTAGTAAATTAACACGTTCATGGACAGTGGCGGCATAGGCCGTACTTTGAGTATTCGGAAAATGACAGTACGGCGTATGACGTAGTATTTTGATGCATTTAAAAAGACACAACGGCATCTCCCGCGGCGTTCGTAGGCGGTTTTCTTTGTGGAGCGGTCCCACTGTCATTCTGTGTAGAAAATAGGTATGTGTACTGTCAAAAATAAAGGTTGTAGGTACATTTTTGTCGGTCTTGACACGCACATACTTAGAATCCCCCACGGTTATGACAGTAGTTCCGAATTGTATGAGAATTTTCACTGTCATTTCGTAATTTCTACTGTCCATGAACGTGTTAAAACTGCAATTTTTTAACTATACGTCACAAGTCACACAATGACCTTAGAAATGACCATTAGGTCATATTCCAGTGAAATAAATCGTTGCAAAAGAATAAAAAAATACCTTCATATGTAAAAAAAACCTACAAAGTACGATGCACATCAAATTAATAATTTTTTCACAGTTGGATTTATTGTAAATATTTTTATTTTATTTTTCCCCAAATTGTTTAATTTACTTAAACGCTGTGCAGAATTAATGTAAGTCACAAGCCTAACCATACATTTAATTTTGTCGAATGAATTCAAGGTCACCCTGTATATTTAAAGTTTTATTATTTGTTACATAGGTTATTAGTTTTTACTATTATTTGTTTGTATTTTAGCTTATTATTGAATAAAATTACCTGTGAACTTAATTTCATAATACCAAAAATATACATATACAGGTAACGTAAAGGGTATATGAAGCCGAAGGGAGGGTGTTCAGTATCGGTAACTGAACATTTGTTCTACGACTTGTCTAATAAAAAATATACATAAATTAATGTCTCATACAAATCGATCAGCTGACCGGTACAAAATGTAAGAAAAGACGCGAAAATCGAATAGTCGTAGAACAAAAGTTGTTCAGTTACCGATACTGAATACCTTCCCTTCGGCTTCATATACCCTTTACGTTACACCCTGTATACAACTCACTCATAAGTCGTTCCTCTAGATCTGAAGCTCGTTTCGTGGTTCGAGACAGTTCGCTCTGCAGCGAAGATATTCTGTTCTGCATTCTTAGCACTAAACCGGCGTCCGCTATCTGCAATCAAAACAAATACTAGTATTTATGTAGAGGACACAAACAAATAAAATATAAATAGACAAACATAATTTAAAATAGATAAATCTACACTAATATTATAAAGAGGACAGGTTTGTACTTCTGTATGGTATTTTTTTTTGTTAACCTATAAATTGTCCCACTGCTGGGCAAAGGTCTCCCCCCTCCTCTTCCATCCATCCCTGCCTGAGCCTCTTCCAGCCACCCATCCCTGTATCTAACGACATCGTCTCTCCACCTACGCCGAGGTCTGCCCCGACGCCGGCGACCGTCCGATGGCACCCATTCTGTGCCAGTCCGGGCCCATCGGTCCGGCTGCATGGTATGTAACGAATAAATATAAGGGGCTCGTAGTCCAGTTGCGAGTACACGTTGAAAACGACCGTATAAGTTAAGGCAGTTGTCCGACCGCCGGCGATAAGCGAGTAGCGAGTAAAGCTATCAACTATAAAACGAGTGGGCGAGCAGCGAGTGGCAAGTATAGTTTTGTAGCTCGGCTATCAGCTAGTGTCGCGAGATCACAAAGGGGCGCGCACGGAAGGCGTATAGTAAACGAAAACCCAAAATAAGTACCTACTTAGTACTTACATAAAATAAAAAAGTCATAATATAAAACTAGATTCGGACTCTGGTAAAACCTGCGTTTTCACGCCAGGCATTGCCACGAATTCGCTAATATTATGTCGTTTTCAGTGTTTTTTGTGAGTCTAAATCCACCTTTAGAGTTTCCTAAGTGCGCCCCGTCTAATTCATTACACCTACATCGCTAGATTCCATAACAGAAGTTGGTAAGATAGCCTAGGGCGCTGTCAACATTTAATCCGCCTCTGCACTTGCCACTAACTTTAGATAATACAAATTATACAAACAATACACTCCAGGCTTTTTGAAAATGGCGGGAAACGACGGTTGCGAAATTATTTAATAATATTCAGTTTAATGTCTACAGTGGGTGTTTTGTGTTTAATATCACGTTAAATTAATCAGAAAATGTTCGCGAATGACAGTATGGTGAAGTTATTGGAGAATTGAAGCAGGATCTGAAGTTTGGCGCCATGGTCAAGATTCCCACTACGAGCTCGGGAGTGAACGTGACTGTCGAGCTGCTTCGTCCACAGTGATTGACGCTACGGCGTCTCCTGTGGATGAAGACAAGAAGACGCGGCTACCCAGGGTGATGACGCTACGGCGACTCCCCTGGAGGAAGATGGAAGACTATTATACATTGAATTTTCTGTAACATGACATTGGCAAATGACGAACTGTCGAGTCCATTAATAAAATAAATAAATAAATAATACACTCCACTGACTGACCCGAACCGAATAGCTGAACGAACGAACGATGCGCATTCGTGTATGTCAGAGCGCCGCCAATTGGCGTGGTGCCGCGCACTCGCTCACTCTCTCTATGACAAGTGAGTGAACTAACGAACTAAACAGCGAGGGATCTGGGAGCTAGTTCGCGTAGGTCGTCACTCGTCTGTCGGAGCGCTCTAACTAGTTCGTTCACGAACTACACAAGACTACTCCGAGTCATAGCTTACCGGCATGGGTCCGTTGTGCGTGCCGGCGGACCAGTTGACAGCTTCCAGCGCCGGCCGCGTGGTCTCCACGGAGCGGACCGACCCGTACCCATAGTCCTGGGGACAATAACACCATAATCATTAAAGCTTTACAGTTTGCAGTGTAGTGTAGTGCTATGTAAATGAGATAAATGGTTAATTAAAGATAGTTAAAGCTAGCGCCGCCAATCTTGATAAAATAATATCTTCCAATTTAATCAATTTTATTAAAAAAAAACTATTTACAAAATGTTTATCAGGATGAATCTAAAAATATCTTAATTTGTTGTTGTGTCAGTGGGCTAGTCACATCTGTCGTAGAACCGATAACCGGTGGGGTAGACGGGTTCTCGAATGGAGGCCACGAACGGGTAAACGTAGTGTGGGACGCCCCCGACCAGATGGAGGATCCTTCGCAAGATGGCTGGCAGGGACTGGATGCAGAGGGCCGAGAGTAGGGTTGAGTGGCGCGCTTTGGGAGAGGCCTACGTCCAGCAGTGGACTGATGGTCATCAGTCCTCTAGTTGACTCATGGAAGGTCTTCCATGAACCAACTAGCGCCGCCAATCTTAAAAAAATAATATCTTACAAATTATTATTTTTTATTAAAAAAAAGCTATGTACACAATCTTTATTAGGATAAACATTATTTTTAATACCTGGCATAATTGCGACAAGCAAAGTTGTAGTTCACAAATGTGCCAAAAACGGCCGTTTTTCGCAATTATGCGAACTACAACTTACCGACATTGAATCACGTTATAAATAAGCATTTAAAAAATAGTATTTATCGTAACAAAAATTTTGTAAATAGCTTTTTTAATAAAATTTATTAAATTGGAAAATATTATGTTTTAAAGATTGGCGGCGCTACTTGGCTCATGGAAGGCTCTTAAGACAGTATAGTTAGTTAATGACTTTTTTTTTGATTGACTAAACCCTCGTTTCTTTCATTATGCAAGTGTATCATATCGTATTTTTTTTAATTAAAACATTACTATAATACATTATTTTGATTGGCCACCAGCATCTTCAAACTTGAGAAGTTCGTCCAGATGCTGATATCCTCACACAAACCGCTGCATAATATCTATAGCATAATATATTAATATATGTGTATATAAAACTATTACTCACGTCTTCAACTGTGGTCTCCTGTTGAGAGTTGTTGCTGGCATCTGACAGAGAGCGGCGGTGCTCCTTGGGTGCTGGGGCCCTGCGAACAATAGGAGAAGACAATTACGAATTTAATTTAATATTGCACTGATACTCTGGCACCGTCCCACATCCCGGCGACCTCCTCGAGCGCCGGCAGAAAGCCTCAAGCGGCGTAAGTACAGTGGCCTTGGTCAGAGCTACCTATTTACGCCGTTTGGGGTCCAGACACTGGGGCCGTGGGGGCCGGACGCTCGACAGCTCGTCTAAGAGCTGTCCAAGCGACAGGTCGAGGAGTCCGGTGACCAGAGGGCTGGCAGCTACCTCTGCCAACGTATTGCGTTGGCAATTCAGAGAGGGAATGCTGCCAGCCTTCTGGGCACCGTGACTCCCGATGCCGTCCTAGACGACATATTTTATTTATATAATATAATGTTAGTTTTTAGTCATTTTATTATTTGTAGTAATTTTAAGCTTTATTAATCAACCTAATAAATCACGTGTGTAATGTAAATAAATATTTAATTTAATTGTTGTGATTCTATTCTTGAAATAAAAATGAACGAACGAATGAATGTTTTTGGTTACTTAGGTGGGCTAATTGGTAACCAAAAATCATTCATTAGTTCATTCATAGTACGGTGGAACACAAAGAAAGGTGTACAGGAGAGTTTTTAAGGTTGAGATTTTCTCAAAAACTACTTGACCTATTGCAAAAATTATTTCACTGTTTGATAGATAAAAGTTAAAACTATGTAACTGGAAAATAATTATTAAATTCGGTTTAGTAGTTTTTGACAAAATCTCAACCTTATTGAGGCCTCCTGTATACTTATCTCTGTCTTCGACTGTACTATAATATAATTCATAAAATATGACTGCATTGAAAGATTCAGAACATACCTAATATTTAATTGTTAAATGTTATAGTTAAATACCTCTGCAACGAGTCGAGTCGCTCCTGCAACTCATACTGTGAAGAGAGCAGCTTCTGCCGGCTCTGTCTCTCTGCTTCCAACTCTGCGCAGAGAGCATTCTTCTCTGCTTCGAGTTGCTTGTCACGCTCTGCAACAAATGGTACTGGTGAGGTACTACATGGGTATAATTGTATAAGTGACAGTGACAGCAAGCCCATTCCCATTTCTATCAACCATTGCTCGGGAAAACTACTTTTTCATGGTGTATTTTTTATTATTATTGATTATTACAAAATCCACAGCACTTAATGCTACTTAAAAACACAAATGAGCTAAACCTACTGCCAATTACGGATTTACAATTTTTAAATAAGACATAATAAAGCCTAAAACAACTACATAATAAAGCCTAAACAACTAAATACCTAAAACTTAGCAAGACCTGATGTGGTGATTATGCGGTGTAGTGTAGATGTGTAGTGTGTGGATAGTGTAAGTGTTGATGTGTATGTGTAGGTGTGCTTATGTGTCGTGCACGTACTACGCAGTGATGGTGTATTGCAATAAATTATTTTTACGCCCACTAATTGATTTTATCAAAAGCCTACCTTTCCAAAACTGCGTTATTTTTACTAAAGGCATGACTTCTTTAGCTAACGCCATCCTTCCCAGACCTGACTTCTTTTAGACAAAGAGTACATTCCCAGATCTGACTTCTTTTAGCCTAAGGCTACCTTCCCAGACCTGAGCTCTTTTTAGCCAAAGCCTACCTTTCCACAACTGCGTTCCTTTAGCCAAAGCCTACCTTCCTAGACCTAACTTATTTTAGCCAAAGCCTACCATCCCAGACCTGAGTTTATTAGCCAAAACCTTGTCAGAACTGCGTTCCATTAGTTAGCTCATGCCCAGAAAGGATATACCTCAAGGCCGCTTCTCCCGCGATGCTAGGGGTGAAAAGACCCGGTCGTTGTTGTCGTTAGCTAAAGTCTACCTCCCCACAACTGTGTTAAACTAAAATGTACCTTTTCAAAATAGCTAAAAACTATCTTCCCAGACCTGACTTCTTTTAGCCAAAAGCCTACCATCCCAGACCTGAATTCTTTTAGCCAAAGTCTACAATCCCAGACCTGAGGTCTTTTAGCTAAAGTCTACCTTTCCAGACCTGAGTTCTTTTAACCAAAGCCTAATCCCGACCTGAGTTCTTTTAACCAAAGCCTACTATCCCAGACCTGAGTTCTTTTAGCCAAAGACTCCAATTCCAGACCTAAGTTCTTTTAACCAAAGCCTACCTTTCCAGAACTGAGTTCGCTGTTCAAATTCCCTGGACCAGCTGGTCGCGTCCTCCTGGCACGGAGATTTCGCCTCTTCCGGGACGTTTGCTGACACTAAGATATCCTCCTGGGGCACTCCCATCACTCTGTCGTTATTTACTTATCAAAAATCCGTTTCACCAGTCATGATTTCAGATTTTTCGTACACTCCAACGCACTAATTCGGTACATTTCAATCAGCTGGTCACTTTTTATGTGACAAGGTATGATTCTAAATCTAATCGCAATTGTCACAGTCACTCATATGGAACATCGCGTAAGAATGAGCGGGGTTTAACACGTTCACAGTCCCCGTATAATGTTTTGATTTCCTTGTAAGTCCCGCCTATTATTTCAATCTCTATACAAGTCGAAATACATCAAATTTGTTATGTGAGCACTTCAACACTGGGTGGAGCACTCTGAGCACTCTTCTGAAGACAATAGGACGTGAATGGACAGCAGCATCCACCAAGGACATCGTATTTACTTACCTTCAAAAAAAAATACTCTTAGTGCGGATCTGGTAGGCACATACTCATTTCATCGTGCCACATATGTGGGGCACGGGTTTGTGAAACTAGTTCGTCGTGCTCCATATACGGGGCACTGGACTGTGAACGTGTTTTTACCGTGCGCATTCTAGAATCCGCACTATTTTTATTTTTTAAACGAACAAAAATTTATTTCCGTTACACTAAGTTACTTTTTATAATTTCGCGTAAATAGTGTTTAGTAGTTTACAAACATGTTTCAATTCCAGTATTTAATGACACTTAACAAATAAAGTATAATCATTAATTTCAGATTATTTTACCCGTACGTGACTTGAATACGGTCTAGATTCAATATAAGTACTAATGCTACTAGTAACAATGACATTCCAATACTAACAACCAAATAACTTTAGCTAATTTGTTAGTACACTGATCAGAACGTAAATTTCAACAATCTAGCACTTTATTTGATTGTAATACAACATGAATTGCAATGTTTATTGAAATGTTGATAATTTATCGACTGTACAAGATATACTAAATAAAAACCAATCGATATTCAATATCAACGCGAAATAATTAGCTTATCTGACTATCGCTGCGTTATCTGTACGAGTATCTATAATCCGAAAGGGCCTTCCATGAGCCAACTAGCGCCGCCAATCATAAAAAAATAATATATCTTACAAATTACAAATTTTTGTTAAAAAAGCTATGTACACAATCTTTATTAGGGTACACACTATTTTTTAATATACAATACATGGCATAATTGCGACATGCAAAGTTGTAGTTCACAAATGTGCCAAAAACGGCCGTTTTTCGCAATTATGCGAACTACAACTTACCGACATTGAATCACGTTATAAACAAGCATTTAAAGAATAGTATTTATCGTAATAAACATTATGTACATAGCTTTATTTTAAAAATTGATTAAATTGTTAGATATTATTTATCAAAGATTGGCGGCGCTAGTTGGCTCATGGAAGGCCCTTATTACAGTTTCACGTGTGAGTAATGAAAATAACTAACAGAAAGCACTAACTACCCCACCGCCGAAAGGTGGAGAGTAATGTTTTCGAGTGTATATATGTATCGTTGGTTCCTTTGATGTAACTTCTGATGTATGAGCTGTCGTTAGATTCGTTTTGGACTGACGTATTTCATCCGTTTTCGCAACTGGTTGTGAATTAAGAGCCTTCCATGAGCCAACTAGCGCCGCCAATCTTTGAAAAATAATATCTTCCAATTTAATAATAATAAAAAATAGCTATGTACATAATGTTTATTACGATAAATTATTTAATACAAGTACTATTTATGAAACTAAACTTAAAACATGTAACTGCTAAAAATTTTGTATCAAATCAAATATAAAAGTCGCCGTCTCGGGTCGTGTCTTGTCGAAATGTTCCCATCACAGCAGCAATTATGTCATGTATTGTATATTAAAAAATAGTGTGTACCCTAATAAAGATTGTGTACATAGCTTTTTTAACAAAAATTAATAATTTGTAAGATATTATTTTTTCAAGATTGGCGGCGCTAGTTGGCTCATGGAAGGCCTTTACTCGACCGATTGTAAAAAAAAAATACTTTAGTCTCTGGCGTGATACGATTTTTTTTACTTCTGTGTATATTAAAATAATACATATTTAAAACCTTACCTTCAATAGCTTTATCAAAATCTTCCTTAGTACTCTTCAATTCATTGGCTAACTTCTCACTCTCTCCCTCCCACGTATCTCTGTCCTTCTTGTATTTCTCTTCTATCTCTCTCTTCTCCACTATCAGCTGCTTGTTGCTGTCTCGCTCGCTCACGAGCTCTGATTGGAGCGCTAGGATCAGACTAGCCTTGCCTGTGATATCCACTTTCAGAGTCCTGGCTTCGATTTCTACAAGCTTTAGGAGTTCTAGTTTGGCCCTGGGGAAGATATTTTAGAGTTAGGAGTTGTAGAAGGCTCTATGTTCAGAATTTGTGATGATGAAGAGTTTTAGGGGGTACAGGTGCCATCATCAGCCCGTATCAGTCCTCTGCAGGCCTCTCCCAAGGCGCAACACTCGACGCCGGTGTTCGCGCCGCGCTCGCCCCACAGACACACGCGGGACACCAGGCCAATGAGACTCCAGGCGGCTCATAGTGCCCTGGTACTTGTAATGATACTTCAAGAACTGGGGCTTCTGACCGAGTGGTAACAGCAGGTGTTGAGTGAGACATATTGAGTCTCCGGGTTAGGCATGGGCTCCTGGTATCTCTAATGCAACTTCATCATCATCAGCCCGTATCAGTCCACTGCTGGACGCAGGCCTCTCCCAAGGCGCAACAATGGTGTTCGCGCCGCACTCGCCCCACAGAAACTATGCTAGTGAGACTCCAGGCGTGTCATAGTGCCCTGGTACTTGTAATGTAACTTAAAGAGCTGGGGCTGCTGACGCAAATTGTGGAGCTCAAGTAAGTCTTTAAGATCAAAAGTGGTTGACACTGCTCATAGGATCAGTAAACTGGCAGAGACTGGATGCGAAGGGCAGAGAATCGGGTTGAGAGGCGTGTTTTGAGTGGTCTGATACGGGCTGATGAATTTTCATTAACAGTACCAGGAGCCCAGTGTTCCAGCAGGTACGGTGGAACACAGAAAAAGGTGTACAGGAGAGTTTTTAAGGTTGAATTTTTCTCAAAAACTAGTTGACCTATTGCAAAAATTATTTCACTATTTAACAGATAAAAGTTAAAACTACGTAACTGTAAAATAATTATTAAATCGGTCCAGTAGTTTTTGAGAAAATCTCAACCTTATTGAGGCCCCCTGTGTACTTATCTCTGTCTTCGACTGTACTTGTAATGACACTGGTACAGTCGAAGACAGAGATAAGTATACAGTTAATAATTATTTTACAGTTACATAGTTTTAACTTTTATTTATCAAACAGTGAAATAAATTTTGCAATAGGTCAAGTAGTTTTTGAGACAATCTAAACCTTAAAAACTCTCCTGTACACCTTTCCCTGTATTCCACCGTACCAGGGCACTATGAGCCGCCTGGAGTCTCATTAGCATGGTGTCCCGCGTGTGTCTGTGGGGCGAACACCAGCGTCGCTTGTCGCGCCTTAGGAGAGGCCTGCATCCAGCAGTGGACTGATGATGATGACCGCTAAAGACTTACTTGAGCTCCACAATTTGCGTCATCAGCCCCTCAATACACTTGTTCTTCTCGAGCGCGTCTCCGAGCCGCTGCTGCAAGCTGATGATCTTGTTCTCCAGACCCTTGTTGAGGGTCTTCACGTGGTCGATGCTGCGAGCCTCGATGCGCAACCGCTTGTATTGACGACGGGCGAGGAAACGACGGATCTGGGTGAAAGAGGTTATTTATAAGACCCAAGTGATACGGAGCTAATGAGGAAGCTAGTGGAAACTGAATTCCTAATGGGTTCTCTTGAAAATGGCGGGAAACGACGGTTGCAAAATTATTTGATAATTTTGCTTCTAATGTCTACAGGGGCTATTTTGTGTTTAATATCACGTTAAATTAATCAGAAAATGTTCGCGAATGACAGTACGGTGAAGTTATTAGATTATTTATGCAAGATCTGAACTTTCAAGCTTTTATCAAGAGTTCCCGCTACAAGCTCGGGAGTGAACGTGACTGTCGAGCTGCTTCGTCCAGAGTGATGACGCTACGGCGACTCCCCTGGATGAAGACATGAAGACGCGGCTACCCAGGGTGAAGACGCTACTGCGACTCCCCTGGAGGAGGATAGAAGACTATTAAATATATTGAATTTTCTGTAACATGACATTGGCAAATGACGAACTGTCGAGTCCATTAATAAAAGAGAGAGAATTCCTAATGAAAATTAACTAAATATATATTTATTTGTGGAAAAAAAAACTAACATACTAGTAACAAAACAATAACTTCACTTCACTTTTTAAATTATGACTTCTACCGTGGCTGGCACAGTAATTTTGCCAGTGTCGAGTACTTAGGTGATGACCAACGAATTGAAAATGCACGGTTAAACGAAATAAACCAAAAAAAAAAAGTTAAGTCATCCAATAAAACAGATAGATGGCAGCACAGGCTTTATGCGGAAATTGCTATATGAGGAAAATAAAAGGCAGAACAGAAAATAAATAAATAAATAAATAAATAGTTCTGCGAATGTAACTATATAAAATGTACCACAAATACGTCAATCAACAAGTAGAAATGAATAATAATAAAAAAACAGGCCAAGTGCGAATCGGACTCGCGCCCCGAGGCTTCCGTGCAAACAACTTACTCAACCCCGTAACTTTGCTCTAACGGAAAGATACAACTAGATTTAGAGACCAACTTATCTTTGCCATTATCAAAATATTATGTCCATATTGTAATAACAAAAAAAAGATTTTTGGAGGGATGTAATTACAAATGACATTGCCGGATTCTGCCCCACCATCAACCGCAAGTTGTACAAGATAACGAATAAATGTAAAAATTACTTCGTTTTTTATTAAAATTATTGGTTAAAAATAAAGTTTTGTACAAGTTGTGATTCGAAAAAAACAGCCTTATTTAGAATTCAGAAAATAGTAAGAAACCGAAGCGATTTATTCAATGTTTTTGTTATTCTTCTATAGGAGTTGCGAGAGTAGTAGAAATTGATTATGATTATGCAATATGAAACCTGTAATAAGTCCCCAACGAAATGATAGGTACAGCTTAAATGGGCACGTAGTTTTGTAGGTGGGGCAAAGCTCCATTTAAAAGTGGCAATTTCTTTTACAGTTTTCGGATTTTTTCCTTTACTTGTGCTATAAAACTTTGCCTAATTTCATGATTCTAGGTCAACGGGAAGTTTTGGCTTTCTTACATTTTCATACAAATATGCGGGAAATGCGAGATAAACAGCGATATCTTTTGATTGAAGAATAGAGGAACACTTGTTAAGAAGGCGTATTACAGGATAGATGACTATTTAAACGATGAACATGCATGGTGTGTGTCGCCGGTTCCGCATGAGGGGTAAACTTACTAACAATAGTAATAGTTACGTACTGTATAGTTACTAAGTAATCATTGTATTATCATTGTTTTAAAAGATGTGTTGCTGAGAGTTTTTTGCCACTTTTTCTCCTCAGCGTTGGCACCTTTTTCTTGCAAAGTGGTGTAAATGTAAATTCAAAAAATATATTGACGTGCAAAAATGTACTCAACGTGCTTACTTGCAATAAAGAAATTTGACTTTGATTGCGAAGTAGAAGGTTGATTTTTTCACAACTGCATGTGTTTGCAGACCTGAGTATTTGGTAATTTCAACTTGATCCGTCCATTCGCGCTCAGCCTGCTATGAGACAGCGCGAATGGATGTGTGCTCCTATGAGGCTGGCATGGGACATAACGGACCCAAAAGCCTCAACAAAAATTAAAAAAAAAACTTCATCCGTCTACGCGATTCTGAGATATAGGTCTTGACAGACGGACAGACGGACGGACGGACCTAACCACTGAGCCACCAAGCTCTCTATAAACGATGGATATGCTTTGAGTTGGTGCATATATACAAATATCTATGCCGCAATATAAAGTTATACTCACAGCAGCCTGAGCGATGATAATGTGGCGCCGCATTCTCTTCGCCTGTTGTCTCGCCAGGTAACCGCGAGCGAAGCGTTGTACTGTGATTGTCTGACAATGAAATGTTACATTATAACAACACAAGCAAATAGTTCGTGTGCTAGTCCATCCCCATATTATATAGTGCAACGCCCGAAATTATCGACTTTCGCCCTCCACGGAGCTCGGCCTTCGCCTAAACGGAGCTCGGCCTTCGCCTAAACGGAGCTCGGCCTACAGCTATGCAAAAGTTACTTGGACGGTGGAAGTATTGTATCTGATGGACAAGGGGAAGATTCGGCATTCGCCCTCCGCGGAGCTCGTCCTTCGCGGAACTCGGCTTTCGCCTAAACGGAGCACGGCTTTCAACGAGTGTGCTCGGTTTTCGGCGTGGAGGGTTGCTTATGTTTGACATGGCTCGCTTAGGGCTCCGACCTACTCAACCTGCTCAGCCTGCGGCCACGCTGTAATTTCAAAGTTATAATTTGATATCTACATACCGCTTTAAGCCATCTCTGCTCCATATATCGCTTCCTAGCCATGTACCCCCGGGCGTGAGCCTGGAGACCGATGGACAGTCTCCTCAGCCGCTGGTACTTCACTCGCGAGAGCCAGCCGCGTATGGTCTTCTGGATTTTGATGGCCGCACGAGTGCGACGGATTTCTTGGGCTTTGCTGTTAATTAAATAAATAACAAATTAAACAAATGTTTACGCTGTTCTAGGTAGTATCATTATAAGTACCAGGACACTATGAGCCGCCTGGAGTCTCATTAGCATGGTATTAAGTCTGCGGGGCGAGTGCGGCGCGCCTTGGGAGAGGCCTGCGTCCAGCAGTGGACTGATACGGGCTGATGGTTATGATGAAATAACATTATAAGTACCAGGGAACTATGAGCCGCCTAGAGTCTCATTAGCATGGTGTACAGCGTGTGTCTAGGGGGCGAATGCGGGACTGATGCGGGCTGTTCTTGTGCCTTCGTTTGGTCGAGCCTCATTATACATAGTGTACTACATCATGTATGTATAAAGATGTGGCAATAAATGATTATGAGTAACTATTAAGAGCCTTCATAGAGCCAACTAGCGTCGCCAATCTTAAAAAAATAATATCATCCAATATAATCAATTTTATTAAAAAAGCTATTTACGAAATGTTTATTACGATAAATACTATTTTTAAAATGCTTATTTATAACGTGATTCAATGTCGGTAAGTTGTACTTCGCATAATTGCGAAAAACGGCAGTTTTTGGTACATTTGTGAACTACAACTTAGCTTGTCGCAATTATGCCATGTATTGTATATTGAAAAATAGTATTTATCGTAATAAACATTTTGTAAATAGCTTTTTTAATAAAATTGATTATATTGGAAGATATTATTTTTTTAAGATTGGCGACGCTAGTTGGCTCTATGAAGGCTCTTAATAGTAGAAACCCACCGTCTGGCGAGGAATCCTCTCGCATGCGCCTGCAGTCCTCTTAACGCGCGCGTAAGGCGCACGTACTTCCTGCGCGCGACGAAGCGGCGCACGCAGCTCTGAACGCGCACGCAGTACAGACGCTGGATGTCGGCGCGCAGCTTCTCTAGGTACGCCACCTGGACATAGGCCACTTACATAAAAACTGGCCAAGTGCGAATCGGACCCGCGTACCGAGGTTTCCGTGCAACGCAACTTAACCGTAACTTTGCTCTGATTTAGAAACCAAATTATTAAATTAAATTATTATCTGTTCCGTACTTTAGCTTGTCACGAATTCACAATGTTAGCACAAACCAGTCTTTAAATGTAACGTTAATTTTATCTCTAAAGAAAGTATCTGTCACTTTGCTGATTGTGCTGCCCTCTGCCGCAGCCTATGAGAACGACTCTCTAACCGTCGCTAGACTACTGCGCGCACTGTGCGAACCGCTCGCCAATAAATAAATTCCTTAAAAATCGAAACCTAATCAAATTCGGTCCAAATCCATGCAAAGTATCTACATAAAGCCTAAGCCAGCCGTTGCGATCGCCTGTGGACTGCTGAATACCAGGGTACCCTGAGGAAGACCAAAAACGGGAGTACGGAGGTAAGTGGCAGAATACTTTCTTAATTTCTACTCAATTTCCCCAACATTAGCTCTGTCTTCAGAGGGGCTCGTAATCTAGTTGCGAGTACACGTTGAAAACGATCGTACAAGTTAAGCAACGCTAGGCGAGGTCAGTACCTGGATGAGTGACCGCTAGTGACACTTTCATCTGAGCCCCTCCGTGCCTCGGAAAGTATGTTAAGCAGTTGGTCCCGGTTGTTGTCGCTCGGCAGCAGTCGTTAGGCCACGTCAGAGGCCTACGGACGGCCTGAATAACTCTGACAAATAGGTTCGGTCACTTAAACCACACGAGAAAAGAAGATCTCTGTCTTCGACTGTATTACATAGTAACTTTTATCTATCAAGAATTTTTGCAATAGATCAAGTAGTTTTTGAGAAAATCTCAACCTTAAACTCTCCTGTACACCTTTCTCTGTGTTCCACCGTACCTACTGTAAAAGAATTATTAAATTCGGTCCAGTGGTTTTTGAGAAAATCTCAACCGTATTGAGGCCCCCTTTTTTTACTTGGGGATATGCTTTTCGCATCTCACCGCGCCAATGAGGAGGGGCGCGCGGTGAGTATGTGGGACTCTCGACAGAATACGGTCCTATACCCACTAAAACCCCAAGGTGTTCAACGCATCGCGTTTGGAACGAGGTTGTGGGAACGCAGCGCCTAAGCTTATCTCTGTTTTCGACTGTACTAACCTGCCCAGCCCTGAAGAATATCTTCGTCGCGCCAAACTGGAACTTATCGGGGTCCTTAATGTGTCTGTCCAATATCCGCGCGCATGTCGCCTTGATGTCCGCGCGGTTGATCTCCTTAAGGGACGCGAGGAGACGGTATCTGCAACATAATGAGAATTTATAATACGGTCTAAGGCAGAAATGTATCCAGAAATGTCGTTGAAACTTTCTCAAACTTGATTTATATTTAATAACTAGCTGACATAGACAGACAGACAGACAGACAGACAGACAGACAGACAGACAGACAGACAGACAGACAGACAGACAGACAGACAGACAGACAGACAGGCAGACAGACAGGCAGACAGGCAGGCAGGCAGACAGACAGACAGACAGACAGACAGACAGACAGACAGACAGACAGACAGACAGACAGACAGACAGACAGACAGACAGACAGACAGACAGACAGACAGACAGACAGACAGACAGACAGACAGACAGACAGACAGACAGACAGACAGACAGACAGACAGACAGACAGACAGACAGACAGACAGACAGACAGACAGACAGACAGACAGACAGACAGACAGACAGACAGACAGACAGACAGACAGACAGACAGACAGACAGACAGACAGACAGACAGACAGACAGACAGACAGACAGACAGACAGACAGACAGACAGACAGACAGACAGACAGACAGACAGACAGACAGACAGACAGACAGACAGTTTTTACAATCGATCAAGTAGACTCTGAAAATAGATTTGATCACCTCAATAAGCGCTAACCTGTGGAAGAAGTCCTGATACAGCCATCTTGAAGGGAACCCAGCCGCTGATATCCTGATGGTCTCCAATACACCGCATGCTCTGCAAATAACATACAACTTATCATCATCAGCCCGTATCAGTCCACTGCTGGACACAGGCCTCTCCCAAAGCACGTCACTCGACGCTGGTGTTCGCACCACATTTGCCCCACAGACATACGCTGCCAATGAGACTCCAGGCGGCTCATAGTGTCCTGGTACTTGTAACGATACTTAAAGAGCTGGGGCTTCTGACCGAGGGGAAATAGCAGGTGTTGAGTGAGACATATTGAGACTACGGGTTAGCATGGTCTGATAGTACTTTCAATACAACTTTATCATCATCATCAGCCCGTATCAGGCCACTGTTGCACATAGGCCTCTCCCAAAGCCCACCACTCCGCCCGATTCTCGGCCTTTTGCATCCAGTCCCTGCCACCTTGCGCAGGTCCTCCTTCCATCTGGTTGGGGCGCGTCCACGTTTACCCATTTCATGGCATCATTCAAGAACTCGAACATGAGTACAACCCCCAGTTTCAATTTGTCGAATGAATTCAAGGACATGTCAAAAAAAGTCAAAAGTCAAATTCCTTTATTGCAAGTAAGCACGTTGAGTACATTTTTGCACGTCAATATATTTTTTGAATTTACATTTACACCACTTTGCAAGGAAAAGGTGCCAACGCTGAGGAGAAAAAGTGGCAAAAAACTCTCAGCAACACATCTTTTAAAACAATGATAATACAATGATTACTTAATAACTATACAGTACGTAACTATTACTATTGTTAGTAAGGTTATCCCTCATGCGGAGCCGGCGACACACACCATGCATGTTCATCGTTTAAATAGTCATATATCCTGTAATACGCCTTCTTAACAAGTGTTCCTTAAATGAAATTTTTAAATTTCCTCTCCGTCAACGTCGTGACACTTTCTGGCAACTTGTTATAAAAGCGAATACAGTGCCCCATGAAGGATGTATATTTCATTTCTCAGGGAGTTCTGGACTCAGTGCAGACGACGTGCAGTGAAGCGAGTATATGTCGGAAAGCCGAGCGGACGACGGCCAATCGGACGTCCTAGATACCGCTGGGGCGACGAGGTGCAGAAGGACCTGCGAGAGCTGCAGGCCCGACTGGCGCCAGACAGGCTGCAGTGGCGCTCTGTGGTGTCGGAGACCAAGATCCACTTTGGATCACTAAGCCAGCGAAGTAAGTATATTTCATTTCAATCTCCGCCTACCTGAGTTGATTAACCGCCCTCGCCGAGTCGAACTGGAAGGGGTGCTTGGTGTCGTTTGGCTTGATGCAGCGCACGTAGTGAGGAGTGGTGGCCGATAGGGTGCTCATCAGCGCCGATAGAGACGCACGGAACTGAGCGCCGACTGTCTGCTTCTGACCTGACGCTCGGCGAGGGGGTTGCTGCAATGAAATAATGTTTTAGGAGTGCGAATGTACTGTGGTCTACTCAAAAGACCGTGGTCTACTCAAAAGACCGTGGTCTACTCAACGGCCTACGATCTACTCAAAGGGCCACGGTCTACTCAAAGGACCACGGTCTAGTCAAAAGACTGGTGTATATGTATAGTAAGATCATGGTATACTCTAAAGATCATGGTCTACTCAAAACAAAAGACGGTACACTCAAGGTACCATGGTCCCTTCAAATGCCGTGGTATACCCAAAATACCGTAGAAGACCAGTTTACCCAGAATACTGTAGTCTACTCAAAAGACCGTGGTCTACTCAAAAGACCGTGGTCTACTCAGAAGACCGTGGTCCACTCAAAAGACCACTCGAAAAACTCACAGTTAAACTCGCAACAGGCACAGATGGCGTAGTTCTTCTCCTCGACGGCGGCGGCAGCGTAGCCGTCTGGTCTACTGGCCGGTCCGCCTCGAACATGGTGTGTATGAGACGGCAGCTGGTGGCAGATTTGATGCACTCCAGCTGTTCTTCTGAGACTGTATCTCTATTCTTCTCCAGGAAACCGCCAGATTGGTATTCCACGTTGTCGGCGAAGTGTTTTATTATAAATGCTGTAAAGTGTACAGATGTTAGGTCAAGATTCACATACGATTTTAGGCGTGAGCTTAGCGTGATCTCGCTCTTATGACTGACAAAAATATCCCAAATACATCGAAAAGAAAGAAAGAAAGAAAGAAAGAAAGAAAGAAAGAAAGAAAGAAAGAAAAGAAAAACAGATTTATTTAACACTACATACTATACACTACATAAAATCATATAAACACACCGATTAATCAAGAACAGATACTTATAATAATAATATAAACAGATACTATCGCGCGCAGTCGTAGTGTGTGAATATTAAATATCAGACAGTGGCTCGTAGTCCAGTTGCGAGTACACGTTGAAAACGATCGTACAAGTTGAGCAACGTTGGGCGAGGTCAGGACCGCTAGTGACACTTTCATCTGAGCCCCTTCGTGCCTCGGAAAGCACGTTAAGCAGTTGGTCCCGGTTGTTGTCGCTTGACAGCAGTCGTTAGGACATGTCAAAGGCCTACGGGCGGCCTGAATAACTTTGACAAATAGGTTTCAGGTCACTAAGCTACACGAGAAAAAAAAATATCAGTCGAACTTTTGAAAATGACGGGAAAGAATCGGTTGCAAAATTCTTTGATAATTTACATTCTATCGTCTAAAGAGGTTGTTTGTGTTCAGAAAATGTTGTCGAAGGCCAATAATGTTGGAGTTGTCCGATTTGTTCAAGAATTGCAATTTTAAGCTAGATTCAACCGTCCCACTACGAGCTCGGGAGTGAACGTGACTGTCGAGCTGCTTCGTCCAGAGTGATGACGCTACGGCGACTCCTCTGGATGAAGACAAGAAGACTCGGATATCCAGAGAGTGACGACGCTACGGCGACTCCTCTGGAGGAAGAGAGAAGACTATGATATCTTGAATATTCTTTATCATGACATTGGCGATGATGAACTGTCAAGTACAGTCGAAGACAGAGATAAGTATACAGGGGGCCTCAATAAGGTTGAGATTTTCTCAAAAACTACTGGACCGAATTTAATCATTATTTTACAGTTACATAGTTTTCACTTTTATCTATCAAACAGTGAAATAATTTTTGCAATAGGTCAATTAGTTTTTGAGAAAATCTCAACCTTAAAAACTCTCCTGTACACCTTTCTCTGTGTTCCACCGTACAATACCAAACTTAACTTAATTCGCCTTCTACGAATTGATTGATTTTAATAACCATTCTTTTAATAACAATAAATAATAGAGTATTGCATCATACCTGCATTCCCAAACCTCGGTTTAAGGAAATGTGGATACTTCACACATTTGTCGTGCAACTTGGACACGAATCCCTGGTCGGAGCCCTGCGGTACGCGGCACTCCTCGTCCAGCAGAGCCAGGATGCCCAGCCGGTCCTCGATCAGGTCTATGCAAGGTTGATTGTCGTAGAAGTCTATCATCTTCCAGGAGATCTCTTCCTGTGGACATAAGGTTCATGAGGTGACGATAATTCGTCCGGGAAGTTCTGACGTTTACGGGCTGATGCTGATGATGAAATAGAAAGGTTTCTTTTCAGAACAACTATGGGCCATTTCGTCTTCAGTAATAGAATAGAATAGATATTCATTAGATAAAACGGGAATTACCGTGTTAAACATTTATTATTGATGTCTCGATATTTCGACAGCATTGCAGCCATCATGGTCACGAGTAGACTGAAGTCGGTGAGTGTTGAACCGTTTTATCTAATTAATATGTATACAAACCGTGAAAGTTTAAAAAGTGATAGAATATAATAGAATAGAATAACATTTATTTAAGTATATACATATAAGAAATAAAAACAGTCTTAATAAATTACAGTGACAATTAACAAACATATAACTTAGGCAAAAGGTTATAAAGAAGCATCGTAATATATCCTATTTTAATTAAGTATCTAATGTAGCGGTGCCCTTACAGAGTTTATGTGAGCACTTCATGTACGGTGGAGCACAGAGAAAGGTGTACAGGAGAGTTTTTAAGGTTGAGATTTTCTCAAAAACTACTTGACCTATTGCAAAAATTATTTCAATGTTTGATAGATAAAAGTTAAAACTATGTAACTGTAAAAGAAATATTAAATTCGGTCCAGTAGTTTTTGGAAAATCTCAACCTTATTGAGGCCCCCCGTATACTTATCTCTGTCTTCTACTATACTATCTTACAACCATGTTACCACATAAAGCAATGAATAAATGAATTATGAATCCTTTACTACCCGACTGCGCAAGAAGGAGGGTTATGTTTTTCGAGTGCATGTATTCCTTCCTGCCATCCTGTAGCCTAAACTCCTTAATGGATTTTTGAGTATGAGATATCGTTAGATTCGTCTTGATTACGGGAGTGAAAACTGGATAGATTTTGAGCGCGTTTTTTTTTGTTTTTTGGAATAATTATATTACAAAATCCTCACACACCTTAATATACTCGTCCTGCTCCAACTTGAACACGTGGGAATTGAATTGCTGCTGCAACTTCTCGTTCGCGTAATTGATGCAGAACTGTTCGAACGAGTTGATCTCGAATGTCTCGAAGCCGTAGATGTCCAGAACACCTGGAAAAGAAGAACAAATAGTTTATTCATGTCCAATTGAGGCATCGACTATTTAAGATGTCACCGTGCCTAGGCCACGTTCAGTACAAAACTGTGTCGGCATAAACTCCTGAGGACACATTGGTTGTTATTTTTATACCAGATCTTTAATGACCTACCTTATAAAATTACTGACCTACCTTATAAAACTAATGTCTTACCTTATAAAACTAATGACGTATCATATAAAACTAACGACCTACCTTATAAAAACGAATGGCCTACCGTATAAAACGAATGGCCTACCGTATAAAAACGAATGACCTGCCTTATAAAATCTAATGACCTACCATATAAAACTAATGACCTACCTTATAAAAACGAATGGCCTACCTTATAAAACTAATGACCTACCTTATAAAACTTTTTAAACTTACACGGTTTGTATACATATTAATTAGATAAAACGGGAATTACCGTGTTAAACATTTATTATTGATGTCTCGATATTTCGGCAGCATTACAGCCATCATGGTCACGAGTAGACTCAATAATAAATGTTTAACACGGTAATTCCCGTTTTATTAATTAATATCTACCTTATAAAACTAATGCCCTACCTTATAAAACTAATGACCTACCTTAAATAACTACAATCACGTACCAATGAAGTGTTTCCTATCGTGCTGCGTGTCAAGCGCCCTGTTGACGGCGCGCACGAGCCACGCGAACAGGTCGCCGTACATGCGCTTGGCGAGCGCGTCGCGCGCGAACGCGGCGCGCTGCGCGGCCATGCGCGACACGATCACCTCGTGCGCGGACGCGATGCGACGGTGCGTCAGCCAGCGGGAGAGCTCCACTTTTGAGACGCCGAGGAGAGAGCAAACTGTGTTTAGGTGACGGTCGTTGGACTGAAAGAAACAGATGTTGGGAATATAAATAGTCAGAATTTATTCTATGAATGAAGCTCGACGAACAAATTCAAATGCTGTCTAATTCTTTGGCACGCCTTAGAGCCTAAACGACTTACTGGATGTTAGGTGTCAAATCAAATACATTTATACACACTTCCCGAAACACAGGTCACCCTAGTTCGGGAGTCAGGGTTATCTAAATCGTACTAATTATAATGCTGACTGTTATACTTGCCGTTATCTTTGCCGTCCAATGACATTGGATTGGACGGCAAAGATCTGCGTATTATACATAACCTGTATTGGCACCAACGGGCTTCTATACGAGTTGATGGGGATGAAACTGAAGAAGTCGCAATATGTCGAGGCGTGCGCCAAGGATGCATTCTCTCACCGACTCTGTTTAATATATATTCGGAGGCTATACTCGCAGAGGCCCTGGAAGGACTGGAGTGCGGTATCAAGATAAACGGAAGGCTGATACATAATCTGAGGTACGCCGATGACACCGTTCTTATAGCTTCAAATGAGCAAGATATGCAAATAATGTTAGACAGAGTCAATGAGTGCAGCGTGAGACAGGGACTGCGAATGAATGCGTCCAAGACTAAGTTCATGATAATATCAAAGAAGAATAACATCAACCCAAGGCTTTCGGTGGCCGGTGTGTATCTTGACAGGGTGCAACGCTACAAATACTTGGGCACATGGGTTTCTGAGACGTGGGATTGTGATACTGAAATCAAGACACGGATAGAAATGGCCCGCTCAGCATTCATAAATATGAAAAAGATCCTTTGCTCCCGTAGCGTTAACCTGAAACTCCGCTCAAGACTCCTTCAGTGCTACATTTGGCCGATGGTCACATATGGATGTGAAGCATGGACTCTTAAAGAGGAAACCTGCAAAAGACTAGCGGCATTTGAAATGTGGTGCTACCGGCGCATGCTCAAAATTCGATGGATCGACAAAGTCACGAATATTCGAGTATTGGAGCGGATGGGCAAGTCTCGTGAATTATTGCTAGACATCAAAAAGAGAAAAGTTGGGTATCTAGGACACATATTCCGGAACGATAGATACCAACTTCTCCAACTGATTATGATGGGCAAAATAGCGGGCAAACGGGGCCCTGGACGTCGGAAAAAATCTTGGCTCCGTAATATTCGTGACTGGACGGGCATCGCGAGCGCTGGACAGCTGTTCCGGCTCGCTCAAGACAGGGACAAGTACGCGGAGCTGACAGCCAACCTCCGCTAGCGGAGAGGCACTTAAAGAAGAAGAAGAAGTTATACTTGCAATATGTTACATATTAAGCACATTGTAACCATTCATTTTATGAAAATAAATATTATTATTATTATTATTTATTTGTTAGAGTACACAAAATATGAGATGTTATAAAATTAAATTAAATCTAGTTTCGTCTTGATTGTAGGATGGACATAGTCCATAAAAGTTTCATCAAATATTACTTGGTTTGGTGAGAAAAGGGTTTTAAAAAAGGATGTACAATGCCGTACATCGTGTTGACTCGCGTGCCTTGGTCCAGCAATGGACTGATACGGGGTGATGATGAAGTTTCATTGAAAGTACCAGGAGACCATGGCTAGCCCGGAGTCTCAATATGTATCGCTCAACACCTGCTGTCCACTCGGTCAGAAGCCCCAGCTCTTTAAGTCACATCACAAGTACCAGGGCACTATGAGCCGCCTGGAGTCACATTAGCCTGGTGTCCCGCGTGAGTCTGTGGGGCGAGTGCGGCGCGAACACAGGCGTCGGGCGAGCCTTGGGAGAGGCCCTGCAGGGGACTGATACGGGCTGATGATGAGAGAGGCAGTACCAGGAGGCTATAAGAGCGGAGAGGTGAGGCTTGCGTCCAGCAGTGGACTGACACGGGCTAACGATGTCACTTGCTTGTTTACTCACAGCAATATATGCTCCATCTTGGTCCTGATGCTCGTCTGCTGCTTCAGGATCGCATTCCATCAGCTCCACATTACCCAGGTGCAGGATACAGGAGAGGACAGTGAACATGTTCTGTTGTTCTGTATCGGTTACACCTGGAAGTGGAATATTGATGTTAAGTCTTCTTGTCATCATCATCAAGGTAATAATAATAAGATTTCTGCAATTATTATTATTAAAAACCATATATTCCAATAAAATTACAAATGGCAAGTAGGTATCTATCAAACAGGCAATAATAATACTATTTTTTAAATGCTTCATTATAACGTGATTCAATGTCGGTAAGTTGTAGTTCGCATAATTGCGAAAAACGGCCGTTTTTGGCACATTTGTGAACTACAACTTAGCTTGTCGCAATTATGCCATGTATTGTATATTGAAAAATAGTATTCATCCTAATAAACATTTTGTAAATAGCTTTATTAATAAAATTGATTAAATTGGAAGATATTATTTTTTCAAGATTGGCGGCGCTAGTTGGCTCATGGAAGGCCCTTAAGTATTATGTTATTTAATTGTCATGCATTATAGTGTATTTCATATTGCGCCACGCCACTCTATTTATGCTATTACAACAAATTATTATACAGTGGGGTGATCGCGACTTCTATCGTTATCGTAATCGCTTTTAATTTGACACATGGACGCTATACATTGCTGCCAATAATTTTGCAAGTTTTTATGGACGACAGCGAAACGCAGCAATGAATTCACTAGCCGATTTCAATAGCCGTTAAAAACCTTTATTTTACAACAAATCATACCTAGAGTGGTAAGAGCGTTCCGTGTCTCATTGAATGCCTTCAAATCGTCGATCCCATCAATGTTGGGACTGCCTCCTTGGTTCAGGTACTGGAAGGAATCTTGGTGGTCTGTAACAAACAAATATAATTTATTCAGAATTTGAATTACGCATTATCCATGCTCGGTGAATAAATTAGAACATGATGAAAAAATTACAAGGTCGCAACGGCAATAATTTTTTCATCATGTTCTAAATATAATTTATAATAAAAATAACGCAAACTTTAACTAAGCATCCCTACTATCTAGCTAGTCATCCCTATAACTAGCTAGACATCCCCCTAACTAGCCAGTCATCCCTCTAACTAGCTAGCTATGCCTCTATCTAGCTAGTCATCCCCCTAATTGGCGAGGCATCCCTCTACCTAGCTGGACATCCTTTTATCTGGCTGTTCATCCCTCTATCTAGCCAGTCATCCCTATAACTAGCTAGACATCCCCCTAACTAGCTAGTCATCCCTCTAACTAGCTAGCTATCCCTCTATCTAGCTAGTCATCCTCCTAATTGGCGAGTTATCCCTCTACCTAGCTGGTCATTCCTTTATCTAGCTGGTCATCCCCCTAACTAGCTAGTCATCCCTATAACTAGCTAGTCATCCCTATAACTAGCTAGTCATCCTTCTAACTAGCTAGTCATCCCACCAGTTAGAGGAATAACTAGCTAGATAGAGGTATGACAACCTAGATAAAGGGATGACCAGCTAGATATAGGGATGACTAGCTAGATACATGGATGACTAGCTAGGTAGGTGGAGGACTTGCTAATTAGTGGGATAACTAGCTAAATAGAGGGATGATTCGCTAATTAGGGGGATGACGAGCTAGATAGAGGGATAACTAACTAGATAGAGGGATGAACAGCCAGATAAAAGGATGTCCAGCTAGGTAGAGGGATGACTCGCTAATTAGGGGGATGACGAGTTAGATAGAGGGATAACTAGCTAGATAGAGGGATGACCAGCTAGATAAAGGGATGACCAGCTAGGTAGAGGGATGATCAGCTAGATAAAGGGATGACTAGCTAGATAGAGAGATAACTAGCTAGATAGAGGGATGATCAGCTAGATAAAGGGATGACTAGCGAGATGGAGGGATGACTCGCTAATTAGGGGGATGACTAGCTAGATAGAGAGATAACTAGCTAGATAGAGGGATGATCAGCTAGATAAAGAGATGACTAGCGAGATGGAGGGATGACTCGCTAATTAGGGGGGTGACTAGCTAGATAGAAAGATAACTAGCGAGATGAAGGGATGACTCGCTAATTAGGGGGATGACTAGCTAGATAGAAAGATAACTAGCTAGATAGAGGGATGATCAGCTAGATAAAGGGATGACTAGCGAGATGGAGGGATGACTCGCTAATTAGGGGGATGACTAGCTAGATAGAGAGATAACTAGCTAGATAAAGGGATGACTAGCGAGATGGAGGGATGACTCGCTAATTAGGGGGGTGACTAGCTAGATAGAAAGATAACTAGCGAGATGGAGGGATGACTCGCTAATTAGGGGGATGACTAGCTAGATAGAAAGATAACTAGCTAGATAGAGGGATGATCAGCTAGATAAAGGGATGACTAGCGAGATGGAGGGATGATTCGCTAATTAGGGGGGTGACTAGCTAGATAGAGGGATGCCTTGCTAATTAGGGGAATAACTAGCCAGATAAAGGGATGACCAGCTAGATAAAGGGATGACTAGCTAGATGACTACCCTAGATACGTTCTAAACAGACTTACCTAAGCTCAACTCTGGCATATGAGCGCTCGCCGCGCACAGCTGGTAGAATATATGGTAGTTCCTCTCGCCCGCGCTCTGGTACACCACGCGAGACTTCTCCAGCAGGTAGGTGCGCATGCTGGCGCCGGAGATACGGTACTGCTGGTCGAAGTGGATCTCGATGAATTTGCCGAAACGCGAAGAGTTGTCGTTACGGGTCGTTTTCGCGTTGCCTATTGCCTGGAAAGAAATTCAGTATTAGAATTAGATATTGTATTGGAAATTATTATACAGGGTGTAACGTAAAGGGTATATGAAGCTGAAGGGAGGGTGTTCAGTATCGGTAACTGAACAACTTTTGTTCTACGACTTATCGAATAAAAAATAAAAATAAATTAATGTCTCATACAAATCGATCAGCCAACCGGTGCGAAATGTATGAAAAGTCAAAAAATAAATTCGCGAAAATCGAAAAGTCGTAGAACAAAAGTTGTTCAGTTACCGATACTAAACACCCTCCCTTCGGCTTTATATACCCTTTACGTTACACCCTGTATATAAACAGATATCACTCACTTATATTGTTGAAGTCGGCAATTAGACCGACAGTTTCGACCGATTTCGACGGTCTTTCTCAAGGTGAGCGCGCCCCCGCGTCGCCGTTGACGTTTCTTCGCGCACTGACGGCGAAATCGATCGAAACTGTCGGTCTAACTGCAGACTTCAACAATATAAGTGAGTGATATCCGTCTATATTATATACCCCCCCCCCCCCCTCGGATAATGTTGACGTCCCTACTAAGTATCTTATTTAGTACTTTTATCGATAAAAATTAAGAAATCGAACTTTTTGCCATTTGTTTGCAATACAATATTTTACGCGTCACGTTCGTGCTTTCTATAAGCACCTAGCTTATAAAAAAATCTGATTTGCTCCCCCCCCCCCCCCCCCCCCCCAGAACCTGGGTACGCCCATGAGTGCATACATAGGTATGCACTTGGCCGGTTATTGTAGCTTCTGTCAACGTCCGACAGCTTGTTATAAAAGCGAATAGACATAAACCTGCTTACCTCCATAATAGGACTGGAAGCCAGGACCTTCCTCTCGACCTGGGTCTCGCTGGCGTTCCCCCCCACCGCCGCGAAGTATCGCATCGCGAATTTGGCCGACACGGTCTTGCCGGCACCGGACTCGCCGCTCACTGGCAAAGATAGTAGTAGACTGGTTGTTAGGAAATCAAAATCAATTTATTTTGTCTGGAAGAAATCACTGAAAGCGATAAGGCCGCCTGTCTGTACACTAGCTAACTTTGGTTTTATATGTAACTGATGTATTTTCATTTGTGTGCAAATAAAGTATATTTGAATTGAATTGAAGTATAGTATTACAGTTATTACCTATACACTATACAATTCATTTTGTCATTAATTACAGCATTATACAGGGTGTAACGTAAAGGGTATATGAAGGGTATATGAGGGTGTTAAGTATCGGTAACTGAACAACTTTTGTTGTACGACTTTTCGAATAAAAAATAAAAATAAATTATTGTCTCATACAAATCGATCAGCTGACAGGTACGGACGTATGGAGAAGAAATTCACGACCTGGGTGCGGTATCACGGTGGTTCTGATGGAGCGTGCCACGGAACGGCGAGGACCCTGGTTCGAATCCCGGTCGTGCTGAAATTTTTTCTCCATTTATCACTTTATTCTTACCAATAATACTCTGATCTCGTCTCTCTCTTTCCAACTTCGTGTAGGCCTCCTCTGACACGGCGAAGATGTGCGGGTCGAGGTCGCCCATCGCCTGGCCGCGATACGCCATAATAGTTTCATCACCTGGGCAAATAGTTACATGATATTATAATTATCGTTAGCTCAGTGGTTGGGTCAATGGACTTGCGATACGACAAGAACTGACGAAATGACAAGAACTGACGAAATGACAAGAACTGTCAAAAATGACAAGAACTGTCAAAAATGACAAGAACTGTCAAAAATTACAGGAACTGTCAAAAATGACAAGAACTGTCAAAATAGACCAGAACGCCAAAAATGACAAAAGAAGAATTAATAAAATTAATAACCCTCCTTCTTGCGCAGTCGGATAAACATGAGGCTCATGTATATTCATAGACTGGTACAGTTGACGACAGAGATAAGTATACAGGGGGCCTTAATATGGTTGAGATTTTCTCTTGTAAACATCGCACCGCCTTAACCTTGCCCGCAAGCCAAAGGTTGACTGGACGAGAATGCCGCATGGCATTAAATCCGCCTGTACATTATATTGTGTATGAAGAATAAATGAAATGAAATTTTCTCAAAAACTACTGGGCCGAATTTAATAATTATTTTACAGTTACATAGTTTTAACTTTTATCTATCGAACAGTGAAAGAATATTTGCAACAGGTCAAGTAGTTTTTGAGAAAATCTCAACCTTAAAAACTCCTGCACACCTTCCTCTGTGTACATTGCATAAATACATTTTTTCCTTGACATTATTTACTCATTAATTACTAAGAAACTAAAATAAAGTTTGTATTCATACATAATTTGTATGAATCAAAGCGTAACAGCAACAAGAATAGATCGTTGACGTCTGTCCTTAAATGCTTTAACAGGATTACCATTATAAAGGCAAAAATATTTGGGTACTGTCTCATTCAACACGTCAATGCCCATAGAATTCTATTATAGAATACATACATTCGTTGTGGTTTTTCATAATTTTTGCAACCAATATTTGAAGATAGGTTTGTTTGTTCATAAGGAACTAACTGACCCCGCTAACTTTGTTCCGCGTTAGAGGCAATAAATGAGCAAATTTTCTTCATCTATTTTTCGACAAGTAGTCGACCATTATCGATAGGCAGGAATTTCTCATATAAATCTTCATCATATTTAACCTCTTCCTACTGGAACGGGATAAAAAGTACCCTATGTCCTTTTTCTGACGTTTTATTTTAGTAGTTAGTGCCGTAGCCTTCGTAGAAAAACTTAAAATACGAATACGAAGCCTTAAATCGTGGCTTAAATCACCGCCCAACGGAGAGTCACGTTTATAACTAAAAGCCAAGTAGTTACGTGTAAAATTAGAGCCTCATTGAGGCAGTTTTTATTGTTAAGAGTCCAACACTCAATTTAGAGATATATGAAGACATAAGCAAACCCGCAAAACACAACACTACTTCCTCCTATAAAAACAAAATTACGCGAACAGTTCTGAACATTCGTAACAGACAATGACGAGAGAAGGACTGAAACTGTTAGCTGTGTGTATGGTGGTAGGAATGGTGATGGCAGACAATGATACCACCACTGCTGCGACAACCACTGCTGCGACAACCACGGTTGCCACAACCACGGTTGAGACAACTCCTTCGCCAACCACGGAGAAACCTCATGTAAGGATTGTAATTCCACTGAGTGTGATATTTTTAAATTTACTGTGTACTTATTGATTTATTTTACTAATGGACTCGACAGTTCGACATTTGCCAATGTCATGCACAGAATATTCAAGATATCGTTGTCTTCTCTTTCTCCAGAGGAGTCGCCGTAGCTTCGTCGCTCTGGACGAAGCAGCTCGACAGTCACGTTCACTCCTGAGCTCATAGTGGGACTCTTGATAATTGCTTGAAAATTATCCAACAACTTCACCATACGTGTTTAATATCACGTTAAATTAATCAGAAAATGTTCGCGAATTATGGTGATTTTATTGGATTATTTGTGCAATATCTGAAGTTTGGCGCTATAGCTTGACTATACATTATGAGCTCGGGAGTGAACGTGACTGTCGAGCTGCTTCGTCGAGAGTGACGATGCTACGGCGACTCCTCTGGAGAAAGAGAAGACAATGATATCTTGAATATTCTGTAACATGACATTGGCAAATGACAAACTGTCGAGTCCATTCATATAAATAAAAAATAAAAAAATAAAATATTATTTCTATTGTTACAGTACCTAGAGAAACTCTGCGCTGATGTAAGTTTTATTTTTGCTAATATGTAATTCACTACATACTTACACGTCAAACATTACCCTCCTCTCGACTTTTATCTAATTATTTGTATATTATTTACAGTTTTAGAAAAATATAAGTATTTTAGTAATCATATATATCTGCGTATTTGCGCCGCGGAAAGCCTCAAGCGGCGCAAATATGCAGCTCTCAGCGAGAGCTACATATTTGTGGCGTTTGGTGTAGAGACCATGGGGCCATGGGGACCAGAGGCGCGGCGACTGTTCAAGGAACTGTCGCCGCGCCTCATTGACTCGTCGGGTGACCAAAGGGCTGGCGCTTACCTCGGCCAGCGTACTTACATCGTTTGCTATACAACGAGGTAATGTCGCCAGCCTTTTGGGCACTCTCCCACAGGGTAGCGAATTGTCGTAAATTTTTTATTTATAAGTAAGATGGGGCGTGCTCTGGTGTGGGACGCTACATGCGTAGACACGCTGGCTCCGTTACTACCAGCGGCGGCCGAAGCGGCCGAGAAGAGTAAAGCTCTAAAATACATGGGTCTCGACACCCTTTACAACTTTGTTGCTTTTGGTATCGAGACCCTCGGCCCGTGGGGTCCCGGCGCTTGGTCACTTTATAAAGAGCTAAGCAAACGAGTAGTAGATGCCACTGGTGACCCAAGAGCTGGCAGCTACCTCGCACAACGGATTAGCATCGCGATCCAGTGAGGTAACGCTGCCAGTGTCTTGGCTACTCTTCCTAAAACTCAAAATTTTATTAATAGTTTAGTTTAGGTTTTTCAAATATTGCATGTCTCTTTTTTATTTTTTATTGTTCCTTTTTGAAATAAATTTTTATATATAGGGTGTAACGTAAAGGGTATATGAAGCCGAAGGGAGGGTGTTCAGTATCGGTAACTGAAAAACTTTTTGTTCTACGACTTTTCCCTTACGTTACACCCTGTATAGTATTTTTTATTATTGTTGTTGTTAGTAGTTGTTTAATATTTACAATAAATGAGTAAAAATAATTTTAGTAATCTGGGTTTGAATTGTTTAATAATATTTTGCAGTTGGGTAATACATATAATTAAACGGCTTAGTCGCAAACTCGCCCACAAAATATCTGGTCCGCGGGCGAGTTTCCCTTTTGTAAATTTTCACGTAGTAAACTGGCCCACATGCTCTAATGATACTGGGCGAGTTACTTACGGGCGAAAATTACAATAGTAATGTCGCTTAAATGTTGGATTCTAACATCAATGGTGTATTAATTTGTAACTTTTTATTTTCAGAAAGAAAAATTCTTTCGCGATGCTTTGAGCATATTCGATATTTTCGGTCGATGACGAAATGAAGCAAAAAGCACAAGGATCTATGAATTTGTATAATTTATTTGACTATATTTTTTAATATTTAAAATAAATAATTAAAAACAAGGCTAATAGTTACTCCATTAATTCCCAACGCATGTTTTCCAAACTGGAAACTGAAAACAGTCGAAGAGATAACGGGGGTCTCAATAAGGTTGAGATTTTCTCAAAAACTACTGGACAGAATTTAATAATTCTTTTACAGTTACATAGTTTTCACGGTTATCTATCTAACAGTGAAATAATTTTTGCAATAGGTCAAGTAGTTTTTGAGATAATCTCAACCTTAAAAACTCTCCTGAACACCTTTCTCTGTGTTCCACCGTACTATGAGAGAAAAAATTTATTTAATTATTTATTTATTTAAAGTTTACAAATACAGGTTACCCCTAATTAGATCGTAAACAAAAATTTACCTATTTTTACATAAAAACACTTTACATTGTACTTATATATGTATAAAATTTAACACATCACAGGAAACATAAAAACAAAACAAACAAAAAAACTTATTTTTATGCCTCAGATAATGCAAGGCTGCTTCTGTAAATTTCAAAAGTAAAAAAGTCTCACTATAAGTTGTAGTTTCCATAGTGACCCCCACGTCTCGTCTGTCTGTCACTCATGAAAATATAGCAATAGACTTAACACGTTCACAGTCCCCGTATAATGTTTTGATTTCCTTGTAAGTCCCGCCTATTATTTCAATCTCTATACAAGTCGAAATACATCAAATTTGTTATGTGACCACTTCCACACTGGGTGGAGCACTCTGAGCACTCTTCTGAAGACAATAGGACGTGAATGGACAGCACCATCCACCAAGGACATCGTATTTACTCACCTTCAGAAAAAAAATACTCTTAGTGCGGATCTGGTAGGCACATACTTTTTTCATCGTGCCACATATGTGGGGCACGGGTTTGTGAAGCTAGTTCGTCGTGCTCCATATATGGGGCACTGGACTGTGACACTTACCGTAAATGGGTAAATCGTAGTAAGGATTGATGGCAACAAGGACGATACCGCAGTATGTGTAGATGGCGTTGCGATCGCAGAATCTGGAACAAGATTGTCATCATCATCAGTCCGTATCAGTCAATGCTGGACGCAGGCCTCTCCCAAGGCGCGACACTCGACGCTGGTGTTCGCGCCGCATTCGCCCCACAGACTTAACAGCATGCTAATGAGACTCCAGGCGGCTCATAGTGCCCTGGTACTTGTAATGATACTTAAAGAGCTGGGGCTTCTGATCGAGTGGAAACAGCAGGTGTTGAGGGAGATATATTGAGACTCCGGGTTAGCTATGGTCTCCTGGTACTTTTAATGCAACTTTATCGTCATCATCAGCCCGTATCAGTCCACTGCTGGACGCTGCCTCTTCCAAGGCGTGCCACTCGACGCCTGTGTTCGCGCCGCATTCGCCCCACAGACATGCATTGGACACCAGGCTAATGAGACTCTAGGCGCGTTATATACTTAGCTTATACTGGGTACATAGTCGTTAGATCCAAATATTATTTGGATTTAGTGACACTCGCTGATAGCCGAGCTACAAAACTATACTCGCCACTCGCTGCTCGCCCACTCGTTTTGATAGCTACTCGCTCATCGCCTGCGGTCGGACAACTGCCTTAGGTATTATTTTTCTATTTCATTTCAATAGAAACCTAATGGTCTCGCAATGTCACACAGTATTAGATCACCAGGATATAGCAACGATAAATGTTTATCTGCTAATTTTGTGATTCACCAGTTTAAATAACGTTGTTAGTCATGCAATATTATATGTGTTTATTTACTGATGCACGGTTGAGGTTTGATTTGTTTAAGCATTGACTAAAATAATGGACAAGTTGGGAATTTCTCATAATGGAAATTGGCATTGTGAGAAGTTGGCAAAAATCCAACATAAGACTTTCTTAGAGAGTTAGGTGGCGTAGTGGTTGTCACTGTACTTTGGATAACTTAGTCTCATACTCGTAAGCTATATGGATGGACTGTATAATTGTTTGATTGGCCCAATAAAGTAATAAAACCAGCCAAGTGCGAGTCGGCCGTCGGAATATCAAATACTCAAATCTGTAACCTCATGCAACCGTGAAAAAATCAACCGAATTAACGCAACCGAAACATAAGGCCGTTTATGTCGAAATTTGGCAAAAAATCCGAAAATTGTATATTTGAAATTACATCTCCCCAAAAATATATTTTATTATTATTACAATCTTATATTTGCACATAATGAACTAATCAGGAGTATATAGATGTTTGGACATAAAATTTTGATAATAGCAAATATAAGTTGGTTTCTAAATCTAGTTTATCTTTTCGTCGGAGCAAAGTTACGGTTAAGTTGCGTTGCACGGAAGCCTTGGTGCGCGAGTCCGACTCGCACTAGGCCGGTTTTGATTAAATATCAACGTACACATTAAAAATAACGAACAGAGGTTAATCCTAGTACCTATTTCTGTCACAAAATATAATTGTAAAGTAGGTACAACTTTAGCTCATCAGTTTATTGTCCCTTAACTATAATAGAAAAAGACACTCACCTGACTCGCAAGTTGTGAAGAACCGCCGGTTCGTGTAAATATGATAGTGACGTGAGATCATTCTGTCCAATCAAGATCGACGGATTGCGCAGCGGTGGCATGTGCTTCTCATCTGTGATCTGTTTGGAAATAAATCATTTTATTTCACTTTTTGAAAGAAAGAAAGAAAGAAAGAAAGAAAGAAAGAAAGAAAGAAAGAAAGAAAGAAAGAAAGAAAGAAAGAAAGAAGGAAAGAAGGAAAGAAAGAAAGAAAGAAAGAAAGAAAGAAAGAAAGAAAGAAAGAAAGAAAGAAAGAAAGAAAGAAAGAAAGAAAGAAAGAAAGAAAGAAAGAAAGAAAGAAAGAAAGAAAGAAAGAAAGAAAGAAAGAAAGAAAATACATTTATTCAGGCACATACACAAATATTACAAACTCCTTAACTAATGACATTGATGTGCAGCGCCGGAAGGGGTCAGCTGCCTCAGCATAATGCCACAGCCACGCGGTACATGGCTGCGGCGCTGATTTTCAGACAGAACCCATAGGTCCACTAGGGACCCCCAGGAGCAGACCCGACCCACTTATATACTTAGATAAAAATAATAAATATACTTCAGCAAAATAAAAAAGCAAAAAATAAAATACTCTTAAAACACTTACTAAAATAAATAAATATTACCATATTTTGTACTTTTTGTTATTACAAACTTATATTTGCTAATGAGAAGATAGTTCAACCGACCTATTGTATATATAGTTTTTAGTTTAGTTTATATTTTCTAGGTTAATATTATAATAGTTATTTTTAATTTTTATTGTTTTATCAGAAGTATGTCCACATGTCGACAAAATATTTTGATAGTGGCAGAAATAAATTTGAGTTATATCTTTAGGGAGGAGGAAGGAGCATAAAGGAAAGGGGAGAGCACAAAAGATCCCAATGGGTCGAAGTATGCACCCAATCAGGATAAGATAAAAGGTACTCTACAAATTCAATGTTTAACCTCACCTTTATCTGCCGTATAGCATCAGACTGGTCCAGTTTCACAATGAGGACTCCGGAGCGGTAGTCTGACGTCACCGTGGCACTCTCCCATACCTTCTCTGGGTGCTCCACCCATATGCGGGCACCCTGGAATGTTGGAAATTACAATTACCAGCAGAAATTATTTCAAAAACCCCGACTGTAAAATAACTATCCGCTTTTGATTAATTTTTATACCCTATGACACTCCCGTAATCAAGACGAATCTAACAATACCTCATACACCACAATCCATCAAGCCGTTTAGGCTGCAGGATAGCAGGGAGGAATCGTATGTACAGTCGACAGCAGATCAATGATAACACTTTTTACTTTTGACAGTTCTCATTATTTGCATCGTCGTAAGACTTGAAATCGTACTGCAAGTGTTACCATTGATCTGCTGTCGACTGTACATATACCCGAAAAACATTACCCTCCTTCTTGGGCAGTCGGGTAAAAACAATACTCATACTCATTTATTTGGCCTTTGTTAAACTGTGGAACCACTTGGTTCAGTTTTTAGAGAAATAAATGAACTTATTACATTCGTAATTTCGTATATTCTTTATTTTATTTTTTATTATTACATATTCGGAAGACTAACGGTTATTTATACAAACATGTGCCTATCTGTTTTACAAACAAAAACATTTACAAGTCTTCACCTATCAAGGTGCTCCCTCACCGGGAGCATTCGCGTGTAATGTAACGTTGCAGATTCGACTTTGAGCATTACATTACAATACTACCTCCCTGACTGACGCTGTTTTTCTCCCTCACTGATGTAATGCTCGAGTCTGTAACGTTACATTACACGCGAATGCTCCCGGTGAGAGAGCACCTTAACACGATAATGCGTCTTTCTACATCGAGATACAAGATTTGAGATAGCAAACAATATAAATATAATAATACAAAATACAATGTCTCCTGTGCCCAAACACGCGACTGAGGACGAACCAGGTGAGTGAGGTGTAAGTATGATATTCTTTAATATCATGAATCGTTATGTTGCCAAAGAAGTTGATGTTAATTATATTATTTTTATATTCGCATACCACATGGCTGGGTGATGTGAGAGCAAAGAACAGCCCAAAACCACTTTGTTTGGTGGTAATCATCACCATCAGTCTATTTATATTGCCCCACTGCTCGGGCACAGACCTTCCCTGACATCGAGGGAGCTGGGGCCATGATCCACCATGCGGGCCCACTGCGGATAGGCGGATTTTACATGCCTTAGATTATTTTTCTTCTTCTAAGGCATGCAGGTTTCATCACAATGTTTTTCCTTCACTATTTTGAGAGCACTCGGTAAATGTACAAAAGTTTTCCCGTCGAAAAAACCGAGGATAACTCATTGGTACATGGCTGCCCTGGCTGGGAATCGAACCTGTGACCTCCGTATCGCAAGTCCATGAAGCCCACGACTGAGCCACCGAGCTCTTTATTAAGGCACCAAAGCTTGACTTCTTTTTAAACATGAAAACAACCTATTACTTGTAAAACATTGAGAAGAAGTTAATACAAATATGAATGAAACTCACATTAATTCATTCTAAATTAACATTTATTATGATAAATACTTGGCAGTATACAAGCAAAAACTTAATTCCTTTGCCTAAAATAAAATCATCACAATGTCAGCAATTAGCATGTATAAATTATATCCAAAATAAATAATTCATGATGTAAACCGCTGACACAGATAGTAAAAGTGTTAAGTAAGCGTGTAAGTAAGTAATTTAATTAATTTACTAGTTCGCATTGGAATAATTAACGATATACGTTTTGCCTTTGTTTTTATGAAAGAAAACGCGCATTTGTGTATTCCAAATTTGAAAATTTAATAGAAAAATAAAACAAAATAGAAAAGAGTTTACCTTGGTATAAAGCTCTTTGGTTGTCATGATGATTTTCCTATTTATTTGGATAAATAAATTCACAGATTTCTATTCACTGCCACATTATTTGACCACGAGCTCGGTGCTTCGTGAATTCATTTTAAGAAATAAAAAATAAAGGGTAGATTCGAAATAATTTACGAAAACGTCACTTCACTGCCTGCATTGTTATTGACATATGTCAAATTGATAAAACATTTTGCAATATTTAATCATTTACAATAACAGCAAACTCTTTTCTCTTCACAAGACAGTCTTCTAATTTCCATAAGGGAATGTGAATTCTTACAAGAAACTTATTAGAACATAAAAACAAACATGCAACAATACAAATCGAAAGTTTTTCTTATCGCAAAATTCCCACGGGTGTTGCCATGACAAAATTATTCAAATATGGGTCAAAATTACGTTCCTATCCACTCATAATTTGATGTGACCCAAATATTGAGCAAAAATTACAACCCATAACCCTTTCTTCGCGTCTTTCAATAATAAATTATGTAAATAAAATGTTATTTTTTCGGTGATATAGAATGAAATTAAAATTGACTCATACATAGTGCTACGTATGATATTCAATGACTAACGTTTGATGAAATCCGGGAACCTACTAACATCGAAATTGTTGTTTACACCAATACCATTTTATTCCATGAATACCTATGGCTACATTAAAGAAACTAAATATCCATGAATACCTATGGCTACATTAAAGAAACTAAATACTTACTTAAATTAAAATCTAAGCGCACGGTAGTGTGCAGGCCAAGGTATCTACAGCCAGTAGTCAAGGTTTTATAGAAAAGAAACTAAGCAATATTCTCTGAATTATTTTATTTTCAATCCATTTATTCTAAACCACTGTTTTACATAAAACAATGACATGCTAATTAATTATGAATAATAATATATTACTGAGATACAGCCTTTATAACAAAAGCAAGAGATAAACTTTTACATATTAAACAGCAAGGAAAAAGTGCTTATTTTAAAATTTGTCGCAATGGTCTACTAGTCTTTATATCCGAAGCCGAACGCTGGTCATATCGTTTATTATATTACTAATTGATCATATTTCATTTATTTTCTTGAGAAGGGAACCATGCTTGACAGGCTTCAGTCGCGATTTCACAGAGCGCAGTAAATGTTTTGCCTCTTGTATCGTAATCTGAAACAGATGGAAATTGTTACTTACATACTTTTTTTAAACACTATATTATAAAGGACGTAACAATGTTACGTGAATCTAGTTGCATTTTATAAAATACGCAATGAGCAATTTAAGGTAACGCAAATTCACGATTTTTATTTATTTTTAATTATAGGAAGAACAACAGCTACTTTAGCATAATAATAGTATCGGAAAACCAATAACATGTCCACACTCATAAGTTTCTACTTGTTCCACTGTTATTAACCAATAAAACACAACTTTTGCGAAATGAAAATAATAAATATGGACTCACCGGTAGAAAGGACTCTTTTCCCAAACATAATGCCATTCATTGGTGCGTTCTTATAATTGGCTTCACTGAGTTCAGCTAACGATAAAAATACTGCAACTGCGCAAACGACGCCGATTGTGAATCTGAGCATATCTCCGGCCATCTAAAACAAAAATAAGTTATCTAAGTTACATGTGGCTTACAATGACAGGTATCCATGTTCGGTATAGGACAGATTTTGGATTCGACACATTCTGACGAAGAACCGGTTGTTGGCAGAACCAACTCGACAATGGGCTGACATCGTTAAGGCTGGAGGGTTGATGCGGCTCGTAAGATGCCGCAGAATTGGGACACCATGAAGTGTGTACCGCATAAGGTTGATAAGATTACTTACAGATTTTTGTATTTTTTTTATACCTTTATGTTCAAATTTTATTAGTGTAATATTTCTGTGTGTGCAGAGAATTGACGAGGAGCGTGCATTGAAATGAGGATACTAGCGCTCTAAGATAGTGCGGAGTTCATTAGTAAAAATATACTGTAAATGTAAATTGGTAGTTAATAAATTATTTTGTATTTGTATTTTTGTATTTGTAACTTTTTTACAGTATTATTATATGTATTGAAGATAAGATAGAAGGGTATAATAATCAAAATATTAGGCAAAGTCTTTCAGTTTATCCTCTGATTAACTGAACCATCATAATAATAGACCAATAGGATAATTAAAAAGGTTTACAGTAAAACAGTTCTATACATTGTGACATTATTATTATAACACACTATATAAAAAGTATTTATTTAAGCAAGCCCTTGTTATGAAAAAATACCTTGTATTACTGTGTGTCTTGTTGGTAATCCTATGGAAGACGGCAGTAGACTGATGCCAGGGACTGGTTTTCTCGTCAATTTATACCAAGAAACCAGGACATAATATTGCCAATGTCCACACTCAATTATTGGATTATTGGACACTGACCGCATATTGGCAGCGTTAGTCCTCGAATCTCAAGGGATTAAAACTTCGTTAGTGCATTAGATTGGATAGGATGGGAAAGATCCTGTGTATATTAGCATCGCACTACAAACCCTCGTACTAATAAAAACGTCTAACAATATGTTTATTACGAAGCGTGAAAAGCCATCAGACTTGTTGGCGCCCAAACTGGGACCTAAAATGATTTCTCTTTTTGGCGCCCAAATTGCGACTAAGTTTTAATAAAAGTTATGATCATTAATCTAACCGGTACCTAAGTTCTTATATGCCACAAGTCCTGCTATTACCATTCTAGATGAATGTGTTACCAAACCAATCTATTCAACAATGAAAGCAGGCTTTTTGTAATCATGGACTCAACTCAAGATCTTAATAATTAACTTCTTCACGACATGGTTTTATAGACTTCCACTATCCTTAATTTGTTACTAAATGCATTTATTTTTCAATTTCAAGATTATTATTTTCTAAGTTGTTCGATAACTAAATAAAATTGTGCTGTATAAAAGCTGGAACGAAAGGAGCTATGCGTCAGTTACTGGTCTGCTTCCGTACAGTTTATTTGAGCATACTCAAATATTCAAAAGGTATTTCTAAACAAATCGTCAGTCTCTTGTTTTACCCACTTAGTCTCGTATTTAGAAAATTGATAAAAAAAAATCAGAGTTCGAACGATCCTTATAATAATTCTTGCAAAAGATTCAAAATATTAATTTTTTTCTGACATCCTCCCAGTTTAGTTGGTAGTGTATCTTCCTTCTGTGAAAAAGGGTCCCGGGTTCGATGGGAAAGGTGCCTAAACTGTTTTCTTCTTCCGAGCATGTTTGTGCTTTATTTTGATATCTTTCTTTTTCAGATAAATTCGCTAACAAAATGCGTGCTGTAGCTGTCTTATTTCTGACCGTCGCGATTGTGGTACTCTGCCTCATTCATCGAAGTGAAGCAACCTACAGGAAACTGCCATTCAATGGGTCAATTTTTGGAAAGAGGAATAATATTGGTAAGCAACACAAAACCTAGATACCTAGTAAAACCTTAATGGAACGAAATCTCATAACTATCAATATTCTGAACTCACTCGCATTTACTCGGCATAAGATCCCGCCTGTTTCCCGTGTCTTCCGACATGGCAGAGACGATGGAATTACATCTCCTGCGATCCTTGGTATAACTCCCGCTACACAGTCATCACTCTCTTCATGTACCCCTCGATCGGTTTATAGTAGATCTTATTTGCCAATTTGGTGGACGTATGTCCTCCTCGACATACATCTGCAGACTCATCCACCAAAACTTCGCTTTTTAATATATATTTTGTGAGTCTTATTTTATTCAGTCGCTCTAAATGCCGGGTTTGGTGTTATTTCACCTCCTACTTCAAACAAACCAGTACCTAAAAAACCTTACATTTTTAAAATGTGGTTGGTTGGTCATCTAAAATTAGAAATGTGTAGCTACCTATTGTAAGTACATTATATATTTTTTTTCAGAATATGATTCGACAGGACGAGCAATGACAGCGCTCTGCGAAATCGCTGCAGAAACTTGTCAAGCTTGGTATCAAGCTTTAGATAATAAGTGAATGCGTAACTTGTCAAAATTCAAATTATCTATCAATCAATGTGTTAAAAAAAATATTTCTTGTAGAAGAGTAAAATGTAACCGTTTCAAAAATATACCTGTATGATTATAAAGCTTGCTTGCATCATTAAAAATACTACTTACTTAATAACTTTCTTTTTCATCACATCGCAGCCCTTTGCAATATAAAACACGAGCGTGCACTTTTAATTTAGACATGTACTTAAGTACTTTTAATTTCAATAATACATTGTAGATATGAGCGAAATGAGTTTATGGAGCGAGAGTAGAGTGCCAAGTTTATACATAATAATATGTTTAAACATCGTACATTATGACTAAAATTATGTACTGCCTACTACTATGCTTATCTTATCACCTACCTATTCATCAATGCCTCGAACACTTAATTGCTTTTGGGATCGAGAGATCCCAGCTTGCTTGGACATGGATTAGCACTAATGGACTATGGTTACGTTTGGACGTTGTGGTTAAGAGGAGTTGATCGCTCTATTAATCCTATTTGCAATGAAGAAACGCCCTTCGATAGTGTGAAAACCTTGAGAGCAATAAAGTCTTAGTGGAAGTTTTCATTTAGAAGCATTGACATAATGTAGAAGGATTAATTCGTACGTTTTACCACTAATCTACTAAGTACTAATAGGTTCTAAAATTCCTAACTTTAGGAATAATATATAATAATATACATATATAAGTACAGTCGAAGACAGAGATAAGTATACAGGGGGCCTGAATAAGGTTGAGATTTTCTCAAAAACTACTGTACCGAATTTAATAATATTTTACAGTTACATAGTTTTAACTTTTATCTATCAAACAGTGAAAGAATTTTTGCAATAGATCAAGCAGTTTTTGAGATAATCTCAACCTTAAAACTCTCCTGTACACCTTTCTCTGTCTTCCACCTTACAACTAACAGCAGATCAAGTGTAACACTTTGGACATTGAACTTTCTTATTATCTTACTATCTTATCGTAAAAGTTAAAATCGTAATACACGTGTTACCATTGATCTGCTGTTGTCCGTACATGTATAATTATTTATTTAAGTATGATCAAATTAATTCAATCCGTCTTAAAAAATGCAAGTGTTAGAAACGTTAATAACAACTATTAATTATTCCGTGATAACAACAATACTAATAAATAAAAATAAAAAATTATAAAAAATTACGACGAATTGAGAACTTCCGCCTATTTAAGTCAGGTAAAAACGAGTTTAGTAATTTAGTTTGATGTCAAAAGTCTCATCGTCCCATCGCGTAGTCCCATAGCGTCGTCGCGGTCGTCGTTGCCTGGTTAATGTTATTATTTCTCTGAGGGTTAATGTTAACTTTTTTTAATTTGAATTCGGTGTTGCCAGACTCTGAACTAACGTTAACATAAACGGAACGTAATAAATACAATCCGTTTTCTTTCAACCATTTTTTAACACGCTTACGTCATGGCGTTCTGATTGGCTGCTAATTCAATATTTCTTTTTGTCACAAGATGTCTGACCAATCACATTACAGAATATGAATACTTTTTTGTAGTGTGTAAAAGAAAACAAATTCTCATATGGCTGTCTAATGGCTGCTCGAGTTTGTGGATTTTTACGTTTTAAATTGCATTTTACTATTAAAAAACGGGATTAATGTGTTTTTCTGTGCTCTGATTTGCTATTTGTATCCAGAATTGCAATTTCCATCGAAGAAAAGCAACGTCTAGTACGAGAAATCTCAGTGGATTCCGAAGTCCAAACTCAGGTAAATTTTCAGTTATTTATTTTCATAGATTTACGCTTAATTTATCATCGAGACGAATTGAATATGTGAATTTACGTTTTGATTACACAGCTCAATCATATCAGCCGTAATTATTTTCTAATAATTGTAATTGCGACTTCGTATTTTGAGTATTTGTTTTACCTATACAAATATGTGCAAATTCGCTATAATTATGTATTTAGTGTCAACTATTTGCATAATTAATAGCTGAGGTTAGTTTATAACATTTTGTAGGTTGATAACTTGCTTGTGAGTTGGAATATGTTGATAAAGCTACGTAGTTAAGAATCCATTTGGAATCTGATAATTTATTCCTTATATGGCTGTTGTATACTTATCGTAATTTTTAAAGCAAACTACATAATATAATACATTTTATCTACGAAATAATGTATGTTTGAAATGTGAGGTGTGAATCTTTTAGCGAGATCTGCATCGTTTTGGAATTACGGATTGATTTTTAGTAGGCATTTATTATTTTCTATTTAGGTACTTGATTACTGTAAATAACTTGACTATTTGAATGAAAATGAAAATATATTTCTTTCTTTCTCAACTAGTCTAGGGATACACTGTTGCCGAGGCTCTCCTGTTAAGTACCAGGTACACTGCTATCAACTTAAGCTGAGAATTGCATTTGTGTGAGTGTTGCCTCAGGCCGCTTGCTATAAACTAGTATAAACTGGTTTAAACCATGCGCGGGACGCGCCGCGTCACAAGCCGATTGCCAATCTACACTATCGGCGTGCACTCACACAAATGCAATTCTCAGCTTAAGTTGATAGCAGTGTACCTGTGTTAGGAGGCCCCACTCTTCCACCTTACGGTCATTCTAAAGACAGAGTTGAATATTCTTAGAGTTAGAGATTATAAAATTATATAATTAAAAATATGCAAATCTTAGGCTTACAGTGAGTGTGTTGTGTGTGCGAGGGTGGGTGAGGGTGTGTTGTGTGAGTGAGATTTGAATATTGAATAAGAGGAGTACTGAGCAATTGAACCCGTGAATACCGTGTCATTCACAACCCTGACATTGGCAGAATCATCGACAAATCGATAGAACCATAAACATAAAATTGGACACGGCAGAATCATCTCAACGGCGCTGAGTTAAATATAATGGCATCTTACTAGAACATACACACTACACCGTGTGGACCATGCAAGTAGCAGTGGATTCCGCCGTGTCTGAACTAGGTCTAAATGTTATTGCGATTAAGAAGAAACCGCACTCTTGTTTTCTTGTAAAATTGTAATAAAAATATAAGCCTCAAAGCATTCTGATTATCTACCTAAATAAATTATAACACTAATATAAAAAAATCATTACATAATAAGTATAAATATAATAAATGAAACTTATATTGGGTATATTCTTTATTGTACACGAAAAAAAATAACACAGACACAATATTACAAGAAAGCAGATGTACATCAGTCGAGCTTATCTCTAATAAAGAGATTTCTTCCAGCCTGGCCTGTTCGGGATAGAGAATGTTTATATATTGTAGTATAGACATACGTACATGTACAATATGAGCTATAAATATCAAATTACCTACACATTAAATAATATACTTAATTACTACATCAAATAAACAAAAATAAACATTAAAAAAAAGACAATATTGATTTTACATATATATATATATATATAAATACATACCTACTAATTACATACCTAATATTTTATAAATAAACTTATGAAATAATACATACACTTATAATTACATAAACTACATAAATAATTATTATATTAAGGGGGTGTATTAAGGGGTTGGCAGATAAAATAGACATTAAACTTATGGTGAAGTGAAAAATTCAGTGTGTGTAAAATAGTGCTGTTATTTCTTTCATTTCAGCAAAATATCATCTCGGAGCTTCCGTGGATTATAATAAACTGTATCCATAAGTTCATCAGCACATCATGTCGTCTGAAACTGGCCCTCCAATCAAGAAAATCAAAATGGATGCCCAAAGCTCCTTAATGTCACAAAAGATTGACTACTACATCAACAAATTGTTTGAAACAAAGAATCTAGTGCCGGTGCTAAGCGATGAGTTTGTCAAACCAATTCCGTTAATAAAGGTCTATGTTGGACATGTTAAAGATCCTAAATGCTTATCGAGAGTGATTCTGATCTTGAATGAAAAAATACCTCTAAAAGAACTTCACCATTTGAAGCGAGTACGTAAAAAGGAGGTTATATTATGTCCTACACACTTCCTTAACGGCATGTCTTCGATACAAGAATATCTGGAATTCCATGTACAAGAGCTAAAAAGCGATTTTGAGTATTTCAAAGAGATTGACGTTCCGTTATTCGCTCCAAAAGTCAAGGGACAATACAACAACCAACTTTGGTCTTGCAACTTCCATCCGAATAATTACTACGAGAAATTAGTTAGCGATAACTTTTTTTCTGAAGACGAATTGACTTATCACAGGAACTTCATGAAATTGGCTTTTGAAACCGTCCGCTGGCATTCTGATAAAGACAAACTGTACACAAGTGTATTTCAAGTAAACGCAGCAGTTATCGTAGATCCTGTTATAGATTCAGTTGTAGCTGTTTCATATTGTGTTAACGACCATCCCGTGCAACATACAGCGATGCTAGCGATTGATAACGTTGCCAAAACTCAAAATGGAGGTGTTTGGGGTACGAGAAGTGACGGTACGAGCTATCTATTAAGTGGGATTGACGAGGAATTGCTTTTATATCTACGAGAAGTGTTCCATTCTGTGAAGTTTGGTTCGAGAACTTATGTCAATAAACGAGATGTTGCAATTGATACGAATGAATCGAGCAGTTCGGATGGACCGTACTTATGCACTGGTTATTATGTTTACATGTTAAAAGAACCATGTCTTATGTGTTCTATGGCCTTAGTTCACGCTAGAGCTAAAAGAATTTTCTTCTGCTTTGATAATAAGTACGGAGCATTAAAGTCAAGAACGAAACTGCAAGCTGAAAAATCTTTGAACCATCATTTCGAAGTTTTTACTGGATTTTTATAGTAGTGTAATGTTAATTTTGATTGAATATTATAATATAAGTATTAATGTTAAACTATTAATAATAATAATAATAAAGCCTTTTATTCCGAAATTAAGAAAATAATTGTGAACTGAGTTGTAACAATGTTTCATAGAATATCTCTTAATTCGGTGTGCCTTTTGGCATAGGCCTCCTCCAACGATTTCCATTGTGGTCTATCACGGCAGACTCTCCTCCAGCATGGACCAGCTGTTAGTTTGAGCTCATCCTCCCATCTTGCGAGTTGCCTTCCTCGGCTTCTTTTCCCTTCTTCAATGTTAAACTATTAGTGTGATTTATTTGGCCTCGGTTTTTAGTCATCAAAATACCTATCTATACCGCAGCCATATAAGTGTCTTATTTTGTAAACAAATATGATCGTCTAATTACCTGTTGTGATGTTACACTGAAGGAATTGATTGATCTAACCTGTTCATCATTGTGAAAATAAAGTAATCCATCTAATAATGTGAAAATAACTATGCAATAATCACAGAAGCGGGACTCGATGGCTCAGTGGTTGGGACAATGGACTTGCGATACGGAGGTCCTAGGTTCGATTCCCAGCCAGGGCAGCCATGTACCAATGAGTTATCCTCGGTTTTTTCGACGGAAAAACTTACGTACATTTACCGAGTGCTCTCAAAACGGTGAAGGAACAACATCGTAAGGAACCTGCATGCCGTAGAAGAAGAAAAAAAATCTAAGGCATGTGAAATCCGCCAATCCGCACTGGGCCCGCGTGGTGGATCATGGCCCCAGCTCCCTCAATGTAAGGGAAGGTCTGTGCCCGAGCAGTGGGGCAATATAAATAGACTGATGATGAATAACAGAAGAGCTTAAAATGTTAGCAACATAGGGTAGTTTTTATTAGACACTTGATTTGGGCTCCAGTATACAGTACAGTCAAAGAAGGAAGGAAAGGACTCTAAAATATTACCCCGGAAAAAATCCAAGCATACATACATACTATTACCTACTCTACTCGCCTTGTAACTGGGTCAATTCTTAAACTCATTGATCAATTGTATGTCCCCTCATTGTCAAATGTAACAATTTAGAATGCTGCAATCCCGACTCGCCGGATTTGACGCCGCGAGAGTAGTCGTATTCGCCGAATAGTTTATTAAAAAGTTTTATTTAAAAAAATCAAAATGGCCGATTTTCGGATTCTTACGATGTGCGCGTACGATATTTTTTGGTGAGTTTAATTTAATATTAGTGATTATAATAAAATTATATTAGCCAATTAAGAAATTTCACAGAAAACATTAATTTTAGAGCTTTAAGAGAAGTCAAATAGAAAGAAAAACCATTACAAAACAAAATTATTTAAGCAAAAACCTACACAAAACAAAAGACCAGCGCAAATCGAGTATGTTGTGGGGTGTGAGAGTGTAAGGCAGATATTCCTCTCTGGATCCTTGTTTCCACATCACATACCGCCATGGCTTGTAGCCTACGAGCTGTCCGGATATTTCAGCTATCTCCTAGTGAAACTCCCATCAAAATCCCTTCAGTAGTTATGGCGTGATACTTGCACAAAGTCACAGACAAACAGACAAAAATTCTGAAAATTAGTTTTTTGGCATCAGTATCGATCCTAAAACACATTACAATTATTATTTTCAAAAAATATTTAATGTACAGACACAACTTTTTTACAGTCTTATTATATGCATGGATTATTATTTAGATGAATGACAATGCCTCTTTACAGCTGCTATAATTTAATTTCAATTTATAAAGGGTTTATAATGTAATGTGCCTAATGTCTGGTCTGTCCTGGTGATGCCTGCCGCATCGCCTCACATGGAGCATTCTCCGGCCACGTTTCGCATCGCTGTTACAGGATGTTTATTTGTATACTTAAGTATATTGTTAGTTTACTGACGTGATCAAGTGTACCGAAGTGTTCCTACGATCTTAATAAATGAGTATAAGTATCGTACAGGATATAATATTATCAAAAACCTAGTTCGATTATTTTTCAACTGAATTCAATTATGTTTGCACAGATGCCTAATAAATAATGTATATTGTATTTATAACTCACGGTTTATAACATTATCGAAAATAGTTTAGTCTCCAATACTTTTCAACCAATTAATTGCCTAATTAATTCAACTGTCAAGCTTAAAACTAATACAATAATATACGTATAACTAAATTATCCGTTGAACCTTCGTCAATCAAATAACCCGCCCCTTGTCATACCCGGTGTAAAGTTGCCGCGCTGTATAGCTATGGCCAACCTTTGCACCAGGTAGGACCCGGAGCGAGAGTCACAACCCCTCTCTCTCTAAGGCGACGGCTTATCTCAGTTATAAATTGTTTTGATGCCACCCCCAGCAACCCGACGTCTCCACCGCGAACGGAACGAACAGGTAATTCTGCTAGAGAGCGACATACTTATCTCGCTTCTTGGCGGCTGCGAGCTCAGCTGCTGCCCTGGCCGTGCCTAATTAATTAAAATATTTTGTCTTATTAATTATTTTTGTCTAACATTAACCTAACACTCGAACACGATTTTTTTTGTCTCCATCTTGCCGCGATCTGTCTCAATTGACATTTAGCTGCAGTTTTGGTGCTCGGGTATTAGTCCCAGGTCGTCCAGTGACGAGCCAGGAACTGGTCAGTGGTCCGGGAGTAGACTGTCCTCCGGTATTCTGCGTTTCAGCCTTCTTGTCTTAGGGTATGTCTTTAATAGTTTGTTTGCCAGCTGGTTTGGGTGAGCCTCTATTCTCCTCCTGTAGGTGTTTGTAGAGGTGACATAACAATTATTATAAATCGTGTTCGAATATCAAATCATTATTCATATGATTTGATATTTGACTACATATTGCCGAGATTCTTAGACAGTTTTGAGCAAGACCTAAGCGTTGAGTTCGCTCTTACAACTGACAAACGGCATTTGACATTTGAAAGAACGAGCGCACACAAATACGAAGGTCGGCCGCTTTATCTAATAGCTAAATAATAAATAACGTAGAGAACCCTCCCAGAAATATTTTCCGCCCACCACTTTGCACATGCAAAATCCAGTTCAAACTGAACATAGCCCCAATAAATCTCAATTTAAACGGAACATAGCCACTAATGGACCGTCTGCACACAGTCGTCGGCTTTTGAAACTTGTTGCCTTCAAATTAGGGCATATTTTGCTGCGCACGCGCATCTAAGAGGTTTGTTAAAGGTAATTGTGGAACTAGCGTCTTCCTCCACGTGTTTCACGTGGCTTTTTACAAGATACTTTGATAAGCAATCATCATCAATCTATTTTTATGTCCCCACTGCTCGGGCACAGACTTTCCCTTACATCGAGGGAGCTCAGGCCATGATCCAACACGCGGGCCCACTACGCATTGGCAGATCACACATGCCTTAGATTAGATTTTTTACGGCATGCCAGTTTCATCACGATGTTTCCTTCTTATAAATTCTATTGTCCATTCATCATCATCAGTCTATTTATATTGCCACACTGCTCGGGCACAGACCTTCCCTTACATCGAGGGAGCTGGGGCCATGACCGACCATGCGGTCGGTCATGGCCCCATTTTTTCTTCTTCTATGGCATGCAGGTTTCATTACGATGTTTTCCTTCACCGTTTTGAGAGCACTCGGTGAATGTACGTAAGTTTTCAATCGAAAAAACCGAGGATAACTCATTGGTACATGGCTGCTCTGGCTGGGAATCGAACCTGGGGCCTCCGTATCGCAAGTCCATTGACCCAACCACTGAGCCACCGAGCTCTCCATTCTACCTGTCCATTCATAATCTTTCGTTAATTCAGAATCTTTCTAGATTTGTTATACTAGCGATATTTACTTAATTATGCGGTATCATAAATATACTTATTTCTTTCTTTACAGACCTAGCAGACAAGCAGTGTTCAACTATCAACTCAAGTGCCTTATCAAGTTGCCTTTAAAGCCTATAATAGGCTAGCTAGATCATATAAGACGAGAAGGGCCTATATGTATAAAGCCATAAGTCATAAGCAGTAAGGCTGTAAGACGAACATATCAAGTTATAATATAAACATATACCAAGTTGCAAGTCCGACATATACCAAGTTGCAAGTCCAACATTTATCAAGTTGCAAATCCAATATTTATCAAGTTGCAACTTGCAAGTCCAACAGGTACCAAGTTGTAAGCCAAACAGATACCAAGTTGCAAGTCCAACATTTATCAAGTTGCAAATCCAACATTTATCAAGTTGTAAGCCCAACATACCAAGTTGTAAGCTCGACATACACCAAGTTGTAAGACCAACATTTATCAAGTTGCAAGTCTAACACATACCAAGTTGTAAGCTCAACATATACCAAGTTGTAAGCCCATCATTTACCAGCTAAAACAGTGCTAACTTGAAGGTTAAAGGACTATTATATACAAAACGTACAATACATCGAAATATAAGGCAAAGATAAGCCCAAAGATTCGTTTGTCGAATAAAATTAATGGAAATATTGAACCTGTACATTTCTAAGCGTGTAATGAAGGCTCTGCTGTGTGAATTGGAAAGCGGTATCTGACCAGAGTAGAAAGAGTTGCCGTGGACGGGTTTTTGCAGTTAATGGTAAGCTTTTTTTTTAATTTCAGGGTTCTGTGCCTCAAGAGGAAAAATGGAACCCTTATACTTATAGGATTACTTTGTTGTCCGTCTGTCTGTCAAGACTTTTTTCTCAGAAACCCGTGAATGGATCAAATTGAAGAGACATTGTCACATTTCAATGGAGCTTTGCCCCACCTACAAAACTACGTGACCATTTAAACTGTACCTATCATTTTGTTGGGGACTTATTACAGGTTTCATATGTCATAATCATAATCAGTATCATTTTCTACAACTCTCGCAACTCCTATAGAAGAATAACAAAAACAATGAATAATTCGCTTCGATTTCTTACTATTTTCTACTCTACTTACTGTTTTTTTCGACTCGCTAGATGTACAAGACTTTGTTTTAAACCAATAATTTTAATAAAAATCGGAGATATTTTTATATTTATTAGTTAAGGGTGCGCGAGTCCGACTCGCACTTGGTCGGTTTGTTTAAGGCTTCGGATGCGCGTATTTTCAGTTACGAAAGCTACGGAACTACTAAACTTAAACGTCTGAAGAAAATATATAGCAATCTTGGGGTGTATATTTAGAGACTGATGAATACCGATACATGATTGGGCAAACTTCGCGCGATAGAAAAAAAAATCGCAAACATACCCCTCCATGTGTTTTAAAATGAAAATTATATCTATACCGAAATAGTTATTCATACAAAATATATATCAAAATGTAGGGTACTTTAAATACGAGAGCTTGTTTAAAAAAAATCTGATTTAAATTGACGTATTTTTCTTTCCCTGCCAATAATCATACAAAATTCATAAAAATACGAATATTGAGGCACTGTGCTGTGCTCTTCACTCCGCCGCTGCTGGACATCTTCTGTCTCACTCTTGCTTTTGACAATCATATAGCGCCTTGATTTGATCATCACAAAATGTTTAAAATTTCGCCAGTCAACTGTCCATGTGGTACGATCGTCAATTGTCAGCAATGAGAATCAATTAAGTGCCTCGACACTGAGACACACTTGTTCATTACCATTGATTGCCACTAATTGCCCTGGTGAAATCATTTCTGACCACTGTGCGTGCCAACCGACGAGTTTGGGAGGGAATCCTCTGACAAACATCTTGGAATTGTCTTGAGATAATACTTTTGATAATCATTTGGGGTTCCTCAAAGAATAATTGTATAGGACTCTGATGTCTACAGCTCAAATTGTTCCTCATCATCATCAGCCCGTATCAGGCCTCTCCCAAAGCGCGCCACTCAACCCTTCCCTCGGCCTTCTGCATCCAGTCTCTGCCAGCCATCTTGCGAAGGCCATCCCTCCATCTGGTCGAGGCGCGTCCCACACTACGTTTACCCGTTCGTGGCCTCCATTCGAGAACTCGTCTACCCCATCGGTTATCGGTTCTACGACAGATGTGACCAGCCCACTGCCACTTCAGTTACCTGATTCTATGAGCAATGTCAACCACTTTTGTCTTCTGACAGGGGCCAGGGCCATACTAATACCGTGGCCGATTGAGCACGGTATATGTGGCAGAGGGCGGTAAAGGTAAGCTCGGCCGCGTGCTGACTGTAAGCTAGCAACCAACTGCAATCGTGCGGCACGGTTGGTTTGCCGTTTTATTTATTTTATTAATGGACTCAACAGAATATTCAAGATACCATAGTCTTCTCTCTTCCTCCAGAGGAGTCGCCGTAGCGTCGTCACCTTGGGTATCCGCGTTTTCTCTTCTTCGTCTAGAGGAGTCGCCGTAGCGTCGTCACTCTTGCTGGACGAAGCAGCTCGACACTCCCGAGCTCATACTCTTGACTATAGCGCCAAACAAATATATATCTTCCACAAATAAATAATCCAATAAATTCACCATTCTATCATTCGCGAACATTTTCTGATTAATTTAACGTGATATTAAATTAAACACAAAACAACCACTGTAAACATTAAACTGAAAATTATCAAATAATTTCGCAACCGTCGTTACCCGCCATTTTCAAAAGCCTATTGCAGTCGTATTAAATTGCATTCAAACTTTGCAATCGGAGTGCAGTTGAAATGCAGTCTACCTAGAGCCCACAGACCACTTACCCCATAGACCTGTAACATGAGGGCCGTGTCTGCCCGCACATGAGCGCAAAATTGCTTCGCGACACGTGTAACCTAGAGATATTGTCGACATGGACGCACCTCTTTAATACGGCACCCCTGTCCCCCGCTTCGTCTCTATGCGCTCATCGTTGATATAATGTTTCGCTTGCAAAAGACATTGCCACAATTCAATGTAGCTTTGCCCCACCTACAAAACTACGTGACCATTTAAGCTGTACCTATCATTTTGTTGGGGGGGACTTATTACAGGTTTCATAATGCATAATCATAATCGGTATCATTTTCTACTACTATCGCAACTCTTATAGAAGAATAACAAAAACAATGAATAAATCGCTTCGATTTCTTACTATTTTCTGAATTCTTAATTAGGCTGTTTTTTTCGAATCGCAACTTGTACAAAACTTTATTTTAAATCAATAATTTTAATAAAAAACGGAGATATTTTTACATTTATTCGTTATATTGTACAACTTGCGGTTGATGGGCAGAATCTGGCATTGTCATTTGTACCGATTTCATGTCTATTGGGTAAATGGTCTGTGCTAGAGCCTAATTCGTCCAAGCTCTGGACCGATAAGCACATAGTTCAGGCAATGTATTCTTTATACAGAACCCTGGAAAATACCCACAGTACCCATCATCATCTTGACCCATCACTTTTGACCCTGCCAGCCAAGTGGTCCCAATTCCTCCGTCCGATCTCGTCAGCGATTGGCCAGCGAGTTAATGCTGTGCGCACTTATTCGTTTAACCGTCTCCATACCAATTTAGCAATAGTCTCTGTCGTGCCAAGTACTTCTGACGTCTGATCGCGTACGAATTGTGAAAATTCGCAAATTGATTAAGTTACCAACAAATAAACGTGTTATCTAACTTATAGCACTTTCTGTTTCGCGCGTTTGCAAGAAATTTTGAGATAAGTTCGCCGTTCTCTAGAGATATATGAGTGTAGCATTTGGTTTTCCAAAATGGCATTTTTTGTATGCCAATAGAAATATTTCTTCAACCTTGTTTAAAAATGTTATGTTAAAAAAATTTACGTTTCTCGTGCATGGGACGCAATTAATAATTAATAATTCATTGTTTTATGTGGTAACATGGTTGTTAGTTAGTACAGGAAGTGCTCACATAAACCCTGTAAGGGCACCGCAACACTAGATACCTGCTTAAACAATAAAAATTCAATTTTGTCAGTCAGTCAGTCAATAATATTAACGTGATTAAGTTCAATATCTGCAATTTTTTTAACGATCTCGAGTCGTTTCCCTAGTAATTTATTTATTTGTGCATTTAGTGTTGTACGGTGGAAGACAGAGAAAGGTGTACAGGAGAGTTTTTAAGGTTGAGATTTTCTCAAAAACTACTTGACCTATTGCAAAAATTCTTTCACTGTTTGATAGATAAAAGTTAAAACTATGTAACTGTAAACGAATTATTAAATTCGGTCCAGTAGTTTTTGAGAAAATCTCAACCTTATTGAGGCCCCCTGTATACTTATCTCTGTCGTCGACTGTACTGTGACTTATGTATTTGAAAGTTCTATAGGAGAGTTATTAAGGTTGATGGATTTTGGAAGCTAGGAGTAGAGATCTACTCCCATCCTCTTCTTGGCACGTATTCATAAACGTGATTTTAAGTTACCCCCGTCCCTTTCTATCTTAACCTTTTTTAACGAAGTGTGAAAGGGATAGCAATACGATTCAAGGGAAGTGAAGTTCAACTACGTTTAGCTCTTGAGTTTTTCCCTTTTTGAGCGCGGACTTAACGTTTATTTGTTGGTAGATTAATGTCTAGTTTGACCTGTACCGTGCCTTAACTGCGCGGCGAGACGCGGGGCGTGGGGTGGAGCAGCATTTTGTGAATTCAACATTTTAGGAATTCAACATTATAGGCCCGAAGAGTTCGTCTTACTCTGTCATTGCGTCGTGCGCTCTCTCTAGTGGCACTTCACTTGGCTATTCGTATTTGCGTATTTGTCATAATTGCCATGTGTGGTTGGAAAATATTCGTCTTATTTATATTCATATTCATTTATTTTCTAATACATCGTCATTTATATATCTTATTACATTTTGTAAAATAGTTATCTACATTTAGTATATGTAATTATGTAAAATTAATTATATATGTACGGATAGCAGATCAATGGTAACACTTGCAGTATGATTTTAAATCTTACGACGCAGATAATAAGAACGGTCCAAAGTCCAAAGTTACACTTGATCTGCTGTTAGCTGTACGTCAAGTATTTGACAAATACGGATAGCCAAGTGAAGTGCCACCATCACGCGACACAAGGCGCGGTACAGAGCTTGCGGTCAGACTATAGTTGTACCGCAGCCCAAAACAAGTGTCTTATTTTGTAAACAAATATGATCGTCTAATTACCTGTTGTGATGTAACACTGAAGGAACTGATTGATTGAACCTGTTCATCATTGTGAAAATAAAGTGATCCGATCAAATAATGTGATATTAATTAGATAAAACGGGAATTACCGTGTTAAACATTTATTATTGATGTCTCGATATTTCGACAGCATTGCAGCCATGATGGCTTTACACGGTAATTCCCGTTTTATCTAATTAATATGTATATAAACCGTGAAAGTTTAAAAAGTGATAATAATGTGATAATAACTGTGCAATAATCACAGAACTTAAAATGTTAGTAGGGTAGTTTTTGTTTACAAAATAAGACACTTGATTTGGGCTTACAACGTTTGTTTTAGGAAGTGAATGTATTAGGAAGTGGACATTGTAAAACCTAAAGAATTAAAACATTAATCATTTGAAGGCAAAATGGTTGATTGAAACATGTTTTTAAAAGATTGGGATGGACGCAAGATGGCGGTGTTAAAATGGTTATTCGCCAATATGGCCGTGATTTCCTAATTACTGTGACATTGGACTTTTTTTCGAGTGGTTTTTTTTCTGTGTGCAAAGGACTCTTTTATAAGGTGAGAGAAGCTGTTTTTACCCGACTAACGTAAGGAGAAGGGTAATGTTTTTCAAGTGTATGGAACTCTATAGGCTTCTCTTGGAAATAAGCAGTTTAATAAATAAAAAAATATCTACAGTTAAATTCTTACGCCTTTTCCTTTAGACTGCTGTTTTTAAATATTATATTCGGTGTATTACAATTTGACTTGGTTTAAAAAAATTGTGTCACCCGCGTAACTAATAAAGGCAAAGAATAATCAATCTAATAAGAACACAGACTGGGCACATGTTTGATTTATTTGTAGTAATTTACCTATCGCCATATTTCGGCGTCACGTTAATTCTTTTCTTCTCGTAAATTAATTCAGGTTTGTGTCGTTTATTGCAAGTAAATACATAGTGTATAATATAGAATTATGTATCCGCACTGCAAAAAAATACTCTAAAGAGAAGTTACCCTGGCTGTTTGTTATTATTTTATGTGTTTAATTGAAGATAAATATTTGTCTTATTTCATTTTATCTCCTATTTACTTCATTTGTTGCATTTATATTAATTTTATAGCAGAGCGAAATATTAGGACAAAACATGATTTTTAATAAACTTTGCAGCTCGGTCGGCACGGGTTGCAGTCATGCTAGAAAGATAAAATTTCATATTTGAGTATATTTTTGCATTTGTAAAAAATGTGGAGGGTATGCATTACGAAATTGTGAAAAAAAAAATTTCACCCATATAAGGGACACCCTAGTGTATATATCTACACAAATTGTCTATAAAATACGTTAAAATACACGACAAATCATGGTTATGGTATTAATTCCAGTTCAATTTTAAACAATACGTTTAAAGTTTTTGGGTGTAAATGATAAATGGAGAAAAAATTTCATCACGACCGGGATTCGAACCAGGGACCTCGCCATTCCGTAGCACGCTCTATTCCAACAGAGCCACCATGATATCGTAGTCACGTCGTGAATTTTGTCTCCATATTCTCGTCAGCTGAATTCGCTCTTGAGCTCAGACTATTAATACGGGCCTGAGATCTTCTATTATCTACTATGTTCTTGCAAATAAACCATTTCATTTCACCTTATCTAATGGTGGTACTTCACTTGGATTTGCGTATTTGTCACAATTGCCATGTGTGGTTGATATGCTTGACAATATATTCGTCTTATTATTATTATTTAATTATGGACAGGCAGCTCATCGCTGATATGTCCACTTCACAGTGTTCGTAAAGTCTATCACTTAGTGGTATTATTCTTGTTAATGGTTTTAAACACAACACTGTCCGAAACACAACCCTGCGATCGGTAACTGGCGTAGCAGACGTGGCCCGCAAAGCAGCCACATTAAAGTGGAACTGGGCGGGCCACGTGTGCCGCATGCAGTCGGACCGATGGGCCCGGACTGTCACAGAATGGGTGCTATCGGACGGTCGCCGGCGTCGGGGCAGACCTCGGCGTAGGTGGAGAGACGATATCGTTAGATACAGGGATGGGTGGCTGGAAGAGGCTCAGGACAGGGATGGATGGAAGAGGAGGGGGGAGACCTTTGCCCAGCAGTGGGACAATATATAGGTTAACAAAAAAAAAGTGGTTTTAAAATAACGGTCCTATTTGTTTTTGAATGCGTTAACTGAGGCGGCAGAGACAACGTCGTCTGGAAGTGAGTTCCAGGCCTCAACCACTCTGTTGCTCAGGAAGTGACGAGCGACATTGGTGCTGAAGGTGGTGCAGTCTAATTTCATGTGGTGTCCTCTCAACGGTCGTGTGTCTGTCATATTAAACATTGCCTTATTGAAGTCGGGGAGGTTGTATCTGAAGGTCATGATTTTAAATGTTTCGATCAAATCTCCTCTCAGTCTCCTCTCCTTCAATGTGGTGAGCTGCAATTAATTAATTTATTTATTTACAAAATCTTACACAACGTTACAGTCAGAAACCAATGCGCTGTGTAATTCAAATTATTATAATAACTTAGTCAACTTATACAAATAAAAATAATAATAATTAAATGTCAGTCTATGTCTAAGAAAGGATATTTATACACATTAAATTTATTTAAGATTATACACTTGTCAAGGAAACAATATTATCAATTATAGCTAGTATTACTCATATTTTTACACATACAAAACAGACCCAACACTCATTCATCTATCTCACAGAACACCATGCACTCTCTCAGCACACTCGTCAACCGTTCAGCGAACAGGTCACACTGTGGTGCCGCTGTCAGAATATAATATCCTCAGTCTCTCTTCGTAGTAGTATGTACATCAAGTATTTGACAAATACGACAAACATCCAAGAGCGAATACGAATAGCTAAGTGAAGTGCCGCCATTCTATTTATAACCACCAAATACTGACGACTAAATCTTCTTTACAGGAGCCATAGTCACTGCAAGACAGAAATCGACAAACAGAATCGGTATTCGGTTCACAAAACTCCGCCCCGAAACCCCATGGAGCCAATCGCCAACGAGCATTACACCAGAAACCTCTACCAGGCAACCTTTGGCGCCGAGCCACACATACAGTATCACCATAGTCTCTCCAACACAAATATGCTATTGAAAATAGAGAACCAACTCCTCCAAAGCCATAGACAAAGAGAGACGACCGGAATTAAAAAGTTATACAACTCGTTCTTCGTTCTTTTCTAAATTCGAATTGGACCGTTCATCATTCATTCATTTCATTCATTAATTAGTGTTATGTTGGACTCTTGTGGTATGAATGAACATAATTGGGAGGGCAGTGTTAAGCTCACTGTTGTAGAGGAGATGTATTTGGAGGAGAGAGAGGGGAGGAAACGGAAGTGGCAGGAGGTGAAGGGAGTGAGGGAAGAGGAGAGGAAGCCTCCGAAGAAAGTTATGGGTGAGTTTAGTAGCTTTTTATAATAAGGTGCTCCCTCACCGGGAGCATTCGCGTGTAATGTAACGTTACAGATTCGAGCATTACATCAGTGAGGGAGAAAAACAGCGTCAGTCAGGGAGGTAGTGTTGTAATGTAATGCTCAAAGTCGAATCTGCAACGTTACATTACACGCGAATGCTCCCGGTGAGGGAGCACCTATATGTTTAATATTATACCGGAGCCCGAATCAGTGTCTTATTTTGTAAACAAATATGACAGTCTAATTACCTGTTGTGACGTAAAACTGAAGGAACTGATTGATTGAATTTGTTCATCATTGTGAAAATGAAGTAATCCGATCTAATAATGTATAAATAACTATGCAATAATCACAGAATAGCTTAAAATGTTGGTGGGTAGTTTTTGTTTACAAAATAAGACACTTGATTTGGGCTTCGGTATAAATATGTAACGCCTTGAACTTGATATGTTAAATATAATATACGGCCCTTGAGCCTCGAAAAATGCATTACTTAAAAGCGCCCAACTATATGAATTAGCTTTGACTTGTATAAAACATATACTGCAACGCTAATGATTCCGTTGGGAAGTTCTCCAGATGCATTGATACCGTTAGGCAGTCGGAAGGATTTTTTTTAGTATGAAGACAGAAGACAGAGATAAGTATACAGGGGGCCTCAATAAGGTTGAGGTTTTCTCAAAAACTACTGGACCGAATTTAATAATTCTATTACAGTTACATAGTTTTAACTCTTCTATCAAACAGTGAAAGCATTTTTGCAATAGGTCAAGTAGTTTTTGCTTAAAAACTCTCCTGTACACCTTTCTCTGTGTTCCACCGTACAATACGATTATATATTTCGGTGGTCGGACTAGTGGCCTGTGGTGGCTCAGTTGATAAGAGCGTATCACGGAATGACAAGGACGCAGGTTCAAGTCCTGCATACGGTTAGAAATTTTTTATCATTTAATTTCTTCTTAAATTCTTAAAATGCGTCTTCATCAGCAGGGTTACTCTCACCTCTTATAGCGATCCAGTTTAGGTTCCTAAACTGAACCGAATCGCTATTTGCTACAATGACGTTTGACGTCATTGTAGCAAATTGACAATTTAGGAACCTAAACTGGATCGCTATAAGAGGTGAGAGTAAGCCCGCTGAGGTCTTAACAAACCGTGTCTTGCACACACCTTTAGATCTTGTCCTGCTGTATACAATCTCTAGGTAACTTCGTCGTCGTCGTCGTCGTCAGCCTGTATCCGTCCACTGCTGGACGTAGGCCTTCTCGCAATCCTTCCATTGTCTTCTATTTGTGGCCGTACCGCTTACCGCTGGACGTACAAAGCCACAGTTTGGAGGCCACGCACGGGACATCGCAGCGTAGGAAGACCACCGATGAGATGGTCTGACGACATCTCTCGCACATGTGGGAAGAAATGGATGCGTACGGCCACTAGGTAACTTGCAATTGATAAATACCGTAACTTATAAATATACTTAATTACTCCGCTGGTTCAGTGACACAAAGTGGATCTTGGCCTCCGACACCAAATAGCACCACTGCAGACTGTTCTGCGTGTCTGGCGCCAGTCGGGCGCCTGCAGCTCTCGCAGGTCCTTCTGCACCTCGCCCCAGCGGTATCTAGGACGTCCGACTGGCCGTCGTCCACTGGGCTTTCCGACGTATGCTCGCTTCGCTGCGCGCTCCTCTCCCACCACGTGACCAAGACAGCATAGTCGGGCTGCTTTGATTTCTCCAATGATGTTAGACTCGGCCATCATCTCCTCGATCTCGCAGTTTTTTCGGATCATCCAGCTTCTGTCCTTTCTTCGCTGGTCCAAGAATTATCTTTAAAATCTCCCTCTTCGACACCAAGAGCTCTCTTCCTTCAGGGTCAGCGTCCAAGTCTCGCACCCGTACATCAAGATAGGTCTAATGATAGTTTTGTAGATCCTTAACATATAAATATAATATACCTATTTCATATCTGGACTAAAGTCGAATCTCATTAAAAGGTCATCATCACTGTACTACTCTAGTTTTTATATTAAGTACAGTTGACTACCTACATGTTTATTCAGCTTGGAGGCGCCACTTTCTATGTAGATCTGTCTGACAAGTGATGTAATCGTATGACTAGTCATTTAGTTCCATTTGTCGCCGCAAGAGATAAGTACTCACGATATCTGTGTTTATTCAGATCGACCAATCGAACGGGTGGATGTATTGGGCGACGATTAAATTAGAGTAGAGAGGACATACTTTTGACGCGTAGGTTTTAACCAAGTTATCAAACAGTAAATATGTTTTCTCTTAGAATACTGGTTACTTAAGAGGTACATTAAGGTACTTTTTTTTTGTAAACCTATATATTGTCCCACTGCTGGGCAAAGGTCTCCCCCTTCCTGTTCCATCCATCCCTGTCCTTAGCCTCCTCCAGCCACCCATCCCTGAAAGTATTAAGGTACATTAAATAATAAAAATCTTTATTCGTCTCTCATCAAAGAAAGATACAACTAGCAATAATAATGTTATAGTTCTAGGATGCGAGAGTCTGGTGTCTGAGCTAGGTGAAAACCTGTGTTACAGATCACCAGGCTTTCCCCATTTAGAAACAAGAAAATAAGTATTAGGTACTACGAGTAGGTACGGTGGAACACAGAGAAAGGGGTACAGGCAGGCCTGGTGCACTCCGCGCTTTAGGTATAAATCTACAGGTACATCGGGCGGGCGGCCTTGGGCCGCGCCGGCGCGGCTATTCAGTGGGCTGCTGCGCGCCAGATTGATTGCACGTAGCCCGCTATTTTGCGCCCGCGGTGCGACGTATTTAGCCGTCTTTCATTGTATCGGAAAAAAAAAATCGTGACAAGAATTTGGTCTAAATTATTAAAATATTCTTTCATACAATTTAGTACCTACCATAATAATTTATTTTATTTAGGGTGGATTCGACCAAACTTCAATTTATACTGGAGTAACTATCCCAGGGTTATTTTTATTCCCCGATTTTATTCTCCATTAACTTACGAGTAGTTTTACCATGCAATCTAGAGAATAGTTGCAGATAATTGAATGAAATTGAATGAAATTGAATGAATAATGAACGAATAATTAGATTAGATTTATATAATAAATCGCAAGGCTAGTTCTTGCATCTTAAATATGTAAATATGGGTTTCGGCTCCCGGACTAGATTGTACCTAGCTAAAACCTAAAAGAGTTATGTTTAGTATTGTAGACACCCATTAAAGTGTAAGAAGATAGCATGCCTATGGTCTTTTGTGATCTAATACCGTAGGTATATTTGAAATATCAGTTTGTTTACAAAAGTAGAATAATAGAGTGGTATAATAATATATGTTCATTAAATATTCAGATTATTTATCTTTCACAAGCCGGCAGCCCTAATCGTGTCAGAAGAGTAAAGAGCTACCAGATAGAAAGAGACGCACGTTGTAGGTGAATATAATTGTAGGCACTTCGCGCTGCTCGAGCTGAATTGTACTTTATTGCGTCGCTGCGAGACTCGCGATTTATTTTAACGGTTTTTAGGAGAGACTCTTCTGTACTTGTACTATTATATATTCTGTGGTACAGGAGAGTTTGTATGGTTGAGATTATCTCAAAAACTACTTGACCTATTGCAAAAATTATTTCACTGTTTGATAATAAAAGTTTAAACTATGTAACTGTAAAAGAATTATTAAATTCGGTCCAGTAGTTTTTGAGAAAATCTCAACCATATTGAGGCCCCCTGTATACTTATCTCTGTCTTCGACTGTACTTACGTACTAATTAGGTGTATGTGCTTGGTGATGGTCGTGGTAAGAGCGATAAAATAAAAAATAAATAAAAAAATCAGCAACATTTGTCAAAGCACACTTCAGTAACACTTGTCAAAAGCCTCACTGAGACACCAACCGCATAGGCACAAACTCTAAAGCCACAAAACTGTCACCTCTGCCCACAATCTAATCTATACAAATACAAGATGATAATGAACCAACAAATTACTGCTGCCTCCTAACACACCAGTAGCGATAGTCGCGTCGCAAAGAAGCGATGTCTCGCGATATTTGCGTGCGTGATAGCGATTCGTGACGTAGTGCTGTGATAGTGATTAGTGACGTTTTGTGATTAGTTATAAAAAATCTCTTTTACTTTTGGTAACATGGGTTGAAATGCATTATAAAGCAGAGGAAAGGCAATAACAGCTGTTACCTTACGCAGGTCATTCCTCATCATGCTCAATTCTTCTCGTTTGTGTCGAAAGAAAATAAGCCAATGATACACTAGGGGACAAATGTCCTACGACATGTATCGGCGACATGTCAAGCGAAGCCGGCCTATTTCGCCTGACATATCTGGCGACATCGCGCGACTTATGTCCGTAGCGAAGACCCGTGTCGCGCGATGTTGCCAGACATGTCGCGCGAAGTCCGGCAACGTCGCGCTACTTCACCCGACGTCCCTGGCGACACGTGTCGCAGGACATTTGTCCCCTAATGTATCCTTGGCTTGCTCTCAAAACGGTGAAATAAAACATCGTAAACCTCCATGCCTAAGAAAAAAGTACCAGGAGAGCATGGCTAACCCGGAGTCTCAATATGTCTCACTCAACCTGCTGTTTCCACTCGGTCAGAAGCCCCAGCTCTTTAAGTATCATTACAAGTACCAGGGCACTATGAGCCGCCTGGAGTCTCATTAGCATGGTCGAGACACCTAGCAGCAAGCTTAGTATTTCACTATACTCCGGGTTTAGTTCGAAATCCAAATAATTTTTGGATCTAACGACTATGTACCCAGTATAAGCTAAGTATATAACGCGCCTAGAGTCTCATTAGCCTGGTGTCCAATGCATGTCTGTGGGGCGAGTGCGGCGCGAACACCAGCGTCGAGTAGCGCCTTGGGAGAGGCTTGCGTCGATAAAGTTGCATTAAAAGTACCAGGAGACCATGGCTAAGCCGGAGTCTCAATATGTCTCACACAACACATGCTGTTTCCATTTGAAGCCCCTCTTTAAGTCACATTACAAGTACCAAGACACTATGAGCCGCCTGGAGTCTCATTAGCCCGGTGTCCCGCGTGTGTCTGTGGGGCGAGTGCGACGCGAACACCGGCGTCGAGTGGCACGTCTTGGGACTGGTCCAGCAGTGGACTGATACGGGCTGATGATGATGAAGTCGGTTGAACCCGTTTAAGGCTGGGTGTGCGTGGATTTTAACAGTTTTTCTATGAAGGCTACGACACTAACTACTGAAATTAACCGTCTGAAAAAAATATATAGCAATCTTGGGGTATCTATTTAGAGACTGATGAATACCGATACACGATTGGACAAACTTCGCTCGATAGAAAAATATCGCAAACTAATTTCCATGTCTTTTAAAATGAAAATTATGTCTAAACCGAAATAGTTATTCATACAAAATATATATCAAAATGTAGGGTATCATAAATACGAGAGCTTGTTAAAAAATCTGATATCTGTTGGCTTATTTTTATTTCCCTGTCAAAAGTCATCCAAAATTAATTAAAATACAAATATGGAGTGTGCCGTGCTCTTCACTCCGCCGCTGCGGGACATCTTCTGTCTCGCGCTTGAGTTTCACAGCTGGCCCCTTAACTTGTAACCAATCGTAAAACAAATTCTAGTTATTCTACAGGTCAAGTACATTAAGAGTGAGACATCATGACGCCTCTTGCACTTTGCATGAAAGAGATAACATAATGTTTGTTTATTCGTCCAATTAACTTATCTGTATTTAATGGCCAAATCATTTCAACCGTCGCTAAGGGTCAACTCATACTAGCGATGCGACGCACCTCGTTTCACATCGCTCTGTTTCGGCCTCTACACATTAGTATATTTTTAGGGTTCCGTGCCTCAAAAGAAAAAAAGGAACCCTTTTAAGATCACTTTGTTGTCCGTCTGTCTGTCAAGACCTATATCTCAGAAACGCGTGGACGGCTTAAGTTGAAATTAATACCAAATACTCGGGTCTATAACCTCATGCAGCCGTGAAAATAATGAAATAGCATTTATTTGTATCTAAATATGGGTCAATGAAATACCAAGGGATCCCAAGCAACGCGAAAAAGCCACGTGGCTTCCCCCGTAAACGATGGCGAGACGTACTGGATGCTTTTAAGAGAGGGTGGTGTGAGTCTGCGCAGAATAGAGATGAGTGGATTGGGGGAGGCCTTTGCCCAGCAGTGGGACATCACAGGCTGATAAATAATAGCAATGGACAAATAATAATTTTTTTTATCTATACATATAATAAGACTAAAAAAATAAGTTATGTCTGTACATTGGATATTTTTTGAAAAGAATAATTGTAATGTGTTTTAGCATCGATACTGATGCCAAAACACTAATTTTTAGAACTTTGTCTGTTTGTCTGTGACTTTGTGCAAGTATCACGCCATAAGTACTGAAAGAATTTTGATGGGAGTTTCACTAGGAGACATCTCATAGGCTATAAAGCCATGGCGGTATGTGATGTGGAAACAAGGATACACAGAGGAAGATCTGCCTCCTGATCTCCTCCATCCTCCTCCTCTACGCAAACGAAGTGCGGGTTATAGCTAGTTTTCAATATTTACCTACTTGTTGCCGAAATGTCTGCCTCTGTCATTCCATGTTGCTGTGCCCTACAGGGTGCATTTATCATACTTTAAGACCTAATGATGTATTAATGTACATTCAGACATGTGTATGCAATTAAATAAATTGAATTGAATCATAATTTCGTCCGTCAACGCGATCCAGCCAAAGACCGAGCATGGAAGACGGTGTCAAAAATAGGAAATTATGAAATGATTCGCTCGCGTCGCCAGTGTGCGTTGACCCTTAAGATGTTATCGCATATGAAATATACATGTATAGTATATTAATTCAGTAAACTAGTATAAACTAAACATACATCGTTATCTAATTATTCTTACACCGGATTGCACAAAGGGTCATTAGCTGTTACCCTGGCACCTAAACTCTATTGCTGTTATTCATAAACCTAGTTAAACATCACTTTCCTTAAACCGTGTTTTGTCACTTTCACACTTCGTATACATTGTGACATGTTGGCAGTTTGTACCCGTGGTCTTACCGACCATGTTTGAATTCTGACATGGTCGGTAAATTCAGAGATCTGACATGGTCACTAAAGTTATAACTCTCACATGAACGGTAAAGTCAAAATTCTAACATGTTCGGTAATGTCAAAATTCTAACATGCTCGGTAAAGTCATAACTCTCACATGGACGGTAAAGTTAGAATTCTAACATTCTCAGTAAAGCCATAACTCTCACATGGACGGTAAAGTCAAAATTCTAACATGTTCGGTAAAGTCATAACTCTCACATGGACGGTAAAGTCAAAATTCTAACATGCTCGGTAAAGTCAAAATTCTAACATGTTCGGTAATGTCAAAGCTCTGACCTAGTCGGTAAAGTCAGAGCTCAAACATGGTCGGTAAAGTCCCAGTGCTCTGACCCAGAGTAGTCACTCCATTCGGTCATGACAGACACGCAGTCTGCAGCGTGAAATGAAACAAATAATCTCATAATTCTACTCAATATTTGTATAGCAAATACTGCAATACGTCACTCATTAACATTTTATAATGTACAGTCGAAGACAGAGATAAGTATCCAGGGGGCCTCAATAAGGTTGAGATTTTCTCAAAAACTACTGGACCGAAATTAATAATTATTTTACAGTTACATAGTTTTAACATTTATCTATCAAACAGTCAAAGAATTTCTGCAATAGGTCAAGTAGTTTTTGAGAAAATCTCAACCCTAAAAACTCTCTTGTACTCGTACACCTTTCTCTGTGTTCCACCGTACATAGTTAAACTTCCGTAGTAATTTCGCTTTTATACATATATTTTTGTAAGAAGTTTTATCATCATCAGCCTGTATCAGTCCACTGCTGGACGTAGGCCTCTCCCAAAGCGCGCCAATCAACCCTACTCTCGGCCATCTACATCCAGTCTCTGCCAGCCATTTTGCGAAGGTCATCCCTTCATCTGGTCGGGGGGCGTCCCACACTACGTTTACCCGTTCGTGGCCTCCATTCGAGAACTCGTCTACTCCATCGGTTATCGGTTCTACGACAGATGTGACCAGCCCACTGACACTTCAGTTTACTGATTCTATGAGCAATGTCAACCACTGTTGTCTTCTGGCGAATATACTCGTTTCTTATTCTGTCTAACAGAGAAATGCCAAGCATATCTCTTTCCATAGCTCGCTGAGCGACTTTGAACTTGTGGGCCAGTCTCACCTTCAATGTCCACGTTTAGGCTCCGTAGGTCATCAGTTTGTGGTCTTCAATCCCGTCTACCCCATCATAAGAAGTTTAATCAATATAAAAGACAATGTACGCTCTGCTAAAAGTATAAACATATTTATAAAAAAGCTCTAATTTGGTTGACGCATGTCCTCTATTAAATTATGTGCCAATGAAATTTTAAAAAAAAAATGTTGACGTGCATAAAGCGAGCGGGCTGGCGGTCGAGCGAAGCGGGCGGGCGAGCGAAGCTAGCGAAGCGGGCGGGCGAGCGAAGCTAGCGAAGCGGTCGCGCCTAACAAGGTGAACGAGTAGCTTCGCTGGAATCGTTGGATATTTCGTTAGCTTCGCTCGCATCGCTGACGTAGTTTAGTCGGTAGCTCGCGGTGTGAACCGAAGTATGTAAAGAGGTGAAACGATGTTCGCCCGCTTAGCTCGCTCGCCCGCCCGCTGGCGGTGTGACCTGCGCTTAAATGTACACAAACGTGCTTACTTGCAATAAAAATATTTGACTTTGACTTCCTTTTGACCAAAAATACACACAAAAGTAGTCTGAAAGTTCTCCGAAAGGGGTGGGGGGACTTTCCAACGCTCAATAATATCCTGCCGAAGCATTATCACTCGTTATCAGCCATTACGATACTGAATTCCCCGTCCAGATAAAGAATGGATAAGTGAATACAAAAATATACTAATCTATGCCTATACTAGTTATAACTGGTATCAGAGATTATAATTATTTCTGCATAGGCAGTTGTCCTACCGCCGGCGATGGACGAGTAAAGCTATCAACTATAAAACATATAATATAGTACATCACTTTTTAAACTTTCACGGTTTGTATACATATTAATTAGATAAAACGGGAATTACCGTGTTAAACATTTATTATTGATGTATCGATATTTCGACAGCATTGCAGCCATCATGGTCACGAGTAGACTGAAGTCGGTGAGTGTTGAACGTCAGAAGGACTCTTTCATAAAGAGGGTAGATCGTTTTGTGTCACCCTTCTGACGTTTAACACTCACCGACTTCAGTCTACTCGTGACCATGATGGCTGCAATGCTGTAGAAATATCGAGACATCAATAATAAATGTTTAACATTTTTATAGCATATGCCACTCCTACAATCAAAACGGATCTAACGACACCTCATATGTTAAAATCCGAAGAATTATACATACATACGTACAATCCTTCCTTCTTGCGCAGTCGGGTAACAACACAATATCATGCCATTTTCCCATACTACGCCTCAAGCTGTATAAATGTCGCATTAACACCTCATTAGAGCTAATACTGGTGTAATTTGGTGGACTCACACACACCCACCGGTTTGTGGGAGTAACAGATTGTAATGTCACGCAGTTTGACTAAGGGGGTATTGTGACGTCACACGGAGGACCTAAATATAACCTGATATATACAAACCACAGACCACTTACCCCATAGATAGACATGAAATCGATACAAAAGACATTGCCACTTTTCAATGGAGCTTTGCCCCACCTACAAAACTACGTGACCATTTAAGCTGTACCAATCATTTTGTTGGGGACTTATTACAAGTTTCATATTGCATAATCATAATCAGTATCATTTTCTACTACTCTCGCAACTCCTATAGAAGAATAACAAAAACAATAAATAAATCGCTTCGATTTCTTACTGTTTTCTGAATTATTAATTAGGCTTTTTTTTGAATCTCAACTTGTAGAAAACTTTATTTTAAACCAATAATTTTAATAAAAAACGGAGATATTTTTACATTTATTCGTTATCTTGCGGTTGATGGTGGGGAGGAATCTGGCATTGTCATTTGCACGCGAAAAATTCTGTCAACGATGAGCGCATAGAGACGAAGCGGGGGACAGGAGTGCCGTATTAAAGAGATGCGTCCATGTCGATAATATCTCTGCGTTACACGTGTCGCGAAGCAATTTTGCGCTCATGTGCAGGCAGACACGGGCGCCCTCCTGTTATGGTAGCACTTCACTTGGCTATTCGTATTCGCTATTGGATGTTTGTCGTATTTGTCAAATACTTGACTTGCATACAAATAAGATGATTTTTTTTGTTAACCTATAAATTGTCGCACTGCTGGGCAAAGGTCTCCCCTCCTCTTCCATCCATCCCTGTCCTGAGCCTCTTCCAGCCACCCATTCCTGTATCTAACGATATCGTCTCTCCACCTACGCCGAGGTCTGCCCTGCCGGCGACCGTCCGATGGCACCCATTCTGTGCCAGTCCGAAATAAGATGAATATTTTGTCAAAAATACCAACACACAATTATGACAAATACGAATAGCCAAATGAAGTGGGTGCATTACAGGGCTGAGGTAAGTGGTCTGTGAGCGACGGTAACAGCTTACCATCAGATCCGTCTTAGCCTCAGAATCATCACGAATGATTTATTTATATTATCACATATGACGTAATGTTGTTATCTAACAATAAACACTTTTTACTACTTTATTTTGAGCGAATCGTTTGTGTAAATACTTAGGTGTTGTAACTGTTTTGGTAGATAGGCGTAATTTTATTTGCGTTTAGGTAAACTGGGGGTTTCTAGATTTTTTTATTATATTTACTTCCTAGGAAGTTCTAGTGTTTCTCAAATAGTAATACGGTCTAAGATAGAGAAAAGTGTACAGGAGAGTTTTTACCGACTGCGGAAGAAGGAGGGTTATGTTTTTCGAGTGTATGTATGTATAGGTGGCCTTGAATTGTTTCGACAAAATGAAATGGATGATTAGGCTTGACACATACATTAATTCTGCACAGCGTTTAAGTAAATTAAACAATTTGGTGAAAAATAAAAAAATGAAATATTTACAATACATTCAACTATCAAAAAATTTATTAATTTAATGTGCATCGTTACTGTGCTTTGGCGTTTTTACATTTTAAGGTGTTTTTTTTTGCAACCTAATGGTCATTTCTAAGGTCATTGTATGACTTGTGTTGTGACGTATTCAATTTAAGTATTTTTGCAGTTTTGATTTACTAAAAAAACCTTACCAATTTAGTATGTATTTATCAATAAATTCGGCTATGATTTTGGTAACACTCCAGAATCGACACCAGTTTTCGGACTTGGTATACTTATTGAATGATTTTTCTCTTAAATCTTCTAGCTATTTATCACCATATCTATTTAATTATCAAAGTGAAGTGTATGAGAACTGATTAGTAATAAAATGACGAAATCGCGATACGGGATCAAATCTCCTAAAATCAATTGGACTTTGTCTAAACAAACGTATTTGTGGACGTTAAGACGACGAAGCGTTTTCTGACAGTGACTGAAACATTTAAAAAACTATTTAACAGTGAAAATTACTGAAAAGGTAGTGAATTTTGGTGAAAAGTACATGAGTATACAAAAGCTTGTTGAAAAACTATAATAGTCTGGCGACATCTAGCTGAAGAAAACATAACTTTTTTAATCAACACCATCTATTGGCAATAATCACGATTGAAATCCAAATTTTCAACTTAAAATAATCTGGCGCCACCTATTGGTCAAGATATTCAACTACGATTGTTAACAAGAAACGACAAGCAACGCCATCTATCCGTCAAGTTACAAATACGCTACGCAGCGGCATCTATCGGCTTTGCTGCGCATAAAGCACTGAAAAGCTAATCTATGTATGCCAACACAGCTACAAACTTTTAGCGACTGTCACCAGATTATAATCTGTGTCGTTTAAAAACTGATATCGCCATCTATTGGCCAAATTACATAACTACAAACTAGCGATCGACCAAGAAGCGACAATCAGCGCCATCTGACCATTAAGTCCCGAAACGACAACACAAAAAGTATCAAGCGCCAAAACAACCATCAATAGGCCATCGAACTTTGGACAAGCGATCGATTGCCACGAACCTGCAAGCAGCTCCATCTATCAACGATTAGCCGAAACCGCAACACGACGGCATCTATCGGCTTTGCGGTGCACCAAGCACCATTGACAACGCCACCTATCGGTATGGTGGAGGACTCGTGCCAGACCGAGCGTGTCTCGGCGGCCGCGGTGCTGCAGCTGGCGGCGCGCGAGGCGAGGGAGGGGCGACGGTTCACGGAGTTCGGTGCGCACGCGCACGCGTTCGCGAGCATCACATACAATGCTTACGGTATTTGTTGTTTTATTTATGATGTAAATGTGGTATCTAGGCGGGTTCTTGGATGGAGGATGCGAAAATTCACACACGGACTCTCTCTACACACACTCACGCTTGTACACAACATGAATTTGGGTCTACATAGGAAGTTGTGTGCTTTTTTGTGACACCTTACTAGGGTGAGTACGTATGTACTGCAGATCATTGTGGGGAACTCTGGGCTCTGTTGAACTACACCAGAGTTCCCCACGCGCTTGCTATACGCACTCCCCGGGCCGCACCAGGCGCCCAGCACGCTCGCAGCGCTCAGCTGCAGCGGGACAGGACCACTCTGTACCCGCTGCCTTCCTGGGGTCGCCGGATTTATCCCCTAATCTGACCGCCCGCGATCCCGGGTGCCCCTAACCAGGGACTCATCTAGGCTAGGAGTCATACTATAATTTTACATATTAATTAGTTCAAGTACGACACATTCATTGCAATCATAAAATCAAGCACGCGCTTGGAGTAGTTGTAACTAGTTAAGTATAAGCGATCCGCGCCGAGGGCAAAGTTTACTGATAAACACCAGACACAGCTCGTTATAATATCATATACACCTATCTAGTTATTAGTTAAACCTAAGTTTCCTTAAGGGTCTGATATGTGCCAACTAGCGCCGCCAATCTTGAAAAAATAATATCTTCCAATTTAATCAATTTTATTAAAAAAGCTATTTACAAAATGTTTATTACGATAAATACTATTTTTTAAATGCTTATTTATAACGTGATTCAATTTCGGTAAGTTGTAGATCGCATAATTGCGAAAAACGGCCGTTTTTGGCACATTTGTGAACTACAACTTAGCTTGTCGCAATTATGCCATGTATTGTATATTGAAAAATAGTATTCATCCTAATAAACATTTTGTAAATAGATCTTTTAATAAAATTGATTAAATTGGAAGATATTAATTTTTCAAGATTGGCGGCGCTAGTTGGCTCATATTAGGCCCTTAAATCGTATTGTTGTTCCTTTCTTGAACTTACCGACTCCCGACAGATCGGACGGGCGACAACAGCCTACCACAGGCCTCATCGGATGCGACGGTTCCACAGACTACTTACCCCATAGACATGAAATCGGAATGCAAGCAATTCTGTCAAACGCTGAGCGCAATAGACGAAGCGGGGGGCAGGGGTGCCATATTAAATCCATGTCGATATCTCTAGGTTAAGCGTGTCGCGGTGCAATTTTGCGGGCAGACACGGGCGTCCTCCTGTTACAGGTCTATGGGGTAAGTGGTATGTGGTGGCTGCCAAGACAGGCACTTAACTATAATGAACACAATAGCGTATACTACTGTATACTATATAATATATAATAATGCTTTGTTGAAATCTAATTAGGGGCCATCCATAAAGTACGTCACGTACGTCGTAATTTCATGATTTTTTGAGCCCCCCCCCCCCCCCCCCCCCCCCGTCCCCCCGTCCTTGTCACAGGTGGTCACATTTCTGAGACCCCCCCCCCCCCCTCCCTAGTGTGACGTCACATGTTTTGCAATTTCACATCGAAAAATTATTAAATTAAAACAGCAGTTCCGAAATTAGTTTTATTTCCATTTAAATTAAGTACTTTTTTTATGAAATCAACATTATATCAAATATTTGAAACAATAACAAAGCAATAAACCATTGAATATAAAGAAGAAGAAAGAAACTCAATCATCTTCAGTCTCTAGATATATTCTATTTTGAAATGTGATGTCACGAAACTTAGGACCCCTCCCACCCCTTGTCACACCATGTCACACTTTGTCGACCCCCTCCCACCGCCTTTACGTGTGACGTACTTTATGGATGGCCCCTTAGAATCGTAAAAGATCCTAACATAATCAAGGGGATGCTTAGAAGAGATCGCTCTCAGCGATAAGGTCGCCTTTGCACAATAATATCCTAACATGCAATAAGTATTGTATTATTATCCTCCAGGTATTACGGGTTTAAGAAAACCCGGTCCTTTGAAAGGCTTGCACGGAGACATAGGTCCAACGCGTAGAGGCCCCTTAGATAACTTTAATTTGAAGGGATATGTGATGCACCTAGCGGGACCCGTCTCTGAGCGCATCAGAACGCACTCAATGACAGACCCCGTCAGGTGCATTATTATTTAATAGCCTGTAATGTCCCACTGCTGGGCAAAGGCCTCCCCCCAACGCTTCCACTCATCTCTATTCTGCGCAGACTCGGACCACTCTCTCATAAAAAACGTCAAGTTCGTCTCGCTATCGTTTGCGGAGACGACCACGTGGCCTTTTCGCGTTGTTGGTCCATTCGGTGGCGATAATAAGTATGTAATGTTATTCTTTTGTCCAATAAAGAGTATATCTATCTAATATGTAGCTAGGCAAGCGGTGGGTCCATTTAGATCTTGGGTAACCATGAACTATGTTTGCCCAATCCAATTAGCATATTCCTATATCGCAAGCAAACAGCCCAAGTTTATCTCGGGTCACTATTCAGTGCTGTTACACCAAACTAACTTATTCTGGACGCGGTTTATCATTATAAGTGTCGAGTTGTTAGTTTACTGGTATTTTAGTAGACTTATTATTTATTTTATTAATGGACTCGACAGTTCGTCATTTGCCAATGTCATGTTACAGAAAATTCAATATATTCAATAGTCTTCTATCTTCATCCAGGGGAGTCGCAGTAGCGTCTTCACCCTGGGTAGCTGCGTCTTCATGTCTTCATCCAGAGGAGACGCCGTAGCGTCGTCACTCTGGACGAAGCAGCTCGACAGTCACGTTCACTCCCGAGCTTGTAGCGGGAACTCTTGATAAAAGCTTGAAACTTCAGATCTTGCATAAATAATTCAATAACTTCACCGTACTTGTCATTCGCGAACATTTTCTGATTAATTTAACGTGATATTAAACACAAAATAGTCCCTGTAGACGTTAAAAGGAAAATTATCAAATAACTTCGCAACCGTCGTTTCCCGCCATTTTCAAAAAAACCTTTAGTAGCCTTAGTTTAAATTTCCATAATAAAAATTGAGAGATTTCCGACATGTGAGATGTGGACTCAACCATAAATGTTCCGATATTCGTAGCTTTCTTTTTCTTTTCTCGTGTGGTTTAGTGACCAAACCTATTTGTCAAAGTTATATCAGGCCGCCCGTAGGCCTTTGACGTGGCGTAACGACTGCTGTCAAGCGACTACAACCGGGACCTACTGCTTAGCGTGCGCCCCGAGGCAGAAAGGGGCTCGTAATATCGTTAATATAAATAACTATGCAATAATCACAGAAAAGCTTGAAATGTTAGTAGTTTACAAAGACACTTGATTTGGGCTTCGGTATAGAAGCGATTGAACTGACACAAAAGTCAATTTGTTGTTGTTTAAACAGGTTTGTCTACCTCGCATCGTCGTACTCACCAGTCGTACTGTATGTTTGCAGCTGCTCTGGGCGAGATGGGCGGCAGCGGCACCAGCTCATCATCCTCGCACCTGTCTCCGGGCTGGCAGGTCAACGACATCGACCTCGAGCTGCCGGGCGAACTCACAATGAAGTGAGTCATACTTAACGCTATAATTTCTATAAGAGTTTCTCAAAAACTACTGGACCGAATTTAATAATTATATACCTACTTACATATTATTTTATACTTACATATTATATTAAAAATTAGAACTTCCCATTCTATTATAAATATTCGGAAGTTGTACATAAATTTAAATTTAGATGTAAAGAAATTTGGAAGGAGTATTATGATGAAAGATCAAAAACTAAAGGCATATGGTATAAAAGTATTCAGTCTGAACCTCCTCATATACCCTGGTTTTCTGCAAGTAAAATAAGTAGACAGAATATAATTGCTGCACATAGATTGCGGTCCGGACATATTCCATCAAAATCTTTTGCATTCCTAATGCGCAAAGTTGAATCTCCCAACTGCGAAGATTGTGGGACCAAGGAGGACTTGCAACATATTTTGATGGAATGTGTCCGGTACGAGACTAAAAGAGAGCATGTTATTAATAGTTTAGGTTTATGCAAATTAGATATAGGTATATTCCACGGCATTTTAGCTGAGCCAACTTCAGGCCCAGCTAAAATGCTGTTCTCGGTCTTTTATAAAATTTAAGTTAATTTAGAATAGGTACGATGGGATTGGCATCGTCACTTTGTGTACAAAAATCCCTAAAAAATTATAGAAAAAAAAAGAACTCCCCATCCGCACACAAACCATACGTGTTTTCGCCTAAGATGGGAAAGTAGATTTCAAATGTATTTTTATAAAATGTCATTAAACAAAAATTTAAAAAAATATATATATATTTTACAGTTACATAGTTTTAACTTTTATCTATCAAACAGTGAAATAATTTTTGCAATAGATCAAGTATTTTTCCAAAGGGCGAATATGTATGAGTACAACCCCCAGTTTCAATTACCTATTGTGTTATTGTTGTGTCCAGTGACGCGTTGTTGTCGCTGCCGTCGCTGGCCTTCAAGCAGGAGGCGCTGTCGCCGCCGGGCGCCGCGGCCGCCGGGCGCAGGGGCTGGCAGACGCGGCGCAACGACGATAGACAGGTAATGGCCCCGCACTCGAGACGACATCTTGTCAGTCCTTTTTTTATTATTAATTCATCATCAGCCCGTATCAGTCCACTGCTGGTGTTCACGACATAAAACCTTATTAATTAAGTTAGATACAGGGATGGGTGGCTGGAAGAGGCTCAGGACAGGGATGGATGGAGGGGGGAGACCTTTGCCCAGCAGTGGGACGATATATAGGTTACCAAAAAAAAAATTAAGTCTCTTTAAAGCAATGTAAAAATATGAGTAGCGGTTGCTATGACGACAAATAAACAATGGCTGTTGAGGTGAAAAGTTATGTTTTTATCTTCGTAGCTACTTTATCAAGTTAATAATGGATTCAGCGTTATAGTTGCGTATAGCTGGACGTAGGCCTCTCCCACGCCACTCAACCTGACTCTCGACCATTTGCATCACAATCTCTGCCAGCCACCTTGCGGTCGGAGGGCGTCCCACACTACGTTTACCCGTTCGTGGTCTCCATTCGAGAACTCGTCTCCCCATCGGTTATCGGTTCTACGACAGATGTGACCGGCACACTGCCACTTCAGTTTGCTGATTCTATGAGCAATGTCAACACCCCCCCCCCCACACCCCACACCCCCACCCTTTCAGTCAGCTCTATATAATTCACGTTATAATATGTGCATTCTTGTATACCAGATCACCAGCATGGTGGTGGACGTGAACCGCGAAGGCATGGACGAGGGCATGCAGCAGTCCTCGCCGCACAACACAAACATGATGACACAACACTGTGAGTTGGTATTCATTTTTATCACACACTTGTATTGTTGAAGTCATTAATTAGACCGACAGTTTGGAGAGAAGACTGGGAGAGATTTTATCGAATCATTTAAAATCCTGACCTTCAGGTACAACCTCCCAGACTTCAATAAGGCAATGTTTAGTATGACAGACACACGACCGTTGCGAGGACACCACATGAAATTAGACTGCACCACCTTCAGCACCAATGTCGCTCGTCACTTCCTGAGCAACAGAGTTGTTCAGGCCTGGAACTCACTTCCAGACGACGTTGTCTCTGCCATCTCAGTTAACGCATTCAAAAACAAATTGGATTATTTTAAAACCATTAACAAGAATAATTGGGTCTGCTTATTTTTGATGACATGGGGGGCGTCAGCAGTACCTAAGTTATTTAAATGAATATTATATGCATTAAAGTCCTCTATCCTAAACCTATTTTCTCATTTCTCGAATTATAACTACTGCTCATCACTACATAGTATAAAACAAAGTCGCTTTGTCTGTCCCTATGTATGCTTAGATCTTTAAAACTGCGCAATGGATTTTGATGTGGTTTTTTTAATAGATAAAGTGATTTAAGAGGAAGGTTTACATATATAATAGGTTATTTTACATAATACTATGTATAATAACCTATTATATAACCTATATTCCACGCGGGCGGAGCCGCATTCATTAAAAGAAAAATGCATATACCAATGTTTACGTAAGCATGGGGGGAGGGGTTAAATATTTGTAATAAATCTGCTTTCGTAATACTTGAACGGCCCCAAGGAGGGTTATATTTTTCGAGTGTATATAAGTAATCTTTGTAACGCTCTGTGTATTTTATTCAGCTGGCAGCCCAGAGAGCATGCAGTGTCAGCCGAGCATGCCGCCCGGTACTATGGTGGCCATGAACGGGTACCACTCGCCCCACGGACAGGACAACAAAGGTTACTAATTACTAATACATGTATATTATGGTCACCATCTTATTATTATTCTTAAGATCCTGACATGAGAAAACTAGCGCCACCCATCTTAAAAAAATATATATCTTCCGATATAATCAATTTTATTAAAAAATCTTTATTAGAATAAAGACTATTTTTCACTATACAATATATATCATAATTACGACAAGCTAAGTTGTAGTTCACAAATATGCCAAAAACAGCCGTTTTTCGCAATTATGCGACCTACAACTTAGCGAACTTGAACCACGTTGATAATAAGCATTTAAAAAATGGCCTACTAGCGCCGCCAATCTTAAAAAAATAATATCTTCTAATATAATAAATTTTATTAAAAAAAAGCTATGAAGCGAATTTGTGAGTCCTGTCGCACTATAAGGGGAAAATACTTAAGGTGAATACTGAAGTGATGTGGGTAGGCTAGACTATTTAGGACCTAGTTGCCTCGGGTTTTGATGAAGTTAAAGAAACTGAGAGTCCTGCCGCACTATAAGGGGAATATACTTAAGGGTGATGTGGGGATGCTAGACAATTTAGGACCTTGTTGCCTCGGGTTTTCTCGAAGTTAAAGAAACTGGGAGTCCTGCCGCACTATAAGGGGAAAATACTTAAAATAAGCCAACGTATTTATGGTACATGTATTAAGAGCTTGGTTAGTGTTCTGTCAAAGCACAGATGGTCCCTAAAGACGGTAAGGTCAGGAGCCGTCTTGAAGACCTATTATATTTAGTATTCTGTGCCGCAGGAGCCGCGGGCAGCCCCGAGAGCCTGCAGTGCCAGCCCACCATGCCGTCGGGCGCGCTCGTGCCGCTCAGCGGGTACCACTCGCCGGCGGCGCACGAGACCAAGTGTCAGTATTACAGTATAGTCCGTACACAGACCACTTACCCCATAGACCTGTAACAGGAGGGCGCCCGTGTCTGCCAGCACATGAGCGTAACATCTTCGCGACACGTGTAACCTAGAGATATTATCGACATGGACGCATCTCTGTAATACGGCACCCCTGTCCCCCGTTTCGTCTCTACGCGCTCCTCCAGATAGCAAATCAGCAAATACATTCTCAAGTGTGAATTTGACAGTTCTCTTGAGAACTGAATTTTGTTAATACGGCGTTACTCACGTGATACTCGATTCCTAAACGCGCACCTAAGTTACGTTTATTAATAGGAACGCCATCTTGAGGTCGTTCTCAAGATTGACTTTTGAGCTGAGAGTGATTTATTAATACGGGCCTAAGTGACATATCTCTTTGCTGTCTCACTCCCCTGTCTGATGTTCAGATGCCGGGCTGCTGATGTGTTCGCCGGCCAGCTCGTTGGACGGCTTCCTCTACTCGCCGGTACAACGCACAGAACACAGCTTCAAGGACGATACCAGGTCAGCATCAGACAGAATCCTTCAATAGCGCAGCAAAACGCTATTAGCGTTTTTTTTTCTTTTAGAATTCACCTTTAAGTGGCTGACATGGGCTAACTGGCGCCGCCAATCTTAAATATCTTCCAATATAATCATTTTTAAAAGGCTATGAATAAAATCTTTATTATTGTTATACTATTTTTCAATTTAAAATACATACTCATAGCTTATAGCTAACGCCATCTGTTGTACTAAAAAAAGCTTGACTATTTTTTAAATGCCTTATTATAAAGAATAACCATGTTACCACATAAAGCAAGGAATAAATGAATTATGAATTTACAAAAATCTAGTAAGTAATTTTTGAGACAATCTCAACCTTAATAACTGTACACCTTTCTCTGTATTCAACTTGAACGGATAACAGCAGGTCAATAGATTTCAACTCTTGCGACACAGATAATAAGAACGGTCCAAAGTGTTACACTTGATGTGTACTATTATTTCATTGCATACGTTGTTGCTAGGTTCCAATACGTGTTGGCTGCGGCCACCTCTATAGCGACCAAACAGACCGAAGAGACCCTCACATACCTCAACCAGGGACAGCCCTACGAGGTCAAGCTAAAGAAACTGGGAGACCTGTCGCACTATAAGGGGAAAATACTTAAGGTAAGAAGACTATGTGGTTAGGTTAGACGTTCTTGCGTAGGGTTTTGTCGAAGCACCAACAGATGGTTCCTGAAGAAACTGGGAAACCTTTCACATTATAAGGGGAAAATACTTAGGGGAGAAGACTATGTGGTTAGGCTAGAAATTTTATTTAAGACATTGTTGTCCCCAGTTCTGTCGAAGCTAAGGAAAGTAAGAGATGTGGTATTGTAAGGGGAAACTACTTAAGGTGATGAGGAGATGTGTTTAGTTTAGAAATTTTAAGACCTTCTTGCTCCGTGTTCTGTCGAAGTTAATGAAACTGGGAGACTTGTCGGACTACAAGGAGAAGATACTTAAAGTAAAGAGCCGATCTGGATCTGTCGCACTATAGCTAAGGGGAAAATACTCAAAGTAAGGAGGCGATCTTAGGTTACGTTAGACATTTGAAGACCTTTTTGCTCCGTGTCCTGTCGAACCAAAATACCTGCGAGATCTGGGTTCCCCTTGTGGTTTGCCACAAGGGGAATATACTTAAGATAACGAGACGTTGTGGCTATGTTAGATATAAGACCTAAAGTGGGATGTTAGCCTACCTAATTATATCTTCATGTGAACCGTGTTTTAAGTTTGAAAGGGACCGAGACTTAAAGTGTGTAATAACTATTAAGTAACATGTATGGCTAACAAGATCTCGGTGGTACAGTGGTTGGGGTCAATGGACTTGCCATATGGAAGTTCGATTCCCAGCCAGGGCAGCCTGTACCAATGAGTTATCCTCGGTTTTTTCGACGGAAAAACTTACGTACATTTACCGAGTGCTCTCAAAGCGGTGAAGGAAAACATCGTGATGAAACCTGCATGCCGTAGAAAAGACTAAAATCTACGGCATGTGAATTCTGCCAATCCGCAGTGGGCCCGCGTGGTGTATCTATGCCCGAGCTCCCTCGATGTAAGGGAAGGTTTGTGCCCGAGCAGTGGGGACATACAAATGGACTGATGATAATATTTGAAGTACCAGGCTATCAGAACTAACAAAGAGGTGACTTGCCAGTGTTTGTCTCATGATGGCTAACAGCGACTACGTATCCACAGAGCGTGATCAAGATCTGTTTCCACGAGCGTCGGCTGCAGTACATGGAGCGGGAGCAGATAGCGCAGTGGCACGCAGAGCGGCCGGGAGAGCGGATTGTAGAGGTACGATCTCACAGCAGGACTTAACAAAAGGGGGGGGGGGGGGGGGGCCCTTAGTTTGGATAAGACATTGCCACATTTCAATGGAGCTTTGCCCCACCTACAAAACTACGTGACCATTCAAGCTGTACCTATCATTTTGTTGGGGACTTATTACAGGTTTCATATTGCATAATCATAATCAGTATCATTTTCTACTACTCTCGCAATTCCTATAGAAGAATAACAAAAACAATGAATAAATCGCTTCGATTTCTTACTATTTTCTGAATTCTTAATTAAGCTGTTTTTTTCGACTCGCAACTTGTACAAAACTTTATTTTAAACCAATAATTTTAATAAAATATCGGTGATATTTTTACATTTATTCGTTATCTTGTACATCATGCGGTTGATGTCGGGCAGAATCAGGCATTGTCATTTAAAAAGTCAATACTCAATACATAATACAGATGTTCACATACTTAACATTAAAATGTTACAATGTTCTTTATGGACCTTGTTTAGGCACAGCAATATAAGAGAGAGACGACATTTTTTGTTCAAATATAATGTAAGTTGCAGTAACTAAGAAGTAGTAGGTAGCGATTGTTTATTATTATTTTTTCTCATTCAGAAATTCCTCTACTGTGTGCATTTAGCATGTAGGTGTTGTTTTAGCGGTCGTATGAATGTGTTTTCATTTGTTACATTTTTTATTTCGTCTGGAAGATGATTGTATATTAAAAGAAAGAGAAGTCTTAATCTTAAGAGCCTTCATAGAGCCAACTAGCGCCGCCAATCTTAAAAAAATAATATCTTCCAATATAATCAATTTTATTAAAAAAGCTATTTACAAAATGTTTATTACGATAAATACTATTTTTCAATATACAATACATGGCATAATTGCGACAAGCTAAGTTGTCAGTTGTAACTTACCGACATTGAATCACGTTATAAATAAGCATTTAAAAAATAGTATTTATGGTAATAAACATTTCGTAAATAGTTTTTTTTAATAAAATTGATTATATTGGAAGATATTATTTTTTTAAAGATTGGCGGCGCTAGTTGCCTCTATGAAGGCTCTCAAATCTAATCATTTTATTATCCTTATAATTCATATTACAGTTACGTAGTTTTAACTTTTATCTAACAGTGAAATAATTATTGCAAAATGTGGTATGGTAAAATACTTGATGTCCACTGTACAAACATGGCAATGTCAGTATTCGATACTATCTAAAATAAGTTAGGTAAGAAATAGTCTAAATGGTGGATCACCGCTAATATCGCCGTCATATTGACCAGGTGGACGTGCCTCTGTCTTACGGCGTGATCCGCGTGGAGCAGCCGGCCAGCCTCAACGCGCTACACGTGTACTGGGACCCCACTAAGGACGTCGGCGTCTACATCAAGGTATTGACTGCAGACGAGGAGAGTCAGAGGAGTAGAGTGGCGATAAAGGGGGCAAAAATCATGATCAAGTATGATAGGAGGACTGAGGAGTTATGTGTGCTATTTGGATGAGTTAGTGTAATATTTGGATGAGGTAAGAGTGCTATTTGGATGAGGTATGTGTGATATTTAAAAATATGCCAAAAACACTTTTATTAGACGCTCTTGCGATTTCTATAATAAAAACTTACTTGATGTCGACATTTTTTCCAATTCTTTAAATCAATTCAAATCAAAATTAATTAAATCTTTGCTACCTAAAAGCCATAGAAGTAAGGAGTCTAACAGCTAGGTACCAATTCCCGGATTGGTGCTGTGGACACATGGTTATGTGTGCACAGCGCTAGTCCGGGGGGGCCTGGTTGTTGGACCCCTTTGCTAATCATTGTCATAGTGTAATTATATAAGTACATTATTATGTAATCTTCGGTTACTAGCTATAAGTGATAGCTCTAGCTACGCTCCATGTGACCTTATGTAACATTCGTTTGTAAGTTATGGGACTATTATTTATTTATTTATTATTATTTATTAGAGCCCTCCTATAATTTAATTACAAATAATTAAAATTCACAATTATTATTATGTCATTATAGCTTAGTCAAATTATTATTATATTAAATATGGTTGGAACATTATTATTATTAAATTATGCTATTTTGTGAATATTATATTCTCCGTCGTTTCTTAATAATTATAGGTCATCCCATTGTTGGGCGAAGGCCTCCCCCATCCTCTTCCAGTTATTTCTTTCAGCCGTCAGCCGCGTCCACAGCTCGCCGACGCCCGCGTGCTGCTCGAGCTCCGCCCGCCAGCGTGTGCGCGGCCGCCCGCGACCGCGCGCCGCGTACCGCGGACACCACTCGGTGCACGCCCGCGTCCAACGGTCGTCTGTGTGGCGCATCAGGTGTCCCGCCCACGTCCACTTCAGCTTTTTTGCATGTTGGATGACATCGGTGAGCTTAGTTTTTCGTCTCAGGTCTTTGTTAGAGGTTTTGTCGATTAGTCTTCTGTTCGTTATACTTCTCTCTATTTTTCTCTGTGTTATCTTAAGTCGTTTCGTCTCGCCCTTTGTCAGTGCCCATGTTTGTGCGCCATATGTGAGTATCGGAAGGAGACATGCATTGAACACCTGAGCCTTTATTTTTGTGGATACTCTTTTGTTTTTGAAAATATGTTTTAGTTGCCAGTATCGCCTCCAGGTGTTAGTTATTCGTCTGTCTATTTCTTCAGCTTGCCCAGTTTTGAACGATAGAGTCATGCCCAGGTAGGTGAAACTGTCTACAGTATCCAGTGTTTCTCCATCAAGGCTGATGCTAAAAGGGTCTTTGGAATTGGTCATCACTTTGGTTTTCTTTTTATTCATATAGAGACCCACTTTATTGCAGCAGCTGTTCAGCTCCACTATCATTTGTTGAAGTTGTTGCTCTGAATCTCCAAATAGTGTTATGGGACTATAGGTTCTATTTATCATTGTCTGTATATGACTGTGTGTTTCCCTGAATAAAATAAAATAAATAAAATTTGGATGAGGTATGTGTGATATTTGGATGAGATATGAGTGATATTTGGATGAGGTATGTGTGATATTTGGATGAGATATGAGTGATATTTGGATGAGATATGAGTGATATTTGGATGAGGTATGAGTGATATTTGGATGAGGTACGAGTGATATTTGGATGAGGTACGAGTGATATTTGGATGAGGTATGAGTGATATTTGGATGAGGTACGAGTGATATTTGGATGAGATATGTGTGATATTTGGATACATACTCATACATACCTCGTATGAGTGATATTTGGACGAGGTTTTAGTGCTATTTGGATGAGGTATGAGTCCATTAATATACTAAATCAATAAATCGTATGTTATTTTATTCCTAGGTAAACTGCATATCAACGGAATTCACGGCAAAGAAGCATGGCGGAGAGAAGGGAGTGCCGTTCCGTATCCAAGTCGAGACGTACTTGGCTAGCGACGAGCATACGCGTCTGCATGCAGCCGCTTGCCAAATAAAGGTAGACCTTTAACAACCTATACATAGGCTGTTAGCTATAAACCTAGTTTAAAAAAATTAAAAACAATCTTTCTCAACTTAGTTGAGTAGATTTTAATACTTTTTTAAGTTTTGAGAGCACTCGGTAAATGTACGTAAGTTTTCCCGTCGAAAAATCCGAGGTAGATGGCTGTCTTGGCTGGGAATCGAATCTGGGACCTCCGTATCGCAAGTCCATTGTTTTTTAAATACAATTAAATATAACATTGGATATTCTTATTGTTTAAAATGTAATTTTAATTATCTGACTGTGTGATATAATGTAAATTTGTAATTGTCAGACCTGTAAACCTTTTTACCAATAAATATATTATATCATATACGCACTGGTGTAACCGGGAGTCACTGGTAGCCGCAGCACAGGGAAACCTATCGCGGACACTAGAACTCCATCTGCACAGTATTCAGCCTTTCTTGTGTAATAGAAATTTAAGCCCAAATAAGTTTAATAATAATAATAATAACTCTTTATTGTACACACTGATACATTAATGTAACAAAATAAACAGAAAAGACACGCACAAAGGGCGTAACTTATCTCTATGAGAGATTTCTTCCAGCAAACCCCATGAAGTGATAACTTAAATAAAAGTTTGTTACTGAGCTGTACTTAGTTTCTAGTTTTTCCAAATAAATTTTGGTATTGTATATGTGTGTAATTAAATGGTACAATTTCAAACCAACTTTACACTTTATACATACTCCTAACTAGTCAGTGTCGTAACATCATCACCTTATTCAACAGGTGTTCAAGTTAAAAGGCGCCGATAGAAAACACAAGCAGGATCGCGAGAAGGTGATGCGTCGCCCGCGCTCAGACATGGAGAAGTTTCAGCCGGGGTGCGAGGCCACGGTCCTTACAACGGTAAGCGCTTGAGCAGTAAATAAACAGATAAACTGTAATATTATATTCTTAACCAGTAATCACATATTCGTAGCTAGTAATCACTTTTGTAACCTGTAATCACATAGGCGTAACCAGTAATCACACATTCATGACCAGTATCTACGTTAAATGTAACTTTATTCGTAAATGATTGTGATCACTTATTCATGACCAGTTATCATATATTCGTAACAATAGCAAGTAACATAAGTATATATGAGAGACTTGAGAGAGTGATGCGTCGACCGCGCTCAGACATGGAGAAGTGTCGGGATATGAGGCCAGAGTCCTTATAACGGAAAGCACTTGAGCAGTAAATAAACAGATTCATAATATGTTATCATATATTAGAGACCAGTAATCACACATTTGTAACCAGTAATCATATATAATAATAGTTTATTCAGTACCAGAATTAGAATTTACACTTTTATCTTAATACTAAATACATCTAAGTACAGGAGTTTAGACAGATAAGTAACACTCTATATCTGTGGGGACACTAGGATTCCCTGTGTTGTGAGGACTAGGTAAGGTATAGGTAATCAGAACCAATAATCACATATTCATACCCAGTAATAACATACATATTCGTAACTAGTAATCGCGTACCTATTCGTAACATGTAACTACGTAAGCTGTAACTTTATTCGTAACGTTTATGAATCGTGATCACTTATTCATAACCAGTAACCGCATATTCATATCCATCAATCATATATTCGTAACCAGTAAACATACACTCAGAACCAGTAATCCCAGTTAGCCATTTTCTTTTGTTGTTGTTCAATTTATAGGCAAAGCGTCTCAATCCAAACAGCCACATGCGCACGCTAATTTGTACAAATCACTGTATAGTATTATTTGTTGTCAGCTCTCAAACGACGCTCTGATGCCACCACCGTCGCTGGTCACCACTTCGCCGCCGTATTCACCGGAATTGTGGTATGTACCATTTATTATTTTCTTATCGTAATTACGAAACTTTATTCTTCCTTGCTTAATTTGAAGCAAGAATGGGTAGTACAGAATACTACCAATGGTAGCCAGAATCAGAGATTCTTTTAGGATCTTCTTTGATTGTATTAGGATTCTATTTTGTGCACGACAGCCGTTTTTTTGTAAGTACAAATGGTTTTTTTTATTCGACATTTTTACATTCGGCGTCGGGGCAGACCTCGGCGTAGGTGGAGAGACAATGTCCTTAGATACAAGGATAGGTGGCTGGAAGAGGTTCAGGACAGGGATGGATGGAAGAGGAGGGAGACTTGCCTAGCAGTGGGACAATTTATAGGTTTCCAAAAAAAAAAATACTTATTGACAATCTCATTTCTTGGCATTGGCTTTCCTATGCTGCCATTGGCATTGCCATTTAAGTTTAAAAACAAAAATAGAACGAAGGAAGAACGAATGAATCAAGAATCATCAAAAATAGGTATGTACAATTACGTTTATTTGTGGTATCGATAATTTTTAGTTTATCGAATTTAGTTCTTCGATCACTTTCGTTTTGACATTTTTTTATACAGTATTCATATAGTTCAATGCATATTTTATATATATTGCTTTGTACACCTTTGTACCATGAATATGAAACTATTTTACTATTAATCGTTAATTTTCAAAGTGACATTTCAAAGGAAAAAAAATTAGCTTTTCAAGTTTAAAAATACACAGCGACCATGAAAAAAGAATAGTTAATATCAGCTGAATAATTATTTTTTGGTTTGAGGAATGTATTTAAGTGTAAGTATGTATATTTTTAATTAATTAGGTATATATTTATTATTAAATATGTTAGGTAGGTAGGTATATGTAATTTATTTATATTATTATTAATTAGTTTATTCATTATATTATATTTTAGGTAGGTATTAGGTTTATTTAACATATTTGAATACAATAGGTATTTTATTGCATTTATATTGTTTTATGACATTTTTGCACCCGCTACGCTGTTTTGATACAATATCTCCATCAACCGAAGGTTGCCTGGAAGAAATCGCTTAAAGCGCTAATGCCGCCTGTCTGTACACTAGCTAACTTTGGTTTTATATGTAACTGATGTATTTTCATTTGTGTGCAAATAAAGTATATTTGAATTGAATGTACGGTGGAACACAGAGAAAGGTGTACAGGAGAGTTTTTAAGGTTGAGATTTTCTCAAAAACTACTTGACCTATTGCAAAACTTCTTTCACTGTTTGATAGATAAAAGTTAAAACTATGTAACTGTAAAAGAATTATCAAATTCGGTCCAGTAGTTTTTGAGAAAATCTCAACCTTATTAAGGCCCCCTGTATACTTATCTCTGTCGTCGACTGTACAATACAATTTTATAATTTGAATAGGTACCACACAGGTTCTCTTGAAAATGGCGGGAAACGACGGTTGCGAAATTATTAGATAATTTTCCTTTTAACGTCTACAGGGACTATTTTGTGTTTAATATCACGTTAAATTAATCAGAAAATGTTCGCGAATGACAGTACGGTGAAGTTATTGAATTATTTATGCAAGATCTGAAGTTTCAAGCTTTTATCAAGAGTTCCCGCTACAAGCTCGGGAGTGAACGCGACTGTCGAGCTACTTCGTCCAGAGTGATGACGCTACGGCGTCTCCTCTGGATGAAGACATGAAGACGCGGCTACCCAGGGTGAAGACGCTACTGCGTCTCCCCTGGAGGAAGATAGAAGACTATTGAATATATTGAATTTTCTGTAACATGACATTGGCAAATGACGAACTGTCGAGTCCATTAATAAAATAAATAAATAAAGGTACCACACAAAAATAGAAGTTCAATTAATAAACATGGTTAGCCCGTACATTGATGCTCTTTAATTTTGAGATGCAAACCGAAGAATCACTGCCATCTAACCGAGCTATTTATGCTATTTTGACGCGACAACGTCTTATAAATTGGTTTGCCGGGTGACACTTCAAGAAACTGCGTTACGCTCCGCTCACGTTATGCGCTCACAATGAGAGCGAGTGAGAGGCACGCGTCCCTTCCACTTTCCCTTCGTCGTTGTCACGTAAAACTTTCGCCCGTATACCGACTTTACAGGCAACCATTTTTTTGTTTACTACTACTACTCATTAGAATAAAAATATGTCTTATAGCAACACTGTGAAATTTTCATTTAAAAAAGTAGGTACGACGTCCTCTAACAAAAACAGATTGATCATACATTAATTTATCACAATAACTGTCACGTGAATGCGTAATGGAATCACTTTAGACGTAGCCGGTGTTCACACCCTAAAATTAGACCGATAAATTGCCCCAATTGGATGTTGTTAGAGATGCCGAGATGCTTTGGCTATCATGCGGGTTGGATCACATTCTTCAATTAATATTGAGTGGTAGAATCTTGTATAGAGTCATCCTCGGTAAGTGGCCACAGACCATTTACCCACCAGACCTGTAATAGGAGGGCGCCCGTGTCTGCCCGCACATGAGCGCAAAATTGCTTCGCGACACTTGTAAGATATTATCGACATGGACACATCTCTTTAAAACGGCACCCCTGTCCCTCGCTTCGTCTCTATGCGCTCATCGTTGACAAAATGTTTCGCTTGCAAATGACATTGCCAGATTTCAATAGAGCTTTGCCCCACCTATACACAACTGCGTGTACATTGAAGCTGTGGTACCTATCATTTTGTTAGGGACTTATTACAGGTTTCATATTGCATAATCATAATCAGTATAATTTTCTACTACTCTCGCAACTCCTATAAAATAATAACAAAAACAATGAATAAATCGCTTCGATGTGTTATTTCCTGATTATTTTCTGAATTCCTAATTAAGCTGTTTTTTTCGAATCGCAACTTTTACAAAACTTTATTTTAAACCAATAATTTTAATAAAAACGGAGATATTTTTACAATTATTCGTTATCGTGTACAACTTGCGGTTGATGGTGGGGCAGAATCTGGCATTGTCATTTGTACCGATTTCATGTCCATTGGGTAAGTGGTCTGTGGTATTGGCTTACCTATTTCAGCCGTCAAACAGCAATATGTTCGATGGCGCTGTGATTTGTCCACTGGACAGCCCCCATTCTGCTAGGATACCTATGTTGGTTCTCTTGAAAATGGCGGGAAACGACGGTTGCGAAATTATTTGATAAATTTCCTTTTAATGTCTACAGGGACTATTTTGTGTTTATTATCACGTTAAATTAATTATAAAATGTTCGCGAATGACAGTACGGTGAAGTTATTGGATTATTTATGCAAGATCTGAAGTTTCAAGCTTTTATCGAGAGTTCCCGCTACAAGCTCGGGCGTGAACGTGACTGTCGAGCTGCTTCGTCCAGAGTGATGACGCTACGGCGACTCCTCTGGATGAAGAGATGAAGACGCGGCTACCCAGGGTGAAGACGCTACTGCGACTCCCCTGGAGGAAGATAGATAGAAGACTATTGAATTTTCTGTAACATGACATTGGCAAATGAGGAACTGTCGAGTCCATTAATAAATAAAATAAATAATACCTATTTGTTTCGAACAGAGTCGACCGATTACGTAGCCAGTTATACTGGCTAGCATAATGAAATTAGCAGTACGGTATCACACAGAGAACAGTCTACAGGAGAGCTTTTAAGGTTGAGATTATCTCAAAAACTACTTGACCTATTGCAAGAATTCTTTCACTGTTAGATAGATAAAAGTTAAAACTATGTAACTGTAAAATAATTATTAAATTCGGTCCAGCAGTTTTTGAAAAAATCTCAACCTTATTGAGGCCCCCTGTATACTTTTATCTGTCTTCGTAGGACTAATCTTACGATACCTCATACAACACAACAATTTCAATCCAATCCACATACACTCGGAAAACATTACACTCCTTCTTTCGTTGGGCATTGTGTAAACACGCTGTTGATTGATTTTTTTTATACTAAAGTGTCCCGCCCCGCCTTTTCTGCTACTCAATTTAACTTCACATGTCTCACGCGATAGTAAAGCAATTGCTGCACTTGTTGTGCAGTTGATCTTGAATGTTAAACCTAGTTGAATCGTAACGGTTCACTCCTTAGGGTCTCAGGGGTTCAGGATCCTTACAATAACTGGGCTTGACTTCTGTTGTGAAATGGCATTACTCGCAGAAGGTACGCATACTTTTAGTACAGATTTTCTACAATATTCATAGAAAACAAAAAGGGAATGAACACTTTATTAAAAATCTGACAGAAATCCCGAATGAACAATCCTAATACGAGTACGTATCTATTGTTGCAGCCATACCCTTTCGTTCTTATCGACATGATAACATCACTACTTGAATTTAAAAATAGAACGTCCAATAGAGCGAGTGCATTCGAAATTGGTGTAATTCAGCTCTGACCCTTCGCGTGTAATTATGTCTTGTATTGCTCAATGGAGCTCAATTGCGTCCCTTATTGACTTGGCGTGGCATGTATGTTGCTGTTTATGAATTGAGACTGGTCATTGTTAGTTATTTTTACCCGACAGCGAAAGGAGGGTTTTTCGAGTGTATGTATATCTAATCTTTGGCACGCCCTACACCCTAAAAGGCTTTATGGATTTTAACATATGAGGTGCCATTAGATTCGTCTTGATTATAGGAGTGACATATTATGCTAAAAAAATTAGTCAAAGCGGCCTAATTGTTTAACAGTCGGGTTTTTTGTTTTTTTTACATTAATTTCCGCTTGTTTATAATGGTTTTGTTTGGAAGTCTTTATTTACATACATACATAAACTCACGCCCTTTCCTCGCAGGGATATGCAGAGACGATGGATTTCCATCTGCTGTGACAAACCTCGCTTGAAATTTATGATTACAGAAATAATTAAAATCAAAATAATAAAATATGACAACACACTCAAGACCCAAGCTAGTATTTCCCGATGTGTCCAAAGGCGTGCTCAGAAGCGATTACACATACATTAGTTATTACACATAATGTGAATAATACATAATTCTAGTGATTCCATCCATTAATGTACAGTGTACGTGTACAGGACAGTTTTTAAGGTTGAGATTTTCTCAAAAACCTACTTGACCTATTGCAAAAAGTCTATCACTGTTTCATAGATAAAAGTTAAAACTATGCAACTGTAAAATAATTATTAAATTCGGTCCAGTAGTTTTGGAGAAAATATCAACTTTATTGAGGTGTATACTTATCTCCGTCTTCGACTGTACTATCATTGAATAAAGTCAACAAACGTTACGAATTACGAAGCATAAACTAAATAATTTAATCTGTCGGCGCGGCTCGTGGAGTCCACGCTTGACCAAAATGCTGGCCTGTATTTCGCCCAAAGGATCAGCCTAGCGATCCAGAGCGGAAATGTCGCCAGCATTTTGGGCACCTTACCGGACAACGGGAACTATCTGTAATGCTAAGCCATTCAGATAGTTCAACCGACCTATTGTACATGTAGTTTTTAGTTTAGTTTACATTTTTTAGGTTAATATTATAATAGGTATTTTTAATTTTTATTAAACAACAATAAAAATTAATATATAAGTAAGTAAAATCCATGTCATTTCTCCTCTGTAAACTGGCTGTAGTAATCAAAACACGAAACGAACGACACCATTTTCGTAGCGCGCCGCTATTATTAGCTGGCTTTGTATTCGCCCGTCGTTCGGTTTATTTCAGAGATCCTGTTTGCGCCGGTTCTAGGCTGTTATGTTTACGAAAATGCGTTACGTAACCTGCTCTATCCTTGCTAGTGTTCTAATCTTTTAATCCTTTGGTCATATTAAGTTTATTGCGTGCGATCTATTTTGAAGGACTAAATGTGAAAAACACTACGTAGGACTATTTTTCTATGGGCGGACCAGATTAGGGCAGCCGTGGCCCATCCCTTGCACGTCTGCACCAGGAGACCAGCCGACAGAGACGAGTGGCGACGCGTTGTGAGGCACTGGGGTGAACGCGACTTCCAATCGTTATCGCTTTCAATTTGACTCATGGACGCTATACATTGCTGCTATGGATTTGCAATTTTTAACAAACGACAACGAAACGCAGCAATGTATATCGTTCAAGTGTCAAAATGAAAACGATAACTATAACGATTGAAGTCGCGGTCACCCCCCAGGTCACCCCAGATCACTGCGACTGAAATAACGACCACGACCACTCTGTCAAGAGTGTAACGACAAAGAAGAAGAAGAATGACTATTTCTCTACCCAATATGTCTTTTGTGGTCTTCTATAACCGAAACAGATTGATGGATTTTGTTTTAACACTTTATTGCATAACACAGACTGATACATAAATAACATACAGAAGAAACAAATTGGTACACAAAGGACGAGCTTATCTCAAAAGAGATTTTGGTGTACTTATGATTTTTTTTTTAATTTTGTCTTGATCAAGGTACTGATTTAGGATGCATGTTATGCCAAAAAATATTATGTTACGTTAATGTGAAATAATCGCCTCTTACGAGTACTTTTGTCTTATTACAGTCAAAATAACATCAAGTGTAAAATCTTGGCCCTTGTTAATAGTTACGTTTTGGTTTTTATTTATTTATCCTTCCTCTAGCAGACTTTCATCCGACATAGATCTTTGCATGTAAGATAAATTGAAGAGTATCGAAATACTTATTGTTCCAATTATGTCCGAAATGCATTGATCTCCTATTAGATACACAAAGGTCTTACTAATACAATTTAAAACGTCTAAATAAGGGTCCATTGTTAACGTCCAAATAATGTCAAATAAAGCAAATGATCCGTTTGGACCTTCTTTGCGCTCGGACATTTTTAGAAGGCAGACTGTGTATCTAGTTGTTTATGGGTGATCAATGCCGAAATGTTAGAATTTTCGTATTTTCATCGTTCTTTCAGTACGTATGTTTCTATTAATATCACTAAACTATTCCGCAATACCCATTGGTGTTTGATGGTCAGTACCGCTAGCTACGTAACCTATTTAGAGTACGGTATTTCATAGCATTGCTCCGGTCGTTGACACAACTTTGTTATGAGTAGCTCAGTGTAGTTTATGTTTATACTTTATACAGTCATCGTTGGCTCAACGAAATCAGGTTTTCTTTCTAGTCTACTGTGTTTTACATACATACAGACTCACAGCATAATATCCCTTGCGGGTATTCTATTAGGTGTTAGGATTCTAATAATACTTTGTGCCAAGCTTTACCCATTATACTCGTATGCATGACATACAAAGCCTGTCTTTCCTCTTTGATTAGCGGACTAGCATTTGTCAAAGTACAGTACTTTCTATTGTATTATCCTGTCGTATTGTTATTTGGCTAATTAAATCTATATATAAGTAGGAGTATCATTTTAATATTCTGTGAAACGACGACGTCACTTCCCTCTGAATTCTTCTTCTGATCTTTCCGTGTGTCATTCTCGATCGAGAAGATAAAAACGAAATAATAAGTATATTTTATGAATCTGCGTACTTCAAAGTTCGTGTATTCCGTTTCAGTTAGATTTTGATAAACATCTATAACGTAAAAATATAATTTTAAGCCTACAATTTAATTGTATGTGTATATTTATCGTCAACATAATGACGACGGGAGAAAATGTATACAACGTTGTCTTAGGTCTTGCATGCGAGCTAGACGCTAGACGGTAATAAACGTAATCGTTAGTGCCGACAGAGTTCTAGATCGACGAGCGACTATTAAATTCATTAGACTGACACGATGTCATAAACACTTGTTAAATAAAAATAACTAGTTTGTGCAAGTTATAAATAAATGACAATTAATTGCCAAAACTTGTCTCTTACTTACCTGACTTATTTCACATTGTTAAGTTTGAAACGAATTTATTAAAAACTAATTTTTATCCGTCATGTATTTTTTATTTTGTGTAACAAGCAACGACACGTACAAAAACCGAATCTGATAGATTAGTTCGTAATTTCACACAAAGTCAATAATAAACCAAAAAAATACTAAAATTAAACTAAGAAAGAAAAACCGCTATACCATGCCATTTCATCAGTCATCATCAACGAACAATAACAAGTTAGCGTAAACATTGTTCAAAACTATCGATAGAACAAAGTTCAAGCGATGTCCCACCACTATAATGACGTACCGAGAATGCACCGACGAGAGCCGGCCGAGGCCTCCACGAACCGATTCGAACCGGTTTGGGCCAATGGCGTCGCGCGGTTCAACATCGACCAATCAGCGCTCGTTATTTCACAATCATTCCGCCATTCGTTCGTTCTCTTTCCGCCGTCTGTCACGTACTTTTTGTTTTTGTGTATCATTTTCTAATTATTCCGAAAATATAAATAAAACTTTCGTTGCCAATTTCTAGCCGCTGAAATTTAGAAACTGGATTATATTGGCAATCGTTCGTGTTTGTATTTATTGTGACCTAAATATCACAAAGAAACTGTTCTAAAAAACTTGTGTTTGTGTTTATTTATGCCATCGAATTTTATAAAATGTTGGACAAGTGATATGTAAATGTAATATTGTGAACGTGAATATAACTCGTATCTTTTAATTTCCGTTGTAAATAAAACAAATGTTTGTAAAAGTGTGTGGTACAGCTATGATTGTGAGCGGTAGTTTCTCCTATCGTTTCGGGTCTGATGCTTTCGAGTTCTTCAATCTGATGCGTCAGGATTATAGCTGACGAGAAGTATGCTCGTATTAGAGCAGAGTCTGAGTGCACGGCATATGGGGCGAGGGATCGTCCTCCAAGCTCGTTTACTGCATGGCATCGAAGCCCGCGGCTGGCGGATGAAGTTTTCGCTTATTAAAGCGGATATTGAAATTGAGGCTGATCCAACGACTTACAGGGAGCTAGCGAGGAGATTGAAAGCGTCTAATGTCCACGTCAGGCCGGCGAGGAGGTCTATGATGTAAATATTTGGTTTTATTTAATTTGCAATGGAAGGGAAGGGCTTTGATGTTAGGGAAGGTCATAAAAATAGACTTCTTTTTCTTTCTTTCTTTTTCTCGTGTGGTTTAGTGACCAAACCTATTTGTCGAAGTTATTCAGGCCGCCCGTAGGCCTTTGACGTGACCTAACGACTGCTGTCATGTCAAGCGACAACAACCGGGACCAACTCCTTAACGTACTTTCCGAGGCACGGAGGGGCTCAGATGAAAGTGTCACTAGCGGTCACCCATCCAGGTTCTGACCTCGCCCAATGTTGCTTAACTTATACGATCGTTTTCAATGTGTACTCGAAAATGGCCTACGAGCCCCTTTGAAAAATAGACTAATGATGAAGATTAAATTTTCACCATTTATTTTAAAATGTAGATGTTTTTACCTGACTGTGCAAGGAGGGTTATGTTGTTCGAGTGTATGTATGTCTAATATGTCAAAGTCAAAACATTTGCTAGAATATAGTACATACAATGGATCCTAAATATAATCAACCAGCAAATTCTACCACAAGGACTGAATGTCGGGAGACTTGCGAATTACTTCCGCGACTCCGTCAGCGGGTGTCCGGGGGGCTTTGACACCATCCATGATTAGCGGCGTGCTGGAACACATGCACGCCGACCAACTCGAGGACCTCAACCACGGGGCCTAACCCAGGCCTCCATAATGGAATGCCACTGTCCTAACCACAGGCCCAATTGACGACCGGCAAATCATTATATTTATTTACCCGACTGTGCAACAAGGAGAGTTATAAAACCCTATATTTAGTGCAGGCAAAGTAATAAACACATTTTATCAAACATTTCTATGATAAATCAATATTTTGGCATGGCATTGATACACTTACGTTATCTAGGTACACGGCAGTTAGAAATTATCAGTTCTGATAGCACCTGATAAGCATATCTTTGGTACAGTCGACAGCAGATCAATGGTAACACTTGTAGTACGATTTCCAGTCTTACGACGCAAATAATAAGAACTGTCAAAAGTAAAAAGTGTTACCATTGATCTGCTGTCGACTGTACCATTTAATTTTTGATTGTTTTTCATTTTATTCTGGAAGAGATCGCTTTTAGCGAAAAGTCCGCCAAAATTGTACATTATGTTTTGTATTTTTGTTTCAGTAATTGTCGTGTCTTTTATTTACAATAAAGTGTATTTGAATTTGAACTTTAATCATCAATATTTCAGATGTACAGTCGAAGACAGATATAAGTATACAGGGCCTCAATAAGGTTGAGATTTTCTCAAAAACTACTGGACCGAATTTAATAATTATTTTACAGATACATAGTTTTAACTTTTATCTGTCAAACAGTGAAATAAGTTTTGCAATAGATCAAGTAGCTTTTGAGAAAATCTCAACCTTAAAAACTCTCCTGTACTCCTTTCTCTGTGTTCCACCGTACCTATCCTGGACATGATGATAACAATATATGTCACGTTTATTAGAAAAGACATTGCCACATTTCAATGGAGCTTTGCCCCACCTACAAAACTATGTGACCATTTAAGCTGTACCTATCATTTTGTTGGGGACTTATTACAGGTTTCATATTGCATAATCATAATCAGTATCATTTTCTACTACTCTCGCAACTCCTATAGAAGAATAACAAAAACAATGAATAAATCGCTTCGATTTCTTACTATTTTCTCAATTCTATTAAGCTGATTTTTCGAATCGCAACTTGTACAAAACTTTATTTTAAACCAATAATTTTAATAAAAAAACGGAGATATTTTTACATTTATTCGTTATCTTGTACAACTTGCGGTTGATGGTGGGGCAGAATCTGGCATTGTCATTTGCATTGAAATAAAATGCCTTTGTGCCATTATAGGCTGTTCTATTTTTATTCGAATGGCTTTGAAAACCCCTCATTGGTAGGTAATGCTAAGCTCGCTGGCTGGCATATACCTAGCTCTTAATTAACAGTTATTTTGTTTGTTCCAGCGTTGCCCCGAAGAGCGCTTCGAGCCCTGTAGCCAACAAACCAGTACACACACAACCTGGTTAGTAGCTCTTACCGACAATCTGTTAGTTGATAATAATACGATCACTTTTTAATTTGTTTAAAAATTGATAAAACGGGAATCAGGTCATGGTGCCTTCTGACGTTCTACATTTACCGAGTTCAGTCTTCTCGTGACCATGTTGGCTGCTATGCTATCGAAATATCAAGACCTCACTCCTCATTACATATACTGGAGCCCAAAACAAGTGTGTTATTTTGTAAACAAATATGATCGTCTAATTAAATTACCTATTGTGATGTAAAACTGAAGGATCTGATTGATTGAATTTGTTTATCATTGTGAAAATAAAGTGATCCGATCTAATGATGTATAAATAACTATGCAATAACCACAGAGTAGCTTTAAATGTTAGTGGTAGGGTAGTTTTTGTTTACGAAATAAGACACTTGATTTGGGCCTCGGTTTTCATAAACTCATGCTTGTTTTCCGCATTAGGGGCAGAAACGATACACTTCCATCTGCTGTGATCCTGGCATACAATAGCACATAGCGATTTTGGTGTATCCACGTTTAACATTAATATAAAATATGTCGAAAATCTATGACGACCTTTTAGCATAACTAGCATATTGTTTTAAATTAGAAAAGATACTCAAAGTACTGTTTCTTTTCAGCTATTCTTGCCCCACCGGACCAGATGAAACCGTTATACTGCCAAGAGTAAGTACACTTTAAAACCCCTTCGGCCGTCTACGAAACCGGAGTTTCGAAACTGGCTTCGATCGAGGCTTTTGTAGTACTTGTACGTAACTGGCTTCGATCAAGTCTTTTTTTTTACTTGTACGTAATTAGTTACGATCAAGTAATTGTCACATTTTCTTTGGCCGCCTACGAAACCGTAGTTGGAAAGTATTTACAAACTTAGCACTTAGCAGAGTTTGGTTTGAGGTTCTATGGAACTCCATAAATCGTAAGGAAACTTCCTTACGATCAATTTTTTATTTTTAGATATCATGTTCCGTCCTATATCCCAATTACATATTTAATGTCTATGGTGTCAAGTATAAAAAAATAGCATGATTATCACTGTCATTTGGCTATCACTGCTAGATACCTACATAGAAAAATAGTCAAAATGTCCACATTCGAAATAAACGGAGTAATGCACAATGATGGCATCGACAAGTCTAACCAACTGCTGCGAACGCCAGAAAATGAAGGAGTGTGTATATTTCCAGGCTGCTCCCGAACGGAATGAATAATCAATGAAAAAATAAAACTCACTGGTATATACAGAATATATATATATATATATCATAGCCGATGTTGATGGATGACATATTGTTTGTATTTAAAACATAATTATTATATCAGACCAGTACATCCGGAAAGAATAAGACTAAAATAACAAAGGAGTTCTTAATATTGAATTTGTTGCGATTTCAACAAGTAAGATATGTAGGTAAATATAGTATAGGTACATATAAAGTTATCAGAATCAGTTACCCACAAATTGCTATATGAAGTAATCGCAGTCGGTTTCCTACAAGCACAGCAAAAGCCTCGATCGTAACTAATTACGTACAAGTAAAAAAAAAGACTTGATCGAAGCCAGTTACGTACAAGTACTACAAAAGCCTCGATCGAAGCCAGTTTCGAAACTCCGGTTTCGTAGACGGCCGAAGGGTTTAAAACAGAGTGACCGTAACATAAACCCACGCCTGGTTCCCTTAGGGGTAGGCAGAGACGATGGACTTCCATCTGTTTCAATCCTGGAACACAATCTTCGCTTTCTCCACATTCACCATGCACGCTCGTCGGTTTGTAGTAGACCGTACTTGGCCCTTTTTCAAGACATCGCTAATTTGGTCGCCGTACGTTCTCCTCGGTCTACCTCTGCCGACCCTTCCGTCAACATTCGCTGTGTGTATTTCCTTCGTTACCCTTCCTTCACTCATCCGCTCTAAGTGGCCAGACCAACGTAACATACCGTTTTCAATCCTATTTACTACATTTTCTTTCAGACTATCACATTGTAGTAAAAATCGTTAATTTAGAAAGGGACCGTGGCTTGAACTATGGATAATAATAATAATAATAAAGGTCTTTATTTCATCTCACATAAAGAACATCGATTTCTTATGGTTAGGACATAAATTAGTTGGTAGGTAGATTACATTCTTTAATGTGAGAGTCTGGTGTCTGAACTAGGCAGAATACCTGTGATACAGATCACCAGGCTCACATCTCATAGGTAATGGACTATAATTAGGTATAATGCTATGGAGGAGTCAAATAATGAATTAATTCATTATAGTTTAAGTATAGCTAGTTTAGCTATACAGCGCGGCAACGCCGCGAGCGTTATGGGAACCTTTGCCCCGGGTATGACAAGGGGCGGGTTATTTGTTTGACGAAGGTTCAACTGATAATTTAGTTATAATTATATTATTGTATTAGTTTTAAGCTTGACAGATGAATAAAATTATTTATGTTTAAGTATACAATATATTATTAAGCAGTGAGTGAAACCGTATGGCTTGCTTGTCTGAGTGTGAGGGTGTGTGAGAGGGTGTGTGTGGGGTGTGTGTGTGTCTGTGTGAGATAGATAAAGCATTTATTCATTTCTACAACACGCAATACATATACACAGAAGAAATACACAATTGGTAGATAAATATAGATAACTAGAATAAAGAAGGTTACAATATAAATAGAAAGAATACAATTTCAATTATACAATAATGAAAGTTGAATAAAACAAACAATATTTTAGGTATTGTTTGTGTGTCCGCAGTAATGAATGGGCGCCATACTATATATATGGGCTATGGCATACCTTTTAAGTCATGTTTATGTTCAACAACATAGAAGTTACACAGAGCGAATGTTGACGGAAGAGTCGGCAGAGGTAGACCGAGGAGAACGTACCGCGACCAAATTGGCCATGTCTTGAAAAAGGGTCAAGTACGGTCTACTACAAACCGACGAGCATGCATGAAAAGATTGATGAATGTGGATGAGGCAAGGTTTGTGTGTCAGAATCGCAGCAGATGGAAGTCCATCGTCTCTGCCTACCGCTACGGGAATCAGGCGGGAGTTTATAAATAAATAAACATAGAAGTTTAATTGTGTGTGGTACACGCTACGTATTCTCAATTAATAGATGTAATGTTACATTGGCCAAGCTTCTCAATTGACAATAATATGAATCAGTGAGTCGCGGTCCCTGATCTGTAATAGTAGTCTAGTGTTTGGGATGTCTCCGATGAAAATACATTGCTAGTGAGTGGATTTTAGGCTCTCAGGCTTTAAAATATTCAGAATTTACATTACGCATCCATGCTCGGTGAACAAATTAGAACATGATGAAAAAATTCTTGCCGTGGGCAGGACTTGAACCTGCGACCTTGTCTCCGTTACACGCTCTTACCAACTGAGCCACCACAGGCCACGCCACGCCCACCGAAAATCTTCATCGTACTCGTATTATACATACTTAAAGGGTATGTTACGCAACTCCATCTATCGGACATTTTTGCCCTTAAAACTTTAATAATGTATTTATTTATACTTAGATATTCAAATTAATTTCGAGTACTAAAGGCTTCATCATCATCATCAGTCTATTTATATTGCCCCGCTGCTCGGGCACAGACCTTCCCTTACATCGAGGGGCCATGAACCACCACGCGGGCCCAGTGCGGGTTGGCGGATTTCACATGGCAAATTTTTTTTTCTTCTTCTACGGCATGCAGGTTTCATTACGATGTTTTCCTTCACCGTTTTGAGAGCACTCGGTAAATGTATGTGAGATTTTCCGTCGAAAAACCGAGGATACCTCATTGGTACATGGTTGCCCTGGTTGGGAATCGAACCTTGGACCTCTGTATCGCAAGTCCATTGACCCAACCACTGAGCCACCGAGCTCTTTTAAATTATACAACTAGCTGAACCCGCAAATTCGTATGCGTAGATTTTAATGGTTAATACAGACGTACTGTGAGGCAGCTCTTCATCTCTTGTCACGTGGTCCCACATCACATACCGTAATGGCGTATAGCCTATGTGCTGCCCAGATATTGGAGCTAGCTCCTAGTGAACGTCACATCAAAATCTTTCCAGTAGTTTTGGTGTAATGCCTGAACATCGACACTAGACAGACAGACAATAATTTTATTCTAAAAAATTGGTGTTTTGGCATCAGTACCGATCCTAAAACACATTACAATTATTCTTTTCAAAAAAGTTACAGTCTTATTATAATGTATGTATGATAGATTTGTAAAACGAAACTAAACGTTAATCTGTGTGTCCAGTGGAAGCGACATGAAAGTGAGTTCCCCCGCGTGCCTCTCGCCCGGCGCCATCCTGCCGGACCTGCCGCAGCCGGCAGAGGAACCGGACAAGGTGAGTCAATGCTAATGAGACTCTAGGCGGCTCATAGTACCCTGGTACTTGTAATGATACTTCGTCATCATTATCAGCACTCGCCCCACAGACGCACGCTGGACAACATGGTAATGAGACTCCAGGCGGCTCGTAGTGCCCTGATACTGTTAATACAACTTCATAATCATAATCAGCCCGTATCAGGCCACTCACCCCACATACATACCCTGGACAACATCCTAAAGAGACTCCAGGCGGCTCATAGTACCCTGGTACTTGTAATGATACTTCGTCATCATTATCAGCACTCGCCCCACAGACACACGCTGGACAACATGGTAATGAGACTCCAGGCGGCTCGTAGTGCCCTGGTACTGTTAATACAACTTCATCATCATAATCAGCCCGTATCAGGCCACTCACCCCACAGACATACCCTGGACAACATCCTAAAGAGACGGCGGCTTATAGTGCCCTGGTACTTGTAATGATAATTAATCATCATCATCAGCCCGTATCAGTCCACAGCTGGACGCAAGCCTCTCCCAAGGCGCGACCTTCGACGCTGGTGTCCGCGTCGCATTCGCCTCACAGACATACGCTGCTAATGAGACTCCAGGCGTGTCATAGTACCCTGGTACTTGTAATGATACTTAAAGAGCTGGGGCTTCTGACAGAGTGGAAACAGCAGGTGTTGAGTGAGACATATTGAGACTCCGGGTTAGCCATGGTCTCCTGGTACTAGTAATGCAACTTCATCATCAGCCCACGCTGAGCGTAGGCCTCTAACAAGGTGCCGAATTCGCCCGACAGACATACGCCAAACACCATGCTAAAGAGACTCTAGCGGTAGTGTCCTGGTACTTTTAATGCAACTTTATCATCATCATCAGCCCGTATCAGTCCAGTGCTGAACATGGCATCTCCCAAGGCGCTCAACCTATTAGCCAAAATTCCAATCTGCGGCAATTTCCAGCATTACGGCCTGTCCAAAGAGGCCAGTTCGCCGGAGACTCAGGCGTGGCTCTCAAGACACCGCTTCGCCCAACACGCAGCCACATTCGCCAACTTCTCGGGAGCGGACTTGCTCAGGTGAGGATATAGTTTTTTTATTAAGAAGTCGCCGAGGTTTAATATCACGTTAATTGGATAATTCATGCAAGATCTGAAGTTTCAAGCAATTATCAAGAGTCCCCACTACGAGCTCGGGAGTGAACGTGAATGTCGAGCTGCTTCGTCCAGAGTGACGACGCTACGGCGGCTCCTCTGGATGAAGACAAGAAGTCGCGGATACCCAGGGTGAAGACGCCACCGCGAATCCTCTGGAGAAAGAGAAGACAATGATATCTTGAATATTCTGTACATGACATTGGCAAATGACGAACTGTCAAGTCCATTAATAAAATAAATAACAAATAGGGCGGGCACCAGGAGCATCGATCAGACGCGCTGAAATGTCTAATATATTATTTATGTCTCATCAATATAATATTACCTACTTTCAGACTATCCCGCGACGACATCATTCAGATATGCGGTCTGGCGGACGGCATTCGTCTGTTCAACGCTCTTCATGCTAAGTACGTTCTAGCTTTAGACAGAGTCCTGACGATACTCAGTTACGCAGTAATTTTAGACTGTGTTAGGTCCTGGCAATACTTAAAAACATAAGCTACATAGCTATAAGGTGGCTCTAGTTATCATAAAGCGTCATTGCAATTGAGTATTGTCAGGAATCGAAAATAGACCGGGCAAAAAATGACACGTCGTCAATATATCTACGATGCATGCTAATTTGGGTGAATTATGTGTACGATTTTTTTGGAATTACAACCATGATTTTGCAATAAATGATTTATATTATATTATGTCAATTCAATATTAATTAAATTCAGCTTGGCTACATATACAGGAATATTATTCAGATTTTTTATGCATTATGCCATGCTCAGCGAATTTGCTTTGAAATATTATTTCGAATACATAACCCTTCATTGCTGCGCGGTCGGGTAATAAATGATGATGATGCTCACAAAAGCTGACACTAGTCGTTATTCCAGACGCATCGAGCCGCGGCTGACTGTCTACGTGTGCCCGGCCGGCAGCAACATCTACAGCGCGTTGTACCTACACGCGTGCCGCGCTCAAGAGCTGCTGCACAAGCTGAAGGCTTTGCTGCAAGGCTCCGCGGCTAAGGTAAGCCTATTGTGTACCTGACATAAGTACGATCCTCCTTACCATGAACTCTTATAGCAAGATTGCTTTTTTGTTTCGTACCATGACAACCTTAAGGTAAGCTTATTAAAGACGTCGTGGTACAAAATAACAAAGTATTATTGAAGTAATCCTGCTATAAGAGTTCATGGTAAGGGTGCTGGAGAGTTATTAAGGTTGAGATTTTCTCAAAAAGTAATTAAATGATTTTTGAAATTTATTTACAATTACGTAGTGTGAACTTTAAACTATTTACTAGTAAGATAATTTTTACAATCAGTCCAGTAGTTGTTGAGCAAGTCTCAACCTTATTATAGCCCCCTGTATAATTTTCTCTGTGTGTTGACTGTACTTTTGTGTGACTGTGACTTGAAAGCTAATGACTATTCACTGGCTTTACAGCTAATTAAAGCTAAAAAAACTCTTGTGGGGTTGGCCTATTCCATCGATCGCGGGATAGACAACTTCCAGTGGTATCTCAGCCATAGTTATTGATAAAGCAAAATATAATATGTGAATGCTCTTACGCGGCCAAGTAAACTCAATTGTTATTACCCATACACATAGTTTAATCTCGCTTTCCTTACTTGTTTTTGTCTCTTTCACGCATCGTTACAAAACGTTTATTTAGGAACCGAAGGCTTAAACCGTCGATTAACTTTAAATCTATCATCTCAATTTCTTTGGCTAACCGCACATATGAATAAAAATATTAATATAGTGTGTTATTGTTGTCAGGACTGCGAGTCGGTCCTAGTATCAGGACCCAACGGAGCTCGAGTGCGACTGACGGACGAACTGGTCCGTCATTTACCTGACAACTCTACCTATCGTCTGGAGAGAGTGGACGATGGGAACTCACTGCTACTGTGTTGCACGAACTGACTTGGAGTCAGGACATGTTAATCGGGTCCTGACAATACTCAGATGACATTGGCTAAGTCATGCATGTGCTAGGGTTGTAGTTGCTATAGGGGGCGTTCAACTATTACGTAACGCAATACGTAACGAAGGGGGGGGGGGGGGGGGGGATGGATGGTCAAAAATTGCGTTGCGTAATACTTGAAGTATGACTAAGTCATGGCACTACTCAAATACAATTAATTGCATTCTTTTGTCATACCGTCATATAAAGCCGAGCGTATGTTACGATGCTTAGAGCTAGTTAGACGCTTGCCTTTAACTAAGACTATGGAAAACTTAGCGTCAGGACATGTCCTGACGCCACTCAGACTTGGCTACTCAATTTAATTGCATAATTTAACTCATGGGCAAAATCGGGAACGTTCGTAGTATACTTTATTTTCTATTGTAAATTGTTATTACACTCTATAAAAAAATACTACGAAAATTCCTGTCATGAGTTTCAAAAGCCATGTATTTATTATATAAGTGATTATTACTAATACATTCACCTCATTTGCCATTTTACTAACACAATTGTAGAATAATTTTATTATACATAATTGTTTTTAAGTCTCTTTTAAAATGGTTACAAATATTTTTGTAAGTTTATGTCAAAAGGACTTCTCGACATGGTGATAAATTAAGCTTTTATCACGAAAATGTATTTCGCTAAATTGCGATATATTGTGGACTAGCTGTAGCTCGCAACTTCGTTTGCGTAGAGGAGGAGGATGGAGGAGATCGTCCTCTCTGGATCCTTGTTTCCACATCACATACCGCCATGGCTTATAGCCTATGAACTGTCCGGATATTTCAGCTATCTCCTAGTGAAACTCCCATCAAAATCCCTTCAGTAGTTATGGCGTGATACTTGCACAAAGTCACAGACAAAAATTCTAAAAAATTAGTGTTTTGGCATCAGTATCGATCCTAACACACATTACAATTATTCTTTTCAAAAAATATCCAATGTACAGACACAACTTTTTTACAGCCTTATTATATGTATAGATAATAGGACGTATCTTCTGTACACTCGGAGACGAGAGATAAGTATACAGGGGGTGTCATTAAGGTTGAGATTTTCTCAAAAACTACTCAACGGAATTTAAAAATTATTTTACAGTTACATAGTTTTAACTTTTATCTATCTAACAGTGAAAGAATTCTTGGTCAAGTAGTTTTTGAGATAATCTCAACCTTAAAAACTCTCCTGTACACTTTTCTTTTTTGTTAAACGTTACCAAAGATCCCGGGTTCGATTCCCAGAGGATCACTTCGTCGAATTACTGACGAATTTATAGTTTGACGAAAGTCAAAAGATGTTACACGAGTCAATGTGGTATCAAATACCTTTGTGTAATGTAATTAAAGTATATTTTAGTGTGGCAGCTAATTGTAGCCTTATTTTTTTCAACGTAAAGTTGTGTTGTTCAAATAACTATTTAAAATTGTTATAGCTATTGTCTGTTAACGGGGATCCTACAAATGACAATGCCAGATTCTGCCCCACCATCAACCGCATGATGTACAAGATAACGAATAAATGTAAAAATATCGTCGTTTTTTATTAAAATGATTGGTTTAAAATAAAGTTTTGTACAAGTTGCGAGTCGAAAAAACAACTTAATTATAAAATTAAGAAAATAGTATGAAATCGAAGCGAATTATTCATTGTTTTTGTTATCATTTTCTACTACTCTCGCAACTTCTACTGATTATGATTATGCAATATGGGTTTCGTAATAAGTCCCCAACAAAATGATAGGTACAGCTTCAATGGTCACGTAGTTTTGTAGGTGGGGCAAAGCTCCATTGAAATGTGGCAATGTCTTTTGATTTCCATACAAAATCATTTGTGTCAAAGTTAAATTTTTTATTTTGTTAGTTACTTCAAAGTTACACGAAAAATGATTTTGTATCGAAGTTAAATTTCAAGGATTCACGTTAATTTTGGCGAGTCTAAAATCTACTATATTTTCCCAAAAAGGTAAAGATAGCTATATTTTAGATATTTTCACAAGAATCGTTACTAATTATTTTTCTATAAGAGTTTACCAAATGATATTTTTTATTTCTATAGAGTGAATGGTGATTGAGAGTCAATGTATGTATGCAAGCTTTATTTGTATTGCAGTATAACTGTAATGGGTTTAACAAGATAGCTGATTGATAAACTTCTAAAATAAATGTAATTTTTTTTTTAAATATTTCACAAAACAAAAAACTGACTGCAAAAAAACTATCCCCTTTTAGATTTTTATGAATAACAGCATTATTGTTGTATAAAGGCTTGGAAATCTCCAAAATATATTTCTTTTTCTTGGATTTCCTAAGATATTAAATTATTTGGGTCATTGTCCATGGTTCAGCTACAATAAAAATCGACTTTTGAAAATATCAATTTTATTTGACTAAAACTTATGCGCAAAAGAATGTTTTTAGGAAGTCAATATCAATCGGGTATTTTTTTAATCCCTATCTTGTTGTTAAAGTAAGAGGTGCCTTACAAGTGCCTGAACGCGACCTCGGGGTCCCGGAGTATGTTGCGTTATGGAGTATAGAGTTATATTATGTTGTAATATTTTTACAAAAATACGTAGTGCAGAGAATGAAAATGTTGATCGCCTTTTGGATGAGTGGAATTGGAAATCGCCACAAAAAGATAAAAAGATTTTTATTGACACAAAATAATGATCAGTGCTTCTTGAAAATAGGTACTTATACATTTTTAGCAATTATTATACTAACATTTGTTTCAAGAATGTGGGAACGATAGCATCCGTACTAGTTTAAACAACTGTGTAACGGATACTAACGCCTTCCATCGGAAATGTAGTTGTGGTTGTTTATGCCAATAAATTTAATCTTAAGTAAAAATAAACATATAAAAATAGTGGGTCTAGTGAGTTCCATCGAATGGCATTCGGTTCTCGATCACGATAACGTAAAATGATGTTTAAAATAACATTTTTGTGAGCGATAAGACTTCAATTTTGCGAAATGACAGTTTTTAGTGATATTACAAATTAGACAAAATTAAAAGTTAAACTTCGACTTGATTTTAATTTGAAAATCGGGAATCTGATAGTCGATGGACATTTTCATACCGCTACTGGTACTAAACAAGAAATGTTGCATTATGATAGTTATAACTTAGTAAATAATGTTAAATGTATAGAATTTTAGTCAATAAATGTATATATTTTATTGTAATTTAATTGGTTTTAATCGACTCCTTAAAATATACAGGGTGTCCTTGAATTCATTCGACAAATTGTAACTGGGGGTTGTGCTCATGATAAATATTGAATTGGTAAGGTTTTTTAGTAAATCAAAAATGCAATTTTTTAACTAAGTACGTCACAAGTCACACAATGATCTTAGAAATGACCATTAGGTTAAATTCCAGTGAAAGAAATCGTTGCAAACAATTAAGAATACCTTAAAATATAGAATCTCTAAAGCACAGTAACGATGCAATAGAAATCAAAAAAAAATTGGAAGTGGAATTTATTGTAATTTGTATTTTTCCCCAAATTGTTTAATTTACTTAAACGCTGTGCAGAATTAATGTATGTCACAAGCCTAACCATTCACTTAATTTTGTCGAATGAATAAAGCTTTGGTTTAGTTAGATGTGGATTGGTGTGAAAATGATTCATTCCCGTAACCTCGCGTTCCCGTAAGCGCAACTCTCTTTACGTCGCTTTCCCATTACCGCAACTCCCGTAACAGCGCGTTCCCGCTATGTCGCGCCGATTTTGATGACGTAGCGTCAACATAATAATGATTTAATTATTTTATGGCGAGGTTTTTATAAGATTTAAAAAAAAACTGAGTATGTTAATTGCTAATAATTCTGGATGCACCTGTCGGATCGCAGTTACGAAAATAAGAACGCACAAATACAGCTTAAAAATGTATTAATTAATTAATTACAAAGGCACTATTTAACATTGGACCTTATTAATACTGCCGTACGTAACACATTTAATTCCCATTATATATTGTGATGACAATTAGAGGTGAATGCACACTTAATCGAACAGAATGACACGAACTTTGGAATTATTTCTATGATATCGTATGAAACCGCACATCTGCCTGCGTCGAATCGTCCGATATGTTCTCGACTTCGACGCGTTAAGCTCGGATAAGTGTGCGTTCATCTTAATAGTTTTATCGTGGAAGGCTTATGGATCATTTATTTAATCGTTACAAAATAAGATACCAAAAAAACCTTCGCTAAGAAAACGCTTTTTCTTACAATAACAACAAAATTGCTTTTAAAATTAAACTTTAATTTACGGCAAAATATTTATATTAATAAAAAGAATAAATAGACTGCTAGCTAGCCTACAGCTACATAGTATTAACAACAATAAAGTCCCTTAATTTCCATCTAAACAGTTCTAAAAGTTGGTAAACTGTGGGGTCGATTCTGGGTCGTTAAAACGAGACATCATACGGTTTCTTATTTTAAATTTAGTGACCACTACAGAATCGTACCCTAACGTTTACTTACAGTCCTAAAAGGTATAGACATTCAGTTTTATGTATACCGCGGCCCAAATCAAGTGGCTTATCTTGTAAACAAATATGATCGTCTAATTACCTGTTGTGATGTAACTGAAGGAACTGATTGATCGAACCTGTTTATCTTTGTGAAAATAAAGTAATCCGATCTAATAATGTGAAAATAACTGCAATAATCACAGAACAGCTTAAAATGTTAGTAGGGTAGTTTTTGTTTACAAAATAAGACACTTGATTTGGGCTTCGGTTTAGGTATGTAGTTTACTTTTGCCCGCTAATAAAATCGATGAACTAAAATGTAGCATGAAGTTTTGTGTACAGTCGAAAAAAATCATACAGGGGCCCTAATAAAGTTGAGAGTGATTATCTGAAAAACTACTTGTCTGATTGTAAAAATTATTTTACTAGTAAATAGTTCAGAGTACTCTACGTAATTGTACAGAATTTTAAAAATCTGTCAATTACTTTTGAGAAAATTTGTACACATTTCTCTGTGTTTTACCGTACGTTGACTTTCTGTCGACTGTACCCACAGACCACTCACCCCATAGACCTGTAACAGGAGCGCAAAATTGCTTCGCGCCACGTGTAACCTAGAGATATCGATGTGGACACGTCTCTTTAATACGACACCCCTGTCCCCCGCTTCGTCTCTATGCGCTCATCGTTGACAGAATGTTTCGCCTGCAAATTTGTACCGATTTCATGTCTTTTGGGTAAGTGGTCTGTGACTGTACCTAAGAAACAATAGGTTTGGCAAGAAACCAGACATATTTCAAATAAAAAATCGCTAATTGGCAAATTAAAATTAGTTTATAAAACAAAATTGGTGACATTTCTTCGGAATGTGTCATTTATGTAATCACAAAAGTCTATTGTAGTCATAAAAGTAGCTAAAATGTATATTATGCATTTGCATAAACAACAAAATTAAAATTTCAATCGAAATTTAAAATAATTAATACAAAACAAATAGCTCATACAAAAATATGGACTCAAATTGTTTATACAACTATACGTTTCATAGAAAGTTATATATTTACAAGGCATAATATATCGACCATCAAACGACATCTTTTTAATTTAACCAACTTATATTTTAATATCTGCTCCGAATTTATTTATCATATTTAAAAACAGTAAACTCCCACCTGTCTCCCGAGAGACGATGGACTTACAGCTGCTGCGATTCTGGCACACCACTCTCGCTTCATACACAGGCATCAATCTCTACGCGCACGCTCATCGGTTTGTAGTAAGCCGCACTTTGCCCTATTTCGAAACATCGATAATTTTTTCGCTGTAACTACATCAGCCAACCCTACCAATATTCACGCACCAATGTTTAAAATCTTGTAATAAAATAATTATAAATATTTATATACACATGCACATGCTGAGCTGGTCTCTTTTGGCGCTGCATGCCGCACCAAGTACCTACCACTGTCTTTTTTGTTTTATTTGTTGATATGTTTTCATTGTGTATGTTTTGTGGTGTCAAATAAATGTTTCTTTCTTTCTTTCTATATAAAAAATAGGCAAAAACTCTGCAAATCGTAAATCATATTATCCATATTAAACTGTCAAACAGTTTTAATAATTAATACAAAGTTGGTTAAAAATCACAAAACATCGTCTCTGATCTCCCGGACATACCCAGGTACGGTCGCAGACAAAGGTGTACAGGAGAGTTCTTAAGGTTGAGATTTTCTCAAAAACTACTTGACCGATTGTAAAAAAATCTTTCGCTGTTAGATAAAACTATGGAACTGTAAAATAATTATTAAAATCTTGTAAAGTAATTCTTGACAAAATATCAACCATATTTGTACCCCCTGTATACTTATCACTGTTTTCGACCGTACAAAATGACCTACAGATTACAAGTTACATAGGTAATATTATTTATATCAGACATGTATAATTGAGTCATATAGTTCCAATACCCGCCAACTCCACATTTTAAGAAAAAATAAACTGTCGATGGTACTATTTAGTCTGTGGCATTTGTAATCTTTCGTCCAAAGACGTTCAATGCCAAAAACCGTTAGATCCCGAACAAATGCGACACCAAACTTTTCAGTTGTTTCCAAAATCCGACAGCTCCCAGGGCAGTAAATTCCAATAACCGCCATGTCCGTTTTCGACCAATCACGAAGCGCTATTCTTTGACAACCAATATGTCGATTAGTGACAAAACGGTGAATATTGTTGTGCATAAAAAAGTGTTTTTCAATTAAAATAATGGAAGAACTTTCAAAAAAAGTAAAAAAAGCAGCTCCTAATAAAGGAAGGAAACGAATTAGTCAGCCGGATTTGTGGAAAAGAATAAACTGAAGGAACAAAGTACGTTTAAAGTACGGTCAGTTACTATGGCTTGTTTAGGTTATACAGAGTGTTTCCTATTGAGACGTGTTGACTTTGATCGCGTGGGTAGGTACCTACTACGACCTAGGTACCTAAATTTTTGACTAATATTACGTTTTAAAATAGATAATTTATATATGCATAAACACATACATATCTTCACGCTATATCTTTTGCGGGGTGGTCAGAGAGAATGAAGCGCCACGATTCTCTATGTTTTATTTAGTTTTAAGTTTAGATTTTATTTAAAAAAAGTACTTGTCTCTAAAATGTTAACTACGCAAAAGCGCTTTTTCTTTAGATGTCCTATAATCGTCGCTCTATCTTGCAGGCTTTCCACACTACGTATATTTGCCAGAGTGTAAAAAATAGTAAAATATACTAATACTTCTTTCTTAGAGAGACTGAATCAAAACGGTAGTAAGAAATGTGAGAGTAAAAATAAACACTGAATATTGTAAACATCCTGTACCGAAATAAAATATCGGTTAGGTACAAAGCCCGCCAAATCCACTGCTAGTTATATCCAAAATCCGCCAACTCCAACGATTAATTACAAAATCCGCCAGCTCCATTTTAAACATGAAAAAATATTGCTTTTACTTAATAGGATTACGTAAGATAGATTTAAAAATAAATTAAAATTGTATTCTCGAGTACTATAACCAATATTTCACCAGAAAAGACTTTAATTGATTAAGTGACAGTGTTTTGCTTCTACTGAAAAGACGTTGCGCGTGGAGTTAGCGGTCTTTGGAATTATATGACTCAATTAGGCCTCCATTCATTTAGCCTATGGATATTATTACTGCACGATCGACATTGATCGATTAATCAAACCAATCGATATTGATCGATTGATGAACAATTAATTCGATCGTCGTACATATTTGTAGACTTACTTAACCCCGTAACTTTGCTCTAACAAAAAGATAAACTAGATTTAGAGACCAACTAATCTTTGCCATTATCAAAATATTTTGTCCATACATCGACACACTGTCCATACATGAATAGTTGATCATCTGCAAATATAAGTTTGTAACCTTAACCATGTTTATGAGATATGGGTTTTGACAAACAGACGGACAACAAAGTGATCCTATAAGGGTTCCTTTTTTCCTTTTGAGGCACGGAAGCCTAAAAGCGATCGATATAGGACAAAGCAATGTTTCGATCATTGATGATCGATCAATCGATTGTCCTGGCTCAACTACAACCAAATGGCCTACATTAATCAATCGTATCAATGCGATATCATGATGTAATGATTGAACGATCAATTTTGGTCAATTGTATCGATGCAACTTCGATCGTGCCGCTCTGATCGATCAATCATTGATCGATTAATCGATGAATCATTGATCAATTAGGTGTAATAACATACCCTACGCATAATAGGGCTAATCTTGAAGCACCCATAGACAAGCGTATTTGCTATGATCATAGCATATAATTATATAAAAAAAATGTAAACATTAAAATTTTCTTATCAAACATATTAGGCATAGTTTTACAACGGGAATTGGTAAAACTCAACTATTACATATATCCATGGAATGGTGGTAGAAGATCCTTTAGTTTTTTCTTGTACAAAATTATTCCGTGGTTACTTTTAAATAGTTTTAATACTTAGTCGTACGCACACAATATAATCGTTCTTGAATCTAGGATCGATAGACCAATATCACCGTCGGATCATTATCCGGCGAGCTCATGTCCGGGTAGAGAGGATACCTCAAGGTCCGCACTTCTCCCCAGAAGTTAGGGGTGAAAAGACCCGGTCGTCGCACACAATATAATCGTTCTTTAATCTAGGATCGCGGTAAACTAAACATTTGTCTATTTTCATTACAAGTTCTGCAATTTTTTTATACTTTGCGCGGTACGAGATTAACAAATACAAATATTTACTTATATTGATATCTTGTTGATAAAAGTTACCGCAAAAGAATTTGGTATGGAAGTAGAACCGGAGGATCCCAGTTAAAATGCAAAATTAAAATTTTGGTCCTACAATTATTTATTAAAATTTGTGACCATTTAAAATATTAATAATAACATATTTGGTTACTGTTTTCTTTAAATAATGTATTAAAAGGAATGTCAAAAATATAGCATGAAAATCAAGTTAAATTTTAGTCCAAATTAAAATAGTAAATTGTTTTAAATAACTAATTTATTATAAAAATGTAGATATAAGTAGTTTTTTTTACACCTTAACCTATGTATTTAATGTTATATGTATAATACTTATAAAACATATACATAATGATTATGTATTGTATAATTTAAACTGTAACAAGTTGTAAATTATTGTCGAAAATCGAATTATTATTGCCCATACAATAAATAGTTAAAAATACCTTTATTCTGGCCAATTTCACTTGGAAGTTAGGCCAAGAATAATAATAGACGACCATAGTTTTACAATTATTGGAAATTCGCAAAAAAGCGGTTAAAAACTGTTTATAAATTCCAAAATACTTAATGAAAGTATAAGTATACCACGGAATTTAGTAATATAATATAGTATGCTTGCATAAGTTTTTAATTCCAATATCTTAAAAAAAAGGTAGAGAATGGATCACTTATCTTAAGGCGCATGTCATAGGTAGATCGCACCAAATCTTCTCTACCTAATCGGTTATTGATTTGAAGTTGATTTCTATCAATATGAAGCTGAATCACATTATATTGAAGTTGAATCTTAAACTGAAGATGAATCCCATTAAATTGTAGTTAAATCACATTGCACTGAAGTAGAATACCGTTAAATTGAAGCTGAATCACATTAAATAGAAGCAGAATCCCATTAACGTGAAGAAAAAATCACATTAAATTGAAACCCAAATCCCATTAAATTGAAGCCAAATCCCATTAAATTGAAGCTGAATCCCGTTAAATTGACTGATGGTGCCATCTATCTTCTGAATATATAGTTTAATGGTGCGGCATGACCTATACCGGTGCCAGGTCGATGTTAAATTTACGCTGAATCCCATTAAATTGAAACTGAATCCTATTGAAGTTTAATCCCATTAAATTGCATAATTTACTGGTGGTGCAATCTGCCTGCTAAATGGTACATTCAGTGGTGCGGCATGACTCCTGCCGGTGCCAGGTCGACGTAGTTGGCCGGCAGCATGCCGGTGCGGCCGGTGCGGAGGACCTGCCCCGTCATCCAGCCCTCGTCGATGCTGCTCACGTTGGATATCAGATCTCCTTCGCGGAACGACACCTGCGGGGCACGAGTTCATTGTATTTAATAAAATAAGTATATGGTAATATCGCCAACTGATGACAAAACTTTATTGCAAAAAAAAACTAATTACTTACTACAAAATAAAACTAACTTCAACAACAACAAAATAAAAAAAGACATGAAATAAAACTACAAACTAAAGAACGAACACGTCGTCGAGGTCCCCGTTCTGTGGCATGGTGCCCAGGACGCTGGCAGCATTTCCTCGCTGTATGGCAATACTTAGCCGCTGAGCGAGGTAGCTGCCAGCTCTGGGACCACCCGAGATGTGGACCAACCGGGTAGACAGCTCGTGGATGATATCTTTTGAGTCTGTCGACCATGGGCCCATTGTTTCTACCGCAAGCGCCTCAAACTCATGATGTGGAGTCAGTCGTGAGTATTTGCGGCGCTTGAGTATTTACGTCTGTTCCGCAGCAGCACCGGCCTTATGAGAAGTACCCTGGATATGAGACGGGTGTGTATTGTATATTAAAAAAAAGCGTTTATCCTAATAAAGATTGTGTACATAGCTTTTTTAATAAAACTTAATAATTTGTAAGATATTATTTTTTTAAGATTGGCGGCGCTAGTTGGCTCATGGAAGGCCATTAATACTACTTTTTTATTTTATTTGATAGGTTCTGGTCGAGCCGTGGCAGTACGGGGTCCAGCACAGCCACCGTGGTTCAGCCGTCGCAAGCGCCCCGGAGACCTTTAATACCAATCCTATTACTGTCCAAACTACGCCCATTCATATTAGGTTATCCCTCAATAAGTAACAAAATGAGCACTTATACAACGCGAAATTTTAATTGTTTTTTCCTTGCGAGAAGATTTTGTCTCGTTAGCAGTAGGTACTATCGATTTATTAATATGTATACTCACTTCGTCGCTATCGTTTGCTTCGTAGTCGTACATCGCGATATATACTCGCTGAAACAATAAATTCAAGGCTCAATAACAATGGCATATAACGTTGAAATAAGGGAGTGATAATATGTAATGAGTGCAGGATTTCAAATATCAGAGACTGAATTGTTTAATATGTAATTTATAAATTAATTTATAGTTTTTATTTGTATGTTTACTGTTTCTTTAATATAATATTTTGTAGTCTAAATTAAATAAATTTTAATTTATGAATAAAAACTGACTGATCATAATTGCCTATGGTTTCGGCCGAAACTAGGACCGTGGCGGAAGTTCGGTTTCGACCGTAAACCTAGTTTCGATCGGACACTAATTAGCTACATTAGCTTGTAAGTCATTTTATTATTTATGGTGAGTATTCAAATTCAAATTCTTTATTGCATTCCGTAAGTTATGGAATTGATGTTAGTATTTTACATTACGACCCCTGTTGGGCACACAATTAGGAGAGAGGAAGGCTAATCGTAGCTATTAAGGCCATTAATAGCATAATATTATTACTTGGTCATTCATTATAGTTTTTTTTTGCATTTCTTTGTTAATCTAGTCAGTGATAAATAATCCTAGAAATATATATACAATAATAATATTCTTGCACGGTGTAATAACATTTTGCGATTAGAAATTGTTTTAATTTTTTTATGAATTTATTATCATTAATCTCTGCCTTCAACGATTCTGGTAGTTTATTGTATATTGTTATTGACATAGTGTAAGGCCCTGAGGAGAACATGTGCAAACGGTGGGGGGGGGGGGGGGGGGGGGGGGGCTTTATCAGTACATGTGTGTGTCTAAATGTATACTTTGTAGGGATATCACCTAGTACAAAAAGGGGGGGGGGGGGGGGGGGGGGGCTTTATCAGTACATGTGTGTGTCTAAATGTATACTTTGTAGGGATATCACCTAGTATAAGTACTTTTGTATATCACCTAGTGATTATAGTATTTGTAAAGACTCCCGCGTACCTGGTTGCTCTGCGTCTTGGCGTGGTGGTTGGCTGGTGGCTGCGAGTGCTGGGCGCGCGCTGCGGGCGGCTCGCCGGCCAGCGGGTCCAGGTCTTGGACCCGACCTATCTGCCGCGACTGCTGCTGGCTTTGGTGGGCACCTGCAATGGAAATTGTTATATGTAAACAGATCTCTTTGAAAAACATACAAATATACACTTATAAATAAAAACTTGGTGTACATAGCTTTTCTAATAAAATTTATTATATTGGAAGTTATTATTTTTTTAAGATCGGCGGCGCTAGTTGGCTCATTGAAGGCCCTTAACACACCAAAAACTTTAATTTAAAATGCAACACTCCAGACTCGATCAAAAACAACGTCCGCCATGATATCTGTGGCATGACGTCATTTCGGCGCCGATAAACTAGGGATGTTCGATGTTGAGAAAACAGTATTTGTCATAATAAAGATTTAGTACAGTCGAAGACAGAGATAAGTATACAGGGGGCCTCAATAAGGTTGAGATTTTCTCAAAAACTACTGGACCGAATTTAATATCTCTTCTACAGTACATAGTTTTAATTTTTATCTATCAAACAGTGAAAGAAGTCTTGCAATAGGTCAAATAGTTTTTGATAAAATCTCAACCTTAAAAACTCTACTATACACCTTTCTCTGTGTTCCACCGTACATAGTTTTGTTAATAAAACGTATTATTTTAGAAGATATGATTTTTTAAGGTTCGAACGCCATTTCGCTATGCCTGACATAAGTGGGTTAGCTAGCGAGCTAGCCAATGGTAATGGTAAACATATAAGAGTATGTACAAAGAGCAAACTTATCCAGATTTCTTCCAATTGACCCGAAAAATAATGAAAATAGAACATTAGAAACAGAAATACAAGTGTATGTATAAATAATAAAGTATTATTGAAGTAATCCTGCTATAAGAGTTCATGGTACGGGGGCATATTGAATTGGAAAGTTTTTCTCCACCGCTACCGGGATCCGTTTCCAACTAAAAACGGTATCCGTGGCTACATAAATAATAATGAAAACAAACAAACAAACCTCTCTGCTTCCCATCACTCGTGCTATTATAAATCAGAGTAGCAGACGCTCTTTGAGTGTTAGGCGCAACCCTAGGCCCGTCACTCAATGGATCGTAATCCTGGATCCTCCCAATCTTCTGCTGGCTACCGACCCCATAATTAGGCTGCTGATATTGCCCGTACACATAATTCTGGTTTGGATACTGATTCTGGTTAAACTCCTCATATTTCTGATACTGATTGTAATATTCTTGACGATAAAACTGTTGGTCAGGCGGAAATTGTTGTTGAGACTCCGATTTGTATTGATCTGTCTTATAAATCGGTTGCTCTGACTTATAAACGGGTTGCTCTGTCTTATACATCGGTTGTTCTGTCTTATAAACAGGTTGCTCTGTCTTATACATCGGTTGTTCTGTCTTATAAACTGGTTGTTCTGTCTTATAAACAGGTTGTTCTGTCTTATACATCGGTTGTTCTGTCTTATACATCGGTTGTTCCGTCTTATAAACAGGTTGTTCTGTCTTATACACCGGTTGTTCTGTCTTATACACCGGTTGTTCTGTCTTGTACACAGGTTGTTCGGTTTTATATTGTGTTTGACGGTTCTGGTATTGGGTAGGTGCCTGGTAGTGATTTTTAGTCGGCAGATTGGGTGGAGGTACGTTGGGCGGTAGCATTTCCGTGGCGTAGTTGTCAATTTGTTGATGATAGTTGTCTGGTGTGGGTACGTCTGTTTAAAGCAGTGCAGCACATGGGTGGGACAAAGACAGACATATAATTAGTGTGACACATAATGAATGATGAAGCGTGGACAGAAAAAAGATAATGCATTTATATTAGAACTGATTATTTAACACTTTATTTATAAAATACCTTAGTAAAGAATTTGTACAAGGCGCATATATTTCTAGGAGATTTCTTCGAGATGACCCGATAACATGGAAAGTTGATTAGCTTATATTTACTTTTGAAAGAAGACTAGCCGTGCATGAAGATTTATACATAAGTATGAAGGAAGAGTTTATTTATTAACAACACAATATCTTTACAGGTATCCCCAATACGATAGTTATTGTGTACCAGGAGTCCAGGATCGCAGAGAGATGACCTTCGCATGATGGCTGGCAGGGACTGGATGCAGAGGGCCAAGACAAGGGTTGAGTGGCGTGCTTTGGGAGAGGCCCAGTCCAGCAGTGGACTGATACGGGCTGATGATGATGATATCAGATCACTTTACTTTCACAATGATGAACAGGTTCAATCAATCAGTTCCTTCAGTGTTACATCACAACAGGTAATTAGACGATCATATTTGTTTACAAAATAAGACTTGATAGATAACACTTTTGGGATTCGGTATAGGTCACCTCACGATGTTTTCATTCACGTTAACGTCAAGTGAAGAGCACGGCACAGTGACTCCATATTTGTATTTTTATTAATTTTGGATGAATTTTGACAGGGAAATAAAAATACGCTAATAAAAATCAGAATTTTTTAAACAAGCTCTCGTATTTATAATACCCTACATTTTGGTTATATATTTTGTATGAATAAATATTTCGGTTTAGACATAATTTTCAGTTTAAAAGACATGGAAGGGGTATGTTTGCGATTTTTTTCTATTTATAGAATTTTGGTGGTGGGACTGTGGCCTGTGGTAGCTCAGTTGGTAAGAGCGTGCCACGGTATGACAAGGTCGCAGGTTCAAGCCCTGCACACGGCTAGAAAATTTTCATGATTTAATTCATCACATTATTAGATCGGAACTCTTTATTTTCACAATGAAAAACTTAGGTAGGCTTTGGTATACATATGCGTTTATTTATTTACCACCGAGCACACGAAATGTTCGCACAGCCCCCAAATATATTGGGCCACAAACTTCCCACCAACACAATGGTCGAACAAATAAAAATGCAACATTGTGCAAAGTGGACAATGCAATCTTCCGAAAGGCCATGCGTATGTTATGAAATCATCAACAAATGGATTGAATTCGTTGACTATGGGATATAGTGTGGGACGTAGTGTAGGACGCCTCCCGACCAGATGGAGGGATGACCTTCGCAAGATGGCTGCAGAGGGCCGAGAGTAGGGATGAGGGGCGCGCTTTGGGAGAGGCCTACGTCCAGCAGTGGACTGATATGGGCTGATGATGATGATGGGATATCTAAAATCGAGTTAAATTAAGTTAATATTTCGATTTTGGATGCGAAACTCTTTCTCAATTTACACCAGTGAGTGGTATAATTAAAATGATGTATGTGCATTGCGTCAATTTAATTTCAAGCCTACCACCATACTAATACACTCACAGACCCCTTACCCAAGACATGAAATCGATACAAATGACAATGCCAGATTCTGCCCCACTATCTAACGTACGATGAACAAGATAACGAATAAATGTGCAAATATCTCCCTTTTTTATTAAAATTATTGGTTTAAAATAAAGTATTGTACATCAAACGAGTCGAAAAAACAGCTTAATTAAGAATTCAGAAAATAAATAGTAAGAAATCGAAGCGAATTATTCATTGTCTTTGTTATCATTTCCTACTACTCTCGCAACTCCTACTGATTATGATTATGCAATATGAAACCTGTAATAAGTCCTCAACAAAATGATAGGTACAGCTTCAATGGTCACGTATTTTTGAAGGTGGGGCAAAGCTGCATTGAAATGTGGCAATATCATTTGCAAGCGAAAAATTATGTCACCGATGAGCGCATAGAGACGAAGTGGGTGACAGGAGAACCGAATTAAAGAGATTCGTCCATGTCGATAATATTCTAGGTGACATGTGTCGCTAAGCAATTTTGCGCTCATGTGCGGGCAGACACGGACACTGTTACAGGTCTATGGGGTAAGTAGTCTGTGAATACACTGAACTATAGATAGGTATAAAGAGTATACATATTTATACAGAGTGTAACGGAAAGAGTATAGCCTAAAGGACAGTGTTCAGTATAGATAATAAATTTTAGAATTAAAACTATAGTGAGTTACTACAAATTATTATATATAAACGGATATCACTCACTTATATTGTTGAAGTCGCCAATTAGACCGACAGTTTTGACCGATTTCGACGGTCTTTTTCAAGGCGAGCGCCACGCCCGCGTCGCCGGTGACGTTGGCGTGGCGCTCACCTTGAAAGAGACCGTCGAAATCGGTCGAAACTGTCGGTCTAATTGCCGACTTCAAAAATATAAGTGAGTGATATCAGTTTACATATAATAATTTGTAGATAATCGATGTTCTACAACTTTGCGATTTTCGCGAATTCATTTTTTGACTTTTCATACATTTTGTACCGTTTTTTTGTATCTGATTGGTTATTCAAAACACGTCTCCTCTCCACTACGCTTTGGTATACCAAAAAAAACAGTGGTCAATACTCTGTGGCTTACTATGCCCTTTCCGGTACATCCTGTATAATTTAAGGGCCATCTCACACACACCAAGCTTATCACACAACACACAGTGTCACCATTCCCCGGATTCTCCACGTACCGACAAGTTCTCCGTTCTCGTTCATCTGCCGCTGGCGCTCCATGTGGGCCTTCTTCTCCAGGTCGCCGTGGTACGCCACGTTGCTGATGATCTTCGTGTTGGCCTTGATGCGGAGCGTCTCGGGGTCGTCAGCCACCTGGAGGTAGGGACACGGATTTTTTATTCAGAGTAAATCGGAACTAGGTATATCGCTTTATTCAAAAAAAATATGCTAGTTAGCTTTATGCTAGTTACATTGTGTATACGAGTATTTTGGGATGTCAACATTCTTTTACAATTTAAAATACAATCCTTTATTCATGACTTACCCATTTGCCGCGAAGAGTGACCTACCTGTGCGAACTTGTCTCTGTAGACATAATATGTAGTATGTGGTTGCATGTAAATTGTTACTTCGTCGTATTTAAGTAGGTACCAGTTAGGTATTGATAGGTATTTAATTATTGCTCAACAAGCTTCATTCATCCGCTGAATTCTCTAACCAAAGGTTGTCTGGAAGAGATCGCTTTAAGCGATAAGACCGCCAATTGTGATACTAACTGTATTAGCATATTTGTTTTGTGTAATTGCTTTTATTTTGCAATAAAGAATATTTATCTTATCTTTATCTTACTAACCCTAGAAAACCCTGCCCAGAGTCCCTCCACTGAATAGAGTGACCTATCTGTATGAACTTAACCTTGCTGCGAAGGGGGTAGGGTGTAGCCCACTCTCAGTATTGCGAAGAGTGACATTGAACTAGCCATTGCTGCAAAGAGTGACCTACCCATTGTCGCGAAGAGTGCCCTACCCATTGTCGCGAAGAGTGCCCTACCCATTGTCGTGAAGAGGGCCTACCTGTGTGAACTTGCCCTTGCTGCGCTCGAAGTCTGCGTGGTACTTGACGTTGCTCTGTATCTTGGTGTTCTCTGCTATCCGCTTCAGCTCTGGCGTCTCGGCCATGGTTGTGTGCTTCGCTTTCGGTACGTGCCTGCAATATTACAACACAACTAATTAATAATAACAGACTATCGATTTTTTTGGGGGGGAAATTCTTCCTAGAAGGAAAGGCACAGCCAACTAGGGCATACAGCCTGGTCTGATGTTAATAGAATGTCTGAATTCGTATAAATACATACATATATACGAAGATAACCTAACGTAAACCTACGCACAAGCCTCCCAAACCCCTAACGAAATAAATTAACGATCCACGCAATCATTAAGTCACACGATGAAACCTTGATAAGAGCACAAAACTTCACAAACACAACTTCTTTCGAGCACTCCATCAATAGAAACGTTCGCGGACATCTCCTGATTAACTTAACGTGATCATTAATAAAACTAAAATAAACATAAAAAACATTGTGTTTACTGTACGAAATTTTGAAAAATTGAATTGAATTGACCAAAATTGTAATCATTGGCCTTAAGCGCTTGCACGTTTTGAATTTTGAAAGGATGAAAAGACATTGCCACAATTCAATTGAGCTTTGCCCCACCTACAAAACTACGTGACCATTTAAGCTGTACCTATCATTTTGTTGGGGACTTATTACAGGTTTCATATTGCATAATCATAATCAGTATCATTTTCTACTCTCGCAACTCCTATAGAAGAATAACAAAAACAATGAATAATTCGCTTCGATTTCTTACTATTTTCTGAATTCCTAATTAAGCTGTTTTTTTCGACTAGCTAGATGTACAAAACTTTATTTTAAACCAATAATTTTAATACAAAACGGACATATTTTTACATTTATTCGTTATCTTGTACAACTTACGGTTGATGGTGGGGCAGAATGTGGCATGATCATTTCAGATCTTTCTTCAATATTTCAATATTTTCTTGCATCTAGCTAGATTAACAACAGTACTATAGGTATTAATTAGATAAAACAGGAATTACCGTGTTAAACATTTATTAATTAATAATTAATATTTATCTAACGATATCGTCTCTCCACCTACGCCGAGGTCTGCCCCGACGCCGGCGACCGTCCGATGGCACCCATTCTGTGACAGTCCGGGCCCATCGGTCCGGCTGCATGCGGATACAGAGATGGGTGGCTGGAAGAGGCTCAGGACAGGGATGGATGGAAGAGGAGGGGGAGACCTTTGCCCAGCAGTGGGACAATTTATAGGTTCACAAAAAAAAAAAATACTATGTATACAAAACCGTGAAAATTTAAAAAGTACTATAGATTCTACTTTTTCTATGATTGCAAAATGTGAGCCTTGATAAAAAAATATCCTACAATAACATCTGTGTACGACTATAACCCATTTTCCTCGTCACGTTTCCAAGAAGCCGTGGCGCAAATTATTGCCATCATTTTTATAAAAACTTACCTACCGCAGATTTACAAGGAGATCCGCCGCGAATGGATATGAACTGATAGATACTAGTACCCTCATTTTTAGGGTTCCGTACATAAGAGGAACTATTAAAGGACCACTTTGTTGTCCGTCTGTCTGTGAAGAGCTATATCTCAGAAACGCGTGGACGGATCAAGTTGAAATTATCATCGGTCATCCCTCTAAAGTGTATAATTACAGTGTTTACTATACACTACTAGTAAAAGAATTTTTACAGAAGGCCAGGTAGTTTTTGAAGAAAAAAAACCTCAATTATAAATTCACTTTTCTTATACACTGTACCATTGCAGATTAGACCTTTTTAATCTGTCAATTAACGCGACAGGTTGCGTGCGTGCACGTCCGCGCGAAGGTGACGAAATGAAAGTCTAACGACACGTACAGACACTGCTATTATGCGGACATGTGTAGTTTAGCTAGCATGCACACAAACTCTCCTACGCCCGTATTAATAAATAACTCTCAGCTCAAAAGTCGACCTCAAGATGGCGTTCCTATTAATAAACGTAACTTAGGGCCGGCGTACAACGTCACGGCGCGGCGCCGTGCCGTCGCATGGCGCGGCGTGTCACGGCGTCTGCCGGCCCCGTCTCCCGGTGCACGATGTCGGCCGGGCGCCGGTCACAGGCGGACAACATTCGTGCCGGCGGACGGCGCCGTCCACTGGCGCGGTACACGGCGTCGTCCGCCGGCGCCATTCTGTTGTACGCTAGCCCTTAGGTGCGCGTAGGGTATCACGTGAGTAACGTCGTATTAATAAACAAAACTCAGTTCTCAAGAGAACTGTCAAACTCACACTTGATGACATATTTGCTGATTGCAGGCGAACCGCGACGTTTACTTGAGTTCTTCCACTTGAGAAAGTCATCACGTGATACGCCCTCAAGATTGGTTTATTAATAAATGACATACTTGAAATGGTGATCACATATTGAGAGTGTATCAGCTGAATTCGCTCTTGAGCTCGGGTTTAAGCTCAGACTATTAATACGGACCCTAGAGATCTACCCTAAGCTCAATCTTTAAATAATCGTATCTTCTAATATAACCAATTTTATTAAATTATTTAATAATAATAAACCGACTGCAAAATATTTAACCCCTTTTATATAAAAAAATTATAGCCTATGTCACACCTACAATCAAGACGAATCTAACGACACCTCATATATTGAAATCCATCAAGCCGTTTAGGCTGCAGGCCGTGTCAAAGAATTATACATACAAACTCACATACATACACTCGAAAAACATAACCCTCCGTTCGCAGTCGGGTAAAAACGCATGCTTTGTGAACTCATCATGAATGGACGACTGACATCGGACGGATGCGCGATTATGTAATGTTCTTTTTATAGCTCGGCCACTTTCGATTTTATTGTGATACCAACATGACTAACTATTGCTATTGACTGATTAAGTGAAGGCTGGTTGGATGAGTATTTTCTTTTCTCGTGTGGTTTAGTGACCAAACCTATTTGTTAAAGTTATATATAAGTTAGCTGTCAAGCGACAGCAACCGGGACCAACTGCGTGCGCCCCGAGGCACGAAGGGGCTCAGATGAAAGTCCAGGTCCTAACCTCGCCCAACGTTGCTTAACTTGTACGATCGTTTTTAACGCGTACTTGCAACTGGCCTACGAGCCCCTTATGAGGATAATAATTTGTGAAGCTGGGTCACACAGCTTCGTTTCACCTAGTAGAGATTTTCTATGATAACATTAGCCCCTCCAAATGATTTTATTAATGGACTCGACAGTTCGTCATTTGCCAATGTCATGTTACAGAGTAGATATTCAAAATATCATATCGTCTTCTCTTCATCCAGGGGAGTCGCCGTAGTGTCGTCACCCTGGGTATCCGCGTCTTCTTGTCTTCATCCAGAGGAGTAGACGTAGCGTCGTCACTCTGGACGAAGCAGCTCGACAGTCACGTTCACTCCCGAGCTCGTAGTGGGACTCCAGATCTTGCATGAATTATTCAACAATTTCACCATACTGTCATTCGCGAACGTTTTCTGATTAATTTAATGTGATATTAAACACAAAATAACCACTGTAGAGAGAGAGAGAGTAGGATTGGACCCGCTTGGGATGTCAAGCCCCGGTACGTCCGTTTGGTACACAGCTCATGAACAACTTGCGCGATAGTAAATCTATGAGTTTGAAAGAGGTGTGTCAGGATCGCTGCAGATGTAAATCGTCGTCTCTTTTCATTGGAGACGTTCGTGAGTTTATGTATGTAATTTTATAATGCCTTAATTATGCATGATTCATTGTGACTAGACTACCGCAACACATTGTTGTGTGATCAGCACACCAAGCATTTTATTTACATATTTGCATGACTCAGTGCAGCGTAACGACGTATGGCTATGTTGTAATATTTTTAAAAGGTAGTTTTAACTAAAACTACAACGACCTATTGATGATGCTGATGAGACCACTGCCTGCCATGACATACCACAGCCCAAATCAAGTGTCTTATTTTGTAATCAAATATGATCGTCTAATTACCTGTTGTGATGCAACACTGAAGGAACTGATTGATTGAACCTGTTCATCATTGTGAAAATAAAGTGATCCGACTATTAATGTGAAAATAGCTATGCAATTAATTAGATAAAAACGGGAATTACCGTGTTAAACATTTATTAATGATGATTATTATTATGAAATAATAAATGTTTAACACGGTAATTCCCGTTTTTATCTAATTAATATGTATACAAACCGTGAAAGTTTAAAAAGCTATGCAATTATTACAGAACAGCTTAAAATGTTAGTAGGGTAGGGTAGTTTTTGTTTACAAAATAAGACACTTTATTGGGGCTTCCAAATAGATAGATAAACACTTTATTGCACAAAGAAGCTTACACATTGAAAACAGATAGTAAGCAATTTGTACAAAGGCGGCCTTATCGCTCAGAAACATATGGTGCTGAATTCTGGCCTCTCAAAAAACAGCAGGAAAACCGACTGCACTGCGCAGAAATGAGAATGCTGAGGCAGGTGGTGTAACTAGGTTGGATCACGCCAGAAATGTACACATCCGTAGCAGTTTTAAAGTGAAGCCTATCCCAGAAAAACTGTTAAGAGAGCCGACTCAGGTGGCACGGACATGTCATGCGACGACCACCTGAACACATGACGAGAAAAGTGCTTGACATAAGCACGCAGCCCAGCGGTCGCAGCAGACCCCGTCTTATATGGATATGTGGCGTATCTCTGTGGGGCGAATGAGGCGCCTTGGGCCTCAGCAGCAGACTGATAATGATGACGAAAAGAAATACTCACGATTCACAGTATGGTAGTTTCCCGTAGCCTTTGTAGGTCCTCATGTTGAGGGTCATGCCACACTCCTGGCATTTGAAGCAGCCCTTGTGCCACACCTGGAAACAACAGAGATTCAGTTTAGTAAGGGCAGATTGTAAGATTTCCGAAAAATGCGAATATATTAGATTAGGAAATATAGACCGCGCTCCATAGAGGTTTTGTGAAGTAAGTAAATCCCTAATAAGCCACATTATTAGGGATTTTATTATGACTCATTTTTTTAATATACCAATCAACTCGCATATTCATCCTTGCGTTAGGTTGACGGCGCGGCGGCGGGGTGATAAGGCAAGCAAGGCGGTGCTGATACAGTGCCGGGTTGATATGTGTGCGACAATCTTTCCACCGCAGAAGGGTAGTGAGTGGGCAATGGCTAAGCGGAACGGACTCCGTTTGAATTAAATAGATTTACATCTCCAGCAACAAAGAGATGCGTTGCCGCAGCGGACTCGTTTCAACCACTTTAATCAGCCCCGACTCTTTCTCTGCAGAAACGCTTATGTTATTTATTTATTCAAAGAAATTCAAAGTTAAACACTAAAATAGAAAGCATTACAGTTAAACACTAATGCACTAAGTATACAATTCCTGGTCAATTCATAGTCATAGATTACAATTATGGACACATTATTTGTCATCATCAGTCTATTTGTATGTCCCCACTGCTCGGGCACAGACCTTCCCTTACATCGAGGGAGTTGGGGCCACGATCCACCACGCGGGCCCAGTGCGGGTTGGCGGATTTCACATGACTTAGATTTTTTTTCTTCTTCTATGACATGCAGGTTTCATCACGATGTTTTCCTTCACCGTTTTGAGAGCACTCGGTAAATGTACGTAAGTTTTTCCGTCGAAAAAACCGAGGATAACTCATTGGTACATGGCTGCCCTGGCTGGGAATCGAACCTGGGACCTCCATATTGCAAATCCATTGACCCAACCACTGAGCCACCGAGTTCTTATTTATTTGTCATTGCGAGTTAAACGGAGTCCGTAATGACTCCGCTCCGTTACGAAGAACTGAGAGAGTTCATTTCAACTCTTTCTGCTCTACTATTAGTTGGTGGAAATACAAGTATGTAGTTTACTTTAGCATCGCGAAATTGTAATTAACTTAGCTGCCCCTCCCTACAATTGCGTGCCCTGGCAGCTGCATTGATCCCCCCACCACGGCGAGAGGTGCGCTGGCCGAGAGAGCAGCGCGTGCGCACACAATGCGCTAATCGCTCAGGAATGTTACTTAATTGCAGCCTTATTGCGAAGTGGGACGGCCGAATTTACGAGAAATGTTATGTAACAAGACGTCACATTATGTATGTTTATTATAAATACAATATCATATACAGGTGTAACGAAAATATATAGTAACCCGTTCAGTGTCGATAAGTCGATAACTTGACATCTTTTCTACGACTTTTCGAATAAGGGCCTTCCATGAGCCAACTAGCGCCGCCAATTTTTGATAATTAATATCTTCCTTGAAAATTAATTCTTGGCACATTTGAGAACTACAACTTTGCTTGTCGCAATTGTGCCATGTATTGTATATTAAAAAATAGTGTTTATCTTAATAAAGATTGTGTATTAGGATAAACATATATGCCATGTATTATAATAAAACAATAAGTAAATAAATAAATTATATAGTAAAAAATAATAATTTGTAAAATATTATTTGTTTTAATATTGGCGGCGCTAGTTGGCTCATGGAGCCTTCCATGAGCCTTTTGAGTCACGGAACCCTAAATAGTAAGATAGTGCCCGGTACCTAAACAATATACAAGCAGCGATGCCCCGAACAAGTAAACTAGAGTACGCTATTCGTGGCCACTGACTCATAGCAATGGCCGACTTGGGATAATCAGCAATTGCCCCCGTTTCGTGTTTACGTTACGCCCTTCTGCTAAATGTATATGAACATAAGAGAATATGTATTAACATCATCATCAGCCTATTTCTATGTCCCCACTACTCGGGCATATATCTTCCCTTACATCGAGGGAGCTCGGACCATGAGAATCAGAATCAAATCTCTTTATTGCAAGTAAGCCTGTTGAGTCCATTCAGTCAACATTTTTATACTTATTTTATTATTTATTAATGGACTCGACAGTTCGTCATTTGTCAATGTCATGTTACAGAAAATTCAATATTATTCAATAGTCTTCTATCTTCCTCCAGGGGAGTCGCAGTAGCGTCTTCACCCTGTGTAGCCGCGTCTTCATCCAGAAGAGATGCCGTAGCGTCATCACTCTGGACGAAGCAGCTCGACAGTCACGTTCACTCCCGAGCTCGTAGCGGGACTCTTGATAAAAGCTTAAAACTTCAGATCTTGCATAAATAATCCAATAACTTCACAGTACTGTCATTCGCGAACATTTTCTGATTAATTTAACGTGATATTAAACATAAAATAGCCCCTGTAGACATTAAAAGAAAAATTATCAAATCATTTCGCAACCGTCGTTTTCCGCCATTTTCAAGAGAACCATTTTTATACTTAATTATATTTAATTATAATAATCGGCGTAGGTGGAGAGACGATATCGTTAGATACAGGGATGGCTGGCTGTAAGGGGCTCAGGACAGGGATGAATGGAAGACGAGGGGGAGACCTTTGCCCAGCAGTAGGACAATTTATAGGTTTACAAAAAAAAATATAATTAACACTTTGCAAGGAAAAGTAGGACCACAAAGAGACTTTATTATAAATGTGCTCGGAGACGGCGATGAGGTTCGCCACCCATCACGCCATGGCTCACGTAGTGGCGAAAAGCGGGCGGTGTATAGTTAATAATAATGAAATGTCGTGAAAACTCACTCCATTTTGAAAATGGCAGGAAACGACTGTTGCGAAATATTTGATAATTTTCAGTTTAATGTCTACAGTGGTTGTTTTGTGTTTAACTTTAATATCACGTTATATTAATCAGAAAATGTTCGCAAATGACTGCATGGTGAAATTATTGGAAGATTCATGCAGGATCTGAAGTTTGGCGCTATAGTCAAGAGTCCCACTACGAGCTCGGGAGTGAACGTGACTGTCGAGCTGCTTCGTCCCAGAGTGATGGCTCTCCTGGATGAAGACAAGAAGACGCGGATACCCAGGGTGACGACGCTACGGCGACTCCCCTGAATGAAGAGAAGACTTTGAATATTCTGTAGCATGACATTGGCAAATGACGAACTGTCGAGTCCATTAATAAAATAAATAAATAGTTACTCCAAACACCATTAAATTGTCATTAAAATGAAAGCACACCGGTAGCTATCTCTCTATTACTTATTTAGCCATTACACTTGGCCTTATCTAAGTAAGTTACTTAGCAATACTTCGCCTAGAGATAAACTTAAAAGTGAAACTTAACTGTACCGGGCGCTAGAGCCGGTAGCACTGAGTCAAGTTAGCGACGGATTAATTAAGGCGCTATATGGTTGTCAAAAGCAAGAGTGAGACACAAGATGCCCCGCAGCGGCAGTGTGAAGAGCACGGCGCAGTGCCTCGATATTCGTATTTTTATGAATTTTGGCAGGGAAACAAATATACGCCAACGAAAATCTATTTTTTTTAAACAAGCTCTCGTATTTATAGTACCCTACATTTTGATATATATTTTGTATAAATAACTATTTCGTTTAGACATAATTATCATTTTAAAACACATGGAAGGGGTATTTGCGATTTTTTTTCTATCGAGCGAAGTTTGTCCAATCGTGTATCGGTTTCAATGGAGAATTGCCATCATAGGAATTACGCAATGACGCCTTTTTAGACCCGCAGATCGTCTTCAACATGTACTCTCAACTTGACTACGAGCCGCTCAAACAACAACTGTCACAGATTTACAAGACAAAATCCTCTAAGTCACACTGAATTAAGTATTAGATTAGTTAAGTATCTGTTTGTGGTACCGGCCTCGGTGGCGACCTTACCAACGCGGCGCCATCTGCGCCGAATGAGGTCAGCTGTGCAGTTATGCCTTTGCTTTCTAGAGCTCTATGAACTTATACTTTACTAACCATTTACTAACCGTGTACTTGTATAGTAAGGTACATGATCTATAGAATACAGTGTCCGGACAGATGTGAGGTAGGGAATGAGGAGCACCAGTCCTGACGCGTGGCTATAACATGGAGCGAGTGTATGTCGTGATGAGGTGTGGCCGTACTCGGGGAACCACTGGGAGACCGAGATCTAACGTGCTCTAAAAAGAGGGCGATGAGGTCTTAAAATGATAGTCGTTTATGTTGATATAATAAGACACTTGCTTTGGGATCTGTACACTTAGTGATTGTTCAAAATTAAATAAATTGTTAATGAGTAGATATGTACGAACAGCAGATCAATGGTAACTTGAAGTACGATTTTACCTCTTACGAAGCAGATAATAAGAACGGTTCAAAGTGTTACGTTTGATCTGATGTTAGCTGTACATAAGAAGTCGAGAGAAAGTAGGTATACAAGAGGCCTGAATAAGGTTGAGATTTTCTCAAAAACCACTGGACCGAATTTAATAATTATTTTACAGTTACATAGTTTTAACTTTTATCTATCTAACAGTGAAATATTCTTGCAATAGGTCAAGTAGTTTTTGAGATAATCTCAACCTTAAAAACTTTCCCGTACACTTTTGTCTATGTTGGAATGATAGCGGTTTGGTATACTTAGTTGTACTATGATCACCATCAGCCAGTATCAGTCCACTACTGGACATAGGCTTCTCCCAAGACGCGACACTCAACGCTGGTGTTCGCCCCAGACTTACGCTGGACACCATCCATGCTAATGAGACTCCAGGCGGCTCATAGTGCCCTGGTACTTGTAACGATACTTAAAGAGCTGGGGCTTCTGACCGAGTGGAAACAGCAGTCGTTGAGTGAGACATATTGAGACCCCGGTTAGCCATGGTCTCCTGGTACTTTCAACGCAAATTCGTCCATTATCAGCGGTATCAGTCCACTGCTGGACGCAGACCTCTCCCAAGGCACGACACTCAACGATTATCGGCTCTTAGTAAGAAATGGCCCTTTAAAATCAAATCTCTTCTCATTCTTTTGGACCTCTTTGTTGGTCAGGGGGGCTAGCCGGCTGGCCTTTTTTGTCCTGTTAAAGCCTGCGCGAACGAAATTTTTGTACTAATTTTCGCCAAAAATCTGACATTGACGGCTAGTAGAAATCGACGCGGCTCAGCCCCCAGTAATAATTGAAACTCAAAGTGTCACCGTTGATGCGCCGTCGAGTCTACAAATCAAAAGCACCTGTTGGGAAGACGCTAGTCCCCACGACACAGGGAATCCTAGTGTGGGGACTAGACTGTTAGCTACACTCCTTAAAATATAAGTCATCATTGTTTCTAGGTTTAAGTTAAAACTGGGTTCTCTTGAAAATGGCGGGAAACGACAGTTGCGACATTATTTGATAATTTTCCTTTTAATGTCTACAGGGGCTATTTTGTGTTTAATATCACGTTAAATTAATCAGAAAATGTTCGCGAATTACAGTATGGTGAAGTTATTGGATTATTTATGCAAGATCTGAAGTTTCAAGCTTTTATCAAGAGTTCCCGCTACAAGCTCGGGAGTGAACGTGACTGTCGAGCTGCTTCGTCCAGAGTGATGACGCTACGGCGACTCCTCTGGATGAAGACAGGAAGACGCGGCTACCCAGGGTGAAGACGCTACTGCGACTCCCCTGGAGGAAGATAGAAGACTATTCAATATATTGAATTTTCTGTAACATGACATTGGCAAATGACGAACTGTCGAGTCTATTAATAAAATAAATAAAAAGTTAAAACTGTACAATTTTTGTTTCTAAATAAACTATTATTATTATTCGTCGGTTCGTGATTTCGACCTAAGATACAACGATCACGTGAGGCCTCAGACGGGCGAGCGCTGCACCAAATTGAATTATTAAACCAATAACTATAGTGGGCGCGGCCCGCTCGCTACGGACACCATCGGTGGTACTATCTCTAGGACATGACCATGCGAAGTCAATTAGAAAAGAAAGAAAGAAAAACAGATTTATTTAACACTACATAAAATCATACAAGACAATAATAATATATATAAACAGCGATTAATCAAGAACAGATACTTATAATAATAATAGAAACAGATACTATCGAGCAGCAGTGTGCAGAATGCAGTGGTAAAAGGGGCCGAGCTCAGCATAGTGCTGTGTCAGGCCACAGCGCTGGTTTTCAGTTCGTCCCCAATTAATTTCAATTAGCTAATTCAAATTATTTATTGCAGTCACAAAGACCATAAATGTTAGCAAGTACTTAAAACTATGTTAGTGGTTCATGATTATTAAGCGTTATAAAAAAAATGGTTTATTTCGGACAGGGTCCATAGATGTTAGTAAAATACAATAAAATGACTTAGGTACCGTGGAACACAGAGAAAGGTGTACAGGAGAGTTTTTAAGGTTAAGATTTTCTCAAAAACTACTTGACCTATTGCAAAAATTATTTCACTGTTTGATAGATAAAAGTGAAACCTATGTAACTGTAAAATAATTATTAAATTCGGCCCAGTAGTTTTTGAGAAAATATCAACCTTATGTAGGTCCCCTGTATACTTATCTCTGTCGTCGACTGTACAAGCTAATGTTAGTGGGTACAAAACAAACACAAGAATGAAAATATTAAAAATAAAATACGACCCCGGACAGCAACATGCAACTGCCACGTATCTACTAGGCAACATTTGACGCGTGACATGTTGCACAACACGTTTAACGGCAACGAGGAATCATTGGGCATATTGCACGCCAATTATTATGATTTATTTTAGGTATATTAGCGTGAAAACTCTAGCAAAGTAGCTCGGACTATCTTTTACTACAAGTGAGCCAGGGAACTGCTGTCAAGTTTGTTTACAGAACTTTAAGGCGCTCCCTCTCCGGGAGCATTCGCGTGTAATGTAACGTTACAGATTCGAGCATTACATCAGTGAGGGCGAAAAACAGCGTCAGTCAGGGAGGTAGTATTGTAATGTAATGCTCAAAGTCGAATCTGTAACGTTACATTACACGCGAATGCTCCCGGTGAGGGAGCGCCTTTAGATAAACATCTGTTACAACACAATTTATTACACTGTGAATTTAATTTAAAATCAACAGAGTCCTAATAAAGGACCAAGTCGTTCGAGACTGTCCCAGATAAGCCAGACGACATGGTTCCTGCCGATTCCGTCACGCCACACTCTTGAGCACAATGACTTTAGTAGTTTTTCCACTCCAACGCACTGAGCTGTTGACTTTATACAGTTGCTCGATGAAAAAAACGGTGATTGTTGTGCGAAAAATTTGTGTTTTCGAACGAACATGAAATACCTGACTTCATGATTATGAAATACGATGTCGTAAATTCGTATTCGATTGCTGAATTTCATATTTTTATTCTAGCAAACTTGGGCCATATTTGCTCATAGAATCAGCAAAAGTGAAGTGGCAGTGGGCCACATCTGTCGTAGAACCGATAAACGACGGGGGAGATGGGTTCTCGAAATCCTCCACAGATGGGAGAGGACTATATAAAGGAACTGGGAGAGGGCTATAATCCAGCAGTGGATTAATACGGGCTGATGATGATGAACTTGCATTAAAGGTACCAGAAGACCATGGCTAATCCGGAGTCTCAATATGTCTCACTCAACACCTGCTGTTTCCACTCGGTCAGAAGCCCCAGCTCTTTAAGTATCATTACAAGTACCAGGGCACTATGGCACGCCTAGAGTCTAATTAGCATGGATGGTGTTTAGCGTAAGTCTGGAGCGAATGCGGCGGTGTCAGAAACACCAGCATTGAGTGTCGCGCCTTGGCAAAGGCCTACGTCCACGACAGATAAGGGCTGATGTTGATGAATCAAACAACACTCCAATTTTCGCAATTTGCAGTCGTAACTTACAAAATCACCAATGTAACTTCGAGCTAACAAAAGCAATACAAAAAGCTTTGTTAATGTTCTCGTTAAACTGCTACAATTAACGGTTATCTGTAACCGATACACTTTCACACTTCATTAGCACGTAACGTAACTAGTAATTACTAGGTTACTCAATAGGCGGTAATTAATTTAGGTATGGCGTTGGCTGAGGCTTGTAGTGATAAACGCGATTTAATCTTAGGGCTGGCTTTCACCGTAGAAAATTGGTGGTTCAGCAGCAATTTTTATCGCTATGGTCCCGGAACCAGTAGTAGTCGATGACCCGCACCTCGAAGTTCTTCAGTAGTATGTCTACTTAGCACAAACTCTGCAGCTAGACAGGAACAACTTCGAGAAAGAGAGTGACAGGAGAATTCAGCTGGGTTGCAGTGTCTGGGAAGTTATGTCATATCTTCTCGTCTTCAATACCACAATGCCTTAATATAAAACAGGGAACTTCCCCATGCGGCAACGTTCCTGGGAACCTTGCCGCATGGGGCGACTTAGGCGATATGCTTATAGTAATGTAATTTTTTTGTAAATTGGTACCTTTTTAATTATTATTATTACTTGTATAATTTTAAGTTTTGTTTTAGTATGTCTATATTTTAATAAAACCTTTTCTGTTTCGAATATAAAACTTTAATTTTGTGTGCACATGTTCTGCCTGCTCCAGATCTCATCTCTCTCTCACACTGGTTTGCTGGTAGAGAACTCTAATATAGTGTTAAGCACACCTTATGTACATCTTATTCCATGTATTGTATTGTAATCAACTTTGTGTACATTAAAGAATTAAAGAAGAAGAATTAAAGATGCCTCAAAACAAAGTCCGCGTCTTCTTGTCTTCATCCAGAGGAGCCGCCGTAGCGTCGTCACTCTGGACGAAGCTCGACAGTCACGTTCACTACCGAGCTCGTAGTGGGACTCTTAACTATACTCCAGATCCTGAATGAGTCCTCCAATAATTTCACCATACTGTCATTCGCGAACATTTTCTGATTCATATAACGTTAGGTACTACTCATTTCAATCCCTCCTATACTCCATTTTCTTTCGTTTAATGTCATTAAAAGCGACATTACACTGATTAAGTAGTAGTAATTAAGCTAATCGATCGCCACTTATCGTTTAATTAATTATAAACATACATAGTTGCGAGTACGCATGTGATTAACATTGAAAATACGTTGCGTGATAGATAATAGAATACTATTCCTCCCCTCATAAAGCTATACCTCAAAATCTGCTATCGTTTTGGAATGAAGGATTGATTATTTACTAGATATTTGTGATATAGGATAGCTCGGTGGCTCAGTGGTTGGGTCAATGGAGTTGCGATACGGATATCCCAGGTTCGATTCCCAGCCAGGGCAGCCATGTGCGGTGGAACACAGAGAAAGGTGAGTTTTTAAGATTGAGATTTTCTCAAAAACTACTTGACATATAGCAAAAAATGATTTCATTGTTTGATAGATAAAAGTTAATACTATGTAACTGTAAAATAATTATTAAATTTTGTACAGTAATTTTAAAGAAAATCTCAACCTTATTGAGGCCCCCTGTATACTTATCTCTGTCTTCGACTGTACCAATGAGTTATACTCGGTTTTTCGACGGAAAAACTTACGTACCTACATTTACCGAGTGCTCTCAAAACGGTGAAGGAAAACATAGTGATGAAACCTGTATGCCGTAGAGAAAAAAATCTACGGCATGTGAAATCCGCCAATGCGCACTGGGCCCGCGTGGTGGATCATGGCCCGAGCTCCCTCGATGTAAGGGAAGGTCTGTGCCCGAGCAGTGGGGCAATATAAATAGACTGATAATGATAGGGATTTGTAGGATTTTATAATCGGGTACGCACAACAGCAGATCAATATTAACACTTGCAGTACGATTTCAACTCTTACGACGCAGATAATAAGAACGGTCCAAAGTGTTACATTTGATTACTTTGATGTGTACAGGAGTTCTTAAGGTTGAGATTTTCTTAAAAAGTACTTGACCGAATAAACAATTTACCTAATAGTAAAAAAAATTATACAATCGGTAAATAGGTACAGTCGACGACAGAGATAAGTATACAGGGGGCCTCAATAAGGTTGAGATTTTCTCAAAAACTACTGGACAGAATTTAATAATTCTTTTACAGTATATAGTTTTAACTTTTATCTATCAAACAGTGAAAGAATTTTTTCAATAGGTCGAGTAGTTTTTGAGAAAATCTCAACCTTAAAAACTCTCCTGTACACCTTTCTCTGTGTTCCACCGTACATTAAAATAAGAAAAATATGGCCAAAAACCATTTATGATTTTTGTTTTGAAAATGCATGACAAGATAAAATATTAAAACAAAAATAAAATAAAAAAACAAAAAAATATGATTCCGGCCAGGATCGAACTGGCGGCCTTCTGCGTGTAAAGCAGATGTGATAACCACTACACCACGGAACCAGTTGGCGGTCGGAGCGAAAATTACGATCATATGCCGCTCGCGCTCGTGAATGAGCGATGACGTCATTGGACTTTCTAATGTATATTCCAAGATGATTAGAATTTATACGACTACGCAAGCAAAGGAAACTTGAATTAAAAGTAACAGAAAAATATAAAATTTTCTTAAACAGCGTAAGATACCTATCTATAGGTACCTATTAATTTATATAATGTATGGCGCAAAAGAACAATCCGTATCGCAAGTCCATTGAGCCATCAATGGACTTGCGATACGGAGGTCCCAGGTTCGATTCTCAGCCAGGGCAGCCCCGTGCGGTGGAACACAGAGAAAGGTGTACCGGAGAGTTTTTAAGGTGGAGATTTTCTCAAAAACTACTTGTTTGATAGATAAATGTTATCATGTACCAATAAGTTATCCTCGTTTTTTTCGACGGAAAAACTTACGTACATTTACCGAGTGCTCTCAAAACGCGGAAGGAAAACATCGTGATAAAATCTTCGTAGAAGAAAAAAAAATATCTAAGGCATGTGAATTCCACCAATCCGTACTGGGCCCACGTGGTGGATCATGGCCCCAGCTCCCTCTATGTACGGGAAGGTCTGTACCCGTGCAGTGGGGCAATATAAATAGACTGATAATGATACTATGCAAACAAAGGAAGGGGCTTGGGTTAAAAATACTGTGTATTAAATCGCGACTTTTTATCGTCCAGAAAAAGATTTTGCCGATATCATTCAAGTCATGGTAGCTTTGTAATAGCGATGTCTCTGGCTCTAATCCTCTGACCTCTCTACGCCTCTGACGAAAAAATTTCTACATAATACAAAAGATTTTTTCGCAGCATAATAGGACAACGGTTTTTGTCAATTCCTACTAAAAACCGTTAATTTTTAACGCTAGCCACACTGTCACGGATTATCGTAAGTTCTCAGTTTGCTAAAAACCAGTTGCAAAGATCGAAAGAATGCTATTTCGCCTTATTTGGGCCACATTTGACATAATCATGTTTATTGGCAAGCTGACCTCAATATTAGGTAATATTGCTAGCTGTTATATAACGTATCTGCACTAGTATATAAACACATTATCAAAATAAGCATAGGTATTATAAAAAGACTATCTTCGCACGGATGCAATGCTGATACTAACTAATACTACAGAATGTCTTAATATACAACTAAGTGTCCAAATAACGGGTTTCGGCTTAGTTTCGGGTTCGGCTGCCATCCGGCCGAGACTACGGCCGAAACCGAAACTGAGTTCGAGAGCCTATAATAAGCATATAACGTTGTAAATATTAAAAGCGTAAATAATTTATTTGCAATAAGGGAGTGATAATATGTAGTGCTTAAGGATTACTTCAAATATCAGAGACTGAATTGTTTAATAGCAGTCGGGTAATAATTCAAAGATAAACCTTCAAAGAGTAGCTAGGGATCGAACCAGGCACCTTCAATAGTGACTCTGATGTCTAATATATCCTATTACCATCAGCCTTTGCTCATTTGATTGGCTGTGTCCATTATCAGAAAAAAAATATCAAGATAAATATAGATGTACGTTTATGATAGTTGATACTACAATGCATAGTGCATTATCAGATAATATAAATATGTTTTATTGATATATTTATACATGTATCAGATTTTATGATAAATCTGGTTTAAAGTAGGTACAGTCGAAGACAGAGATATGTATACAGGGGGCGTCAATAAGGTTAAGATTTTCTCAAAAACTACTGAACCGAATTTAATAATTCTTTTACAGTTTGATATTTATCACTTTTATCTATCAAACAGTGAAAGAATTTTTGCAATAGGTCAAGTAGTTTTCGAGAAAATCTCAACCTTAAAAACTCTCCTGTACACCTTTCTCTGTGTTCCACCGTACCTAGGTACTTTTATTATCTCAGAGTGAATAGGATAAATACCTCCTTGATATTACATTTATAAAGTCTCGGGGCTCATAGGCCAGTTGTGAGGAGCTCGTAGGCCAGTTGCGAGTACACCTTGAAAGCGAGCGTACAAGTTAAACAACATTGGGTGAGTGAGGTCAGGATCTGGATGGGTGACTGCTAATCTTGAATCTTGAAGACTGGGCTCATTCGCACTTTGGCCGCACGGCCCATTGTGCGCGAGGCGGCTGGCGCTACTCTAGCCAGCCGAGCTGAGCCAGGAAGGCCAACAGCTTCTTAATGACCCTGGAGGCCTCTGGGATGGGTGACTGCTAGTGACACTTTCATCTGAGCCCCATCGTGCCTAGGGGCGCACGTTAAGCAGTTGGTCCCAGTTGTTGTCGCTTGACAGCAGTCGTTAGGCCACGTCAGAGGCCTGAATAACTTTGACAAATAGGTTTATCACTAAACCACGAGAAACGGAAAAAAAGATTTATAATGTCAAAGGTATTTAGTGCGTAATCTCTGATAAGGCTAGGTAGAATGATTGGCAAACCTAGTAAACTTAGTAGTAAGCCGTTTTCTTTAATTTACTTATAAAAAAATCTATTATCAGCAGTTTTTATCAGCTAGCCACCTCTAATAAGCAGATAATATGTTTCTTATCAAGCTTATCAACTGTTTGCTTATTCCATATTCCGCTATCACTCTGTATGTCAGGACAAACAACCAGTGACATTGATAGGGGCTGGTGAAATTACGTAAACATTTTGTCTGCGAATAATTTACATGTAGGTCTGAGAACGTACCTCACATATTATTCATAGACTGTGATGTCCCAATGCTGGGAAAAGCTCTCCTGCAACTCTTCCACTAATCTCTCTCTTAAAAGTGTCCCAGTAATAATGTATTATCATTATCAGTCCACTGCTGGATGTAGGCCTCTCCTAACGTGTCACTCATAGCTTTTTGCATCCACTGCCAACCAGTTCGCATAGGTCATCTGTCCATCTGTTCGTGGTAGGCATCCACAAGTACCTAATAATGCATTCACTGTTTCGGTTGAGGGATGAGACAAATTGATAATGTAAATAACCGACTACATGACAGGATTTATATGCAAATTATCCAGGTTTGATTCTGAACCTCAAGAGTACAGGAGAGTTTATAAGGTTGAGATTATATCAAAAACTACTTGACCTATTGCGAGAATTGTTTCACTGTTACATAGATAAAAGATAAAACTATGTAACTGTAAAATAATTACTAAATTCAGATAAGTAGTTTTTGAGAAAATGTCAACCTTAATAATGTCCACCTGTATACTTTTCTGTCTTTTTGCACACCTAATAATGAGTTGCTATCAGTTTTTAGAAGAGAAATTTGGAGTTCCTCCAATGTATGTCCTAGTAAGCAGTTTCTCCAGAGTTTCATCAGATAGATCAGTACTATCAAGACGAATCTAATGATACCACATGATATAAAAATCATTAGGCTGTTTAGACAGGTCACAAGTAATGGACATACATACACTCGAAAAACATTACCTTACTTGTTTCGCCAACGGGGCAAAAACGTTGTCTAGCTAGGCAGTACAAGCGGCGTTCAGCCATGAATCGTGGGATTCTCCCGCATTTGAATACAATCAACACAAAATGCGTGACAAGGTCATACATAACTTTATAATTGCCTAAGACCCCTAATTGGGTAAAAGGTCGAGAGTCGAGCGACTGATATGGTGTTATAATGGATTCAAAATGAATCTTGCATGATATCATTTTAAATTTAATATGACTGACTCATTTGGCTGTGTGATTATTGCAACCGGTGTCTCGTCTTTACGGAAAAAAATCACAAAAAATTTTTTTTTTTTGGATTTGAGCGAAACATTTCGTACGAAATTCAACTTCGCAGATAAAATTAGGTTACTTCATGGGATTTTAATGTAAATAAAAGTGAGTTTCAGATAGGAATGCAAGAGAAAATTACCTTGTCCAAACATTTCAGCTCCTCCGTCGGATAAACTGTTTTCTCACATCGAGCACAAGTTTTATTCATGATGATGGTTTATTGACACAAATTCACTAAATAAACGTGGCCACTGGTATTTCACACAAGTTTTCACTTCACAAACAAAGTTTGGAATTCACTTTTCTATGAAAAACACTCCCGAGCACGATTTTTGTAGCATCTCCGAACGCGCATGCCAAAAAATGACAAATGGCGGCGGTGGTGTTGTCATACGCAAAAACCTTATTGCTACCATATTTGATTTGATTTCTACCATGAAGGATAGAAAGTTAGAAGAATTTCTTTCATAGGGAAATTATTATAGATCTTGGGATTTTCTACTTATTTTTATTTTACTACAATAAATATGGAACCTACGGAACACAAATCGTTGCAACAAAATTTGGTACAGTCAACCACAAAAATCATAAGAATTATAACAATGTTCCCTTTTTCACCTTTTTGTCAAAGAGCGATTTATATTATCCAAGCTTTCCGTTTTCCTTTCTCCCCGAATCTTCCGGATGAGAAAAGAAACCGCCCATTATCCCAGCCATTCCCATTAGTTCCGTAGGCTGACTAACCAGTAATTTGTTTCATTGCCTAGTTCCATGCACGATATCATGCTCTTTGACGAGAATTTTACACTAATGGGATTTTTATACAATGTTGTAATTAATACAAATATGTATAGACACCTCATAGACACGAAACATGTCCGTTAGACTGGATAAAATGAAATTAGTAAAATTAATTACGTACGCAAAAATACTATTGAAATAAAATTAATACAAACATGGAATTTTATGACGACGACGAGCAAAGGCACTTCTCTTTTTGTAACACCACCAATGCTTCATTGAACAGTTGTTTGGAAGTTTGAATCATTTCAGTCAAATTATTGAAATCTTCAGACTTTTCTTCTTCAATCATTCTCAGTTTATCTTCTAATATTTTAAGCTTCTCCTCGGTTAGTTCCAATTTGTATTTCAAGTCTTCTTTGTCTAAATTCTCGTAAATCTCAGGTTGAGATTCCGAAGACGTGCTGTTACTAGGTTTTAGAGTTACTGGAGCTAATATCGATGACTTTTTCTTCAAAGCAAGTGCTGATCCCATCGCAAATTCAAACTGTTCCTTTGGCAATGAAGATCTAGAAACTCTGGAACCTCGCTTTGATGACTCCTCTTTGAGAATCCTTGTCTCTTCCTCTAGCATTACTACTTTCCTCTCTAAGCGTCTCTTTCTTTCTTTTAATTTTCTATTGGAAGTCTCCAATTCTTCCCATTTACATCTCTCCGAATCTAATCTGTCATTTAATTTAACAACTAATTCTGACAGCTTTTTGATTTCATTATCAGTTGCGGTTTTCATAGGCGTAAAGAATACGCTCTGTAAAGAACATTCTTCGTATCTGAGAAGCTGTGCTCTTAGTTCTTCTATTTTAGTCGCCTTTTCATTAGCTTGTTTTCTAAGAGCGTCAATTTTGACATCTGTGTTCTTGTTCAATTTTTGATACTCCCCTATTTCTGCATGCATTTTATTCATTTTTACTGTGTTCTCTTTTAGGATTTCTTGATAATACAACTCCAAGCTTTTTATTTCGTTCTAAAAACAGAAAACATTTTATACAGTCGTGTTTCGACAATTTTAAAACTAGTAGTAACTATGAATATGATATATTATTATAAAAGTTAGTTAGCTTATTAAATCATTTATCTGTTCGTGGCTCTGCTAACTCACCCTTTGTTCATTGATCAACATATCGTCATGGTTGCTTTTCTCAACAAACGTCTGCATTTTCTGCCTGATAGTAGTTGAGTCACATTCCAAGTTTCTGATCCTACATTTTGCTCCTTCCAACTTCGTTTTGAACTCTTGGTTCTCTTGCTTAATGGTTTCATATTCTTTTAACGCCTGCTCTGTTTCCCTCTTCCTTTTTCCTTCTATGTCTCTGATTACCTGGAATTATTTTGATAAGAAAATTAGACGATTAAGAAGAAAAAGAGGCCTTGATCAGCTTCAAATAAGGCCTTGAGATATATGTTAAGAACTTTATGTGGTGCATTGCTGTTATGCATTGTAAATCGATCTAGTGTAAGTGGATCTGTAAAGGCAAACCTGAGTATGACTATATTCCTTTTTCAGTTCCCTTTGTTTCCCATTCAATTTCTCCTCCAGGTCTACAATCTTCGCTTTCAAACAAACTATTTCTTGAGCCCTTCCCCTCCAACCAGCGACATCATTGTGTAACTCTTTTATATTCGTAAATCTGTCTCCAAGTTCTTGCTGCAATATCTTAGTTGCAATCAGAATATCGTTCTTTAATTCAAGATTCCTATTCTTACTCTCATAAAGTTTCTTGTTGACAATTGCCAATTTAGTGTTAAGTTCTTTAAGTTCATCAGGACTAGCTTCAATTGGCTCATCTTTGCAAATACACGGTTGTAATTTGTCATTTTCTTTTACAATTAATTCTAGTTGCATTATTTTTCTTTCTAAGCTTGCGTTTTTGGTTTTGTAACCCTCAACTTCTGCGACTAAATGTCGGTTTTGCTTGCAGAGTTCTGTTATTTTTGCGCTAATTACCCCAGCCGATTTGGACGATATAGCTGGCCCGCTACCAGATATAATGTCGCGTATTCGGTGGTTGAGTTCTGTGACTGTTTTATTCAACTCCTTCATATCTTGGTCTTTCGTGAATAATAGTTTTCGTAGTTCATTGTTTTCGCATGTCATTATCTGGAAATGGAAGAAGTTAGCATTTTAAGAATGTAATTAAATGCACCAAATTAAAACATAAAATAATAGAAAGATACCAAAAAGTTAAATAACAAATTGATAAAAAACTTGGACTTGGTTGAAAGTCACCTCTAATCTAGATGGCCACGGGCGTCGTAATGAACCTTAAAGAGCTATATCTTGTTACAAGACATGGAGGCGCAACCCAATTGCGCCACCAACAAATTGAATATCTACAGCTGCTGTATGATGGTACCTCACTTGGTGTCAGCTTGATTGCGCAACCAATTTAGTTACGACGTGGTTGTGACTACCGAATTTAGTTGCCACTACGTCGATTCCTAAACCTAAACGCTCACGTGACTGTCTCTCATATGCTACATCGTGTAAGAGCGAGCGGGACGCCTTGCTTAGCGGCGACTAATATTAGCTACATCATCATCAGCCCGTATCAGTCCACTCTCTCCCAAAGCGCGCCACTCAACCCTACCTCTGCATCCAGTCCCTGCCAGTCATCTTGCGAAGGTCATCCCTCCACCTGGTCGGGGGGCGTCCCACACTACGTTTACCCGTTCGTGGCCTCAATTCGAGAACTCGCCTACCCCATCGGTTATCGGTTCTACGACAGATGTGACCAGCAGTAGTAGTAAGTAATAAATATTAATTATTATTAAGCTAAGGCAGAATCGATATAATTTTAATATGAATCTAAATCATTCAATTAAATTGAGTAGGTACCTTGAGTTGTTCAATTAAATGAGCATTAAGCTCTGGAGGATACAGTGCATCATCAGGGTCAGGCTTATCGAGTGCAGCCAACATCTTCAACTTCATCTCGTCGGTATCCTCAATCTTACCCGCTAAATCTGCTAGCTTCTCCTCCTTCAAACTAGAGCGCATTTTTGACGAGGATACCTTATTGGTTTCCATTTTTCGGTTAAATTAAATAATTGTTTCGTAAAATGACATTCCGTAAAGTAAACGAAAAACAACAAAAGCGATTAAAAAGAAATTCGAAATACTTATGTATTTTTTGGGGGTTTACTTACATACAATCTCTTTCGAAATAAAATAGGTAAGTCACTTGAGGTATGTTTTTTCCGTAGAGGGAGAATCTACTAATCTAGATTATCTCTCTACGTGTTTTTCAATTTATTTATTAACAACTAAACAAAAAAATCGAAAATTCTACTTTTATCTTTTAATTTCTGTCTGACTGTACATGTTATTTCGTTTGAGTGTCTATTAAACCGGTATTTGCCGATAAATTTTCTTGAACGCATCCATTCCACCATTTTAAAATCAATGCTACCAACATAACAAAGCTAACTGTCAAAGTTGTCAAACGGCTGACACTTGTGATTGATTATTTTGTTCTGCGTTGCGTATTTTAATTAAATTATTAAAAAATATTACAACCACATAGATGCTTTTCTCGGCATTCTAAATGGAAGCTAATTAGTTTGACTGCAATTAGACCTCTATTGCTGAGCTCTACAAGTCATCGGTGAGTAATTATACTACAAAATCAGTACGTCCTTGTGATTTGATTACGACGATCCAGTTTTATCTTATTGTTATGCAAACAAAACCTCTCCACGGCTTAATTCTATATTGTTTTGATTCTTTACTTAGCGCTGGACATGTACATGTAGGAGTTACATATCTTATCCGTACGTATCTATGTAAAAAAAGGTTTTCCTCAGTGATGAGACTACACCCATAAATAATGAAACTTCAGTCCATTAATTAATTGTTCCAGTGCTAATTGTGTTTAGGAATGTACCTAGTATATAGGATATATATAACGTAAAGGGATATTCAATAACAGAACTACTAAACTTACTGAACTAAGGTACATTTGTTCTAATAAAATCAATATCTCGTACGAATTGATCAGCTGATTTACACAAAATGTAGTTAGGGAAAGTAAAATAATTTACATATAAAAAAAGTAAGTACTTCTTTTTATAGGGGGTGGTTTTTAAGAAGGTATATTGAATTAGAATGTACCAAATAGGTAAATTAAATATTTATTGATTTAAAATTACATTTCATAGCAGCACTAAGTTACAAAAAATTAAGTAAGAAATTACCAGAACTAAACTATAACAGTATTAATATTAAATTATTGATATGTAAAAATAATATTTAATAGACAACAATATTAGAGAGTCTGTTAAACCAAATTACCTACTTTAAGATAGTTTATGCTTAGGCTTAGTCACTGAGTTGTAAACATATTGTAGTATTACTTATTAGTTTAAATAAAGATATTTTAATAATAAAAAATAATAATCAGAAATTAATAAAAAAAGCGACTGCCAAAAATTTAAGCAGCTTTGATTATATTTTTATAGCCTATGTCATTTTTTAATTTAGGATATCTACAATTATCTTATTTATCATCAAGGAATTTCTGCACAGTATAGAAACATATCACGTTAAACATTTCAGTAAAATATTTACAACATTTCAGTCCACCATGCCGGGAACAAACCTCATTGTCCCAGTAGTTCTATGGGGCAAGCATGCCCCTACCCACTGCGTGTCATCGGTCTATCTCTCCCGAGACCAGAAGACCCTGGTCACGGGATGCTACGACGGTCAGATATGTATCTGGCAAGTTGACCCGGATACCCTGAAGATGACTCCGCGATGCCTGCTCGTCGGGCATACTGCTCCAGTCACTTGTTTATCAAGAGCTTCTATTATTCAGGTAAGGTTATATTGTGTAGTACAGTGCGCGATGCGTAAGCTCAGGTTTGCATTTGTGTGAGTGCACACAGATAGTGTAGAGTGATGTTCGGCCTTAGGCGCGACGCGTCCAATACAAACTCAACAAAATACACCCTGCCGCACACGCACCGCACTTCACCTCTTGTACCGCTATCACTCACACAAATGTAAACCTGAGCTTACGCCTCGCGCACTGTACTTATTTATTTATTTATTATCATCATAAACTCTCGCCATCGACATGTGGTGTATTTGCCTTGGTGTGGTGCCTGACTTACTATCAGGTGAGATTGAGGCCAAACGCGGGCTTAATCAAACGTTAAGAAAATCCGAGTATGTATACCAAATACTGACCGAAGCCCAAATCAAGTGTCTTAATTTGTAAACAAAAATCTACTAACATTTTAAGCTTTTCTGTGATTATTGCATAGTTATATTCACATTGTTAGATCGGATCGGTGGCAGTGGGCTGGTCACATCTGTCGTAGAACCGATGGGTTGACGAATTCTCGAATGGAGGCCACTAAACGTAGTGTGGGACGCCACCTGAGCTGATGGAGGGTTGACCTTCGCAAGGTGGCTAGCAGAGACTGGATGCAAAAGGCCGAGAATAGAGTTGAATGGCGTGCTTTGGGAAACTACGTCCAGCAGTGGACTGATACGGGCTGATGATGATGACGGAATTGCATTGAAAGTACTAGGAGATCATGGCTAACCCGGAGTCTCAATATGTCTCACTCAACACCTGCTGTTTCCACTCGGTCAGAAGCCCCAGCTCTTTAAGACAATTACAAGTACCAGGGCACTATGAGTCGCCTGTAGTCTCATTAGCCTGGTGTCCCGCGTGTGTCTGTGGGGCGAGTGCGACGCGAACACCGGCGCGAGACGTCTGCGGTGGACTGATACGGGCTGATGACGATGTTACTATTCAAATTTTTCAGGACAATAACTTTATAGTAAGTTCTTCTGAAGCCGGTGAGATGTGTACGTGGGACCTGGTCGACGGCAAGTGTCGGGAAAGCGTTAAGCTGTCGCAAGTTCATACTAACATACAGGTAATCTATATTCATTTCTTTTATTAATAAACTCGACAGTTCGTCATTTGCCAATGTCATGTTACAGAATATTCAAGATATCATAGTCTTCTCTCTTCCTCCAGAAGAGTAGCTGTAGCATCGTCACTTTGGATATCCGCGTCTTCATGTCTTCATCCAGAGGAGTCGCCGTAGCGTCATCACTCTGGACGAAGCAGCTCGACAGTCACGTTCACTCCCGAGCTCGTAGTGGGACTCTTGACTCTAGCCCGAAACTTCAGATCTTGGGCGTTTGAAAATGGCGGGAAACGACTGTTGCGAAATTATTTGATAATTTTTCAGTTTAATGTCTACAGTGTTTTTTTTAAGCTTAATATCACGTTAATCAGAAAATGTTCGCAAATGACATATTGGCATATGGTGAAATTATTGGAGGATTCATGCAGGATCTGAAGTTTGGTGATATAGTCAAGAGTCCCACTACGAGCTCGGGAGTGAACGTGACTGTCGAGCTGCTTCGTCCAGAGTGATGACGCTACGGCGGCTCCTCTGGATGAAGACAAGAAGACGCGGATACCCAGGGCGACGACGCTACGACGACTCCCCTAGATGAAGAGATGATATTTTGAATATTCTGTAACATGACATTGGCAAATGACGAACTGTCGTTTCCATTAATCTTTTGAACGCCAAAGACGGTCATAGCCGTAACGGGAAATAATAACATGAACGCCATGTCAGGATGTCACGACAAGTAATCATATCAAATTATTCTAAAATGTCATGTGTCATGGCATTGAGGGTGCATCACTTTCTAATATGACGTGGTGTTCAAAAGGTTAATAAAATAAATAAGTATTATAAGTACTTTACATACCGAATTCTAACATTTCATTCTATACCAGGCCTATCACATGTGCAACAGCGAGGACCTACGTCTATTCTGCAACGGTTACTACGCAGAGATACTAGTAATGGATCCATTCTCACTCGAGATATTATTCTCACTCAGCTCCAAAATGAATCCGGATTGGATTTCAGCGTTGCATGTGAGTATCTAAGTTTTAAGAGCTCGGTGTGTGATTGTGCACACGAGGACAGAGAAAAGTATACAGGGGGCCTCAATAAGGTTGAGATTTTCTCAAGAACCACTGGACCGATTTTAATAATTCTTTTACAGTACATAGTTTTAACTTTTATCTATCAAACAGTGAAAGAATTTAAAGAATAGGTCAAATAGTTTGTGAGAAAATCTCAACCTTATTTTATTTATTTATTTTTCGTATGGTCACGGCGACCATACGAAAATATTGAGATGAAAAAACCTTATTGAGGCCCCCTATATACTTATCTCTGTCTTCGACTGAGTTATCCTCAGTTTTTTCGATGGAAAAACTTACGTACATTTACCGAATGCTCTCAAAACGGTGAAGGAAACGTGATGAAACCTGCATGCTGTAGAAAAAATCTAAGCCATGTGTAATCCGCCAATCCGCAGTATTCCCGCGTGGTGGATCATGGCCCGAGCTCCCTCGATGTAAGGGAAGGTCTGTGCCCGAGCAGTGGGGACATACAAATGGACTGATGATAATATTTGAAGTACCAGGCTATCAGAACTAACAAAGAGGTGACTTGCCAGTGTTTGTCTCCCTCGATGTAAGGGAAGGTCTGTGCCCGAGCAGTGGGGACATACAAATGGACTGATGATAATATTTGAAGTACCAGGCTATCAGAACTAACAAAGAGGTGACTTGCCAGTGATTGTCTCCCTTGATGTAAGGGAAGGTCTGTGCCCGAGCAGTGGGGACATACAAATGGACTGATGATAATATTTGAAGTACCAGGCTATCAGAACTAACAAAGAGGTGACTTGCTAGTGTTTGTCTCCCTCGATGTAAGGGAAGGTCTGTGCCCGAGCAGTGGGGACATACAAATGGACTGATGATAATATTTGAAGTACCAGGCTATCAGAACTAACAAAGAGGTGACTTGCCAGTGATTGTCTCCCTTGATGTAAGGGAAGGTCTGTGCCCGAGCAGTGGGGACATACAAATGGACTGATGATAATATTTGAAGTACCAGGCTATCAGAACTAACAAAGAGGTGACTTGCTAGTGTTTGTCTCCCTCGATGTAAGGGAAGGTCTGTGCCCGAGCAGTGGGGACATACAAATGGACTGATGATAATATTTGAAGTACCATCAGAACTAACAAAGAGGTGACTTGCCAGTGTTTGTCGCCCTCGATGTAAGGGAAGGTCTGTGCCCGATCAGTGGGGACATACAAATGGACTGATGATGATATTTGAAGTACCAGGCTATCATAACTACCAAAGAGGTGACTTGCCAGTGATTGTCTCCCTCGATGTAAGGGAAGGTCTGTGCCCGATCAGTGGGGACATACAAATGGACTGATGATGATATTTGAAGTACCAGGCTATCAGAACTAACAAAGAGGTGACTTGCCAGTGTTTGTCTCCCTCGATGTAAGGGAAGGTCTGTGCCCGAGTAGGGACATAAAAATAGACTGATGATGATTTAAGTTTTTGTCAAGGATAGATCAAGTATTTTTTTGAGTAAATCTCAACTGTAATCAGGTATCTAGTCTCGTAGTTTAAGACGTGTTATGTTTTCAGGTGCTGCGTCCATCGTCAAGGAAGGATGACGTGGTTCTGGCTATTTCTATAACTGGGACTGTAAAAGTGAGTAGTGGCATTATAAGCGTTATCGGAATAGTTTAATAGTTTGAACGCATTTAATTAAACTTCTTATGCGCGGATTTACAGTTTTTCTATGAAGGGAACGGCAATAACTACTAAAATTAAACGTCTGAAAAAAATGTATATCAATCTTGGGGTGTCTATTTAGGGACTGATGAATACCGATACACGATTGGACAAACTTCGCTCGATAGAAAAAAATCACAAAAACATACCCCTTCCATGTCTTTTAAAATGAAAATTATGTCTAAACCGAAATAGTTATTTATACAAAATATATATGAAAATGTAGGGTACTATAAATATGAGAGCATGTTTTTAAAAAATCTGATTTTTGTTGGCGTATTTTTATTTCCCTGCCAAAATTCATAAAAATACAAATATTGCGGCACTGCGCCGTGCTCTTCACTCCGCCGCTGCGGGGCATCTTCTGTCTTACTCTTGCTTTTGATAACCATATAGCGCCTTAAGGCCTGAATAAACTCAGCTGTATGTCTGTCTGTCAAGACCTATGGTGGATCATGGCCCCAGCTCCCTCGATGTAAGGGAAGGTCTGTGCCCGAGCAGTGGGGACATACAAATGGACTGATGATAATATTTGAAGTACCAGGCTATCAGAACTAACAAAGAGGTGACTTGCCAGTGTTTGTCTCCCTCAATGTAAGGGAAGGTCTGTGCCCGAGCAGTGGGGACATACAAATGGACTGATGATAATATTTGAAGTACCAGGCTATCAGAACTAACAAAGAGGTGACTTGCCAGTGTTTGTCTCCCTCGATGTAAGGGAAGGTCTGTGCCCGAGCAGTGGGGACATACAAATGGACTGATGATAATATTTGAAGTACCAGGCTATCAGAACTAACAAAGAGGTGACTTGCCAGTGTTTGTCTCCCTCAATGTAAGGGAAGGTCTGTGCCCGAGCAGTGGGGACATACAAATGGACTGATGATGATATTTGAAGTACCAGGCTATCAGAACTAACAAAGAGGTGACTTGCCAGTGTTTGTCTCCCTCGATGTAAGGGAAGGTCTGTGCCCGAGCAGTGGGGCAATATAAATAGACTGATGATGATGATGAATTTCACAGGTGTGGTCTCTTCTCGGACATGAGAACAAGCAATCGGAACCGATCTACGAGAATGAGTCCAAGCAGATACGTTGTCTCAACGCTCTGTCGCTCAACTGTTGCGCTCACAACCAAAGGACGGTGCTAGTCGTGTGTGCTAAGTACTGCCAGATATATGATGCAGGTAAAGCTATTTATATGTTAGAACATGATGAAAAAATTCTTGCCGTGGGCAGGACTTGAACCGGCCGTGGGCAAGAATTTTTTCATCATGTTCTAATTTATTCACCGAGCATGGATAATGCGTAATTCAAATTCTATTTATATGTGTTTATTTATTTATAAACTCACGCCTGATTCCCGTAGGTAGGCAGAGACGATGGACTTTCATCTGCGATCCTGGCACACAACTCTTACTTTCTCCACATTCACCAATCTCACACTCGTCGGTTTGTAGTAGACTGTACTAGGCCCTTTTTCAAGACATCGCCAATTTGGTCGACGTACGTTATCCTCGGTCTACCTCTACCGACCCTTATTATATTATATTTATATGTGTTTCATATAAATATGGGGCCTCCTTTAGATATGGAGGAAGTCTACAGCCTAAAAGGTGTTCTAAAGTAGACATAATGTCTCATAATACAATTATGTAACTGATTAATCAATTGTAAAACCGATACATACTCTATTGTATGGCAAAAGTATCAATTTATACAACAATAGTATCACTTTATACAACAAAAGTATCCATTTAAACAACAAAAATATCGACATATATTACGAAAAGTATTAATTAAATAAATAATATAATATATAGAGAGTGGTCTGAGTCTGCATAGAGATGAGGTTGGGGGAAGGCCTTTGCCCAGCAGTGGGACATTGCAGGCTATTATATAATAAATAAATAATAATATAACGGATAACGTTGCTGGTTACATAATAAGTACCTTTGTAATGTTAAATACGTAAGCTTATGGTAAGTATACACATTGTATAACTGTTTGGTTTCCCAAATAAAATAAAATAAAATTATTATTAAATTTATGTAACAAAAGCATTGATCTCCTATAAACTACTAGATACACAAAGGTCTTACTAAAACAACATGCATGGTGTGTGTCTCGCCGGTTCCGCATGAGGGATAAACTTACTAACAATAGTAATAGTTATGTACCTATATAGTTATTGAGTAATTGTATTATCGTTATTTTAAAAGATGTGCTGCTGAGAGTTTTTTTGCCACTTTTTCTCCTCAGACTTGGCACCTTTCCCTTGCAAAGTGGTGTAAATGTAAATTCAAAAATATGTTGACGTGCAAAAATGTACTCAACGTGCGTAAGCAATAAAGAAATTTGACATTGACAATTTAAAAAAAAACGTCCAAATAAGGGTCCATTGTTAACGTCCAAATAATGTCCAATAAAGCAAATGACCATTCATCCGTTTGGACCTTCTTTGCGCTCGGACATTTTTAGAAGGCAGACTGTGTATCTAGTTGTTTATAGGAGATCAATGAACAAAAGTGTTATTTTTCAACTAATCACAATTCTATTTCCACAGTTGACTTTCAAATGTGATAATAACTGCATATTATTGGTGTAATACTAATGTCATAAAGATAGCTTTAACTTATCGTATTTTTCACTACTTGTCAATTATGGTACAACTATTTTGCAGGTGACTTCTCGGTCCTGTGTTCAATCCAAGCCCCGTCCGGCGAGCGTTGGATGTCAGGTGACTTCCTGGCCCCAGACCGGGTCCTGGTGTGGTCTACCGAAGGCAAGGGATACATGTACCGGCTGCCAGCCAAGTGAGTCTCATCATCATCATCAGGAAGAGACCTCATATAGGTCTAAGGGTTAGCGTAGAACAGAACGGCGCCGACTAAAAAAACCATAATTATTGAAAAATATAATATATAAATATTTAAATTAAAAAACTTTAAAAAAATAAATTATAATATAATTTGCGTCCGCCGGCACGAATGTTGTCCGCCTGTGACCGGCGCCGGCCGACATCGTGCTCCGGTAGACGGTGCCGGCAGACGCCGTGACACGCCAAGCCATGCGACGGCACGGCGCCGCGCCATGACGTTGTACGCCGGCCCTGACACAGATAATAATAATGAGTGTCCGACCGAACTTTCGGCCCAGTTTCGGTCAAATAACGGGTTTCGGCTTAGTTTCGGTTTCGGCCGAAACTACGGCCGAAACCGAAACTAAGATCGAGAGCCTATAATAAGCATATAACGTTATAATATTAAAAGCGTAAATAATTTATTATTTACTAGCTGTACCTCGCAACTTCGTTTGCAGAGGAGGAGGATGGAGGAGATCAGGAGGCAGATCTTTCTCTCTGGATCCTTGTTTCCACATCACATACCGCCATGGCTTATAGCCTATGAGCTGTCCGGATATTTCAGCTATCTCCTAGTGAAACTCCCATCAAAATCCCTTCAGTAGTTATGGCGTGATACTTGCACAAAGTCACAGACAAACAGACAAAAATTCTAAAAATTGGTGTTTTGGCATCAGTATCGATCCTAAAACACATTACAATTATTCTTTTCAAAAAATATCCAATGTACAGACACAACTTATGTATATAGATAAAGGGAGTGATAATAAGTAGTGTTAATGTTACCTACATTTTCATAAAAAAAAACCAATTCCAGATTCTGCCCCACCATCAACCGCAAGTTGTACAAGATAACGTATAAATTTAAAAATATCTCCGTTTCTTATTAAAAATATTGGTTTAAAATAAAGTTTTGTACAAGTTGCGATTCGATAAAAACAGATATATTAAGAATTCAGACAATAGTAAGAAATCGAAGCAATTTATTCATTGTTTTTGTTATTCTTCTATAGGAGTTGTGAGAGTAGTAGAAAATGATACTGATTATGATTATGCAATATGAAACCTGTAATAAGTCCCCAACAAAATGATAGGTACAGCTTAAATGGTCACGTAGTTTTGTAGGTGGGGCAAAAAATAAAATAAAAATAAAAATAGCCTTTATTCTTGCCAATTAATACATTATAGATTTCGTTGTTAAGTATAGATTATTTATAGATTTCGTTTTACATTAAGATTATCATTATTATCTTATTATCATTAGGTGGGGCAAAGCTCCATTGAAATGTGGCAATGTATTTTAGAACTTGTCAAATATTCGAAATAGTGTGGTGAAGTGTCCTGAGCCTATGTTAATCCATACCTTACCCATTTTATATTAATTTTATGAGGGTCTCATAGTCCAGTTGCGGTACGTTAAAAAAAGATCGTACAAGTTAAGCAACGTCGGGCGAGGTCAGGACCTGGATGGGTGACCGCTAGTGACACTTTCATCTGAGCCCCTCCGTGTCTCGGAAAGCTCGGCAGCAGTCGTTAGGCCACGTCAGAGGCCTAGGAGGGGCCTGAATAACTCTGCCAAATAGGTTTGGTCACTAAACCACACGAGATTTTTATATACAGGGTGTAACGTAAAGGGTATATGAAGCCGAACGGACGGTGTTCAGTATCGATAACGGAATAACTTTTGTTCTACGACTTTTCGATTAAAAAATAAAAATAAATTAATGTCTCATAAAAATCGATCAGCTGACAGGTGCGAAATGTATGAAAAGTCAAAAAATAAATTCGCGAAAATCGAAAAGTCGTAGAACAAAAGTTGTTCAGTTACCGATACTGAACACCCTCCCTTCGGCTTCATATACCATTTACGTTACTACACCCTGTATATGAACCAGTGCAATACTTAACGTTTACTCGACCAGGGGAATCAAGAATACACCATAAAGGTACCATACCGTAGCCGATCGCAGACGCCGAGACGCTACTGATTTCCATGTATTTCAAAGCATACGCGTCGCAACACAACATCTGCTGCTGCGGTCGGCTACGGAATGGTACCTTAACACACAGGAACACAAAATTTAAGTTAATTTCGTCATTAGAGTTTCATCAGCACAGCCTCGGTGTACATTTACATAGTGGAAGTGTAAAGCTTCGTTTACATCTACAGACATTGAGCGTGTCAGACACGTGAAAAAATATACTTGTTGAATTCTCTACACAAAGGTTCTCTACAAAAATGGGGCGGGGCATGCGTTTCAACTGGTCGCAAGTCGCGTGTAAGTCGTGGCTGCGTGTGGAACTCATGCCTTAGATTTTTTCTAAGGCATGCAGGTTTCATCACGATGTTCAGCACGATTGTACGCCTTTAAGGCAGGTTGTGGTGAGACGTTCACATTACTAACACCTTATAATTTTGTACCTACAATTGGCGCAATAAATAAATTTTGAATTTGATGTTTTTCGGTTTAAGAGAGCATTCTGTTAGTGTATGTAATTTTCTTCGAAAAAAACATGAGGAAACCTCATTGGTACATGGCTGCATGGCTTATGGCACGCTAGATGTAAATAAACGTTGTCTATTGGTGTCTGACACGATCAATGTCTGTAGATATAAACGAACCTTTAAGTAAGGATTGATTTGTGAGTGATTTAAAAAGAGTACAGTATTTTTATGATGAGTATCTCCTCTAAATAGTCTTAGGCCGATAGTGAGATAGTTGTGAGTATGAGTGGTGTGTGAGTTCGATCTTACAGCTGTTAATTTTCATTCAATTTTGACAGTCGTAAGTGCGAGCTCACGCTGAGATCGTGCTCAAAACAGTCCATGGCCCGTATTAATAGACTGATCTCAAGGCTCTCAAATGCGAAGTCAGTTGAATAACAAGACGTGATCAGCATACTTCGTTAATTAATAGACCAATCTTGAGCAAACACGCACTCAATTCGCGGTCCGAATGCCCTCAGCAAATACGATCTCAAGAATGATCTAGATTCTAGTGAGTGCTTATGAGTGCTGAGTTTTGTTTATTAATGACTCACGTGATACCCGAATCCTAAACACGCCATTAAGTTACCTTTATTAATTGGAACGCCGTATTGAGATCGCTCTCAATGTCGATCTCAGAGTTGAGAGCAATTTATTAATACGTGCCAGACGATCGGTCTTACGCTCAATGTCTCCGCTCGTATATACATAGTTCCCATGAGCTAAACTTGGTTTTTATTCCATAGCAAACTGCGCGGACGGGCTCTCAGTAGGTCAGCACACGTTTATTATGTATTTGTATGTATTGTATATAGGTTTAGATTTAGTTTCGAGTTGATTTGCTGGCACATTATTTACCACCAATGACTATATAACAATTTGACTATATCAAAAATATTTCGTTGCTTTGAAATTGGTATCTTGTATCAATATAATAGGAGACTCATGACCCTTACAAAGTACATATACTCTAAAAAACATAACCCTCCTTCTTTCGGCAGTCGGAAAAATAGTAAATAATTATTCGTGCCGTTTGCTGTGGAGACGGCGGGACTGTGAGCTTCGAAGCTTGGTGTCTAGTGCACGAACTGGGTCGCCGTTCGTGCACTGACGATTTTGTGAGAGAGTGGTCTGAGTCTGCGCAGAATAGAGATGAGTGGAAGGGTTGGGGGAGGCCTTTGCCCAGCACTGGGACATTACAGGCTATTCATAAAATAAATAGTATTTCTATGACTAAATAATAATATTACTACCAATAATAAAAATACAAATAATTATATATTGAAACTTAAATATAGGAAAGTTACTATACAGGAATACTTATTCGATACATTCCTTCGAAGGTGTGATAGTATAGGTCGTTAGGAATTAATATAACCTTATAAATAATACAAATTGCATTCGTATATTGTATAATTAATAAGTCAAATGGTTATATAGTCAAAAACTGCTTCGTCAATCTATCTTTATTCGTTCGTGCGTGATTTTTATTTCAGTGTTTTTATTTAGATTGGTTACGTATTTTTATTTGCGTATAGCACTTTCATAAATCATCATTTAAGTTTCGTTATTGTACTGTACATTATGAACATTAATATATGTAGAATAAGTATGGGTACTTGTTGCTGAAAACGCCTTTAAAGATTTAATCTTTTAAGGCGATACAATCATGTATCTAGTAAATAAAAAGTATTCAGATCAAAACGTCTTTAAGCAAAACGGTCAAATAGGCAAATCCTTCTAACTTGGGCAAACTGTTTAGAAGTACCTATCACATTTTATTATTTATTTATTTGATTAATGGATTTGACAGTTCCTCATTTGCCAATTAGAAAATTCAATATATAATAGTCTTCTATCTTCCTCCAGGGGAGGCGCAGTAGCGTCTTCACCCTGGGTAGCCGCGTCTTCTTGTCTTCATCCAGAGGAGACGCCGTAGCGTCATCACTCTGGACGAAGCAGCTCGACAGTCACGTTCACTCCCAAGCTTGTAGCGGGAACTCTTGATAAAAGCTTGAAACCCCAGATCTTGCTCAAATTATCCAACAAATTCACCATACTGTCACTCGCGAACATTTTCTGATTAATTTAACGTGATATTAATCTCAAAATAACCACTGTAGACAATAAAACAAAAATTATCAAATAATTTTGCAACCGTCGTTTCCCGCCATTTTCAAAAGAACCTATGACATTTTATTACTTGGAAATAAAAATTAGTTCTGACAATGGCGGGAAACGACGGTTGCGAAATTATTTAATAATTTTTTTGGTGAAGTTATTGAAGAATTCAAGCAGGATCTGAAGTTTGGCGCCATGGTCAAGATTCCCACTACGAGCTCGGGAGTGAACGTGACTGTCGAGCTGCTTCGTCCACAGTGCTTGACGCTACGGCGTCTCCTGTGGATGAAGACATGAAGACGCGGCTACCCAGGGTGATGACGCTACGGCGACTCCCCTGGAGGAAGATAGAAGACTTGTATACAATAAATTTTCTGTAACATGACATTGGCAAATGACGAACTGTCGAGTCCATTAATAAAATAAATAAATAGTTCTGACAATTCTTGTCATTTTTGACAGTTGTCATTTTTGACAGTTAAAACTGATATAGATGTGGACAATAAATGAATTTGGTATCTCCAAAAACGTAACATTTGGACCATTTTCCCTCTTGGGAAGTTACTCATTCTGCTACTTGCATATTTTCCTACTTGAAGAGTTTGACATTGTATTACTTGGCTATTTGCCTACTTGAGAAGTTTGACATTGCACTACTTAACTATTTTTCTACTTAGGAAGTTACACATTCTGCTACTTGCATATATTCCTACTTGAAGAGTTTGACATTGTATTACTTGGCTATTTGCCTACTTGAGAAGTTTGACATTGCACTACTTAACTATTTTTCTACTTAGGAAGTTACACATTCTGCTACTTGCATATATTCCTACTTGAAGAGTTTGACATTGTATTACTTGGCTATTTGCCTACTTACTTGAGAAGTTTGACATTGCACTACTTGACTATTTTTCTACTTAGGAAGTTACACATTCTGCTACTTGCATATTTTCCTTCTTGAAAAGTTTGACATTATATTACTTGACTATTTTTCTACTTGGGAAGTTTGACATTGCACTACTTGATAGATGACTATTTAAACGATGAACATGCATGGTGTGTGTCGCCGGTTCCGCATGAGGGATAAACTTACTAACAATAGTAATAGTTACGTACTGTGTAGTTATTAAGTAATAATTGTATTATCACTATTTTAAAAGATGTGCTGCTGAGAGTTTTTTGCCACTTTTTCTCCTCAGCGTTGGCACCTTTTCCTTGCAAAGTGGTGTAAATGTAAATTCAAAAAATATATTGACGTGCAAAAATGTACTCAACGTGCTTACTTGCAATAAAGAAATTTGACTTTGACTATTTTTCTACTTAAGAAGTTACACATTCTGCTACTTGCATATTTTCCTTCTTGAAAAGTTTGACATGTTATTACTTGACTATATTCCCTCTTGGGAAGTTACTCATTTTGTTACTTGACTATTTTCCTACTTGGTAAGTTATTTGGCTACTTGGTCGATATGCCTACTTGAACGTTTTGTTTAGTAGACGTTTTGCGATCTGAATGGAATAGCAATACCTTTTTCTATACAATGCGTTCAGTTTCAAGTGAGCAATTTTGTTACACAGTTCAGTCCCGGACCATAAAGGATTCCATGGCCCAACAGTGGACCACGACAGCCCAGTACTGTTCAGTATACTGGCACATCCTGATAACAAGGTAAGTAAGTTTTTAATTTAAGTTTAGAATAGGGTGATTCGAAATTCGATACATTCCTCAAAAGGGGTGATACTAGAGGTGGTTTGCAACAAATTAGGCCATATTAACGAGGGGTCGAAAATGAGTAGTTTCTGAGTTACGATAGTTTCAATTTTATTTAAGAATTTTCTGGCTTGTTCCAAAAAAAAAAATGTTAAATAACAGACAGACGGACAACAAAGTGATTCTATAAGGGTTCCCTTTTGCTTTTGAGGCACGGAACCCTGAAAAGGACAAAAAACTTGCAGCAGCACATATTAAAAAAAAATGTTTCTTCAGCAAAGAAATCTAGAGGTAATATATCTTCATTCTTTTCCACAGCTACTCTCGTGCCCGCCATCGATGCGTTTCATAGTGACGTCGGTAGGAGGCAAGCAACGCCGGCTACTCTTACGGGGGGATTCGGCTGGAGTAGTCTCCTTGTGGAATGTGGACGATGCTGCTACGCCGGTGCCTAGCCAAATGCCTTGTAAGTATCATCAGTCTGTTTGTATGTCCCCACTGCTCGGGCACAGACCTTCCCTTACATCGAGGGAGACAAACACTGGCAAGTCACCTCTTTGTTAGTTCTGATAGCCTGGTACTTCAAATATTATCAGTCTATTTATATTGCCCCACTGCTCGGGCACAGACCTTCCCTTACATCGAGGGGGCTTAGGCCGCGTGATCCACCAAAACCTATTTAAGTGGAGTGGATGCCTTTATATTTATTTACCGGCATTAGTGCGGCACTTGGTCGTATTCAATTTCTAAAACACTATTATTAGTTAATAATAGCGTCAGGCTCTTATAATTTAAAATGGCTGACGTCGAAATATTGTTTCAGCGCACGCGCCGATAGTGTTGACAAGTCTGGACATGGCGTGGGCGGAAATGAACCCTAGTCCTGTGGGAATACTGGATCAATTGAGCCAGCCAGAGGACACAGGTAATAATGGGTGAAACGATAGGCCATGGTCAGCTATGGTCTCCTGGTACCACAGACCACTTACCCAATAGACCTGTGACAGGGCGCCCGTGTCTGCCCGCACCGCATCTAGAGATATTACCGACATGGACGTTATAGAATCGTTATAGACTCATCGTTGATATAATTTTTCACTTGCAAAAGACATTGCCACATTTCAATGGAGCTTTGCACCACCTACAAAACTCCGTGACAATTTAAGCTGTACGTATCATTTTGTTGGGGACTTGTTACAGGTTTCATATTGCATAATCATAATCAGTATCATTTTCTACTACTCTCGCAACTCCTGTAGAAGAATAACAAAAACAATAAATACATCGCTTCGATTTCTTACTATTTTCTCAATTCTTAATTAAGCTTTTTTTCCAATCGCAACTTGTACAAAACTTTATTTTAAACCAATAATTTTAATAAAAATGGAGATATTTCTACATTTATTCGTTATTTTGTACAACTTGCGGTTGATGGTGGGGCAGAATCTGGCATGGTCATTTGTATTGATTTCATGTCTTTTGGGTAAGTAGTCTGTGGGCCAAGGTCAGCTATGGTTCCTGGTACTTTCAATGTAAACATAAAAGATAAAAATCATTTATTGTCATATTTGGTAATTTTTTAAGGGTTCCGTGCTTCAAGAGGAAAAGAGGAACCCTTATAGGATCACTTTGTTGTCCGTCTGTCTGTCTGACCAACTGTCAAGACTGTCTCAGAAACTCGTGGACGGATCAAGTTGAAATTAATACCCAATACTCAGGTCTGCAACCTCATGCAGCCGTTAAAAAATCAAACTTCTACGTCAACGCAATCAAAAGATATTACCATTTATGTCGCATTTTCTCGCATATTTGTATGCAAATGCAAGAAAACAAAAAACCTATAGGGTACTTCCCGTTGACCTAGAATCATGAAATTCGGCAAGAAGCTAGGTCTTACAGCACAAGTAAAGGAAAAATCTGAAAACAGTAAATTTTAAGATCTATCACGAAATAATTATTTTTTAATAGTTAAAAACTTATATTTGCAGTTGACGCCTGGTATGTCGATGTATGACGTTATCAGTTTCGAAAACGCAAAGATAAGTTTGTCCCTAAATCTAGTTTATCTTTTCGTTAGAACAAATGTTATGGTGAAGTTGGAACCCTCGGTGCAAATTGGTGACATTTGACCAAATGCGACGGATCGCTTATTTTTATTCTAATGTATATGTGTTTATTCAATATAATACAATTTCTGTAATATTGAATCTACTTTATATTTTTACAGAAGTCAAGTTAACAGCATCCATATATCTGTTGGCTGCTAACCGTTTGGTTGTGGGACGCGACGACGGCTCCATAGTGATTGTTAACGCGACACATACGGTGCAACTGCAGCTGCTACACGGGAACCATCAGCAGTTGGACGGTAACGATGAGTTGATAGACTGTAACGATAAGTTGATAGATGGTAACGATAAGTTGATAGATTGTAACGATAAGTTGATAGATTGTAACGATAAGTTGATAGATGGTAACGATAAGTTGATAGATGGTAACGATAAGTTGATAGATGGTAACGATAAGTTGATAGATTGTAACGATAAGTTGATAGATTGTAACGATAAGTTGATAGATGGTAACGATAAGTTGATAGACTGTAACGATAAGTTGATAGATGGTAACTATAACTTGATAGATTGTAACGATAAGTTGATAGATGGTAACGATAAGGTTGTAGACGGTAACAATAAAGAACTACTTATATAGATAAGTTGGTAGAAAGTAACGTATAACCATACCGAGGTAAATAGTACCGATATCGGGGTAGATAGTAACGTTACCGGAATAGATAGTCGTAGTAACGATAAGGTTATAGACGCCAACGATAAGTTAATAGAGTGTATCGTCGAAGAGCTTAAGCTTACAGGAGTTACGTTACCGGGAAAGACAGTAACGATAAATTGGTATTAGGTAACGATCTATTATTAGCTGTTAACAATAAAAAAGTTAGACTATAACGATAAGTTGCTAGATAATAACGATAGTGGGTTAAACTGTAACTATGAGTTGTTACTTGTTAGATAGTAACGATAAATAGAAAAACAATAGTAGAACGGACTTACCGTAGTCATAGACTTTATTGATATATTTGTTGTGCATTGTCTATGATTTTCAGTGATTTATTTTAGTATGTATGTCGTTATTCCAGATTGGCCACCTCATCAACTGCTGCTCGGTCACAACGGAAGAGTAAACTGTCTACTATATCCTCATCATGTTCACCCAAGGTACGATTTATATCAAACTCTCAGAAGTACCAGGAGACCATGGCTAGCCCGAAGGCTCAATATGTCTCACTCAACACCTGCTGTTACCACTCGGTCAGAAGCCCCAGCTCTTTAAGTATCATTACAAGTACCAGGGCACTATGAGCCGCCTGGAGTCTCATTAGCCTGATGTCCAGCATATGTCTGTGCGTCGAGTGTCGCCTTGGGAGAGGCCTGCGTCCAGCAGTGAACTGATACTGGCTGATGATGTTGAACTTGCAATTCAAGTACCAGGAGACCATGGCTAACCCGGAGTCTTAATATGTCTCACTCAACCACTGCTGTTTCCACTCTCTCAGAAACCCCAGCTCTTTAAGTATCATTACAAGTACCAGGGAACTATGAGCCGCCTGGAGTCTCATTAGCATGCTGTCCAGTTTATGTCTGTAGAGCGCGAACACTAGCGTCGAGTGTCGCCTTGAGAGGCCTGCGTCCAGCAGTGGACTGATACTGGCTGATGATGTTGAACTTGCAATTCAAGTACCAGGACCTCATGGTTGACCCGGAGCCTCAATATGTCTCACTCAACACCTGCTGTTACCACTCTGTCAGAAGTCCCAGCTCTTTAAGTATTATTACAAGTACCAGGGTACTATGAGCCGTTTAGAGTATGATGCCTATTGTTTGTTAAAGATACGAGAAAGGTTACCTGGTATCCGGGGGCATAGACTTCGCCGTGTGCCTCTGGGACCTGTTCAGCGGCGCGTTGCTTCACCGGTTCTGTGTTCACGCCGGCGAGATCACGCAGCTCATTGTGCCGCCGTACAACTGTAGCGTGAGTACCTTATGCGACTAGAAATAGTGGTTGTTTTACGGACCGTCCATCCGTGTTACGGTCTGTCCGTCTGTCTGTCAAGACTTATATCTCAGAAACGCGTGAACGAATCAAGTTGAAATTAATACCAAATATTCAGGACTGCAACCTCATGCAGCCGTGGAAAAATCAATCTTCTACGTAAACGCAATCAAAAGATATCGCTGTTTATGTCGCATTTTCTCGCATATTTGTATGAAAATGCAAGAAAACCAAAACCTATAGGGTACTTCCCGTTGACCTAGAATCATGAAATTTGGCAAGAAGGTCTTATAGTACAAGTAAAGGAAAAATTCGAAAACTGTAGGGTTCCATCACGAAATAATTATTTTATTTGCAGTTGACGCCTTGTATATCGATGTGTGACGTTATCAGTTTCGAAAATGCAAAGATAAGTTTGTCCCTAAATCTAGTTTATCTTTTCGTTAGAACAAATGTTATGGTGAAGTTGCACGGAACGTCGACAGCCGACTCGCTCTTCGCCGGTTTTTTTTTAAATTAGTTTAGCGGTATACTATAACTCAGGGCTTCCCAAACTTATTTAAACTATGACGCCCCTGGGAATTTGCCACTTTTTTCGCGACGCCCCCGCCCTTAGGTCAAAAAGTACCTACCAAAGTTGTAGTTGTAGCCTAGTAACAAGTTATCAGAAAAACTTCAAATAACCTCTATGATTTTCATTAGAAAAAGAGTAAAAAAAAACTGAAGAGCGAGCATGAAAAGAAATATTTATTATGCTTTGTTGTCTGTCTATTAATAAGAACGATGTACTTGCTTTTCTGAGCATAGTTTTTCGAAATGGGGCTCAAATTTGGTAATTGCCATTGATACAGACATCTATCTATGTAGATCGCCTTGCGACGCCCCTAGGATAGTGCCGCGGCGCCCCAGGGCTTCGCGACGCACAGTTTGGGAAGCCCTGCTATAACTTATTATGTGACTGGACCAGTATTTCTTTTTTATTTCAGACTCGTATACAAAAGTGCGTTTGCTCCGTCGCTTCGGATCACAGCGTTACACTGCTCAGTAAGTTAAATACACTTACATCGGAGTCGCCGTAGCGTCATCACTCTGGACGAAGCAGCTCGACAGTCACGTTCACTCCCGAGCTCGTAACGGGACTCTTGACAACAGCTTGAAACTTCAGATCTTGCTCAAATTATCCAATAAATTCGCCACACTGTCATTCGCGAACATTTACTGATTAATTTAACGTGATATTAAACACAAAATAGCCCCTGTAGACATTAAAATAAAAATTATCAAATAATTTTGCAACCGTCGTTTCCCGCCATTTTCAACCGGTTTTCGCGCGAAGTGACGAACGACAAGACTGACAATGACAGTTGTTTTTGTGTTTTTGGTGAGGCAAATGCGTCAAAAGATCATACAGCCTTATAGCATTTTCATCAGCTTTTCTAATTTCAGTTCCTTTAGATTTTAGGATTATTAACACTCGAAAAGCATAACCCTCCTTGCGCAGCCGGGTAAAAGTGTACTATATTTCTCCAGGCCTAACCGAACGTAAGTGCGTGACGCTGGCCTCCCGCCACCTGTTCCCCGTGGTGGCCATCAAGTGGCGGCCGCTGGATGACTTCATGGTGGTCGGCTGCAGCGACGGCACCGTCTATGTGTGGCAGATGGAGACCGGCCATCTGGACAGAGTGCTGCACGGTAAGTGATAGTAATATTCAGAATTTGATGTACGCATTATCCATGCTCGGTGAATAAATTAGAACATGATGAAAAAGTTCTTGCCGTGGGCAGGACTTGAACCTGCGACCTTGTCATTCCGAGACACGCTCTTACTAACTGAGCCACCTTAGTACACAATGGACTGGACAGTTCGTCATTTGCCAATGCCATGTTACAGAATATTCAAAATATCATATCGTCTTCTCTTCATCCAGAGGAGCCGCCGTAGCGTCATCACTCTGGACGAAGCAGCTCGACAGTCACGTTCACTCCCGAGCTCATATTGGGACTCTTGACTATAGCGTCAAACTTCAGATCCTGCATGAATCCTCCAATAATTTCACCATACTGTCATCAGTCAGTTGAATTTTTTTATTTATTGAACTTTCCTTCTTATGGCACATTTGTCTAAGTCATCTAATTAGTTAACCGTGGATAGACGTGCTCTTTTTTCACTATTTTCATAACGCGTACGTACGGTGGAACACAGAGAAATGTGTACAGGAGAGTTTTTAAGGTTGAGATTTTCTCAAAAACTAAATAAATAAATAAATAAAGAGACATTTATTCATCTGAAACATAATTTAGAACTTAAAAGTAACTTAGTTAAAGTAGTATCTATTGTTACAGATGAATAGGAAAGGCCTCAGCGACACGCTGCTTTTCAGGTCTTTCCTACTCTCGTACAGTCTCGCTAATCTCGAAGACCACAAAAAAGAGTAACTAAAACATAAAAACTTAATGCTATTTATTGTTAATTATATGATATAACTATCATATACTACTTGGCCTATTGCAAAAATTCTTTCAGTGTTTGATAGATAAAAGTTAAAACTATGTAACTGTAAAAGAATTATTAAATTCGGGCCAGTAGTTTTTGAGAAAATCTCAACTTTATTGAGGTCCCCTGTATACTTATCTCTGTCTTCGACTGTACTTATAGCAAATAAACCATTTCATGTCATAGATGACAATGTCCGGTTAGTACACCAACTTTTGACTAATTCTCCTAAATGTTTGTCCCCAGGTATGATAGCTGAGGAGGTGTTGGCCGCGTGCGATGAGACCGTGGCCGATGACCTGGGCGGCTCGCTGTCGGGAGGCTCCAGCGACTTGCAGGGCTTGGCCAACCCAGCGGTGCATTTCTTCAGGTATGTATTTGACAATGACACAGACCACATAATAACGGATAATTATCTTTTGCGCCTCAGTTGGGATATGCTAAATACATAGATACAATGATTCGATACGTATAATAAGACTGAAAAAAAGTTGTGTCTGTACATTGGATATTTTTTGAAAAGAATAATTGTAATGTGTTTTAGGATCGATACTGATGCCAAAACACCAATTTTTAGAATTTTTGTCTGTGACTTTGTGCAAGTATCACGCCATAACTACTGAAGGGATTTTGATGGGAGTTTCACTAGGAGATAGCTGAAATATCGGGACAGCTCATAGGCTATAAGCCATGACGGTATGTGATGTGGACACAAGGATCCAGAGGGGACGATCTGCCTCATCCTCTCCATCCTCCTCTACGGAAACGAATTTGCTGGGTACAGCTAGTTATTATATAAAAATTTGCACGCCTGCTAGCAGGCTGAATACTCCGACACTCCTATAATTTATAACACCTATTATGACTGTATTCGAGCAAATAAATATTTCATTTCATTTGATTTCACATCCGCTCTCTGTCTCTCTCTCTCACACACACTGTATGAAGTTTGTATGGCGCTACCTCAGTATGACGTCAGAACCACAATATGGCGTGTACTGATTCTGTCTCTTTCTGTCACAACTTTTCTGTACTGGGGCCCAAATCAAGTGTCTTATTTTGTAAACAAATATGATCGTCTAATTACCTGTTGTGATGTAACACTGAGGGAACTAATTGATTGAACCTGTTCATCATTGTGAAAATAAAGTGAACCGATCTAATAATGTGAAAATGGCAGCAAGACCCCCGGTCAGGGACTCGCTGAGGCCCTGACCCATTCATCTATACTATATATTGTTTAAAATAATTAACTAATTTGTATTTCTGTTTTGTGTTTTGATGAATAAATGTCTTTTATTATTTATTATAAATCATCATCATCATCAGTCTATTTATATTGCCCCACTGCTCGGGCACAGACCTTCCCTTACATCGAGGGAGCTCGGGCCATAATCTACCACGCGGGCCCGGTGTGGGTTGGCGGATTTCACATGACTTTTTTTTTTCTTCTTCTTCAACGACATGCAGGTTTCATCACGATGTTTTCCTTCACCGTTTTGAGAGCACTCGGTAAATGTACGTAAGTTTTTCCGTCGAAAAAACCGAGGATAACTCATTGGTACATGGCTGCCCTGGCTGGGAATCGAACCTGGGACCTCCATATTGCAAGTCCATTGACCCAACCACTGAGCCACCGAGCTCTCCCTAAACCTCAAACTACCGTAACCGTATTATAAATAACTATGCAATAATCACAGAACAGCTTAATATGTTAGTAGAGTAGTTTTTGTTTACAAAATAAGACACTAGATTTGGGAGTCGGGTTAAATGCCTGTAGTTACTTCATTCGTCAACTAATTTCAATTTTGATTTCACAGTTGACCATGATTTTTTGTCTATTTTGTAATAATAATGAAAAACATTTAATTTTCGATGTTTGTCTAATGATTTTAATACAACATGACATTATGTTTGCAGAGGCCTCCGCCACAGGAACCTGAATGCAATGCGGGCCGCGACGCAAAGAGGCTTGGCTGCCCTGCAACCGACCGGCCCGTCTGGCAGTGCGGGCCCCCTGGCCGAACCTATTAGAAGACGAGCACCCCTGACTGTACAAGGATTTAGGTCTAATCCTGCGGGTAAGGCAATAATAATGACGTCAAAGTTAAATGACATTGCCACATTTCAATGGAGCTTTGCCTCACCTACAAAACTACGTGACCATTAAGCTGTACCTATCGTTTTGTTGGGGACTTATTACAGGTTTCATATTGCATAATCATAATCAGTATCATTTTCTACTTCTCTCGCAACTCCTATAGAAGAATAACAAAAACAATGAATAAATCGCTTCGGTTTCTTACTATTTTCTGAATTCTTAATTAAGCTGTATTTTTCGAATCGCAACTTGTACAAAACATTATTTTAAACCAATAATTTTAATAAAAAACGGAGATATTTTTACATTTATTCGTTATCTTGTACAACTTGCGGTTGATGGTTGGGCAGAATCTGGCATTGTCATTTCATTATTGCAAGTAAGCACGTTGTGTACATTTTTGCACGTCAATATATGAGGTTCGATTCCCAGTCACAGCAGCCATGTACCAATGAGTTAACCTCGGTTTTTGTCTCAAAACGGTGAAGGAAAAACATTGTGATGAAAAAAAAAACTAAGGCATGTGTATTCCGCCAATTCGCACTGAACCCTTTTGGTGGATCATGGCCCGAGCACCCTCGATGTAAGGTAGGTCAATGATATTACAAGCAAGTCAATATTTTGTTCTGGTCTGCAGACCCTGAGAGCCACATCCTGTTCTTCGACATCGAGGGTCTGATCGTGGAACTCCTCAGTGAGGAGTATTCCGCCATGAGTCCGGCCAGTCTTGAGGTATTTATTTTATTTATGAATAGGTTATAATGGTGTAGACTAAATCAAATGAAATACATTTGTTTGTCAGAATACACAGAATAGTACTGGAGTGAAGCAGGCTGTGAATACTTCGCTGCATTGAATGTACGTGAGGGATGTTAGATAAATTGGATGAGGTATGTGTGTTATTGTATGAGGTATGTGTGTTATTGTATGCCAGGATATGTGTGATATTAATTAGATAAAACGGGAATTACCGTGTTAAACATTTATTATTGATGTCTCGATATTTCGACAGCATTGCAGCCATCATTGTCACGAGTAGACTGAAGTCGGTGAGTGTTGAACGTCAGAAGGGTGACACAAAACGATCTACCATCTTTCGTGTTTGCTGACTGCGTTGAATATGTATACAAACCGTGAAAGTTTAAAAAGTGATATGTGTGATATTGTATGCCAGGATATGTGTGATATTGTATGCCAGTATATGTGTGTTATTGTATGCTAGGATATGTGTGCTATTGTATGCCAGGATATGTGTGCTGTTGTATGCCAGTATATGTGTGTTATTGTATGCTAGGATATGTGTGATATTGTATGCCAGGATATGTGTGTTATTGTATGCCAGGATATGTGTGCTTATTGTATGCCAGTATATGTGTGTTATTGTATGCCAGGATATATGTGCTATTGTATGCCAGGATATGTGTGATATTGTATGCCAGGATATGTGTGTTATTGTATGCCAGGATATGTGTGCTATTGTATGCCAGGATATGTGTGTTATTGTATGCCAGTATATGTGTGTTATTGTATGCCAGGATATGTGTGCTATTGTATGCCAGGATATGTGTGCTATTGTATGCCAGTATATGTGTGTTATTGTATGCATACCGACTAAACCCCCTGGGGTGTTCCACCTCGTGTCATTGTTGCCGAGCCACGGGAACTGCGATACATCCGCGACCCGACTGGCGGGCGGCTCGAGCACTCCCCATTGTGGGCTGTACTAGCCCACAATGTATAATCCAGGTTCAAGTCCTGCCCACGGCAAGAATTTTTTCATCATGTTCTATTATATCATTACTTATAATAATAATTCATAATGTTCCCAGGCCGCCGGTTTGATAACCAGTGAATACATGAAAGTGGCATCATTGACCCGCTCTGCCAGTCCGGACGCTACTAAACGGATATCCGGTAAGAAATGAGTAATTTATTAAGCACTTTATCACTATTAGCCATAATCGTGACTTAAAAGTTATTCCACGGTTCTGACTTAACGTTTTTTTTAAAAAGTAAGTAAGTAATCCGTTTATTTCGCAACAGCAAGACATTTACATTGTAGTACGGTCGAAGACAGAGAAAGGTGTGTAGCTGAGTTTTTAAGGATGCGATTTTCTCAAAAACTACTTGACCTATTGCAATAATTCAATCACTGTTAGATAGATAAAAGTTAAAACTCTGTATTGTAAAAGAGTTATTAAAATCGGTCGAGTAGTTCTTGAGAAAATCTCAACCTTATTGAGGCCCCTTGTATACTTATCTCTGTCTTCGTGTGTACATTATAGTGGCTAACAAGATAACACACCAATAAGAGCGGTTGTGCTGCCGTTGCGGTCAGGGCCTCAACTCAGCGTGATGTTGTCGACAGGATGCCGGCAACGCTGGTATTCTGTTGGACCCGAGTTGTAGTCCGGCGGGACCAGGAACGAACACTTCAGCTAGAGTGGAAATAGTAGAAATACTGACGATTTATATTCAAATAAAATACTTAGAGAGAGAGCTCGGTGGCTCAGCGTCAATGGACTTGCAATATGGAGGTCCCAGGTTCGATTCCCAGCTAGGGCAGCCATGTACCAATGAGTTATCCTCGGTTTTTACGACGGAAAAACTTACGTACATTTACCGAGTGCTCTCAAAACGGTGAAGGAAAACATCGTGATGAAACCTGCATGTCGTTGAAGAAAAAAAAAAGTCATGTGAAATCCGCCAACACGCACCGGGCGCGCGTGGTGGATTATGGCCCTAGCTCCCTCGATGTAAGGGAAGGTCTGTGCCCGAGCAGTGGGGACATATAAATAGACTGATGATGATGAAAATACTTACATAGATATATACGAAAATAACGAAATGTCACACACCTTAGGTAATCAAAAAACAAGAAACCCGACTGAAAAAAACCCTTTTTGATTAATTTTGAATGCTCCGTGCCTCAAAAGGAAAAAAGGAGCCCTTATAGGATCACTTTGTTGTCCGTCTGTCTGTCAAGACCTATATCTGAGAAACGCGTGGACGGATCAAGTTGAAATTAGCACCAAATATTCAGGTCTGCAAACTCATGCAGCCGTGAAAAAATCAAACTTCTACGTCAACGCAATCAAAAGATATGGCCGTTTATGTCGCATTTTCTCGCATATTTGTATGAAAACGCAAGAAACTCAAAACCGTATAGGGTACTTCCCGTTGACCTAGAATCATGAAATTTGGCAAGAAGCTATAGTATGTAGGGGGGGAGGGGGGTTGAAACAGAAATGCCCCCCCCCCTCCCGCACCTCTCTCGGTCCCCGTTGTCGTCATACCCCCGCGTCCCTGTACCGCGCAGGAGACTGATTTAGACGGTCATACTATAGGTTTTAGCACAAGTAAAGGAAGTAATCCGAAAACTGTAAATTTGAAATTACATCCCCCCCATTTTTTTTTGTTATTACAAAAATGTCGATGTACAGGGTGTAACGTAAAGGGTATATGAAGTCGAAGGGATGGTATTCAGTATCGGTAACTGAACAACTTTTGTTCTACGACTTTTTGATTTTCGCGAATTATTTTTTTGACTTTTCATACATTTCGTACCGGTCAGCTGTTCGATTTGTATGAGACATTAATTTATTTTTATTTTTTATTCGAAAAGTTGTAGAACAAAAGTTGTTCAGTTACCGCTCCTGAACACCCTCCCTTCGGCTTCATATACCCTGTACGTTACACCCTGTATAATGTTTGATAATGGCAAAGATAAGTTTGTCTCTAAATCTAGTTTATCTTTTCGTTAGAGCAAAGTTACGGGGTTGAGTAAGTTGCACGGAAGCCTCGGGGCGCGAGTCCGACAGTCACTTGGCTGGTTTTTTTCTGACCTATACGCTACTGGACAGTAGCGGCGTTCGGGTCAGACTCCGGTAAAGATGGAGATATGATATTATTAGATACAGGGATGGATGATACAGTCGACGACAGAGATAAGTATACAGGGGGCCTCAATTAGGTAGAGATTTTCTCAAAAACTACTGGACCGAATTTAATAATTCTTTTACAGTTTTTTTTTATGTTTATGTCTCCATCGTTTTGTCGATGATTCTGCCAATGTCAGGGTTTAGGATGACACGGTATGTAGGTACGGGTGCAATTGCTCAGTACGATTGATTACTCGTTGATATGGTTGAGTTTTTATAGTCTGATGTTGTAAGTATTTTAATTAGTGGGGAGTGCGCTAGAGTTAATAAAATTATTTTACAGTTAAATAGTTTTATCTTTTATCTGTCAAACAGCGAATGAATTTTAGCAATGGGTCAATTAGTGTTTGAGAAAATCTCAACCTTAAAATCTCTCCTGTACACCTTTCTCTGTGTTCCACCGTACGAGGACGCTCAGGACAGATGGATGGAAGAGGAGGGGTTTGCCCAGCTGTGGGACAATTTATAGGTTAAAAAGAATACGTCGGGACGAAACTTTTTCTCCATTTAATATTTAAATAATATATTTATTTCGCACGCTAACTAAAAACGGATAGACTTCTTCGGCCGTGTGAAAGACAAGGCGGGAGATATGGAACGCATATTGAAAGAAAAGGACAAACATGGTTTGTATGCATTTTTTATTTTCAAAGATAAAGTTACCTAGTTAGTTATAATTAAGTTCAGCACATGGTTAGAAATGACAATGCAAAATTCTGCCCCACCATCAACCGTATGATGAACCAGATAATGAATAAATGTAAAAAAATATCTCCGTTTTTAATTAAAATTATTGGTTTAAAATAAAGTAGGCTTGCGCATAGTAGTTCGTGATCAGGAGCGGTCAGTTTAGGTCGCGCCTGCTCGGTGAACTAGTTCGCTCTTCTAGTTCGGCAGCTCCCGTTGCGTTCCGCACCAAAGAAAGGCACGAAGCCAATTCTCGAAAAAAACCCGATATGATATCACGGTTTCTGTCACGCTCTTTCAAAGGCGTTGATTGGTAAGATTGAGTTGATTTATAAAAGTCTTTATTTGTCATAAAAATTAACAATTACAATATCTAGTGTAATTTATAATAATCCTAGCATGTAATATCCTAATGACAAATTGTTTATTTCTAAGAGAAGTTTCCTATTTTTAAACTTATGGCTATGATTATACATACTTATACGAATTGGTGTAGGTAGATTACTTAACAGAGTTACTTATTTTTATGCTAACTTAGACTTAGACTTTACATAAAACATAATTTAAGAACAAGAAAATAACATTGACTTAGTAAATTGTACTAAATACCTACATGGATGGCAGATTGGTAAGAGCGAATGCGACAGAATATCTTATGACGTGACAATTGGCGTGGTGCCGCGCACTCGCTCACTCTCTCTATGACAAGTGATGAACTAACGAACTAAACAGCGAGGGATCTGGGAGGTAATTCGCGTAGGTCGTCTGTCGGAGCGCTCTAAAGAACTAGTTCGTACACGAACTACACAAGACTAGCTACTGCGACTCCTCTGGAGGAAGATAGAAGACTATTATATATTGATTTTTCTGTAACATGACATTGGAAAATGACGAATTGTCGAGGATACACGCGGATGAACAATTAGGCAAACTTATAGTTGTAAACTTACCTTTTCGTCCAGCGGCGGGCGGTTAGCGGTTTTCGAAGATGAATGTTATTTTGCGGTGTGTATTGTGTTTGCGGTGAGTTAAATGTATGTATGTATATTTGAAGTGTTTTCACAATAAATAGTTGATAAAATAAGCGGAAATAAAGGATATGTCTCTTACGACTTGCGACGGTTAGCGAACGTTGGTGATCACTGAAGTTTTTTACCTTTTGTGACATAGGCTAAGAGCACATTGAACATACAGCCCAACATGATAAATAAAACTAAGGCTTGGCCATTCTATCCATTATAGTACGGCCGTTTTAATAGGCCCGATATGACACATGACAATATGACGTTAATAGTGATGTACCCATAGGTAACGTGTTAGTAATTGACTAGCTTTTGTCGGCGGCTTTCCTTACTAAAGATTTATTTTTAACTGTTTTGTATTTAATTTGATACAAAGATATCCATCACACCAGTTTCATTCTGAAATTAAGGCTGAACGAAAGTAACGAAAAAGAATTTTCCTGTGATGATATAATAGCGATATTAGTAACTGATACCAAATATCGTCACTTAGTATTTTAATCTCTTCTCTACGATTTAATTCGGACGACATAACATTGTAACTGTGCTTCATGGAAAACTAAATCAATTTTTTTCATAAGAAAGAATGTGAATTTACTCTGTTGCATGTTTGAAATTATTACGAAATTGTTAAATTTTATTATTTTTGTACAAAATGGATTACGTAAATGAGAATTCAAGACAATAATTATTTATCATTAACTTGTGCCCCGTTTCAAAGTTATGTCGGCCGCACCTTCCCCAAACGTCATATCGGGCTTTTCTCGGCGGCTCCACTATAATAAAATAAATAAATAAATGCTTACTAGAAATAATAAATACATAATTGTTTTTCTCTTATTATTACAATTAATGTTTGTTGTACTGTACAGGTATTTTGGCCAAAATGAAGGAGGGCGCTGAAACCATGCAGACGAAGTTACACGCGAAAGCCGAGCAACTGAAAAGCCATTTGGAGCCGAAAGGTAAGTGATACTCCTTTAACCCACGGACCACTTACCCCATAGACATGAAATCGGTACAAATGACATTGCCACATTTCAATGGACCTTTGCCCCACCTACAAAACTACGAGATCATTGAAGCTGTACCTATCATTTTGTTGGGGACTTATTACAGTTTTTGTATAGCATAATCACAATCAGTAGGAGTTGCGAGAGTAGTAGAAAATGATAACAAAAACAATGAATAATTCGCTTCGATTTCATACTATTTTCTGAATTCTTAATTAAGCTGTTTTTTCGACTCGTTTGATGACTTTATTTTAAACCAATAATTTTAATAAAAAACGGAGACATTTTTACATTTATTCGTTATCTTGTTCATCATACGGTTGATGGTGGGGCAGAATCTGGCATTGTCATTTGCAAGCGAAACATTCTGTCAACGATGAGCGCATAGAGACGAAGAGGGGGAAGGCTACTTTCTGTAATAGTGTCAATAATAACTATGGCAGAAGCGCTTAAAAGCTCTGAAGTTAGGGTTGCAACACAGACCACTTACCCCATAGACCTCTAACAGGAGGGCGCCCGTGTCTGTCCGCACATGAGCGCAACATTGCTTCGCGACACGTGTCACCTTGAGATATCTTAGCTTACCTATACAATTGACTTGTAAATGTATTATTTTATCAATAAACGATTGTATTGTATCGAAACGGGTTTAATATGACGCCCGCAATCAGACGAGCGCTCGGTGGCTCAGTGGTTGGGCCAATGGACTTGCAATATGGAGGTCCCAGGTTCGATTCCCAGCCAGGGCAGCCATGTACCAATGAGTTATCCTCGGTTTTTTCGACGGAAAAACTTACGTACATTTACCGAGTGCTCTCAAAACGGTGAAGGAAAACATCGTGATAAAACCTGCATGTCGTAGAGTAACAAAAAAAAAATTCTAAGGCATGTGAAATCCGCCAACCCGCACTGGGATCGCGTGGTGGATTATGGCCCCAGCTCCCTCGATGTAAGGGAAGGTCTGTGCCCGAGCAGTGGGGCAATATAAATAGACTGATGATGAATTAGACGAAGCGGGGGGCAGCCCGCTTCGTCTAATTGCGCCTATCGCTGGACAGAATTTTTCGCTTGCAAATTTGTACCGATTTCATGTCTATGGGGTAAGTGGTCTGTGGGTCGCAACGATGTCGCTGTATTACACGGGGTTGAAGGCTGCCTATCGACCTCAATAGACAGTGAAAGTGTGACGTCACAAGTCTGTTAGGGTTGTGGGTCATCGTGTCCAGTGGAGTGGATGCTTTTGCATTCGCGCGCCGTGAATGAATTGCGAATATCAACTGGGACCTGCCTTTTTGAGGCCGACAGGCCGTAGGAACAGATGTGGCCTGTTGGCGCCCGTCCGATCTGTCAGAAGTCGGTAAGTTTAAAGTCTGCCTGTCGCCTGGCACGGCCTGTGAGAAGGCGGGCAGTGGGATCCCAGCTTTACTCGTCCGTCGTGTCGGTATCGTGTCGTTATATTTTTCTCTTTTCTCGTGTGGTTTACTGACCAAACCTATTTGTTAAAGTTATTCTAGCCGCCCGTAGGCCTCTGACGACTGCTGTCAAGCAACAACCGGGACCAACTGCTTAACGTGCGCCCCGAGACACGAAGGGGCTCAGATGAAAGTGTCACTAGCAGTCACCCATCCCAGAGGCCTGCAGGGTCATTAAGACCTGTTGACCTTCCTGGCTGAGCTCGGCTGGCTAGAGTAGCGCCAGCCGCCTCGCGCACAATGGGCCGTGCGGCCAAAGTGCGAATGAGCCCAGTCTTCAAGATTCAAGATTAGCAGTCACCCATCCAGATCCTGACCTCGCGCAGAGTTGCTTAACTTGTACGATCGTTTTCAACGTGTACTTGCAAGTGGCCTACGAGTCGTATATTATGAAAAACAATGAAACTTTAATTAGAATAGAATAGAAAGCATTTATTTGACACACACACAGAGCGCAGTACATTTAATGAGAGATAATTTACATAAGAGATACATAGAATAAAAATTACAATGAAAAGAGATACGTAGTGCAGTGGTGTGGTGTCAAACAGGTCTCCAGCTCAGCATGTGCTGCAATAATTGGACATTACTGCAGCGCTGGTTTTCAGTGGGTTTTAATTACATAAAGCAATGAATAAATGAATAAATTATGAAACCGCCTGTCGCACCTACCGCCTACCACTTATACGACACACGTCTACGGAAGTGCGAAAACCTACTCTAAATCGATTTAGTAAACAACGTTAAGTACTGGTGCGGTATTTAATTTTATTATTGTTAATTATAGGTCGGGAACGCTACATTAGATTGTATTTGAAAATTATCATAACTAAATCATATAGAGAGTAAAACAAGGAGAAATTAATTTAAAAAACAAAAAAAACCCGACTGCCTAAATTTTAATTTAATCAAAGCGGCTTAATAATTATTATTATTAAGCCTATGTATCTCTCTAGGTTTCACGGGTTTAAGAAAACCCGGTCCTTTGAAAGGCTTGCACGGAGACATAGGTCCAACGCGTAGAGGCCCCTTAGAGAACTTTAATTTGAAGGGATATGTGATGCACCTAGCGGGACCCGTCTCTGAGCGCATCTGACTGCACTCAATGACAGACCCCGTCAGGTGCATAAACTATTGCAGTGATTGAAAATTACAATTAGGCCTATTATTATTAAGCCGCTTTGATTAAATTTATATAGCCTATGTCACTCCTACAATCAAGACGAATCTAACGACACCTCTTATTTTAAAATCCACCAAGCTGTTTAGGCTGCAGGGCGTGCCAATGAATTAAACATACATATACATAACTTACATACAAAAGACAAACATAACACTCCTTGCGCTGTCGGGTAAAAATGAGTATGTATATTAGATATATTTGAAAAGAATAATTATAATGTGACACCAATTTTTAGAATTCTTGTCTGTCTGTCTGGGTCTATGTTCAGGCATCACGCCAAAACGTCACGGTGCCGGTAGACGCCGTGATACGCCGCGCCGTGGCGTTGTATGTCGGCCCTAAGGGTACCTTCTACCGGTGCACGATGTCGGACGGCGCCGGGCACAGGCGGACATCGTCATGCCGGCGGACGGCGCCGTCTACATGCGCGGACACGAAGCTGACGTGCGCCGGCGCCACGCCCGTGCCGTTGTGCGTCCGTAGTTCATATTATCCAAACCCTTTATAAGGTAAACAGTGGTGCGGGTTCCTGGTCCATTATAATTACAATGAGCTCGTAATTAGTGGCATTTATTCGTCCGGGGCGGCCTCAAGGCGATCTACAATCATAAATTATTTGTACAATTGATACCAACTACTAATGTAAACATACATACGTTAATAACAGCGAACATTCGCAAAGTTTCATAGTACATATTAGACAGAAAAATATACAGGGGCCTCAATAAAGTTGAGAATTTCTCAAAAACTATTGGATTGAATTTATTCATTCTTTTACAGTTACATAGCTTTGACTATTATCTATCGAACAGTGAAAGAATTTCACTTTCTAAACTTACACGGTTTGTATACATATTAATTAGATAAAAACGTGAATTACCGTGTTAAACATTCATTTATTGATGTCTCGATATTTATTTTATTTTTTATTTATTTATTTATTTTATGGAAGATTTACAGCTACAATAACTTTAGGTTACTTAATAATGTCTAAAAGCTAATTACAAATCTTCACCTATAGATAGCAAGATGTGTCTCAAGAATAATGATAAAAGTTACTTAAATAGGTACTTATGTAAATTTTTTATATAAAAATCTAAACAAATACTTCAATGATAACTGTCGTTAAAGAAGTCCTGCGCCATGATGCGTCTCACGGTCGCTGCGCTCGTGTCGTATAGATCCAGTATATTTCGACAGCATTGCAGCTATCATGGTCACGAGTAGACTAAGTACGCCAAAAACAGACCTTCTGCTTATAGCAGTAACGGTTTTTTTAGCCTGTAGCTGTACTTTAATTTTGTTTCGACGGCGGACTCATTCGTGCAAGACTGAAAGCAGCGCTACGGCTATGGACAGAGTGTCTGTTTTTGACGTGAGTTTTATCTGCAGGTCCCTCATAGTCAATTTAAAATCAGATCTTGCTCGCCGAAATTCCAGTCTGCATGTTTTCATAAGCCCACGCCCTGACCAAGGCAGTCTAGATTCTGAGCCTTTACTCTTATTACAGTTCGCCTAAAGGTTTCTAGTTTATTTCTTCTTGTTATTGAAATAAATGAAATTTAATATGCTAAGGGAAAACCTGACTTCTGTATTTTTTTATTTTTAATAAAGCAAGTTGTATTGGAAAGATGGTGTTCCGTATCCGTGATGGGGGGTGAACTGTGTGCTTTCCGAGCCCCCCCCCCCCTTGCAAAGTCACTAGCGGTCACCCATCCAGGTACTGACCTCACCCAACGTTGCCTAACTTGTACGATCGTATTCAACGTGTACTCGCAACTGGACTACGAGCCCCTCTTTTATTAGCGCTCAAGTCCTGTCAAAGTCAGATTTTTGCCGAAAAATAGTACAAAAACTTCGTTCGCATAGACTTTTATAGGACTTCGGCGCCTAAAAATAACTTTAGCTGCAAGAACTATTGAATTTTTTTGACTTTTCCTACATTTTGTGGGAAAAACTTACTTGCGAACTAAAGCACATCAAGTGTAACTCTTTGGACTTTGTACCATTCTTATTATCTGCGCAATAAGCGTTGAAATCGTACTTCAAGTGTTAAAATTAAAACGAACATTTGTAGGCCCGAAATGGCATAATAATTTATTTATTTATTTAAAAATTTTGTCCAACAAACCGGTGCCCAAATGCGTAAAACAGTCGTACTTACTTACATCTATACATATAATAAGACTGTAAAAAAGTTGTGTCTGTACATTGGATATTTTTTGAAAAGAATAACTGTAATGTATTTTAGGATCGATACTGATGCCAAAACATTAATTTTTAGAATTATTGTCTGTGACTTTGTGCAAGTATCACGCCATAACTACCTACTGAAGGGATTTTGATGGGAGTTTCACTAGGAGATAGCTAAAATATCCGGACAGCTCATAGGCTACAAGCCATGGCGGTATGTGATGTGGAAACAAGGATCCAGAGAGGAAGATCTGCCTCCTGATCTCCTCCATCCTCCTCCTCTACGCAAACGAAGTTGCGGGGTATAGCTAGTTATATATAAAATAACGTAAGTACATAAGTGCTTAGAATATTAATTATACGATAGACGAATGCAATTTATGGTTCTTCTCACAATACCTAGCACACTCTCTCACTACACTCAACCAACTATCAGCAAACAAGTCACACTCTTGAGATGGGAGTGCATTGATGTCGGTAAGAGCGGGGACCGTCTACGCGCAACGGTGTGCGCGTCGGGTACCGCCAGCTGGATAATAATGGAACTCTGTAAAATTTACGACCTGTAAATCTGTACCCGTATTCATGCAAATAACATTTATGATTATCGGCAGTATAACTGTCTAGTGGACAAACACGGACGTTGGTTTATTCAGTCGTAATATGCTCGACAACATTTCATTCCGTATGTTTCAAGACTTTCAAGCCCACGCCCTGTTCAAGGCAGTGTAGAATTACCTATTTGATCTTATTATAGTTGCAAAGGTTGCTAGGGTGTACCGGTTTTGGCATTCCTGGATATACAGGATGTAGATAAACGCCTGTTTTGACTATACAGTACGAATGAATAATCAATAGATTAGCCATTGAATTCAAATTCACTTTATTGTACATAAAAGACACAAACAATTACAATACAGAAATACAAAACAATGTGTACAATTTTGGCGGCCTTATCGCTAAAAGCATATGAATTCAAATAGAAATAAAGAAAGAAAGAAAATACGCTTATTCAGGCACATACACAAATACAAAAATTAAAACTCCTTAGCTAATCTAACATTGATGTGCAGCGCCGGAAGGGGTCGACTACCTCAGCATAATGCCACAGCCACGCGGTACATGGCTGCGGCGGTACATATAATATTCATTTATCGTCAACTGCCTGTTTGCGCAAAAAGGGGGGTTATGTTTTATGTCATCATCATCAGTCTATTTATATTGCCCGATTGCTCGGGCACAGACCTTCCCTTACATGGAGGGAGCTGGGGCCATGATTCACCACGCGGGCCCAATGCGAATTCGCAGATTTCAAAAGTCTTTCTTTCTACGGCATGCAGTTTTCATCACGATCACGACAGGATTCACCGTTTTTGAGAGCACTCGGTAAATGTACGTAAGTTTTTCCGTCGAAAAGGCCGAGTATAAGTCATTGGTACATTGCTGCCCTGGCTGGGAATCGAACCTGGGACCTCCGTATAGTAAATCCAGTTACAACCTCTGCGCCACGAAGCTCTCGATGAAAATGTGCGTCAACCTTTATTGATAATTGAAGGGTAAATACCTGGTATATTAAATGTTAACTACTTATATCACTTAGCATATAATTCGTCAATTATTTAAATCTGAATAGTGGTTTTAAAGTGTCGTTAAAGGCATTTAAATGGTGTGGGCCGTTCGGGTAGTTACGGCTTCGTATGCGCGTATTTTCAGTTTTTCTATGAAGGCTACGGCACTAACTACTAAAATTAAACGTCTGAAAAAAATATATAGCAATCTTGGGGTGTCTATTTAGAGACTGATGAATACCGATACACGATTGGACAAACTTCGCTCGATAGAAAAAATATCGTAAACATACCCCTTCCATGTCTTTTAAAATGAAAATTATATCTAAACCGAAATAGTTATTCATACTATAATATTATGTAGGTATCAGTGAAATTTATTATAATTATATCCATATGAATGTGTTGCCATAGTTGTCGAAATTTGCTGTATTTATTATTATGTTGTTACTATTTGTGAAAACCTGTAATTGGCTTTGTGTTACTATTGTAGTTTATGTATTCTGTCATAGTTGTGCTGTTGGTTTTCCTATGAAAATAAAATAAAATACAAAATATATATCAAAATGTACTATAAATACGAGAGCTTGTTTAAAAAAAATATGATTTTTGTTGGCGTATTTTTATTTCCTTGCCAAAATTAATTCAAAATTTATAAAAATACGAATAGCGAGGCACTGCGCCGTGCTCTTCACTCCGCCGCTGCGGGGCATCTTGTGTCTTACTCTTGCTTTTGACAACCATATAGCGCATTCGACAAATTGAAACTGGGGGTTGTACTCATGATAAATATTAAATTTGTGACGTTTTTTATCAAATGAAAACTGCAAAAAATACTTCACAAATCACACAATGACCTTAGAAATGACCATTAGGTCAAATTCCAGTGAAAGAAATCATTGCCAAAAAATAAAAACTACCTTAAAATGTACAAAATAAAAACCTCCAAAGCACAGTAATGATAGATAGTTAGATTGTGTAATCTAGTAGTTTAGTAGTAGTATAAGGCCCGTATTAATAAATCACTCTCAGCTCAAAACCCAATCTTGAGAAAGACCCCAAGATGGCGTGTTTATTAATAAACGTAACTTAGGTGCGCGTTTAGGAATCGGGTATCACGTGAGTAACGCCGTATTAATAAACCAAACTCACTCTCAAGAGCTCACACTTGAGAACGTATTTGCTGATTGCAGGCGAACCGCGACTTGGGAAGTTCTTATAGTTGTTTGGTGGTTGCTAAAAATGGATTTACATCATATTTTGGAAGAAATTGATCATTTCGACCATATCGATCATTACGACGAGTTATTTTGGCAAGATAATTATCGTATGCCGAAGGTATGCGTAAGGGATGCTCAGAATCCGTTTGAAATGCGTTCGGATCTCTTTAAAAAAAGATACCGATTTCAACAAGAATCCGTGCTTTTCATAACGTCTTTAATAAGGAGTGAACTACAAAAACTGGACAACAGAGGACTGCCAATTAGTAGTTTTTGAAAACATCTCAAGCTTAGGGGCCTTACATGAGCCAAGTAGCGCCTCCAATTTAAAAAAAAAAATATCTTCTAAATTAATCATTTTTATTAGTAAAGCTATGTACACAATCTTTATTAGGATAAATACTATTTTCAATAAACAATACATGGCATAATTGCGACAAGCTAAGTTGTAGTTCACAAATATGCCAGAAACGGCCGTTTTTCGCAGTAATAAACATTTTGTACATAGTTTTTTTTAATAAAATTGATTATTCAGAATTTGAATTACGCATTATCCATGCTCGGTGAATAAATTAGAACACGATGAAAAAATTCTTGCCGTGGGCAGGACTTGAGCCTGCGACCTTGTCATTCCGTGACACGCTCTTAAGCTCAGTTGGTAAGAGCGTGTCACGGAATGACAAGGTCGCAGGTTCAAGTCATGCCCACGGCAAGAATTTTTTCATCATGTTCTAAAATTGATTATTTTGGAAGATATAACTTTTTTTAGATTACCGGCGCTAGTTTGCTCATGTCAGCTCCTTAATTCTTCTGTGTATGCTTTTCTTTATTCAGACCTTATAAATAAGCAATAGGATTATAAAGAAAACAACATGTTTTGTTTGTAAATAGTGTTTATTTTTTACACTTTGGCAGTGATGTGATGAGATTCATTTATTTACAAAGAGAGTTACTTTGAGACCGTTGTTTGATTTTCATTGAGCAGTTTCCTTCCTTTAAAATAATCCGGTGAGATGGCAACATTTTCCCGCCAACCGTTACCTGGCAACACTGACAATTCGCTTTTAAAAAACGTAACCAGTGTTGCCAGTAACAACCGACTCTAAAAACTTTAACTTTTAAACAAAAATAATTAAAGTTTTCGAACGAACCCTTAAACCGTCTTCAATAACGAGTTAAATGAAACTAGATTCAATAACGTGTTTAAGTAACCGTTATTTTATACTAAATAGCGGTTACGTAAATGTGTTATATTTTGTAAAAAAAAATAGTTTGCGTTTCTTAATTTAAACTAAACATGTCACGTCTGAAACACTAAAGTAGCTAATTTAGTCGCGTCAAATTTATTTTAAATTAAGAATCGCAAATAACTCGTTATTAAAACCGTTGCGCGACAAACGTTTTACCAGGCGCGGAGACCGTAAGGGTTGACACCGTAACCCAGAGCGGGGGCACCGTAACCCAGAGCGGGGGCACCGTAACCCAGAGCGGGGGCAGCGTAACCCAGAGCGGGGGCACCGTAACCCAGTTGGGCAGAGTACGCCACGGGGGCAGCGTAACCATAGGCGGATTGGGCGGCGGCAACTCCGTTCAAAGCAGCGGCTTGGGACTGCGCGGCGGCGACGTAGTTCTGGGAAGCAGATACTCCGTTCCAGTAAGCGTTCTCGTGGACGTCACGGCTGGCTTCGGCTACCTGCAATTTCAAGATCATTTAGCACGTTGTTGTTTTCCGATAGGCGTGAAAAACGTGGTACACACAGAAAAGTTTTCGTTTAATACTTCATTTATTTAACCTTAGGAGCTCTAGGGAACACTTGGTTATGTCATACATAATGTAATAATTTACAATAATATAAGGTACAGAATACAAACTAGGTTATGGTTGGATGTACGACACGTCACATAGATCTGAGTTTGATTTGAAGGTTAAAAGTGCTTATGTAATTACGGTTACCTGCTACTCTTCTGCTAGGATATTTGAATCGAACAGAGTTGAACTATTACATAACCAGGATAGGCTAGCATGACAAAGTTAACTGAGCGCTCTATGCCATTCTCATCCTTATTTTGTTATATATATTTGTACCATTTAACGCCCCATAAATTTCTCTGAGCCTCTGAAAGGCTCCAACGCCAACAAGGGGGCGTTATTGACAAAGAAGACAACAGATTTATTTATCACTATACACTACAAAACATTGCCCAAGGAACCTATGTGCTATTTCAAGATGGATCCTATTAGAATCATTAGACATACCTGACGGACAGCCTCAGTGTTGTACTGTACGGCGGCTTCGTTGGCGCGGGCATGGTTCTCGTTGATGGAACGGGCTGTGTCCTGGGCGGCTACTGTGGCGTCAATGGCGGCAGCTTGCGCGTCACCATGGTTGACCCCGTAGACCAGGGGGGCGATGAGCCCAGCGGAGGCGTAGCCGAGAACGGCGGCGAAAGCGATCTGCGAGAAACAACGGTTTCGTTAAAAAACGGCTATTTGTTCGACGATAACTAGTTGTTCGTTTAATAACTGGTTTTAAGGTGGTCGAAGTGGCTAAGAGCTCGGTGACTGTTATTAGGACAATGGTATTCCGTTACGGAGGCTCGAATTCAAACCCTATGTTCAGGTACTAATGAGATCTTCAGTTATTTCTAAAGGATAATGTATGTACATTAGCCGAATGTTCTCAAAAACGGTGAAGGATTTTTTTTTCAAAATCTTCATGCAAGAAATCACATCCATCGATCGAACCTACGACCGTCAGGGTAATGGTGTTCTGTGCCCATGACTCCTTGCATAAAAAAACAGGTGTACTAGGTTAGGAGGTAGTCTTATAATTTGGAATTATGTACGCTCTAATCCCCGAGATAAGTGTTCAGGTTGCGATTTTCTCAAAAACTACTGGACCATTTAATAATTATTTTCCATTTACACAGTTTTAACTTTTAACTATCAAACAGTGAAATAATTTTTGCAATAGGTCAGTCGTTTTCGAGAAAATCTCAACCTTAAAAACTCTCCTGTACATATTTCTCTGTGTTCCGCCGTACACTAGATTAGAAGGTAAGCTTATAATTTGCAATTACAGGCCTAAGAATTGATTTGTTAACAATTTATTTAATTACTACAACTCTTATCATTGAATCTTTATTACTATTAGATTTCATTATATTCATATTAAACCAAGAACATAGTTAAAACAATAAATCCGTCTTTTAAATAATGAATACTTCCGTTGTCCAATAGCAGTACATCCCTAATTATAACGAGTTAACGATATAATAACGTAATAAATATTTATAACTAATCTCTATGTTAGTAAAACTAATGTCTTTCTGTCTGGATGCCTGTGCGTTTACTAAGTAGTAAAAATTGCTAGAACAATATTCGATAATAGGCGAATAATATTCGCCATTTCCTTTTGTTGTTGTTTTTCTGCAGGCAAAGTGCCTCGTTACATACAGCCACCATTCAGTGGAGGTTGTATGCGCGACCGAATTCGGACAGTTCCTAATAAATATTTATAAGTTTTATAACTAATACAAAGTGCTTAATGCTATTGCATCGCCTTGTGAAGGAGTTACTGAACCGATTAACGGAGGACTAGATTTTTTGTACTTAATAATGATTAAATTACAAGGTAATTACAATTTTAATTACATTAATGAGTCTTTCGTATACTAAACTCAGACAAATACATGTAAAAAGAAGCCCGAGTTTTTGTTTGCAAAATAAGACACTTGATTTGGGCTGCAGTATAGTTCCATGACTTTTATTGTTTTTTTAAACATCAGTCTTGTTTAGATATTACTAATACTCGAGATCTCGCTCCTAACAAAATATAGATTTTTTACACTTGTCCGAGTTTACACTAAGTACGTGATTCGTAGACAGCTTTGAGTACGAACTTGGTTTGAGTTCGATCTTACAACTGTTTCATACCATTTTGACAGTCGTAATACCGAGCTCACACTTCAGCTGTGCTCAAAATTGTCTATGAATATCCGCTTAAATCTCTGTATTAGACTAATTAATGCAGTCCGTCTGTCTAGAGCCTTAGTATTGCGACATTTAATTTTGTCTACATTTAGCCAGAACCTACAAGATCCTCCCTTCCGTCCTAGAACGTTTTACGCACGCAGTCATCAATCCAAACGTCTAATTAACTCAAAATTGCATTTCAGTTTCACAAGCGCATGCGTATAATGCAGAATCATTGTTGCAACAAATAGCACAGCACTAACCAACAAAATTAACGCGTACCTACGCATCAATAGTTTACTCAACGTGTTTGCAAAAAATAACCGTTATTTATTACGTAGTTTTGACAACACTGTTTTTAGGGTTCCGAAAGAGGAAAAAGGAACCCTTATAGGATCATATCACTTTTTAAACTTTCACGGTTTGTATACATATTAATTAGATATAGAATAAGATAATCCTTATAGGATCACTTTGTTGTCCGTCCGTCTGTCCCGACCTATATCTCAGAAACGCGTGGACGAATCAAGTTGAAATTAATACCCAATACTCAGCCCTGGAACCTCATGCAGCCGTAAAATCAATCTTCTACGTCAACGCAATCAAAAGATATCGCTGTTTATGTTGCATTTTCTCGCATATTTGTATGAAAATGCAACAAAACCAAAACCGTAGGGTACTTCCTGTTGACCTAGAATCATGAAATTTGGCAAGAAGCTAGGTTTTGTAGCCCAAGTAAAGGAAAAAATCTAAAAACTGTAATTTTTTTTTGGTAGTTACAAACTTATATTTGTAGTTGACGCCTAGTATGTCGATGTATGACGTTATCAGTTTCGAAAACGCAAAGATAAGTTTGTCCCTAAATAATTTTGTTAGAACTCCCCATCGGCATACAAACCATACGTGGTTTCGCCTAAGATGGGAAAGTAGATTTCACATGTATTTTTTTAAATGTTATTAAGTGCCTTCCATGAGCCAACTAGCGCCGCCAATCTTAAAAAAATAATATATTCCAATATAATCAATTATATTAAAAAAGCTATTTACAAAATGTTTATTACGATAAATACTATTTTTTAAATGCTTATTTATAACGTGATTCAATTTCGGTAAGTTGTAGTTCGCATAATTGCGAAAATGGCCGTTTTTGGCACATTTGTGAATTACAACTTAGCTTGTCACAATTATGCCATGTATTATATATTGAAAAATAGTATTCATCCTAATAAACATTTTGTAAATAGCTTTTTTAATAAAATTGATTAAATTAGAAGATATCATTTTTTCAAGATTGGCGGCGCTAGTTGGCTCATGAAACAATAAATTAAAAAGAATGTTATGGTGAATTTGCACGGAACCCTCGGTGCGCGAGTCCGACAGCCGACTCGCAATTAGCCGTTTTTTTGGAAGATAAAATGCGGGCCTATCTGATCTACATGTATTTAGAGCAAAATCCATCCTTGACCCCAAGAATCGCACTTCGTATTCACGTAGCGTTATGCGTTAAACGTCTACACAATCGGTACACGTGTGGCCTTCGTAGCTATGTCTAAAGAGTGCCATGGCCTGCCCTAACGTGGATTGTAATTGGGTCTTTGTTTAAATTAACTAGGAGTTATTTGCACTTGTTATAATTTATTTAGTGGCGACGTCCGTGGCGTAGTGGTTGAGTTACTGAATATCACTTTTTAAACTTTCACGGTTTGTATAATTTATAGAATAGAATAGAAATTATTTATTGCAAAATTATGGTCGTAATTACAAAAAAATCGTACACACAATTCACCCAAATGAGCATGCAATATTTACAGATTATTTTTAATATCGAGACATGAATAATAAATGTTTAACACGGTAATTCCCGTTTTATCTAATTAATATGGTTGAGTTACTGGTCTTACGATACGGAGATCCCAGGTTCGACTCCCGGCCAGCCTCCTTGCCATGAACTCTTATAGCAGTATTATTTCTGATAGCATTCCCATCGTCCTCAACGTGGCAATAGCTGTTTCAGAAGCACGAATTGAGAGATAGATGGATTTAAAAAAATTGCCATATCAAAAATACATTCTCAAAATAAGGTTTAGAATCTGCATTAGCTATCGCCAGCCGATGACACTGAGGGATGCAAGTTGATATAAACATGAGGACAGGCATAGTATGACTTGTAGGACAAAGAACTGAAGCTTCACGATGGAACACCTGCAGCCCCCTTACAATGAACTCTTATAGCAGGATTATTCAATAATACTTTGTTATTTCGTACCATGACGACCTTAATAAGCTTACTGTAAGGTCGTCATGGTACGAAATAACAAAGTATTATTGAAGTAATCCTGCTATTAGACTTCATGGCTGGTCAGCCAAGTACCAATGAGTTTTCCTCGTTTTTTTAAACGGAAAAACTTTATTCAAGTAGTTTACCGAATGCTTTCAAAACAGAAGGAAGACATCGTAATGAAACCTGCATGCCGTAGAAAAAAATCTAAGGGATGTGTAATCCAATCCGCTGATTACACACTGTGGTGGATCATGGTCCGAGCTCCCTTGATGTAAAGGAAGGTCTGTGCCCGAGCAGTGGGGACATACAAATGGACTGATGATAATATTTGAAGTACCAGGCTATCAGAACTAAGAAAGAGGTGACTTGCCAGTGTTTGTCTCCCTCGATGTAAGGGAAGGTCTGTGCCCGAGCAGTGGGGACATAACAATATACTGATGATAATAGTGGGCTGCTTCCCTACCATATGAAGGTATGACCAGCTCAAGGTGGCTGGCAGAGCGCAAGAGGCTGAGAGTCGGGTTGAGTGGCGTGCTTTGGGAGAGGTGTCCAAAGTGGACTGATACGGGCTGATGATGATTTAGTTTTAACAGTTTAGTATGAGTGATTCTGTTGTAGAAGATAAGTCTAAACCTAAACGCAACTGTTACGGTCAGTCTTAATGCTTTGTTTATATGCTCGCTCGCTGCTCGGCGATATGCTCGCTGCGCGCGAGGACTTCGATATATTTGTCGACAAAATCGGTCCTTTTATTGGCCACTTTTATAGATACATAAGTGAATGTTTGTAATGCCATTTTTTATGTTTGTAATGTCAATTTATATAGATTATTATATTTTGTATTATTTGGGAATGATATATAGTGTTTTGTAGATATTACTCTGTGAACTATATTGTATAAATAAAATAAATAAATAAATATAGCGTAAAGGTGGATTCGGAATCTTGAAAAAATTACGCTGAATATTGGCGTGTAATCGTGGTATAACTGCTGATTGGTTAGCGTGCAAATGAATCGTGAAAACGGTATTTGTATAACAACAAAATAGATTTGTATTATAATAAATCTTAAAGGCAACATAATGATTGGAATGCTATAAAAAAGACGATAAAAGTATTTGGATTAGTAGCAGAAAAAAATGTAATGTTTGATCGACAGTTTGACACCTCTATTAGCATACGATAAACAGCAATAACAACTTTAACCGTGCACATGTTTTGACTTTTATCTCCGGCCAATAAAGTTTATAATTATTTAAAACACACCATACTAATGAAGTTGTAAATTATGCTAAATTATTGTATACACAACCTTGTCACAGTAAAACGTAATCAATACAAGTTATTGATTAATCAAATTGTATCACTTATCTTACTGTGACAAGGTCCCATCCGCAATCCGTATCCAATAACGAGTTAAAATAATGATAACGGAACACATTTCGTTGGAAACACTTCCTTATCCAATTAGGGCCATTTGCTGGAACCGCGTGTTAAGAGATAACACCTTGTTAAATGCTTAATCCCGTGTCAAGTCGCATAAATTGCACAAATGATAATACCGTGTCATAATTAGTTTACACTTGTCAATCTATTCGTTAACTCGAGTTAAATATGTTAACACCGTGTTAACTAACCCGTTGCTAACATATTTAACGTAAACTTTCCTGCAAGTGGCCGTAAAAAAATAAAAATGTCACTTTGAAAACACTTTTGCCGCGAATTTTGGATTTCGAACGTTGCGTTCCGCGATCACTATGTTCACGTTTGTTTTTGTTGTTTAATGATAAGGCAAAGGTAGTATACCAGAAATCTCATCGTGCACTTCTAGTTAGACTGCTCGACAGCTACTGAATGCTGAATGTTGGTACACTGGGTCTTTTATACGGGCGTTGTCTGTTCTATATGAGTTTAATATTGAAAGTGCCCAGTAATCATTGCTACGACAAAGTACCTGTTTGGGCGGTAGGGCTATGAAAGGGGTAGAGGCCGCAAATCTTGTTAATCTGTTAAGGTAGCAATTAAATTCGTTCCTTGCGTTTTAAAATAACTTTGACGTTTCTAAACTTAGCATCCTTTTTATAACTTCGGTTCGGGAAAGGGCATTTTCAGACCCTTGACATAAAAAAAAAATTCCAATTGCATAAGAAACCAAAGTTCTTAGTCTTTTTCACTTAACTTGCTTGGCGGATCACTCCTGCCCCCTTACCATGAACTCTTATAGCAGAATTACTTCAAAAATACTTTATTATTTCGTAACATGACGTCCTTAATAAGCTTAGTTTAAGGACGTCATGGTACGAAATCATCATCATCATCAGTCTATTTATATTGCTCCACTGCTCGGGCACAGACCTTCCCTTACATCGAGGGAGCTGGGGCCATGATCCACCACGCGGGCCCAGTGCGGATTAGCGGATTTAACATGCCTTAGATTTTTTGGTACGAAATAATAAAGTATTATTGAAGTAATCCTACTATAAGAGTTCATTGTAAGACGGTTGCAGGTGTTTCGTCGTGAAGCTTCAGTTTGTCCTACAAGTCATATTTTCTCTGTCCTCCATTTATATCAACTTGCCTCCCTCAGTGTCATCGGCTAGCGACGCCCTTGCATAGGTTCATAGGTTCTCAAATCTCAACCTTATTTTTGTGAATTTTCCTTTGAGAATGTATTTTTTATAGAGCCCCCAATTTTTTTTTTACCAGCACAAGTCGTGCTTCTGAAACAGCTATTGCCACGTTGTGCTAGGACGATGGAAATACTATCAGAAACAATTGAACAGTCAACCTACAAAAGTTAACAGTTGCGATATCGAATACTGCAGACACAATTATTGAATAAAAAATGTTAGTACTAAAACAATCTTTTAATCTGTCCACGACCAATCAGTCCAATGCCCCATAATTTTCTCTAGGCTTCTACTGCCCCCTGAAAGCCTCCCACAAGGGGGCATTATTGACATTGAGAACCTATCACTAAAGTTTCAAAATGATGGTTAAAAGAGGCGCTAAAGCAAATGGCGTACGTAAATTAGTGAAATATATTTTTCAATCTGCCACCTCTATAATTCCATAGGTTTACAACGCCATACCTCACCCAATAATGCGACTGATCCGCTGGGTGGAGCAGGAAGCCTCTAGGAGTGAAATAAAAAAACTGTCACAATGTACTCCGTGACATTTAAGGCTTTAACGTGCCAAGGAATAGACCTCATCGATTTTTAATGGCGGCTACTACTTACACCGTTACAGAGGCTGGTAGCGATCAACGTGAATTGAGATCGTAGCCATATTTGCTGAACAGTGGCTTATTTTGATATTTGCTAAACTACCAATTTTGTAATCAAACTATCCTAACTTTAATTTAAAAAATACATAAAATAAAATCATTTATCAACCATCAAGAGTTTCCACATTTACAACATAAAATAATTAAATAAAATGGATAACACAATGTCAAACACTAATAATGTTAAAGTTAAATGGTGGTTTAAGCCATGGTTTAAAGATTTTTGCTGGTTTTCGCCATACAAAATCTGTGGTAACCAACTGTCTCTGTTTGAAAAGAGCATGCGACAGAATAGCGAGGTTCGAATCACGGTCATAACGAAAAGATTTATCAGATTAATATTTTCTGTACTTGTCAAAAATAATAGGTTAATATTAGTAATTTTGACGTAGGTGTAAAATGCGCGAAACGACATTAGCTACTTTCTTGTCAAAATTCTTTTTAAATAGTTTCCGTGGTATTTAGTATTTAATGATCAAGTTAAGTTAATCAGGAGATGCCCGCGAACGTTTCTATTAATTGGGGTGCTCGAAAGAAGTATTTGTGAAGTTTTGTGCTCTTAGCAAGGTTTCCTTGCATAACTCGATGATTGCGTGCATCGTTGAGTTATTTCGTTTAGTTAGGGGTTTGGGAGAGTTGTGCGTAGGTTAGGTTATCTTCGTATATATGTATTTATAAGAATTCAGATATTATATTAACATCAGACCAGGGCATACAGCCTGGTCTGATGTTATTAGTTGGTATAGTATGACCGTCTAAATCAGTCTTCGCCTGCGCGGTACAGGGACGCGGGGGTATGACGACAACGGGGACCGAGAGAGGTGCGGGCGGCAGGCGCATTTCTGTTACAATACATTTCTGTTCGCGCGCCCGCCCCCGCACCTCTCTCGGTCCCCGTTGTCGTCATACCCCCGCATCCCTGTACCGAGCAGGCGAAGACTGATTTAGACGGTCATACAATAGTTGGCTTTGCCTTTCCCTCTGGGAAGAATTTTGCAACAAAAGAAAACACTACGGTGTGCCAGACGGATTCTCGTATGAACTGATAATGATAACAATTACTCGCGGACATGAACCATTTATGGTTTCATCTCACATTTTATTTAATACAAGTATTTATATTCCTTGTATCATATATTAAAACGATACATATCTTTATGGCATTTAGTGGTCAATAAAACCTTATTAACCGACTGCCGGAAGGAGACTGGTAATGGTTTTCGAGTGTATATAGTTCCTTTATGATTATGACTCCTGTGGAATAAATTCAAATACACTTTATGGTACATAAAAGACAAACAATTACAATACAGAAATACAAAACAATATGTACAATTTTGGCGGCCTTATCGCTAAAAGCGATTTCTTCCAGGCAACCAACTGTTGATGGAATTTAACATAGTAAAGTGAAAGAGGTAGAGGTAGAAATACAAGAAGAATAAAATGAAAAATAATGGAAAAACAAATGGTATTTACAAAGAGCAGGAATATACTTACATACTAATTGAAATGAATAAATATTGAAGTAATGTATAACTGCCATTTGTATTAAATTGAAAGCTATATAAATGATGGGATTCGTGATCAACCCCCTGATGATAGGTAGAAGAAGGGTAATGTTTTTCGGGTGTATGTATGTATGTCCATTACTTCCTGCCATCCTGTAGCCTAAACGGCTTGATGGATTGTGGTGTATGAGGTATCGTTAGATTCGTCTTGATTACGGGAGGTCATAGGGTATAAAGAATCAATCAAAAGGGGATAGTTATTTGCAGTCGGGTTTTTTGTTTTTCGAAATAATTTCGTCCCTTTTTTATTTAATTTGTAAATATAAGTTTTAATTGTGAAATAAATTTGTAAAATTACCGAAAATATTTAGATTTCAATACTGTTAATGTCAATTGCTATATTCTATTAATCTACTATCGTTGATAATTTTAGAAACATTTTAGAAACTATGACAATCGGAGCGCGAAAACAGAGAGTTGATCAATGAAGATTTACACTAAGTATAACTGAAAACCAGGCACTTTACTCAACTGTAATACGGCTTAGATTGCTATAGTTTTATATTGGTTTTGTCGACTGTCCTTATTTAGATATCTTAAGTAGAGTCGTACATCTACTTACACAAAATCATTGCAATTTATGCCGTATTACTATTGCTTAGAATGCGCGTGTGTTAAATGCATTTCGACTGGCAAAAGGAATCGTAAATTCACCTAAATCGAATACTGCGGCTTTGTAATAGGGTATAGATTACAATAGGTTGATGTAAGGTCGACAGTCCTTAGGTCTGGCATGGTCTGATTATCCTATCAGTGCTTTGTTGGGCAATACTTAAGTGAGAAAGTTGGATTTATCCTGTAAATCAGGTTTGTTGTTTGTTTACCTAAGTTAGTTATAACTTGGCATTGATAAATTCAAAATATGATGAAATAATCTAGGTTCTATACCGCAGCCTAGATCAAGTGTCTTATTTTGTAAACAAATACGATCTAATTACCTGTTGTGATGTAACACTGAAGGAACTGATTGATTGAACATGTTCATCGTTGTGAGAATTAAGTGATCCGATCTAATAATGTGAAAATTTGGAGATGTCCGCGAACGTTTCTATTAATTGGAGTGATCGAAAGAAGTCCTGTTTGTGAAGTTTTGTGCTCTAGCAAGATTTCCTTGCATAACTCGATGATTGCGTGGATCGTTGAGTTATTTCGTTTAAGGGGTTGGGAGGGCTGTGGGCTGTTAGGTTATCGTAGTATATATGTATGTATTTATAAGAATTCAGACATACTATTAACATCAGACCAGGCTGTATGTAGTTGGCTTTGCCTTTCCCTCTGGGAAGAATTTTACCAAAAAAAGTTACCGCTTGCAATAAAGAGATTTGATTTGGTTCTCTTGAAAATGGCGGGAAACGGCGGTTGCAAAATCATTTGATAATTTTTGTTTTATTGTCTACAGTGGTTATTTTGAGATTAATATCACGTTAAATTAATCAGAAATTGTTCGCGAGTGACAGTATAGTGAACTTGTTGGATAATTTGATCAAGATCTAAAGTTTTAAGCTTTTATCAAGAGTTCCCGCTACAAGCTTGAAAGTGAACGTGACTGTCGAGCTGCTTCGTCCAGAGTGATGACGCTACGGCGACTCCTCTAGATGAAGACATGAAGACGCGGCTACCCAGGGTGAAGACGCTTCTGCGACTCCCCATAGAAGATTGAATATATTGAATTTTCTGTAACATGACATTGGTAAATGACGAACTGTCGAGTCCACTAATAAAAAATAAGAGATTTGATTAGATTACTGCCCTTTTCACATACAAGAATAGCCAGTATGTTTCGGGTTCCTGGCGATATTTTACTTTGGATATATCCTCGTCCCGGCGTCGGGGCAGACCTCGGCGTAGGTGGAGAGCCGATATCGTTAGATACAGGGATGGGTGGCTGGAAGAGGCTCAGGACAGGGATGGATGGAAGAGGAGGGGGGAGACCTTTGCCCAGCAGTGGGACAATATATAGGTTAACAAAAAAAAAATATCCTCGTCCATACGACGTATGGAAGGGCCTAGAAATACCTAAGTTCTATAGTTGCATTGATTGAACCCACGCCTTGCAATTCGCAGCTGGTATTTCGTCAGCTTTCATTCCGGGCGACCTTCCTATAGTCAGCAGCCCCGCTTTGGACTACATTCCACATCTATTTCGGTTTAGTGTTTTTGTGTTCATATATCATTGTATGTCAATCATCTTTAGGCTTCATACATTTACAGTTTTTCTATGAAGGCTACGGCATTACCTACTAAAATTAAACGTCTTAAAAATATATATATGTGGGAATAACTTAGAAAATAGTAGTTTTTACTCGCTAATTTTAGAAGTGTTTTTGTTGTTACTGTGGCAACACAGAAGGTTGATTAAGAATATGGTGGCGCGTAGACGACGTGCGTTTTGTTTTACGATTTTGTAATTTATTAAAGATTAATCAGTTAACCCATCGCTTTTCACTCGGATCCGTGCAGCCAAGCACACGCGCGCACGGATTGGTACCTACAATATTTTTACCTGCCTTCACGAAATTTGTTTACCTCGCCGCTGTGCCGTACTACCGGTTCTGTGAGTGCCGCGCGCGCCTTGTGCGCGACCCGAATGGCCGGCCGACAGCCGCCCCCCGCGCCGGCCCGCCCGCCGCCGCCCGCGCCCACGACTGGGCGCGGTGCCCTGGATGCTGCGGGTCCGACCTCACCACGTGGTCAGCCGTCGCCAATACCTGCACCCCGCCGCTCGTCGCCGCCCGTTGCCACCGCGACCTACGCGTCCGCCGTCGGTGGGCGCAGTTCGCTGGACTCTGTGCGACCGTCCGCCTCGCGCGGCCAGCCGTCGCCCGCGCCGCGCGGTCAGCTGGCGCCCCCGCCGACCGCTGCCGTGCGCGGGCGCAGCTCGCTGGATGCAGTGCGCCCTTCCGCCCCGCGCCGCCCGCCGCGGCCCACCGTCTCGGCCGCCGCGGCCGGAAGGCGGCTACTGGACGCCGTCAGACCTCCCGCGCGCGATTACATGTCGCGCCGAAGGGAGGACGACGAGCCGTACGTCCCTCCATACGGGAGAGAACCCGTCGTGGAGTATCCCCCGCTGCCCCGGCGTCGAACGAGGGCGATGCTGCTCGTTCCGCCGCTCGTTCCGCCAACTGCAGCCGCACCGGCTACCGAGCCCACCGAGACCGTCGCTCCTGCCGCCGCGGCCGCCGCCCCACCGCACGCCGCGTCTCTCGCCCGAGGCAGGAAGCCCAAGCCGGAGGAGAGGATGCCGCCAGCCAACCCACGGGCCACGAGGATTACGATCCGGCCCACTCTGCACCCCAAGAAGGGCCCGGCGACTGGGCCGGCACCCATTCGGACGCCCGCTCCCCGCATACGGGCGCAGCCTGCGGGCCCGTCCTCCCTGCCGGCCGCTTCCGTTGCCGCCGCCTGCGTGGACCCGAGTGCCGCCGCCGCCGCCCGCGCCGAGACACACACGTACTCCGCCGCTATTACGGCGCACCCTGACGTCATTGTAAGTGCGGACTTGAGCTTGCCTCCTCTACCCCCGCCCCCCTCACCCGCGTCTGCGGTCGCGCAGCGTGAACTCGCCTCGCGGTCGCGGGACATAAACTCAGCCGAGGACACTGGGTCGGGCCCTTATGCTGGCACCGGTGACCGGCGGGAACCCCACCTGGGGTCCTCGGGTATCACGCCTAGTGTACACCCCACCCTCCCTCCCCATTTAACTCTTATTTTGCCCTCGGCGTCGGCGAGCACTAGTGGCTCGCAGACATCGAGGGATAAACAACCCACTTCCGGGGAATCGAGTCGCGGGATACGTCACGCGCGCAGATTGCGAGGCGTATCTCCCCCCGCTTCCCCGCAGCCTCATCCGCGTCCTATATTCGGGCCCGGGCTTCACCTGGGCGCGAATAGTGCTCGCCCCGATGAGGAGGGCGACAGAGAGGTGAACAGGGCACAGGGCATACGGCGCCGGGTGCCGTCGGGATCCCGCGAGGATCCGGACGACAAGCGCGCGCGCACGGAGCCGGCCGACGTGAGCCTGCGCCCGTACCGCCCGTGTGCCGGGTGGCTGCCGACGCGCTCCCCGCCCCCGATCGGACGCAGTGGCCCTTTTCCGACTGATGGGGTGTTCGCTTTCGGCCACAGAGCGCCGACCCCCCCGCCCTTCCCCTTACGGTCGCCCGGCGGCCTCATTATGTCCCTCAGTGGGATGTCGAATTTATCGGCGCGGCCCTCCACTAGCATCTCGGTGCCGTTTTCGCACGTGACGATAGAGGAGGAGCGCGCCGTATCCCCGTGCTGGGGGACGGGGGGTGAGGGGATGGCGGAACTAGACAACATACCGTTGCCATCCGATCCCCCCTCCCCCGCGCCCCCTAGTCCGCCTGTGTCCTACGCGTCGGCCGCCGCCCGCGGCGCAGGTCCACCTCTCGTGCCCCGCACGTCCCCCCCGCGCTCACCGCCCCCCGCGCGATCGCCTCCGGCCCCCCGCTCCCCGCGGGCCGCCGCCGGGGATCGCGCGACGGACGCTACCATTATAAAGCGCGCCTATCCACCCATAGTGGTGGATAGAATTCCAAACTGGACGGTGCACGTCGCTGCCCTGAAGCGCCTGCTGGGCGCCGCTCCCAATGCGAGACCCTTCGGCACAGGGCTCCGCTTCACAGCGAAGTCGGCCGAGGAGTTTCGCATTGTACAGCGGTACCTAGTGGAGGCGAATCGCAAAGACCCGGGGGTCCAATTCCACTGTTATACAGTGGCGGAGGACCTACCCACCAAGGTCGCTCTCCGGGGGCTGCCGTCCGGCACGCCCTTGGAGGAAATAAAGGCGGCCTTGGGAGACTTAGGCTTTGCGGTTCGCCACGCCAGGGAGATTCCCCCCGTCAGAGGTCGACCGGGCTGCACGTTCTTCGTGGAGCTCGATCGCCTCTCACGTGAGGAATTGGCGCGGCTGTACGCCACTACGGAACTCCTTTGCCTTCCAGGCATCGTAATAGAGGCCTGGAAGGGTAGAGGGGGTCCAGCCCAATGCCACCGCTGCCAGGCGTTTGGTCACTCTTCGGCCAACTGTTTCAGGCCGCAGCGGTGCGTAAGATGTGGTGGCGAACATGCCGTGGCGGACTGTGCGCTGCCCAAGGGGGGCGTGCCCACTTGCGCCAATTGCAAGGAGGCGCACACCGCCAACGATAGGCGGTGTAAAGTGCTGGTGAGGGAGGCGAGGAGGCGCAACATGCAGTTGCAACCGCCCTTGCCTCCGCCACCGGCTCTCCTTGCACCCCCCCGAGTCGCTACCCCTCCGGCTCCTAACTCCCAACCAAAACCTCGCTCCTTGGCCCTTGTATCACAAGCCCAGCCCCATCCGCCCACCCCAACTTCGCGGGCGCCCGCCAGTGCCGGTACTGCCGGCACGACGCTGGCCCCCCCAGCCAATCCGGCGCCAGACCGAGACGCAGGGCCCAAAAAGCATCAAAAGCGTGGTAGGCGTGGCAGGAAGGGAGCGAAACCACCGGCAACGTCAACGCCGAACTCACGGGCGGTTGAGGACCCACCGGGGCCGCAACCGTGCCAACTGTCGCACATTACGCGCGCTCCCTTGCTGCCGCCGCCTAAGCAACCGCCGCCGCCGCCTCTCCAGAGGTCGCGCAGCGAGCCTCGGATCCCGACAGAGGGAGAGCCCGAGGCTACGCCCCTTAATCCCATCCCTGCCCCCATACCGCACCCCACCACACAAGTCGGCATGTGGGTGCCCCGAGACCGACTGAGGGAGCGTACCGCCAAATTGGTACTATTCTTCAGTGATGTCCTGAGGGACCTACATGACGCGCTAGTGGAGGGGAGGGATTCCCATTGTATTATTTTGAGGGCCCTGCATGGGCTAACAGAACTGTTACCCCATGACGGCCCTTAGGATGGTATACTGGAATCCCGGCGGGATTACCGCCAACCTCCACCACCTGCGACTCCTCGCCCAGACGCAGGATATTCATATCGTGCTGCTGGGCGAAACCAAACTGGCCGCTCATCACGATCTTCGTCTTCCCAATTACTCAGTGTACCGTCGTGATGAGGTCTCTCCGCAGGGCGTCCCGTACAGGGGCACTGCCGTTCTGGTGCGGAGGGACGTCATCCACGAGGACCTGGAACCCGTACCCTTTACCTCCACTCGCACTGTGGGTGTGAGGGTGAGGGTGACGGGACGGGAGATGAAGATATATGCCGCATACAGGCCGCCAACCACCAACACTCCCCTCAATCCAACCGATATTCGCTCTCTTCTGGATGGAGAGCTCCCTGCTATCGTGGCCGGGGATCTGAATGCGAAGCACACAGCTTGGCATTCGAAAACCAAAAACGCTGCAGGTAGGAGACTGTATCATGATTCGGAAGAGGGCGGATATGAGGTGATTGGTCCCAATGCTCCCACCCACGTTCCCACTGACCCGCGCAGGCGCCCGGACGTCCTAGATATAGTTCTATACAAGGATTTACCTTGCTCCATCGAGGTGGAGGTGCTATACGACATAGATTCGCAGCACCTTCCCATCCTCATTACTCTGGGACGTCCTGGCGACTGCACGGCGAAGATACCCCCACGTCCTAAGGTGAACTGGGAGTCCTATCAGGCCTCACTCGCTCACTTCGAGTTGAAGGGCCCTATATCAATGGCAGAGGAGGTGGAAGCTGCGGCTGCTCAGGTAACGAGGGTTATCTTGGAGGCTAAGCAGCTTGCCACCTCTGATGCACCCCCTAGATCCAACCGACGTGCAGAGCTACCCAGCCGCATAGTCGAGGGCCTTAAACGTAAAAGGCGCCTTAATCGCTTATGGGCTCGCACGCGCTGTCCGAGGCTTAAGACCGAGCTCAACCGACTGTCGAGTGAGCTGTCGGATGAGGTGAAAGCTTTTCGCGGAGACGCCTGGGAGAGAGTCATCGACCAGGCGAGCGAAAATGAAACAACACTTCATCATCTCAACCGACAGCTCACATCCACGCCGGCGCCCGTCTGCCCGCTCCTGGACAGTTCGGGGCGAAGGTGCTACGCGGCGGCCGACCGCGCTGAAATTCTTGCCCAGCACCTGGAAACCCAGTTCACCCCGAACCCTGTAGCACCTGAGGTCCCCTTTATCGAGCACCATCTCGCCGTCGAGACCCGTGTGCGCGAGTTCTTGTCTTCCTCGCCGCCACCACTTGGAGGAGATGCATTCATCTCACCGGCCGAAGTCGCCAGAGTAGTTTCCCGTCTAAATAGAAGGAAGGCGCCTGGTCCGGAGGGTATCTCCAATGCCGCTATCCAGCAGCTTCCGAGGAGGGGCCTGGTCGCTTTGACCAGACTTTTCAACGGGATCTTGCGTACGGGTCATTTTCCATCAATATGGAAAACGGGTAAGGTGATCGTACTCCCCAAACCTGGGAAAGACCGGAGGCTTCCTTCCAGTTATAGGCCAATCACCCTTCTTCCAAATTTAGCTAAACTCTTTGAGAGACTGCTCCTGCGGCGACTGAGCCCGCACTTGCCTACGCGCGAGGAACAGTTCGGTTTCCGTAGTGAGCATTCTACCACTTTACAATTAGTCCGGGTGCTCCACCTTCTTGCGGTCGAGCGGAACTTCGAGCGGCGCACGGTGGCGGTATTTCTCGATGTCGAGAAAGCCTTCGACCGTGTGTGGCACGAGGGGCTCCTGTTCAAGTTGTTGGAGACCCCCACCCCTCCGGCTATTATTAAAATCATCGCATCTTTCCTCCAAGACCGCGGCTTTTTCGTTTCCGTTGAAGACAAGATCTCGGACCCCCGCCCTATTCGCGCGGGAGTACCTCAGGGCAGCTGCCTCTCTCCCTGCCTGTATGCGGCATATACAGACGACATTCCCACCCTGAAGGGTCACCTGGAAGAGTGGGAACAGGACGTCGAGCTGGCCTTATTTGCGGACGATAGCGCATACTTCGCTTCGTCGCGGCGGGCCGATATCGCTGCTCGTAAGATGCAGCGACTACTCGACCTGTTGCCTGGATGGCTCGATAAATGGAAAGTGGCCGTCAACGTGGGGAAGACGGCCGCACTGCTTACCGGACGCCAGCGCAAACTCCCTCCCCAACTCAAATTGCGAGGGCAGGATATACATTGGGAATCGTCGGTGAAGTACCTGGGATGCCACATAGACCGGTCGCTTAGCATGGTACCGATGGTCGAAGGCCTGGTAAAACAGGCCAAGACCGCCCGTGCCATGTTGCGACCGGTGCTATGCTCACGGCTACCATTACGTGCTAAACTGAGGATTTATAAGATGTATATCCGCTCTCGCCTTACTTATGCTGCACCAGCTTGGTACTCGCTTTGCTCCACGAGGCAGAGGGCCAAGCTGCAGGCGCAGCAAAATATTGCCCTTCGTATCTGTACCGGAGCGGGTCGGTACGTTCGTAACGACGTCATTGCTCGCGACGTGCGGGTTGAGTCGATCGAAGCGTTCGTGCTGAGGTTGACGCGATCACTATTCGACCGCGCCGACAACAGCAGGCACGCTCATCTCCGCAACCTCGCACCCCTGCACGCGCGCCCTCCGGAAGGCCACCGCCTCCAGAGGGAGTTGCTGCGCTCCCCGTCGCCTTAAGCGGCGGGTTTGAGCTGTGCACCAAACGGCCGTACCGACTCGCCCAACTCCCATATCCTGCATACCAAGCGGGACCAATATCACCGTCGGATCATTATCCGGCGAGCTCATGCCCGGGTAGAGAGGGTATACCTCAAGGCCCGCACTTCTCCCCCGAAGTTAGGGGTGAAAAGACCCGGTCGTCGTCGTCACTCGGTAATCATCCCACATATATATATAGTATATACAGGGTGTAACGTAAAGGGTATATGAAGCCGAAGGGAGTGTGTTCAGTATCGGTAACTGAACAACTTTTGTTCTACGACTTTTCGATTTTCGCGAATTTATTTTTAGACTTTTCATACAATTTGTACAGGTCAGCTGATCGATTTGTATGAGACATTATTTTTTTATTTTTTATTCGAAAAGTCGTAGAACAATAGTTGTTCAGTTGTCGATACTGAACACCCTCCCTGCGGCTTCATATACCCTTTACGTTACACCCTGTATATATATATGTCGCAGTTAACTGGTTGGAATAGACATGTGATTGAACAGCTAGCTCGTTGATTGAACGACGGCATCCAATCAAACATCTAAACAAGGTCCAGTAGTTTTGGAGAAAATCTCAACCTTATTGAGGCTCCCTGTATACTTATCTCTGTCTTCGTGTGTATGTACATTTTTGCATATCAACATTTTTTTTTAAATCTACCTGCTTTTACACCACTTTGCAAGGAAACTGTTGTGTCCACTCCCCACAATGACTAATCTGGGTGAAGGCAAGTATTCTATCATGAAGGTTTCATAAACTCCTGCGCAACTGGACGCGACTCATGATATCCTGGTCACCCACATTTGTACTTCGTGATGAGAATACGTTTAGACTTGACAGAGATTTCGCTTTCATTGTCTACCGTGGTGTAACTATAGTCGGAATGTCCATTGGTGACGCCACTGAGGGTTTTTTCGTGTGGTTTAGTGACCAAACCTTATTCAGGCCGCCCGTAAGTCTCTGACGTGGCCTAACGGCTGCTGCCGAGCCACAGCAACCAGTGGGGCTATTACGGTTCTCAAAACGATCAAATCATACCATGTCATAGCGGCCGTGAAAGGGACAGTTCTATGGCAATGGTGTAGCAGCGTCTCTGTTTGGCGCGACATGACATGGTATAATTTCAACGTTTTGAGAACGATAATAGGGGGCCAGGACCAACTGCTTAACATGCTTTCCGAGGCACGGAGGGCTCAGATGAAAGTCACTAGCTGTCACCCATCCAGGTACTGACCTCGCCCAACGTTGCTTAACTTGTACGATCGTTTTCAATGTGTATTCGCAACTGGACTACGATACTCTCATGCTTAGCCGCTGAGGTGGTAGCGTAGTGGGTTATATGATAATAGCTAGGATATTCTGAATACTGCTCAACTATTACTGTTATCAAAACGATGGATTTCATCATGTACAATGTCTTGCGTTCTGGAGAGCCTTCCATGGGCCAACTAGCGCCGCCAATCTTGAAATAATAATATCTCCTTTAATAAATTTTATTAAAAAAGCTATTTACATAATGTTTATTACGATAAATACTATTTTTTAAATGCTTATTTATAACTTGATTCAATTTCAGTAAGTTGTAGTTCGCATTTTTAAAAGTTACTCTATTTCGGTTTAGACATAATTTTCATTTTAAAAGACATGGAAAAGGTATGTTTGCGTTTTTTTTCTATCGAGCGAAGTTTGTCCAATCGTATATCGGTATTCGTCAGTCTCTAAACAGACACCCCAAGATTGCTATATATTTTTTTCAGACGTTTAATTTAGTAGTTAGTGCCGTAGCCTTCATAGAAGAACTGAAAATCCACGCACACCCAGCCCTAATTTTGAAATTGGCGCTTAGACTGTTGTAGCATGAATTGACCCTAAGTGAGAGTAACCATGACTACATTAACAAAGGACAGCCGCTATTATGCATGTTTGTTTTGCATACTGGTATGCACTTGATAAGTTTTATACATGTCGCAGTGAACTGGTTGAAGTAGACGTTTGATTGAACAGCTAGCACTTTAATTGAACCACGGCATTTAACCAAACCATGTGTGATTGGTATGTGTGACAAAATATTCGTCTTATTTGTATGTACGGTGGAACACAGAGAAAGGTGTACAGAAGAGTTTTTAAAGTAGTGATTTTCTCAAAAAACTACTTGACCTATTGCAAAAAAAATTTCACTGTTTGATAGATAAAAGTTAAAACTATGTAACTGTAAATAATTATTAAATTCGGTCCAGTATTTTTTGAGAAAATCTCAACCTTATTAAGACCCCCTGTATACTTATCTCTGTCTTCGTCAAGGATTTGACAAATACTACAAACATCCAATAGCCAATACGAATAGCATTACGGTCAACGAATTCGTAAACGAAAAGGTATGAATGTGATAAATTGGTTGGAATATCTAATGAGCGATATTAGTGTAACAAACAATTATTGTAGCTGCAAGTCATTCTATGCTCTAGTTACTCACTGCACGGAAAGAAAAGATTAGCTGTGGTTGTTAGTAATTCGACTGAATGAACAGTCGACTCTACCAAATGACATTTGATCACATCACATGCGATAAAATTACCACGTATGGAGTTGAGGATACTTATACGAGCCTTGACTGGACACTGCAGGCTGAATAAACATCTTAACAGAATGGGCCTGTCCGCTACCACTGCCTGTAGATTATGCTGTGAAGCCGAGGAAACCCCCATGCATATCCTCTGTGAGTGTGGAGCACTCATTCACAGCAGAAGCCGAGCCTTAAGTGGACATAATGCCACCTGAGGATATTAAAACTCTCTCGCCCAAGTGCATCATACGATTCCTGATATTGGCCTTGGGAGAGAGATATAAGAACTCGGTGTGTGGCCACAATAGACCTTTGAGGTCGCAGTTGAGAGCAACAGACCTTGGGCTTGCACCCTGTTATCAAATAATGATAATGTCATTTGATCCCAATAAATAGTCAAACCAGTGCTCATCTATAGATTTTTGAATCCCACGGGATACAATCAAAAAACAGTAGCAGGATTTTCAATGAATTTTATTAGCTGCCACTTCCATACATCATTCACCACTGAGTTCTGATGACAGGAGTCAGAACTGGCCCCGGAATCTGAGGCACATTGTACTGAGGAATGAAGGAGTACACAGCTGGTCCTGTCAAAAATGTGGGGCTTGGAGGTGGTGCTACGAAGACCGGACCGTATCCTGCCAAGGGTTTCTCCACTTTCTCCAGTTCAGCAGATTTAACGATTTCCTTCTCTGCTTCTTCGGATTTCACTGCCTCTACAGGCTGACTCTCTTCTATCTTCTCCTCAGTTTTAACTAAACCTTCCTCTTTGTTCTGATTTCCTTCGGCAATCTTCAGGAGTTCATTCTTATCAAAACCGGGGGCTGTGTAAAGGATTGGGGATACCACCGGTGTTATGATTGGGGATGGGAATGGTAGTTGAGGTGGGATGGCGTATGGGGTTAGTGGGGCTACATATTGTGGAATAACGACTGGTGCAAACGCAGATTTCGCTAAGGCTACAGCGTTATTGGCTACTGCTCCGTCGATCTTCGCTTCAGCAGTCCTAACAGCGTCTAATGCTTGCCATTTCTTGTCCTCAACCCCCCAGAAGGTTTCCTCAGTCTTTTCTTTGATTAAATCATTGTTTTCGTTGACCTTTACGTTGGTGTTCTCAACGGCTTGTTCGGTTAGTTCTCGGGCCTTGTCGACGGCTGCTTGGGCTTGGTCTTCTACGTAGACTTTTGCGTCGATAGCTGCGGCTTGGATGTCGCCAGGGTCTATAGTGGGGATGGCAGCAGGAATGGCTGCTACCAATGGTATGGCTTTGACCACTGGGGTGACGATGTGAGATGGCGCTGCGATGGCACAGGCCAGAATTGCTGACAGAATCTGTGGAAGAGGGTTTGCTTTGAGTTATATTGTTACTTCAGATAGCCAGACAGTTTCCGTAACGGTAGGCAGATATGATGTATAACACAGACCAAATCAAGTGTCTTATTTTTTAATCAAAAGTTACTAACATTTTAAGCTTTTCTGTGATTATTGCATAGTTATTTTCACTTTATTTTCACAATGATGAAAAAGTTCAACCAATCAGTTCATTCACTGTTACATCACAATAGGTAATAGATGATCATATTTGTTTACAAAATAAGACACTTGATTTGGACTGCGGTATACTTCCATCTGCGGCGATATTGGCATACCACACTCTCTTCATACACATTCATTAATATCTTCACACTCGTCTCTTGTCAGGCATACCTACATACTTAGATACCTGTCTCCTGTATCGGTAGAGTCTACTACCATCTGCTGCATTCCTGGCACACAACTCTCACTTCGTTGGTTTGTAGGAGGTCTCATTAAGGGGAAACGCTAGTGCCCGTTCTGCATTCAAAACTTTTTCGACTCAAACACATGAAGTTCACGTCAGTGAACTTTTTAAACCAGATACTATACTCGTGAAATTCTACTGTCGTAGTTATATTGTGTTCAAAAGACATTGCCACATTTCAATGGAGCTTTGCCCCACCTACAAAACTACGTGACCATTTAAGCTGTACCTGTCATTTTGTTGGGGACTTATTACATGTTTCATATTGCATAATCAGTATGATTTTCTACTACTCTCGCAACTCCTATAGAAGAATAACAAAAACAATGAATAAATCGCTATGATTTCTTACTATTTTATGAATTCTTAATTAAGCTGTTTTTTCGAATCGCAACTTGTACTCAACTTTATTTTAAACCAATAATTTTAGTAAAAAACGGAGATATTTTTACATTTATTTGTTATCTTGTACAACTTGCGGTTGATGGTGGGGCAGAATCTGGCATTGTCATTTAATCTTAAATTCGTCTTTAAAGAATCAAAATCATTTCAGTACGCGAGATACACTTTATGACAAAAGTATAGTCTTTTTTTTATTTGTTTTGTTTTTGTAATAATATAAAACATAGTAAAGATAGGCTCAATGGATTAATCTAACTATATGTAGACGAATACAGGTTGTTCTACATTTAAATCTAGATTTAGACTTGTTTTGAGTTGATTTATAATTGGCGTATAAAATTGAATTAATATTAATGTATGAATATTTAAATGTAGCCGAATGTATGCGTCGCTCTGATAATATTCAAGGTTGTATTTGTTTCTTACTAATTAGATTCATTTGTTTCTTAAATATTTAATAACTTGAGCTCGTAGCGATGAACGGGACTTAAATGGTAACTGATTAAGCCCGCTTTACGGATTCTTGCTTGATTTCGAAATACAAATCGATGAATTATTATATATAAACGGATATCACTCACTTATATTGTTAAAGTCGGCAATTAGACCGACAGTTTCGACCGATTTCGACGGTCTTTTTCAAGGTGAGCGCGCCACGCCCGCGTCGCCGGTGACGTTTCTTCGCGCACTGCGGATGAGCGCCCTCTGTGGCGCGCTCACCTTGAAAAAGACCGTCGAAATCGGTCGAAACTGTCGGTCTAATTGCCGACTTTAACAATATAAGTGAGTGATATCCGTTTATATATAATAATTTGTAGTAATGGCTCACTATAGTTTTAATTCTAAAATTACAAATCGATGCTTTGGAAATTTTTAAATTGAGCTATTGTTTAATAGCATTTATCGCTACGAGTCTGCCTTAATAATTATAGGCGACTTACGAGTCAACAAAGGCAAACAAAAATCTACTACTTACATATATGAACCACAGATTTTATATGGTTAAATGCAACAAGAATCCTAACACCATCACCGCTTAATTTTAAGTCACGTTTATCGCTACGTGTCTACATCTTTAAGCTATAGTCATGTATAGGCAGGCAGAGGGAACGGAGTTAAGTCACTCTCACTTCGTCGACTATCATTCCTCGTCTATTGTGTTCTTTTAACCCCAAAATTCCATTGATCTCCTATAAACAACTAGATACACAATCTGCCTTCTAAAAATGTCCGAGCGCAAAGAAGGTCCCAACGGATGAATGGTTTGCTTTATTGGGCATTATTTGGACGTTAACAATGGAACCTTATTTGGACGTTTTTTAAATTGTTTTAGTAACTTTTGTATATCTAGTTGTTTATAGGAGATCAATGCCAAAATTCACACAATTTTTCAAAACAAAAAAATTTCTGCAATCCTTTGCGTTCCGTTTCACAAACAAAACACTTATCTAATATTTTTTATTTCCGTCACACCACACAAAAGGCAAAAGACAAGGGAAACCGAACTGACCAGAACTCTCATCTTGCGAGATGTCTCGATAGCTACTGATCGCCCCCATCTTGCGACATTCCGTTTTTATATTCCATCGTCATATAATATAATATGCATGTAGAACTGGCTGGATGGCTCATTTATAAAAAAAAGAGGAAAAAAGTTAGGCGCCGAGGGCGGGAAGAATGCAGGAAGCGCGCGCATTTTGACACTGATGGACGCCATATTTATTGTTCGATAGGGTCCGAATGTATCATGGTTTTAGGACCGAAGCCGTAGACGTAGTTGGGTCGCGATCGGTTTTAATTACGACCTAAATCTGAGCGCATGATAGAGCAGGCCAAGATCTCAAAACATCTGATTCCTTAGTCGGTTCAAATCAAATCTCTTTGTGATATGATATACTTTATTGGTAAAAAACAAGTTTACACGTCAGATGGGCATTTCATTTTTACACTGTCATATTTTCATAATTTATAATAATTGTTTACAAATTTAATTAATAGTAGAATAATAAAATAATAGTATAATAGTTTCATACTAAAAATGTATGTGTAATGTCATTGTGTTATGTTGGGCGGTTTACATATTCATCGATGGAATAGAATGCAATTTATTGCAAGTTGTGTACATTTTCGCGTCAATTTTTATTATTTTGTATTTACACCACTTTGCAAGGAAAAGGTGCCAACGTTAAGAAACGCTAAGAAAAGAAAACTTCCTCCTCCATACATCCTCGACTCGACTCTACATCATTCAAGCAAATTATTACTAATAATTGAATTAATTTATTGATTCATCATCATCAGTATATTTATATTGCCCCTCTGCTCGGGCACAGACCTTCCCTTACATCGAGGGAGCTCGAGCCATGATCCACCAGTGCGGATTGGCGGATTATACAAGCCAAGATTTTTTTCTACATTTTGAGAGTACTCGGTAAATGTACCTACGTAAGTTTTTCCGTCGAAAAAACCGAGGATAACGCATTGGTACATGGATGCCCTGACTGGGACTCGAACCTCCGTATTGCAAGTCCATTGACCTAACCACTGTGCCACCGAGCTCTATTAATCGATTAATAAAGTTAAGTGAATAAAATTTCAAAAATCTCGACAAATTAGAAATATTTGAACCAAAACCGAATTTACAAGGACTCTATTTGAGGGCGGGTAATTTTTGAAGATCGTTGCATTGCGCTTGCGTCATTGCCACTTTCGCTGTTGTTTAAATAAATATGGAGTAGAGGTTATACCTTACGAAATAGCCAGAGATTATATTAGGATCTTACTCATACGCATTTATTAAGATCGTAGGAACACTTCGGTACACTTGATCACGTCAGTAAACTAACAATATACTTAAGTATACAAATAAAAATCCTGTAACAGCGATGCGTAACGTGGCCGGAGAATGATCCATGTGAGGCGAAGCGGCAGGCATCACCAGGACAGACCAGACATTAGGCACATTACATTAGAAACCCTTCATAAATTGAAATTAAATTTATTAATACGATAATATTAATTAAATACGATCCTAAGAGGATTCACTATACCAACCTTAACTCTCTAGCCTTTATATCCTTTCATATTTTCGTCGTTGGGACCATCTGAATTTGTCCCATAATTTTCTGCCCAGAGAATGGACACAAAAAATCTATGGCCCTTGGTCAGGCCCTTTTTTTACCCAGGTAAAACATGCAAGATCATGTCGCCCGGGGGAGCGTGTTGGTTATGTCGGGCTCACCGCCCTGAAGGGGCAGCATACCGACTAAACGTCCTGGAGTGTTCACCTCGTGCTATTCTTGCCGAGCCACGGTAAACTGTTTGGTCAGGCCTTTTTTTATATATAGAAAATCAGTTATAAATGCAAAATTTAAATTAATTTAATGCAAAATTTAAAATTTTGTAAATAGCTTTTTTAACATCAAGTAAAATTTATAGTATATAATATTAGTTATAAATGCCTACAGTTAAGATTATGATAGAGCTGCCGCTGCGAATGCAACTTTAACTATTATAAAACGATCAGGCTTATCATTTGTTTTTTTTTTATTTCGTGTGGGTCTGCATTTACTTAACTAAAGTATTTCGTAACTTTCATTAGATACTACAGCTCGTACATTCGCAATTTGAATAAGAAAATGGTTTTATGCTATGATCGCGGAAAAAAACATTTTTTATTTTAAAAATACTTTTGTTTAAATACGATATTAACAATTTCTTTCTGGATTATTTACTTTGTATTTCATTTAGTAGTAGAATTGGGTTGTAGAGTTCAATATTTAAAGTGTACCAAAAATTAGGATGGGGTATTCCCCGTAAAGGAAAATAATATTTTTTTTAATACTTATCTATTCTATTGACTCCCCAAAGTGACAGCGAAATGAAAAAATAATTAAAAAAAAAATTCTTTCTCAACTTAGTCTAGAGATACAATGTTGCCGGGGTTCTCCTGTTAAGTACCAGGTGCCTGTGTTAGGAGGCCCCGCTCTTCCACCTTACGGTCAATTCTAATGACAGAGTTGATAATAAATTATATCGTATTCGTTTTTATTTTTATAATATACTATAGACCCAATACATTACTGCAATATTCTTATAAGTACCTACGTTTTAATAAACGATAAATATAAAGCAATAGGTAACGTATATCAACCATGTGTCAAAATAAGACCATTAATTAAATAAATGGAGTTTGACAGTTCCGCACCATGGCATAAGTTATCAAGGGCCCTGTTCTAGGCGCAATCTCGATCCCTCAGTCCGTCACTGGTTGTCGATTATAGTTTTGTTATTGCAAATGTCAACGGGGTAGGTTTTTTTTTGTAATTGTTATAGATTTAAAAATGTCAGCGATGTTTATAGGTATAGCTTCTTTATTTATTTTATTAATGGAATCGACAGTTCGTCATTTGCCAATGTCATGTTAAATAGTCTTCTATCTTCCTCCAAAGGAGTCGCAGTAGCGTCTTTACCCTGGGTAGCCGCGTCTTCTTGTCTTCATCCAGAGGCCGTAGCGTCATCACTCTGGACGAAGCATCTCGACAGTCACGTTCACTCCCGAGTTTGTAGCGGGACTCTTGATAAAAGCTTAAAACTTCAGATCTTGCTCAAATTATCCAACAAATTCACCGTACTGTCTGTCACTCGCGAACATTTTCTGATTAATTCAACGTGATAATAATCACAAAATAACCACAGTAGATAATAAAAATTTTTTTAAAAAAAAATTGGAACCGTCGTTTCCCGCCATTTTCAAGAGAACCTTTGATCGAATTAAAAATTTGTAAATCGTGATAAATCCTATTTATGGCGGGTAGATGATGATGATTAATTATACCATGAAGGGAAAGGCAAAGTGATTATGCCCATACACCCATGTGTTCTGTATTATTTTTCTTATACGACGGAAGATTGTGATTGCTATTGAAAAGCTTATTTTATACTTGTAAGTTATCTTGTAACTTTAAGTAGTATTTATGTAGTAGTTTTGTCGGTGTATTATGAATATTATGATATATATAAATATATACAGTCAGTCATCTAATTTAACCTTAATCTTCATCGTGTAACGTCATTTTTACACTTGTAAAAAATCGTTAAGACAGAAAGGGACCGTGGTTTAAACCGTGGATTAACGCATAATCATAGCTATAAAGCTAACAGATGTATGAATCAATGTTTGATCGATAAACGATATTATATTAATGTCCCATATCACAGCTCTATGTGATGCGCGCCATAGTTGTTATTATCGTGCGCAGGCGCCGATCGCCTGGCATTTAGGGGTCTGTGGCCCTTCGGGACGGGCCGCGTGAAGGGCAGCGGTGGCCAGTGTTGCCAGAGGCCGGGAATACTGTGGATGTTGGCATTTTACTAATCTGATGAGCTCGCAGCACTATCATCATCATCTGACTATTTTTACCCGACTGCGCCAGAAGGAGGGTTATGTTTTTTAAGTGTATGTATGTCTAATTCTATGCACGCCCTGCAGTCTAAATGGGTTGATGTATTTTGACATATTCGTCTTAATTGACAAGGTCTAAAAATTATTAACATCCTAAAAGGAAAATATTGATGGGCCGTGGAGTTACTTTTAATTATTAAATTCAACGTTACTTAAATAAACCGCCTCAACATTCTCCGCATCACCAAAGGTTAACTGGTAGAAAATGCCGCAAGGTATTAAGTTCGCCTTTATACAGTTTAATGTGTAAAAAGTTTAATAATAAAAAATACTATTTCAAAATTTTGCCTCTCAGAAAACGTTGAATTTTTTCAGAATTTTTTCGTAGATAAATTCCGAGAAAAAAAAAGTTTTCTGTAAAATTAGTCACTCCGGAAGTGCTGTGGCTCTGACGTAGTAGGCAAAGGGAATCTAACCAATACAGGCAAGTAATACATTCTGTTTTTGTTTGTAACACTTATTCAATACTTTCTAGATGGTCAGAATCATATTTGGCGAGTCCACAAGAAAAATGGCAACGAACACACTCTGTAAGAGTAATACGAAAAACGTCCGAAACATGGTTATTCACCGATTTTGGAACGATACTATTTCAGTAGTGTTCCTGCCATTTCAACATTCCCTTACATACTTTCGTATTAAAAAACAAATAAAATTAAAATGTTGTTTTAAAATTTAGTAATGGCAACACCGGCTCCGTGAGAGTTACGATGATGTTCGTGTGGGAACGGGTCCAAAATGAACGCTTTGTAATGCAGGAAGTGTCTGTGCCTTTTATGGGACCAGTACCTTGCACAAAGCAACTCACCCTATATAAGCCGCTGAGAAATGGAGAATCTTTTCTCATACTGTAAGTAGGTTAACGCGTTCACAGTCTCCGTACAAAAAATGTTTTGATTTCCTTGCAAGTCCCGCCTATTATTTCAATCTCTATACAAGTCGAAATACATCAAATTTGTTATGTGACCACTTCAACACTGGGTGGAGCACTCTGAGCACTCTTCTGAAGACAATAGGACGTGAATGGACAGCACCATCCACCAAGGACATCGTATTTACTTACCTTCAGAAAAAAATACCCTTAGTGCGGATCTGGTAGGCACATACTTTTTTCATCGTGCCACATATGTGGGGCACGGGTTTGTGAAGCTAGTTCCTCGTGCTCTGTATATGAGGCACTGGACTGTAACTTGTTAACTTGAGAACATTTGCCATCGAGTGGTAGTGTTTTTGTTTATTCGGTGTAACACAGAGAATAGTGTACAGGAGAGTTTTTAAGGTTAGGTTTTCTCAAAAACTTTAACATTGGTACAACATTATATTATTACATAAAAAAAAAATTGTAAAATATCTGTTAAAATGTATGCAAATATATATATATTTTGTACAACCATTATATAGAAGCGTAACTAAACTCCACCACTCTTATATTGTGAATTAACATGTGGTTGCCGGTGCTGGTGGCTGGTGGTGATCACTGTTTGTTGACCCAAATATATAGAAGAAAAAAAACTAATTGACCTATTGCAAGAATTCATTCATTTTAGTTTGCTTTCGCTGTAGTTTTTGAGATAATCTCAACCTTAAAAACTCTCCTGTACACTTTTCTCTGTGTTAGACCGTACCCATAACTTCGACATTGGCAAATAACAAAACTGTCGAGTCCATTCATAACCTGAATCAAAATAAAAACACAACAGGTCGTCGCCCGCGCATCTTTGAGTTCAAGTTCAATTGAAAGTGAATCTGATAGAGTCGCGCCGCTCGCTTCACTTTTTAACCCCCTACGCAACGCAAAGAGGTTATAAGTTTCATTCCTAATGTTGTCTGTTTCCTCTGGGAATCTCTGGGAATAATGCAATTGATGAAAATTTTCCTCTCTATGAGCTTAAAGTATATTATAAGTATATTCCGTTTAGTTCTCTTAGCCGAGTTCTACTGATAGAACTTCTTACACGGATAAAAATTCCATCTAGTTCCACCCCATTTCTATCAGTAGAACTAATCGGAATTTTTTTATACTATAACAGGACTTGAGCGCCTTAAAAGGCCTCGCATCTAACCCCCTGATCATCATCATATATGTAGGTATCATCATATAGGTATGTATATATGGTAGCGATTTGCGATACCTTCATTTTGGAATGGCGGATTGATTTTTTATTCGTTAATTTTCTATTTACATGAATACTCTAATTAACTTGACATTGGCGAAATTATCTCTTGAATAAGAGTATAAGCCATTCAAATAAAAGTAGAATTAGAATCAGCCAGTATCTGTCCACTGCTGGACGCAGGCCTCTCCCAAAGCACGCCTTCGATTCTCGGCCTTTTGCATCCAGTCTCTGTTACCTTGCGAGCCCCCCTGATCGGTTCGCTGGAAATTGAGTTTGGAAATACATCAAGTACAAGTTGAAATGACATATCATCCATCATACCCAAGTGATATTTAAATGACCTAAATCGAACTTTAATTATATTACAGCGTATGTCACGCAATATTAAATTGTATCCTAAACTCTTCTCTTCTATACAAGACTAGCTAACCCCGCGAACTTTGTTCTTAGAGGCAATAAATTATCATATTTTTTTCGTCGATTTGCCGACAGGTACCATTACCGATAGTCAGGAATTTCTCATATAAACCTTCATCATATTTATCTTTAATTTTTTTCCTACTGGAACGGGATAAAAAGTATCCTATGTCCTTCTCCTGGTTCTAAGCTACCTCCTCGCCAATTTTCAGCTAAATCGGTTCGTCCGTTCTTTAATTATAAGTATTTTAACTAACACTTTCTTTTATATAAATAGATTATTTAGTTCATAACTTTTAATACTGAGCTCGTAGGCACACAATTTATCTACGATTTTTTAAATAGGGAATTAAGATAAACGATATGAATTGAATCTTATCTTAAATAAGATTCAATTCATATCGTTTGTTGCTAGCAAAATGCATTCTGTATATTTTTTGAATTACATTTAAATGTCGTAGATGGTATTTTCGTGATATTTATACTTAATTTGTTCAGTGTTAAAAGTTTTGAATTAATGTTAGTATGGTAAAGAAGATTTAACCAATCTCCTTAAGTTTTACACTTAGATTATTTGTTGTACAAAATTGTTATTAAATTAATAATAACGTTTACATTACTTACAGAAAAAATTACAAGAAGTGTTTTAAAAGTGTTTTTTTTTCTTCATGCAAAGTGAAATAGCGAATTTTCTTAAAATGACGATCTTCTATTTACTGTAACTTATTTATTTTATCTTTTACGATATAATAAGAACCACATGAGTTAGTGCATATGTCGAAATCTAGTTGAATCGCATTTATCAATACGAAATTCTTTAAACATGACTTAAAATAATTATATCGTAAGTTATATAATTATAACCCGTGGCATTTTAATAGAATTCATTTGCAATTAAAAAATATATTGAAATGGCAAAGGTACACTTCCTTCAGCCAAATACGACGTAAGTTTTTAATTCTAAACAACACATGAAGGTTTTTTATGACGCCCACTTCAATTCCGTGATTTTTTTGTTTTTAAACAGGTCGATAGCCAAAGGAATTCACGTTCAAGGTTCTAATGTCTTTAGTATTTAGCTTCCGGCTTGTACCGTGCTAAATTAATTATTTTCGTATGTATTACTGTGGCATTGGGGTATTTGCTGGTGTAAAACCGTAACTACCTTTTTATATACTCGGATTGTTTACTTTTCGGGCTGCAAAGTTATTTTTGTTTTGTACGAACTTGAAGTGCGACATTTACCTACATTTAATTGAACAAAGAACTTATTAATTATAAGGTAATGTTTCCTTTTAGCATTTATATTAATTGCTACTATGTAGAAATATACTAATGGGCAGTTTCGTCTAAACATTTTTATTTGTGCGTGTTGTATTCTTTTTTTATTAGGTATTTTATTGTGTCAAATACTGTCTCTATTTATAGAGTCTGTCAATATTTTTCTTTGTTTTCTGCGACATTTTTTGTCACGGTTTTAGAGATAAAATCAATTGACACAAAGTTAATGATGGTAAAAATGCATTTAGATTATGATAATAATGTCTAAGTATTAGATCGCTTTACGCAATCATCTTTATAAATGGGTAAGGGGCGAAAATAAAATGTCTTATTTTGTATAAAATTACTATTTCATTTATTCACACATCCTCGCTTTCTATTGCGTTTTTTCATAATTTACATTCCAAAAGGATTGAGTATTTTAAAAATTTGGTATTGCTAATGTATCACAGCTGCTTTACCATCCGTGGGCGGCGTATCCGTGGGCTAGGGGGGCGGCGTAACCGTGGGCTAGGGGGGCGGCGTAACCGTGGGCTAGGGGGGCGGCGTAACCATGGGCGGCGTAACCGTGGGCCAGGGGAGCGGCGTATACGGCGGGGGCGTGCACCACAGGGGCGGGGTGGGACTGCGACAGGGACTGCGTGACAACGGTTTTGCTGGACGCGACTGGAGCAGCGTACGCATGGACTGGGGCAGCATACGCCTGGAGTGGGGCAGCATACGCGGCATGGCCGGCGTACGCGGCGTGACCGGCGTACGCGGCCTGGCCGGCGTACGCATGAGCACCGTACGCTACTGGAGCGACATGGCCAGCCAACTGCTTAGCGATGATCGGGGCAGCACCAGCCGCGGCACCATCCAAAGCAGCCTCATGGGTCTTCACGGCATCAACAGCCTGCCACGAGTGATCCTCAGCGGCGTTGATAGCCTGACCGTGTTGCTCAGAAGCCTGGTCGTGGTATTCGCGAGCGGCATCAACGGAAGCACGGACGTGGTCGGCGGCATCCACATGAGCCTCAATAGCGGCGCCTTGGATGTCTCCGGGAGAGATGGTGGGAGCAGCAGCGACTAGGGGAGCGGCGTGAGCCACAGCCAGGGGGGCTGCGTAGGCTGCATGGCCGAAGCCTGCATGGCCGAAACCAGCGTGGCCTAGGCTGTAGGGAGCCAGCAAGCCGGACGGGGCGGCTGCGGCGCAAGCGAGGACGGCGGCGACAATCTGAAACACAAAGGGTCACCGTCAATCCATCGATCACTGGCACATCACTATTTCACTACACTTTTATTGAATTGGGCTGTATGATTCACTCGTAATGTTTTTTTTAATAATCAAATTAGGCTGTATATTTCACTGATTGTTGAACACTATTTTATTTTTAATAATGGCAAATTAGGCTGTATGTTTCACTGTTAATTGTTATGAAATTCTTTTGTTATTTAATATTCGAAATATTTATTTAAATGTTGAACTAACCAGAACTCTCATCGTGCACTTCTGTAGTAGACTGCGCGAAGGCTAGTGATTGCTCTCATTTCGTCGCCGGCGGTTTTTATAGTCAGTCGGTCGGTAGACGAGCGTGGTGCGAAACGGAACGCGTGAAAAAAGTAAGCGGCCAGTTTCAAGGGCGGGAAGGGTGGCAGGAAGCGCGGCGTTTTTGACAGTGGTCGAATTTTGAATTTGTATTTTTGAGAAATTGAGGCCAAAGGTTTTGAGTAATCATACGGCTTTTGAAACAATATTTTAGGTATTGTTAGCAAACGCGGTTTAAAAGTTAAGTTGTGGTTTTTAGAATTTTCGGGTTAAAGCTAAATTATCTGCGATTTTACGCCAGAAAATCAGCAGATGACAATGGTCAATGTTTCACGACAATGTTGTGGCGTTTTTATCGCTTTTCTGAGATTCTCTATCCACATTTATAATCGTCAGTTAGCTGGATTTCACTGTACAAAGATGGTTGTGTCTTTCAAATGAAAAACTCTTCAGGATTTTTATTATTATTACTACTCGTATAGTGTTAGTACTTTTAACGTATTATTCAGTACTAATGTCCTAAACAATAGTGTATAGTATAGGTAATATTATACGCCTAACAAGTAATGCCATTAAATTATAATTTTATGTCTTTATTGGGAATCGATTTACATTTGAAATTAACACCTACTTGTTCTCGAGTATCGATTACAGAAACTCGATATTAGGAATTAAAAGGTAAATATTCCTAATATCCTTTAGCCTTCGGTAGAATCTACTTAATTAACAGTTACTTATTTATATAAGTACTTAAGGGTCCTACCTGGTGCAAAGTTTGACCATAGCTATACAACGCGGCAACTTTTGCCCCGGGTATGACAAGGGGCGGGTTATTTGATTGACGAAGGTTCAACCGATAATGAATAAAATTTGTATTATTGACTGTGTGGACTTAAGTAATAGGTACAAGAAAACATAGGTAGACAGTTTTGAATGTAAGCTAATTTTGAGTGCGGTCATAACTACAAGTGTCAGGTTTCTCACAATTTTGAGTCGTAAGACTCACGTTTGTATTACTCACGTTTCGTCTATCGGCCTTATTACGCTAAGGGTCTCTTGCAATATCGAGATCATTCAAATGTTATTTATTTCCTTCCACATTCGGTTTTACATGGACCCATTTTTATTAGACACAGTTTGGTGGAAGACTGGTGCTTAAGAGCCTTCATAGAGCCAACTAGCGCCGCCAATCTTGAAAAAATAATATCTTCCAATTTAATAAATTTTATTAAAAAATCAAACATTTAAAAAATTGTTATTAACAAAAGCAAAAAAAAGTTGTATGTGTTTTTGTGTGTGATTATTGCATAGTTATTTTCACATTATTAGATCGGAACACTTTATTTTCACAATGATGAACAGGTTCAATCAATTGGTTCCTTCATTGTTACATCACAACAGGTAGACGATCATATTTGTTTACAAAATAGGACTCTTGATTTTGGTTTCGCTATAGGTAGTGTATCGAAATAATAAACTATATAAAATGCTTTTTACCGCGGTAAATTACCAGTAACCCACGGTAAACTAGGAACAACTTAGCGGAATTGGAAGCTAGATTTCTGTATTTAATATTCCGCGTCTCACGCTTTGTTGGTTCTACTATAAATGACCTAATGCTGATCTAAGCTCCCTGCAAAGCATCCATGTAATTTTATACCTTATCTCTTAGTTCTTAGTATTGTTTTTGGGTTGGCAATGTTTTATAGGTTAGCTTTATGAATGTCTATGATCTATGATACATCAGAATGAATGTTTCATACGTTTTATTCTACGTGTTTGTCGTGCTTAGCGGTTTTATTACACTTAGGTGTTATTTAATTAAATGCTAAACCTATAGGAAGGTGAATGTACGCTATTATTATGTGTAGGTAATATTAGCATTCGTTCATAGATATGGATACAGCCCCCTTACCATGAACTCATATAGCAGGATTACTTCAATAATACTTTGTTATTTCGTACCATGACGACCTTAATAAGCTTACTTTAAGATCGTCATGTTGGATGGCTGGAGGGTGAACCCCAATTTTTACCACTTTTATTCCCGTCAATGTCAGATTTTTGTCGAAAAATACAAAAACGTTCGTGCAGACATTGACAGGACTTGAGCGCCTAATTGCGGCTAGCCCTCCAGACTACGCCTCCAGGGACCTTACCATGAAGTCTTATAGCAAGATTACTTCAATAATAGTTTGTTGCGGAGCGAGCGGTTTATTAAAAAAAATAGGTAATGTAATATGGGTATATTTTATTTTACCTTTAAAAATAGTACAAGTCGTAAAAATCCAACAATTTTTTTATCTCCATCCGTCATAACAGTGAAGCTTTTCTTTTTTTGAAACCTTCCTACCATTTTTAAAGTTAGGCGGCCAATACAAGATGCGGCCGAAAGAGACCGCATCGTAACAAGTTTGTTATTTCGTACCATCACGACCCTAAAGCAAGCGTATTAAGGTCGTCATAGTACGAAATAACAAAGTACTATTTAAGTGATCCTGCTATAAGAGTTCATGGTAAGGGGGCAGGGTATTTATGACTAACCGCGACTTTATTTATTTAGTTGTAATAATAGACTCGACAGTTCGTCATTTGCCAATGCCATTTTACAAATTATTTATAAGATATCATTGTCTTCTCCCGTCATCCAAAGGCCGTAAGCGTCGTCATCCTGGACGAAGCAGCTCGACAGTCCACTCTCACTCTTGAGCTCTGTACTGGAACTCTTGAATGTAGATTGAAACTGCATATATTTCATCATAGTTAACTCTTCGATAACTCCGACATATTGACATTCGCAATTTTTTAGAATTTTTGTCTGTTTGTCTGTGTCGATTATCAGGGTATCACGCCAAACTACTGGAAGGATTTTGATGGGGCTGTCACTAGGAGATAGCTCCAATATCCGGGCAGCACATAGGCTATAAACCATTGCGGTATGTGATGTGGAACCACCAAGCCAGAGAGGAAGAGCTACCTCACAGTACATTGAAAGTATTTCGTGACGAATCAGTCCCCCAATGTCAAAATCCCAGAATGAATAAGTCTCAGAATGACCAATTCCCAGAATGTTCCATTTCCAGAATGACCAATTCCCAGTTGGCAATGCGGCCAGTATCATGGGCACGTTTGGTCAGGGGGCACTGCGCGGGGCTTTGAGACGAGGATCCTAGACAATAAAATTGTATTTTTGGTTTGTTAGATATTATTAATTATGACATATTATGGTGTATTATTTTTTACTAGTAAATAAAAGTTAATTCCCAAATTGCGGTATGTGATGTAGAAACCATGTAACCAGAGAGCTGCCTCCCAGTACATTGAAAGTACTTGGTGGAGGTCTATATAGTAACCGGCGACTTCTACACATACGAAGCGGGTACAGTCGAAGACAGAGATAAGTATACAGGGGGCCTCAATAAGGTTGACATTTTCTAAAAAACTACTGGACCGAATTTAAAAATTATTTTACAGTTACGTAGCTTTAACTTTTATCTATCAAAAAGTGAAAGAGTTTTTGCAATAGGTCAAGTAGTTTTTGAGATAATCTCAACCTTAAAAACTCTCCTATACACCTTTCTCTGTCTTCCACCGTACAACTAGTAAAACAGTATTTATGTATGAGCCTCATGCAATTCCGTGACAAAACTAGTTATCTCACAAAACTCTTATTTTTACATACAATGCCATTCAGCCTTGTTCCTGGGAAATGGCGTGAAGATTTTATTGTCTACGCTTTAGACTCTATGTATGCATTGTCTAAATATTGTCTAAATCTCAAGAGATCGTGATCACTTTAGTTTATGGGTATTTATTATTTATTTTATTAATGAACTCGACAGTTCGCATTTGCCAAGGTCATGTTACAGAATATTCAATATATCATAGTCTTCTATCTTCCTCCAGAGGAGTCGCCGTAGCGTCATCACTCTGGACAAAGCAGCTCGACAGTCACGTTCACTCCCGAGCTCGTAGCGGGACTCTTGATTAAAGCTTGAAACTTCAGATCTTGCACAAATTATCCAATAAATTTACCATACTGTCATTCGCGAACATTTTCTGATTAATTTAACGTGACACAAAATAACCACTGTAGACATTAAAATAAAATAAAAATTTAGACTTTTGGGAATTGCTCAATCTGGGATTGTGGTCATTCTGGGAATTTTACATTTGGGAAATGGTCAATCTGGGAATAGGCCATTTTGGGACTTATACATTCTGGGACTGATTCGTCACGAAATACTTTCAATGTATTGTGAGGCAGCTCTTCCTGTCTGGTCACATGGTTCCACATCACATACCGCAATGGCTTATAGCCTATGTGCTGCCCAGATATTGGAGCTATCTCCTAGTGAAAGTCACATCAAAATTCTTGCAGTAGTTTTGGCGTGATGCCCGAACATCGACACAGACAGACAGACAAGAATTCTAAAAATTAGTGTTTTGGCATCAGTATCGATCCTAAATCACATTACAATTATTCTTTTCAAAAAAACAACCAAAGTACAGACACAACTTTTTTTACAGTCTTATTATATGTATAGTTTCATAGACATGAGTGTCAGCTTAGCTTGAGCTCCCTCTTACAAACGTCAAAGCTCACGTTAAGTTCGTGGTCAAATCAAAACTATACAAATCTCGGCCTAATAATCTCTGGGCTGTATTCAAATAAACCACTGCCACAGCAGTAAACAACAATAATTACAAACCTATAATCATTGGCTAGGCTCTATTTCGTTACGTGGGATAATAAGTAGGTACACCAAAGGTCAGTTTGGCCATGGGACTTGCGAACCAGCATGTCTTGACCTATCTTGTGCTATATTTGAATTATTTTAAGCACAAAGAGTTAGTTTACTGACGTGATCAAGTGTTCCTTACGATCTTAATAAATGAGTATGAGTAAGATCCTAATATAATCTCTGGCTATTTCGTAAGGTATAACCTCTAGTCCATATTTATTTAAACAACAGCGAAAGTGGCAATGACGCAAGCGCAATGCAACGATCTTCAAAAATTACCCGCCCTCAAATAGAGTCCTTGTAAATTCGGTTTCGGTTCAAATATTTGTAATTTGTCGAGATTTTTGAAATTTTATTTACTTAACTCTATTAATCGATTAATAGAGCTCGGTGGCTCAGTGGTTGGGTCAATGGACTTGCGATACGGAGGTCCCAGGTTCGATTCCCAGCCAGGGCAGCCATGTACCAATGAGTTATCCTCGGTTTTTTCGACGGCAAAACTTACGTACATTTACCGAGTGCTCTCAAAACGGTGAAGGAAAACATCGTGACGAAACCTGCATGTCGTAGAAGAAGAAAAAAATCTAAGGCATGTGAAATCTGCCGCACCGCAGTGTGCCCGCGTGTTGGATCATGGCCCCAGCTCCCTCGATGTAAGGGAAGGTCTGTGCCCGAGCAATGGGGACACAAATGGACTGATGATAATATTTGAAGTACCAGGCCATCAGAACTAACAAAGAGGTGACTTGCCAGTGTTTGTCTCCCTCGATGTAAGGGAAGGTCTGTGCCCGAGCAGTGGGGCAATATAAATAGACTGATGATGAAGCACAAAGTTCAATATTTTAAACATTAACTTGCAATATAAGGTAACTCTAGCTAGAGGTAGTAACCCAAGCAAAATGTATGGACTCGGGTTGATGCGCTATATGGTTGTCAAAAGCAAGAGTGAGACACAAGATGAGTGTCTCACTAATGTGAAGAGCACGGCGCAGTGCCTTGATATTAGTATTTTTATGAATTTTGGCAGGGAAATTGAAGTCGTCAATTAGGCCCCTCGCGCACTAGACAGCCAGGCTGCGGCGACCAGTAAAACATATGACGTTGTATGGGAGCCCGCGCAATAGGCAGCCGGCAGCCATCATAGTTCGACTGGCTGCCGTAGCCTGGCTGCCGCAGCCAGGCTGCCTAGTGCGCGCGGTGTCTTAGACCGACAGTTTCGACCGATTTCGACTAATAATAATGGCGTGGCGCGCTTACCTTGAAAAAGACCGTCGAAATCGGTCGAAACTGTCGGTCTAATTGCCGACTTAAACAATATAAGTGAATGATATCCGTTTATATATAATAATTTGAGATAGAAGATGCCCCGCAGCGGCGGAGTGAAGAGCACAATTCTGGATGAATTTGGCAGTGAAATAAAAATACGCCAACAAAAGTCAGATTTTTTTAAAACAAGCTCTCGTAATTATAATACCCTACATTTTGAAATATTTCGTATGAATAACTATTTCGGTTTAGACATAATTTCAATTTTAAATGACACGGAAGGGTTATGTTTGCGATTTTTTTCTATCGAACGAAGTTTGTCCAATCGTGTATGTACAAAATTTTAATTAAAAAACACGCAAGCCCTATTAGTAGTCCCGTATTAATAGTCTAAGCTAAAACCCGCCCTCAAGAGCAAATTCAGCTGATACACTCTCAAGACGTGATCACCATCTCAAGTATGTCATTTATTATTAAACCAATCTTGAGGGCGTACCACGTGATGTCTTTCTCAAGTCGCGGTTCGCCTGCAATCAGCAAATACGTTCTCAAGTGTGAGTTTGACAGTTCTCTTGAGAACTGAGTTTTGTTTATTAATACGGCGTTACTCACGTGATACCCGATTCCTAAACGCGCACCTAAGTTACGTTTATTAATACTAACGCCATCTTGAAGTTGTTCCCAAGATTGACTTTTGAGCTGAGAGTGATTTATTAATACGGTCTTAAATGCCCGGTGTCCTACCAACGAGGCACCGATCGTTTTAAACTTGACCTACTACCTAAAAATGGAACCATTGACCAAGTTGCGAAAAGCTAACTTAAGATGATCTTTGCAGTCTTTGTGTGGGCTATCGGTAAATCTAGATAGAGTACAGACAGGGCAATAGTCATGCAATGCTGCGTCATCCGAGACATTCACTCCACAATTGTGGACCCGATTAGGGACAGGACCAGTATATGAACTGTAGCGGTCAGCTTATAAGCGGAAGCGGTTTTTTGTTTGTTTGATCTTGATTGTTTGACATTAGTGAGTTAAGTGGTTAATCTTCATCAGGTTACTTGATTCCCAGAGGGGGTAGGTGGGCCGAAGAGTGTCGCTATTGGATACGAAACTTCACTCCGACCCACCTTTGTAGATTATATTTTTTGGGGTGGGGTCAGAGACTCACCACCCCGTTATTGTATTCTAAAGGGGAGAAGACTAGGATGAGAAAAGGGAGGGGAAAATAAGTTGAGACAGTATGCAATTTAAAACTTTGCCAATCAGTTTGGTGATATCTAGGACGGCTGATTGCCATGGTCCTGGGGGGATATTTACAAGATTGCCCATTTCGGGCGGTGATTAACTAAATGGGGGCCCAAAGGGCCTATATACATTCATTTTAGTGATTTCTATATACAATCTTTGTTTGCTTATGAGGTATAGTGATGCGGAAGCGGGGTTGTATCGCTCCAATGGAAAGCTAACTTAAGATGATCTTTAGCAGTCTTTGTGTGGGCTATCGGTAAATCTAGGAGTATAGGACAATAGTCATGCAATGCTGCGTCATTCGAGACATTCACTACGCAGTAAACCCGATTAGCGGTAGGTCTTAGGCCCGTATTAATAAATCCACTCTCAGCTCAAAAGAACGACCTCAAGATGGCGTTTCTATTCGCTCTAGGGGGCTTTCCATGAGCCAACTGGCGCCGCCAATCTTAAAAAAATAATATCTTCCAATTTTATTAAAAAAGCTATTTACGAAATGTTTATTACTATAAATACTATTTTTTAAATGCTTATTTATAACGTGATTCAATGTCGGTAAGTTGTAGTTCGCATAATTGCGAAAAAAGGCCGTTTTTGGCACATTTGTGAACTACAACTTAGCTTGTCGCAATTATGCCATGTATTGTATATTGAAAAATAGTATTTATCGTAATAAACATTTTGTACATAGCTTTTTTAATAAAATTGATTATATTGGAAGATATTTTTTTTTATTGGCGGCGCTAGTAGGCTCATGTCAGCGTATTTTTTCTTAAGTTTTCCGCTCCCGCGTCCGCCTATCACTACGCCCCAGCCTTTCACTCTGCATTCCTTCAATCACGGTCGGCTACCGGACCGGACTCAATGATATAAGTTGATATAACTCGACCTCGGGGTGGGACAACTACTTTTTATGCCCACTGTACTTTATGCGGACCACAAGCTCTACTTTAATTGCAATTTGAGCTTTAATAAGTAGGTTATAAAGGTATTTTGTTTTAGATTTGTAGTTGGAGTTAAGTTGGTATTTTTGAAGGCAAAAGTGTAAGGTTCTATACGGAAAATGCATAAGTATATAAGAAAGTGGGTGTGTATTGATTTTTTAATTCGATTTTTACTGTCGTTATGTTCGGTAGACCACTTACCTAATAGAGATGAAATTGGTACAAAAAAGACATTGCCACATTTCAATGGAGCTTTGCCCCACCTACAAAACTACGTGACCATTTAAGCTGTACCTATCATTTTGTTGGGGACTTATTACAGGTTTCGTATTGCATAATCATAATCAGTATAATTTTCTACTACTCTCGCAACTCCTATAGAAGAATAACAAAAACAATGAATAAATCGCTTCGTTTTCTTACTATTTTCTGAATTTAAGAATTAAGCTGTTTTTTTCGAATCGCAACTTGTACAAAGCTTTATTTTAAACCAATAATTTTAATAAAAACGGAGATATTTTAACATATATTCGTTAACTTGTACATCTTGCGGTTGATGGTGGGGCAGAATCTGGCATTGTCATTTGCAAGCTAAAAATTCTGTCAACGATGAGCGCATAGAGACGAAGCGGGGGACAGGGGTGCCGTATTAAAGAGATGCGTCCATGTCGATAATATCTCTAGGTTACACGTGTCGCGAAGCAATTTTGCGCTCATGTGCGGGCAGACACGGGCGCCCTCCTGTTACAGGTCTATGGGGTAAGTGGTTTGTGGTGTCAGGGCATCAATTGTCGCGTAGTGTATACTAGGCTTTACCACTACAAAGTTGTGTGTTGTTGACTGTACGTCTGCACATTACTCAGAGCTGTTTCCATTCCACGAATATACAATATAGACCGGTCGTTCACAGTAAACGTTATATCTCATCGAATACCACCGTGAGACAATCTGTAACATTGTTGAAATGAGATTGACGACATTAAATTAAAAGTAAGACTTATTTTGTAATTAGTATGTACTTATGTGTACATTTATTTATTTTATTAATGGACTCGACAGTTACTTACTCATTTCATGTCAAAGTCAAATGACATTGCCACATTTCAATGGAGCTTTGCCCCACCTTCAAAACTACGTGACCATTTAAACTGTACCTATAATTTTGTTGGGGACTTATTACAGGTTTCATATTGCATAATCATAATCAGTATCATTTTCTACTATTCTCGCAACTCCTATAGAAGAATAACAAAAACAATGAATAATTCGCTTCGATTTCTTACTATTTTCTGAATTCTTAATTAAGCTGTTTTTTCGACTCGCTAGATGTACAAAACGGATATATTTTTACATTTATTCGTTACCTTGTACATCTAGCGGTTGATGGTAGGGCAGAATCTGGCATGGTCATTTCTTTATTGCAAGTAAGCACGTTGTGTACATTTTTGCACATCAACATATTTTTTGAATTTACACTTACACCACTTTGCAATAAAATTTCAGATCTTGCATGAATCATCAAATAATGTTTTAACTTTTATCTATTTGACAGTCAAAGGGGACGTTTTGCAATAGGTCAAATAGTTTTTGAGAAAATCTCAACCTTAAATACTCTACTGTACACTTTTCTCTGTGTTCCACCGTACGTATTTAAAAGTATTTTTATATTAGCAGACTGTCCTTTATCTTATCAACCCGGAATGGTAGTAGTGGTACTCGATGTGACACGAATTTGTGTTGAAAGCCTGTTCCACCAGACATTCTTAGGTTGCAACATTGCAAAGTAGGTCGGAATTACCATCACAATGTGTTCCCTTAGCAGACAACAAGTTTTAAAAGAAAAGTAATGCGTCTTGTTGCTATGGTTACGTCGAGTTTGACGGTTAATCTTATACTCCCTATAGTTTCTGGACAATAGGATTAGTTAAAATAAAAACCGGCCCTAAAATGAGTACGATGTCTTCATCCACATCATCAGCCCGTATCAGTCCACTGCTGGACGCAGGCCTCTCCCAAAGCACGTCACTCAACCCTATACTTATATATTTTACTTAAGATTAAATTTATTGGCATAAACAACCACAATTACATTTCTGATGGAAGGCGTTAGTATCCGTCATACAGTTTTTAAACTAGTACGGATGCTATCGTTTCCACATTCTTTCTCTTTTTTAAATACTCTCGGCCCTCTGCATCCAGTCTCTGCCAGCCGGTGTCCCTTCATTTGATAAAAAACAAATTACAAACATTTCATTTCACAAACAACGTTTGGCAAAATTATGATTCATAAGTTCATCTTTGTACAAAGTAATGGTTCTATAAATAATTCATTTGACAAAACAATTATGAGACAAAGTTTCTTTCTTCAAAACATCACTTAACAAACTATTCACTTATTATATACGTTAATAGATAAAACAACGCAAGGCATAAAAACCTTTGACAAAATGCATTGTTTGGTAATTGTAATTTGTTTTTTATCAAATGAAGGGACACCCCGACCAACTCTCTAACCAGATCCGACACGGATGTTTAGGTGCAGAAGGCTCTGCACTGCGAAGCTGCGCTTCGCTCCAAGCCAGAGACTTCGATGTTAGGTTTTTTTTTGTATTCAAAAAGCAAGTTCATTTATTAACAATTATACATATAAAATACCCACTTATTTACCCAATATTTTGTCTAATGGCGACCTTGCAAAAGGAATACTTTGGTCATTTAATCAATTGCAAAATTACGGTTTAGCATTCACAACATTTGCTATGTTAAATATTTATAAAATGGATTTTTGTCAAATGATCACTTTTAAAACGATCACTTTAGTAAATGATAAGTTTGTCAAATGATTACTTTTTCAAAAATAATTTGTAAAATGATCATTTGTCATACGTTTTTTGTCAAACATTAGTGAACCCTGCCAGCCACCTTGCGAAGGTCATCCCTCCATCTGGTCTGGTCGGTACGGTGTCTTACCACCAAACAATAGTTGAGACGACAGCTGTTGCGCAACCGTTGCGCAAGTCGAACTTGCACTTGGAGTGAGCGTGACGCAACATTAACTCGTTAATGTCTGTTGGTTATGTGAAGGTTACGAGTAATGTGCTGGAATAATAAGAAAAATTGTATTTCAATACACTATACTTAGTAAAATAGGGGTTATTCACCATTTGGACACGAAGGACTCACGCGTGTCCAGTTGGTTAAACGCAAAAATGTGTCATTGGTTATTTCCTTAACTGGACACGCGCAGAAATCCTAACATAAAATAAATAAAAGATAATTTATTTGCCACATAGCCAAGACATGCATAAGTTTAAATAATAAATATTAACTTAAATCATACAGTCCGACTGTAGCAGAAAGGCTGAGAGTGGCTCAGTACTAAATGTAGCATGCAATGCAAACATATAGTTCTGATTTTCAGCCACCGCCTGGTTAAACCAGTGAGTAGTACGAGTAGTATAACAGGTAGAACGGAACACATACAGTTTTTATCTTTTAATTCTTATCTTAGCCATTATACTAAATCTATTCTTAGTACCTATGTAATTGAAGCTTTCTTAAATATTATTGTAATTCAACGTTATTTGTTATTATTGTGAGGCTGTGTGTGTTGTGTGATTATTTTATGAAAGTTTATCATATTTTATGAAAGTTTATCATATCTATTTATCATCATCATCAGCCCGTATCAGTCCACTGCTGGACGTAGGCCTCTCCCAAAGCGCGCCACACAACCCTACTCTCGGCCCTCTGCATCCAGTCCCTGCCAGCCATCTTGCGAAGGTCATCCCTCCATCTGGTCGGGGGCGTCCCACACTACGTAACATAACATATCTAGTTAGTTACAGTTCAATTATAGCACTTCGTACTTGTCGCCAACTGGACAACTATTGGATTTTCACCCAAATTCCTTACAAAGTGCAGAAAAATAAATAAATGTTTTACCAATTATTTATTATTAAGGTATAACTGGAATAACAAAGGCATGCAAAAGCACTTGTCACACGTTACTCCCAAAACTTTTCATCACATGCGATTAAAATACCACGCATGGAGTTGAGGATACTCGTACGAGCCTTGACTGGACACTGCAGGTTAAATAAACATCTCAACAGAATGTGCCTGTCCGATACTACTGCCTGTAGGCTCTGCTGTGAAGCCGAGGAAACCCCCATGCATATCCTCTGTGAGTGTGAAGCTCTCATTCACAGCAGAAGCCGAGCCTTAGGTGGACACATAATGCCACCCGAGGATATTAAAGCTCTCTCGCCCAAGATCGCTAATGCTGGCGCGTGCTACAAGGGTTTGGTTCTCTGTTGAACAATGGCAACCCCCCCTAAAGTTTTATAATTATAACGTAACAATTGGCAAAGCCGTCACAACAAGATTGCCATAGATAGTCCAAAAGGTTATCGCGTCTCAATGTCACAAATTACAGATTCGATGCGAGATAATGGAGGTTTGATTGTTGGGAACCGACTGACGGACAAGGTTTACTTCTTGTGTATAGTTGTGAGGGGCTTTTGAAAATCGAGGGAAACGACGGTTGCGAAATTATTAATTTTCAGTTAAATGTCTACATGTTTTGTGTTTAATATCACGTTAAATTAATCAGAAAATGTTCGCGAATGACAGTATGGTGAATTTGTTGAATAATTTGAGCAAGATCTGAAGTTTCAAGCTTTTATCAAGAGTCCCGCTACAAGCTCGGGAGTGAACGTGACTGTCGAGCTGCTTCGTCCAGAGTGATGACGCTACGGCGTCTGATCTGAATGAAGACAAGAAGACGCGGCTGCCCAGGGTGAATACGCTACGGCGACTCCTTTGTGAATCCTTTGTGAATTTCCTCCTAAGTGAATCTAATATCCCAATAGGTCGCAGTGCCTATCAGGATAAGAAGTGATTTGAATCATCATCAACCCGTATCAGTCCACTTCTGGACGTAGGCCTCTCTCAAAGTACGCCACTCAACCCTACTCTCGACCTTCTGCATCCAGTCTCTGCCAGCCATCTTGCGAAGGTCATTCCTACATCTGGTCGGGAGACATCCCACACTACATTTACCCGTTCGTGGCCTCCATTCGAGAACTCGTCTACCCCATCGGTTATCGGTTCTACGACAGATGTGACCAGCTCACTGACACTTCAGTTTACTTATTCTATGAGCAATGTCAACTTTTGTCTTCTGGCAGTGATTCGAATAAATAAAACTAAATAGATCGAGTACTCTTTTGTAACAATCTCAACCTATGTGATTTTATCTGTAGACGGTACATTCTCCAGGGTAGTATAGGTACAGTCTTGGGTGTTCCGCAGTGTGTAACTAGTCCGGGTTGTGAACCGGTTGCATAGGGCGGTGCAGGCAACTTTCCTAAAGTACAAGGTCGACACTTTGCATAGAGATGGGAGAGGACTATAGCAGGACTATCGATATATCGATAATTCTTAATTAGGTCGAGATTCAGAGACAAATAGTTGACAAGTACCTGAAAATTAAATTATTTCTAATAAATTATTGACATAATTTTTAATAATATTTACATATTAGGAAGAGTAATGTATACCTACTTGCTGTGCCCAAACAGGGTTCATGTTGATGCTGTAATGTTTATGTATCTAACACCTGTTTAATGGTGGCACTTCACATGGCTATTTGTATTTGCGTATTTGTTATATTTGACAAATAATTACCATGTGTGGATAGTAGTTTCGACCTCAAAGGTGCCTGAAAACCGTATATTACGGCAATTGCCGTATCAGGAACAACGCTGCCGGGCGCAGCGATTTAGAGCTTTAATTTTACAAGCGCCCGCTCTATAGTAAAGTGTGTGGAAGATTTACGCGTAAAAAGGAAGAATGTTTGATTGAAGATAAATAGTTTTTTTGGCTTTGAATGATATAAAACTAATACGGCCAAATCGTTCTTCACACTTTTGTAACTGGCCTCACTGCTATTGAATTTTAATAATTTGATTCGTTTGCTGTTGATATTAATTGCCACCCAAAAAGGTATAATTCTTCGAAAATTGAAAATTGTTGAAAGATGAAATTTTAAATCGAAAACAAGAGACAGAAATCAACAGTTTTCGAATCTAACGTCCTTAATAGTCCGTCAACCGATGACTTTAAATCTATGCCTTCAGCATGATCACTCAATTTAATTGGTCGGGTTACCTACATCCAGTCTATGTTTACAGCTGCCAACAGTTTATCGATAAGAAATCTGTCGATAACCGTCCCATCCCTTTGTCAGCACTTCAATGTAAATTAATACGGAGATCCGGTGGCAGGAGAAGTCATTTCGCTGAACGCAAATATCAGTTAGTCACCTTGTGTCGAGTACTGTATGCCTACTGACAGGTAGGTACGCCCAACTTTGTCATATTGAATGCGATTCATAGGTCACTTGTTGTAGTACAGTCTAAATACAGATAAAACTATACCTACATAATACAATGAGTATTACATATTACACCTTAGGTACTCTACAAAACACTTGTTTACGTCAATATCATCATCATCAGTCTATTTATATTGCCCCACTGCTCGGGCACAGACCTTCCCTTACATCGAGGGGGCTGGGGCCATGATCCACCACGTGGCCCACTGCGGATTGGCGGATTTCACAAGCATTGTTTTTTTTTTCTACGACATGCAGGTTTCATCACGATGTTTTCCTTCAACGTTTTGAGAGCACTCGGTAAATGTACGTAAGTTTTTCCGTCGAAAAAACCGAGGATTAATCATTGGTACGGTGGAACACAGAGAAAGGTGTACAGGAGGGTTTTTAAGGTTGAGATTTTCTCAAAAACTGCTTGACCTATTGCAAAAATTATTTCACTGTTTGATAGATAAAAGTGAAAACTATGTAAATTCGGTCCAGAAGTTTTTGTGAAAATCTCAACCTTGAGGCCCCCTGTATACTTATCTCTGTCTTCGACTGTAAATGTCTTCAAATTATGTATAATTTGTAAAATTAATGAAAATAATTTAGTTTTCTATATTAAAGAAGTTGTGCACAAAATAATTCTCTCGATACTTGAATGAAACACATTACTATAGTGCTTTTACGGTTTTGCTAACATTGCATCACAGACCGCTGCAAGCCCTATAAATATCTAACCCAATACAATACCTAGATCTCTCAAGGCTGAGCACTAATCTAGACTGGCCGCGCCCTGAGTGTACTGTACTAAGTATTGCTTAATAATGTTTTCCTGGTACACACGAAGACAGAGATAAGTATATAGGGGGCCTCAATAAGGTTGAGATTAGAACATGATGAAAAAATTTGTACCGAGCATGGTTAATGCGGAATTCAAATTCTAAGGTTGAGATTTTCTCAAAAAGTACTGGACCGAATTTGATAATTCTTTTACAGTTACATAGTTTAAACTTTTATCTAATAGTGAAAGAATTCTTGCATTATGTCAAGTAGTTTTTGAGATAATCTTACATTACAGAGAGTACGGTCTAACACAGAGTAAAGTGTACAGGAGAGTTTTTAAGGTTGAGATTATCTCATTTTTATTTTTCATTTCATTTATTCATAAACAATTAACATTGTATTCGAATGACTTACATAATATAATAACAATAATAATGATTTAAATTAACTATCGATTACTAAGTACACAAATTCAATTTAAAAAAAAAAAAATCATGACCTTTTGCAAGAATTCTGTCACTGTTAGATAGATACACTGTGTAACTGTAAAAAGTAGTTTTTGAGTAAATCTCAACCTCAGGCTATCTGTTTACTTTTCACTGTCTTCGTGTGTACATGCCTAGCCGGGGATCGAACCTGGGACCTCCGTATCGTAAGTCCAATAACCTAACAACAGGGGGGAAATCAGATTTTTTTATAAGCTAGGTGCTTATAGAAAGAACGAACGCGCCGCGTAATTTTTAGTTGTAAAAATATTGTATTGCAAACAAATTACGGTAATAAACAGTTTAGATAGGTATAATTTTCATTTTAAAAGACATGTATATGTTTGCGATTTTTTTCTATCGAGCGAAGTTTGTTCAATCGTGTATCGATATTCATCATCATCATCATCAGCCCGTATCAGTCCACTGCTGGAAGTAGGCCTCTCCCAAAGCGCGCCAATCAACCCTACTCTCGGCCCTCTGCATCCAGTCCCTGCCAGCCATTTTGCGAAGGTCATCCCTCCATCTGGTCTGGGGGCGTCCCACACTACGTTTACCTGTTCGTGGCCTCCATTCGAGAACTCGTCTACCCCATCGGTTATCGGTTCTACGACAGATGTGACCAGCCCACTGACACTTCAGTTTACTGATTCTATGAGCAATGTCAACCACTTTTGTCTCGATATTCACCAGTCCCTAAATAGACACCCCAAGATTGCTATATATATTTTTCAGGCGTTTAATTTTAGTAGTTAGTGCCGTAGACTTAATAGAAAAACTGAAAATACACTCATACAAAGCCTTAACTACTTAAGACAGGGTATAACCGCGCCCCTAATGACTTCCTTACAATCTCCGCCCATGACGCACAGACCGACACAACGTGTTTACATATATGTCTACTCGTACGTCCGGAACAGCTGATATGGAAACCTGTTCACTGTTAATGTCAAGGCCCTTAAAGGGAGCGAGATACGTTACCTTTTTGTCGTTGGGAAAATTTAATTGGGTATTTAAAGTTTTAATGAGCTCAATATTTGAATTAGGCATTATCCATGCTCGGTGAATAAATTAGAACATGATGAAAAAATTCTTGCCGAGGGCAGGACTTGAACCTGCGACATAGTTCCTATTTTGTGTTTAATATCACGTTAAATTAATCAGAAAATGTTCGCGAATGATAGTACGGTGAAGTTATTGGATTATTTGTGCAAGATCTGAGGTTTCAAGCTTTTATCAAGAGTTCCCGCTACAAGTCCAGAGTGATGACGCTACGGCGTCTCCTCTGGATGAAGCCATGAAGACGCGGCTACCCAGGGTGAAGACGCTACTGCGACTCCCCTGGAGGACTAGACATAGAGGACTGTTGAATATATTGAATTTTTTGTAACATGACATTGGCAAATGACGAACTGTCGAGTCCATTAATAAAATACTGTAACGCATGCAGTTAAACTTTCGCGCATCCACATCAGGGGCCGAGAGGCAGGTAGTAGCGTCCTTCTAGGAACAGTACTTGTCTAACGGGGCACGGGCGATATCTCTACACCGTAGCACCCCGCTCACCCCCGCGCCGCAACCCTTGGCCTCTGAAAGGCCCAAGGGCTGCGTCAGCCAGTCACGCTTTGACCACCGCATCGCGACGCACGCGCAATCTAGTTCATAGTACCTTTGTTCTAAGCTAGCAACCTACGCCCTGACCGAAATAAACCTTGTTTGTTTGTTTGTTTGTATACACTTTATTGTACAAATTTTTACAGAAATAACACTGGACAAATTACAGACAGAGACTAAATCAGTACAAAGGCGGACTTATCCCGCTCAGGGGATTTCTTCCAGTCAACCTTTGAATAGTTGATAAAAGCATTTGTAAGCGGGTGTCGCTATTCATAATACATTATACAAGACAATAATATTTAAATAAATACAGATGTGAACAATTAACAAAAGTGCATAACATCAATAAATACGATAAATATTATATATAATGTCATACAATATATAACAATATGCAATATATATTACGATAAATACTATATACCTATTATACTTATACTAAATAATAATGGATATGAGGGTACTAATAAAACCATAGGATGAAATACGAGTAATAAAATATAATACAATAGTAAGGTGTGGGTTAGCTCAAAGAGCCGTTGTCGTATCCGTAGTGTTTCTTGAGCGCTCCTTTAAAGGTCGGCAGTGAGGGGGATTTTCTCGCGTCAACAGGGAGTCTATTCCAGAGTTTCGCCGCGTGTACCGAGAATGATCTTTTATATGTGCGCGTTTGGAACATGGGAGGGTCAAGAAGACAGTCATCACTGGATCGTAGTCGTTCTGTACCGGGACGAGTGTCAGCAGAAAAGCTAAAACGCTCGCGGAGATATTGGGGTGCCAAAGGGGAGAAGAGAGTGTTGAATAGCAGCGACAGGACATGAACCTTATGCTCTACCAACTGTGTTTTCCTATAAGAAAGGACCGTACATCGCGCAACCTCACGCAGGCTTACCTCTCGCGGTGCACGTAGCGACACCTACTTATAGAGCTCGTTACAATACTTAAATAATAAATATATATTTGTTACATCGTTAATTCGGTTGACGTATCCTCGATCTATCTCTGCCGACCCTTCCAGCTTCCACCAACATTCGCTCTATGTATAACTTTCGTAGGTCGTCTTTTATTCGCCGCGTGTACTCGTAGATCTAAAATAAAAATATCGCGTTGCCAATGACAGCAATAAACGAATTTATGGAAAATAAAAAGATTCTCTGACGAAACCTTGGCTCAATTGAATTGAAGATTAAGTAATTTCAAACATTTCGTTATCAATTGCGTGTCAAATGTTTCATTCAGTTCATTTGTCTTGCATAAGCGGTCCATTTTTACTACTTGACCACCCGTAGTGTGGTGGATAGATTGATCTATACCGAAGCCCAAATCAAGTGTCTTATTTTGTAAACAATAACTAGTAACAGTTTTCAGAAACTGTCGGTCTAATATCCGACGTCATAATTATTTGTAAAAAGACATTGCCACATTTCAATGGAGCTTTATCTTCGGAACTACTATTTCTTTACTATTTTCTGAATTCTTAATTAAGCTGTTTTTTTCGACTCGCAACTTGTACAAGATTTTATTTTAAACCAATAATTTTAATGAAAAACGGAGATATTTTTACATTTATTCGTTATCTTGTACAACTTGCGGTTGAAGGTGGGGCAGAATCTGGCATTGTCATTTTCATCTTTAACTCTTGTGCGGACGGTGGAGACCGAACGCAGCCACTCCGAAGGAATTCTCCCAGGTACCTCCTAAACTTTCCCACATAGATAGTTTAATTTTGGTCGGTCGAATATAATACAAAGAGTGAATCTAATACAAGGAATAAAAGAGTAAAATAATTTCCATTTTTGTCTGTTTGTCTGTGACTATGTTCAAGTATCACGCCATAACTAATGAAGGGATTTTGACGGGAGTTTCACTAGGAGATAGCTGAAATATCCGGATAGCCATGGCGGTAGGTGATCTGAGCATAGAACTTTTTCTACGCAAACGAAGTTTCGGGGTACAGCTAGTCGTTAATAAAGTCAAAGCCAATTTGAGGGGGACCGTACACAAATAACACCTAAAGTAACCTATTACAATAGCTGCATTAAAACAAGCGTGTCTAGGTGAGCAGTAATGAGTGCTGGCCAGACGTTCGCACGGTTGCGACATGTAGGAATCACGCGGTGCGGAGTCGAACCTACTACCCGTGCGGTTGTGACATACTTACGGCTCAGTAAACGGAGCGGCAGGGTAGGGACGTGGCGTGAGTCGATGAAAATGGAAACGCAATTTTAATCTGTGGTACCTAGTAGGACAGTGAAAAGTTCGCCTGGGCATACATAAACTCTTGTCTGTCTCGCGTAGCGGCAGGCAGAGATGATGGAGTGACATCTGCTGCGATCATGGTACACCAAAATTAGCGTAGATAAATACAATTTATTTATTACATTTTTTTCTGTCATAATGACAACATTAAAAGACATGGCCCAATGCATTGGACAGATCATGTTTGACAAAATTTTCGTCTCTCTCACACACAAACGCACCCTCTCACACACCAACGCACGCACACACACACACGCGCGTACTCGCACGCACACTTTAATATGAATTTTGAAAGTTTAAAACTGTTATATAATACGTTAAAAAAAGGGAAACTAAAATTTGTCACTAACTTATAGTTTTAAGACATTTATATAACATATATATATTTATAAGTACCTACTGTGCACATTATTGTTATGGCTAATGGAGAGCGGAGCCTCCTGGCACAGGCATAAAAGCCTAAAAGGAGACTCCGATTACAAAAAAAAATGTTAACATTCTTATTGATGTCAAATAATTTATTTTATTTATTTATTTTTTATTTTATTTGCATGTACAGTCGACAGCAGATCAATGGTAACACTTTGAACTTTAGACAGTTCTTATTATTTGCGTCGTAAGACTTGAAATCGTACTGCAAGTGCTACCAGTCGACTATACAAAACTAACGAATGGGCCTACAGGTTTTATGAAAATCATTCTTTCTGGTGCGTACACGTGATTTTAAAGTTGTCTGCTGTCGACTGTACGTCAAGTATTTCACAGATACGACAAACACCCAATAACGAATACGAATAGCCAAGTGAAGTCTTGGCTATTCGTATTCGCTTGGCTATTCGTATGACTTCACCATTAGACGACTTAACCAATGGACACGCAACGCGGCCGTGCTTACCTTTGTTTCTAAATCTAGTTTATCTTTTCGTTAGAGCAAAGTTACGGTTAAGTTGTCATACGGGCTGGAGCCAATATAAAATGCCTTTTTCGTAGGTATAACGTATATTCGGAGAAATATAATTGCGATTACAAATGGAGAGCAAAAAAAGAACAGAACGGTGACAAAACGTCAATTCTATCAAAAGAGTAAAAATAAACATAAACTGGCCAGCACATCCTTCCCTTTTCATTAGAGAAGTATAATTTTCTTCAGAGGACGACGTATGATTCCATGAGCTGTTTGCACATCCGCCACCCTGACTATGCCATCACATATAGCTGTGATCAGGCCTCTGGGCCTGGTCCCTCTTAGTATGCCTTTTTCGTAAAAATAAACATAAACTGGCCAGCACAAGTTGCATTACAGGAGGCCTCGGGGCGCGAGTCAGACTCGCACTTGGCCGGATTTTTAGAAGTCTACCGTCAGTACTGTACTAATATAATACTGTGTTCAAACAATCAACACCGCATCTAGTGTAAACGCAGTCACTTTAAGCAGTTGCGTTAAAGCATAGATTGCATTGGTTTTATTATAGTTTGTTGTGCTGACGACTGTACTCGACGTCGTGTGAAAGGGTAAAATACATTGACAATTGACGGGTAATAATCTCTATGGGATAGGCCATAGGTAAAGCGATGGCTTAGGTAAGATTCCCTTCGTCACTCCTGCGATTTGCATTTGTTTTTCCGAGACAGTTAGGCCCGTATTAATAGTCTGAGCTCAAACCCGCTCTTGGGAGGCCAAGACCGAATTCAGCTGATACACTCTCAAGACGGGATCACCATCTCAAGTATGTCATTTATTAATAAACCAATATTAAGGGCGTATCACGTGTTTTCTTTTCAAGTTTCAAGCTTTTATCAAGAGTCCCGCTACAAGCTCGGGAGTGAACGTGACTGTCGAGCTGCTTCGTCCAGAGTGATGACGCTACGGCGTCTCCTCTGGATGAAGACGCGGCTACCCAGGGTGAAGACGCTACGGCGACTCCTCTGTAGGAAGATAGAAGACTATTTTATATTGAATTTTCTATAACATGACATTGGCAAATGACGAACTGTCGAGTCCATTAATAAAATAAATAAAACTGAGAGTTACAAGACCTAAACCGAAGCCCAAATCAAGTGTCTTATTTTGTAAACAAAAACTACCTTACTAACATTTTAAGCTGTTCTGTGATTATTGCATGGTTATTTTCACATTATTAGATCGGATCACTTTATTTTCGCAATGATGAACAGGTTCGATCCAACAGTTCCTTCACTGTTACATCACAACAGGTAATTAGACGAACATATTTGTTTACAAAATAAAACACTTGATTTGGGCTGCGGTATAGGTATCTTATTCTCAAAACGATATTAAATCATCAATCAAACCAATCAAGATTACGCGTTGAGAACTTATTTATCTGATCACAAAATGCCAGTATGTCTGTAAAAAGAACACGTTAATTTAATATAAAGTTTATGACTAGATAGGAATCTCAATTAATTTAATAATCTCAGTAGTTAGATTGGTAATCTAGGCAGGCCGGTTAACCTTAGCTTGGGATAAATTGCAAATTACTGTGGTTAGCGGCATAACTATGTAATTGTCGGTTAAAATCAAGTTAAAATACGTGATTCGCTGTAGAGGCTTTTTGTTTTAACACTGGGGCGCGTATTCATAAACGTGATTTAAAGTTGCGCCACTGTTTAGGCCCGCTGTCCCTTTCTATCACACGTTCATGGACAGTGGCGGCATATGCCGTACTTTGAGTATTCGGAAAATGACAGTACGGCGTATGACGTAGTATTTTGATGCATTTAAAAAGACACAACGGCATCTCCCGCGGCGTTCGTAGGCGGTTTTCTTTGTGGAGCGGTCCCACTGTCATTCTGTGTTGAAAATAGGTATGTGTACTGTCAAAATAAAGGTTGTAGGTACATTTTTGTCGGTCTTGACACGCACATACTTAGAATCCCCCACGGTTATGACAGTAGTTGAGAATTTTCACTGTCATTTCGTAATTTCTACTGTCCATTAACCTTTACTAAAGAAGTGTGAAAAGGATAGCAACACGATTTAAGAGAAGTGCGGTTTAACTAGGTTTATGAACAACAGCAAGAGAATTTATCGGTTTGGAATATAGGTAATAGTTGAAAATGTCATAACGCATACTCGCTCCTCTGTATATTAACTATACGGTAAATAAATAAAAAGAAATGTATTTTCAATTATCAGACCTAAAGTTACACAAATCCCGACATCAACTAGAAAAGAACAAAGTAATCCATCCCCCTTATCAAAATAACCTTTCAAACAAAACTACTTACTTAAATAAAAATCTGTTCACCTTTATTTATTTATATATATCATAGTCTCCTTTCTTCCTCCAGAGGAGTCGCCGTAGCGTCGTCACTCTGGAGTCCAGCTCGACAGTCACGTTCACTCCCGAAAGCGTAGTGGGACTCTTGCTCGAAACTTCAGATATTGCCCAAATCATAAGGTCATTCGCAAACATTTTCTGTTCAATTTAACGTGATATTAAACACAAAATAGACATTAAAATGAAAATTATCAAATATTTTCGCAACCGTCGTTTCACGCCATATTCAAAAGCCCCTGTTCACCCTAGTATTACATTATCTTTGGTTCCCCTTTGGAAGCTACGATCACATAGCCAGAGATACACAAAACTTTTAACAAGGAATAATAATCACAATCCAATCGCTCACTACCATTGCTTGCTTACTCTATGCAAGCCACAGACCACTTACCCCATAGATATGAAATCGTTACAAAGCAAGCGTAAGATTCTGTCCAGCGATAGGTGCAATTAGACGAAGCAGGGGGTAGGGCCGCCATATTAAACCTGTTTCGATATCTCAAGGTTACGCGTGTCGCGAAGCAATATTGCGCTCATGTGCGGGCAGAAACGGGCGCCGTCCTGTTACAGGTCTATGTGGTCTGTGATGCAAGCGAATCAACGGTAGTTAGCGAAAATTAAAATTGGGGTTCTCTTGAAAATGGCGGGAAACGACGGTTGCGAAATTATTTGATAATTTTCCTTTTAATGTCTACAGGGACTATTTTGTGTTTAATATCACGTTAAATTAATCAGAAAATGTTCGCGAATGACAGTACGGTGAAGTTATTGAATTATTTGTGCAAGATCTGAAGTTTCAAGCTTTTATCAAGAGTTCCCGCTACAAGCTCGGGAGTGAACGTGGCTGTCGAGCTGCTTCGTCCAGAGTGACGACGCTACGGCGTCTCCTCTGGATGAAGACATGAAGACGCGGCTACCCAGGGTGAAGACGCTACTGCGACTCCCCTGGAGGAAGATGGAATACTATTGAATATATTGAATTTTCTGTAACATGACATTGGCAAATGAGGGACTGTCGAGTCCATTAATAAAATAAATAAACAAAAAATTCAAATTGGTCAGTTTTGTATATCCAAGGTCAGTGTACCCCAGACATACGTACATAGTAATTGAGGCGACGTGTTAATTACGATGTACAGTGTAATTTCTTGCGTTTATTCACGGCACGTAGGTTTTATGGAGTAATAAATGTTTCGTTTATTTTATTTATTTTTCGTATGGTCACAGCGACGTGACAGGAGATCAGACCGTGAGTGGGAGGCTGTCCAGCCACTCAATCACGTCCTCGTCAGCCTTATGAATCTTGAGTGTTTTCTGTAATGCTCCTAAGATATATAACAAACTGCCTGCAGATATACGGAATGCTCCTATTGCTAAGTTTAAAAACAAACTATTTAAGGTTCTAATTAATAAATGCTATTATAATTTATCCCAATTTTTTAACGACAACCTCGCATAAAATGACATTTTAAATTAAATTTTTTTAGTTTTTAATTTTTTAATTTATTTGTGACAATACATTACTTATAATTAACAATGGAATTCATTAACTTTAAAGTGTAATATGACTTTAAAATGTAATATGAGTATTAAGCAACAATTATTTGCACGCCAGAAATGGCAGAATATTGTAAGGAACTACTGTAAAATTTTAACACCTGTATTGTATACCCGTATTCATGCAAATAAATAATTTATGATTATGATTGACAAGACCACCCTCAATTGACCATTGCGGGCAGTTATCGGTGACGTGTGACATGCTCTTTCGTTTATTGTTATGGATTATCGGTATAACGGGCTGTGGTTAACTTATCTAGTAACTTAGAGAGGCTCGTAGTCCAGTTGCGAGTACACGCTGAAAACGATCGTACAAGTTAAGCAACGCTGGGCGAGGTCAGGACCGGGATGGGTGACAGCTAGTGACACTTTCCCCTCCGTGTCTCGTGCCGTACGTTAAGCAGGTGGTCCCGGTTGCTGTCGCTCGGCAGCATTCGTTAGGCCACGTCAAATGCCTTTTTTTTACCCAGGTAAAACAGGGGGAGCGTGTTGTTTATGTCGGGCTCACCGCCCAGAAGGGGCAGCATACCGACTAAACGTCCTGGGGTGTTCCACCTCGTGCCATTCTTGCCGAGCCACGGGAAACTGTGATACAACCGCGACCCGACTGGCGCCCGAGCACTCCCCATTGTGGGCTGTACTAGCCCACAATGTATAATCCATTCATCACGTCAAAGGCCTACGGGCAGCATGAATAACTCTGACAAATAGGTTTGGTCACTAAACCACACGAGAAAAGACTTGAGGGATACCACAATTCCGCTTCTTATAACCCCAGCCAGTAGTTACTCCTCTCGATGGAGAGGCTTGTAATTCAGTTGCGAGTATACGTTGAAAAACGATCGTATAAGTTAAGCAACGCTGGGCTAGGTCTATACATGGATAGCAACGATTCCATCTGAGTCACTCGGTGTCTCGGAAAGCAGGTTAAAAGTTGGTCCCTGTTGCTGTCGCTCGCAGTCCACGTCAGAGGTCTACGGGTCTGTCCAGATAGGGGTTTCTATATTACTAACATGATAATTCTCATTGTTGCAGATGACTCTACGCAAGGCTCCAAACGCCAGCGCCCCAAAGATGTCACCCTGGCGGAACCTCCTCACACCATGGAGATTGCCCAGATCCTCATCTCCTTGCTCCACGCCTGGGGTCTCGACCCTGACTTGGACAGAGTCTGCGAATCCAAGCTTGGATTGCTTCGGCCTATGGTAAAAGATAAATTATTTTTATATATCTGTAAATGCAAGTGTCTGTCTGTAAATGTTGACGGAAGGATTGGCAGAGGTAGACCGAGGAGAACGTACGTCGACCAAATTGGCGATGTCTTGAAAAAGGGCCAAGTACGGTCTACTACAACTACGAGCATGCATGAAGAGATTGATTAATGTGGAGGAGGCAAGGTTTGTGTGCCGAGATCTCAGCCTATCGAGTGGAAGGCATGAACTGTAAGCCTATTGCCGTGCTGAACAGAGACGCCGCTATACATGTTATTAGATGATATCATTCTTTAGAACTTGATGAAAAATTACTTGCCGTGGGCAGGACTTGAACCTGCGACCTTGTCATTCCGTGACACGCTCTTACCAACTGAGCCACCACAGGCCACGCCACGGAATGTCACGGTGTCACGGATTGACGAGGTCACAGTCCTGCCCACTGCAAGAAATTTTTCATCATGTTCTAATTTATTCACCGAGCATGGATAATGCGTAATTCAAATTCTGGATATCATTCATCGTTTTGATAATGGCAATAGACCCACAGGTCAAAGTAGCGTGAGACGCCCCTGACCAGATGGACATGCGCAAGGTGGTTTGCAGAAATTGGACGCGAAGGGGCGTTTAGACTACCACTCAGGGTTAGGCGTCGCTGATTAGAAACCCTATTATATATTGGACGCTAACCATTATCCAACATATGACCTACTCTTATCTTCCTTTGCCCATAAACCTTCATTCCCTTCCCCAGGTTCCGGTATGTTTCGGCGTAGTATCCCGTCACGGCCACATGGCAGTTCAGCTCCCAACTCGTCTCACCGGCTGGAAGGAGGCCTGTGCTGCCGCTCCTGATGATCCCCTGCTCCTGACATCAGCTCTGCCACCAGAGCTGCTGCGTCAGGAGAAGCTGACCAGGTATCTGATGTCATATAAAGTGGTTTTACTGACCAGGTATCTTTGGCCAAGTTATTTTACGTCGAAAATATTAGGTGCATGCTGATTTACATTCTGGGTTCTTTTGCTTTGGATTTTCTTGACTGTTTCTTTGATAAATCTTTTTGGTAACTGAACAAATGACGGTCTAACTGGGTTTGGCTTTCGTTAAAGCTAGAAGAATATAAAGAAAGCAGTTTAGGAATGACATTTGCTAACGAAACAGCAAATGACATTTCCATGCATTTCTTTGGCATGTGTTAGAACAGCTACAGAAGCCTGTGCTGTCGCTCTTGACGTCAGTTCTGCCGCCTGAGCTGCTGCGTCAGGAGAAGCTGACCAGGTATCTGATGCTATAAAGTGGTTTTACTGACCAGGTATCTTTGGCCAAGTTATTTTTACGTCAAAACTATTAGGTGCATGCTGATTTGTGTTAGGGCTTTCTTTCGCGTTGGATCTTCTTGACTGTTTCTTTGATAAATCTTATCAGTAACAACTGAGGTTCTAACCTAGTGAGTTTGGCTTTCGATAACATCAGCAGATTACAAAGAAAATTGTATAGGAACGGTGGCACAGACCACTTACCCCATAGACATGAAATCGGTACATATTTGCAAGCGAAAAATTATGTCAACGATGAGCGCATAGAGACGAAGCGGGGGGACAGGGGTGCCGTATTAAAGCCGTACTGTAATAGGCATGGTGACTGATTTTGAAAAACTGTTATATATTGTTTGGAAGTAGCGTCTAATTCCTAAAAATATAATATTTCCGTAAAAAATGAAGAGATTATTAAAAAATCCGTAGATCTACGGGTTTTGCCGTAGGTCCTGGAAACACTGCCCCAATCGTGACGTCATTCGCTCTGATTGGTGTTTAGCGTAATATGGCGGATTGAGATATTTCGTAGTTTTATTTTATCAAAAATATTATCAATCTAGCTACGAATAGAAAAATAAATGTGTTTTTCAAAATCTGTGAGTCTTGTTTAATTAAATAAACACATTATTTTAGAGATTCTTTGGTACTGTCATGCCTATTGCCGTGTCGCGAAGCAATGTTGCGCTCATGTGCGGGCAGATACGGGCGCCCTCCTGTTACAGGTCTATGGGGTAAGTGGTCTGTGAATGGTGGCGACTCCAGTCTTCTCGAGATAAAACCAGGTACCTATGTAATGTGAAAGTGGTTGTGGGAATCCTCGTTTTTGTTTCCTCGTGGTGTTGGTAACAGCTTTTGCTACATATGATGGTGGTATTGATCTCCTATAATCAACTAGATACACAGTCTGCCTTCTAAAAATGTCCGAGCGCAAAGAAGGTCCAAACGGATGAATGGTCATTCATCATCAGTCTATTTATATTGCCCCACTGCTCGGGCACAGACCTTCCCTTATATTGATGGAGCTGGGGCCATGATCCACCACGTGGGCCCAGTGCGAATTGGCGGATTTCACATGCCTTAGATTTTTTTGTTTCTTCTACGGAATGCAGGTTTTATCACGATGTTTTTCCTTCACCGTTTTGAGAGCACTCAGTAAATGTACGTAAGTTTTTCCGTCGAAAAACCTAGAATAACTCATTGGTACATGGCTGCCCTGGCTGGGAATCGAACCTAGGACCTCCGTATCGCAAGTCCATTGACCCAACCACTAAGCCATCGAGCTCCTCATTTGCTTTATTGGACATTATTTGGACGTTAACAATGGACCCTTATTTGGACGATTTTTAAATTGTTTTAAAAATACCTTTGTGTATCTAGTTGTTTATAGGAGATCAATGATGGAAGGCCATAGCCTCGGCCTACCCCTGCGAGAAAGAAAGGCGTGAAAAACAATGAATAATTCGCTTCGATTTCTTACTATTTTCTGAATTGTTAATTAAGCTGATTTTTCGAATCGTTTGATGTACAAAACTTTATTTTAAACCAATAATTTTAATAAAAAACGGAGATATTTTTACATTTATTCGATATCTTGTTCATCTTGCGGTTGATGGTAGGGCAGAATCTGGCATTGTCATTTAGGCGGCCAATTATCAGAAGATGCGGTCGGGACTGCATCGTAACACAACTATCAGTTTTTATACAATTTTGACACTCGTAAGACTCACGCTGAGATCGTGCTCAAACTCGGCCTTAGAACTGTCCTATGAAATTTGAAGGTTATAAAACCGAGCTCACGCTCAAAAGTATCTTGAAATATAAAATATGTCTGGAAAGATTCTAACAATTTTAATAAACATGTTAGTAAAAATAGTACGGCTGGTAGTACAACTGGCAGTGCGACTGGTAGTACAACTGGCAGTACGACTGGTAGTACAACTGACAATACGACTGGTAGTATAACTGGTAAGAGATAAGTATACAGGGGGCCTCAATAAGGTTGAGATTTTCTCAAAAACTACTGGACCGAATTTAATAATTCTTTTACAGTTACATAGTTTTAACATTAATCTATCAAACAGTGAAAAAATTTTTGCAATATGTCAAGTAGTTTTTGAGAAAATCTCAACCTTAAAAACTCTCCTGTACACCTTTCTCTGTGTTCCACCGTACACGCAGGGCACAAACGATGAATCGCGTCATGAGTCTCCGTGATGTTTTGTGATGTCTTAGATATTAGCCTGCAGAGTAAATGCTGAATTTGCTTAATGTGAAACTTGTGATGGTTTTAGCGCATAGTAACGTAGTGTGTTGGATTTTCAAGGAGCTGGTGTAACTGCCAACGCTGTAGTCAGATGGGGGAGCTGGTAGCTGCTTTGGTGTATGTATGAGTATACAGGTGTCCCACGGCTGTGGAGGGAAAGTACCTTAAATATTGTAGATAGACAACTTATCTGAAAGAAGACTTCATTTTGATTTTAAAAACAATTTGAACGGCATCCAAAAAGAATTACGTTTAACTGATGTTTAATTACAAGTTACAATCACGTCAGGAAGAACAAAATTTTAAAGGAAGCTATGAACTGGATGTATGTAGCCGCAGCCCAAATCAAGTGTCGTATTTTGTACAAATATGATCGTCTAATGACCTGTTGTGATGTAACACTGAAGGAACTGATTGATTGAATCTGTTCATCGTTGTGAAAATAAAGTGTTCCGATCTAATAATGTGAAAATAACTATGCAATAATTACAGAACAGCTTAAAATGTTGGCAGGGTAGGGTAGTTTTTGTTTACAAAATAAGACAATTTGGGCTGCGGTATATGTATCCTTCACTACTTTTAGAAGTGTCTTGTTTTATTAATTTAAAAGATGTGCTGGTCAAAGATTTTTGTTACTTTTTCTCCTCGGCGTTAGCACCTTTTCCTTGCGAAGTGGTGACGTGCGAAGTAGTACACAACGTGCTTACTTGCAATAAAGAGATTTGATAACACACGAGTCCCAACGTCCCAATCCCGTTGTTACAGGCTGTTCTCTTCCAAACTCCATTGGGAACTGAGCACCACACTGACGACCAACCATCTGCTGTCCATAGTGGCTCTTGCCAATACACTGATGTCCATGAGCAATGCCAGCTTCGTACCTGAACAGGAGGTCGCCAGGAGGCTACATAGGTGAGTACCATCATCAGCACGCATTCGCCCCACAGACATACGCTGGACACCACGCTAATAAGACTCCAGGTGGCTCATAGTGTCCTGGTACTTGTAATGATAGTTAAAGAGCTGGGGCTTCTGACCGAGTGGACACAGCAGGTGTTGAGTGAGACATATTGAGGGTGTCTCCTGGTACTTTTAATGTAACTTCATCATCATCATTCCATTGCTGGACGTAAGTATCTTTCAAGGCACACGATGCTAGTGTTCGCGCCGCACTCGCCCCACAGACACACACGGGACACCAGGCTAATGAGACTCCAGGCGGTTCATAGTGTCCCAGTACTTTTTATGATAATTCGTCGTCATCATCAGCCCGTCTCAGTCCACTTCTGGACCCCAACTGGCTCCCAAGGCGCTACGCTAGTGTTCGTGTACCATAGACATACGCCGGACAGCATTTTAAAGAGACTCCAGGCGTGTCATAGTACCTGTAATGCAACTTCATCATCATCATCAGCCTGTATCAGTCCACTGCTGGACGCCTCTCCCAAGGCGCGACACTCGACGCCGGTGCTCGCGACGCACTTGCCCCACAGACATTCGCGGGACACCATGCTAATGTGACATGGGGTAATTTCAACTTGATACGTCCACGCGTTTCTGAGAAAAGGATCTTGACGGACAGAAAAGTGATCCTAAAGGGTTCCTTTATTCCTCTTGAGGTACGGAACACTAAAGACATATTCACACGCCTTCCAGACCCTCAACCAGGAGTTCCACCTCCTGGGCTGGTGACGAGGAGCGTGAGGAGCAGTTGGCAGCTCAGCAGGCCCACATCAAGCAGGGCTGGTCACTGCTGGCGACGCTGCATTGCGTACTGTTGCCTGACAAAGTCGTTGCTGCCGGTAAGACTTGACACCTTCCAGATCCTTCTATGCTAAAGATAAAAAGAAATGAAAACCAGTAACCGTCAACTCCTCTGGAAGAAGCAAGAAGATGATAAATTATGATATTAAATACTCTGCAACCTAAAATAGGCCGGGGGGGGGGGGGGGGGGGGGAGATTTGTTACTGAAGCTGGCCATCGTCTTAGGGACAGGGGGCTATGACCCTCGCTCCGGGTCCTACCTGGTGCAAAGCCTGCTGCTTCGTTTGCGTAGAGGAGGAGGATGGAGGAGGCAGATCTTCCTCTCTGGATCCTTGTTTCCACATCACATACCGCCATGGCTTATAACCTAGGAGCTGTCCGGATATTTCAGATATCTCCTAATGAAACTCCCATCAACATCCCTTCAGTAGTTATGGCATGATACTTGCATAAAGTCACAGACAAAAATTCTAACAATTAGTGTTTTGGCATCAGTATCGATCCTAAAACACGTTACAAATTATTCTTTTCAAAAAATATCCAATGTACAGACACAACTTTTTTACAGTCTTATTATAGGTATAGATTATTTATATATTTTTTTAGGATCTATACTAATGCCAAAACACCAATTCTTAGAATTTTTAAATGTCTGTCTGTCTGTGTCGATGTTTCGGCATCACGCCAAAACTACTGGAAGGATTTTGATGTGACTTTCACTAGGAGCTAGCTCCAATATCTGGGCACCACATAGGCCATAAGCCATTGCGGTATGTGATGTGGAACCAGGTAACCAGAGAGGAAGAGCTGCCTCCCAGTGCCTTGAAAGTACGTCGTAGCCGTCTATCTAGTTATACGATAAGTGGTGTGCCAAAAGGTGGATGTATCAGCTCAGTTTCTTTAAACTTTCAGGCGCCAAGAGTTTCAAGCGTCCCCAAGTGGAGATGTTGGCTCGTCGCTGGCAACACCACTGCCTTGAAGTTCGTGATGCGGCTCAGGCACTGCTCCTGGCTGAGCTTGGCAGGTGAGACTCAAGAGTCAGCATATATCCATGCGATTCCTTGAAAAAAGCGCCAAACGTTTTTTTACTACTACTTACTTTTTGGGAATGGGTACCATCGGACGGTCGCCGGCGTCGGGGCAGACCTCGGCGTAGGTAGAGAGACGATGTCGTTAGATACAGGGATGGGTGGCTGGAAGAGGCTCAGGACAGGGATGGATGGAAGAGGAGGGGGGAGACCTTTGCCCAGCAGTGGGACAATTTATAGGTTCACCAAAAAAACTTACTTTTTGGGAAAATTCTAATTAAATAGTTTTTGTGAGTAATGATCAGATTAAGTTAATCAGAAGATATCCGCGAACGTAAATGACATTGCCACATTTCAATGGAGCTTTGCCCCGCCTACAATACGTGACCATTTAATCTGTACCTATAATTTTGTTGGGGACTTGTTACAGGTTTCATATTGCATAATCATAATCAGTATCATTTTCTACTACTCTCGCAACTCCTATAGAACAATAACAAAAACAATGAATAATTCGCTTCGATTTCGTACTATTTTCTGAAGTCTTAATTAATCTGTTTTTTTCGACACGTTTGATGTACAAAACTTTATTTTAAACCAATAATTTTAATAAAAAAACGGAGGTATTTTTACATTTATTCGTTATCTTGTACAGTCGAAGACAGAGAAAGGTGTACAGTAGAGTTTTTAAGGTTGAGATTTTCTCAAAACCTACTTGGTCTATTGCAATAATTCTTTCACTGTTAGATAGATAAAGTTAATACTATGTAACTGTAAAAGAATTATTAAAATCGGTTCAATAGTTCTTGAGAAAATCTCAACCTTAAAAACTCTACTGTACACCTTTCTCTGTCTTCATGTGTACAACTTGCGGTTGATGGTGGGGCAGAATCTGGCATTGTCATTTGCTACTTCAACGTCAAGTTGCTACTTTAAAAATCTATCTAATATTTTATTATTAGGTCACAAAAGGAACGTACATGGCCCGAGTTTTCCTAACTCTGTTCCAATATTCGTCCACAGACTCGGTCCTAAGGGCCGCAAGGCGCTGGTCGACAACTGGGCCCAGTATCTGCCTCTCTACACACACACTGAGAGCATCAACCCTCATGCAGCGCAGAAGGAACCAGCAGAGAAGGTCACGCGCGCTGTGAGTAACTAAACTAAGTTTTTTCGCCACTTAGCACTGTCTCCACTGAGCGCTTTCTCCGCTGAGTGTTTTCTACACTGAGCGCCGTCTTTACTGAGCGATTTCTACGCTCAACACTTTCTCCACTGAGCGACATCTCAACTTAGCACTCTCTCCACTGAACGCTTTTTATACTAAGCACTGCATCCACTGAGAGCTGTTTCTACTAAACGCGGTTGCCACTGAGCGCAGTCTCCACTGAACGTAGTCTCCATTGATCGTTTTCTCCGTTGAGCGCAGTCTACTCTGAGCGCCGTCTACACTGAGGGCCGTCTACACTGAGCGTTTTCTCCACTGAGCGCAGTCTACGCTGAGCGCCGTCTACACTGAGCGTTTTCTCCACTGAGCGCAGTCTACGCTGAGCGCCGTCTACGCTGAGCGTTTTCTCCGCTGAGCGCCGTCTACACTGAGCGCTGTCTACACTGAGCATTTTCTCCTCTGAGCGTTGTCTACACTGAGCGCTTTCTCCACTAAGCACTGTCTTCATTTAAGTACTAACATAGTTTTAAGCTTTTATTGTATACTAACACACAATGTGGTATCTCAAATCCGAAATAAACATTTTTGATTCGATTTTGAATGCAAAACCATTCACAACCAACCCTACTAATCTTCTCTTCTCCCACAGCAAGAAGAGGAGTTCGAGGAAGAAGAGGAGGAGATAGTCCGCAAGCCGTCGTCTCTAGCTGAACTGAAGCGCAAGCAGACCACCGCTGTCGTTCTCTTAGGAGTCATAGGCGCTGAGTTTGGACAGGATATAACTAGCGAAGGTATGGAATGTCAAAAATATACATCATAATGACCTACGGAGCCGAAACGTGGACATTGACGGTGAGACTGGCCCACAAGTTCAAAGTCGCTCAGCGAGCTATGGAAAGAGCTATGCTTGGCATTTCTCTGTTAGATAGAATAAGAAACGAGTATATCCGCTAGAAGACATTGGTTGACATTGCTCATAGAATCACTGGAAAACTACTGGAAAGATTTTGATGTGACTTTCACTAGGAGATAGCTCCAATATCTGGGCAGCACATAGGCTATACGCCATTGCGGTATGTGATGTGGAACTACGTGACCAGAGAGGAAGGGCTGCCTCCCAGTACATTCTCCTCAGCGTTGGCACCTTTTCCTTGTAAAGTGGTGTAAATGTAAATTCAAAAAATATATTGACGTGCAAAAATGTACTCAACGTGCTTACTTGCAATAAAGAAATTTGACTTTGACATTGAAAGTACTTCGTGGAGGTCTACAGTATTAATTATTATTTGATATCAGGGTGTTGGTACACTCAAAGGTCTGTTGTGGCCGCGCACCGAGTTCTTATATCTCGCTCTCAAGGCCAACATCCCTTAGGAATCGTACAATGCACTTGGGTGAGAGAGTCTTGATATCCTCGGGTGGCATTATATGCCCACCTAAGGCTCGGCTATGAATGAGGTCTATAGTAACCAACGACTACACATACGAACCGTCGTAGAACCGATAACCGATGGGGTAGACGAGTTCTCGAATGGATGCCACGAACGGGTAAACGTAGTGTGGGACGCCCCCCGACCAGATGGAGGGATGACCTTCGTAAGATGGCTGGCAGGGACTGGATGCAGAGGGCCGAGAGTAGGGTTGAGTGGCGCGCTTTGGGAGAGGCCTGCGTCCAGCAGTGGACTGATACGGGCTGATGATGATGATGCATATAATAATACTGAAGAAGAATAGAGTCAATGCTGTAGAGATGCGCTCATTGCGTAGTATGTGTGAAGTAATACTGTGTGACAAAGAGTTCGAGGGCTCAGTGGTTAGGTCAATGGACGACCGTGTATGAAGAGTGTTGAATGTGGAGGAAGCGAGGTTTTTGCCTGGATGGTAGCAGGTGGAAGTCCATTGTCTCTGCGGGAATCAGGCGTGAGATGAATGAATAATAACACTGTAAAAAATTGAGTCATTGGAATTTTTTTGAAAAGAATAATTGCAATGTGTTTTTGGATCGATACTGATGCCAAAACACCAATTTTTAGAATTATTGTCTGTCTGTCTGTGTCGATGTTCCGGCATCACGCCAAAACTACTGGAAGGATTTTGATGGGACTTTCACTAGGGATAGTTCAATATCTAGGCAGCATGTGCTGCCTAGATATTGTACGTAACCAGACAGGAAAAGCTGCCTCCCAGTACATTAAAAATACTTCGTGGAGGTCTATAGTATTTATTATTATTTGATATCAGGGTTTTGGTACAAGCCCAAGGGTCACTGCGACCTCAAAGGTCTATTGTGGCCGCGCAGAGTTTTTATATCTCGCTTCCAAGGCCAACGTCCTTCAGGCATCGTATGATGCACTTGGGCGAGAGAGTTTTAATATCCTCGGGTGGCATTATGTCCACCTAAGGCTCGGCTTCTGCTGTGAATGAGTGCTCCACACTCACAGAGGATATGCATGGGGGTTTCCTCGGCTTCGCAGCAGAGCCTACAGGCAGTGGTATCGGACAGGCACATTCTGTTGAGATGTTTATTTAACCTGCAGTGTCCAGTCAAGGCTCGTATGAGTATCCTCAACTCCATGCGTGGTAGTTTAATCGCATGTGATGAAAAGATGAGATCTATAGTAACCAGTGACTACACATACGAATGAAGTTAAAGTTACAGCTAGTATAGATGTTTCTGGTCTGTTAGACGCTTGCCTTGTTTGTAGGTGCTGCTGGGAACAAGAGGCGTAAGGACGGCGACAGCCGCAAGAGCTCCGTTGTGGAAGGTAGGTGAACGAAACATTGGAATATATTATGATAGTTTCTTGAAAAATGACAATGCCAGATTCTGCCCCACCATCAACCGCAAGTTGTACAAGATAACGAATAAATGTAAAAGTATATCGTGTTTCAAGTCTTACGTCGCAAATAATAAGAACTGTCTAAAGTAAAAAGTGTTACCATTGATCTGCTGTCGACTGTACATGATTGGCCTGGCCGTGGATCGAACCTGGGATCTCCGTATCGCAAGTCCAGTGACGCCAACCACTTTGCCTAACCTAGCCCTTTTATTCGGTGAAATAGTTTCACCATCTCAACCTTAATTATGTATACTTTTTCTCTGTTTTCAATTATCAAAAAACATCCCCTTTCTGTATTTTAACCCCCTATTATCCCACAGGGTTTACACTAAGCGCCTCCAACAACCTAGCGCGTCTGACAGCCCTAGCGCTAACGCACCTGCTGCTAGCGCCGTCGTGCGCGCGCCTGCCCGCTCACACGCCGCTGCGGCGCGCGGCCGTCGACCTTCTGGGGAGAGGGTTCAGCGTCTGGGAACCGTATTTGGACGTCAGTCATGTTCTGTTGGGTATGTGAATATTACATATATATTTTTTTTGTTAACCTATAAATTGTCCCACTGCTGGGCAAAGGTCTCCCCCCTCCTCTTCCATCCATCCCTGTCCTGAGCCTCTTCCAGCCACCCATCCATTCAGACGTCGGGGCAGACCTCGGCGTAGGTGGAGAGACGATATCGTTGGATTACATATAATAAGACTGTAAAAAAGTTGTGTCTGTACATTGGATATTTTTTGAAAAGAATAATTGTAATGTGTTTTAGGATCGATACTGATGCCAAAACACTAATTTTTGTCTGTGACTTTGTGCAAGTATCACGCCATAAATACTGAAGGGATTTTGATGGGAGTTTCACTAGGAGATAGCTGAAATATCCGGACAGCTCATAGGCTATAAGCCATGGCGGTATGTGATGTGGAAACATGGATCCAGAGAGGAAGATCTGCCTCCTGATCCTCTCCATCCTCCTCTACGCAAACGAAGTTGCGGGGTACAGCTAGTAATTAATAAGTTAATTTAAATGTTTTTATCTACTATCCAATTCTAATTATTACCAACCTGGGGGATTATTACTTTATTACAAACTAGGTGTTAGTTTGTAATAATGTAATAATCCCCCAGGTTGGTAATGATAAGACTTGGATAGTTCGCGAATGAATGACAAAAACGAAGTACTTCGCCTACACTGAAGTAATATAATGTCCTTAGTTCACTTTAGTTTTAGTATCCACCATATCTTTACTTTATTAAGGCCCGTATTAATAGTCTGAGTTCAAACCCGCCCTCAATAGCGAATTCAGCTGATACACTCTCAAGACGTGATCACCATCTCAAGTATGTCATTTATAAATAAACCAATCATGAGGGCGTATCACGTGATGTATTTCTCAAGTCGCGGTTCGCCTGCAATCAACAAATACGTTCACAAGTGTGAGTTTGACAATTCTCTTGAGAACTGAGTTTTGTTTATTAATGCGACTATACTCACGTGATACCCGATTCCTAAACGCGCACCTAATTTACGTTTATTAATAGGAACGCCATCTTAAGGTCGTTCTCAAGATTGACTGATTTATTTTTACGGGCCCTAGTGCACTGACGATTCACGACAACGCAGAGGGAACGCTTGAAGGAGTCAACGGAAGTAGTATTTATTTAAAATTACCCTCATTAAACTGAATCTGAACAAATCAACTGTGAAGACCTTTTAACGTCGCCTGTCTCCACCCTCAGGCCTGCTGGAAATGTGTTCAGACGCCGACAAGCTGGTCCCGTCCATGACGTACGGGTTGCCGCTGTCGCCGCAGGCAGACGCGTGCCGCACGGCACGGCACGCGCTCACCCTTATCGCTACTGCCAGGTATGATGTCACTAAACGCTTAAAATAAGGGTGAATGTATCGATATGGTACATTATCTCTGATATTTTGCCAACATTCACTCTGATAGTTTGACAACATTCACTCTGATAGTTTGACAACATTCACTCTGATAGTTTGACAACATTCACTCTGATAGTTTGACAACATTCACTCTGATAGTTTGACAACATTCACTCTGATAGTTTGACAACATTCACTCTGATAGTTTGACAACATTCACTCTGATAGTTTGACAACATTCACTCTGATAGTTTGACAACATTCACTCTGATAGTTTGACAACATTCACTCTGATAGTTTGACAACATTCACTCTGATAGTTTGACAACATTCACTCTGATAGTTTGACAACATTCACTCTGATAGTTTAAAACATTCACTGTGATAGTTTAAAACATTCACTTTGATAGACAACATTCACTCTGACAGTTTGACAACATTCACTCCGATAGTTTGACAACATTCACTCTGATATTTTGACAACATTCACTCTGATAGTTTGACAACATTCACTCTGATAGTTTGACAACATTCACTCTGATAGTTTGACAACATTCACTCTGATAGTTTGACAACATTCACTCTGATAGTTTGACAACATTCACTCTGATAGTTTGACAACATTCACTCTGATAGTTTGACAACATTCACTCTGATAGTTTGACAACATTCACTCTGATAGTTTGACAACATTCACTCTGATAGTTTGACAACATTCACTCTGATAGTTTGACAACATTCACTCTGATAGTTTAAAACATTCACTCTGATAGTTTAAAACATTCACTTTGATAGACAACATTCACTCTGACAGTTTGACAACATTCACTCCGATAGTTTGACAACATTCACTCTGATAGTTTGACAACATTCACTCTAATAGTTTGACAACATTCACTCTGATAGTTTGACAAAATTACGACAAGGTTACTAACATATTATATACTGGTATAAAAGAAAGATAAATTCATTCAATCATTCATAATAATGATGTTCCACAGACCAGCAGCGTTTATAACAACGATGGCGCGTGAGGTGGCGCGGTGCGCGGCGGCCCAGCAAGGCAGCCAGCCCTCCGCCGCGTACCTAGCGTTACAGAAGGGACGCGCAGAGGTGCTGCGAGGAATTGAGCTGCTCATCGATAGGATGCATAATGAAGTTGCCGAGTTACTTGTTGAGGTACGTAACTGTTAGATCCGGTTATTAACGGGTGAGCTACTACGGTTAGCGAGTCACAGGGAGACAAGTGATACAACGGGCTGCTTGAGACACACTGATTGTATTCGTAGATAATGCACATGTGGAAGGTGCACGCATACATACATAACAATTCCTCCCCCATAGTACAACAATACTACTACTACTATCTTAAAAGTAACGCTTATAATTAACCCTGGGGCGGTCCCGTCTCTCATGAACAATCGGAGGTGGGATCACTCTGCGCGAGGTATCGCTCTCATAATCCGTTGGTTCGCCCTCCACAGCCTCATAGAATTCGTCCTTGCTGTCGTCAATTGCTCCTGCGCCGGACGCTGTGTCGTCCGAGTCTGCTACCTGAGTAGGTGCCTGCTCATTGCCTCTACTTGACGACGTACTCGCAACTATTTCCACTCCCTTTTCTTCTTCCCTCCCCTCACTGAACGGTACGTTCGATGGTGACGGTGTCGACTTAGGCCTCGACGGAAGCTGTAGCGGCGGTGGCGGCGGCGGCGGCGGCGACGGCGCTGATGACGGTGACGAAGGTATGTATGACTTTTCTTTCACTTGAATATCGTCATAGTCCCACTGGTATGGGTTGGTGAGTGTTCCCTTATATGCTATGATTTGATTTTTATGTTTTTTACTAGTTACTAATGTTTCACTGTCCTTAACTAAGTACAACACTTTACCAATTCTCTTTACAACTGTACCTTTGCACCATGTATATTTATCTTTGCCTGAATTCTTTTTAAATAGTATATAATCACCTGGTGCAAAAGTTTTCTTGTTCTTACGATCTAAATTTTCATTCTGCAAACACTGTTTGTCTAATACTGCGTTAGATACGGCCGGGGACGACGGCGGTGACGCCACTGGGTTCATAATGTCCAGGCGAGACCTGAGTTTCCGCCCGTACACCATCTGCGCTGGGGACAAACCGGTGGTAGAATGTATAGAATTTCTGTAATCAAATAGGTACTTTAACATTTTATTTTTAGATTCTTTGTGACTTTTACTAGCAACACTACAAGATTTAATGCCCTTTTTTACTATTTTGACATAGCTTTCCGCCTGACCGTTGCTGGCTGGGTGGTACGCGGGTGACGTCACGTGTGAAATACCATTCAAACCACAAAACTTTTGAAATTCTTGTGAACAGAAAGATGTGCCATTATCACTCACTATTGTGGTTGGTAACCCGAATCTAGACATAAATTCGTACAACCTTTCAATCACCGCGGCTGACGTGATCGTGTTGTTCATGTCGTATACCTCTACCCACTTGGTGTGCGCATCTACCACCACCAAGTACATGTGACCCCCCATCGGGCCCAGGAAGTCGATGTGCAGCCTGTGGAACGCGTGCGGGGGGTGCGGCCAGTGCGCGAGGGGCGCGCGGGCCGGCGACGGACGCAGCTGTAAACAGATGTCACACGACGCCAACATTCTCTCTAACGTCTGGTCTAATCCAGGAAACCAAAACCTTGATCGAGCCTCAGCCTTAGTCTTAACTATGCCTAAGTGTGATTTATGTAACTCCGACGTTACACGCTGACGTAGTGACTCTGGAATTACGACCTTATGCCCTCTCATAATACAACCATTTTCTAATGCTAACTGATTCCTACACAAATGGTAGGGTTTTAAGCGGTCATCTGTAATTTTATTCGGCCAACCGTCCAAAGTGTATTTAATGACCCGACTCAGAATAACATCTTTGTTTGTTTCGTCGCGCAATTCGCTCAACGTGACCGGCAGGCCGCCGTCACTGTCTAACACGAAACATACGTATGTTGCCCGATCGCAGTCACACTCGGCGGCGGCGGCGGCGGCTGCGCGTGCGCTGCCCGCCCCGGCGCCCCGCACCGCGGCCCCGCGCACGCCCGCCCACTCCGCAGGCTGTTGCGGAGGGAGGCTCGCTCGCGAAAAATAATCAGCGCTGTTATTCGCACTACGTATAAATTCTATAGCATAGTTATAGCCGCTTAGGAACAACGCATACCTTTGTAAACGATTAGCTGATACTTCTGGTATACCTTTATGTTGACCAAAAATTGATATCAACGGTTTGTGGTCTGTACGTAGTATAAATGGTACCGCCCTGCCGTATAGATATTGGTGAAATCTCCGCACTCCAAATATTATCGCAGTCGCTTCTTTTTGTATTTGAGAATATCGTTTCTCGGCAGCATTTAAAGTTCGAGAAGCGAATGAAATAGGCCTTTCAACCCCGTCTGCATCTACTTGTGACAGAATAGAACCTAAACCCGTTGGCGACGCGTCCACGGTTAAAATTAATTTATTTGCTTTCGGATTAAAGTGTGTTAACACCTGATCCGACGCCAAACACTGTTTAATTTCTTGAAATGCTCTGTCGTGGTTGCTATCCCACGCCCATTTAGAGCCTTTTTTAAGCAATTCATATAACGGACTCAGTATAGTGGACGCGCCTGGCACAAAATTCCTGTAATAGTTTACCAGACCCAAAAATGATTGAAGTTGATTTACATTCCCCGGCACCGGGGCCTCAACCATTGCTTTAACTTTTTCTGGTGACTTTTTCAACCCATCTTTATTAATTATATAACCCAAATAGCTCACTTGGTCTTTAAAAACTCACATTTTTCTTTTTGTAACGTGAACCCCGCATCTTGTAATTTTTGTAATACAGCTTTCAATCTCTCTAAATGTTCCTTGTCATCCCTGCCCGTGACCAGCACGTCGTCCAGCAGACACAACACGCCGTCCATGCCCACCAGCACGGCCTCCATGGCGCGCTGGAATATGGCCGGCGCGCTCGCCAGCCCGAACACGAGGCGCTTGAACTTATACAGACCGCGGTGCGTGTTAATGCATGTGATATTCTGGGACTCATCGGTACTATCTAGGACGATTTGTGTGTAGGCCATTGACAGATCTAATTTTGTATAATGGCGTCCTCCGTGTAATTTTGAAAATAATTCCCTAATTGTAGGTAGCGGATATTGCTCGATAACTAGCTGTTTGTTTATACTAACGGAGTAATCGGCGCACAGCCTCACTGATCCGTTACGTTTTAACACAGGTACAATCGGCGACGCATAATCCGAATGATCAACTGATTCCAATACCCCTAAATCGACTAGTCTGTCGAGTTCTTTATCTACTTTGTCACGCAACGCGAAAGCGAGGGGTCGTGCTTTAAAAAAAAGTGGTTTCGCATCCTTTTTTAATGACAACTTGACCCTGTATTTCTTAAAACACCCCAATTTGTCTGAAAAAAGATCCGGATAACACGCTTGTAGCTTATACACCATATCGTCCGTCAACGTGCTGTAATACATCGGTGTTAATTCTAATTTAAACGCCGATATAAAATCCCTTCCCAGTAACGGTGGGCCGCCGTCTCGCACCACGAATATGTCTAGTGTGTGCGTGCGGCCGGCACACGTCACCGGCAGGCGCATCATGCCGACGCACTCGATACAGCTACCTGTATAGCCCCTTAGCCGCTTCCGTGTGGGTGATAATGACACGTCAATAAAATGCGATTTGTAGGTTTTTTCTGATATCACCGTGACGGCCGACCCGCTATCGATTTCAAATTTTAAATCTACCCCGTTTAACCTCACGGTTTCTACCAACGGTTCTCCCCTTACTGAGCGTATATTATGCAACTCACCGTCGTCGTCACCACCCTCGTCTCCAGCCCCCATATCCACGCAGTTGACCTTTTCCCCGCACATCCTACGTAGATGGCCTTTGACGTTGCACTTTTTGCACGTGTAGTTAGCAAAACGACATTCGGCCGACGAGTGATTACTAAATCCGCACACCATACACTTTCCTTTGCCTTCCTTGCCTTTCGGCTTGCGCGCCAAGGCGAACAGCTGATCGGCGCCTGCGCCGGCCGCTCCACCGCCGCCGCCGGCCGCGCTGGCCGCGGCGGCCGCGCGCGCGCAGCTTATATTCTCCGCTAACTCCACCGCCTTCACCAGAGTAAGGGCCTGTAGATCTTGGGCGTACAGCTTTTCTTTTTCGATCCCGGGAAGCATCCCCATGATGAATCGGTCGCGCAGAGTTTCTTCCACATTGCTAAATTGGCAATGTGCTGTCAACCCTCGCAACCTCGCTGCCCACTGTGTGTGGGATTCGCCCAGCTGTTGCGCGGCCGCGAAGAAATTGTGCCGCTCGCTGAATCCAAGTCGTTTCGGCGTAAAGTGTCCATCCAGGAGCCTAATAACGTCCTCATACGGCACGTCCTGCAGCTCCTTGGGCAGTGCCAGGCTCGTGGCCAGCTGGTACGTGCCCTCGGCGAGTGCGCTCAGTAGAATAGCCCGTCTCTTCTCACCTAACCGATCGTTAGCTTCCTTGATGTCGTTTGCTAGGAACCACTGTTTTAACCTATTTTTATAGGTATCCCATGCCTGGAGGGCATGATCGAATTGAGAAAGCACTCCGTACACTGCACTCGACATTATAATTTATTAATTACGGAGTTATCGCGTAATTAGGTACGAGCTCGTCGCCACTGTTAGATCCGGTTATTAACGGGTGAGCTACTACGGTTAGCGAGTCACAGGGAGACAAGTGATACAACGGGCTGCTTGAGACACACTGATTGTATTCGTAGATAATGCACATGTGGAAGGTGCACGCATACATACATAACAGTAACATAGCCCTGAGGTAGATAACATATCCCTGAGGTAGATAACATATCCCTGAGGTATGATAACATTGTGTTGAGGTAGACAACATAGCCCTGAGGTAGATAACATAGCCCTGAGGTAGATAACATATCCCTGAGGTAGATAACATATCCCTGAGGTATGATAACATTGTGTTGAGGTAGACAACATAGCCCTGAGGTAGATAACATAGCCCTGAGGTAGATAACATATCCCTGAGGTAGATAACATATCCCTGAGGTATGATAACATTGTGTTGAGGTAGACAACATAGCCCTGAGGTAGATAACATAGCCCTGAGGTAGATAACATATCCCTGAGGTAGATAACATATCCCTGAGGTATGATAACATTGTGTTGAGGTAGACAACATAGCCCTGAGGTAGATAACATAGCCCTGAGGTAGATAACATATCCCTGAGGTAGATAACATATCCCTGAGGTATGATAACATTGTGTTGAGGTAGACAACATAGCCCTGAGGTAGATAACATAGCCCTGAGGTAGATAACATAGCCCTGAGGGAGATAACATAGTCCTGAGGTAGATAACATTGTGTTGAGGTAGATAACATAGCCCTGAGGTAGATAACATATCCCTGAGGTAGATAACATAGCCCTCAGATAGACAACATAGCCCTGAGGTAGATAACATACTCCTGAGCTAGCTAACATACTCCTGAGCTAGCTAACATTGTGTTGAGGTAGATAACATAGCCCTGAGGTAGATACCATAGCCCTCAGATAGATAACATAGCCCTGAGGTAGATAACATATCCCTGAGGTAGATAACATAGCCCTCAGATAGATAACATAGCCCTGAGGCAGATAACATATCCCTGAGGTAGATAACATAGCCCTCAGGTAGATAACATAGCCCTCAGATAGATAACATAGCCCTGAGGTAGATAACATACTCCTGAGCTAGCTAACATACTCCTGAGCTAGCTAACATTGTGTTGAGGTAGATAACATAGCCCTGAGGTAGATACCATATAGCCCTGAGGCAGATAACATATCCCTGAGGTAGATAACATAGCCCTCAGGTAGATAACATAGCCCTGAGGTAGATAACATACTCCTGAGGTAGATAACATACTCCTGAGGTAGATACCATAGCCCTGAGGCAGATAAGATATCCCTGAGGCAGATAACATATCCCTGAGGTAGATAACATAGCCCTGAGGTAGATAACATAGCCCTTAGGTAGATAACATAGCCCTGAGGTAGATAACATAGCCCTCAGGTAGATAACATAGCCCTCAGGTAGATAACATAGCCCTGAGGTAGATAACATAGCCCTCAGATAGATAGCATAGCCTTGAAGTAGATAACATACCCCTGACTTAGCTAACATATCCCTAAATTAGGTAACAAACCCCGCTCTTAGGTAGATAAATGATGACAAATTTCTAGCCGTGGGCAGGACTTGAACACGCCGAGTATGACATAACGCATAAAAAATAAATCCGATATTCTGATTTATTCTTAAGGTGATGGACATCATCCTTCACTGCGTGGACCAGTCCCATCTGAAGAGTAAGGGTCTGAACGAGGTGTTCCCCGCCATCTGCCGCTACAACCAGGTGTCGCACTGCCCGGCCACGAGGAGGATCGCGGGTAAGATATAGCAACTAACTCCTGGCTCCTAACTACCTTCTTCCTATGAATTAAAAGCTTCCTTATCCTAAATACTCTAGTGTAAACATGAAGGGAAACAATTCGCCTCATCGCGGTCTATGGGGAGAGTCTAAACCAAAGTACCCCAAACTCTATTCGTCTTGTAGACACCTTTCCACTTTAGTACAATAGATAGATGGCGTGCTATAGCTAACGTCAAATTCTTTTGACGTGTTCAATTGTTTTTTAAATTTATTATGGCTTAGCCCAATGCCATCGGCCAATATATCTTTGAATTCACATTAAATTAGTACATTTTATAACTTATTGTACCAATGAGTTTTCCTCGGGCTTTTTTCGACGGAAAAACTTGTGCACATTTACAGACTTATCTCAAAACGGTGAAGTAAAACATCGTGATGAAACCTGCATGTCGTAGAAGAAAAAATCTAAGGCATGTTAAATCCGCCAATCCGTACTGGGCCCGCGTGGTAGATCATGGCTCCAGCTCCCTCAGTGTAAGGGAAGGTCCGTGTCCGAGCAGTGGGGCAATATAAATAGACTGATGATAATAACTTATTGTGTACTCCGGTCAAACAATGACCCCTGAATATTAGGAAATTGAGAAGTGCTACAATATTACACTTTCAAGTTTTTGTTTCATTCTTGAGCTGCCATATAGTTTAAAAAAGGTTATTCAAGAAATAGGTCATTAGTCTGTCAAGACATTGGCAAATAACGAACTGTAGAGTCCATTAACAAAACAACCAATATATTTGCCCAGTGGGCAGCCACACCGGCCAACTGGCAATGTACGAGCTCCGCGCCGGCCGCTGCCAGTCGCTCGCCGCGCACAACGGGCCCGTGACCGCGTGCGCGTTCAGTCCGGACGGGAGATACCTGGTCTCGTACGCCACGACGGACAACCGTCTATCGTTCTGGCAGAGCACTGCTGGTGAGCTATGTTACGTTGTATTTCTCCCACAGTGCATATTGATTAACTATCACAGATAACTAAAGCGAACTAATTGAGTGAATGTTGTCAAACTAATTGAGTGAATGTTGTCAAACTGTCAGAGTGAACGTTGTCAATCTATCAGAGTGAATGTTGTCAAACAATCCGAGTGAATGTTGTCAAACTATCAGAGTGAAAGTTGTCAAACTATCGGAGTGAATGTTGTCAAACTACCTGAGTGAATGTTGTCAAACTATCAGAGTGAATGTTGTCAAACTATCAGAGTGAATGTTGTCAAACTATCCGAGTGAAAGTTGTCAAACTATCAGAGTGAATGTTGTCAAACTATCCGAGTGAAAGTTGTCAAACTATCGGAGTGAATGTTGTCAAACTATCGGAGTGAATGTTGTCAAACTATCAGAGTGAATGTTGTCAAACTATCGGAGTGAAAGTTGTCAAACTATCAGAGTGAATGTTGTAAAACTATCAGAGTGAATGTTGTCAAACTATCAGAGCGAATGTTGTCAAACTATCAGAGTGAATGTTGTCAAACTATCGGAGTGAATGTTGTCAAACTATCAGAGTGAATGTTGTCAAACTATCAGAGTGAATGTTGTCAAACTATCAGAGTGAATGTTGTCAAACTATCAGAGTGAATGTTGTCAAACTATCAGAGTGAATGTTGTCAAACTATCAGAGTGAACTTTGCTAAGCTATCTGAATGAGTTTGATGAACTTCTAGAGAAATTATGCTATAATTCTCGCGTTATCCTTCAAGATGAATTTTTATATCGATTTAATATCCAAAATTAATTTCGCATCTCTCTCTCTCTCTCTCTCAGGTATGTTCGGCCTGGGCGCCGCTCAGACCCGCTGCGTGAAGTGCTACAGCACGGCGCCGATGGCGGACGTGGCGCGGCTCAACCCGGCGCGGCTCGCGCGACTCGTGTGGACCAACTCACGCACCGTTACCCTCATGCTGGCTGACGGGTCCGAGACGAGGTTTAACGTGTAAATTATCGTTTTTTCCAGTGTAATTTTTATTCTATGTAGTGTATTTTTCTGAATCGAAGTTGTATTAAAATAACACCGAAGTCCTAAATATCCAATAAACCTAAATACCTAAGGCTCTGGCTAGACAGACAGTAAAAGACATTGCCACATTTCAATGGAGCTTTGCCCCACCTACAAAACTACGTGACCATTTACGCTATCATTTTGTTGGGGACTTATTACAGGTTTCATATTGCATAATCATAATCAGTATCATTTTCTTATTTCTCGCAACTCCTATAGAAGAACAAGAAAAACAATGAATAATTCGCTTCGATTACTTACTATTTTCTGAATTCTTAATTAAGCTGTTTTTTTTCGAATCATGCAACTTGTACAAAACTTTATTTAAAACCATTAATTTCAATAAAAAACGGAGATATTTTTACATTTATTCGTTATCTTGTACAACTTGCGGTTGATGCCACCATCATCATGATGGTTGATGGTGGGGCAGAATCTGGCATTGTCATTTACAGTTTGATTGCAGTACGACTGCAAGTCATCTGTGCAACCCGATTGCAGTCGGTGTGCAGTCGTTTCATCTGCACGCCAATTACAATCGGGCTGCAGTTTTATTAAAGTCGTATTACTACGACTGCAATTGACTACTTTTTTTTTGTTATGTTTAAATCTATCGGAAACCACTCATTTTCGACCCCTCGTTAATAGGGCCTAATTTGTTGCAAACCACCTCTAGTATCACCCCTTTCGAGGAATGTATCGAATTTCCAATCACCTGTATTTATTTAGTAACAGCATTGCACCCGTGCGAAGCCGGGGCGGGTCACTAGTAGATAATAGTCATCTATTGATGTATTTAAAAAATCTAATACTTAACCAAAATGTTAAATTATTTGTTAAGATTATTGTAGATGTCCGATAATGTGAAGTTAAATGATGTTTGACTTGTAAATTTAAATTTATTGTTAATAACCATTATAATGAATGCAATTTTAACTTATAAACGGTATTTTAGCACAATCTAAATAGGTATGAATAATAATGCTTTTTAAAAAATTTGATGCAATATGAATTAATATTTTGTTATGTTTTTCGTAATTATTTAAAGTTATTGTTCGTATTAAAGCATCTTTACTGTAATAAGAATTGTAAGCATTTATTGTTAATGTAGAATATTGAATGTTATTTATATTCCAGTAATAAATATAATTATGTTATGACGAAATTATAGCCTTTCATTTGGTAATTAACCACATTATTCTTTAACCGATTGCTGAAATGAAGAGAGTAATGTTTTTCGAACATATGTATGTCGGTTAGTGTCGAAATATCCGGGGTGGACGCATTCCATGCCATCATACGCAAAAGAGTCGCGTCCCTGATGCGACGGGTTCGAGGCAGCCCTACCAGCATCCTGAAGGGCATTGCGGATACCATGGACAGTCCTCTGAGACACTGGGTGCACTTACATGTCCCGGGGTCTCGGAGTCGGACCTAAGTCGCATGTTATTTTTTTATTTTATTTTATTTGGGAAAACAAACAATTATACAATGTGTATTCTTAGCCTAAGCTTACGTACTAACATAACAAAGGTACTTATTGTATAACCAGCAACGTTATCCACAGATTACATTTAAAAGTATGTAGCATTTACAAAGTGAAGCTTAAATTATTAATAAGTATTATTCTAAGTTTAGGTAGTGAAAGAGTCATAAATTTTGAGAACCTCTGTTTTAAAGTCGACTTTAGTCAGTGCAAAGAAATCGATGTCATATAAGTATTCATTGTAAGTTTTCATCAGTCTATGTAGGGGGGCACGCTCACCAGCATGGGTTCTGGTTGCCTTAAGGGCGAATAGTTTGTGGGGGTACATGGCTCGAATTCTATGAGAGCTGCTGGGGACTTCGTACGAGATGTTGTGTGAGAGGATATTACAGTCAAATTTATTGTGAATAATATCATATAAGACAGATGCATCGAGTAGCTGCCTACGTACTTTAAGAGTGGAGAAGTTAAATTTACTCAATAAGTTGATATAAGACGTTTTTGCATGATAAAGTTTATAGTTAATTGTACGTAGGAACTTTCTCTGTACAGTCTCAATTTGAATGTTATATTTGTCATAATATGGGTTCCAGATTGCTGATGCGTATTCCAATTGTGGTCTAATTAAGGTTTTGAATAGGTACAGCAGAGTACTGGGTCGCTTAAAGTGAGCACTCATCCTCATTACAAATCCATACATTTGGAAAGCCTTGCTCGTAACATGGTCGATATGATGACCCAGGTGCAGCTTGGAGTCAAGCAGTACTCCTAGGTCACGCATAACGGCGACATGCTCAAGATCCGATTGATTTAGTGAGTATTGGAACTTATGTATGTTAGTTTTCTTGGTAAAAGTTATAGATTTGCTATTTATATGATTTTTTGGTAAGCTAAGATATAGTTTATTATTGAGACAATAGTTGTAAAGGCGATTTAAATCTTCCTGCAATTTAATACAGTCATCAATGTTTGTAACAGATGTATAAATTTTTAAGTCATCAGCGTATAATAGAAATTTACAGTTATGGAAACAAATGTTAATGTCGTTTATGAATAAAATAAAAAAAATGTTATGGCGCGTAATACACCTCGTGTAAACACTAACATAGTTTTAAGTACTTACTAACACTTATATGGTCTTTGTGACTTTGAATAGGGATACTAAAATGCAGCGATCTTTTTTGTTACGTTAATTCACTTGTTCACGATTCTACTAGGAACTTGTGGCGTGTGAGTTTTGAGAATAGGTGGTTTATTAAAAAAACTAGATAAGTATATTTTATTTAAGTGTCTTCCATGAGCCAACTAGCGCCGCCAATCTTAAAAAAATAATATCTTCCAAATTAATCATTTTTATTAAAAAAGCTATGTACATAATGTTTATTACGATAAATACTACTTTTTAAATGCTTATTTATAACGTGATTCAATGTCGGTAAGTTGTAGTTCGCATAATTGCGAAAAACGGCCGGCACATTTGAGAACTACAACTTTGCTTGTCGCAATTATGCCATGTATTGTATATTAAAAAATAGTGTTTGTCCTATATAATACAGATTGTGTACGGTGGAGCACAGAGAAAGGTATACAGGAGAGTTTTTAAGGTTTAGATTATCTCAAAAACTACTTGACCTATCATAAAAATTCTTTCACTGTTTGATAGATAAAAGTTAGAACTATGTACTGTAAAATAATTATTAAATTCGGTCGAGTAGTTTTTGAAAAAACTTCAACCTTATTTAGGCACCCTGTATACTTATCTCTGTCTCCGACTGTACATAGCTTTTTTAATAAAAATTAATAATTTGTAAGATATTATCTTTTTAAGATTGGCGGCGCATAGTTGGCTCATGGAAGGCCCTTAAGACATTTATTCATTTCCTATCTTATAACAAGATGTTCTTAGGGTTGGCGTAACGTTCTTAAACATTGTTTAACAGTAGCTTAATTGATATAAACATGTTTAAGGCTTTGTATGCGCGAATTTTCAGTTTTTCTATAAAGGCTTCGGCACTATAAACTACTAAAACTAAACGTCTGAAAAAATATACTTAGCAATCTTGGAGTGTCTATTTAGAGCACAGACCACTTACCTCATAGACATGAAATCAGTACAAAAGACATTGCCACTTTTGAATGGAGCTTTGCCCCACCTACAAAACTACGTGACCATTTAAGCTGTACCTATCATTTTGTTGGGGACTTATTACAGGTTTCATATTGCATAATCATAATTAGTATCATTTTCTACTACTTTCGCAACTCCTATAGAAGAATAACAAAAACAATGAATAAATCGCTTCGATTTCTTACTATTTTCTGAATTCTTTTTTTTCCACAGTATGTTTTAATTACATTAAAAAAATGTTAAAATTACAATAGCCAATAAGTACATTGTACAGTTATTATTGAATTCTTAATTAAGCTGTTTTTTTTCGAATCTCAACTTGTACAAAACTTATTTTAAACCAATAATTTTAATAAAAAACGGAGATATTTTTACACTTATTCGTTATCTTGTACAACTTGCGGTTAATGGTGGGGCAGAATCTGGCATAGTCATTTGCAAGCGAATAATTCTGTCAAACGATGAGCGCAATAGGCGAAGCGGGGGCAGGGCGCCTTATTAAATCCGTGTCGATATCTCCAGGTTACGAGTGTCGCGAAGCAATTTTGCGCTCATGTGCGGGCAGAAACGGGCGCCCTCCTGTTACAGGTCTATGGGGTAAGTGGTTGGTCTGTGATTTAGAGACTGATGAATACCGATACACGATTGGACAAACTTCGCTCGATAGAAAAATAATCGCAAACATACCTACCCTTTTCTTATCTTTTAAAATGAAAATTATGTCTAAACCGAAATAATTATTCATACAAAATGTTCATATTTAATAACAAGAGCTTGTTTTAAAAAAAATCAGATTTTTGTTTGCGTATTTTTATTTCCCTGCCAAAATTAATAAACATACAAATGTGGAGTCACTGTGCCGTGCTCTTCACTCCGCCGCTGCGGGACATCTTCTGTCTCGCGCTTGAGTTTGACAGCTGGCAGCCTCTCATCGTGCATATCATTTAAGGCCCAAACATAGGTACTGTTAACACGCCACGCGATGCGACGCGTGTTTACCGTACATTTTTCATCGGCATCGGGTGTTCATGGTGATACTGGCTATAATTGTAACGATTTGATTTGTTTAACATGCGTCGTATGGCGTGGCGTTTTAACAGTATGTTTGCGCCTTTAAATGCGTTGATCTGTCAAAGTACAGTACTTATTGTGTTTAGGATAAACATGTTTATCGACATAAACGCATTTATCTAACTAAAATTAAAAATAATTTCAACAAAATCTCGCGCAAGTTGCACTTAAAATATTATATAAAATAAACTTAAAGTATAATTTGTTTAACAAAAATGACTCATCGGTAGTAATACTGGCCGTGTCTATAACTAACCTATTAATGGCTCTCTCTGTCCTACACCAAAGCTATAAGGATTCCTTGAAAAGCGCACTAAACGACATTAGCTTAGATTAATGAGCACGCTAAGTAGTCAGGAGATGTCCGCAAACGATTATATTAATTGGAGTGCTCGAAAGAAGTTGTGTTTGTGAAGTTTTGTGCTCTTAGCAAGGATTCCTTGCATAACTCGACGATTGCGTGGATCGTTGAGTTATTTCGTTTAGGGATTTGGGAGGGTTGTGCGTAGGTTTAGGTTAGGTTACCTTCGTATATGTATGTATTTATAAGAATTCACGACATTCTATTAACATCAGACCAGGTTGTATGCCCTAGTTGGCGTTGCCTTTCCCTCGGGGAAGAATTTTACAAAAAAAAATAGTATGGCACAACTTTTAGAACTGTCAAAGTTCAAAAACAGCACCAATTTAGTACAAGTTCTCCTCAGTCAACTTCTGCCGACCCTTCATTCAACATTCGCTCTATGGTCGATAGTCATAGAACTCAATCTCCACTCACACTCAATAGTTCTCAAAACTATCTAGTCCTAGGCCCATATTAATAGTCTAAGCTCAAACCCATCAAGAGCGAATTCAGCTGATTCCTCAAGACGTGATCACCATCTCAAGTATGTCATTTATTAATAAACTCTCGAGGGCGTATCACGATATCTTTCTCAAGTCGCGGTTCGCCTGCTATCAGCAAATACGTTCTCAAGTGTGAGTTTGACTGTTCTCTTGAGAACTGAGTTTTGTTTATTAATACGGCGTTACTCACGTGATACCCGATTCCTAAACGCGCACCTACGTTACGTTTATTAATAGGAACGCCATCTTGAGGTCGTTCAATATTGACTTTTGAACTGAGAGTGATTTATTGGGCCTATGTCTTTTCTCGACAAACGGATTATTTAAAAAACAATTATTATCTGAGATAATTTAACACCCTAACGTAAAGGTCTATATTACCCTGTTTTAATACTATACAAATCACAAATTCAATAACATTACTTCTTTGTTATCGTAGTCGCGTAAGGGCACAGTCCATTTTGGTAGGAAGAAATCGCTTTTAGCTATACGATCGCCAAAATTGTACGTAATACCAATGTAACAAAATTCTTTAGGATTTTAGTAATGCAAGATTAGTGATTTTTATAGATTTCAATGTTATTCTTAAAATTATTAACAAATACATGTAATTAATTAGATAAAACGGGAATTACCGTGTTAAACATTTATTATTGATGTCTCGATATTTCGACTCACCGACTTCAGTCTACTCGTTACCATGATGGCTGCAATGCTGTCGAAATATCGAGACATCAATAATAAATGTTTAACACGGTAATTCCCGTTTTATCTAATTAATATGTATACAAACCGTGAAAGTTTAAAAAGATGAATACATGTAAGTAATAATCGTATAATGTACAAATCATATACAGGATGTTGTTTTGATCTACGACGAGCGATTCAGGGGTGGTAGGTAGTCTAAATAATCTTAGTTCCTTTTTTTAGGAACAAACTTTCATTTATTCATTGCCTTAATAAAGGTTTAAGTAATAATAACAAATAACTATATCAAGTAGATAACAATATAAAAATTTATAAGAAAATGCAAAATGCCGCCAGCATTTTTGGCACGTTGCCGGACAACGGGGACCGGTTGAAGTATCTGTAATGCTAAGCCATTCAGATAGTTCAACCAACCTATTGTATATATAGTTTTTAGTTTAGTTTATATTTTCTAGGTTAATATTATAATAGTTATTTTTATTTTTTATTGTTTTCGAAATAAATGTTTTTCAAAATTTATAAGTAAAAAACTTCAAAGAAACTCTGCCCATCCTGTGGGAGTCTGCCTAGAATGCTGGCGACGTTCCCCCGCTGGATGGCTAGGCTTATGCGCTGGCCGAGGAACGCGCCAGCCCGCCTGTCCCCGGAGGCCTCACGCAGGCGCGACGACAGCTCTTTCACCAGCCGCCGAGCCGCAGGCCCGCAGGGACCTAGCGTCTCTACCCCGAATGGCACAAAGGAGTATCTTAGTTCCTAAAATCGATTTTTTTTAACATAACTACTATTTAAAAAATCTTTGCTCAAGATCTCTTGAAATTATCGCAGCGCATGGGCGCTGTCATTGTGCGGTACAAAATACGTCCGACGCACGCTGTCAGTGGCCGGCCATAGGCCACGAGTGTATGTAACAACCAATTTTATTATTTGTGGATTTTTAAATGAAAAAGGTAAACTTTTTATATTTTTTTGGCATCAGTATCGTGTATATTATCACCCCTGAGTCGCTCGTTGTTGACCAAAACAACACCCTGTATAGCTATAAAAAAACCGGCCAAGTGCGAGTCGGATTTGACTTGAGATGCACCGAGGCTTCAGTGCAACGACGGTGCAACGTAACTTACTAACACCGTAACTTAGGTCTGACATTTACATTTGATGTAATATCAGTTTTCAGAAATTTTTGTCGCGTTTTTTGTTTCTTAAATTAACTTGTGTGATTCTTTTTTGCAATAAAGAATATTTATCTTATCTTACTTTGAACGTAATTTTATTTAACGTTTATAGTAAACATAGCATCATCCATAAACTCATCGTCACTCTCCGATTCAGATTCATTCATATACTTAAGAGCACTAGTTATACCAAGTTCCGGAACGCTTTCTTCTTCTGACGACTCTTCAATATAATCCGCATCATAAACGATATATCTCTGCATACCCTTGCTCAAGGACAACCAAATTTTATTCAGTATCTTCTTCATGTTAACAAGAATATACTGTCCCTTATTATCATGCGTAGATTTAGCACTGTCATACACTCCATAAGTTTCAAACTCAAATCCGTATTTAACATCGTCAAGCGTCGCTGCAAATTTCAAATACTTATCCTTCATTTCCAATTCGTAAGCCTCAACGCCTATTAAAAGAATCTTTACGTAAACATTGTTGGTAGTCTGACGCCAACAAAGTCTTGGTTTCCTTACTTCTACGGTTTTTGTTCCAACACATTTGATTTCAGTTACAAGCGGTAACTTATCAGGTGTATCGTTGGACAATAATGTTATATCTGAGCCAGTGAAATCGTCAGAATCGAGTTCTAGTATCTTTGGTGGTGGTGTCTGTAAAACACAGATCGAGGAACCGATACTTGTATCTCCTGATCCGATTTGATCATCCAGTATTTTGCAGACAGGAAACTCTGTAGTTTGAGATTTAATAGCTGGCAAATTAGTATTCAATTGCTGTACTTTTGTTGTAGGTTGGAACAACGCCATAAATTCGTCTGTAACGTTGAAATCCATATCATCGCTTTCACAGTCAGAATCGACTAAAGGTACCGATCTAATAGGGTTATTCAACGTTGCAACAACATCCACATTTTTCGGAGCATCATGTTTGAGTATATCATCAGGAATTTTATTGTTAGCAACCTTCTCCCATTCAGCGTCATCATCAGAAGACTGAACCTCAACTAATGTCCTTTTAAAATCGAGATTTGCAAATAATTCAGTTTCTATATAATTTTCCCTTGCCAAATTCAAATCTATCATCGATAGATTGATGATTAAATCTTCTTCTGTAGTGGTGTCTATCAAGGCAATAGCATATTTGTGTCCTTCGGTGTATTGAGCTTTCTCTTTAGCGAAATATTTAGCGTAAAGTTGTTTTAATGCGCCAGTGTGATCCGAGAAGCAATTTACGAACCAATTAATGCTAAATTCGGTCCAGTCCTCGCTTGGTGGCGTGACTCCCATCAGACGGCATTCAATCGCTTGGAACGGCAGTTGAGTTATAAACTTCTCCGTTATTTGAGCCAAATCAGCTTTGCCAACGTCTCGCCAATCCCCGTGGTCAACAAAAAAGCATTTGACATTATTCATATAAATATCGTCTATTCTCGCTCGCTCGTACATGCCATCGTCAGGAAATTTTGCCAAAACTATATCGCCTTTACTTATATCCGTAACAGCGCCGGGTTTATCAGTTATATACTTTTGTATATCTTTAATTAGACTATCCATGCAGTCTTCGAATTTGGCGAGACGGATGAAGAACATCCCTGGATCCTCTGCGAATGTAAAGAAGATAGATGACAAATCATCTTTTTCCAAGTGAGCCCATTGGCCTTTTGGTAGTCCTTGTAATGGTTTTGCATCTTCAATTTTTTGTTTTTCTTGGTTCACAGTCAAACCTCCGTCGCTACACAGCTTTATCAGCTTGGATATATGTTCAGGATTATGACTGGAATGATCTTTAAGCTCTTCTCTGAAATTGTATCGGACAACCGTTTTGTTCAATGAAGGCAAGTCTGTGCATGCTTCTAGGCTATCAACGAAAACGCAATTGCCAATGACAAAAGTAATTTCGCCTCTCATGTACAATTTGTCATTGTTGTCAGTGATACTTTTCAGATGCTCTTTTGCATGCTCAGAGAAGGTGATGTCTTTATCTTTCGGTTGAATGCTCGACAGTCGCACCCTGGCGACGTGAGTGTCCACAAACTTGTCTTCATCTGGTAAATGATACAGATCTACATCTCTGGTTTGTTCGTAGCTTTCCTCGTCAATTAGTTTGATGAGCACGTAATTTGGTTTACCGTTTTGATAGCGGTTCAAAATCTTTACAACTTGACACCTGACAAAGAAGTTTTGCCTCAAAGAAACAGCACAGATGTCCCCGACTACTGGTACTCCGTGCAGTTTTCTGTTGGATTCCTTCGCGTAATACGTCGCCATTTTCATGGAAAGCATTGTATATTTTTGGGCATATCCGATCGTTAGTCCGTTTGCGCTGTATCCTATCAACCGTGCAGAATACAAAGCTGCGTTGTGGTAATGCAGGATTTTAAAAGTGACCACTCCTTTCGACGGCATCCAATCTTTGGGCTCATCGTATTCTTTGAAGATCGCGTGACGCTCGTGGCAGTTCCAGAAGTCTGGGCATTCCCCTAACGCCAACAAATTATCGCAAACCGGCACCAATTGTTTAGCTTTCGAGGAATCTCTTTCCGCCAAAACTTTTTCGCAAACATCATCCAATGCCGCGGGAACATCGTTCGTGCATCTCTTGATGAAGTGCAGTATTTTCGGCAACTGTTCAACATTGCCGTCTTCCAATAATATTTTTATTTTGACATCGTCGTTTTGGTCTTTGAAAATTGACGCATAATTGTCGTTTAGAACGGAGAATCTCTTGCAGAATAGTGAGAACAAATGCGGCAAGGAGTAATGGATCAAGTAATAGGCATTAGTGACGTTCATGTGAGTTAGATTGCCATCGCAGCACACCAGTATACTTCCGCATCTAGGGTCTTGTTCATCCCACGCCATGCTTACGTTGTACAAGTCCTGAACCGTCATAGAGCTATTGCAAGAGAAGACCGCGTATTTGGCGTTGGTCAGAGCAGATTCCAACGTCCTAACTTCGTGATCAAATCGGCAAACAATGACAATCTTCTTCGTGACATCAATCTCTTTCAGAAACTCGAGCACCGAATTCACTTTTTTGTCTTTGCTGGTGAAACTAGCCGTCATATTCGTTTTTGCATACAGAACGCATTCTTGAAAAGCGCCAATGCTTATTACAGTGTTTGGAACTTTACTCGCTAGTGGTTCCATAAATTCGCACCAGACCCTAGATGCGAGTATGTATTGGACCTCTGCTTCTTTGGCCGATCGATTTTTGTACATCTCCTTGATTTTATGATGGAAATATTTGATTTCGTTGATGTAAACTTCGGAAAGCCGCTCACAATCGTCCAAGACAAACGTGGTTAGCCTCCGCAAGTCGACCCCGAAATCAGTCGTCCGCATTAATCGCACTAGAAGCGACGGAGTGCAAATTAATAGGTCGCAGCCGTTCAACAGCGAAGTTGTCAATTTTAGCTCGTCCATCCCTGGATAGCAAGCGAACACTTTGTCAGTATGCCGCAGAAACTTTTGTGCTTGCTTCCCGATTTCGGATACAGAGTTTGCTGTTGCACAAACGATTATACAAAGAGGCCCTTTACCACACATGTCAGGGTTGCCGTCTGATACTAACCGACAAACGGCTGGTAAATAACCCATAGTTTTACCGCTTCCTTTAGGACTGACCATGAAAAGGCTGCAGCCGCGCAGAATAGCCGCCCAAGATACTGTCTGAAGCATCATTGGCTCATCAATGGACATGGATTTGAGTGCTACATGAATATGACTACTAAAAGGTATGTCTCTAAGCTCGGAATTCGGCCGAATACGCGAATTATTTCTAGTATGAACCATCAAAACCGGAGTGATAAGCTTTTCGACAAATACTGAAATTTTTGGATCGATATTTTTAAAAGGGTTCACGTGGTGTTTAGTTTGAACGTAATTTTGAGTTGGTGCGTCGACTTTTACAACATCTTTGATAGGGTATTCAGCGTTGATTTTATCGATTATGTCAGAAATCGTGTCGTCGTCATCATCAGAATCTAGTTCTTGTTTCTTAGGTGATAGCTTAGATTTCACTTCTTCGATGACAACAGAGGACTGTTTGATGCTGTTTTCTGATACTGATGATGTGTGAGAACTTCCCTGGTTTTTGGATAACAGTTTTTCATGCAAACGTAGTTTCTTTTTCAGGGCCGAGCCCGGAGATGCTTTTTTAGAATTAAGTTCTTGTATTTTAATGCGAGTTTCGTCATTCTCATATTGCTTTGGCATTTCGATGTTTAAATCTTGAATTTTGGTGTTTACTTCTAAATCTTCCTCTTTATGTTGTTCAGGAAATTCAATTTCGATATCTGAATCAACATCTCCGTAATCGTCGTGTTTTTTTGGCAATGGTTCGTCGATACGTTCATCTTTGTTCGTTAATGCCACAAAAGTATCGTCAAGGTCTCCTTTTGGCACGATTTTGAGTGAAAACAATGATCGGTCGGCATCGGGCGGGCCGTAAGCAACGCGCATCTCTGTAGCGATATCGTATTCTGGGACCTTATTAGTCGCTTTTGGAGATTTAGCAGCTGAAAACAAAGGACTAAGTTAGTAAGAAATAACAAAGTATTATTGAAGTAATCCTGCTATAAGACTTCATGGTAAGGGGGCTGATGATGATGAATACGTTAAAGATTAAAGTATTTACAAAATTTACCTTTTGGTTTCTTGAATTTCTGTGTGGCAACTTCACATATCTCTCCATCCATCCTATCTTTAGGCAGTATCTGTAACTTTGTAGGAGCCTCTGTTACTTTGTCTTCATCAAAACTTTTGTTCAATTTCGGAATAAATTCAACATCATCATAACTTTTGTTAAGTTTCGGAACAAATTGCGCATTTGTACTCAAAAACAGCTTGGTGGCTTCAAACTTGGCTATCGGACCCTTACTTTGAATTTCATCTTTCAATTGCATCTTCTTTTTAAGAATATAACCTTTATTCTCTTTGCTGCAAGCTCTAATTTCATCTTTCGTATTGCCAGTTCCATTGTCCCCAAGGTTGAATCTTGCGGCAACCTTTTTTTTCCGTAAATACTCGACGCATGTTACATCTTTAGATTTCTCGTTTACGGCTTTGACATTCTCCTCGGTCAATGCTGATTCTGACGGCTTTACAGGTCTAATAAGCCGTTCTTTGGAGACCTTCGAGCTACTTTTGAGACCTTTCCCTCTTACGCAAGCCTCAGCGATTTTGTCGATAACTTCTTCTATCTTTTCTTTGCTGAGTTTGGTTTTGAGTTTGTTCGAGGACAAGTGAAGATGGAATGTACAGTCATCGTTGACGGCAAAGCCAGATTTGACAAGAAGCTTTATCAAGGACTTGCGTCTGCCGTTGGGGCGAGTTATTATCAAGTCACCATACTTATGGATGTTGTCCTCGAGGATTGAGTGCCTGCAAAGATATGCCAAAGTCAATACATTATAATAATAATGGATCCTAACCTCCGGCAGCTTGGATCATGCATCCCGCTGCCGGTGGGTGGCTATTTATTATATTCTTTTGTTGTTTTTATTATTAAAATGTATAAATATATTAAATAAGAGAAAATAATAATAATAACCTGTCCACTCCTCCATCTTTTACCACTTTGTTATTCAACATTTTGTTACTAAATTGCTACTCAATTCATTCCATATTATACACTATATCTATATCCTAAATTACTATATTTGGTTGACAGGCACTCTACGAGACGGCTAAATAGCCAGTGTAGGTGTCAGGAACTAGGTAAGATGAATGGATGCACCTTTTACTGTGTATAGATAAATAGCGCTATAGTATTTAAGTTATTTATCTAAGTATATTTAAAAGAAGTATTGTTTTATATAGACTTTGCGTACATTACCTATGTGTAGTATCTATGTATCTGTTTGGTGTAAATAAATAAATTTTGATTTTTTTTTTAATTTTTGAAAAGAATGAAATTAAGCGACTTCATAACCTGTTTGACTTGTCTACCATCCATTCTTGACCTAGGCGTTTGAACCCGTAACGATGGTCGATGGAGTAAGTATGTTCTTAAGTGGAGACCACGGACGGGCAGGGGCGTGGGCAGACCACCAGGTCCGACGAGATCAAGAGAGTCGCTGATTCGGTGTAGACCAGGAAACCCTGGGATCGGGCAACATGGAGGATTCATGGAGAGGTATGCCCAGAAGTGAGCTGCATGCTGAGGAAGAAGTGTTTGAAAACATACCTGCGATCGATAAATGTCGGCGCGAAAAAAATTTCAACGCCGCCCAAAATAAAGTCCTTGATCAGAACAGAAGCCCCAGGCACCCAGTTCTCGCAACTATTCGTCGTAGACTTCCCTTCGACGAGATCCAGCGTTAGTTCGGAAGGCATCAAGCCGTACAGACCAATCTGCTCGACCACATATTCGTCGTATTTCGACAAACCGGCGGCGGCAGCGTTGATTTTAACCCACATTAAATGGGGATTTTCGAAGTGGAGCAAATCCACTTTGTAGCAATCGGGGGCCATTGTGTTGAGCTATGAGTTTTCACTACATTTGGCAGAAAATACAACGTATTTTTGTTAAAATAACTTAACACACCGCACTTTCGTCGGGACGAAATCACAACAAAATCAACAAATTACAAAAAATTAATCATCAATCAATCAAGGTCAAAAAAATTTAAAACCCGATTGATAAGTGTTGCCAATATATTTTTGGAATTTAATTATATTCTGCAAGAATTCTGGTGTGAATTATACACACGTGTTTGTTGGTCTATTTATGTACAAAAAAATGACTATAGATGAAACATGGCTTAAATCGCTTTTTACCTTTTAAATCTCGTGTATAACTCGGAATACAAAATACTAACCAGAAAAAATGATTTTCATAAAATCTGTAGTCCCATTCGTTAGTTTAGTACACTTGTTTGACATTAAAATGTATTAGCAATTTTCCCGTATAATCCGCTACATCTAAATAGAAATTGATCAAGTTGGCAACTTATGTCAACCGCTCAATCAGGGTCACAGATTAAAAACCGGTAATTAACCGTAAACATCTGCAGAGTGAATAAGAGGTATCTTAGACAAATAAAAGAAGCATTTCAAGCGTAGACAGAGACGATTTCAAGCCATTTCTGTCCGCTATGTGCCGAGAGTCATGTAGGTCTACGTCCCACGACGACATATTTGGAATTTAGGACTCGCATGAAGGCACGGTTAAAATAAAAACCGGTATCGAAACGATAAAAGTTGCGTTCACAGCGGAATGAATTTGTTGTTTATTTTTTTAGCTGTCAAAGTGACATAAGTCGGCAATGATTTTGTGGATTCGTGGCTTTCAGGCGAAAATTCAATGAAAATCCATGAAAATTCGTGAATTACGCTCGTATTTGCGTTATATATCCTTTTAATCTAATCGACCATAATCGTGAGTATTATTATAATAGTGAAAATGCACTAAAACTATCATTTTAGATAGGTTTGGCTTTGTTAGGCAAATACGCTCTTATTTTATTTACCAATTTGTATACCGTTTTGGTCAATAAATACTTGAAATATGATGTTTTCTTCTTCAGCAAGACATATAGCTATTTTTTAGAGTAGTGGCATAACCATAATTGATAATACTTCCAAGAAAACTGCGGTGTTTCTATAGAAACTAAGTAACAAAATATATTCATTCGATCGCCCATACCTCCCTTAAAAATTATTCTCCGCAGTACAATGCGTAACTATTTATATATTTACTTGAAAGATATTACTTTGAGTGATATAGGCTCCTACACAAATTGTATCACTATGTTTCTATATGATATATTCAGTGCTTATATATATAAAACTTGAATAGATATATTGTTGAGCAATATTAAATACATATCATTAACTGTATGGCACGAGGGCCTCCTATTCAAGATTAAGAAACATTTGCTGCACAATTACTTTGTATTTCTAAAATCATACCTAAGCAATCATCTATTCCTAGTGAAACAATGAGAAGACACGACGGCCCTCAATAAAATACAGGCAGGCGTCCCTCAGGGGTACTCGGACCAACCTTATATCTACTATATACGGCTGACCTGCCATAGACAGATGGAGTGGTAATAGGTACTGTAGATAACTGCCCTCGTGAAGCATCTGCTAAACTACAAAAATGTCTTGATGATATCTCATTGTGGCTTAGGAAATGGCGTATAAAGGCCAATGAAATGAAAAAGGTAGTCGGCCATTTTCGCGACGTTCGTGACGTCACTTTACGTTTTTAGGGATGTCCGATTTTTTTGATTTATCGATCTTATGTGGGTTTTGGTAGATACATTGAATTATTAATAATAATTCAAATTTTAGTGACACGAAAATGAAATATTTACCAATTAAATGGTTATGAATACATTTGAAGCCTCCGTTATAGCTAGATTTAACCAGGTATTACGATGATAATCTATGTTAAGAGCAAACAATCGTTTTCTCAACACTGAACATCCCTAGTTTATTGGGGTAGCAGTGACGTCAATTATTGCCCACTTAGAGAAAGACTGGCCTATTGATCTCCTATAAACAACTAGATACACAAAGGTCTTACTAAAACATTTTAAACAATGTCCAAGTAATGTCCAATAAAGCAAATGAATGTCCATTCATCCGTTTGGACCTTCTTTGCGCTCGGACATTTTTAGAAGGCAGACTGTGTATCTAGTTGTGTATATTATCAATGCCTAGGCCATATAAATAATTCAATTAATTCTTTCAGTATCACCATGGGCGTAGCAATCAGTCGCTACACCGAGCTGTCCACCAATGAGCTGCTGGATCGCTTCTGCTCTACCGAGGTGATCTGCCCCAACGACCCCTTCTGGAATCAGCTCCTGGCCTTCAATATTAACCCGCCGACTTCCTCGTAAGTTACTGTTTTAGCTGGTAAGATGGCTGCTGGTTTAAAAACGTCTATTTCTATAATGGCAAATATAAGTTGGTTTAAAATCTAGTTTATCATTTCGTTAGAGCAAAGTTACTGCTGAAAGGCGCTCGAGACACATGACATTTTAGAACAATTTGACATGATAACTTGTCGTGATATACAGACATTCATGTCACTTTGCATTTTTTTCGGCTTTGGCCGTCCTTTGCATTCAAAAGGTTAACCTAAATGTCGTCCCGGAGGTAACTGCTGGGCAAAGGTCTCCCCCAAAGTCGGGGCGGCGTCGGGGCAGACGCCGGCGAAGGTGGTGAGACGATCTCACTAGATACAGGGATGGATGGTTGGAGGAGGCTCAGGACAGAGATGGGTGGAAGAGGAGGACCTTTGCACTCTATTTATTAAATAATAAGTGCATTTTATACTCCGCAGCGAAGAGCAGTTAATATTCGATTCGAGCGCCGAGGCGTTGCTGCAGCGGTTCTTACAGCACAACCCTCAGACCGGCAACCTGGGCGCCCTGGTCCAGGTCTTCATCACCAGGGCTACAGAGCTGCTGGCAGCGCCCAATAGTGACAAGTAGGTTCTGGTATTTATAGTATTTAATTATGAAACGGCATCAATCTATCGCAGTGAATTGGTTGAAATAGACGTTTGATTGAACAGCCTAGCACTTTAATTGAACGACGCCCTTCAATCAAACATCTAAATGTCAATTAACTGAATGGCCGAGAACACAACGCTCAACACTACAGCTAGACGACGTCCAGCTGATTGGTTGAACTTCAATTTCTCACCGCGATTTAGACTGAATTATGAGATATTTCGACACCGTTACAATCATCATGATCACTGATCATACTAATTGTATTTTTATTAATTTTGAAACATCATTCACATACAATAGCAAAATATCAACAAATTAAAGTCGAATGAATTCAAGGCCACCCTGTATGAAGTCAAAGTCAAATTTCTTTATTGCAAGTAAGCACGTGTACATTTTTGCACGTCAAAATATTTTTGAATTTACATTTACACCACTTTGCAAGGAAAAGGTGCCAACGCTGAGGAGAAAAAGTGGCAAAAAAATCTCAGCACATCTTTTAAAATAATATAATAATACACAATTACTTAATAACTAGGTATTACACAACTATTACTATTGTTAGTAATCTAGACTTTATCCCTCATGTGGAAAATTCTGTTGTATTTTCAGTGTAATGCTAGCATGGCAGACATTCAACGCCCTGTTCGTCATCCGCGCCGTCTCCAAGTACCTGGTGGAGATGGTGCCAGAGTACGAGCTCTGCAGACACCTGGACTTCCAGGCTGAGAGGAGATCCGCTGCCAACGGGCCCGTGGAGACTCAGACAGGCACTGTGAGTATTCAATGTGGAATGAGTCACCTGGAGTCGGCCTGTCAGGAACCAGAAGACTACAGGCTCCTTCCCATGAGCTGCATAGCGGACCTACTGAGTTATATCTTTAGGGAGGAGCATAAAGGAAAGGGGAGAGCACAAAAGATCCCAATGGGTCGAAGTGCCGCCACATTGGCACCCAATCAGGATAAGATAAAATTCAATGTGGAATATTAGTAGTTTTTTTCATGCGGCAAGGTGTTCCTAAATAGTAATTCAAGAACTCAAGCTGGTACACTTAGAACAAGCGACGGTACAGTTAGAACTAGCTACGGTACAGATAGAACTCGCAATGGTACAGTTAGAACTCGCTATGGTAGAGTTAGAACTCGCAATGGTACAGTTAGAACTCGCAATGGTACGGTTAGAACTCGCAATGGTTCAGTTAGAACTCGCTATGGTACAGTTAGAACTCGCTATGGTATAGTTAAAATATATACTATTTTTTGAATGATTATTATCAATTGATTCAATTTCAGTAACAACTTACCGAATCAAGTTCATAGCTTTTTTAATAAAATTGACAGTCTTGAAAGATCTTATTTTTTTAATATTGGCGGCCACTAGTTAGCGCATGTCAGGCCCTTAAGGCTAGGAGTAGAAAAACTGTTAATCCTACAGTTTTTCTATGAAGGCTACGGCACTAATACTGAAATGAAACGTCTGATAAAATATATAGCAATCTTGGGGTGTATAATACACGATTGGACAAACTTCGCTCGATAGAAAACATTGCAAACATACCTCTTCCATGTCTTTTAAACTGAAAATTGTGTCTAAACCGAAATAATTATTCATATTAATTATTTATTAACCAAAATGTAGGGTATTATAAATACGAGAGCTTGTTTAAAAAAATCTGTTTTATATTGGCTTATTTTTATTTCCCCGCCAAAATTCATCCAAAATTAATAAATAAAAATACAAATATGGAGTCACTGTACCGTGCTCTTCACTCCACCGCTGCGGGACATCTTCTGTCTCCTGTTTTAGTTTGACAACTGGCATCCCAACTTATAAAAGGCTTTTGCTGTTAAATGTGTTTTCGAATGCCGGGGATTTAAAAATATATTTACTATTTTAAATATATTGTTACAGTCCACCCCATCCACCCCCGAGGCCGTTCCCCCGTCGTCCGCCACCCCCCCGCCGGAGCCCGAGCCGCCGTCGCCCAAACTTACTACCATCGAAAGCCGAGTTGAGATGCTAATAGATGCACTCATCGGACTCATTATTGATGTGCCTGTTACGTAAGTGGGCTTAGCTTTACCCTACTACGCAAGGAGGGTTATGTTTTGCGAGTGTATTAATGTATAACCGCAGCCCAAATCAAGTGTCTTATATTGTAAACAAAAACTAACTTACCCTACTAATAGGTTAAGCTGTTCTGTGATTATTGCATAGTTATTTTCACATTATTGGATCGGATCACTTTATTTTAACAATGATGAACAGGTTCAATCAATCAGTTCCTTCAGTGTTGCATCACAACAGGTAATTAGACGATCATATTTGTTTACAAAATAAGACACTTGATTTGGGCCGCTATGTGAATATGTATGTCTAATTCTGTGTGCCCTGCAGCCTAAACAGCTTGATGTATTTCAACATATGAGGTGTCGTTAGGTTCTTCTTGATTGTAGGAGTGACATAGGCTATAAGATATAATCAAAGTAATGGTTGCATTCGTTTTTAGGGTTCCTTACTACAAATGGAAAAAAGGAACCCTTATAGGATCACTTTGTTGTCCGTCTGTCTGTCAAGACCTATATCTCAGAAACGCGTGGACGGATCAAGTCGAAATTAATACCAAATACTCAGGTCTGCAACCTCATGCAGCCGTGATAAAATCAACCTTCAACGTCAACGCAATCAAAAGATATGGCCGTTTATGTCGCATTTTGGCGCAAATTTGTATGAAAACGTAAAAAAACTCAAAACCTATATGTACTCCCGTTGACCTAGAATCATGAAATTTGTCAAGAAGGTAGGTCTTACAGCACAAGTAAAAGATTATATGAATTTAATGTCTAAAATCTAATTGAAATTTCATGTCATATCCATGTTTAATTAAATAATCCTAGCTATAATTAAAAAAATTCGTCAACAGAATAGAATCGCTTGTCAAGTAACCACTCGTGCAATTTTCTTTCAAAGAGGGAGTCGGGTAGCTTTTTTTATTTTCTTCTTTTATTTCAGTGACAACACGTACTTTCTCCACCTGGAGTGTATCAACACATTGTTGGTGCTAATGTCGGTGTACATGTTCGCCGGCGTGCACGGACAGACGCGCCTGATCGAGACATCGCTCATATTTAGGTGAGAATTATAATCATTTATATAATATATCATAGAAGATGAACACATGTAGGGTTCATGAACTAAGTGCGTCACACATTATATGTAGAAATTCACATCACACATTTCAGAGGTTTATAAATAATATTATATTATTATAATAGACAATTTTTGAATGAAAAATACACCAAAAAAAAATAGCATTATAAATAAATGCAGAAAATGATTCAAGGCCAGCCAGTATCATCATCAGTCTATTTATATTGCCCCACTGCTCGGGCACAGACCTTCCCTAACATCGAGGGAGCTCGGGCCATAATCTACCACGCGGGCCCAGTGCGGGTTGGCGGATTTCACATGCCTTAGATTTTTTTTTCTACGACATGCAGGTTTCATCACGATGTTTTCCTTCACCGTTTTTGAGAGCACTCGGTAAATGTACGTAAGTTTTTCCATCGAAAAACCCGAGGATAACTCATTGGTACATGGCTGCCCTAGCTGGGAATCGAACCTGGGACCTCCATATTGCAAGTCCATTGACCCAACCACTGAGCCACCGAGCTCTTCCAGCCAGTATAAGTGAGTGATATCCGAATGCTCCTCTTATGTCCACAGAACGTTATTCCAAGGTCGCTACACAATGCACGCTCCGTTGCTAGTGAAAACCTTACTAAACAACCTGTCGTGCATGACGTCAGCGCCTCTACAAATGTTCGGCACTGGCACCGCTGGGGGCAGCGTACTCATTAACTTGGCATGTGAGTATTGCTCTCAACAGATGTGAGGAGGTAGAGATAGATAGATACTCTTTATTACACGAATTGTTACAAAATATATTATTGTACGGTGGAATCACAGACCACTTACCCCAAACCTGTAACAGGAGGCCCATGTCTGCCCGCACATGAGCGCAACATTGCTTCGCGACACGTGGCACCTAGAGATATTATCGACATGGACGCATCTCTTTAATACGGCACCCTTGTCCCCCGCTTCGTCTCTATGCGCTCATCGTTGACAGAATGTTTCGCTTGCAAAAGACATTGCCACATTTCAATGGAGGTTTGTCCCACCTACAAAACTACGTGACCATTTAAGCTGTACCTATCATTTTGTTGGGGACTTATTACAGGTTTCATATTGCATAATCATAATCAGTATCACTTTCTACTACTGTCGCAACTCCTATAGAAGAATCACAAAAACAATGAATAATTCGCTTCGATTTCTTACTATTTTCTGAATTCTTAATTAAGCTGTTTCTTTCGAATCGCAACTTGTAGAAAACTTTATTTTAAACCAATAATTTTAATAAAAAACGGAGATATTTTTACATTTATTCGTTATCTTGTACAACTTGCGGTTGATGATGGGGCAGAATCTGGCTTTGTCATTTGTACCGATTTCATGTCTATTGGGTAAGTAGTCTGTGGGTGGAACACAGAGTTTTTGAGGTTGAGATTTTCTCAAAAACCACTTGACCTATTGCCTATAATTCTTTCACTGTTTGATAGATAAAAGTTAGAACTATGTAACTGTAAAAGAATTATTAAAATCGGTTCAGTAGTTTTTGAGAAAACCTCAACCCTATTGAGGCCCCCTGTATACTTATCTCTGTCTTCGACTTTGTACAAAGGCGGCCTTGTCTGTACCAGCGCAAGTTCTAACTGTACCGTCGCGAGTTCTACCTGTCCCATTGCGAGTTCTAACTTTACCAACCTGAGTTCTTTGTTTACCAATCGGAGTTCTATACAGGATGTTACGGAAAGGGTAAGGGAAGTCAAAAGAACGTTCTGTATCGATAATTGAACAACTTTTGTTCTACGACTATTAGATTTTGGCGAATTTTTTTTTTGTTTTCATACTTTTTGTACGGGTCAGCTGATTGATTTGTATGAGACATTCATTTGTTTTTATTATTTCGTATAACAAAAGTTCCTCAGTTACCGATACTGAACACCTAGGTCCCTTCGGCTTCATATACTCTTTCCGTTACACCATATAAGCCCAAATCAAGTGTCTTATTTTCATATTTTGTAAACAAATATGATCGTCTAATTACCTGTTGTGATGTAACACTGAAGGAACTGATTGATTGAACCTGTTCAACATTGTGAAATAAAGTGATCCGATTTAATTTAAAAATCACTGTTATAATCACAGAAAAGCTTAAAATGTTAGTAGTTTTTGTTTATAAAATAGACACTTGATTTGGGCTTCGAGTTACGTAAACTCCACTTTGCAAGGAAAAGGTGCCAACGCTGAGGAGAAAAAGTGGCAAAAAACTCTCAGCAGCACATCTTTTAAAATAATATTAACACAATTACTTAATAACTAGATAACTAGGTATTAAACAACCTATTACTATTGTTAGTAATCTATTAGTTATTTTACCGCAACATAATAAATCTAAAATAACATTCTCTACAGCAAATCTCTGGAGCGTCTTAACCTTCAGTGCGGCGACACGACAGACGATATACAGCCATCCCCCTCTAGACCGACACGAGTTGCTCGACCGGCTGAAGCGGGAACACCCTGTAGCCAACCAGTCCTGCCTACTACTACTAGCATTGGCTAACCATTGCATGAACCAGGATAACTTGTATCGGAACGCGTTGCTGTGCTGTGAGGATACCGTAGGTAAGTTTTATGATTAAGGCTACCTGTCTATCTCAAGAGTGAGATACAAGATGCCCCGCTGCGGCCGAGAGAAGAGCACGGCACAATGCCTCCGTTTTTGTATTTTTACTATCAAAATATTACCAGTAGTTTCGGCATGATGACTTAACATTTCTTAAAATTTAGTGTTTTGGCATCAGGGGGGTGACCGCGACTTCCAATCGTTATCGTAATCGCTTTCAATTTGACACATGGACGCTATACATTGCTGCTATGTGTTTGCAAGTTTTAACAAACGACAACGAAACGCAGCAATGTATATCGTTCAAGTGTCAAAATGAAAACGATAACCATAACGATTGAAGTCGCGGTCACCCCACAGTGTGGTTAATAAAAGCATGCTACAACGATTCTTTAAAAAAATATCCAGTATTCAGACTCAACCTTTTACAGTCTTATTAATGTTGCATGATTCCTCATATTAATGATAGTTAATTCTTACAGAGACATCAGCAACAACTCCGCAAAGAGAGGCCGGTACTAGTGCCGCTGTACAAGTGACTCCGCCGCGGATAGACATGGCTGCCGTAAGTCCATTGGATACTAATATTTAAAAAAAAATATTAAACAACAAACGCCTGTATCATTATTTACTTTGATTAAACTTTAATAGCCTATGTCACTCCTACAATCAAGACAAATCTAACGACACCTCATATGTTAAAATGCGTCAAGCCGTTTAGGCTACAGGTGCCAAAGAATTAGATATACATACTCACATAGGCATACACTCGTGTAAAAAATGTGACAAATATGAAGAAAATCGCTGTTTTAATTACTATAGTTAATTAATCAATATGCGTGTACTGAAGCTAGTTATGTTCTATTTGAGTTCTAACTGTGCCAGTGCGAGTTCTAAGGCTAACCAGTTTGAGTTCTAAAATATTACATACTAAGTTACGACTTATATATGTATTCCAGCTCCACAAAGCCCTATGTGCCACCGCCGGCTGTGAACATTCAACCCTGCTTCTATATCTGATGCTTCACTCTTGCAAAGCATACAAGAAACACGTCAGTAATGTGGCTCATGTAGAGAATTTGGTGAGTAATCATTTAATATTGTGTATTTCTTTTGTGTAAACCGAGGCCTAAATCAAGTGTATTATTTTGTAAACAAAAACTACCCTCACCTACTAGCATTTTATGCTATTCTGTGAGTATTGCATAGTTATTTTATACATTATTAGATCGGATTACTTTATTTTCATAATGATGAACAGGTTCAATCAATCAGCTCCTTCAGTTTTACATCAGAACAGGTAATTAGACGTTCATATTTGTTTACAAAATAAGATACTTGATTTTGGCTCCGGTATATATGTATTGTGTGTTGTAGAAATGATTAAATGCTTTATCTAATAAAAAATAAAATAAAATAGCACCTTTATTTGCGACATAATCTAGACATGAATTTAAACAATAAAATGTTAACTTAAATTATGTAGCAAAAGCCTACATAAAGGCATCGCCTCGCATTATTTTGAGAACTGGTTTACAGCGCGGGCTAGGCGGTGCCGGGTGGATCCCGTTTGCTGCAACACTTACTAAAATCTCCGACTTTAATTGTCTTTTACAATAAAATTGCTAATAGGCTACTGCAATTTGCCCTACAAGGTAGTGCCGATTCTGCAAGTGTTATACAACGCGCCGGACAGCAATTCCCACCACATCTACATGTCACTGATAGTGCTACTTATACTGACTGAAGATGACACGCTTATCAAGAATGTGCATTTGATTGTGAGTATATTTTCGACTTCTCATAGTTATCATCATCAGCCATTATCAGTCCTTGAATTCATTGGACAAATTGAAACTGGGGGTTGTACTCATGATAAGTATTAAATTGGTAAGGTTTTTTAATAAATCAAAACTGCAAAATAATTTAACTAAGTACGTCATAAGTCACACAATGACCATTAGGTCAAATTCCAGTACAAGAATCGTTGCAAAAAAAAATTAAAAATAACTTCAAATGTAGAAATTCCAAAGCCCAGAAATTTCGATAGTTATTCCCCCCCTAAATTGTTTACGTCAAAGTCAAGTTTTTTTTATTGCAAGTAAGCACGTTGTGTACATTTTTGCATGTCAACATATATTTGAATTTACATTTACACCACTTTGCAAGGAAAAGGTGCCAACGCTGAGGAGAAAAAGTGGCACAAAACTCTTAGCAGCACATTTTTTATAATATGATAATACAATTATTACTTAATAACTATGTAGGTACTTAAACGCTGTGCAGAATTAAGATAAGATATGATAAATATTCTTTATTGCAAAAAAGAAAAGAATTACACAAAAGAAATAGGCTAATATCGTTAATATTACAATTGGCGGTCTTATGTATGTCACAAGGTTCACTAATGTTTGACAAAAAACGTATGACAAATGATCATTTTACAAATTATTTTTGAAAAAGTAATCATTTGACAAACTTATCATTTACTAAAGTGATCGTTTTAAAAGTGATCATTTGACAAAAATCCATTTTATAAATATTTAACATAGCAAATGTTGTGAATGCTAAACCGTCATTTTGCAATTGATTAAATGACCAAAGTATTCCTTTTTCAAGGTCGCCATTAGACAAAATATTGGGTAAATAAGTGGGTATTTTATATGTATAATTGTTAATAAATGAACTTGCTTTTTGAATACAAAAAAAAAAACCTAACATCGAAGTCTCTGGCTTGGAGCGAAGCTGGGCTTCGCTCCAAGCCAGAGCCTTCTGAACCTAAACATCCGTGTCGGATCTGGTTAGAGAGTTGGTCGGGGTGTCCCTTCATTTGATAAAAAACAAATTACAAATTTATGTATAATTGTTAATAAATAAACTTGCTTTTTGAATACAAAATCATTTGATAAAAAACAAATTACAATTACTAAACAATGCATTTTGTCAAAGGTTTTTATGCCTTGCGTTGTTTTATCTATTAACGTATATAATAAGTGAATAGTTTGTTAAGTGATGTTTTGAAGAAAGAAACTTTGTCTCGTAATTGTTTTGTCAAATGAATTATTTATAGAACCATTACTTTGTACAAAGATGAACTTATGAATCATGATTTTGCCAAACGTTGTTTGTGAAATGAATGGTTTGTAATATGTTTTTTATCAAATGAAGGGACACCATGTCACAAGCCTAACCGTCCATTTAATTTTGTCGAATGGATTCAAGGCCACCCCGTATAATCTGTCTACAGATGCTAAAGAACATACCATGGTACACCGAGCGCTCAATATCGGAGATATCGCTCGGCGGGCTGATGGTCCTCGTCGTGGTACGAGCGTTACAGTACAACATGGCGCGCGTTAGAGACAAGTACCTACACACCAACTGTCTCGCCGCAATTGCTAATATGAGCTGTGAGTTATTATTATGTATCACCCAAGGTCAAAAGCAGTTATGTACCAGTACAAGTTCTTTGAGTTTCTGCGTGAGTTCTTTATATACTAGTATGAGTTCTTTGTGTACCAGTTTGAGTTCTTGCAGTAATTATGACAGTACTCTGTATTTTGACTTGGTTTGATAGTCAAATTGAGTGCGTAAAAGTTCAGTGTTAAAACTCTGAAGTAATAAACAATACTACCCCCTAGCCCAGTCGATAGTGCGCCTACCTTTGATTCCCAATCGATACTCATACTCATTTATTCGGTCTTTGGTACACTATGGAACACTTGGTTACGTCAGTTTTTACAGAAATAAATGATCTATTTACATTCGTACATCATATTGTTTTCATAGTGTACGCTATAATGTATTTTGAATGCATGTACTTATACTAGAGTTCATTTCATTTTTAGTATATCTGTCATTGTTGCATGTATTTAATTTTAAATATAAATATCACTGAATGAATGGGTATGAATGTGTGAGTGGCTGATTGTCCTAATTTATGTTATAATAATTTGACCTGTGTTGTCCTAAATATTGTATAATAATTGATGGACGTAGATTTACCTAGTGAATAAGAGTGTATCTGTAATACTAGTAAATAAAATAAATAAATAAAATAAAAATAAATCACATGGCTGGGTGTTGTGAGAGCAAAGAGCAGTACAGAACCGCTGTTCATAAAAAACTATATGAAATCAAAATTGCAATTGTCATGATTGCAAGTTTCACTTTAAAATGCTACGATAAAATGACAATGATAAAATGCTTGTGCCTAAGGTATAATTCGTTTCTGTTTATGTCTTTAGACTAATATCATAGGGAATCCTTGTTTTTCTAATGCAGAAGTTCTCAAACTTGTTTCGTCAACCACCCACTTTGAAAATCAATTATTTTTCAGCGCCCCATCTATTTTACATCACCACAGTTTAAAAACCACAATGACATTTATCACTTTAATAAAATTCATTTGTGTTATATTAGTCTGGTCTGGAGTAAAACTTACGTTCTAAAATAATTCTGGAGCCCTTACCCTCTAGGCCTCCAACGCCCACTTGCTGACTTTGAGAAAGACTGTTCTAGTGTCTAATGCTTCTGTCTAAAGCTTAGAAGTAATACAAGTATGTTTTCAGGTGAATTCAGAAATCTCCACCCTTACGTGGCGCAGAGGCTAATATCGCTATTCGAAACGTTAACAAAAAGAAGAGGAAGGCTATGTAGTGAAATAGAAGGTAAACATATTACTTACAGCATTTATCGGAAATCTATCGGGATTTTTGTACGATTCTAATGAATAGATCCAAATAAGAAATTAAAAAGATAAATATGCCGATCTGAGGCCTGCCTAGAAAGCACGCAGCAAGCCTTTTTTTAGGCGCTGAAAGTCTGCGCGAACGATTTTTTTGTGCTATTTTCGCCAAATATCTGCTTTGGGGCGACTTGGGCGCTATTAAAAATCGTCGCGACTCACCCTCGTGAGCATCAAAGCTTTTGTTCTAAGTATTTTTCGGCAAAAATCTAACATTGACTAGACCGTTAATAAAAATCATAGATGCTCACCCACCTGAGAATTGAATTTGGACCCCCATAACAGTCATGAGCCACCGATAACCGATAATTTTAACATGTTTTGTTTTTTAGGTGGTGATATCAATAGCTTAGAGTTACCACATCATGCTGAAGAAAAAACTGAAGAAATTGTAAGTACAAACCATTCTACAATATTCATTAGATATGTATATGTACCTCCTAGGAATATCTGCTATTTATACAGTATATGCAGCGTGAAAATTAAGATCAATAGCTATTTCTCGTAAGAGCCCATTACGTAAGCAGATTTTTTTGCAAATATCCCCCATCCCCCCCCCCCCCCCCCCCCCCCCCTTCTTGTCGTCAAAGCCTCTTTTTATTGCAAGTAAGAACGTTGTGTACATTTTTGCACGACAACATTTTTTTGAATTTACATTTATATCACACACACAAAAGTGAGCAAGGCTTTTTTACTTTATTGCACACAATTATACAGCGGTCTTATCATTCTTCATCCTCTCAGATGGACCACATCAGCGTGCTGGACGAAGTGCTCCGCATGCTGCTGGAGATCATCAACTCGTGCCTGACGCACCAGCTGGGCAGCAACCTCAACCTGGTGTACGCGCTGCTGCACAAGCGCCAGCTGTTCCAGCAGCACCATCAGCTGCATATCACGCAGAATATTGAAATGGTGAGCATATTCATGAAATATTTATTTTGTTAGTGTGTGTGGCAGCATGACTGAAAATCAGCACTGACCCATTTCTTTATTTATAAACTCACGCCTGATTCCCGTAGGGGTAGGCAGAGACGAGGGACTTCCATCCGCTGCGATCCTGGCACACAACCCTTGCCTCCTCCACATTCATCAATCTCTTCATGCATGCTCGTCGGTTTGTAGTAGACCGTACTTGGCTCTTGTTCAAGACGTCGCCAATTTGGTCGACGTACTGACACATTCACTTTCTAATTGTAATTATGTTTTGATAATGAATACAATGTCTTTTTTATTATTATTTGTCTAAAGACTAAACTTGGTCATTAGGAAAATATTGAGGTATGCATGTGTAAAAACAAGAAATTGAAATTCATTCAAATCGAATCTATAGTGGTTTAGCCCACACCCCCGTGTTCCGTTCATGTATTGTTGCACAATATAATTGACATATTTTGTATTTCCCCAGTTTGGTGGGTTATCCTATTTTAGAGAAATAAATATCTAAAACCGTAAATTAAAGATATGAGTAGTGTTTAAATTTGACTAATAATTCAACATATTAAGTGTACCCATTGATCTTGAATTGTTTCACAAAGAACTTACGCTGGTTGATACGTTCAGATGGAGACTTTCTCTAAAGCAACTGGTTTTGGGTATTATTTAACAGTGCCAAAGTGAAACCCCTACCAATGTGTTTACGATCGGACAAGTAGTTTTAATCACAATTTAATGAGGCACAAAGAAAAAACCCGAATCTGATACACAAATAACTTATACCGGTATTTAACTTAAAATAAAAAATGCAAAAATTTACACAACATGCTTACTTGCATGACGAGGCCACTTTACAGCCGACTGTTATTTTTAAATTCATTTATTTTTACAGAAACTTATTTTGACATTCAGTGCAATTAATTATATTATTGAGAATCCATTGAAAACTTACTCTAAATTGTAAAACATTGACGAGGCCTCTTTACAGCCACAATTAGTTCATTTTGTTATATCCCATGGGTCGGTTCTTTGCCCTGTTTCTCTGTTCGTACATCCAGCCGTAATCTAGTTTGTATTCTGTACCTTATATTATTGTAAATTATTACATTATGTATGACATAACCAAGTGTTCCCTAGAGCTCCTAAGGTTGAATAAATGAAGTATTGAAGTTTTGCAATAAAGATTCAAGAGACTTCGAACCAGTACAAAACTTATACTAGTACACAAAGGACTCAAACTGTTACACAAAGGACTCAACCTAGTACACAAAGAACTCGAGAAAGTTACACAAAGAACTTATACTAGTATGTAAAGAACTCGAACTAGCAACTTCCCAATACCATAACGTATTATTTGCAGGTAATAGGTTACTTCTCAACAAGACTACAGAGGGTGCAAGAGGGCGCGGGGGGAGACTTAGGAGTCACAGAAGTTCTTCAATGTATCAAGAAAGGGGCCGAACAATGGTCCAGCGATAGACTTAAGGTATGTGATGGGATAATAGGGTATTCGAGAAGTATCGAAAATTAAATGTTTTTCATTATTATTACAAAATAGACACAAACTATGAAATCAAGATAAATACACTTTAATACGGTATTAATTACATTATTGAGAAGAATGTACAATTTTGGCGGTCTTATCGCTAAAAGCGATTTCTTCCAGACAACCAACTGCAGAGGATATTATAAAAATATAACGGAAAGAGGTGCATAGTAAGTAAATATGATAAATAGTAATCAAAATTGAAATTAGTTGAAAAATGAAGTAACTACAGGCATTTAGAAAAGTTGTGTTAGAAAGAGACAGAAACAGTACACGATGTATTGTGGTTGTGACGTCATACCGTGGTAGCGACGTATAAACTTTATACTAAAGACCGTTTTGCTACTTACTCCACCACTTGACTTAACCGCTTAATATCTTCGGTATTAATTGAGATATCGAAAAATTGATTTCACAGTTCTCTTCAGCAGGAGTATGAGAGATGATTGATGCAAAAAAAATTGAGTCATCACAGGTTTATCATCATCAGTCTATATTTTTTTATTCTACGGCATGCAGGTTTCATCACGATGTTTTCCTTCACCGTTTTGAGAGCACTCGGTAAATGTGTGATAAGTATACAGGGGGCCTCAATAAGGTTGACATTTTCTCAAAAACTACTGGAACGAAATAATTCTTTTACAGTTATATAGTTTTAACTTTTATCTATCAAACAGTGAAAGAATTTTAGGTAATAGGTCAAGTAGTTTTTGAGAAAATCTCAACCTTAAAAACTCTCCTGTTCCTTTCTCTGTGTTCCATCGTACGTAAGTTTTTCCGTCTATAAAACCGAGGATAACTCGTCCTCTATTGTCCACAGAAATTCCCCGATCTCAAGTTTCGATACGTCGAGGAGGAGCGACCCGAAGAGTTTTTTACTCCCTACGTGTGGGCGCTTATAAGTGGGTGCGGTGGGGTCTACTGGGCGAGTGAGTGTGGAGCACGCGCGGTGGGGGACCTACTCGCGTGCTGAGCCGTGCTTGAGACTGATCTCAAGTTGTTATTCCTATAAACGGAACTTATATGCGTGTTTAGGATCCGGGTATCACGTGATTATTAACACGTTCACAGTCCCCGTGCAAAAATGTCCTGCCTCAATTCAATCTCTATACAAGTCGAAATACATCAAATGACAATGCCAGATTCTGCCCCACTATCAAGGTACGATGAACAAGATAACGATAAGTGTAAAAATATCTCCGTTTTGTATTAAAATTGGTTTAAAATAAACCAAAGCCGTTTGGTATTGATTTAAAATAAACTTTTGTACAAGTTGCGAGTCGGAAAACAGCTTAATTAAGAATTCAGAAAATAGTATGAAATCGAAGCGAAATATTCATTGTTTTTGTTATCATTTTCTACTACTCTCGCAACTCCTACTGATTATGATTAAGTAATAAGAAACCTGTAATAAGTCCCCAACAAAATGATAGGTACAGCTTCAATGGTCTCGTAGTTTTGTAGGTGGGGCAAAGCTCCATTGAAATGTGGCAATGTCATTTGTTATGTGAGCACTTCAACACATCACTGCAGCGGGACATCTTCTGTCTCGCGCTTGAGTTTGACAGCTGGCAGTCCCTAAGCTTTGCTTACAGACATTAGCGACATAATTATTTTTCTATAGTGGCACTTCACTTGGCTGTTCGTATTTGCGTATTTGTCATAATTGCCATGTGTGGTTGGTATGCTTGACAAAATATTCGCATTATTTGTATGTACGTCAAGTATTTGACAAATACGACAAACAGCCAATAGCGAATATTAATAGCCAACCATTATTGTTGGGGTGCCATTTTTATAGTAAGATATAACCCTTATGAACTGTGAGACGATTCATTTGATGCGAGACACGCTTAGATAAATATTTTATTTATTAATCATAGCAATTATATCACAGCATAGATAGAAGTAATTTTTGTATTACCAAATAATTATCAATTCGACTAAATTGTTTTTTTAATTGGTCACAAATTTAATTTTTAATATGTATATTATGTAAATATTAAATGGAGAATTTATTGTCGCGACTGGGATTAGAACTAGGGACCTTGCCATTCCGTGGCACGCTCTATTCCAACAGAGCTACCGTGACTTATTATTATCTCCTAAAGTTTCACGGGTTTCAAAAAACCCGGTCCTTTGAAAGGCATGCACGGAGACATAGGTCTAACGCGTAGAGGCCCCTTAGATAACTTTAATTTGAAGGGATATGTGATGCACCTAGTGGGATCCGTCTCTGAGCGCATCTGACTGCACTCAATGACAGACCCCGTCAGGTGCATAAACTATTGCAGTGATTGGGAATTACAACTTAATTGGGGCTATTGGTTTGGGGTGTTGGTGGGTCAGTCAGGCTGGTCTATAGAGCGAGACGTCGGACACCTGCCATGATCACATTGTCTCGAAGTTATGAAAAAATTGGCAAGCGACTGGACTCACTATTATTATTATGTATTTAAAATTCTTTAAAATAACAATATTATATGAGCATTGATCTCCTATAAACAACTAGATACAGATCGGTTATCTAACGCTGGCTTGTACACAAAGGTCTTACTAAAACAATTTATTTATTTATAAACTCACGCCTTCAAACTTCAATATTTATTCTGAAAATAGATCCTTATGAATACTTTTTCATGTCAAAATATAATAAAAATTATACAACAATATAAAAACTAAAATTAACCAATTTCAATATTAAATATAAATTCATTCAATTAATTATGAAATGTCATTCAATTAAAAATATAAGTCTATAATATTAATAAAAATAAACTGCCTGATTCCCCTAGGGGTAGGCAGAGACGATGTACTTCCATCTGCTGCGATCCTGGCACACAACCCTTGCCTCCTCCACATTCATCAATCTCTTCATGCATGCTCGTCGGTAATTTTAAAACAATTTAAAAAACGTCCAAACAAGGGTCCATTGTTAACGTCCAAATAATGTCCAATAAAGCAAATGAGTGTCCTTTCATCCGTTTGTACCTTCTTTGCGCTCGGACATTTTTAGAAGGCAGACTGTGTATCTAGTTGTTTATAGGAGATCAATGGATATGTATGAGACATAAATTCGTCTCTCTATTTTTCTGTATTGATACGTCTCTTTCTAACGTCTCTTCGTCTCTATAAGAATGACAGTGACAAAACATCTCAATTTATAAGCTTGCCTTACAGTTGAAAGGAGACAAAATAATTATAATAATTAATAATTATTTATTTATAAGCTTTACTCACACATACCACAACCACACTTCAACCGCGACCACGCGACAACCACAAAACGTGATCGGGCGCTAATAAGTACGAAAATTAATATTTTGAAGGCACAAACATACTGTTAAAACGCCACGCGATGCGACGCGTGTTAAACAAATCAAATCGTTACAATTTTTATAGCTAGAATCACACTATGAACACCCGATGCCGATGAAAAATGTACGGTAATACACGCGTCGTGTCGCGTGGCGTGTTAACAGTATGGTTCAGCCATAAATTTACGTGTGGACCACATTTTACAGTCAACTTCAAACGCATATTATTTAAACCGAGGCCCAAATCAAGTGTCTTATTTTGTAAACAAAACAACTCTACCCTACTAACATTTTAAGCTGAGATTATTGTATGGTTATTTTCACATTATTAGATCGGATTAGTGACATTGCTCGTAGAGTCAGTAAACTGAAGTGTCAGTGGGCTGGTCACATCTGTCGTAGAACCGATAACCGATGGGGTAGACGAGTTCTCGAATGGAGGCCACGAACGGGTACACGTAGTGTGATCCCCCCGACCAGATGGAGGGATGATCTTCGCAAGATGGCTGGCAGGGACTGGATGCAGAGAGCCGAGAGTAGGGTTGAGTGACGTGCTTTGGGAGAGGCCTACGTCCAGTAGTGGACTGATACGGCCTGATGATGAGATCGGATCACTTTTTTTCACAATGATGAACAAATTCAATCAATCAGTTCCTTCAGTGTTACATCACAACAGGTAATTAGACGATCATATTTGTTTACAAAATAAGACACTTGATTTGGGCTGCGGACGTGGCTGCCACTTTTTGTGGCTGCAATGTAGTGTAGTTATGGCACTTGTGAAAAGACGCATAGTGCTACAGGAGTTTCTAACTGAATTATTTTTTTAATATATTCATAGTTTTAACGTGCATTTAATTTGAGTAGGTAATATATTAAAATAATGTATTATTATAATATTTTGTTATTACTAAGTATTTGATACGTGATTGAAGTAGAACTTTATCTCATTCTATTGACAATGTTTTGAGAGAGATATCCGATTCTTGTTCCTCTATGCAGAATGGTTGAATTAGGTACCTTTGCCTATTGTAAAATATACAAAGTTAACATTAGGTTAACATTCTTTATACTTAAAAATGTAGGTAGGTATGAAAACGCAATATAGATTTTATTAAATAAATGATATTTAATATACATTATTTTGGTTTTATTTGATACCTAGCAGTGATTTAAGGTATGATAATATTTCTTTGTTGCAAAAAAAAATAACAAAAGAAATAGGCTAATACAGTTGGCGGTCTTATCGCTCAAAAACGATCGCTTCCAGACAACCTTTGGGGTAGATAATTCAGCGGACGAATAGGTAGATTGTTGAGCAATAATTAAATACACAACTGATACTTAAATACAAAGTAACAATTAAAATTAAAGTAATTAGGCATAACCTTCCTGCTTCCCGCAGAGAGATGATCTACTGCTTCCTTACCGAGCAGTGAGTCCACCGCTACTCTTCTAAAGCTAAATTAAGAGCTAAATAAAAATAAATTCGCCTTCAGAAGGTATGCAAGGATCAAGATAACACAGCCTGTTCTTGACTTGGCCTTTACCTATTTAGAAAATCCCGCCAAGCGAATCAATCCATAGACAAGACATTCATTTGTTCGTCCCACGCCCTACAAGAATTGAATTAAAAATGTTTGCGTAAATCGAATCGTGTGCAGTGTAGCCATAGTGACGGATGATTTTGTGCTACATCTAGCGGATTTAGATAATGTGGATGTATAAGTGACTTTTCAGTTTGCAATGTGTCTACTAAATAATGTGGGTGGGTACCTATTATCCCATAGTACTCGTATTAGAATAATTAACTACAACGAATGAAAATCCCTCACGCGGCTGCCGTAAAGAAGAAATAAGAGAAGTTTTGAAAGTTATTTCACGGTTTTTAACTCTTTTTGGTCCCTTTCCGTGGTGGGGTGAGGGGTGCGCGTGGGAGGAATGGGCTTGCGGACGTGACGTATTATGACTTCGGAAAGCGGAAATCAAGAATGTTATTCTCATATTGTTTTATTAGGCTTCGAATTAGGTAAGTATTATAAACGTTTTATTTTCAGGTATTTCGTCTCTATTTTTAACGAAGTGTGAAATTGGAAATAAAACTGGATGTTGGAAGTCTGACAAGTTGGACAACCTATTTAGATGGACAATGATTTGTTTTTCTGCGTCTTTGCGACTTACGCGTAAATAAATACAAAAAGGGAAGTGAGGTTAAACTAGGGTTAAATCTAACAGAAAGGAAATTCTGCATAATAAATTCCGACGGAATATTTTGTCACTTCTAATGGAATTTTAAAATTATAGTTGGCAATATTGTACTGTAGCTGTCAAAAAATCCACAGACACGAGTGAGAGACGGGCGAGGTTTTGTGTCGCAATTTCGTAAACAAAGTATTTTTTTAAATTATTTCGTTGTAATTTTATGTTTTCTAAAATCATGTGTGTTCCTATTCCTATGGAAAACTGTGGACTGAAAATATTACTGTGAATTTACTACACTGACTTTTATAAACACAAGGCGTGGTGAGTTTATTGTTGGTTTATTAATTTATTTAATTTTTATTAAATTTATACTTATTTGATTTTTAAAAATCAGGCGAGGCGTTGTAAAATGTATATAATGTTACGTTTGTAGGAGTATTGTTGTATTATGCGTTAACTGCATTTTTTTAAAATAAGTTGGTACGTTTTCTTTCACTGCTACAATTATTGTACCTACTTGGCTACAAAGCGTTTTATTTGTGGTAAGTAATCTTTTAGTTTATTTTATACTGGGTATTTATTTATTTTCTATATTTATTTTCTTTGTAAATTATGTAGGTAGATAACTGTTGTGTTTTTAAATTATTATTCATTGATTTTTATAGACCATTTATTAAATTCTTAGCTGCGTTGATCAATACCTAAAACAGCCAACTTTCAATTCACAAATTAATACTTACACATTTAATTTTAAATTACGTAGAACTATTTATACCGAGGCCCAAATCAAGTGTCTTAGTTTGTAAACAAAAACTACCCTCATCCACTTACATTTTAAGGTATTCTGTGGTTATTGCATAGTTCTTTATACATTATTAGATTGGATTACATTATTTTCAAAATGATGAACAAAATTAATCAATCAGTTCCTTTAGTTTTACATTACAACAGGTAATTAAACGATCATATTTGTTTACAAAATAAGACACTTGATTTGGGCCCCGGTATAGATAAGTAAGTCCCTTTAACACAGGTAAGGTCTATTTTGGGGGACAGAAACAAATTTCTTACTTTTCACCCCCTAATTTGACAAGGGTTGAGGTCACAGACCACTTTGAGGTTCACAAAAACATGACCTTAAAAAAATCCCCTTCCGACGAAAAATTCTAATGCAAGCCACCCTAAGTATTTTTCCCTCAGTGCCCTACGCTAGCCATACGCTACCAGGATTAGCCATACGCTAATCCTGGTTCATAATTATTGTTAGTAACCTACCAAGTTTTTAAGTATTGTAGTTTTGCAATGTTTTCAGTCAATTTAAAGGTGCTCCCTCACCGGGAGCATTCGCGTGTAATGTAACGTTGCAGATTCGACTTTGAGCATTACATTACAATACTACCTCCCTGACTGACGCTGTTTTTCTCCCTCACTGATGTAATGCTCGAATCTGTAACATTACATTACACGCGAATGCTCCCGGTGAGGGAGCACCTTTAGGCGCGTATTTTCAGTTTTTCTACGAAGGCTACGGCATTAACTACTGAAATTAACGTCTGAAAAAAATATATAGCAATCTTGGGGTGTCTTAATTAGAGAATACCACGAATTGCAAACATACCCCTTCCATGTCTTTTAAAATGAAAATTATATCTAAACCGAAACAGAATATATATCAAAATGTAGGTTACTAATACGAGAGCTTGTTTAAAAAAAATCAGATTTTAGTTGACGTATTTTTATTTCCCTGCCAAAATTCATAAAAATACGAATATCGAGGCACTGCGCCGTGCTCTTCACTCCTCTGCTGCAGGGCATCTTGTGTCTCACTCTTGCTTTTGACAACCATATAGCGCCTTAAGAGTTCAAGTTAAGAGGGTCCACCGCATTACATTTCCTAATTCAATAAGTTGTTTTGCCAAGTTTTAATCATGGTTCCTACAAGGAAACAGTATGATATAGATAGATACTTATATGAAGAGATATTAATTTAGAAGTTACCATATTTGGTACGGTCAATATATTAGTTTTATTTCTTTTATTGCTGTCAATGTTCACAAATATGGGCAGTAATATGATGTCACCATCAATCCTACTTCGTGTCTGATGCATTGTTCAGCCCCCAATTCCGCTAAGAGGATATTTAGATCGAACAAATTCGTAACCAGAACCAATATAAGCTGGCCCAGCAAGTATGACGAAGTTAACTGAGACCGGGCCAGCTTACACAAAAAACGCGTTTTCAGGCCACAATATTTAACGAAATCCATTGTACAGTCGAAGGAAGAGATAAATATACAGGGGGCCTTAATAAGGTTGAGATTTTCTCAAAAACTACTGGACCGAATTCAATTCTTTTACAGTTACATAGTTTAACTTTTATCTATTAAACAGTGAAAGAATTTTTGCAATAGGTCAAGTAGTTTCTGAGATAAACTCAACCTTTAAAACTCTCCTGTACACCTTTCTCTGTGTTCCACCGTACAATTTCAGCGTTCTTATATTTTTTTTAAAATAGGCATTTTTTTTAATTTGAGCTTGATGGAGCTGCTGAAAGTTTTTGGTCACTTTTACTCCTCAGCTTTGGAACCTTTTCCTTACAAAGTGATGTAAATTAAAGCCGGCAAGTGCGAGTCGGCTGTCGGACTCGCGCATCGAGGGTTCCGAGCAACGCAACTTATCCCCGTAAATGACTATGCCCGATCCTGCCCCACCATCAACCGCAAGTCATACAAGATAACGAATAAATGTATAAATATCTCCGTTTTTTATTAAAATTATTGGTTAAAAAAAAGTTTTGTACAAGTTGCGAGTCGAAAATAACAGCTTAATTAAGAATTGCCGCATTTCAATGGAGCTTTGCCACTCCTACAAAACTACGGGACCATTTAAGCTACCATTTCGTTGGGGACTTATTACAGGTTTCATATTGTATAATCATAATCAGTATAATTTTCTACTACTCTCGCAACTCTTATAGAAGAATAACAAAAACAACGAATAATTCGCTTAGATTTCATACTATTTTCTGAATTCTTAATTAAGCTGTTTTTTTCGACTCGCTAGATGTACAAAACTTTATTTTAAACCAATAATTTTAATTAAAAACGGAGATATTTTACATTTATTCGTTTTCTACATCTATCGGTTGATGGTGGGGCAGAATCTGGCATTGTCATTTCAATATCTTTATCCGTCCACGCGTTTTTGAGATATAGGTCTAGACAGACAGACGGACAACAAGGTGATTCTATAAGTGTTCCTTTTTTACTTTTAAAGCATGGAAGCCTAAAAATATGGCTTAGTCGCAAACTCGCCCACAAAATATCTGGTCCACGGGCGAGTTTCCCTTTTGTAATTTTTCACGTAGTAAACTGGCCCACATGCTTTAATGATACTGGGCGAGTTGCTTACGGGCGAAAATTACAATAGTAATGTCGCCCAAATATTTTTTTTTTTTTTTTTTATCTTTATTGGAGAGCTTGGTCGCTATGCGACTAAGTCGCTCTATTGTGCCTCCATAAAACTACATTACATGGAGTACATATAATATACTAACACTATACTAGCTTAAATCTAAGTTTTACTAACCTATACAGTGCCTTGGCTTCCTCCGACAAGGGGAAAGCCAAGGCGCTGTTACAGCCACCTACGTCCCACATGTTGTGGTCAACAAATACTTGTCGTCTGAGTGACTCGTTGCGGACACACTCCATCAACACATGGTGCACGTCTTCTATCACACCGCATTCGGAACAGTTCGGTGTCGGTGCTTTACCCATCAGGAAGGCGAACTTATTTAGTGGAATGTGTCCGGAGCGAGTCCTCATGGCTGTCACGATCTCTCGTCTACTCATTGAGCAATTACTGATCCAAGGTGAACTGAAGGGTTCCGGTTGGAATGTCTTATACCAGATACCTTTTTCTTTCGACCTAACATCAAAGTATTCTTTCCATGTATCATAACACTGTTTCTTAATACGATGGATACAGTCGGTATAAAACGGTAGAACCGGCACTGGTATCCCATCGCATGCTGCTTCTTTGGCTAGACTGTCTACTTTCTCGTTACCTTTGATGTTTACATGCGATGGGATCCATTGCAGGACGACTGTCTTCGTCTTTATTTGCAAAATTCTATCCAAAATCGAATAGGCTATGGGAGTGCCGCGACCGGTCGCGGTACACCTAGCCAAGTGTTGCAGGGCACTTTTTGAGTCTGTCAATATCACACATTTATTCACTGCTAGAGACTCAATATAGGATAGGGCTTCCGAAATGGCTAATAGTTCCACATACATGATGGAGATGTCATTGCATACTATTTTAAATTTCATATTAGTTTCCATTTGTGAATCAAAAAAAGCCGCTCCAATTTCATCTTTATCTTTAGACCCGTCTGTGTAAATTTTGTAATATTCTGTGTACTGTTTATTTAAATACGCCAAGCATTGTGTCCCTAGCTCTACAGCCTTGTAGCAACGTTTTGGTTGTCCAATGTCCGGAATATTAGACATGATAATATTTGAGGTGTCGATGTTGGTCACCCATGTATTCAAAGAGAACATTTCTAATCGCGGGCTTATGTGGATAGGTATTTCCTGTAGTTCGTTATGTACTGATATCAGAAGGGGTTCCTTATTCCTTTTCCAGCGCCGGTTTCTACAGAGGAGTGCTAATTCATCTAGCATTGTAATCATGACATTACTTTGTAATGACTTAGCTTTTAACCAATATTTACCTGCTAAATAACGTCTACGAATATATAAAGGCTGTACACATAATTCGCTCTCCATCACATGTATGGGAGTACTTTTAATAAATCCCCCTACTATACGCAGCGCTTGGTTTTGAACTACATCTAGCTTGTATAAATGACTTTTACAACTCACATCATATAAGAAACTAGCATAATCAAAACGGCTCCTAATGATAGATATATACAATCTTCTTAAATGTTTCGGGTGAATACCCCAACCCGGGCCGGTCAATACTTTAAATATATTAAGGAACTTTAAAGTTTTCTCTTTAATCTCATTGATATGCTTGCCCCATCGAAGCGAACGGTCTAACCATAGGCCTAAATATTTCGTGTTCTCTACTACCTCTAATGGACTACCATTACTCGTAATACATATATTAGTTCTATTAGGGCTTTTTTTTAAAACACAAATTTTGCTCTTTGAAGGCGCGATACTTAATCCTAAATCAGTTAGTAGTTCCGAGAAGGTTTTTAACGAATTTTGCATAGTTCTCATAACAACTGTGATGTCCTTGTGTGATGTGTATAGCACAAAATCATCCGCATATTGCGAGATAAATATGTTATTAAAATACTTACAGATGTTAATAGTGGCAACATTAAATAATAAAGGAGATAATGGATCTCCCTGTGCTAGGCCTCGTCCTGAATTTCGAGTTACGCATGAATTATTGATTCTAATTGTAAGGTGTCTTTCCCTTAGAAAATTCCATATGTATTGGCAGATCTTGGCTCCAACTTCAATCTGATCTAAATTCTTCAGTAAGCTCGATATATCTACGTTATTGTAGGCATTATCGATGTCCACAAAACACGCAAGAGTAACGAGATCCTTGGAAAATCCAGTTTGTATTCTGGTCACTAATTGAGTAAGGCTATCTAGACAAGATCTAGATTTCCTGAAACCTACAGTTTCCTCACAAAAAATATCATTCTTCTCCAAAAACCATTCCAACCTTTTATTAATCATAGAGTGAAATATTTTACATAGGCATGACATCAGAGAAATTGGTCTAAGAGATGATATAGATAGAGGGTCTCTGCCTGGTTTAGGGATAGTGTATGAGCCAGTGGCTCGTTTTTGAAAATTACGGCCTTTCTGGGCTCGATACGAGTAAGAAATAAGTTGAGGGTAGGTGTGTTTAAGGCCGATAAAATTCGCGGAAAATAACCCTAAACTGCCAATAAAAGGAGAAAGGAAGGAACACTTACAGTTGTTTGTAGATTATAAGTCCCAATTCAGTATGAACGTCGATCAGGAGACGGCAGGATCACCCGAAAGTCCGCCCATCGGCAGACTTACACCGTAACACTAAACTTCACTTTGTGGGCCCACGTAGTTCCTATTTTTCGACGATTCAATACACTATTCGTACACTTTGAATCACAACAAAATTAGTGTCCTTGTATTTATTCCACAAATGATATTTCAACCAGGAGAAAAACCAGCAAAGAAACTGTCCCGGGTAGAGTAGAAGCCAGACAAGCATTGACAGCTGTCATTAGTGTCATTGAAAATTGACGTTTCAAATAAAATAGTTTTCATTCCATATACTAGATGTCGCCACGATGCACTTTTTATATTTTCCTTTGAGTGAAAGGCAAAGTAGATGGGCGGGGACTGGGAGGAGGAAAAGGATCAATCTAGGGCATTTCACGAATACTACCATTGGCCTGAACATTGCCCCCAGCCTTGAAAGTTTCCCTTTCAAAAAAAAATTGAAAATCAACATGCAAACTATACTATAAAACAAAGCGCAAAAGATAAAGCAATACATATAAATTAACTTAGACATATTAGGAACTAAAAGCGTTGTTAACGCTAATAAAGCCTAAATTATTAATTTGAGACATTATTGGGTAGGAAGCGGGCATAATCGCACTACAGGGCGCTTATACATGCCCCCTTTGGTTTTTACTAGAACGACTCGAATAACTCCATCCTTGCCCGGGTAAGTTTCGGTTATTATTCCCAACGGCCAATGCAATGGAGGAGAATTGTCATTCATTAATAGTACAACTGTGCCTATCGTAACTGGACGAATATTGGTATTCCATTTTTCTCGGGTTTGAAGCGTATGCAGATATTCCGAACTCCAGCGACGCCAATAAGATTGAACCAGTTTATCCAGAAGGGAGTAACGTGATAATAAATGCTGACGTTCTTCTTTCACTTCTGCGGCGGGCAAAGCGCGTAAAGGAATCGTATTTAAGAAGTGAGCCGGCGTTAATGGGGTTGGTTCAGAAGGGTCTGAGCTCAATAACCCCAAAGGTCTTGAATTCAGAATTGCCTCTACTTGGCAGAGCACCGTTAACAACTCGTCGTACGCAAGTAGTTGAGCCCCGACAACTCGAAATAAGTGTGTTTTAAAAGATTTCACGGCGGCTTCCCAACTGCCACCAAAATGACTCGCGTATGGTGGAATACGGTTCCACGAAATCCTATTCTCTAGCAACTCGTTTTTTAGCTCATCTGTATACGCGGTTGATAATAAAAAATCGGTTAGTTCATCAAGGAAACTTCGCGCACACATGAAATTACTGCCATTATCCGAATACAGGCTCTGAATTGGACCTCTACGAGACAAGAATCTTTTAAAAGCATTGAGGAATGAATCGGTCGTTAAGTCCAATGCAACCTCAATGTGGACTGCTCTGGTAGTGAGACAGACAAATACACACAAATATGCCTTTTGTCCTTTCACTCCTCGTTTGCGGACAAACGTTATATTGAGGGGACCGCAATAATCAATTCCGGTGTGAGCGAATGGTTTAGAAACATTCAGTCTACACTCCGGAAGATTGGCCATAACAGGAGTTGGACACGTTTTAGGGCGAACCTTGAAGCAATAATTGCAACCATGAACTCGAGAACGCACCATTCGACGAGCCGACAGAATCCAATATCGCTGACGCAGAAGAGATAAAAGGTGTTGCGGTCCTGCGTGACAACTTCGACGATGCATATAATCGACAATTAGCTCCACTGCATGTTCCTTGTGAGGCAGAAGAATGGGGTGTTTGTGATCGAAAGTAAGATCGCTATTCTGTAATCTCCCTCCAACACGTAACACATTATTGACCAAAAAAGGCCGTAGTTTTCTAATCGCGGCCGAGGGACACACCTCCTGCGATAGGCACGCCTGGATACAATCTTGAAAATGCATAGACTGGATACCCCTGATAATATATAATTCAGCTTGCTCTAAATCATCGACTGTTATCTCGCCGCTTGATTTCAAACGTCTTGCAAACCGTAGAACGTATGCAGCGACACGTAATAACTTTGACCATGATGAATAACGCTTTGATAAGTTGTACATCAAAGGTTCTTCCGGCGACATGGTTGTTAAAATCACTGTCTTCGATTCAGGCAAGTCGAGACTTGAATTTTCGCGGAATGGTTTAACGGGCCAATGATCACTGTCCAAACGTGTCCACAATGGACCCTGTAACCATAACGGGTGACTGATTAATTGTGGGGGAGTTAACCCGCGCGACAAACAGTCGCTGGGGTTGTCTTTACCGGGAACGTGAAAGAAATTCTCCGATGATAAGTTCTGCTGAATTTTTGCGACTCTATTAGCGACGAAAACCTTCCATTTGTGTGGACTGGAGTGAATCCAGTGAAGCGTAACTGTCGAATCTGAAAAGGCATAAATTTTATGTATTACGCAGCGGATTGATAAATTATCAACCACCGTGCGAACTAGCTTCGACATCAAATATGCTGCACACAGTTCCAGTCGAGCCAGTGATACGAATTTGAGCGATGCGACCTTAGATTTAGCGCATAGAAAGCGCACTGTTACGCCTTGTTTTGACACGACGTGTAAATAGAGTACAGCACCGTACGCCTTCTCACTGGCATCGGAAAATGCGATTAGTGTTATCTTTCCAGACTCATTAGTAATTCCGATATGGCGTGGAATTTTCATGTTTGTCAGCAGTGACAAATCACGCTGAAAATTACTCCAAATTTCAACAATCGCTTGCGGAGGTTCGTCATCCCAATCAATGTTCAATATCCAAAGTTGTTTAATAATAAGTTTAGCGTAAAGTATTACTGGGGCAGCAAATCCCAAAATATCCCACAGGCGGGCAACCACTGACAAAATATTTCGTTTGGAACAACGATCTGTATTGGGAGTGGTTTCAAACGAAAATACGTCTTCCTGAGGTTCCCATTTTATACCCAAAACCTTTTGATATTTACCGTCATCGAAGCCCACGGAATGTGGATGCAAGAAATCATCCGGTAACGCCTCAACCACTTGAGAGGAATTGCTCGACCATTTTAATAGCTCGAAACCTCCCGACGAAAACATCCCAATAAGCTGGGAAGTGGCCTCAATGGCAGACGTATTACACGGCAAGCTAGTGGCTACGTCGTCCATGTAGAAGTCACCGCGAGTTATAATATCCGCTGCCTGTGGGAAATTAATTCGTTCGTCTTCAGCCAGCTGTTTTATCGTACGTAGGGCCAAGTAGGGACTTACAGACAGACCGAAGCAAACTCGACTAAATTCGTACAACCGTAACGAGTCTGTGGAATCAAATCTATAAAGCATTCGCTGATATTTGCGAAACTCTGGCTTTACCAAGATTTGTAGATACATCTGTTTAACATCAGCGCAGATCGCGACCGGAAATAGTCTGAAATTTAATAAAACCAAAAATAAATCAGATTGTAGATTTGGACCGGCATGTAGGATTGAGTTCAGAGACATGCCATTATCCGTCGGTGCGCTAGCGTCCAAAACTAAACGCAACTTTGTCGAGACCTTATCGTTCCGCACAACTCCGTGGTGAGGTATGATATAGCCTTCATCCTTAACTTCTCCAGCAAGCGGCGTTAGGTAATCCTTATCCAAGTAGTCTTTCACTACGTCATCATATGCAGTACGGAATGGGGGCATTGAACAAAATTTTCTCTCCAAAGACAGAAACCTTTTCTTAGCGACTCGGAGCGCACTGCCCAATTCATTCGGGTCCGATTTAAACGGCAAAGCTACTGAATATCTACCCGAAGGTTCTCGAGTAGTAGTAAGCTTATAGGAATTTTCGCAATCTTGTTCTTCAACACTATACAACGATGACTCACTAGGCGGCACCTCTTCCAGTTCAAAGAACCGTTGCACTAAGCTGTTTAAGGGGACACCTGTATAGGTACATAAAGCCATTGAATTTGACGAGCGCGAAGGGGAATCAATTGGCGCATTTCCCATCAATAAAAATCCCAGAGTACTCTGTACGGCATCAGGAAATCCTGGCGGACCCCGTAGACGACCAGAAAGTAACAAACGTGTGAACAATTGCGAGCCGATGACCAAATCAATGTCCCCCGGCAAGTGGTATGAGTCATCCGCCAGCGGTACACTTGACAGGTAACACATTCCCGAAACGTCGACCGGTGCCGTAGGTAAATGTCCTGTTATGTAATCCACGACTAATGGTTGGATTTCGTACGACATATTCGTATCGAAGCGAGAATGAAATATAAGGTTTGTTTTTCCTTTCGTTTTATTCATAGACCCACCAAACCCATTCACCATAACTGGAGCAGGACACTTCTCACAAGGCAATGATAAACGCTTGCAACAGGATTCCGTAATAAAATGGTTTTGCGACCCATTGTCGATAAGACCACGAATGTACAGTGGCTTTCCTTGCGCATTATGTACAAGAACTCGGGCAGTAGCCAGTAACACGGTAGTGGGTGCCGGGCTCACGGTGCTAGCTTGCAACGAACTAAAAGACACATTAGCCTCATGATATCTCCCGTCTACCGATGGCGGATCACCGTCAGCAACATACAACCCGTCGTCGCCGCGATCGACATCCAGACAATCCTCATAACGATATTCGTTTCGATCGTTCTTTTCGCTGTCCTCGGATGTAAAATGACTGACAGTATCAATTACTGGCATCGCCGTTGAACCTTCGCTAGAAAAATGCAAGAGTGAATTATGCGTATTAGCGCCACAAGCGCAGCATGATATCGGAAAGACACAACTCGAAGCTCTATGTGTTAAGCTTAGACACCTAACACATCCGCCGGCCTTCTTTACGGCACTATAACGTTCTCGAGGTGAAATCTTATTAAATTCCATGCACTCGTAAAGAGTTCCATGGTCACCCTTAGTGCAGAATGAACAGTATCCTCCAACACAGCCATCGGAGGCCACAAACGATTGTGTCTTCTTTGGTGTAATATTTTTCGGCGTAGGCAACTTGACCGCGCGGATAACCGGTGCTGACACAATGTTGACTGTTCCCGTACGCTCTAATATTCTTGCTTGTTCCTTAACAAACTTAATGAAATTGCTGTACGTTGGCAACTTGTCTGATCGTGCTAAATTTTCAAATATGCGGACGGTGTCCCCATCCATTTTCTTTAATGCCAAATATAAAAGTATAAACTCAGTTTTATTGGGTATCTTCAGCTTATCGAAAGCTGCAGCCGATGCAGCAAAGGTATCTATGAAATCGTTTAATCCCTTTGCTGAAGGCACGGTAAGCGCTTTAAAGCCGAATATTTCATCCAGGTAAGATGTACCCAATAGGCGTACATCTTCATACTTATCAACTAACGTTGAGTAAATAAGCGTGTAATTTTCACCGCTAGGTACTATTCCAGCTATAGACGCCAGCGCCTTTCCAGTCAGCTGGCCACAAAGGTAGAATACCTTGTCTGAAGCAGTGAGAGAACTGTTGTTATGTACAGTCTTGTTGTAATACTCGAAAAATACAGACCATCTCTTAGGATCTCCATCGTACTTCATCAACTCTATAGCTGGAAGTTTAATTTCACTTTTTACTGGAACCTTATCCGGTGTATTTTCCGTTGTTAATTGCTTAGTTATACGGTTAACATAAGCATACAACTCTTCGAACGCTTCCCATGTTTGAAATGAAGGTATGGAATCAGGATCATCATTCATACGTGAAAGATTAAGGTCTTCCACTACCTTAATAAATTCCGAACGCAGAGTAAAAATGTTTGATGACAGTGACAAAAATTTCTCGCGATCGTCGCGGTCATCGATATTTCTCGATGCATCGTAAATAGCCTGCAGTCTCGTGAAATAAGAACTTTCACGAGCCTCCAACATCCTTGTTTGAGGACTGACCAGAACGATCTTATCCGTTATCTTTGATTTGGACATTGTGATTAAATAATAAAGAACAAATAATCGTATATAACTTTTATGAAGTCCGAATGAAATTATCTAATTGAAATATTTGAACTTCCCGCCATGTACGGTCGATTTAAGTGGAGTACGGTACGCAAAACGACCCGTGATACACGATCGGCACGGCACTATTTATTATGTTAAATATTATACGCAAATATATGAACGACCCGTACTATACGATCGACACGGTCGTGGAATACGGTCTGCCACAATATACCGGAAATGACGTAAAAGTAAAATATATGGTTTCGCGGTATTCCGAATATCTGCGCCGCTTTTTAAGCTATAATTAAATAAATCAAATAGCAATATACTACAGCACAATCGACTACAATATGATTGACTATGGTTGATTAAACCTATGCAATACAGGAAATATCTTTACCTACAAACACGATGGTTTTATTTAGGTAAAAATAATTTGATGATTTTAAAGGAAATGAATATAATCCGGCTCGAAGGACCATTAAAGATGTATGAGCCAGTGGCTCGTTTTTGAAAATTACGGCCTTTCTGGGCTCGATACGAGTAAGAAATAAGTTGAGGGTAGGTGTGTTTAAGGCCGATAAAATTCGCGGAAAATAACCCTAAACTGCCAATAAAAGGAGAAAGGAAGGAACACTTACAGTTGTTTGTAGATTATAAGTCCCAATTCAGTATGAACGTCGATCAGGAGACGGCAGGATCACCCGAAAGTCCGCCCATCGGCAGACTTACACCGTAACACTAAACTTCACTTTGTGGGCCCACGTAGTTCCTATTTTTCGACGATTCAATACACTATTCGTACACTTTGAATCACAACAAAATTAGTGTCCTTGTATTTATTCCACAAATGATATTTCAACCAGGAGAAAAACCAGCAAAGAAACTGTCCCGGGTAGAGTAGAAGCCAGACAAGCATTGACAGCTGTCATTAGTGTCATTGAAAATTGACGTTTCAAATAAAATAGTTTTCATTCCATATACTAGATGTCGCCACGATGCACTTTTTATATTTTCCTTTGAGTGAAAGGCAAAGTAGATGGGCGGGGACTGGGAGGAGGAAAAGGATCAATCTAGGGCATTTCACGAATACTACCATTGGCCTGAACAGATAGGTACAATAGCTATATCTCTCCATTGATTCGGTACATATCCAGTAGTAAAGAAAGCATTGAGTAGTTGCAACAATAAGGTCTTTCCAACTTTAGGTAGTTTTTTTATCATAGAAAATGATATGTCATCGCAGCCAGGCGCCGTGTCTTTAGTCTTAATACATTTCTCTAATTCCTGCAGGGAAAAGGGCACTTCGAGGACACTATTATTAGACTTAAAATCTGGTTGATAAGACGAGACATAGTCCGGACATAAATTATTTAAAAGTAGGAGGGCTCTTTGCTGATCTACATGAGTCTTCGGAGTTTTATAACCTTTTAGCCACTTCATTTGACGCCACATATCGCTTGAGGACGTGGATTCGTCTACCGATGAGCAGAAGTTTTGCCAGGCCTCAGACTGAGCTTTTCGGAGAAGTCTTTGGAAGGTCTTAATATCTTCCTGTAAGTTGTCAAAGTTTGATGGTGTCGGATTGCGTCGGAATGTAGCTAGAGCTAAACGGCGTTTCGCTACGGCTCTCGATAACTCGGCATTCCAATATGGTTTTGGTTTAAACTTACTTTCCGGATTAAGATTTATCTTATAATAGGGAATATTAATTTCGGCTGCTTTATTTATACATTCTAGGAAGAGGTCATAAGAAGATTGGAGATTATCTAGATCTAGTATTGTATTTAAAAATGTAGTTTCCAGATGTGTGGTATAGGCCTCCCAGTTAGCCGATTTGAAATTCCTCTTTGTTTGCACATTTGTGTAAAGATCCACATCAGTTGAGATTTTGATTATGATGTGATCACTTCCCAGACACTCACTTGTCACCGTCCAATTCAGACGTAGCGCTAAATCGGCTGTGGCAAATGAAATATCTGGCGAAGAGTTCCTCACTGTCCCATCGACTACTTGAAATCTGGTGTGGGAGCCATCATTCAAAACCACGAAATTATGATCTAAAGATGAATCAAATATACGTGTGCCTCTAGTGTCAGTCTTGTAGGACCAATTGGTGTGATGTCCATTAAAATCACCAAGAAGTAAGGTATTTTTCTTTACCAAGGTAAATAATAAATCCCAGTCTCTTTGGTTCGCATTAACTTCCGAAGGGCAATAAACACAAATTACATTTTCAATCGAATCACAGTTAGAGACTTTGACGTGAATCGCTTCTATACCTGGGTTAAGGCCACTTATGTTAATGTTACATATGCTTGCTTGTATTGATTTATGTGTTAATATAGCCACACCGCCGTAACAATCATCTCTATCTCGCCGAAAAATATTGTAATTGCTAATACTCACAATGCAATCCGGGTCCAGCCAGGTTTCCGACAAGGCCGCAAAGTGTATTTTCTCTTGGATCAATAATTGCTCAAATGATTTTAACTTAGGTCTTAAACTTCTACAGTTCCACTGATATATGTTGATTTTAATCTTATTCTTATTTGTAGGCCTACTATCCATTTTGGAATGTAAATAAGTTACTGATTACTGGTAGTTCCGATACGAACTTCATTACAAAAGATATAACCCAATCAAAAATTATTTGTACACTACTCTTAACTTTAACCGCCCAACTATCTTTTTTCGTGAATATAATGGTTTTCAGTTTTTCTACTAGGACTTTCCACGACTCTGATTTCTCCTGCCTTGTACTCTTATTCCAAGCGTCGTCGTTCCGCTCGCTTTCCTCCATAGATTCCGACTCTGATGGGGCTTCCATAGCAACCTGCACTGACTGCTTTCTCTGTCTTCGAGGCATTTTCTTAGGCTTCCTAGGCTTTTCTTGGTGTACTACAGCTTGGTGTACAACTTGTGCATATGTTGGCGCTGAGACAGCAGACGGTTGTGATACTTGTGATGCAGAGGCGAAGATCGGCTGATTTTGTTCCTGCGTTTCAATTTCACGATAGTCCTGCTGATTTACGCTCCTTGGGGACAGAGATATATGCATAGCTAGGGCCTTCCTGTATGTACAATTATACTCAGACATACTATCTCTCAACTTTTTTTCTTTTATGTACTTCGGACATATTTTTACTAGGGCCATATGATTACCGCCGCAATTTACACATTTGAATGAGTTCGTGTCGCAGTTCTCGTGATTTCGTCCACATTTTGGACATACGACCCTGACAGATTGGATTCTATAACTTTTGATAGACACACCGTTGCCAAAATGACAAGAACCGTCAAGAATTCTTGACAAGAATGACAGGAACTGTCAAAAATGACAAGGGCTGTCAAGAACTGTCAAAAATGACATTTACTGTCAAAAATGACAAGAACTGTCAAAAGACTCAAAACTGTCAAAAATTAAATGTACATACTGTCAAAAATTACAAGACTGCCGCGAATAATGACAAAAATAAAGACAATGTAACGAGACTCTGCATTAATATTATCACACAGTACAACATCCGACCCCTTTTCATTCCGAACATTCTTTCTTAGTACTTCGTCATATTTGGTCAAGACATACACAGTTTGAATCCTAATCGAAGCTATATTTAACACGTTTCCTTTTATAATAAGCAGCCATCATTTCCCGCTATAATTTTGATGCAGTTAGCTCCGATAAACCGCGCGCGTGAATCGTGTAATACGATATTTAAAAGTGTTTTGTTTTGAGTGACATTTATTCATAAAACAACAATAAAAATTAAAAATAACTATTATAATATTAACCTAAAAAATATAAACTAAACTAAAAACTATATGTAGCACAATCATCATCAGCCCGTATCAGACCACTGGACGTAGGCCTCTCCCAAAGCGCGCCACTCAACCCTACTCTCGGCCCTCTGCATCCAGTCTCTGCCAGCTATCTTGCGAAGGCCATCCCTCCATCTGGTCGGGGGGCGTCCCACACTACGTATACCCGTTCGTGGCTTCCATTCGAGAACTTGCCAACCCCATCGGTTATCGGTTCTACGACAGATGTGACCAGCCCACTGTATAACATGTACAATAGGTGGGTTGAACTATCTGAATGGCTTAGCATTACAGATAGTTCAACCGATCCCCGTTGTCCGGCAACGTGCCCAAAATGCTGGCGGCATTTCCCCTCTGGATCGCTAGGCTGATTGGGCCTTTGGGCGAAATACAGGCCATCAAAAGTGTTTTTGATTTGAAGATAGACTAGAGATTATACTACGTCGACAAAATTAGCGATGTTTAAAAGAGCCAAGTGCGATCTACTATAAACCTACGAGCGCATGATAATTATGAGTGTGGAGGAAACGAAAGTTGTGTGCCAGGATGATATGTCATGGAATTATGGCTAAGCATATTTAAAAACTGGCTAAATAGTTATAAATAAAGGTTATTAACATAGCCCGTAGCGATCGCTGGATTTCGCCATTAATGGCCATAAGTACAAAATATCGCCACCATTTTGAGTTTCTGACCAATGAGGTGTTTTCAAAATGACAGTTGTAAAAAAAAAAGCTTTTTAAGTCGATAATAGATGGCGTTGCACCGAAGTGCATTATCATCGTAAAAAACAACATTAAAAAAAAATTCAATGTCAGCTGAATAATTTATTATTATTGGTTTGTTTGTGTAATTTAAACAATTCAGTACAAATTAATATTAGGTATGAAATTGAAGCCCAAGTTGCAAGCAATAACAACGCATTTAATGTTGACATCAGACCAGTCAGTGCAATCTACCGGGGCTATCATATAATCACGCAAGAATCTCCAAGTTATGGCCGGTTTTGAATGCACCTTAATTAAACTCTTACAATCTTCGATAAAAGCGACTTCTCCCAGATAACATTAAAGTTATTCATAAGGAAGATATTAGTCGGTTTGCGGTTTTAATCGTTACTACATTTTTATCGACTTTTTATAGCATCTTCACAGCAAGTTTACTTGCATTCCTGCATTAAAGCATTTTATTGCTATGCTTTTATGGCAAAGCTTTGCCTAGACATCTTGTGCTTCAAAAAATAAATAAAAAAAACACTTGGGTCATCGCACTCTCTACCATTTGGCATTGATCCAAAGCTCTTGCAGTCTGTTGGCAAAATTAAATGCGTGTGCGTCTACCTAGGGGGCATAGACAATAATGAGTTGGCTGAATGCAATGCACCGAACATTGCCTTTTTTCTTTTCTTTCGAAAACACAGACCACTTACCCCACCCCATAGACCTGTAACAGAAGGGCGCCCGTTTCTGCCCGCACATGAGCGCTTCGCGACACGCGTAACCTTGAGATATCGACACGGATTTAATATGGCGCCCCTGCCCCCTATTGCGCTCATCGTTTGACAGAATTTTTCGCTTCCAAATTTGTACCGATTTCATGTCTATGGGGTAAGTGGTCTGTGTTCGAAAAGCTCAGCGAAATGAAATCCACGTTTTTGCCAGCCACATTGTAAACGGTTCGCCAATCGGGCAGGAAACGCCACAATTTAGCGGTAAATAAATCTGTGAAGGAACACAGCTCAAACCCGCGTTTTCATGCGGACGGCGCACGCCTATAACGCCTACAGCGCAGGCTGATAACGCGTTTTTTTGACATTCTGATATTCTGAATCCAATCCACGTTTAATGTTGTTGTTTTTCACTTTAAAAGCAAAAGATACATACAGCCCCAACTTATACGGGTAAGGTCTCAGGGATCGATCTGAGGGTAAGGCAGTAAGAATGAGCTTGTAATTTAACACAATACAATGTGTTTGCAAGTATATTGGGCGGCATCTCTCCGTCTCTCTTAAGAAACTAGCACAAGGTCCTTTGATCTAGGTTTTTAAAGATCTATGACCAAGCTGTGTTGCGAAATGTGTGAGGACATTATGGACATCAATTTATCTATCCCCTGAAGGCTTTAAACGTGTTGAAACATTTGCAAGGGTAATTTAATGTTGCGAAAAAAATCGACTGCTACTTTCATATTTATGTTTTCGTTTTTATGGATTATTATCCCATGAAGGGATTATTATTTGTTCATTACTTATTGTATCCAAAGTTCTTTAACTAATTATTAATTTCAAAGTGTCATTATCGTAATGAGATATCGCTGTAGTTCAATAACACGGCCGATGGCCATCGTATCCACTAAATACCTACAAAGAATTTGATTCATTCCGTTGATCTATTTAAAAAAAAGTAATTTGTGATACAAAATATATAAATTATAAAATCAATTGTAAAACGTATTCATAACATAAACCCAACATCCATTGCCAAAATATCAGGAAGCAAGCGACGATATTTCTCAATAGCATAGTATATGTTAAATTTCAGATAAAACAAATAATTTCGACGAAGAACGTTTTTTCGATTTTCCTTACGTCATTTTTACGTTTGCCCCCTTACCATGAACCTGAAGGCCTACGGCGACTTCAATCGTTTTCGTTTACATTTTGATATTGTATATTAGGTATTTTTTCGTAAAACAAATCATTGACGACGAGTGATTTCGACAAAACGTTACATCGGTGAAGGGTATTTGATTTGGTATACCGTACAGAGCTCTGTTTAGAATCTTCTTTTCGTATATGATTTTGTGAGAGCCTGGCTGCCTTTACAATTCTGACCTATTTGTTTGTCAGAGATGGAGAGGCAGTCCGTATACGTCTGTTATAATGACTGATAATAAGACTCTAACTAAAATCTTTAGTAACAGTGTAAAAATACTTTATATTATATATTATTATGTGTAGAAATATTACATCAAATAGGGACCAATTTAGGAAGTTTTATCTGTAAATCTAACGCTATACTGCACCAACATCATCGGGCACTATAATTAAACGTCTTCCCGAAATGTTGTGTTTTCATGAGTGTATTCGGCCAGTACCCGCGTTTTACTTGGGAAAGACGCACGGCGTTACAGGACTCGACATAGGAGCTCTTTTATATTGCGGTCCCATTTTTTTAAACATAATTCTTTTTGGATAAATAACGAGTCTTTTACGGCTATTTTCTAAATTCAAAATTTTGATTTCACGTGCGAGATTATTGAACAATAAATTGTGTTTATTTTAAAAGTGGAATTCTTTATTGTCTCTGGTGCATATTGTGTTTTTTTTTAAATACTACTGGCTGGCTGGTGTCCAAACATTGATACAACATTGGTCATCGCTGCAGTGTCAAAATCCTCTAAAAATTCAAACGGAACAGGAAGTTTAGAAATGGACGTCTGTCATTTGCGCGCAAAAGTGTGTTGTCCAATTTAAAAGGATCTCTGTGGAACCATTTATATCTTCCTTGTGGATCTTGTTGGTGCAACAGTTAGAGGGGAATGGGAGGTCTTGGAAAGTGGTGGTTAGTTTGAAAGGGATTTGAATGCATTCTTGACTATTTATAACACGTTTGCACTTCTGGGATGGGTGAAACGATGTCTTCGGTCGTGTTGAGTTTGCTTTCGATTTGTTTTTATTGTGCAGTCTTAGTAGTAGCACTTTATGCTGTATTATAGATTTTGTATGTTTTTTTTAATTGAGTTTCTGTCTTGTATTAGATCGTGCACGTTTCGCTTCGCATACTTTCTTTGGCATTGTTTAAAATAATGTTCTAAATGTCTTCAAAATGTTTTGTTGAAGTTTGTAAAGAAATGGTTTCAAATTATTTCATAACACTGTGTTAATTTACCCAACTCTCGAAAGGGTAATATTTTTCGAGTATGGGTCGGTCGGTTTGTTTGTGGTCTCCTGTAGCAAAATGCTTAGGGTATTTTGATGTATGTCAGAACCTCATTAGATTCCTTCTGTCCTTTTTTGGTGTTATGAATATACTGTCTATTGTATTGTCGCTATTATAAAAGTCAATCATTGATCTCCTATACACAACTAGATACACAAAGGTCTTACTAAAACAATTTAAAAAACGTCCAAGTAAGGGTCCATTGTTAACGTCCAAATAATGTCCAATAAAGCAAATGAGGGTCCTTCATCCGTTTGGACCTTCTTTGCGCTCGGACATTTTTAGACGGCAGACTGTGTATCTTTGTTTATAGGAGATCAATGGAGTCAATGTAATTATTGGAACATAATGTTTATCTCCATTTAATTGATGGTAAAGAAGACATCTTTAACTTTCCAACATCGAGTCCTTAGAAGAAGTCGAATAGATTGCCAAACATTTGGGCAAATCTGTTGCAGTTTCTACCAGCCCAAATTACCTAACCTATAGATACATAAGTAAGCAGATGTGGTCGGGCAAACTGTTGCAACACATTAATATACCTAGACAGTTTTAGGCGCAAATATAACGTGAGCTTGCTCTTACAAACGTCAAATTCCATGGACCTTTGACCACGCTAAGATTGTAGTTAAAATTGTCTACGAATCCCCGCACCCAAAATCTCGTAAGGTTATATTATCTTTGGGACAGAGATTAACGGATTACGAAGTACATTCACACGATGCATCTTTCTTTACTTTAGCGTCGTTTCCTCATTCTTATCTCGAAGTATTTCAGATGACTAGCCAGCCGCTGGCTCCCACCCAACTGTTACATCACAGCTGTAGCATAGACAAACGTGATGCAACGTTTGTTTGTTTATTTTCCCCAGTTGTATCCATCGCTTTCGGCCCATTAGCGTCGCGGAAATGGTCATGATACGTGTTAACTTCTAAATGGTTTAATTTGGTGCTAAAAAGTGTGAATATTTCTCACAAAATATCTATGGAAATTCGGAAATTTTGTAATATTTGTGTGCGTCAATTCGAAGAAATCGCTTGGTAACTAATATTTATTTGAAAATTTTGAATTTCGAAGGGTGCATAGCTGCCATAATAACAAGCAAGAATTTGAATGAATTCTATGATATTATACGAAACGTAATTGTGTATAATCTACAAGCTAGGTCATTTGGGTTGTTCGAAATTCGAAAGCTGCATGACATGACACTGCTGCTCTGAAGAAGTTAGAAAGAAACATTCTTCTGCATTTTTATTTAGGAATTGAGGCCATTTTTGTTGGATTTTTAGAGCGAAAATATCCATCGATTTTTGGTATTACGATGCAGTTAGAATATATTATTTATTATAGATTTTTATTTGTTTGTGATATTTATTGGCAACCATTTTAATTTCCATACTTTTCTAAATCCAATAACATCTAAGGAATCCTACTATATTTCGAAAGTATCTCAATGTAAAATTGTAGATAAGAACTCTACTAAGTATTCTGAAGTAATATTTCTGAATAGAATAGGTACTTTTAATTGTCTTGCTTGATTTTACTTTTGTAAACACAATGCAAAGCGCATGACTATTTTTCAGCCTCCGTTTGTCTAGATTTAGATCAACATGACTCACGCGATCGCATCTAAATTTATTTAGTACGTCTGTCTAGTCTTTTTAAACTGTAATCATTTATTCTGTGTTTATAAACGCACGTTCACATGTGCGTTATGAAAGAAAATTTTAATTACGATTCCTTCAATTTTTCTTACAAATATATACCTCTACTACAGTATACCGAATCAAAGAAACTGGTTCTTCAAGTTCAATTTCCTTTTATTCGGTTTCCAAAATTAATAAAATTCCGAATTCTGATCACGTAATATGTTATATTTTGATTGGGTAGTTAATTTAAGTTTTGGTTGTTGTAATATTATAAAAGAACTTAAAACTTGCAACCTACAAGCTCTTCGAGTGTGGAAAATAAACTTTATAATTTCATTTCTTAGTGAAGTTTTAATTGTAAGTACATGAGTTTAATAGTACTAAAAGTTTTGCTGTATAGAAAATATGAAGTAAACCTAATATTTAATTGACGAATTCATGGCCGAATCAAAATCTCGTTAAAACATCTCTTGCAAATATCATCATAAGCAAAAACCTTGCTTAGAGTATTATTATGAGACTTCCTCCTTTATATGTATTTAGTATTATTTTCCCCTCCAACGATTTCTGGCTGATGTTTTATTATTTTCGGCGCAGTACGTCTAATGTGTCATTATTTTCAACCCTACTTATTACGACTTCTAATCTTGGGTTTCTATCTTAACTGTCGTTCTTGGGACCACTTGCATCAACCTTCAAATGTAGGCAAATTAAATATTTTCGTCATTAGGATCTGTGAATCTGCAATATATTACTTGTATATGTTTCTTGATAGAATGTCGTGTATTACGAACTCTTTTCTAATCATGACTATCTTTGGCCTTAACCGTAAACTCTTCTTAAGCTTTACATTTATGAAACTAACCCTCAGATGAAACATCAGCTGTTTTTTTCTAAAACTGCTAAAATAACGTTAGTAAATCCCCCAAAACTTCCTAAATCGTGTCTATCGGATACGGATTGCGACCCGGTGGGTTCATTCGGAACTATCAGTCAAATCCGCGTATTCTATGTGACAATTTCAGTGTTTTTTGAAATTCTGATGCATACCTAGGAATTACGATGGATACAGAATTTCAAAAAAACGCTGCATTGAGAGGTTTTCAAGGTTACTTTTAAAAAAGGACGAAAGTCCCGCTCGCCCCGGTAGATGGCACTGACTGGTCTGATGTCAATATTAAATGCGTTGTTATTGCTTGTAACTCAGGCATTTCGTATTTCATTCTTAGTATTAATTTGTACTGTATTGTTTAAATTACACAAACAAACCATTAAAAATTAAATTATTCAGCTGACATTGAATTTTTTTTCATGGTGCTGTGTTTTTTACGATTTAAAATTATTATTAGCTTTTTTTTCTTATGCATATGAAAACTTCTGAATGCACCATCGGATCGAGATTATGTATCACAATAAATATTGATGTGTTCGCCTTTAAGCTGCACTTACATTACATTTCTGAAACTGACTCTTAGATGTACAAAAATAAACCGAAGTACATCTGCTGCATTTCTCGCAATGTGCATCCAGCCAGTGTTGTCGTTTTTTTTCAGCTTCTAATTTTGAACGTGGCCACGCGCCAGTCTGTGCGCGTGCGCTTCCCAACGTGCGCTTTCTTCGGAATTTGGTCTACCATTTCTGAATTTTAATTTACTTACTCCGCTGGCTCAGCGGCCCGAAGTGTCTTTGCCTTCGAAACGAGAAGCAAGGAGTTGTTTTTTTAGGCGAGGGGTGTTGTGTAAACAAAATAAAATGTCTCAGCTTTTTTTAATTTGAAACTTTTTAATTTTCGCAACAGCCTGCCATCTTTTTGGTAAATATTCTTTTTGGAGGTTCGTTTATAAAAATGTAAACAATAACAGCTAACTGTTTTAGTTTTGTTTGGCTTTTTGTGTCTAATTTTGTAGTTCTCATTTGCAATTTGAAACTAGGTTTTTAATTATTGTATATTTTGTTTCTGAATCTCAGCCAAAACCACGCGGGTTTTCACGTCAGCCTATCAGTGGATGGTATTGCCACGATTTCACGCCAATATTGTGGCAATTTCAGCGTTTTTTGACATTCTGAATCCACCCTGAAGATTTTTTTTTATCCCATGTGTGAACGGCAAAGGATCTCAATCAATAATGTTTTAATATATATTTTTTTTATAGTAGGGCCCAAGCGTAGAGTCCTGTAACTGGCCACCGCCGGTTTTTCGAAACGCCATTAGTTCAAAGAAGATAATTGTGGTGGTTTACTGATAAGAAAAGACGAAAAAAACTGGCCAGTGCTAAGTGATTTTGATAAAAGTGTGACGCACCGTTTTTAAAACTTAAGTGACATAGTTTTTTAAAGGACCATAGACTTTTGTGTTTTATTTTTATTTTAATCGGACCAAAGAGTGTTTTATGTTAATTTTAGATTTAAAAATAAAGGAATATGGGGAAGAAGAGGAAGAATAACGCAAAGAAGGGGGGAAACAGATTCTTCCGATGGATGAAAAGGTAATTTTTGGCACGTTGTGGAAATGTGTGGTTTTAACTTTTCGTTTGAAATAACAAACTGTTCGTGTTCGTACATATTTCGTATGTTTTTGAAATAAAAGTTCTAACATTGCATGACTTTGTTAATTTCTTACATTAATAAATAAATAATATAAGGGAACTGTCCCAATAACCGTCACTTTTTGAACTTTTCACTTTTGATTTTGTAGCCACGGCCGTAGTATAAGACCCACAGGGAATGAAATGGTGCATAGATATAAACAATTTATTTAAATTTTATTTAATTAAATAATGTTTATTTAATTTTAAGATTAAATAAGTTATTTTTAGACTTATATGAAATAATACCCCTTTGCCCGGTATCCGGCATGTCCTTGTACAGATATCCGACATACCCATGTCCCAATAGCCGTCATATATATATATAGTTTTTGTGTAGGTAATGTATGACGTATATATATGATTGATCAAAGTGCTATAGTGTAAATGGAACACCTGATTGGACAAGCTTTATGTTTTCGACATTTCGACATTTCTCAAATATATAAACCAAAATAGTCAAAATATTCATTGTTGCTGTTCCAGCCAGTATATATAATTCAGGTCATTATGCCTATAATTACTAATAAATAAATAAAAAAATTTGTTTATTTCGGACATGGTCCATAGATGTTAGTAAAATACAATAAAATGACTTACAAACTAATGTTAGTAGGTACAAAAACAAGTAAAATTTTTAAAAATAGGACGACCCCGGAAGTCAGGTGTTTCTCGCCCACCCTTCGCCCCTCAGCCCGCCGTGTGCAGGTGTGTCCAGTGCGCGAGGATGGGCGAGTCCCACCTGGCCGCCAATGCGCTCAGGATGCCGTTGGTGGAGGCGCGAAGCCTGCGCTGCAGTGAGGCGCAGCGCTTGCGCAGTATGGCCGGGAAGCCATCTGTCTGCGCCTCGGCAAACATGCCCGACGCGCTGCAGAACCTCGGCAACCCCATCAGCGTCCTGAACGCATTGTTGTATTGGACTCGCAGGGCGCTGAGCGCTCCTTTTGTATGTCTGACCCACAGACTGCACGTGTAGAATGACTGGCAGTAAGCTCTGAAGAGCGTGACCTTGACTTGCCTGGTACACCGTGCAAACCTGCGGGTCAGCATGTTACAGCGGACCGCCAGCGCCCTGCGCTCCCGCTCTATGTCCGCGTCGTCGTTCAGGTCCTCGGTGACCCAGTGGCCCAGGTACCTGAACTGCGATACAGTGTTGAGAGGAGTGCCACACAACGTCACGGGCGGTACATTAGTGTATCGCTTCGCGCGCGACTTGAAAATAAGCAACTCACTCTTCTTCGCGTTGTACCTGAGCCCATGGGCCTCCGCGTAGGACTCGCACTTCTGCAGCAGACCTCTCAGTCCTCCGATCGATGGACTCAGCAACACCATGTCGTCCGCGTAACTTATGTTATTGACAGTAACGTCACCGACAGCACAACCGATCTTGGCAATGCACCCAAAGATGTTTTAAAAATCCCAAAGATGTTTTTTTTTCTCTAACCTCAAAAAGTGAACAGTGTTAGAATTTGTGTATTGTATTAAAATAATTAAATAATTAGTTTATGTGTCTAAATTACGCCAAAAACACGTTATTTAGTGAAATTGTGCATTATAATAGTGGACAAGTGTTATCTCGCAAAAACTCCGACATTACATAGTGTAAAATCCAATTGACTTTTTTTTACGAAAAATTAACGACTTTTTGTGGCAAACTTGTTTCCAAAATGAAGTGCGATAATGATCATAGCGATGAAAATTTGATACAGTGCGATGGTTGTAAACGGAACGTATGTCTTAGTTGCAGCAACCTAACAAGCAGCGAGGCTCGTGTCATGGGGTTGAAATCCAAACGCACCCTCATATTTCTATGTTCGCCTTGCCGCGAGGCCTTATTTCAAGTGCCTAAACTGATCCAAGCATATGATTGTGTACGTGAGGAATTGGACGACGGATTTCTGCACCAGTGACTCATGCAGTTTCTACTGCTACTCCGGCCACTTCCTTAGACACTAACAATATATCGGAGGAGATGGCGGAGCGTGATCGCAGAGCAAATAACGTGATCCTTGTTGGTCTCCCTGTAATGGATACGGGTGACACAGCTATTCAAGGGCCCACTGATGAGGCCACTGTCAGAAGGATCCTGGTGGAGATTATGAGTGAACAGATATCTTCTGACAAACTGGTGAAAGTGTTGCGACTTGGTAAACGAGACAACAGTAAACCGCGCCACATGAAGGTGATGCTCAAGTCACGGCATGATGCAGTGAAGGTCCTTAAAAACCAGAATAGAGCCATGGAGTTACCTCCATGAGTGTATGATGACAATACACCGATGCAGCGGGACGAGCTAAAGGTGCTGAGGTAACGTCTCCAGCTACGTACCGAGAGTGGTGAGTTAGATCTCACTATTAAGTATGTCAGGGGTGTGCCGAAGATAATCAAACAAAAAAAATATTTGACCCCAACAACCCCTACACTGACCTTACCTTCCTATACACCAACTTATGATCGCTGTCATTAAAATTCGATTTATTTCTTTTATATGTAAACACCAACAAGCCATCCATTATAATTGTCACGGAGACCTGGCTGAACAGCAGGGACAGAAACAGCACATTTGCCATACCTGATTATACTATATTTAGACAAGACCGGAAACATCGACCTAAGTCGCAGGGTGGCAAAACGCGTGGTGGCGGTGTTGCCATATATGTCAGAGACCGTGTCAACCCATTATTGCAAGAACTCATAAGAAGTATGACTGTATGTGATCTTACGGAAGCCTTGTTTTTGGATATTCAATATGACTCTCACCATTTCCTTGTTGTTGGGGTCTATCGACCCGATGATAGGGAACCAGATATATGGAAACGACGTGACTCTAAATTATTGGCTAAGCTGCTTCAGCGAACAATGTGATAGTTATCGCTGGTGACTTCAACTACTCCGACATCCTATGGCCTCAAGACATCGAACAGGACCTCAAGGGACCCGAGGAACTGTTTAAGAACATGTTTCTCAACAGTAATCTTCATCAATTGGTCTCCCAGCCGACACGTTTCCGCACAGGCAACACTCCATCCTTGCTCGATCTGATCATGACAAACGATGAAAACTTAATCACTGGAATATATTATAAACCACCTATAGGAAAGATTGATCATTGCGTACTAGAGTTCAGCATCCAATTTCTGATATAAAGAGTCCACAGTCAGCCCAAACTTAAAAGATATTACCATTACATTGACTTTGACAACTACATGGAGGAACTGGAGAAGGACCTCGAAATCTTGGAATCTACTACTGACGTGGAGCGTTTTTGGAGACAGCTAAAAACCATAGTGGATACAAACACAGACAGAGACGCTCCGCTTAAAAAAGTGAAGAAGAAGGAAGGTAATAAACCCTGAATCAATGACAATATATTGAAACTTGTATCTGAGAAGGGAATACTTTGGGATGTTTATATTGGCACAAAGGATGACGAGGACTACCAGCGCTATAGAACCGCCAGCAATCATTGTGTGGCAGAAAGCAGAAGGAGCAGAAGACTGTATGAAGCAAAACTACTGGATAACGGACAAAAACCCTTCTATTCCCATCTGCGAAGGTGCATGTCATCCAAAGTGAGCATTCCACCTGCAATGAGGAACCATAATGGCGACCTAGTTACAGACCCCACCGACATAGCGGAAATCTTCGCGCAGGAGTTTCAGAAAGCCTATTGTCGTGAACCAGATGTGACCATATGCTAACAAGTGACTACATTAGCCCGTGTGGAGCACTCGATCTGTGACATAAACTTTACACCCAAGGATGTTGAGAAAGTTTTAAAAGGACTCGACACAAGCTCTGCTCCTGGACCTCACAACATTCCCAGCATTATTCTAAAAAACTGCAGCAAAACACTTGTTGCTGTTCTCACTGAGCTTATGAGGGTGTCTTTTGAGGTCGGACATGTCCCACTTGACAGGAAACATGCTGTAGTTACACCTGTGTACAAATCCGGTGATAAAACAGACCCTGCCAAGTTTAGGCCAATCAGCTTGACAAGTATTGTGGGTAAGGTGATGGAGAGACTAATATGCAATAAACTGAAGAAATTCCACAACAGAGAAAATGTTATATCCAGCAGAATGGCTTTGTCGAGAAGGGATCCACAATAACGAACTTACTGTCATGTGTGCACCCGTGGACTATGGACGTGGACCGTGGCAACCCGGTTGACGTTATTTACCTCGATTTTGATTTTGCTTTCGACAAAGTCCCGCATCAGCGCCTGCTTATAAAATTGGAGCATTTTGGCATTCGAGGTCGGCCTTTAGACTGGGTAAAGAGTTACCTGTTGGGAAGAACCTTCCAGGCCAGGATCGGTTACTCCTTGTCCCAGAAGCGGGACGTCCTGAGTGGAGTTCCCTAAGGATCTGTTTTAGCCCCCACACTTTTTGGAATTTTCATCACGGACCTCATTGCGCTGATAGACTCACAATCTGCATTTTTTGCTGACGATGGGAAATTCTTTGGCAACCCACTCTTAGTGTCTGGACAACTACAGAGCGATCTAAACAAGCTCCAGGAATGGACGAAGCAGTGGCTAGTCAAGCTGAACATATCGAAATGTGCTGTGTTGCATCTAGGTAGTAGAAATCCTGGCGTGGTATACACCATTGATGACACTGATATAAACACTGTGGAATCCCAAAAGGACCTTGGAGTTGTGGTTTCAAAAAATCTAAAATGGGGAGAACACATTAATGGCATTGTCAAGAAAGCTAATTCATTTATGTATGTTATAAGGAGATCCTTTCAATATATTACATCCGATGTTCTTGTCAAAATCTACAAAACATACATTAGGCCTCTTCTGGAATATGGATTTCAAATATGGAACCCATATTTTATAAAGGACATCCGATCTACCTACTACCTACTTGAGAGCGTGCAAAGAAAGGCAACAAAGATTCCATATATTAAACTGCCCAAAAAGTCCTATGATGAAAGTCTTAAAATCCTAGGTATTCAAACCCTGGCAGAACGTCGACTCAGAGGTGATCTAATTGAGACATATAAAATTCTCACGTACAAATATAACCTCCCAGATGTCCACCGTTTCTTTGAGACTAAAGACATACGTCCATTGCGAGGACACCATATGAAAATCTACCGCACTATCGCCAATACCAAAATCGCTCATCACTTCTTAAGTAACAGAGTTGTCCACGCACGGAACAAACTGTCTGATGATGTAGTATCTGCACCATCAGTGAACTCTTTTAAAAATCGCCTCGACATGTGGTTAAAATCAAACATTATATAAATAAGCAATATGTGTAGTGAATCATATGAACATTAGACAACATAGACTGAACTTACCAACACTGTGATATAGACACACCAGCATTGTGCTGCCTGTCTATGAAATGAATAATAAAATGCACAAAAACGTCCTAAACCATAAGAAAACACATCGTAATGTTTGGGACGTTTTTTGTGCATTTAGGGATGTTTTGTGTTTGGAAGTTAAAAAATATTATTTTACGGGTACTGGTGTGAAAAGTAAGCAATATCTCTATAGTTATCTATATATCATATAGATGACGGGTACTGGTACATTTTGCTGTTTGGTTGAACCAATAGCCGTCAACGATTTTAAAATGTTATTATTTAATTAATTAAAACAAATAGGCATCAAATCAAATTACAGAATGATATTAATATTAATAAAGTTTCATTTTAAACATCAACACTTACAAATAAGTAAATACATGAGCCAGCGTTGAAAAAAAACCGTAGTCAGTAAAAACAGCAGTTTAGTAATCGAACTTCGTAACTTTTTTACAAAAACGTGAACACAAACTATAAAGTGATATTATATTATGTTATTTGATGTTTTATTGTATTTTTGCCAGTTAATTAGCAGCAAAACAGTATTTATTTTCATAATATTGCAGAGAAAACGAAATAAACTACCATTTTCGTGAGATATAGGCAATTTAAGTTGACTTGACGGGCATACGTACATTGACGGCTATATGTACACTTACCTTACCTACCTAATCTTGTTTTACGATCACAGTTGCGTAGATCCAAAATGACATGTTAAAAAAATACGCTACGTAAAAAAGTTTTGCAACCATTACCTATATGGTTTGGAAAAAAAAATATGATGAAAACACGAAAGAAGTCGTGTTTGTGAAGTTTTGTGCTCTTAGCAAGGTTACCTTTGTGTAACTCCATGATTGCGTGGATCGTTGAGTTATTTCGTTTAGGGGTTTGGGAGGGTTGTGCGTAGGTTTAGGTTAGGTTATCTTCGTATATATGTATGTATTTATAAGAATTCAGACATTCTATTAACATCAGACCAGGCTGTATGCCCTAGTTGGCTTTGCCTTTCCCTTTGGGAAGAATTTAATTAAAAAAATGAATCTTTTGATTAAACTATTATGAGAGGGGGTTCTCTTGAAAATGGCGGGAAACGACGGTTGCGAAATTATTTGATAATTTTCCTTTTAATGTTTACAGGGACTATTTTGTGTTTAATGTCACGTTAAATTAATCAGAAAATGTTCGCGAATGACAGTACGGTGAAGTTATTGAATTATTTATGCAAGATCTGAAGTTTCAAGCTTTTATCAAGAGTTCCCGCTACAAGCTCGGGAGTGAACGTGACTGTCGAGCTGCTTCGTCCAGAGTAACGACGCTAAGGCGCCTCCTACCCAGGGTGAAGACGCTACTGCAACTCCCCTGGAGGAAGATAGAAGGCTATTCAAATTCAAATATCTTTATTTCGGACTATTTGGTCCATATGTTGTTAGTAATACAATACTTATTATCTATGGTTAGTAAATATAATAATATATAAAAAAGTAGGTAGTATTAAATAGGTGGTATTATATATTGAATTTTCTGTAACGTGACATTGACAACTGACGAACTGTCGAGTCCATTAAAATAAATAAGTAAAACTATTATGAGAGGTTCTTCATATAATGTATGTTATGTCATAACATAAGGTACTGTAATGTTCATTCATAACGTAGTTTGCTATTTAAAACTAGCAAACTCTCTCCAATATTATTTACCGCAACTGTTTGAAATGTATGAAGGCAAGTCAGGATCCAAAGTTGGCTGAAACACAGCTGAAATCGGGCCACTTCACTTGGAAGGCTGCCATACAGAATCAGGCTTTGCTGAATACCACAGAATACAGAACGAGTCAGAAGTAGACCGAGATTCAGAAGCCCGACCGACCGCGACTTCAATCGTCACGTCACATTTCTTTTCTCGTGTGGTTTAGTGACCAAACCCATTTGTCAAAGTTATTCAGGCCGCCCGTAGGCCTTTGAAGTGGCCTAACGACTGCTGTCAAGCGACAACAACCAGGACCAACTGCTTAACGTGCGCCCCGAGGCACGAAGGGGCTCAGATGAAAGTGTCACTAGCGGTCACCCATCCAGGTCCTGACCTCGCCCAACGTTAACTTGTACGATCGTTTTCAACGTGTACTCGCAACTGGACTATGAGCCCCTCGTTTTTCATTTTAACACGTGGACGACATACATTGCTACGTTTCATTGTCGTTTGTTAAAACTTGCAAAAATAATGCAGTAATGTATGTCCATGTGTTAAATTGAAAGCGATTACGAAAACGGGGAAGGTCGCGGTCACCTTCCTGGCCGATATGTACCTTACCTACCTACGGTTTAACACAGAAAGGTGTACAGGAGAGTTTTTAAGGTTGAGATTATCTCAAAAACTACTTGACCTATTGCAAGAATTATTTCACTGTTAGATAGATAAAAGTTAGAACTATGTAACTGTAAAAGAATTATTAAATTCGGTCCAGTGGTTTGTGAGAAAATCTTAACCTTATTGAGGCCCCCTGTATACTTATCTCTGTCTTCGTGTGTACGGACAACAGCAGATCAATGGTAACACGATTTAATCTTACGATTTTAAATCTTACGGCACTGATAATAAGAACGGTCCAAAGTGTTACACTTGATCTGCTGTTAGCTGTACGAAAGCAATAGTCATAGACAGAAGTAGTAAAAGGCATAGACAGTTTTGAGTGACCATTTAAGCTGTACCTATCATTTTGTTGGGGACTTATTACAGGTTTCATATTGCATAATCACAATCAGTATCATTTTCTACTACTCTCGTAACTCCTATAGAAGAATAACAAAAACAATGAATAATTCGCTTCGATTGCTTACTATTTTCTGAATTCTTAATTAGGCTGTTTTTTTCGACTCGCTAGATGTACAATACTTTTTTTTAACCAATAATTTTAATAAAAAGTGGAGATATTTTTACATTTATTCGTTATCTTGTACATATTGCGGTTGATGGTGGGGCAGAATCTGGCATTGTCATTTTGACAGTCGTAATATCGAGCTCACGCTGAGTTCGTGCTCAAAATTGTCTATGAAACTCAGCTTAACGTAAATTCGCAATCACAGCCAAAACTCGCGTTTCACGAAGTCAACCCGATTGGTTCTGTATCCTGATATTACCTAATCTAGTTGTTTCGAGTCAGTGTACCCTCCTATCTCCTATTGCCATATCTATATGTTTATATTATCATATTTTTGAAGTTCCGCTGATTTCGATTGTATGCTGTAAACTCATTGGCCAAGCCTTATTTTTACCCGACTGCGCAAGAAGGAGGGTTTTGGTTTTCGAGTGTATGTATGTAATGTCTAATTCTTTGTCCCGCCCTGCAGTCTAAACAGCTTGATGGATTTCAACATATGAGGTGTCGTTACATTCGTCTTCATTGTAGGAGTGTATATTAAAACTATTAATAATATAAAATATTATATTATATTTTTATTTCAATAGCTTCTACTCTTATTAAAGAGATAATTTCGCCAATGTCAAGCTATTTAGAGTATTTATGTAAATAGAAAATTAAACGAATAAAAAAAAAACCGACATTCCAAAATGATGGCGGATATCAATTGACCTTTGTCAACCATTGCACTGAACTTAGTTCTTTAGCTAAGTATCGGACTAAAAGGCTCAGTAGTCCGATGATCTGAATTAATCTTAATCATCGGACTACTGAGACTAAAAAGTCTCATCAGTCCGATCACCGGACTAAATCATCGGACTACTGAGACTAGCCCATAAAAAACGATAAAAAATAATCGAAAGCTTTTTTGTTTGTAAAACTCTTCCCAGAGGGAAAAACAAAGCTAACTAGGGCATACAGCCTGGTCTGATGATTTTTGGCAGTCGTTTTTTGTTTTATGAAATAATTTCTGTTTGTCAAAAGACTTTAAGTCTTTGAAGCCCTCTTCGGTATGCTCAGTCAGGTAAGGTGCCCTATAATTGGCCACATGTAGAGCTTGTCAAATACCAGCTCATTACACAGTGTGCTAGTTGCGAGACTTCCATTGGAAAACACTCGCAATTTTCCGCGTCAATTCGCGAACCAAGCGGACGGAAAATCATACACCGTCTTTTGTATAATTGGTAATGTTCATGTTCTATTAATTTCGTCAAAGTCAAACGCGGTTAGCTATAAACGTGTATTAAAAGTGATTCCATGGTTTAAGACACTTCCTTTCTAACTTAGGGCTAAAACTTATTTACACTTTAGTTTCCCTCGGTCGACGGCACAGACCTGTGACAGGAGGCGTCCGTGTCTGCCCGCACATGAGCGCAACATTGCTCCGCGCCACGTGTAACCTAGAGATATTATCGACGTGAACGCATATCTTTAATACGGCACCTCTGTCCCCCGCTTCGTCTCTATGCGCTCATCGTTGACATAATTTTTCGCTTGCGAATGACAATGCCAGATTCTGCCCCACCGTCAACCGCAAGTTGTACAAGATAACGAATAAATGTAAAAATATCTACGTTTCTTATTAAAATTATTGGTTTAAAATAAAGTTTTGTACAAGTTGCGAGTCGAAAAAAACAGCTTAATTAAGAATTCAGAAAATAGTAAGAAATCGAAGCGAATTATTCATTGTTTTTGTTATTCTTCTATAGGAGTTGCGAGAGTAGTAGAAAATGATACTGATTATGATTATGCAATATGAAACCTGTAATAAGTCCGCAACAAAATGATAGGTACCTACTTAAATGGTCACGTAGTTTTGTAGGTGGGGCAAAGCTCCATTGAAATGTGGCGATGTCTTTTGTACCGATTTCATGTCTTTTGGGTAAGTGGTATGTGTTTACATTCAAACTGTAGGTACCCAACTCACCCACACATATGCACTTTACAAGCGTGGGGTGACCAGTAATACAGGTCAAGTTGCGAAACTGATATTTTCGGACTACCCACCCACTCTGAGATTTACTGAATAAAGCTTTTACACTTTTGGGAACGATAAACGAGACTTAAGTTCGACGGTATCATTTTGTTGCCGTGATACCTTTTAGAACACTAAAGATGTTTATTATCCTGCACATTTTCTCGAACAGATATCTACATGAAGCAATCCGCATGAAGGATTACTGTTAATAACTATACCGCAGCCCAAATCAAGTGTCTTATTTTGTAAACAAATATGATCGTCTAATTACCTGTTGCGATGTAATACTGAAGGAAATGTTTGATCGAACCTGTTCATCATTGCGAAAATAGAGTGATCCGATCTAATAATGTGAAAATAACTATGCAATCACAGAACAGCTTAAAATGTTAGTAGGGTAGTTTTTGTTTACAAAATAAGACACTTGATTTGGGCTTCTGTTTATCTGTTATTAAGTAATTTATGTGTTATTATTTTTAAAAAAGTATTGTTGAAATTTTTTTGCCGTTTTTTCTCCTTAGCGTATGGTTCAATATTGACGTTCAAAAATGTACGCAACGTTTATTGCAAATAATTGCAATAAAGATATTTCATTTGGCAATTAAGTTCGCCTCTGGCGTCGGCCTAGCCAGGGCCGAACTCCATTGCTTCATGGCTAAACATGTTTAGCGACATAACGCATCATCATCAGTCTGTTTATATGTCCCCACTGCTCGGGCACAGACCTTCCCTTACATCGAGGGAGACAAACACTGGCAAGTCACCTCTTTGTTAGTTCTGATAGCCTGGTACTTCAAATATTATCATCAGTCCATTTGTATGTCCCCACTGCTCGGGCACAGACCTTCCCTTACATCGAGGGAGACAAACACTGGCAAGGCACCTCTTTGTTAGTTCTGATAGCCTGGTACTTCAAATATTATCATCAGTCCATTTGTATGTCCCCACTGCTCGGCCACAGACCTTCCCTTACATCGAGGGACCATGAACAACCACGCGGGCCCACTGCGGATTGGCATTTGGCGGATTTCACATGCCTCAGTTTTTTTCTTCTTCTACGGCATGCAGGTTTCATCACGATGTTTTTCTTCACCGATTTGAGAGCACTCGGTAAATGTATGTAAGTTTTCCATCGAAAAACCGAGGATAACTCATTGGTACATGGCTGCTCTGGCTGGGAATCGAACCTGGGACCTGGGTATCGCAAGTCCACTGAGCCACCGAGCTCGTTTAGCGACATAACGCATGTAACTAAAATTAAAAAGAATTGAAACATAATCTGACACACGCCGGTATTGCAGAATTCTTAAGCACTAAGTTAATCTAAGTAACTTTATACAGTTCCTATTACCTACGCCATAAGAGTTGAAGTCTTGATTCAATGATACCATTTATGCGTTCGTCGTAGGGCCAAACCCTAGAGTTATGGTAATTATAAAACGCAATGAATGGCCGGATGGATCACAATAGCCAATTGCCGGCTTATGTCACTGCCATTGTCTCAATGGTAATATGCTTTGGGAATTGGACTATGAGCTCATGGGATCTAATGAAATGAGAGGTTCTCTATCATCATCAACCGGTATCAGCGGGGTTACTATCACCTCTTTAGCGATCCAGTTTAGGTTCCTAAACTGACAATTTGCTACAATAACGTCAAACGTCATTGTAGCAAATAGCGATTTGGAACCTAAACTGGATCGCGCTGGTGAGAGTGACCCTGCAGATCGTCATCAGCCCGCACAGACCACTTACCCCATAGACCTGTAACAGGCCCGTGAAATAGAAGGTACCTGATTCTTACATTAGTATTTTATTTTTAACGTAATGGGGATTAATGAACTTTTTAGTTCATTAATCCCCATTATAAGCTCCAATTGGCGTTAACGGGGATTAATGAACAAAAAGTTCACTAATCCCCGTTGACGGGGATTGTCAACGGGGAATAGTGGAATAAGCCGACTGCCCGCACATGAGCGCAAAATTGCTTCGCGAGACGTGAAACCTAGAGATATTATCGACATGGACGCATCTCTTTAATACGGCATCCCTGTCCTCCGCTTCGTCTCTATGCGCTCATCGTTGACTGAGTTTTTCGCTTGCAAAAGACATTGCCACATTTCAATGGAGCTTTGCCCCACCTACAAAACTACGTGACCATTTAAGCTGTACCTATCATTTTGTTGGGGACTTATTACAGGTTTCATATTGCATAATCATAACCAGTATCATTTTCTACTACTCTCGCAACTCCTATAGAAGAATAACAAAAACAATGAATAAATCGCTTCGATTTCTTACTATTTTCTGAATTCTTAATCAAGCTGTTTTTTTTTCGAATCGCAACTTGTACAAAACTTTATTTTAAACCAATAATTTTAAAAAAACGGAGAGATTTTTACATTTATTCGTTATCTTGTACAACTTGCGGTTGATGGTGGGGCAGAATCTGGCATTGTCATTTGTACCGATTTCATGTCTATTGGGTAAGTGGTCTGTGCTATCGCGTGATAATGAATAGATCCATCGAGGGGGCTTACACGGCCATCCACAAGGCAGGTCTAATGGGGCCTGGCGTGGACTAGCAGATCACACATTGCACGGCGTTCCGATGCGTATAGTGTCGCAACATTTAGTAAGACATCCGTCGTCATAGCGGCTGATTGGATGAGAGACGACCTACATCCTACATACGATGTATGTCTAAATACCAGAGTAAAGGGACCTGTGTCGTATGACAGACACTCTGATCTATATGGGTCTTTCAATTCAAGTAACTACTCGTATAATTTTTATCACTCAATCAAGATTGAGGTCAAACAATTCAATAAACTGAAGGTCAATCTCATTTACGACTCTTAAAACACTATTCCAGTATAAAAAATATACAGAAAACCATCTGCAGCATGACAATCATCGCTCCATAACATCCCCAGCACGTGCCAACGTATACCTACTCGTCACTAACATAAACAACTATCCGTCTGGTTCCAGTCAATGCGTCTAGTCCCCCCTTCTCTGACCTTCACTAAACCCCTCTCTACCTACAGATCCTTTCGTAATAAGCTTAACCATTGCCCCGTCAAATGTTAGAAGACAACGCAATTCCGATTCAAAGCAAGCGTTGGATTGGGTGGAACATGATTTTGTCGAAGGTTTCTCGGTAAAAGAATGCAAGTGTGTAGTTGATTTCAAGTCCACGTCATACGGTTACACCGCCCACGGGAAGGTAGACGTGCGCAAGCGCACTGAAGGTTTCTAAACTCAAGTGAAATTTTTGGTGTCGCTCAAGGCTCCTTTTTGGGACCGTTGCTTTATCAACCTTTTTATGGTTCGAAGTTAAGACATAACTGATAGTGAGTGTAAGTGTTATTGAACCCTTGATTTCTAAAAAGTGAAATTTTTAGTTTAAGATTACTTTGAAGAATCGATTTACTTTCTTTCATAAGTGAAATCTGTTTTCGTTTTTCCGTGAGTTCCGTTATTGCAATAAGACTATGTTAAAAACTATTCTAACTTTTGCAATGACTTGACATGAAAACTTGAAAATGAATCAAATGTGTAAGTACCAATTCTAATATTTTAACTATAGTACAGTCGACGACAGAGATAAGTATACAGGGGGCCTCAATAAGGTTGCGAATTTCTCAAAAACAACTGGACCGAATTTAATAATTCTTTCACAGTTACATAGTTTTGACTTTTATCTATCAAACAGTGAAAGAATTTTTGCAATAGGTCAAGTAGTTTTTCAGATAATCTCAACCTTAAAAACTCTCCTGTACGCCTTTCTCTGTGTTCCACCGTACCTATAATAAGTTTTTCGTGTAATTTAGACCAACTGAAAAGTTAATTTACTGACTAGCTTTTGAGGAATTGTTTTGTTTCTTATAATAATTATTATCCTTTTAAATTAAGGTACCCTTTATCACAAAAAATACATGTCTAAGAATATTCGTTTCTGTATAAATATTGTTAGTAAGACCAAATGACTAAGCTAAATTAAAAAGAAATAGGTCGTCGTCACCTTATCTAATATAAACTTTGTTAGTCAACGAATAAAGTTTTATTTCACATGACTTTTAGTTCAATGAATCATTGGCCCGGAGAATGCATTCAGACTCTTAAGTGAAATCTCTGGCGATAACATCTGTGAGAAAATATTTGAGGTTTCGTAGATAACTTTTGAATTAGTTTTATTAATGGACTAGCATTGATCTCCTATAAACAACTAGATACACAGTCTGCCTTCTAAAAATGTCCGAGCGCAAAGAAGGTCCAAACGGATGAATGGGACCTCATTTGCTTTATTGGATGTTAACAATGGACCCTTGTTTTGACGTTTTTTTAATTGTTTTAGTAAGACCTTTGTGTATCTAGTTGTTTATAGGAGATCAATGGTTTAATGTCACGAAAATAATCTGAATTTTTTATATAACTGTACACAATAAAATTAGAATTATGAGTAAATAGCTGTCACTTTCCCTTCATTTTCAAAAGAAATAACTTAACATTGGTACAGATTAATAGGAAAGACTTCTGCTATACAGGCATTTCCTAAACTCTCGTGTAACCTCAAATTGATAGATTTCAGTAATAAGGCCTAAAGACACCAAGTGGGCACCATTGCAATCTATGCCGTATTACCTTTGCCTAGAGTATCCTTGTGTTCTTGATGCACTATTGACTGTACCTATTTGCAGCCTTCACCAAACAAATAGACCGACGGAAACGTTGCGCTTTTGAATTGACCTTCTTCAGAATTAATTCCTTCTATTGAGAGAATCTCACGTTCCACTTTGAGTCTTGAGAAACTGTAGATGTTGAGTAACGGAATGCTTTTCTTAATATGCATTTGTGTTACTTCCCCAATCGTCTAATTTCATAGTTGTCGCTAGATTATAAATTATTATTTTTTCATTTGCCAATGTCATGTTACAGAAAATTCAATATGCCGTATTAGATATAGTTGTAGTTTTATTAACGGCATTATATCCATTCTTTTTTTAAGGAAGGTACTTATTCAGATATTTATACCACATTCCAATGTCAATGAGAAAAAGTATATACCTATAGGTAACACCTATTATTATTTCTTCGAAACTAATTTTACTAAAGTGTTAAAACCCCGGCTTATTAAGATATTTCGACCAGAAGTGGACAGCGCTTATTCAAAGACGAGGCAGGGCGTAAAAGCCAAGTAAATGACAATGCCAGATTCTGCCCCACCATCAACCGCAACATGTACAAGATAACGAATAAATGTAAAAATATCTCCGTCGTTTGTCTGTGACTTTGTGCAAGTATCACGCCATAACTACTGAAGGGATTTTGATGGGAGTTTCACTAGGAGATAGCTGAACTATCCGGACAGCTCATAGGCTATAAGCCATGGCGGTATGTGATGTGGAAACAAGGATCCAGAGAGGAAGATCTGTCTCCTGATCTCCTCCATCCTCTCCATCCTCCTCCTCTACGCAAACGAAGTTGCAGGGTACAGTCTTCAATAAGTTTCATAACTTCACAGACGTCATATCCGTGAGAAAGTCTTTCATTTTTTGCATTTTATTTTACCTAATATTTGCTTTACGTTTTAACAAGCTTACAACCGCATTTGTAACTCGTTTCATTATTATCTTTATGACTTACGTAACAGAGACGCTTTTGAAACCTAGTAGGAGGTTTGTATAAATAATTTGCACAGTTCTGTTAGTTTTTGCGTATTCGTGTTTAGTTTTTTATGCCGTTGCTTTGTCTTAAAGTTCTTTGTTCTTTGAACTCCAAGGTGTTTTTAGGATTCCGTACGTCAAAAGGAAACACTTCTTTGTACAGTCGAAGACAGAGATAAGTATACAGAGGGCCTCAATAAGGTTGAGATTTTCTCAATAACTACGTCAAGCAGTTTTTGAGAAAATATCATCCTTAAAAACTCTACTGTACACCTTTCTCTGTCTTTGACCGTACGTCTGTCTGCCAAGACCTTTTTCTCAGAAGCGCATGGAGGTTTCAAGTTGATATTTTAACTGTTGATTACTAAAACCACAGACCACTTACATTGAGTAAGTATTTGGTATTAATTTCAACTTGATCCGTCCACGCGTTTCTGAGATATATATGTATTGACAGACAGATAGACAGACAGACAACAAAGTGATCCTATAAGGGTTCCTTTTTTCCTCTTGAGGTTCGGAACCCTCAAATCTACCAAATGTGACACTAAATGATTTTTATCCTTAACGTTTACATTGAAAGTACCAGCCACTGACCACTTACTCAATAGACATGAAATCGGTACAAATTTGAAAGCGAAAAATTCTGTCAACGATGAGCGCATACAGACGAAGCGGGGGACAGAGGTGCCGTATTAAAGAGATGCGTCCATGTCGATAATATCTCTAGGTGACACTTGTCGCGAAGCAATTTTGTGCTCATGTGCGGGCAGACACGGGCACCCTCCTGTTACAGGTCTATGGGGTAAGTGGTCTGTGACTAAAACACAGTTGTTGTGATAATATCATGTTGGAGCAACACGCCTCCGTCCCTTTATCTGTGTAAAACACAGTCACTCTCCATTCTAAGATTAGCTACGTGAAACTGATAACTGTCTCACTTTCTATCTTTCTAATGCATTCGATTTTCTACATTACACTGGATATCGGTTCTTCTTGGAAATGGAAAATTGGATTGGGACAGAATACGTGGCCCATGGAGTGATGTGTGACTCAGTGTGACGAACCTCATCGACGTCTTTTGAAGTCCTGGTATTTTCAGTTTTTCGATGAAGGCTACGGCACTAACTACTAAAATTAGACGTCTGAAAAAAATATATAGCAATCTTTGGGTGTATATTTAGGGACTGATGAATACCGATACACGATTGGACAAACTTCGCTCAATAAAAAAAAATCGCAAACATACCCCTTCCATGTCATTTAAAATTAAAATTATGTCTAAACCGAAATAGTTATTCATACGAAATATATATCAAAATGTAGGGTATTATTACGAGAGCTTGTTTAAAAAAATCTGATTTTTATTGGCGTATTTTAATTTCCTTGCCAAAATTCATCCAAAATCAATAAAAATACAAATATGGAGTCACTGTGCCGTGCTCTTCACTCCGCCGCTGCGGGACATCTTCTGTCTCGCGCTCGAGTTCGACAGCTCGCCGCCCCTTAAAGCACTTTAGCTCCCAGTGGTTCCCCGAGTACGGGCACACCTCATCACTGCAGACCCTCACCATGGTATAGCCACACGCCAGGACTGGAGCTTCTCATTCCATATTACCTCACATCTATAGTTACGTGGTGGTGACCTGGTCTCGGTCCTCAACATGTGTCTAGTCATGATTCTATGTCAACGGGAAGTACCCTATAGGTTTTGATTCCATTGCGTTTTCATACAAATATGCGACATCTCGACAGACAGACTCGCACCATGGTATAGCCACACGCCAGGACTGGGGCTTCTCATTCCATATCACCTCACAACTACAGTTACGCGGTGCTGACCTGGTGTCAGTCCTCAACATGTGTCTAGTCATGATTCTATGTCAACGGGAAGTACCCTATATAATTTCCACTTGACACATCATCAGCCTGTATCATTCCACTGCTACAGGGCCTCGTAGGCCAGTTGCGAGTATACGTTGAAAACGATCGTACAAGTAAAGCAACGTTCGGCGAGGTCAGGACCTGGATAGGTGACCGCTAGTGACACTTTCATCTGAGCCCCTCCGTGCTTCGGAAAGCACGTTAAGCAGTTGGTCCCGGTTGTTGTCGCTTGACAGCAGTCGTTAGGCCACGTGGCCTGAATAACTTTGACAAATAGGTTTGGTCACTAAACCACACGAGAAAAGAAAGAATATGCGACATCTCGACAGACAGACGGACGGACAGACACACGGACATCAAAGTAATCCTATAGGGTTCACTTTTTCCTCTTGAAGTACAGAACAGAACCCTAAAACGAAACAGCCGATTACGATGTCTCACAATCAATTTGTTTATAATCAATCAAAATCTAATAAAATTTGTAAACTGGCGACTCCCGTCCGAACCCGTTAACTTGGAATTGCCCAAAATGGCCGCTAATTTAATTCACTGAGCAATTGGACAGCGATTTGCCCAATTGAGTGATTACAGTATAGTTAGGTACGGTACAGTCTTCCAATGTACTTACGATAACCTTTAAGGCTGAGAATGCGCGGATTTACAGTTTTTCTATGAAAATACTTCAATCTACCAAATAATAAGTATCTACTTATTATTAATAATAATTCAAATTTTAATGACACGAAAATGAAATATTTTCCAATTAAATGGTTATGAATACATTTGAAGGCTCTGTTATAGCTAGATTTAACAAGGTAGTACGATGATAATCTAAAAAGCAAAAAAAATTAACGTCATGTTTTCTCAACATTGAACATCCCTAGTTTATTGGGGCCGCAATGACGTCATGCCACAGATAATCATGGCGGACTCTGTTTTCAATCGAGGTTGGAAAGTTGCATTTTAAATTAAAGTTTTTGGTGTTTTAAAGGTCTCAAAAAATTCTGCATTTTTTTGTACGGTGTAATAGAACGATTATTACCTATTTATGACCAAAAAAAAATTGGGGCAACTAGCCTATTGCACAATGAATTTATTGTGCATTATTATTGCACGTGTGTGGTCCGCCCCATATCAAACACGACTCTCAATTTTTCAAATCGGCCTTTAGAGTACATACTTTACTTATGTATACAGTCTATACTGTGGCAAATGGTTTATTAAAGGGGGCGATATGGCAAATTAACATCGGATAGGAAATAAAGTTCCCCTTCGTAGGCAATAAATAACTCAATTTTGTATTTATCTGTGTTTGGTTAGCTTTTCACAATTGATAAATTGCTATTACATATAATTCCCGTAATTAACGTAGCCACCCGACCAGATGGATGACTGGCAGATACTGGATGCAAAGGGCCGAGAATCGAGTGGCGAGCGATTTTTTATTTTATTTTTATTTTATTTGATAGGAAAACTTACAGCTTTTATGTGTGTAATATGGGTTATAAACTTAAGTTAAAAACTAAGCCATTTACAAGTTTTCGCCAATAATTTAAATATGTGGGTTAGTTTTAGTTAATTATTAATGAATTAGAGTGTTTACAACTATAGATATACCCTTATGCTTAAACAGAGTGTACTTAATCTTAAGGTTATGAAAATTACAACAATGCTTATATTAGTGAGTGCCATACATTAGGGAAAATGACGATGAGTTCATACAGAGCGAGATTAATATTAGAAATCATTATAAATGAGTGATTTGCAGCGAGATTTTTATTTGGGTATTTTTATTTCCCTGCCAAAATTCATCCAGAATTAATAAAAATACGAATATGGAGTCACTCCGCCGCTGGGGGACATCTCCTGTCTTGCACTCGAGTTTGACAGCTGACAACCCCTTAAACAGAATCTCCGCAGTAAATCTCGTGTTAGGGCTAGCGCAGGTCACAGGCGGACAGCGTCGTGCCGGCGGACAGCGCGGCGCCGTCCACAGGCGTGGTACATGGCTCTGACGTGCGCCGCGCCGTGGCACTTGTGTGTCCGCCCTTAGGACTAGCGTACAACAGAACGGCGCCGGCGGACGAAGCCGTGTACGACACCGTGGACGGCGCCGTCCGCCGGCACGAATGTTGTCCGTCTGTAACCGGCGCCGGCCGACATCGTGCGCCGGTAGACGGGGCCGGCAGACGCCGTGACTCGCCGCGCCATGCGACGGCACGGCGCCCACCGTGCCGTCATATGGCGCGGTGTGTCACGGCGGCGGTGGCGTCGTCCACTGGCGCGGTACACGGCGCGGGGCGCTGACGTGGGCCGGCGGACGGCGCGCCCGTGACGTTGTGCGTCCGCCCTGCTCAACACGTGGTTATGTTACGTAGCCAGGCTGCGGGCGGTGACCTCACCGTAATTCGTTGTACGTGACTTTTGGCTAGCTTAGGTGAATGACTGTCTGTTTCTATTATAAAGTACCTACCTGTTTTTTGTTCTCATAAATTTTATTATACCTTTCCGTTTCCAGTCCATACTCCAACCAAATCTATTTTATATTTTTTTAATACCTACCCAGGTAGACCATGTAACAAAAATATGTTTTTATTCATATTCAAATAAATGTGAGCATGAAAAAAAAATAAGAAAAATACCTGCCTATTTTTACTTTTTACCTACTTAATTTGTACAGTCGAAGACAGAGATAAGTATACAGGGGGCCTCAATAAGGATGAGATTTTCTTAAAAAATACTAGGCCGAATTTTATAATTCTTTAACAGTTACATAGTTTTAACTTTTATCTATCAAACAGTGAAAGAATTATTGTAATAGGTCAAATAGTTTTTCAGAAAATCTCAACCTTAAAAACTCTCCTGTACACCTTTCTCTGTGTTCCACTGTACACAAAGGAACACAAACTAAACTCGATAATAGTGACACTTTTATTATTACCTAACTGTTAACTAACTTAACATGAACAACTCGGTTACTGAGAAAAGAAAATTAAAAATCGACAATTAACAAGGAACTAATCAAATTAACACCAATATGGTTACACTTACGCAAACGGAAGTGATCTTTGCGTGATCGATAAAAAATATCGATTCCTTATTGCTGGCCGTAATCGATTGTAGTCAAATTGATCGATACGGTTCGTTTGAACGTTGCTTTCACCGTAAGCGCAAGCATTTCTAGACTATAGTATGACCGTCTAAATCAGTCTTCGCCTGCGCGGTACAGGGACGCGGGGGTAGGACGACAACGGGGACCGAGAGAGGTGCGGGCGGCAGGCGCATTTCTGTTACAATAATAATAATAATATAATAATAAATATCTTTATTTCAGGCATTAACTTTAAACATTAACTTTAACAATACATTTCTGTTCGCGCGCCCGCCCCCCGCACCTCTCTCGGTCCCCGTTGTCGCCTTCCCCCGCATCCCTGTACCGCGCAGGCGAAGACTGATTTAGACGGTCATACTATAGACAACAATACATAATACTTAGGTTCGTAACGACAAATGCTGCAGATTTCCCGCAGGAGCGCGGCGGAGTGAAGAGGCACATTGCCTCCATTATTGTATTCTTATGAATTTGGGTAGGGAAATAAAAATACACCAACAAAAATCAGATTTTTTTATCGTATTAATAATACCCTACATTTTGATATATATTTTGTATGAATAACTATTTCAGTTTAGACATTCAGGGGCTCGTAGGCCAGTTGCGAGTACACGTTGAAAACGATCGTACAAGTTAAGCAACGTTGGGCGAGGTCAGGACCTGAATTTCGCAGAAGGAGGCGGCGGAGAGGGCAAGGGAGGTCGATCCCTTGTCCGACAGAATCCGCCGCAGGAGAGTCGGGCGGAGGAGGCTGGCGTATGCCCGAAACCTCCCCCCGTAATGAGGGCTTCCGGGCGAGTGGACACGGGGTAGTCCAACGCCCGGTAACAGGTCCTCGAGTTGGTCGGCATGTCTGTGTTCCAGCATGCCACTAACAGCCGGATGGGAGTCAAAGTCCCACGAGAAGGGTCCCCCGGACACCCGCTGGCGGAGTCGCGGAAGTAATACGCAAGTCTCCCCGTGACTCCGTCGTAAGGCGGCGAGACGGAACACCGAGTGGTTTTAGTCGGTAAGAGTCCGACATAACCTCTTTGCCTCCCCGTGGCAAAGAGGTATCCATGAGGATTTTCCCCTCGAAAAAAAAAAAAAAAGGTCAGGACCTGGATGGGTGACCGCTAGTGACACTTTCAGAGCCCCTTCGTGCCTCGGGGCGCACGTTAAGCAGTTGGTCCCGGTTGTTTTCGCTTGACAGCAGTCGTTAGGCCACGTCAAAGGCCTACGGGCGGCCTGAATAACTTTGTCAAATAGGTTTGGTCACTAAACCTCACGAGAAAAGAAGAAAGTTTAGACATAATTTTTATTTTAAAAGAGGTATGTTTGCGATTTTTTCCATCGAGCAAAGCAGACCAAGTGTAACACTGTGTATGTTGGCGTAGGTACTGCGAAGGGGAACACCCCAGGAGTTTTAGTTGGTGCAAGTTCAACATAATCGCCCGTTCCCCCGGACGGGCGGTATACATAATGTATTTCTCCTGGGTAACAAAAAAAGAAAGGTACTGTTGTGTCGGTCGAGCTTACTTAAAACATTCCAAAATCAGATCAGGTGTAACACTTTGAACCGTTCTTATTATCTGCGTCGTAAGAGTTGAAATCGTACTGCAAGTGTTACCTTTGATCTGCTGTCCGAACTTACATTTTGACTTGAATTGCATATTTACGCAGTCGCTTTCGAGTAAACTTACTACTGCATAGTAGGTATGATGGAACTGTTGCGATAAGCTCAAGCCTGCAAGTAACAGTAAATCCAATCAGGCGTATAGTTTCGTGCGATGAGCGACGTGACCACAGCTAGGGAGGGGCAGAGATATAGGTATCGATAAAACGGAAGTAGACGAGGTCGGGCGCGCCATATTTGGCATGATTGGTCTATTAGTACAAAGACATTCTTGTAGAATAAGTGAACTGTATGAGTCAGTAGTAATGATTACTGATCAAGTAGCCAACCGCTTTTCTCGTTTTCGTAATCGTATTCAATTTGACACATGGACGATATAAGATAAGATAAATAAGATAAATACACTTCATTGCACCATAATACAGTATTAAATACATAATTGAGAAGCATGTACAATTTTGGCGGTCTTATCGCTAAAAGCGATTTCTTCCAGACAACCAACTGCAGAGGATATTATAAAAATATATCAGAAAGAGGTATACAATGAGGGGTTTTCTTTCAGACAAGCAAGACGTGCTCCACTGTCTCGTCCTCGTCAAGGCACCCTCTGCACAGATAACTATCAGTCAGGTTCTAGCATTTCCCCAAGTAAAAAAAAAAAAAAAAAAAAGGTTCTCTTGAAAATGGCGGGAAACGACGGTTGCAAAATTATTTGATAATTTTTGTTTTATTGTCTACAGTGGTTATTTTGAGATTAATATCACGTTAAATTAATCAGAAAATGTTCGCGAGTGGCAGTATGGTGAATTTGTTGGATAATTTGAGCAAGATCTGGGGTTTCAAGCTTTTATCAAGAGTTCCCGCTACAAGCTCGGGAGTGAACGTGACTGTCGAGCTGCTTCGTCCACAGTGATTGACGCTACGGCGTCTCCTGTGGATGAAGACATGAAGACGCGGCTACCCAGGGTGATGACGCCACGGCGACTCCCCTGGAGGAAGATAGAAGACTATTATACATTGAATTTTCTGTAACATGACATTGGCAAATGACGAACTGTCGAGTCCATTAATAATAATAAAAAAACTATCAGTCAGTAGTTTGTAGATGCTTGTTTAGATGACAATGTCCGGTCAGCACACCGACTAGAGTTCTTAGGTTTGCCCGGTTCTGTTTAATGAAATGGCTTGTCAGCTTATTGTTAATCTTCAGGAGAAATGCGCGTACCTGGTTGCAGTCTTTGCCAGATGCCCAAAGTTTGTCGTGCTCCTCTATCAATTGTTTTGTCGAGTCGACTGTTTGTAGCAGTTTACGTAACTTTGACGATATACTTAGAGTCTGTGCGGAAAGAGAATAGGCGTGGCGTAAAATGGAACTAACACCTAAACTATTTATTTCCCTCAATCAGAAAACATTAATTAATATTCTAACACAGCCTCAGTTCAGTTTTTAAAAATCTCAAAATATCAAGATATTACAGTCGAACTACAATGACCCAACGTGACAAAAACGGTAATTAAGCGCAGATGCGCCCTCAAATCCTACGCCTATTCTCTTTCCGCACAGACTCTACTTACATCTACGTTTCATGATCGTTTGTTAAAACTTGCAATTGCTAGGTATACGAGTTCTCAGCGACGCCAGATTGATATAATTCTGTATAGTCAGGTTTTCATCGTAATTATTTAAACTTTTATCGATAAACATTGTAATCGTTAGTAATTTTATCCCAACCCTATCGTCCCGTTGGTCAGACAATACAAATTGCTATGTGGCATGCAAAAGTAGATTAACGGAGTGACCGCACGAGAGAATAGCTACTTGTGGTCTATTAGAGCCCGATGGCGCTGTGGTTAAGGCTTGCTGCACACGTATCCACCCGGCACCGCCTCGCCTCGCTGTCAAAAATGGAAAATCTCAACCTTAATTATTTATTTTATTAATGAACTCGACAGTTCGTCATTTGCCAATGTCATGTTACAGAAAATTCAATATATAATAGACAATAGTCTTCTATCTTCCTCCAGAGAAGTCGCAGTAGCGTCTTCACCCTGGGTAACCGCGTCTTCTTGTCTTCATCTAGAGGAGTCGCCGTAGCGTCATCACTCTGGATGAAGCAGCTCGACAGTCACGTTCACTCCCTTGTAGCGGGACTCTTGATAAAAGCTTGAAACTTCAGATCTTGCTCAAATTATTCAATAAATTCACCATACTGTCATTCGCGAACATTTTCTGATTAATTTAACGTGTTAAACACAAAATAACCACTGTAGACATTAAAATAAAAATTATTAAATAATTTTGCAACCGTCGTTTCCCGCCATTTTCAAGAGAACCAAACTCAACCTTTTTATAGAATTATATTTTATAAGTATAATTATTTTTCAAGTTTTATATGGAATGTAAGACACGTGAACAAAGTGATCGCCCTTAATAGACTCTAAGTAATGTCGTTGGACTAACTCTTAGCTATAAGTGTCAATTTATAGAAATTTAGGTCAAAATCAAATTACTTATTAGTCTTATTGTATTTAGGCTAGATCGTAATGTGAATAAAATGCCATATTATGGCACTATATTAAAAAAAAAAATTTTAATATATTTTTATTAATTATCGAAATATGCTAAAATCTCGTACCTTATTGAGGCCCGCTGTATACTTATCTATGTTTTCGACTGCATGTTTACAATGTTATTCATAGATTATACCCACCATCTACCTAAAGTATGTTATGGAACTTGTTTTCTCGTTAACCTACTAATTGGAATGCCGCTATGGCGTATATATTCATACGAGGTATTTAAATACTTAAAACATCGAGCAAACACAATTGAAAATAATACTAGAGGGTATGAATGATAGAAGAGTCAAAATAGAGCGAATATTGGTAGAAGGATCGGCCACAGACACAGACAGAAGAACAACAAGCTGTACCTATCATTTTGTTGGGGACTTATTACAGGTTTCATATTGCATAATCATAATCAGTATCATTTTCTACTACTCTCGCAACTCCTATAGAAGAATAACAAAAACAATGAATAAATCGCTTCAATTTCTTACTATTTTCTGAATTCTTAATTAAGCTGTTTTTTTCGAATCGCAACTTGTACAAAACTTTATTTTAAACCAAAAGTTTTAATAAAAAAGGGAGATTTTTTACATTTATTCGTTATCTTGTACAACTTGCGGTTGATGGTGGGGCAGAATCTGGCATAGTCATTTGTACCGATTTCATGTCTATTGTGTAAGTGGTCTGTGGGATCGGCAGAGGTAGAAAGAAAGGACATATGGCGACAGATTGGCGATCTTTTAAAAAAAAAGACAAATGCAATTTGCTACAAACCGACGAGCGTTCATAAAGATATTAATGAATGTGAAGGAAGCGAGAGTGCCAACATCGCAGTAGATGGAAGTCCACCGTCTCTGTCTGTCTACCGTTCTACGAGATTTAATCGATGATAATTAATTAAAACAGGAGACATCTTTCCAATTTCCATCTTCTCTACCACAAAAGACCAAAAATGTTCCATAATAAAATTGGTCCTTTACTTCGGATAAGGCAAAGGTACCTAAATTATTACTGACCATACAGCCCACGTCTTCTTTAACTCTTATTTTTTATTTTGAAATAATAAATACCGTAACAGGCAACGCTTTGTCAACTTCATTGGGTACCAAGCACGAATAGGCACACCCTAACTCGAATATGATATTATTAAGTTACTCTCCAGCCCTTTTATTTGGAACTTGCACGCGATTTTAATGGAAATAACATACTTTTGTTTTTAACTCATAAAATAATATAACTCATCGCAAGCAAGCATTCGTTGGCGAGCATTCCATATTGAGCTTTCAAGCATATAAGTACTATTATATTCTGTCGTTGAAGTTTCCTCTCAACGTTCGAACGACTGCCTGCACAGCAGATCAATGGTAACACTTGCAGTACGATTTCAACTCTTACGATGCTGATAATAAGAACGGTCCAAAGTGTTATACTTGATGTGCTTTGGGCTGTACTATTTACAGTTCAAATACTCGTCGTCGAATGATTATTATTTTAAGTGACGACAGACGGTCCATTAAAATTTACAAATGTGTAACAATAACAACTGCTTTGAATACATTTAATTCGTACGTTTCACTGGACGTTGTCCTGAAGCAAGTGCGCCTTTGTCCGCCATATATTCCGTTATAGTTTAATTAAACTGTCATTCACAAATAAGGCGTTGGGCATATAATGAAAAATCCTATTTCGTCGACATTTTCATTAACTTTACAGAAGTTTTTAAAAGAAATCGTCTCGACAACAATGGAAACTGCATCAAATGTGAATCATTCTATGCTAACGCAACTCTCGCATGCCACTTCCTTTTTTGCATTGGAGGCTAAAGAGTCACGACGCCTACTTATGTTACTTTGTGAATAACATTTAAAAGTTTTGTTGTTAAGAAACTTTTTTGTCTAATAACAGTTTGGTTTGATCTTTTGTTCGTGTGTACGTGAGTATTTTGTTGTGTTCTCTAACATTTTATGTGCTTTTTACATGCTTGTTTGTTTATTAATTAGTTTTTTAATTACTATTTATTTTTCTGCCACTTTCCCTATTATAAATGTGCTATAAACAGTTGAATCCACAATTAATTAATATAAAACTCCAATAGTCTTTGCTATTTTTATTAAAACTGTACAAATTTCACGCACGGCCTCCAATCACTTAAGTACCCATATTGACTTTCTATATTGTTTCCAGCGATCTACCCGACGAGGAAGACAAAAAATCTCCTGTCCTGCTCTTAGGGGTAAACAAAATCTCCGATTCTCCATCGTTTGTCAGAAGAAGATCAATAGAACCACAGACTTCTGGATCTATAAGGTTCTTTCGGCCTCCGAAGTCGAAATACACTAGAGGCTCGCATGGAGACGAGAGATTGGAACGGATCCGGCAAGATCTCTTAGTTCACAAACATAAACCGGACAAATACATTCCAAAGACAAGCCACGACGTTTCTCTCGAGCCTGAAGACAAGAAATGTATCAAACTGAATTGTGTTGGGAACTGCATATGTGATCGGAAGAAGAACTCTTCGAATCGAGGCTCCTTCTCCTTTCACAGACCTGAACAACGTCAATCTTCTCTATGCCCATCAGAACCTTACGAGAGAACAGACAAAAAGGATTCTTCTGAACACGAAATAGAATTTAAATACACAGAGCACATTCCAGACTCTCAACCGGGCAGCAGCAAACAAAATTCTTATAATGTTACTCCGAAATCTACTGAAAGAAGACATTTTTTGCTCGCCAATTTGAATGAGAGATTTCGCAAAACTTTAAGCTTGGATTCTCGGAAAGTTGAAACGAATAGAGTACCTCTAAGTCTACCAAAGGAATCTCGACCAAAATCTCTAGTGAATACTAGCAATATTTGTGTTCAACAGTACAAACCTGGTGAACCTTTTGTACGGTCAAATTTTGAGAAAGCTAGCCAACCAAAGAAGAAACGAAAATCATTTTTCTCATTAGATACTTTCTTTGATTCTAAAAAGTCTGATACATCATCTGTTGATGATTACTGCTCATCAAAATATAAGCGATTTGAACTAGAAAGTGATGATTCACCTCTGTTTCGTCAAGATAATACTAGACAGCCAAATAAACGTGAAAAAACACCAGATCTCTTAAATCTTCCTGTTATAATAGATTCTGTGCGTAAAAAACAATCGGATACTAAAAGACAACTGGAGAAATTAGAAAGCCATTACTATAAAAGTATAACTAAAACCGTTATAGATGCAGTCCCGAAGGATGCAACCGACATTCAAGGTCCAAGCGGCCACGCCAACCATGTATATGTCGACGATGACGACGTCGAATACATAGAGCCTATACAAAGTAACTTCACGAGTCAAAGTACTCTAATACTCGATAAAAACATTCCCGGTGAACTAACAGTGAAGCCTGATTCGATACTAACAATTAACACTGACGAAACTGATATAAAACTCCCTAGTTCAACTGTATCTCCTAAGTCGAATGATGTGAGGAATCTCGAAAATGATCTGGATAGCATAGGAGCTTATGAAATTGAAGTAAAAGAATCGGATTTGTTAAAGGACGTGTCAACGGAATTGACTGTGAAAGTGATGGATAAATCTGTGGATTCCATAGGAAGTTGCTCGTTAGATGTCGACGCCAGTACGGATTTTTCAGGTAAAGTCAAGATTTGAACATCTGTGTGGTATTGTATCTATATTGTTTTGGAATATAGCATGTTTATAGCTCGATGTTTAATATTATTGTCTTCTTTCAATGTGAGTTCATTTGAATCAAAACTTGTCGTCACAATCATATATTTGCATCTTTAAGAGCCTTCCATGAGCCAACTAGCGCCGCCAATCTTTTATTAAAAAAGCTATTTACAAAATGTTTATTACGATAAATACTATTTTTTAAATGCTTATTTATAACGTGATTCAATTTCGGTAAGTTGTAGTTCGCATAATTGCGAAAAACAGCCTTTTTTAGCACATTTGTGAACTACAACTTAGCTTGTCGCAATTATGCCATGTAATGTATATTGAAAAATAGTGTTCATCCTAATAAACATTTTGTAAATAGCTTTTTTAATCAAATTGATTAAATTGGAAGATATTATTTTTTCATGATTGCCGGCGCTAGTTGGCCCAGGAAGGCCCTTAAATAGGACCTTCATTTGTCCTTTTTGCATGTATTTATCATTGTCAAAATGATAATTTATTATTAGTACCTATTTCATATTATATCATACTTATTACATTATTTATTTCATTATCTTAATAAATTGTATCTTTATCATATTCATTGAGTATTTTCTTTATTTTCCTATACGTGATTGTGTTGTTTGTGTATTGTTTTTCTAGTTTCATGTTTCTTGTGTCATTGTGTGTCTCATAAATGTTCTTTGTAAGTTTTCTACTTTCACTATTCTATACGTTCTCTGTGACATTATCCTCAATCATCACATCATGTTTCATTTTTATTCTTAAGTAGGTAATACTTTTTTCATCTATTCCCAGTAGTTCAATTTTGTGCCGCTATTCAGCTTACTTAAGTTAGTTTTTATTAATTTTCTTACAGCTATGCTCGTCTAGATTGTAGTCTCGCCCGGTGAAATTATAATTAACAATGCAATACCAAAGGTATTATTAAATATACTTAGTTCAATTTGAATCGATATTACTTTTATAACATTAAAGCTATAAATTATTATTCATTAGATAAAGTATATAATAAAGCCTCTTTTCGGATGTTGCTTTTTTTAGTGGCATATGATTTGTCTTTTGCTGAGCTTTTGCAAGTCCGTTTGCCAGTTAGCAAAGGCCTCCTCCAATCTTCTCCATTCTTGCCTATCTCTGGCAACTCTACCCCATGTTGTCCCGGCAACCTGTCCAATATCATCATCCCATCTTTTCTGTGGTCTGCCTCTCTTTCTTCGACTTTCTCTTGGGTACCACTTTGTAACCATTTTACTATTATTTTGTCACGATAACCATCTAGCCTAGAGGCTAGCGTAAGTAATCTTATTTTACTAATGTCTTTTAAGACGATAATCTTTATTCCCTATCAATTTTAATAAAGTTTATTTATTTATTTCATTGCTCGACAGTTCGTCATTTGCCAATGTCATGTCACAGAAAATTCAATATATAAAAGTCTTCTACCTTCCTCCAGAGGAGTCGCAGTAGCGTCTTCACTTCAATCTGGGTAGCCGCGTCTTCTTGTCTTCATCCAGAGGTGTCGCCGTAGCGTCATCACTCTGGACGAAGCAGCTCGACAGTCACGTTCACTCCTGAGCTCGTAGCGGGACTCTTGATAAAAGCTTGAAACTTCAGATCTTGCTCAAATTATCCAAGAAATTCACCATATTGTCATTCGCGAACATTTTCTGATTAATTTAACGTGATATTAAACACAAAATAACCACTGTAGACAAATAAAAATTATCAAATAATTTTGCAACCGTGGTTTCCCGCTATTTTCAAGAGAACCATTTTGGAAAAGCTTTTTTTTTGTTAACCTATAAATTGTCCCACTGCTGGGCAAAGGTCTCCCCTCCAAATATTTAAAGCTTTTTGGTAAAGCTTTAAATATTTTAAATGTCTAAACAAACTTAACTTCCATTTAGCATTCCGTTCCATCAAACCACGATCTTTGAACCATTCGCATCCAAACTCATAAATCGACAATCTGTTTTCCTTCAGTTCTGTTTCATTTCTCTTTGATTACTCTCCCAATTCCATAAGATGGGTTTTTACTCATGTGTAACGAGTTCTATTTATTTTTAGATCGCCTCGTTTCTTAGTTGGCAGTTTAATGATTATGTGTGGTTTTGCTTATAAGGAAAAGGATTGTAAGATCTTCTTTCTAAGATGTAAATGGATATACAAGTAGCGCGTAATCGTTTTTTAATCGTAGAGAGAAAGTAGGTATGCGGTTTAGTGCCTTGTCAATGTAAAATGACTGATTTAAACGTTTAGATGTAAGTTGACTTATTTTATTCCATACCGACATATCAAAGCAAATAATGACGTATGTAATGTAAAGTGCGTAGTTCGCTGTTTTATGTAAATAATAATTAATATAACATAGTAAAGTTAGATTACTACACTTAGATTGTATTAGTTATTCAAGTTATCCTCATTACCTACATAAATAATTGGAGGATAAAATAACTTTGCAGCAGTATTAAAGAACGTTCTAACTTTTGTAATTAAATCGCTTCCTGTCAAAACTCTCTTTGAAAGCAAAACGCGTGAAAACATGTATTGAAGATTGAACTGTTATTGTAGTTTGTTGTTTTATTTAACTAGGCCAAGCGACCTTTAACAATGCAAGTTGCTAAATGCAAGTCACAGATAAACAATACAACATACACATATGGATCAATCGGCGTATTGGCCTCCATTCTGCCCACGCAAGAATGTAGGAGCGGTCATTGTCGTCGGAACTCTGATTCAGAGCGCGCGTAACATCGCATTTATTAATTTAACAGCTATTTTACGTATATCTAAGTTTTAATTGCGATTAAAAAACAGCGTATTAGTAATGTTTTGAACTCGTTGACCGTGAAACGGAACGCGTGGCAGACTGGCCGCAAGTATCCAGTGACGCTCAGAGAAATAATGACGGGAGTACGCAAGCGCTGGCGTTCCCCTCTGCCGAGGTACATGCACGAATCGTTCATCGCCGTTTATAAAAACTAGTTGCTGCGATCGGCCGTCATTTTGCTTCCGTACGTATCGCTGAACACAGCTCCCGAAAATGGTTAACTGTGCAGTGGTTTCATGTAAAAGGCGATCAGAAACATCAAATTTTAGAAAAGACGGTGTTTTTGATCATTCATTAGCAATTTATTTATGAATTTATGCTACTAAAACATCATAAAACTCATTTTGTTTTTCAAGTTTAAACACCGAAAATCTCTTGGTACGAGGATACAAAATCTCTTGGTACGAGGTTGCTTAGAGTAGAGATGGGACACGCCAACCAATAAATGAACGAATGAAGTGAACGAAATTTAACTTGCAGTATATTTTACCTATATTATTGTTTCATTGCAATGAAACGTTCATGACCTAGTTTTTAGAATCCCGTACCTAAACGGCAATTCTTTTTGGGGCAACTAAATTGTTGCGGATGGATCAGGTAAATGGAAACTCGGATGACTCGAAATAATAATCTCCTGATTTCCATTAGAGATACATACCAAAGACATGTAGTGTAAAGATGCTTGAGGAACTGGCTGGTGCAACGATGTTTTTATGATGTTATGAGTACAAGGAATGATTATTACAATAATAATAATAGAAATAAAAATGTGCTCAGAGACGGCGATGAGGTTCACCACCCATCACGCCATGGCCACGCATAGTGGCGAAAAGCGATAGTTTGCTGCATTGAATGTATGGCGAGGGACTAAGGGATGTTACATACATTGATATTTTTTATGCGAAAAAAAACAACATCGATTACTGTTTTGTGAAACTCATAAATAGAGTTGATTACCTTGAGTATGGGTTTAACAAACCCACATTTGTTATTAAAAATGAACTCCTATTAAAATCATTCACGAGTCGCCAGTGATTGTATGTATGAAAGTATGGAACTTCTGATGTAAAAATAATCAATCACACCGTGACCGTTCAAGATTTTAATTAATTTATATATTTATGTAGGCTGGATTCGCATATGGACACTTTTTATTCCGTAAAAAAGTATAGTTCCGTAGGAAAAATGTATTTTGAATAGAAAATCTATAACCGAAATTCACAAAGGTAAAGCCGCGAGAAAAGCTAGTACAAACTATTTAAAAGACTAAAGATAATAACAATCTGTAATAAAACTTGGTATATTAATTCCATTCGTTCATTCATCATTCCATTCAATCGTTCTTTGTACATAGCACATCACTATTTTTGCGTCTGTGGTTGTCTAAACATTAGCGTAATTACGACGAAATGTTTATTTGTGTGCGTGTTTTGTCTTTGTGTGACGATATTGTTTTCGTGTGCGTTTATATGGACGTGGCAAATTTTGTTGCGAGTGTGCAGCAATGTGCAGATGTTTGCTGTACGTGTTTACCTCACCTCCCCCAAAAAGTGGCAGAAAAATATGTACGGCTAAAGATAGGTAAGGCAACTCCCGTCCTTATTTCTCTGAGCAGTGACGTATCTAAAAAAAATAAAAAAGTTTGACGTTTGCTTGAAGTGATGTCATAAATTTTGCGTAAAAATCTTTCGAAGTGTAGAAATTAATTGAAAAACTAATATTTAACGCTGTAATTCTTGTTAAATTTGTGCTTTGTATCGTCTTTTTTATTGGTGAGTCGTCTAAACCGGAGTTTAGTTCAAAGTTAGTGTGAAAAACGTGTTTCAAAGTTTGCAACTTCAAGTCTACCTTCTTAAGAGATTATTGAGTTTTCATTATTTTTTCTGAGGCTTGAGATGTGTTTTATGGTAATTCGCCAGCCTCTGCGTATTATTCATTGCTTTATAATGTCTAAGTTTAGTATTTCTCGTATGTAAGATGACTAATGAATTTTCTAGAAAGACCACTACAAAAGCCTGTTTTCTCTATCTCTAGGCGCGACATATGTTTATTAGTAATCAGTAGATGTAGCCGCAACGTTTATAGCTAGAGATTCTACCAGAATCTTTTGCGGTCCTAACAGGATCCATGTTATTGCAATTAGGATGGCACGGTTTATCTTTATTAAGTAAATTAGATTAAGTTAATTATTGATATCTTACTTCCATTGACTCGGCAAGCCATAGTGAATATTGTGACTCCACAGAATGGCATTATTATTAAATGGAGAACAAGGATTTCCCACAACTGGGATTTGATACAGGGGGCCTCAATAAGGTTGAGATTTTCTAAAGAACCACTGGACCAATTTTAATAATTATTTTACAGTACATAGTTTTAACTTTTATCTATCTAACAGTGAAAGAATTATTGCAATAGGTTAAGTAGTTTTTGAGAAAATCTCATCCTTAAAACTCTACTGCACACCTTTCTGTCTTCGACCATACCTCGCTATTCCTGTAAAATTTAGATTTACATTTCCCATATTCAAGAGTAGTCCCAATCCAATGCTATTATTTACCCAACTAATAATGCCGGAGGGTAATGTTTTTGAGGCACGGTGAAATTCTTTCATGTTGCTAATAGATAAATAACTTCCTACCTATCTCATTTATCACTATTTTGTAATACACCTAACCTTCTAACAATACTAGGTACAATCAACAGCACGTCAATCTAAACAACATTGCAATATACAGCTTATTACTGTGGCAATAAAGCTTGTGTTACAACTTGATATGCTATCGACTGTGCCTATGTTATTATTCATTACTTCACTATAAGATTATACTATGATAAGATAACATTGTGATGGATTACTATTACTATAGTTTGGGCAACGTTTTTATTTATACTACAGCCTACATTCCGTCCACATATTAAACCGCATTTAATTATTTTAGTAATCAAATCATAGTGCATATATTTCTTCCTTTCTATATAATTGCAAGCTGCATCTTCCAAAAGAATAAATTCTCTACCTGCAGGTTGTCTGGAAGAGATCGCTCTAAGAGATAAGCCTGTTGTATAAAATATTTGTGCAATAAGGTATATTAATGTATATTTATCTATCTTAAAGTATATTTATCTATCTTGTGCTCGGAGACGGCGATGAGGTCCGCCACCCATCACGCCATGGCCCACGTAGTGGCGAAAAGCGGGCGCTGGGTGGTTTGCTGCGTTGAATGTACGGGGAGGGATGTTACGAGTAGTTAGAATTGGATGAGGGTGTGTTATTGTTTGCCAGGATATGTTTGATATTGTATGCCAGGATCGCTATGTATGCTATGGTATTGTAGGATCGCAGCAGATGGAAGTCCATCGTCTCTGCCTGCCCCTGCGGGAAATAAAGGCGTGAGCTTATGTATGTATCTATATTAAACATCGTCGCATACCGAATGCTGCTATAGCTGAAGAAATTGAGGTTATATCATCAGTCGAACATAAGAGCTGTAGCGGGACCACTGTGGCTAAGACTAGCATGACAGATAGAAGACTGGAGATGACAGAAGGTCTTTGTGTCAAAAGAACATGCTGACCTAAAGGCATCCAACTAGAAATCTAATTACTTAATAAATAAAATGTCGCCGGCGTCGGGGCAGACCTCGGCGTAGGTGGAGAGACGATATCGTTAGATACAGGGATGGGTGGCTGGAAGAGGCTCAGGACAGGGATGGATGGAAGAGGAGGGGGGAGACCTTTGTCCAGCAGTAGGACGATTTATAAGGGTTACAAAAAAAATTTAATCTTTTTTTCAAATCCGTACCTATGTCAAAAATTATATGACCAACTTATTGTATAATTGAAAGAGCATGACTCCACAACACGGAATCCTAGTGTGGAGTCACAGGAACTTAGAATAAGGTTATATTCTCTTGAATAAATTATCTTTTTATCTTTAAATTCGCAATAAAAGCTTTGAAATTGAAAACTGGAGCCTATGCTCCTTTCATAGTTGTAGGTGAAGCACTCATTCACAACAGAAGTCGAGCCTTAGATGGACACGTAATGTGACCCGAGGATATTTATTTATTTATTTATTTATTAAGGAAGACATACAGCTTCTATAATACATATGAGTATGGAAATTTAAGAATAGTACAGTAGCCAATAAAGTCCTCACCGCTAGTTCAACAGAAACGTGCATATTAATTTACTTATATAAATTACTTTAAATATAAAAACTCTCGCCCAAGTGCATCATACGATTTCTGAAAGACGTTGGCCTTGGGAGCGAGATATAAGAACTCTTCGCGGCCACAATGGACCTTTGAGGTCGCAGTGACCCTTGGGCTTGTACCAACACCCTGATATAAAATATATAACACAGAGCTTACATCAAGGGAGCTCGGGCCATGATTCACAACAGGCCCAGTGTAGATTGGGATTACACATGCGTTAGTTTTATTTACATTATTACAGCCTGTATAATACCTATTACATAGAACAGTTGATAAAAATATTAGTAGATAACATTTGTTATTTTTTAATATCAACTATCAAGACTTAGTAGTGTGTTATGTTACATCAAGTGAAGGTTGTGTTATGTAACAAATATGTGTGATTACTTTCCTTTATTTGCTGCTTGTAAGTAGGTGTAATCTACCATTTCTGAAAACTCATTCATCATCATCAGCCCGTATCAGTCCACTGCTTGACGTAGGCCTCTCCGAAGGACCCACTTAACATGATTCTAGACTCGTTGCATGCTGTACTAGGCGCCGCCGCCTAAATAAGGGCCCGGGCCCACGGACGCAGTGCGCGAACCCGCACGGGGAGGAGGAAGGCGATGGATACTGTATAGTTATTAAGTAATCATTGTATTATCATTGTTTTAAAAGATGTGTTGCTGAGAGTTTTTTGCCACTTTTTCTCCTCAGCGTTGGCACCTTTTCCTTGCAAAGTGGTGTAAATGTAAATTCAAAAAATATATTGACGTGCAAAAATGTACTCAACGTGCTTACTTGCAATAAAGAAATTTGACTTTGATGAATGGATTATGGGGAGTGCTCGGGGCGCTAGCCGGGTCGCGGATGTATCGCAGTTCCCGTGGCTCGGCAACAATGGCACGAGGTGGAACACCCCAGGAGGTTAGGTCGGTACTCCGCCCCTTTAGGGCGGCGAGCCCGACATAATCAACGCGCTCCCCCGGGCGTGGTGGTACATGGTTACATGTTTTGCATGCGCAAGTCGTCCCTCCAGAATCAGAATCGTTTATTGCCACTGTAAGGTATAATAAAGTAGCAGTTACAGTTGCTTAGGTGGTACTGAAACACTTGCAGTGTTTCGATACTTGTCAAATACCCTATAACAAGACTGCCATGTACGACCTAGACCGTACAGACAGGTAGAATAGCAAATATAATTCACCTTAATCAACCATTTCCATTATTTCATTACAGATACCACATCGGGAAGCTTGAATCTCCTTACACCATCGTCCACCAATAGTCGCATCAGAGACTTCACGTCTCGAATCCAGGAAAGGGCTGCCAACCTTCAGCCCCACTACCTCGGCCCCACACCAGCAGTCACACCAGCTCGCACCCCTGAAGACATCACCCCAACACCCAGAAAAAACAACTATAGTCTCCAAGACAACGCTTCTGAAAGAAAAGAAGATAAAGTAACATATAGAACTGAAAAACAATTTATAGATGAATCGAGGAGACCGTTTGATAACGCAAGGAAAGCTTACGAGAATCGTATCGAAGATCAAAGACGGACTGATCTTTTAAAGCCCTCAAAAGTTTATACGGACACCACAAGTCATAGATCGAGGAATTTCCATAAGAAACGTGACGAAGCTCATAAGAAACCTAGTTACTTACATCTCGCTTGCTCAGTGAATGGATACACAAATCTCACTACCTACGATTCGAAGCTAAGACAGGATATCAATAGAAGTCGTGAGGCGTCACCTATAAGACCTATTACTCACACGTATCAGTACCGGAGTGAGAATAACAGTCTTTTAGTGCCCGTTCCAGTTAGTGCTACCAAACTGTTGGTACCGACGTTCGGGCCTCATGATACGAGGGCAAATTTGACACCGAAAGCGCCGTCGAAGGCGCACACGGACCCTTACTTGGCAACGTCACCGATCCATGTGTTCATGGCTGCAGAAAATAAACAGCTGAAAAGCGACTTCCTCGGTCCCAGCATGGCGACAACGACGAGACCCTACATCTCTACTGAAAGCAAAAACTTCGCAACATCAATGCTACATCAAGACGAGGTTGACAACGCAAAAGAATTAACCTTCAAATCGAGTTACTCAGAAACGAATTTCAAAAAATCTGTCTCCACAAATGGCAAGGATACCAGAGAAACGAGGCTTAGTTCTGAATCTTACACTATTTCTCATGGAGTGTCTAAAAGGGTAGAAATAACGAAGGAAAATGGGGAACAATTGCCCAGTCCGATGAAAAGTTTTATACAGCAACGAGTTGAGAGGTTATATGGCCCCGGAGCGTTAGCCCAAGGCTTCTTAATGCAGAAACGGCATAAAAAGAGCTTCGGCGAAGACGACCCAAAAATCCTAACAGAGAAATCTCTTAATTGTCAAACAGATAGATTGTCACCTCGAAAAGACAGCAGCGAATCAGAAGTCTGTTACTCTAGTCCTGAAATTGATTCCGCTGTATCTCTGCCCGTTTTAAGACATTTAAGGCCTGAATTTAGAGCTCAACTGCCAATTCTGTCACCGAAGAAGAGTTCTCGATCTGACGTTTCACCAGTAAAAGACATTCCACAGAAGACTGTACATTCGACTGAGTCAATAACTAATGGTGTGTCTGTGTTAAGTGTAATGGATGAGGGTGTGGGTAACGAGTCTGTTAATGGTGTTAGTAACGGTGAAGTGGCTAGAGATGCTCATTACTTTTTGGAGTTGGAGAAGAAAGAGACAGAAAGATTGATAGCGTTGTCTGTCACGGCTGATAAGGAATTGGAGAATTTACAGGTGAGTAAGTACAGCAAGTGTAGAGCTCGGCGGCTCAGTGGTTGGGTCAATGGACTTGCAATACGGAGGTCCCAGGTTCGATTCCCAGCTAGGACCACCAATGAGTCTTTCTTTCTTTTCTTGTGTGGTTTAGTTACCAAACCTATTTATCAAAGTTATTCAGGCCGCCCGTAGGACTTTGACATGGCCTAACGACTGCTGTCAAACGACAACAACCGGGACCAACTGCTTAACGTGCTTTCCGAGGCACGGAGGCGCTCAGATGAAGGTGTCATTAGCGTTCACCCATCCAGCTCCTGACCTCGCCCAACGTTGCTTATCTTGTACGATAGTTTTCAACTTGTACTCTCAACTGGACTACGAGCCAATGAGTTATCCTTGGTTTTTTCGACGGACAAAACTTACGTACATTTACCGAGTGCTCTTAAAATGGTGAAGAAAAACATCGTGATGAAACCTGCATGCCGTATAAGAAGAAAAAAATCTAAGGCACGTGAAATCCACAAATCCGCAGTGGGCCCGCGTGGTGGATTATGGCCCCAGCTCCCTCGATGTAAGGGAAGGTCTGTGCCCGAGCAGTGGGGACATACAAATGGACTGATGATAATATTTGAAGTACCAGGTTATCAGAACTAACAAAGAGGTGACTTGCCAGTGTTTGTCTCCCTCGATGTAAGGGAAGGTCTGTGCCCGAGCAGTGGGGACATACAAATGGACTGATGATAATATTTGAAGTACCAGGCTACCAGAACTAACAAAGAGGTGACTTGCCAGTGTTTGTCTCCCTCGATGTAAGGGAAGGTCTGTGCCCGAGCAGTGGGGCAATATAAATAAACTGATGATGATGAAGTAAAGCAACCCAAAACAGAATAACAATTAAAATGTATGTAGCAGCAAACAATAAGTGGTAGGAAAGAGGCTAATCCATCATCTGTTTGTTTGACCTTCCCGAAACAATGTTTGACCCTGATAGTTCAAGCACCATAACTGATGGTAATTAGATGCCCATTTCTTTTATGGGCATTGTTTGATTAGAATCGCTCAGTTAACTGATTGATACAAGGTTTTTTGTTAAGGTTAATACTAAAAAATAACCTTCAGGGGTTATATTTTAATTCAAATGACTTTAGAATTAAAAATCCGACTGCAAAAATCATTATTTATTTATTTTATTAATGGACTCGACAGTTCGTCATTTGCCAATGTCATGTTACAGAAAATTCAATATATTCAATAGTTTCTTTCTTCCTCCAATGGGAGTCGCAGTAGCGTCTTCACACTGGGTAGCCGCGTCTTCATCTAGAGGAGTCGCCGTAGCGTCGTCACTCTGGACGAAGCAGCTCGACAGTCACGTTCACTCCCGAGCTTGTAGCGGGAACTCTTGATAAAAGCTTGAAACTTCAGATCTTGCATAAATAATCCAATAACTTCACCGTACTGTCATTCTCGAACATATTCTAATTAATTTAATGTAGACGTTAAAAGGAAAATTATAAAATAATTTCGCAACCGTCGTTTCCCGCCATTTTCAAGAGAACCAAATCATTACTTAAATTAAAATTTTATAGCCTATGGACCTATACCATTCCTACAATGAAGTGAACAATGATTTGCCTAATAATATTAAAGACCTAACATCATTCAATACTTTCAACAAAGAACTCAAACTCCACATAGCGAAAGATCTCACACGAGTATAAAGTATGTACCTGTTGCGAACACCGGCACAGGAAAACTATTTATATTATATTAATTTTAAGTTCTCATGCTAAGTGAAATGTAATTTCTTAATGAGAATAAATTCTTTAACCACAATCATATTCCTTCTTGCGCAGTCGGGTAAAAATGTTGGCAAGACACATCTTTTAAAATTGATCAGTTAGAGTAAGCGTAGACCGACTGCTACCGGGACCAACTGATTGACGTGCTTTCCGAGGCACGGAGGGGCTCAGATGAAACGTCACTAGCGGTCACCCAGGCACTGACCTCGTCCAACGTTGCTTAACTTGTACGATCGTTTTCAACGTGAACTCGCAACTGGACTACGAGATACTTTACATGAGCCCAAATCAAGTGTCTTATTTTGTAAACAAATATCATCGTCTAATTACCTGTTGTGATGTAACACTGAAGCAACTGATTGGCCGAACCTGTTCATCATTGTGAAAATAAAGTAATCCAATCTAATAATGTTATAATAACTATGCAATAATCACAGAACAGCATATGTTAGTAAGGTATGGTAGTTTTTGTTTACAAAATGAGACACTTGATTTGGGCTTCGGTTTACAGTCGTATGTTGAAGTAAGATTACTACACCTTTCCTGTTTCTCCTGGTTGTAATGATTGATGTCATGGTTTCCAGGACCAGGATGTCAGTGAGGAGGTACTGGGTCTGCTGCGCGCCGCGTCAGGAAAGGCGAGGTTACTGGCCACGCAGAAGATGCAGCAGTTCCAGGGTAGGAGCTTATCACTTTTACAGTCCATCGTTAGTTAAGGGGTCTATTCATTTCAAGATACCTTAATTTGCCTAGTAATATGGTCCTGCCGTATGTCTAGTTTCGGAACCTTTGATGTTATTTAATTTTATAGAAAAAATTCTGAAAAAAAAAATATATATTTTTATTTCAGACTTTTTTTTTTACGTCCATATTTTGTTAGTAAATACTTAAATAACTATGTAGTACATACGCGTGCAGGCCGGTCCAGTGTCTGAGAAATCGACTGTCCGGCCTGCGCGCGAGCACGGTCAGGATACTGCTGCCAAAAAAATTCCGCGTATTCAGAAAGAATGTTAATAGATTTTAGACCTTGACAATTAGTTGGTGAACCTCATATCGCGTTTCCAGGTCTCTGTTACAATAACCTGAACCAGCGCGTCGACGAGCCGTTCCCGACCACTGCCGAGGACCTGCAGGGCTTCTGGGACATGGTGTGTCTGCAGGTGCGGCACGTGGACGCGCTGTACGAACACCTGGAGGACCTGAAGAGGAACGGGTGGCGGGAGGTGAGGACCGTACAGGGTATCGACCGCACAGAACACATTGTACCAACTGCACAGGGTACTGGGTAATGACCGTACAGGGTTCAGGGTACGGACCGCACAGGACACATGGTACCGGCTGCACAGGGTACCGACCGCACAGGGTACCGACCGCACAGGGTACCGACCGCACAGGGTGCATACCGAACAGGGTGCATACCGCACAGGGTACCGGAGCGAACAGGGTAATGACCGCACAGGGTCCAGGGTACGGACCGCACAGAACACATGGTACCGACTGCACAGGGTACCGGCCGTACAGGGTACATACAGCACAGGGTTCATACCGCACAGGGTACCGACCGCACAGGGTTCAAGGTGCGGACGGTACAGGGTACGGGCCGCACATAACACATGGTACCGACTGCACAGGGTACAGCGTACCGACCGCATAGGGCCGCACAAGGGTAGTCAGGGTACCGACAGCGCATAGGGTAGCGAAAGTAACTTAATATGTAAAAGGTCGAATTGTGAGAGAATAAAGACTATTTTTATTTGAATCCATTTTTGTGTCCAGGTGACTCCGCCCCTGAGCAAGCCGCCCGTGTCCGTCGCGGGTGCGGGCTCCGGCGGGGCGCGGCGCGTGCGCACGGCGCCGCAAGCGCAGAATGAGAAGTCGCGTCTAGCCGCCGAGAAGCGGGAAGCGGACCGGAAAGCTATGCTGGAACACAGGAGGTAGTTATTCTTATGTTTTCATCATCATCATCAGCCCGTATCAGTCCACTATTGGATGTAGGCCTCAAAAACATCAATTCACGATTTATTTTTCACGAATTATCACGATGGGACCTACACATATCGATGGTGGACGTGGAGTAGCGCCTTGGGAGAGGCATGCGTCCAGCAGTGGACTGATACGAGCTGATGATTATGATGAAGTTGGGTTACAAGTACCAGCCCTTGTAGCACGAGTCAGCGTTAGCGATCGACGCAACGCCGCGGAGCTGTCAAAGTGACATTATTACAAGGCGTTTGACAGCTCCGCGGCGTTGCGTCGATCGCTAATGCGACTCGTGCTAGCCCCGCAGTACACTATGAGCCGCCTAGAGTCTCATTAGCATGGTGTCCAGCGTCTGTGGGGCGAATGCGGCGCAAGAAACAGAAGAGTCCAGCAATGGACTGACAGAGGCTGATGATGATGAAGTTGCATATAAAGTACCAGGAGACCATGGCTAACATGGAGAATGTTTGTTTTTATTAATGACTATATTATTTCTTATTGTTTATACAGGCGAGTGGCACGGGAGCGACAGTTGGCGTCGCGAGCGTCTGCCCCGGGGACTAGTAACGACCAGGACTCCATGATTGAAGGGAGCCAGGTAATACAACTCAGAGCAAGCAGAGATTTCAAATAAAAATTCAAACATATTTGATTACATTTTTATAGCCTATGTCACTCCTACAATCAAGACGAATCTGACGACACCTCATATGTTAAAATCCATAAAGCCGTTTAGGCTACAGGATGGCAGGAAGGCATGGACATACATCCGAAGTCCAAATCAAGTGTCTTATTTATTTAACAATTTATTGTACACAACATGACAAATAAAAACATAAAAATATAATTTGTACAAAGGGCGCACTTATCTCTAAAGAGATTTCTTCCAGCTGACCCATTACGAAAAGAATGAGATACAACAGAGGAGGATTATAAATGTTTATTTCAAAAAGGTACAATATAAAATAAAAAAGAACCATTCAATATTTAAAAAAAACCTAATCTAACTATTTAAAAATAAAACAGGAGGATAGGTGCACAAAAAGTAAACACAAATAAAAAATGTCTTATTTTGTAAACAGAAACTACCCTACCCTACTAACATTTTCAGCTATTCTGTGATTATTGCATAGATATTTTCACTTTGCCTACTACGTCAGAGTACAGTTTATCCAGAATGCGTAAATTTTAAGAAAAAAAAATTTCTTGGATTTTATCTACGAAAATTCTGAAAAAAATTCTACGTATTCAGAGAGACAAAATCTTGAAATAGTATTTTTCTTTTAGGGTGTTGATAATTTTTAGACCTTGTCAATATTAAATATCATTTATTCAAATAACTAAAAATATAAACTAACTTACTAAACTCACAGTATTAAACTAAAAATAAAAGTACTTCATCATCATCATCGTCAGTCCATTTGTATGTCCCCACTGCTCGGACACAGACCTTCCCTTACATCGAGAGAAAAAACCTAGGATAACTCATTGGTACATGGCTGCCCTAGCTGGGAATCGAACCTGGGACCTCCGTATCGTAAGTCCATTGACCCAACCACTGAGCCACCGAGCTCTCTTTTAGAATTAAAACTATAGTGAGCCATTACTACAAATTATTATATATAAACGGATATCACTCACTTATATTGTTGAAGTCGGCAATTAGACCGACAGTTTCGACCGATTTCAACGGTCTTTTTCAAGGTGAAGTGAGTGATATCCGTTTATATATAATAATTAATATTGTATGAGCAAGCAATACATGAATTATATAACAATAATTTGCCCAAATATGTATCATTAAAAGAGCAGTGCAATAAAGGCATTCAACCTGAACAGTCGTCATTGAGATAGTATATCCTACAGATATACCTCACCTCATAGCATTAGCATAAATGTATGGACATCACCATACAAATATCTTTTTCTTTGTTCACAGGAGGTAGAAATATTCGTCGGTAAGACCGCGAAGCCATCGAAGGTCGCCCCAAGAGGAGACTGCAAGAGCTCCAACCAATCCGAGGACTCTATCTCTGAGCAAAGCTGATCATCTTGTCGGCACCAAACTTATCTAGTTAGCTTGGCTTTTGCAATAGGACAATTTATAAGTATATGAAGTTAAATTATTGTAAGGCAATGTGATCCGATGATCTTGTATATGGATATTATCTATAATAGAATCTAAAATCAATATATAAATATTAATTAGATAAAACGGGAATTACCGTGTTAAACATTTATTATTGACTAGCTGTACCCCGCAACTTCGTTTGCGTAGAGGAGATCAGGAGGCAGATCTTCCTCTCTGGATCCTTGTTTCCACATCACATACCGCCATGGCTTATAGCATATGAGCTGTCCGGATATTTCAGCTATCTCCTAGTGAAACTCCCATCAAAATCCCTTCAGTAGTTATGGCGTGATACTTGCACAAAGTCGCAGACAAAAATTCTAAAAATTAGTGTTTTGACATCAGTATCGATCCTAAAACACATTACAATTATTCTTTTCAAAATTTATCCAACGTACAGACACAACTTTTTTACAGTATTATTATATGTATTGATGTCTCGATATTTCGACAGCATTACAGCCATCATGGTCACGAGTGGACTGAAGTCTGTGAGTGTTGAACGTCAGAAGGGTGACACAAAACGATCTACCTGTTTTATCTAATTAATATGTATACAAACCGTGTAAGTTTAAAAAGCAATATATAAATATCGTCTACTGAGTTTCTTATGCTTTTCAGTTGAAATAAAAAATACCCTTTTTAATTTTAAGGGTTCCGTACCTCCAGAGGCAAAAAGGAACCCTTACAGGATCACTTTGTTGACCCGTCTGTCTGTCAAGACCTATATCTCAGAAACGCGTAGACGAATCAAGTTGAAATTAATACTAAATACTGAGGTCTGTAACCTCGTGCAGCCGTTAAAAACAATTTCGAACAATGAATTTTCCAATCAATGTCAAATGAATATAAACGGATATCACTCACTTATATACAATATCAAATGCTTTATAGATAAGTTTGTTAGCTCAAAACTGGGATTAGGTTTAGTGATTGTCATTAAGATAGCTGACAACAGTGAGATAGCTATACACAAGAGAACGAGACGGAACATACAAAATATAGTATGCGAATAAACCAGATATATTTATTATCATTTAAAATAATGACAAGTTATTTAGGTATAATTATGAAAGATACTCAAAATTCGCAAATGGAATGGAATGTATAGAATCGTATTTATTTTTTATTTTATGCCTGTAATTTTTTTTTATGAATTTGAATAAATTTCTTGTGGAATTTTTTAAATTTTAGTTTTTTTAAAGCATCCAAAAATTTACATCACACGAAAAAAATCTTCTCTTCCTAAAGAGCGGCAGAATTTTTTTATTATGTATATTGAAATCGATATTTTTAATAAAAATAAAGAAAATACGATTTTATGAAACTCCTTGCCCCCCTAAAGGTCCGAGCACATTATGCCGACACGCTGCGCTCAGCGCAAAAATCCGCTCAAATCGCTTTAATACAATTTGTATGAACTATCGCACACTGTCGGGCCGTAGCAGGTTGCATTATTGCGAGGCGGATTTGCCGTGCGATGCGGCCCGCTGCGCCCCGACACTGCTATAGCAAGCGGATTGGAGTGCACGCGCGCCCGTACTCATTTTACGATATCTGGCAGTACACTGGACTCAAACGTCAATGCGCTGCGACCCGGCTCGTCACTAATGTGCTAAGTAAGCATTTTGCGCTGCGCTGCGGCCCGGCATAATGTGCTCGAACCTTGAAGCTACAAAAATGTATGGCATTTTTGTGATTTAGCACGTGGAGTTAACACGGTGTTGCTTCAATGTCATAAAAAAAACCAACCAAAATCCTATGATTAGAAGTATTTAAAAAAATGTTTCTATATCTCATTGTTCGTTCACTATTAGAAAATAAAAGTAATTATGCATTTTATTGCGAAGACTTCTAACCAATCCAAACTATTATTTACTGTAAACTATAATGTATCCTAACGAAATAAATTACGTACAGTCGAAGACAGAGATAAGTATACAGGGGACCTCAATAAGGTTGAGATTTTCTAAAAAACTACTGGACCGAATTTAATAATTCTTTTACAGTTACATAGTTTTAACTTTTATCTATCAAACAGTGAAATAATTTTTGCAATAGGTCAAGCAGTTTTTGAGAAAATCTCAACCTTAAAAACTTTCCTGTACACCTTTCTCTGTGTTCCGCCGTACATGAAATATACAGCTTTTTCATTTCTCGTGCAATAACATATGTGCTGTAACTTCGTCCAAATAATTTAACCCAGGTTAGCCACTGACCCTAGATGGTGCTAATTACCTTTACTTTTAGCCAACCTAGATAAACCTCACTTCCCTAAACCGTGTTTTTGTTCGTTTTACACTTAGCCATAAACGTGATTTTAAAGTTAGTCCGCCGTTCACGACTTCCCGCCCTTTCTGATAGTTTATTAACAAAGTGTGAAGTAACGTAAGAGGAGTGGACTAAGTAGTAAGTACCTTTTTTTGTTACCCAGGAGAAATACAATATGTATACCGCCCGTCCGGGGGACGGGCGATTATGTTGAACTTGCACCAACTAAAACTCCTGGGGTGTTCCGCCTCCGCCACCATGGACAGGACCACGGGTACTCTTTCGAAAACTACCGCGGCCCTGTCGGCGGGTGCCCTTTCGGGCCCGACTCCGGGGGGCCTAACGTGCCCCCCTTCTCCGCTGAGGGCGCTGAACACGTGGAGCGCCTGCCAGCTCGGGACCGCTTTATTCGGACGGCGGATCCCCCGATCCTCCGCCCGAATGTCCCCGTTATGGCGGCAGGCGGTGGGCATAAGCCAAGTAGTACCTACTTTATTAGAGACTTAACCCGCCAAACGTTTAAATGCCACACATTTTTCTTGTTTAACCCAAGCGCTTACCTTGGCGCGTATTCATAAACGTGATTTAAAGTTACCACCATGTCGCTTTCTATCTTAAAATTTTTTAACGACGTGTGAAAGAGATAGCGACATGTTTTATGTGAAGTGAGGTTTAACTAGGTTTATGAATAACAGCACTTTGTGCACCAAAGAAACTGTAAGAAAAATTAAAGTTTGAACCAGGTTAAGTACTAAATCTTTGGTTATATTTTTGACTCAAGTGGTTATTTGCACCAATTTCGTAACTATATAAATATAAAAAAACGCGTGTTTATTTATCACCATCAGCCTATTTGGGACACAGGCCTCTCATGCCAAGCAAGGGTGCTCGGGAAGTGATCCACCACGCGGGCCCAGTGCGGATTATTATTTATTTCCTCGCTATAGATATATATAAATAAAAAGAAGAGCTTGGTGGCGCAGCGCAGTGATTGGGACTCTTCACTAAATATACGGAGGCCCGTAATTTTCTAATATTTTTAGAAATACGCGGGTTCATATAGTTCTCAATATCCCTATCAGATAGCGTTGCAATCATATTTGAATGTCTATGGTACTTGGTGAAAGTTGATTGCTTAGAACTTGCTAAAGCTTAGAAAGTAAAGAGAAACTAATTAATTACAAACTATGTGTCTATTTTACATAAATTCACGTTAAATTCATGTGCAAAATTAAAGTAATTTGCTATCATAATCAAGAGTTATATCAAAACGTTGTCACATAACTGCGTAAAACGAAACGTGTCATAAAAACATAGTTGCTTGTCTATGGCATGACATCGAAACTACAGCGTCATTTCGGAATTTTATATTTTTACATAACCTTTTATTTACTTTTCAATATACAGTATATATTTCAAAAAAATACACGATTTATGTAATGACAAATATGAATTGCAATGTTATTAGATATTTTCGTACAAATTAAAAGTATAGAAAACATCTTTGCAGTTCCCGCGTGTTTCCTTCCCGCGCACGTCGTCCGAGCTGGAAGTTGGTCATGGTCGTCCGCCAAACGGAAAGCCGCCATGATGGCTTTCTGCAAAGTACGCTCAATATGTGAATTTTCGTTATTGTTTTTCATTAATTGTGACTGAGTGCGTGCAAAAATTAACCATGGGAACGAACTAGAGTGTGCGAAGTGCAGTTTGCGGTCCTTTGGGACCTCCTAGAGGAGCTATAAAGTGTTTTGTGAGTGCATTTTAGTGTCGACGCTAGCGTGTTTTGTTCTGTCAACAAAATGTCGAAGCTCTCGTTTAGGGCGAGGGCCCTGGATGCGTCGAAACCAATGCCCATATATCTCGCCGAGGAGCTCCCGGATCTCCCGGACTACTCGGCGATTAATCGTGCAGTGCCTCAGATGCCTTCTGGAATGGAAAAGGAGGAGGAAAGCGTAAGTATTTTGCGCATTTAGATATTCAGTCATCGAAACTACTTTACGTCGGCCATTATGTGGATTTGTGTTGCGTTTAGCCACCGCCAGGGGCGGTATTTTAGCTGAAAATTATATTTTTTGTGGAGAATTTTATTTTCCCGAAGTCTGAGGCTGTAATTTCGTTAATTTTACTGTAAAATGCAGTATTTACGTCTGTCTAAAATATCGTTTGGACACAACACATGTTGGAAAGTTAAATGTCAAAATTTGGCGCGACAATACCGCATGGTATTTTATTATACTCGGGAAAGTCTGATAACTCACTCAAATACTGTTTTCTCGTTGATTTTGGGTCTAATTGGGCCCATTTTTCGGTATTTGCTGTATGAATACGTGTAGAAATTTAGAAAAAAATATGACTTTGTACCGGCGTCTGAATCATATGTTATTTGTTTACAAACAATGCATACACCGGTACGCGATTACCCGGCGACTTCTTTTTAAGTTTTTATTTATTTTTCAATGAAAACATTCAAAATTGTTAACGTTGACTGTACCTTTAAGAATACTACTATTTCGTCGATTTATTTTTATTGTTTGCGTCGGTTTGCTGAGTAACATTTGAGACAAACAAGATCAGCTGTTTACCAAGGATTTTCCCAGAGCTTGTTTACTGATAAACTTATTTTTGTTTTATTACCTTTTATCATCTCAATATTCTTGTGATATCTATTGACTCTTCTTGAAGGTATTTTTTGTATTTATTCCTGTTTCATTTGAAGGAAAACATTGCGGGGAAATGCCTATGAATAAAAAGGTGTGTACAATACAATACAACACAGTAGGGGGACATACATATTACGATAGACTTCCATATGCTGCAATCCTGGCTATTGCTGCCTCCTTCTTTGCCGTGCCCCATCCATTCCCACTTTATCTGGGATCAGTCTGTCCTGATTTGTCGACTGTGGGAGTGCTCGGGCCTTCATCTCTCTCTCGATACTGGACCACCATGTAGCAGGTGGTCTGCCTCTGCCCCTAGGCTTAGTTGGTATGTTTAGTGCCTTCTTTACAGAGTAATTTTCATTTCTATGCATCACACGTCCATACCACCTAGGCCTGTTTTCTCTGACAGCTATTCTGCAATAGGCGCTACCTTAAATGACCTTCCTCCACATTCATCAATTTCTACATGCTCACACATCGCACATACTCTTTTCAATCCAGCTTACTACATTTTCTTTGAGTCCACATTACATTCTATTATCTTCTTGTACGGACAACAGAAGATCAATGGTAACTCTTGCAATACAATTTTAAATCTTACTGCGCAGATAAAAAAATGTACAAAGTCCAAAGTGTTACACTTGATCTGCTGTTAGCTGTACTAACTTAGAACACTATAAAGGCTCTATTCACTCTACAATCAAACATCAGCAATGCGACTGGGACTAAAAATCCAAAGCTCGAAGCGACTGCATATGTACTAAACGAAACTACGTCTTTTCATACAAATTGATGCACAACTTCATCTGTTTTCAATATACCTATTTTAACCTTTTCAACACCACATCATATTAGAAAGTGATGCACCCTCAATGCCACGACACATGACATTTTGGAATAATTTGACGTGATAACTTGTCGTGATATCCTGACATGTTGTTACTATTTCCCGTTACGGCTATGACCGTCTTAGGTGTTCAAAAGGTTAATGTTCTCTTCTCATACATACAATTTCCATACAGCCTAACATTATGTATATTTTTGCACATTTAACATTTTTTTGAGTTTACATTTACACCACTTTGCAAGGAAATGGTGCTAACATGAATGTGGAGAAAAACAGGCAAAAAGCTTTCCGTAGCACATCTTTTAAAACAAGCATACCTAGATTTTTTTTAAAACATCTCTACTGCCAAACATTTAAGCCTCTTTGATTAAATCTTCATAGCCTATATCACTCCTACAATCAAGACGAATCTAACGGCAACTCATATGTTGCAATCCATCATGCTGTTTAGGCAGCAGCGCGTGCCAAAGAATTAGACATACATACTCACATACATAAAGACATACACTCGAAAAACATCCTTTTTGCGCAGTCTGGTAAAAAGGGTCAAAAAAGCTCTCGGCCGCTCTTTTAACATAATAACAATTAACATTTTTAATAGCTAAATAACTCCTAAATGATTCTTATCAGTCTTAATCTATCTACAATAATTAATCATTCATGCGTAAATGCGTAACGGGCATACACCATGCATTTCTAACATTTAAATAATCATACTAATGATCTTAAAATGACTGAAGGTTTCTATGGCTTTCCCACTTAACAAAGCAAGTTTCTGCGTGGGCGGCAAGCATTGGGGCAACCTCATTAGCATTGTATTAATTGTAATTGTGGACAAAAGATCATTATTTAGCTATTACACATTATCATTAGGGTGTAAGAGCCATTAGTCTGGCTAGGTGGTAGTTTGTGGACTGTCTTCGATAATTTGGACTTTGATTTGATTCATGATAGGCAGTGTGTCATGATCATCAGTCTATATTGCCACACTGCTCGGGCACGTACCTTCCCTTACATAGAGCGAGCTGGAGCCATGATCCACCACACGGGCCCAGTCCGTTCACATGCCTTATATGTTTTTTTCTTCTTCTACGGCATGCAGGTTTCATCACTATGTTTTCCTTCACCGTTTTGAGAGCACTCGGTAAATGTACGTAAGTATTTCCGTCGAAAAAACCGAGGATAACTCATTGGTACATGGCTGCCCTGCCTGGGAATCGAACCTGTGACCTCTGTGTAAGTCCAGTCTCTGCCAGACAGCATGCACAGGTCATCTTTCCGTCTGGTTGGGGTGCATCCTATGCTACGTTTACCCTTTCATGGCCTCCATTCGAGAACTCGTCTACCCCGTGGGTTGGTTCTACGACAGATGTGGCCAGCTCGCCTGTGAGCTTCTCGTACTTCACAACGGGATTTGATTAGATGTAATCAGCGGTTGCTCATTTGGGCAGTGATAATTAAGCCCTACATAGGAACAGTACTCTATTCTCTTATTTGACGATGTACAGTCGAAGACAGAGATAAGTATATAACCTCAATAAGGTTGAGATTTTCTCAAAAACTACTCAACCGAATTTAATAATTCTTTTACAGTTCCATAGTTTAAACTGTTATCTATCAAACAGTGACAGAATTTTTGCAATAGATCAAGTAGTTTTTGAGAAAATCTCAACCTTAAAAACTCTCCTGTACACCTTTCTCTGTATTCCTCCACCGTACAAAGGAAAATCATAAGTGATTGATGTTCAATTTTACTGAGAGAAAAGTATATAACCCATTCTCGCAATGAAAAATTTAAATTTAGCGTGCACATTCTAGAATCCGCACAAATTAGTTTTTTTTTAACTTTGGTGTAGTAATTTATAGATGACTCAGGTTTTGGTTATTGAAAAAAAAAAAACGCACACTGTTATTAAGGATTGACCATTGATTGACTAGCTGGACATGAAGGACTCACGCGTGTACAGTTGGTTAAACGCGAAATTGTGTCATTTCACATTTGATATTTCGTCATCTGGACACGCGCAGAAACTACCACTGTATCTATTATTTGACACATTATTCGCTTTGTTACTCTCTGATTTGACCTTTTATAGATTTGAATATTTATTTGAATAACTATACACTTGGTTAAGATCTGAATCTTGTTCAAAAGGAGCTACTTTTGTCGCCGACTGTACTTGTTCACCCCGAGTTCTCTACCAAAAGTCTATACCTACCTACACAACAAGGTGCGTAGTCATAAACGTGATTTAAAGTTACTCCGCTGTTCAGGTCTTCTGTCTTCTTCTACCATATAACCATTTTTAACGAAGTGTGAACTCCCGACGTGAGATTTAACTAGGTTTATGGGTATGGCCATAAAGGTTTGGTTTACTAGTACTTTTTTTTAAATCTATAAGTCATCCAACTGCTGGGGAAATGTCTCTTCCTCCAACAATTTCTGTCCTGAGCCATCCATTCCTATATCTAGAGAGACCGTCTCTCTACCTTCGCCGATGTCTGCCCCGACGTCGGCGACCGTCCAATGGCATCACCCATTATGTGACAGACCGGGCCCATACGGTCCGGCTGCATGCGGCATACGTGGCCCGCCCTGCCACTTCAATGTAGCTGTTTTGCGGGCCATGTCTGCTACGCCAGTCATTGATCGCAGGGTTGTGTTCCTGACATGATCCGATTTCATCACGCTGCGTTGTAGTGGTGAATATTAAACTGTGGCGCAGCTCAATTCGATTCGCACTTGACCGGTTTTATTATTAACGCAACCAATAAGAAAGGTATACAGCCGTTATGATGATAAATATTGTACTGTCGACAGCGTACCTACGCGACGGAAATACGGCCTAGATTCCAATGAGTTTGTGTAGGTGCTATTGACTGTACGTATTTGACCTATGTCGGTTTCGCTATTCTATGCGTCATTTTATACGTAGGTACCTATAATATTTGTTTACTAGGCGACATGATTTGGCAAAATTGATGATGTCTGGGTAGTAATAATAGGTATGTTGCAATTAGTTTTGCAATTCAGCTGACATTCGCATGAAGAATCGAGTTTAAATTGTTAATAATAAGAATTATGTAATTACCTACTTATTTATTAAGTAATTTAATTGTTATTTTAAAAGATGTGCCACAGAAAGTATTTTGCTACTTTTTCTCCTCGGCATTGGCACCTTTTCCTTGCAAAGTGTATTTCGATTTATACATAACTAGCTGTACCCCGCAACTTCTTTGCGTAGAGGAGGAGGATGGAGGAGATCAGGAGGCAGATTTCCTCTCTGGATCCTTGTTTCCACATCACATACCGCCATGGCTTATAGCCTATGAGCTGTCCGGATATTTCAGCTATCCCCTAGTGAAACTCCCATCAAAATCCCTTCAGTAGTTATGGCGTGATACTTGCACAAAGTGCAATACTTGTAAAAAATAGTTTTTTGGCATCAGTATCGATCCTAAAACACATTACAATTATTATTTTCAAAAAATATCCAATGTACAGACACAACTTTTTTACAGTTCTATTATATGTATAGATTTTCTATTTAAAAGACATGGAATGTTTGCGATTTTTTTTCTATCGAGCGAAGTTTGTCCAATCGTGTATCGGTATTCATCAGTCTCTAAATAGACACCCCAAGATTGCCGTATATTTTTTCAGACGTTTAATTTTAGTGCCGTAGCCTTCATGCCTTCAGCCTTAAGGCTGGGTGGAATTTTTTAAATTTCCTCTCTGTCAACGTCGTGACACTTTCTAGCAACTTGTTATAAAAGCCAATACATGAAGGATGTTACTGGTTGTACAGTCTAACACAGAGAAAAGTGTACAAGAGAGTTTTTAAGGTTGAGATTATCTCAAAAACTACTTGACCTATTGCAATAATTCTTTCACTGTTAGATAGATAAACGTTAAAACTATGGAACTGTAAACGAATTATTAAGTTCGGTCCAGTAGTTTTTGTAAAAATCTCAATCTTATTGTGACCCCCTGTAGGTATACTTTTCTCTGTCTTCATGTATATAATAATCAATTAAGTATAAAATCCACTAGGTAAAAGGACAGATAGTACCACCGCAGTCTCGATAGCGGCACGCTCCCCGTTAATCCGCACCCGTTTCCATTCCAATCCAAATAAATCGATACGCACGTAACACGTTCGTTAGCTTCCCGGATTAATGATGGGATTAGAGCTTCTGATAAATCCCTATGATTTAGGTATTGTATCTATGAGAGCATTTAATGGAAAGTTACCTGAAACCGAGGCTTTTAGGTCTGGGTCACAGCCCACTTACCCAATAAACATGAAATCGGTACAAATTTCCAAGTGAAAAATTATGTTAACGATGAACGCATAGAGACGAAGCGGGGGTGCCGTATTAAAGAGGTGCGTCCATGTCGATAATATCTCTAGGTTATACGTGGCGCGAAGCAATTTTGAGGGCAGACACGGGCGCCCTCCTGTTACAGATCTATGGGGTATGTGGTCTGGGGTCTGGCCCTTCTATTATAAACTATGACACTAGGCTCTACTCGCAACTTCGTATGCGTAGAAGTCGCTGGTTACTATAGACCTCCACGAAGTACTTTCAATGTACTGGGAGGCAGCTTTTCCTCTCTGGTTACGTGGTTCCACATCACATATCGCAATGGATTATAGCCTATGTAAGCTATATCTCCTAGTGAAAGACAAGAATTCAAATAAATTATGTTTCATCATCAGTAGGTATTGTCAAACAACAGTCTAATAAGACTGTAAATCCAACGTAAATGTAGATCTAACGGAATCGAACGATTACGTCCCAGAAAATCTCAACTTTAATTAAGCCCACTGTCTACTTCACTCTGTTTTCGACTACAAAACCTTCCCGACTGGGAATCGAACCCAGGATCCCTTACCAAAAGGTAGAAGTACTACCGACTACGCTACGCGTCGTCAAAGGTAATTTCCGCACGGAGCTAAATTCGCTACATCATCCATTTAGCGGCGCCACGTCTTCCGGACAGGTGTATTGCTGCAATTTGTCACTTATATTAGGTACTGTCGACGGCACATCATATGTAACGAACGTGCACCTTTAAAAATGTCGGGAATGTGACGGTTACTAAAATATAATTGTTTATTAGATGAATAAACACATCAAAGAAAAGTATCACTCTCAGCTCAAAGTCAATCTTCAACCTCAAGATGGCGTTCCTATTAATATACGTAACTTAGGTGCGCGTTTAGGAATCGGGTATCACGTGAGTAAAGCCGCCGTATTAATAAACAAAACTCAGCTCTGAAGAGAACTGTCAAACTCACACTTGAGAACGTATTTGCTGATTGCTGGCGAACCGCGACTTGAGAAAGACATCACGTAATACGCCCTCAAGATTGGTTTATTAATAAATGACATACTTAAGATGGTGATCACGTCTTGAGAGTGTATCAGCTGAATTCGCTCTCGAGGGCGGGTTTGAGCTCAATACTATCAATACGGGCCTTAGCTTCTAAGATGCGAGAGTCTTGTGTCTGAGCAATATGTAAACCTGTGTTACAGATCACTAGACCCTGGATATTAGAAAAAACTAGGTACTATGCGTAAGTACTTAAGTACTAATTTGCTGTAATGTTAGTGGTGGTGGTTCGTGTGACATATTTCATAGGTACGGACTTGTCAAAGAAAAGTGTACAGGAGTATTTTTAATGTTGAGATTTTCTTAAAAATTTACTTGACCTATTGCAAGAATTGTTTCACTGTTAGATAGATAAAAGTATAAACTATGTAACTGTAAAATATTATTAAATTCGGTCCACTAGTTTTTGAGAAAATCTCAACCTTAAAAACTCCGGTACACCGTTATGTTAGACCGTACTTAATATTGTAGATAGGTACTCTCTAACAGCAGATGAAGTGTTGGACCCTTCTTATTATCTGCGTCGTAAGATTTAAAATCGTACTGCAAGTGTTACCATTGATCTGCTGTTGTACCTACAATAATTCATAGTAACGCAAAATAAGTCGACCCTACATTATGTGCTCAAAGGATCGAACCCCTTACCTCACTAAGTCACACCTACGCACCCGGAATCCGGAGCCGGACGTCCGGACTACCCGACCCGGATAGGAAACTTATTGGGACCTTAATTTTATGGATATCCATTCCTATAATATCCTTATATCTTACCAGCTGTACCCGTGACTTTATAGGAGTCACTGGTTACTGTAGACCTCCACGAAGTACTTTTAGTTCAATGTAATGAAAGGTCTGTGTTAAAATAGCGGGGACATAATAAAGATAATTTTAAATAATCATGTGGAAGACATTACCGCGTGAGTTAGGCAGTGCGCAGACCAGAGTCACGACTGTTTTAAGACAGACTTGTCGCTGAGCAGTTCTCGTAGGTATTAGACAGCTTTGTCTATGAGACGTCTCGTTAGAAGTGTGCGCGCTTCATAAAGTTTGTAAAGCAATAGTCTGTCTTAAAACAGTCGTGGCTCTGGTCTGCGCACTGCCTTAGATTCTCACTATTGAACCATTTTATTATCTTACGTTTCATTATTTAAAAACAAGACCTTATAACTTCTAGTAACCTTCTTTATTTTCGTTACAACCTCGTCTTCAAAGATTTATAACATAATTAATTTTCTTTTGACGTGTCGGATAAATCTAATCGCGGCTAAAGGTCGGGCTCGGCTTATCGGTCAATTCTTTCGCGAAATTTCGCCAGATATCTTGCTTTTCTATGAGCTCCATTATATTACCAAATGTTACTAAGCAATCTTGCGACAATGTATACAGTTTTCGAGTTTTCTGTGGGAATATTTTGTTTTTCATGGTTGAAAATGACAATGCCAGATTCTGCCCCACCATCAACCGCAAGTTGTACAAGAATTGAAATGTGGCAATGTCTTTTGCGTATCATCATCAGTCTCACTACTCGTATGTGTATTATCGCAGTATGATATAAATCCGTCGAAGATATTTTGAAGTATGCTAAGTTGATACTAGGAGCGTTTTTCGAGCTTCGACGTCTTGTAAACGCCCACGCAGCGTCGCTGTCACGCCAATGGTGCGTTATAGCCCTTCCAGCGCCCTCTCGGCGTCGTCTGCGCTACATAAACCCAACGTTTGGCGACTGCTTGGAGCCGCGCCGCCGACGGGACGTCGACGCTCGAAAGACGCTGGTGTGGAGGGTTCCTTACAAAACTCAAAGAATATTAAAAAAAACGCGTCGCTCCTGGTTCGCTTTCTGTGTGACCGTGACTTCCATCGTTATCGTAATCGCTTTCAATTTGACACATGGACGCTGAGAGCTCGGTGGCTCAGTGGTTGGGTCAATGGACTTGCAATATGGAGGTCCCAGGTTCGATTCCCAGCTAGGGCAGCCATGTACCAATGAGTTATCCTCGGTTTTTTCGACGGAAAAACTTACGTACATTTACCGAGTGCTCTCAAAACGGTGAAGGAAAAACATCGTGATGAAACCTGCATGTCGTAGAAGAAAAAAAAAATCTAAGGCATGTGAAATCCGCCAACCCGCACTGGGCCCGCGTGGTGGATCATGGCCCGCGCTCCCTCGATGTAAGGGAAGGTCTGTGCCCGAGCAGTGGGGCAATATAAATAGACTGATGATGATGATGATGACGCTGTACATTGCTGCTATGTTTTTGCAAGCTTTAACAAACAGCAACGAAATGCAGCATTGCATATCCCTGGACTAACCTTCTGTCTTTTTCTATCTTAACGTTTTTTAACGAATTGGGAAAACAAAACGGTTTAAGGAAAGAAAAGTTTAACTAAGTACGCATATATGGCTAACAGCACGCACATAGGTATGTATAATGCTTATCATATTTTATAATTATAAAACACAAGAGTTAACGAGTTTTAACTGACTATAAAAGTCGCGTCGGAGTGTTAATCGCGTATGACTAGTAATAAATACTATAATTATGCTCGTAACAGTCGATAAGAAGAGGTAAAATTGCGCGCAAAACGACGCATAAGTCCACTGTTTAGTCACAGGATATGAAGGAAAGCAGAAGGCGCGACTTAATATTTAATTAAACACTAGCGGTACGTAAAACTTCGTATGCGTAAAGTAGCTGTAGACCTCTACGAAGTACTTTAAATGTACTGGAAGACATTTGCTCTCTGGATACGTGGTTCAAAAAAAATTCTCATCACGACCGGAATTCGAACCAGGGACTTCGCCATTCCGTGGCACGCTCTATTCCAACAGAGCCACCGTGATATCGTACCCCAGGTCGTGATTTTTGTCTCCATATTCGTCTTAGGGACGGTAGCGACATCTATCCAGTAATTGTGCAATTACTCATATATATGGAGACAAAATTAACGACCTGGGTATGATATCACGCACGGTGGCTCTGTTGATATAACATTTGGGAAAATGTGTCCTAAACACAAGTGTGGTCTTTCAGAATCCTAGACCACCCATAAGTTACGTAATATCAGCAATGAGCTGGCGTGTTTATGAAGTCGCATCAACGCTACTTCTGCTTTGTTCAGTGTTCTTATTGTGTACTGTGAAGGAAGACAGCTGACCGTTTATCGCTGAATGAGCTGCGTGAGTCACGTGGCTAGCGGCGTGGCGGTGGTCACAGATTATCCGTACGCAGAGGTTATTATAACTCTATATATTGCTATATGTTTTTAATATGGCAATATTTGTGTCATGGTATCTGTGTTCGAAACGAACATGCCACAGAATTGCCAGGACCCTGGTTCGAATTCCGGTCATGACGGAAAAAAATCGGGACAGTACCTAATTCACCTGGGGTAATTCACTCGGGTGAATTAAGCACACTATTAGCAGACTTGATTCACCCAGGTCATTTCCCGATGTTTTGATTTCCTTGTAAGTCGTCCCACCTATTACTTCCATCTCTATACAAGTCGTAATACATAAAATTTGTTATGTGAGCACTTCCACACTGGGTGGAGCACTCTGAGTACTCTTCTGAAGACAATAGGACGTGAATGGACAGCAGCATCCACCAATAACATCGTATTTATAAGTAAATAAAGCTGCAGAAAAAAATATCCTTAGTGCGGATCTGGTAGGCACATAATTTTTTCGTCGTGCCACATATGTGGGGCACGGGTTTGTGAAGCTACTGCGTCGTGCTCCATATATGGGGCACTGGACTGTGCACGTACACTACACAGTGACTCAGGTGATATCAGGTGCATTAAGTACCTACGCTCTCCTATTTAGGTCTTTTCTCGTTTTGTTTAGTGACCAAACCTATTGTCAGAGTTATACAGGCCGCCCGTAGGCCTCTGACGTGGCCTAACGACTGCTGCCGAGGGACCAACTGCTTAACGTGCGCCCCGAGGCACGGAGTCAGATGAAAATGTCACTAGCGGTCAACCATCCAGTTACAGCTCGCCAAAAGTTGTACGGTCGAAGACAAAGAAAGGTCTACAGTAGAGTTTTTAAGGTGGAGATTTTCTCAAAAACTACTTGACCGATTGTAAAAATTATTTCACTCTTTTTATTATTATTATTAATGGACTCGACTGTTCGTCATTTGCCAATGTCATGTTACAGAAAATTCAATGTATTCAATAGTCTTCTATCTTCCTGTCTTCCTCCAGGGGAGTCGCAGTAGCCTCGTCACCCTGGGTAGCCGCGTCTTCTTGTCTTCATCCAGAGGAGACGCCGCAGCGTCATCACTCTGGACGAAGCAGCTCGACAGTCACGTTCACTCCCGAGCTTGTAGCGGGAACTCTTGATAAAAGCTTGAAACCCCAGATCTTGCTCAAATTATCCAACAAATTCACCATACTGTCACTCGCGAACATTTTCTGATCAATTTAACGTGATATTAATCTCAAAATAACCACTGTAGACAATAAAACTAAAATTATCAAATAATTTTGCAACCGTCGTTTCCCGCCATTTTCAAGAGAACCAATATTTCACTCTTAGATAGATAAAAGTTAAAACTATGTAGCTGTAAAATAATTATTAATATCGCTCCAGTAGTTATTGAGATACTCTCAAGCTTATTGAGGCCCCCTGTATACTTATCTCTGTCTTCGTACGATCGCTTTCAACGTGTACTCGCCACTAACTCCTATTTAGGTAGGTATAGTTTTTCAAAGAAATCCCACACAGGGTAACCTTTGTAATATCGGATTTGTTTGAAACGCATTGTTACAATACAATGTTGTAGACTTTACAATGTAATATAATTTAATCTTGATCAGCACTACTCTAGTACGGACAACAGCAGGTCAATCAATGGTAACACTTGCAGTACGATTTCCACTCTTACTACGCATATAATAAGAACGGTCCAAAGTATTACACTTGATGTGTACGGTAAAATTACGTAAACGTGAATTAATAATAGGATGGGAAAATGACTAACAAGCTCGTGTAAACTTAAGAGGGTTCCTCAGTTCCGCTCTTTCATACGAATTTATGTACAACATACGTATTTTTTTTACCAAAACCGAAATTGAGGATAATTTCTCTGTAAATTTTACGGTTGAACCATTATGTTTAATTTAAATACTTACCTACTTGCTATTAAAATGTCAATAGTGGGTTTGAAATGTATACTTATTTACTCTGCTGGCTTAGCGACCCGAAGTTGGTCATGGCCTCCGAAAGGAGAACTCCCGCCACGTGTGTACCTGCAGTCGGTGCAGGTCCTTCTCGACTACAAAAAAATCAAAAAAAAATCGTTAGAAATCTAATATATTTTAAATTGAAAAGCTCTATACACGCTTCTCTAGAAGCATCCCATATCATAGCTCTAGTTATGATGAAACGACTCTAAAGATATTATATTCTCAGTTTCATGTGGAAAGAGGACATTTTTAAACCGAAGAATTAATAAACAGTCAGACATAATGCATTGGTAGGAAGTTATGGATTTTTTTGGCTCGACGCCAGCTTGGGGCAAGTTTTTGCAATAGCCTTTGAACATTTAGAATTGGAGACGCTATTTTATTGTATGCCGAACATTGATCTCCTATAAACAACTAGATACACAAAGGTCTTACTAAAACTAGGCTTGCAACGAATATTCGGCAACTATTCGGTATTCGGCCTATTCGGCCACTTTTGTCCTATTCGGCCGAATACCGAATACCTAGGCACTATTCGGCCGAATACCGAATACCTAATATTTTTTTGTAGTTGGATAAATGCTTAATAAAAAACGATTAACTATTGTACTACAAAATATTTTATTAATTTTATTTCGCATTAGCATCGATCCAGTCTGATGTAGTCGCCTTCTTGCCCACTCCACCACGTGAGATTTTTGTCTTGCACAAATTACACACGACTGTTTTGGGATCATTTTCATCGTCGTCAAAATATGTCCATATGGACTCTAAAAAGAAGACTTAAGGCATGATGGATTAGGCGCAAAACTTCAATTTTTAACTACTTAACTCAATACGACGCGACGAAAGACAGATAACAACTGGACTTTATTTATGTTGCGCAATGAGATTAAGCATGTAAAAATCAAAAGACGTGTCGCGACAGGTGACAGGGGCGGTGTAGGAAGAAACTACGCTCTCGACAGGAGAGAATACAAACAGCGCCCAGTCGGCCGAATATTTTTGCCGAATATTCGGCTATTCGGCCAGGGAACCTGCCGAATATTCGGTATTCGGCGAATGGCCGAATATACTATTCGTTGCAAGTCTAACTAAAACAATTTAAAAAACGACTGTATTTCATGACTTCGATGTTCATTACAGCGCATATTACCAAAGCGAAAGTTTGTGACCGCGACGTACGTTACAGCGAAAGTATACGATTGCGATGTACTGGACTTCGAAAGTTTATAATCGCGATGTACGTTACAGCGAAAGTATGCGATTTCGATGTACTGGACTTCGAAAGTTTGTAATCGCGATGTACGTTACTGCGATAGATGCGTCTATAGGTATGTAGATGTTTTCATATCCTCTTATACCCTCTGACATCACATGCTCACTCACATACTTTGAGTTTATGTAAAATAAAAAACAAGCCAACTTTTGTGACAATTTAAGAATTTTTTTAATCCTACTCGTTTCGAAATGACAAATTAAACATTTTTTCACTAACAACTGAAAAACTAAGCAAATTCTTGTGTAGGTACATAATTTTCGTATTTCTGTTAATACAATAATTCAAACTTATAAAAATCATAACTGAAAAACAAAACTCAGGTCTTCAGGTAACATATGTATGCAAGCCCGTCGAGATACTCTTTTATATCCATTTCTCTTTTGCGTGATATGTGTTCTTTTACTTTTTTTGCTTGCACTGAAGTACTTCGTTTTGGTTTTTTAATATTTGCCCTTATTCTTTCTACTTCATAATTGGTATTTTTTTGTTCTTTTTTCTATTCAAAACTAGTGTCCTATCGGACACTAAGGAGAACGCATTATTTCCATAGCTTGTCAGTCAGCCCAACAAAAAAAGAGTATACTTAATTACATATATTTTATAGTGCGTACGTAATATAGCCACTTAGGCCTATGCTGCACATCCTTTGCATTACTTAGAAACAATTGCATATTAAAAAATAACAGGCGCTGCGCTGAACAAATTAACAAAAGCATAAGTAATTGAAAGTCATGTACATCGAAATCGCATACTTTCGCAGTAACGTACATCGCGATTACAAACTTTCGAAGTCCAGTACATCGAAATCGCATACTTTCGCTGTAACGTACATCGCGATTATAAACTTTCGAAGTCCAGTACATCGCAATCGTATACTTTCGCTGTAACGTACGTCGCGGTCACAAACTTTCGCTTTGGTAATATGCGCTGTAATGAACATCGAAGTCATGAAATACAGTCTTAAAAAACGTCCATATAACGGTCCATTGTTAACGTCCAAATAATGTCCAATAAAGCAAATGAGGGTCCATTCATCCGTTTGGACCTTCTTCTCTGACAATAGGTTTGGTCACACGAGAAGAACGTTCATAAGAAATATACGACAGGAATTTCTTGTTTTTTTTTGGTATGGCATTTTTTAAGGTAGAACTGGATGCAAAAAGCCAAAAAGAGGACTAACGATCATGATGAAGGGAATTTATTTATGTAGGTATTTGTCTGTAGAATAGATTATATTTGAATAACGTTTATTTGACCTCTAATTAGCACACTATATTATAGTTAAAATGAGAATAATAACTAGGTCTGTATTGTGCAATAAATACGCTTTATTTTGGAAGTCGTTTAAAAAAGGGCAATAAACGCAAATGCGCCTCCGTTGTTCAATGCTCTAGCAGCAGTTCCCAAGCTGTAGCGAAGACTTGAAATACAGCTCTAGGTAGAGAATGTAGAGATGAAAAAAACCAGTTCAGGGTCGTTGCACTGGCTATATGTCAGGTTGTATGGGAGTGGTGATAGATAAGTTATTCCTAGTCCAGCCCAGTTATTCGTAGTTTAAGAGGACCTTTATTTTAATTTTATTAATGGACTCGACAGTTCGTCATTTTGCCAATGTCATGTACAGAATATTCAAGATATCATTGTCTTCTCTTTCTTAAGAGGAGTCGCCGTAGCGTCATTACCCTGGAAATCCGCGTCTTCTTGTCTTCATCCAGAGGAGTCGCTGTAGCGTCGACACTTTGGACAAAGCAGCTCGACAGTCACGTTCACTCCCGAGCTCGTAGTGGAACTCTTGATAATTGCTTTAAACTTCAGATCTTGCATGAATTATCCAACAACTTCACCGTACTATCATCCGCGAACATTTTCTGATTAATTTAACGTGATATTAAACCCAAAATAACCACTGTAGGTAGGTAGACATTAAAAGGAAAATTATCAAATAATTTCGCTTATTTGATAATTCACGAATAGATAAACTAAATTCATGCACAAACTTATCTTTGCCGTCCGTAAACTCCTCTCCCCATATATCTCAACTGCAAATAAAAGTTTGTAACGTTACTACGTACTCGGTAGCGAGCGAACTGACTACAGCATAGTAGAATGGTACAGTGCAGTTTAATATCGCAGTAACGTAACGACCCTGGAGCGGTTCCAATAGTCTGCAGTTGGAATCGGAACGTAGCACTTGCGGAATATGGAGCCCTTAATAGCTGGGGGGGGGGGGGGGGGGCTGGCTGTGATGTGTACTAAGACATTCATACATTCTGTTATACATAAAGTATAATACAGTAGTTTTTGAGAAAATCTCAACCTTATTGAGACCCCCTACTTATCTCTGTCTTCGACTGTACGGTGGAACACAGAGAAAGGTGTAGGAGAGTTTTTAAGGTTGAGATTATCTCAAAAACTACTTGACCTAATGCAGAAATTCTTTCACCGTTTGATAGATAAAAGTTAAAACTGTGTAAAAAAATTATTAAATTCGGGCCAGTAGTTTTTGAGAAAATCTCAACCTTATTGAGGTTGTATACTTATCGCTGTCTTCGACTGTACCATGACGTCCTTAATAAGCTTACTTTAAGGTCATTGTACGAAATAACAAAGTATTATTGAAGTAATCCTACTATAAGACTAGGGGTCTGGCCGGGGTCGAACCTATAATTTCCGTATCGTAAGTCGAGTGACCCAACCTCTGCGCCACCGAGCTCTCAAGCTCTAATAATCTGAAATAGCCCGCCCGTATCGCATTTAGGCCAGCCAATGATTTGCAACATCCACCCATACTCCACCCGTACCGCTATCTGAAAATGATTCATATTGCGTTTATGCCACGTGTTAGTCAAGTACTAAGATAAGCTTTATTTACGTTGTCGAGTGAAGAGATATGGGTGGCGCAGTGGTTAAGATACTTGTTCAAGCACGGTTTGACCGGTAGATGGCGTTATACTTCATTCTACAATGCGGTGTTAAGTTTTTCAGGCATTTCTATAAGTAGCTGAGAGAAAATATACTATTCGATATTGAATCATAAGAACGTCTTTGATTTCTTCATGGAGACACCTTTTTGGGTTGTACAATGTCCTTCTAGCGAGGCTGGTTAGTTAGGTCGTCCATGATCCTCTAGGCCGAGTGGAACCGATCATATGATCCGTCTCTTTTCAAGATTACAGTTTTCGGATTTTTTTCTTTACTTGTGCTGTAATACCTACCTAGCTTCTTGCCAAATTTCATGATTTTAGGTCAACAGGAAGTACCCTATAGGTTTTGGTGTTTTTGCATTTTCATACAAATATGCATTGATCTCCTATAAACAACTAGATACACAGTCTGCCTTCTAAAAATGTCCGAGCGCAAAGAAGGTCCAAACGAATGAATGGCCTCATTTGCTTTATTTGGATGTTAACAACGGACCCTTATTTGGACGTTGTTTAAATTGTTTTAGTAAGACTTTTGTGTATCTAGTTGTTTATAGGAGATCAATGCAAATATGCGATAAAATGCGACATAAACGGCCATATCTTTTGATTGCGTAGACGTTGAAATTTGTGACGGCTGCATAAGGTTGCAGACCTGAGTATTTGGTATTGATTTCAACTTGATTCGTCCGCACGTTTCTGAGATATAGGTCTTGACAGACAGACGGACAGCAAAGTGATCCTATAAGAGTTCCTTTTTTTCCTCTTGAGGTACGGAACCCTAAAAACGATAGTGATCATTGAAGAGCGAGAACGAGAAGAATTGTCAAGTATCGCATGACCCAACCCGTCCTTTAAAGTTGCAGACACGATACAAACTTTTCATACGGTTCAATGACCTTCAATCGATAACGCCAAGGTCCTCTGACCTTCTATAATTAATAAGAACTCAATTACTGTCTCACATCACTGCAAGTACTAAGATCCTTCGGGATTAGCGGCTATAGCGACCCTCGTTAGGATAATTTGACAGCAACTGTCAAACGTGGCAATTATAGACTGTGGTGTGGGAGGATAAAGCTGATTTTCCATCAGAGATGTGATAAGCTGTGTAGCGGATGTGTATTATATCCACAAATGCAATGGGTTCTCTTGAAAATGGCGGGAAACGACGGTTGCGAAATTATTTGATAATTTTCCTTTTAATGTCTACAGTGGTTATTTTGTGTTTAATATCACGTTAAATTAATCAGAAAATGTTTGCGAATGACAGTATGGTGAAGTTGTTGGATAATTCATGCTAGATCTGAAGTTTCAAGCTATTGTCAAGAGTCCCGCTACGAGCTCGGGAGTGAACGTGACTGTCGGTCGAACTGCTTCGCCCAGAGTGACGTATGTCTAATTCTTTGGCACGCCCTACAGCCTAAACTGCTTGATGGATTTTAACATATGAGGTGTCGTTAGATTCGTCTTGATTGTAGGAGTGACATAGGATATTAAAAATTTAATCAAAGCGGCCAAAATTTTTGGCAGTCGTTCTTTTTGTTTTTCACATTAATTCCTTCACCGTTTTGAAAGCGTTCGCATATCTAGGCAGCACATAGGCTATGAGCCATTGCGGTATGTGATGTGGAAGGAATCAGAGAGGAAGAGCTGCCTGCCAGTACATTGAAAGTACTTCGTGGAGGTCTATAGTAACTAGCGACATCTACTCATACGAAGTTGCGAGTACAGTTCGTTGCGTATAAATTGAGAGTATACATACATTTATATATTATAGGGTGCGTGTTGAAACAATTGACATTTTTATGAAAAGAGGGCGTGATAGTTCTGATGATTGCGTGATTGCAGCAAATAACAGAACAACATCGGGTTTTTTAATAAATTGAACTAATCACGATGATAATAAAGGTGTTAGGCGAGTATTCAATTTATTAGAGAACCGAATTTGGTCTAGCTAGGGTACATCTGTTTTAAAATGTATAGATAGAAAATATTGTATCGTATTTGTGGCCGACGTCACTTGAATTTGCTGAGGTATTTCACGAAAAGACATTGCCACTTTTCAATGGAGCTTTGCCTCACCTACAAAACTACGTGACCATTTAAGCTGTACCTATCATTTTGTTGGAGACTTATTACAGGTTTCATATTGCATAATTCATAATCAGTATCATTTTCTACTACTCTCGCAACTCCTATATAATAATAACAAAAACAACAATAAATCGCTTCGATTTCTTACTATTTTCTGAATTCTTAATTAAGCTGTTTTTTTCGAATCGCAACTTGTACAAAACTTTATTTTAAACCAATAATTTTAATAAAAAACGGAAATATTTTTACATTTATTTGTTATCTTGTACAACTTGCGGTTGATGGTGGGGCAGAATCTGGCATTGTCATTTGAAATCACTGTTGCTGTGTTCGAAATAAACTATATTTCCTCGATTAACGAGTGGCCTGCCCGCTTACCATGAAGTCTTAAGCAGGATTAATTCAATAGTATTTCCTGAAATAACAAAGTATTATTGTGGAATCCTGGCCTGATAAAAATACTTCTAATATAAAATAAAATATTAAAAACATAAATTCAACGTTGTTTATCCTTTTAATATTTCCTTGAAAACGAAACCCTTATTTAATTAACTTGTAATGGACTATGTATGTACATTTCCTATGAAAGGGTTGGACCAGAAGCGCAAAGGTGTGTGATTTAGGTCACCCCGTTGTTCCTCTGGCGTGAAACCTCACTGGGGTCATTAAACTGAAACACTGAAGTAACGCGATTCAGCGATATTTAACATTCATCATCAGCCCGTATCATTCCACTGCTGGACTGCTCTCCCAAAGCACGACAATCGACGCTGGAGTTCGCGCACCATTCACTGAGACTCTCGTCGTGTCATAGTGTCCTAGTACTTTTAATGATACTTAAAGAGCTGGGGCTTCTGACCGATTGAAAACAGCAGGTGTTGAGTGAGACATATTGAGACTCCGGGTTAGCCATGATCTCCTGGTACTTTTAATGATACTTAAAGAGCTGGGGCTTCTGACCGAGTGGAAACAGCAGGTGTTGAGCGACACATATTGAAACTCCGGGTTAGCCATGGTCTCCTGGTACTTTCAATGCAACTTTATCGTCATCATCAGCAGGTATCAGTCCACTGCTGGACGCTGGTCCCTCCCAAAGGCGCGTCACTCAACAGTCTCAGCCAGCCACCTTGCGCAGGTCATATTTTCATCTGATCGGGGGTCCCACGTTACGTTTACCCGTTCGTGGCCTCCATTCGAGAACCCATCTACCCCATCGGTTCTACGACAGATGTGGCCAGCCCACTGCCATTTCAGTTTGCTGATTCTATGAGCAATGTCAACCACTTTTGTTCTCTGGCTGATATCATCATCATCAATCATCATCATCAGTCTATTTATATTGCCCCACTGCTCGGGCACAGACCTTCCCTTACATCGAGGGAGCTGGGGCCATGATCCACCACGCGGGCCCAGTGCGGGTTGGCGGATTTCACATGCCTTAGATTTTTTTTCTTCTTCTAAAGCATGTAGGTTTCATCACGATGTTTTCCTTCACCGTTTTGAGAGCACTCGGTAAATGTACGTAAGATTTTCCGTCGAAAAAACCCGACGATAACTCATTGGTACATGGCTGCCCTGGCTGGGAATCGAACCTGGGACCTCCGTATTGCAAGTCCATTGATCTAACCACTGAGCCACCGAGCTCTGGCTGATATACTCATTTCTTATTATATCCACCAGAGAAATTACCTCCGTATTTTTACCTGAAAGTATAGTACTTAAAAGTCGACTATTAAAAGACCCTCTGTATTGCCTGTAGGTTGACATAAGCTATGGAAAATCCACTTTTCCCCGCGTCTACTTCTATCGGAAATTCCCAAACGGCTCCATCGACTTTTCTCCCCTCCCACGCTATAATACGCTATATAAAACGAAACATAACACAAGTACATAACCTCATAACGCTGTATAGGTAGACTGTATTATTTTTTCAACGTTTCACTGGCGATAGGAGCTTTCATCGATCTGTCTGCGAATTATTTGTACCTACTAGGGAACATGTGAAGCTAAGAAAATACCCATATAGATACGTCTATATGTGGTAGGATGGGATTAAGGCCTACGTAGATGAAACTAAAAATGCCTATTGAGAAGTACATAGATTATGACGTACTTATTTGAGACTAATTAGATATGTTTGAATAATGTCATAAAAATTAAAAACCGAACCGAAATTAGAAACCGAAGGTTCCGTGCAAGTTCACCATTTATCTATTTATTTATTTATAAAAATATTACACAGCATTACAGTTAACACCAATGCGCTGTGTAATTCATAATAATAACTTTGTCTACGTATAGATAATAATAATAATAATATAAAATTCAGTCACATTAAAATATTACATTAAAATAGATACACATTAACAATTATGCGTATATTATAAGGTACACATTAACCATAACGCTCTAGCGAAAAGATAAACTAGATTTAGGGACAAACTTATCTTTGCGTTTTCGAAACTGATAACGTCATACATCGACATACTCGTACCAGGCGTCAACTGCAAATATAAGTTGGTAATTACAAAGAAAAATATTATTTCGTGTAAGAACTTAAAATTTTCAATTTTTGGATTTTTTTCTTTTACTTGTGCTATAATACCTAGCTTCTTGCTCATTATTCTAGGTCAGGGAAGGACCCTATTTTTTTTGCATTTTTCTTGCATTATCATACAAATATGCGAGAAAATGCGATATCTTTTGATTGCGTTGACGTAGAAGGTTGATTTTTTCACGGCTGCATGAGATTGCAGACTTGAGTATTTGGTATTATTTTCAACTTGATCCGTCCACGCGTTTCTGAGATATAGGTCTTCACAGATAGACAGACGGACAACAAAGTGATCCTAAGGGTGATGATAAGGGCTCCTTTTTTCCTCTCGAGGTTCGGAAGCCTAAAAATTACAGTGAGTTTATTTCTAATTAAAACTGCAAAGGAACCGACGTGTATTGCATACAGTAGAAAACATTACCCACCTTGGATGTTTAACCAACTTCTCGTCCAAAATAACCAAGACCAAGTTCAAACGAATCTAGATTCTAATATCAAGGAAACTTCGTAAGTTTCTGAAATATAGAAGTTTGTTATTTCGCTACTGAAACTTTCCATGAAGCTTTACGAAGACCGAAAAGAAACTCCGAAGAGTTTTTATAGCTTTATCACTTTTAAGTATTCGCTTTGGTGTCGAAACTTTTTTTATTTATATAACCAAAGAGTTCGTTGGTTTTAATTTCATTTATTTAATCACAATAAGTTGTAGTACAAAAAGATCTTATAATAATAATACGTGTTAGGTGTAAGAGGTATCATACAACTTTACCCATTCGGGTGTTTTTACCCGACTGCCCCAGAAGGAGGGTATATGTTTTTCGGGTTTATGTATGTACGTCCATACCTTCCTGCCATCCTGTAGTCTGAACGGCTTGATGGATTTTGGTGTATGAGGTATCGTTAGATTCGTCTTGATTACGGGAGTGTCATAGGGTATAAAAATTAATCAAAAGGGGATAGGTTTTTTTTTCAGTCGGGTTTTTTGAAATAATTTCTTTTATAAATTAAGGCCCGTTGTGATAAACGTGACTTAAAGTTAGGCCGTGGTTTACACCACGGTTTAGTATGCGATCTCTTTCTGCATTTCAGTCGAGTGAGAGCGAAAGTGACATAGATATGAGATAGGTGTCCCCTTACAAAATATAATTTAGGCTCTCTCCATAGATCATGACGATTTTTTGTTTCCTTCATGTCGTTATGACATTTCTAACCAGTCGATTGTTTTTTAGGGCTTAAATTCTCCATCATATTACGTTAGAGTTTTATTGCGAAATTAATTTTTATTTATACAATACCGATAGTGTATCGTAACTCGTAAACGATAAGAGACAATTTCGCGTCCTGGACGAGATAAGGGTCTGATTCATGGTGACTGTGAATGTCAACAAAGTGTGTCGATGTCGTAGGAAGAGGGTTCCGTCTGTTATGATTAATCAGAGATGAAGAAAACAGAAGCCCTTGTATTAAGCGCCTAATAAATTAATTTGTTACTAACTGTATCCCCAACTTCATATGCGTAGAAGTCGCTAGTTACTATATGTATATAGACCTCCACGAAGTATTTTCAATATACTGGGCGGTAGCTCTTCCTCTCTGGTTACGTGGTGCCACATCACCGCAATAGCTTATAGTCTATGTGCTGCCCAGATATTTGAGCTATCTCCTAGTTAAAGTCCCATCAAAATCCTTCAAATAGTTTGGGCGTGATGACTAAACATCGACACAAACAGACAAGAATTCTAAAAATCCTTCCTAGGCGCTGTAACCGCCATTATAAATAATGTACCTCACATGTACAGTCGAAGACAGAGATAAGTATACAGGGGGTCCCAATAAGGTTGAAATTTTCTCAAGAACTACTTCACCGATTTAATAATTCTTTTACAGTTACATTTTAACTTTTATCTGTCAAACAGTGAAATAATTTTTGCAATAGGTCAAGTAGTTTTTGAGAAAATCTCAACCTTAAAAACTCTCCTGTACACCTTTCTCTGTGTTCCACCGTACCTACATGCCTATCTATAAATACATACCCTCAACCATACATGGTTGTATTTTTTAAGATTCCCCAGATTTCAAGCAAAGCGAGTAAGATTGGGCCGAGTGTTCTTCCAAAAAAATTAAAACGCCTTACAATGTGCGTTGTGTTCATGGAAACATTGGAATTTATCGCCTGGAGCGACGAACTTGACAATACGATAACAGTTTTGCTTGGGATATGGAATGTGTTGAAAAATATATGACGCCAACTTTCGAGGACTCCTAGAGCTGCCTGCCAGGATCGAACCGGGACCAGAGCAACACGCGTAGTTTATTAGAAATAAAAGACATTGCCACATTTGGAGATTTGCCCCACCTACAAAACTACGTGACCATTTAAGCTGTACCTATCATTTTGTTGGGGACTTATTAGGTTTTTCTTTCTGTTTGACTTCTCTTAAAGCTATCTCTAAAATTAATGTTAATCTGTGAAAATTCTTAATTGGCTAATATAATTCTAATCTCTAATATTAATTGTAATAAATAAGGCTGTGAAATTTCTAATAAACAATAAATAAATAAAATAAATAAATTACAGGTTTCATATTGCATAATCATAATCAGTATCATTTTCTACTACTCTCGCTACTCCTATAGAAGAATAACAAAAACAATGAATAAATCGCTTCGATTTCTTCGACATTTATTCGTTATCTTGTACAACTTGTGGTTGATGGTGGGGCAGAATCTGGCTTTGTCATTTAGCACATGTGCGTGAGGCGTAAGACCTAGGTTGGTAGCACATTAATCCATAAGCGTATATAATTGATTTTTAAAGTCTTGTGCATGTAAATAATGTAATCAATAGTGTAACTAACGTGACAGCGTTTCTACAGTACGGATGATAGACGACTACGATCTGTCGCAAGCAAATCGCAATACTATCGCTTCATACACATCCATTGGGTGTTTTGTTTAATATGGATGGAATCACACGGAACCCTTCTTCGAAATAGCCTTGTCTCTTTCTATTGTACAATACTCAGTCGAGTGGAAAAGTGGGTGATGTAGTTCCTTCCAGGAAACGTAAAGCCTTCGCTACGCATACACTTATTTAAGTACACACGAAGACAGAAGAGTATACAGGGGGCCTCAATAAGGTTGAGATTTTCTCAGAAACTATTGGACCGAATTTAATAAGTCTTGTACAGTTATATAGTTTTAACTTTTATCTACCATAGGCTGCAGACCGTCGTCGGCGATGAGCGAGCAAAGCTATCAAGCGAGCGTCGCTGAGTGTCGTTGTACGCCGGCCCTAACAGTGAAAGAATTCATGCAATAGGTCCAGTAGTTTTTGAGATAATCTCAACCTTAGAAACTCTGTACACTTTTCTCTGTGTTAGACCGTACTTACGGACAACAGCAGATCAATGATAACACTTTCAGTACGATTAATATAATTTTAAATTGTTTCGGAAATCCCTTTAAATGTAATAAAGCACTGGCCGTCTCGGCTACTCGCAATAAACATGCTAAATTGTACATAAAAGCTATTTACGGGCGGGGTGAGAGCTATTTTACGATTAGGGTTCCGGAGGGTGTGGTCCGAATGACAGAAGTCAGCGATACGGTACGTTAAATTAAATATTCCTTAGGGGTTCTCTTGAAAATGGCGGGAACCGAAGGGTTGCAAAATTATTTGAATTTTTTTATTTTATTGTCTAGTAAAATAAAAAATAGTGTTTGTTTTCTGTTTAATATCACGTGAAATTAATCAGAAAATGTTCGAGAATGGTGAATTTATTGGATTATTTTAGCAAGATCTGAAGTTCTAAGGTTTTGTCAAGAGTCGCGCTACAGGGGGGTGAACGTGACTGTCGAGCTGCTTCGTCCAGAGTGATGACGCTACGGCGGCGGCTCCTCTGGAGGAAGATGTAAGACTATGATAATTATATTGAATTTTCTGTAACATGACATTGGCAAATCCATTCATAAAATAGATTTCGTGGCGAGTCCATTAATAAAATAAATTATAATAAATATTCCTTATTTCAGACAGACCATAGGCATAAATAAACCACAAAATAATATAACGTAAAGCAAATATCACTACTTAAATTAAGCATAATAGTACTTCAAGCTGCTAGTAAGCTTCACTTTGTAAATCTTAGGTATATCTCACAAATGTAATCTGTGGATAACGTTGCTGGTTGTACGATTAGTACCTATGTCTGTTATATAACATTATATATATAATATAAATGTTAGTATGCTCTATGCTAAGTAGGTATTGTATAACTGTTTGTTTTCTCAAATAAAATAAAACCACTGGAGAGGAGAACCGATAGCTAGACTTGCGGTGTGCCTGGCAACATGCAATTATAGACTGTGTCGTGGGAGGATAAGGGTGATTTTCCATCAGACATGTGCTAAGCTGCGTAGCGGATACCCAATAAAATATAATCGTTTGATTTTCATAGCTTGAACACGAACTCTGCGTAAGCTCGCACTCACAGCTGACAGATGCGGAAAATGGGCTGTGGTCTAAGCTCTCGTGACTTGGATCTCAGCTGAGTGAGATGGATGTTTGTAAGCGCGGATGGCTAGATTAATACCATAGTCTGTTGGGAACGGGGAATAAAGCTCGGCTTAAATATTCCATCTCTCTTACTCTGGCACTCCGCTGTGTGGTGAGACAGAGAGGATTAGAGTTATATGATGCGTTTTGATTTGTAGGTTTCATTTCGTTAATTAGACAATCGGTAGCGATTCCAGATTAGAGTTTTAAACACTTTATTGCACAACACAGATTTAGTTATTATTCTCACTTTAACTCTGTAATTGTTGCCTCTCTACCGTAGCGGTAGGCAGAGAAGATGGATTTTCTGCGATCCTGGTACTTTCGCTGAATCTCTTCATGTCCGCTCGTCGCCTTGTACTTGCATTTGACCATTTTGAAATACATACATATGAAAACATTACTCTTCTCTTCCCGGCAGTCGGATAATAAGATTATAAACTCATAATGTGACAATTTTGTTGAAATAACTTAACGATATAATAGGTTACGTCTCAGTAACGGCTTTTTCCTCACATTTCCCATTTAACGACCGGCATGGGACAAGTTTGGGGCCCGGACGGGAAATAACAATGTTTCTGCCATGAAGGAAAAAAAGTATCGCCGAACTCTATGGAGATACCCTAAAGTATATTTTGTACGGGGACAGGTCTCCGACCTTGTTAAAACAAATAAATAAAATAATAAAGCAGTTATTGTCAGTTTTGGACAGTTGTTGTCAGTTTTTGGACAGTTGTTGTAAATTTTTGGACAGTTGTTGTCAATTTTTGGACAGTTGTTGTAAATTTTTGGACAGTTGTTGTAAATTTTTGGACAGTTGTTGTCAGTTTTTGGACAGTTGTTGTCAGTTTTTGGACAGTTGTTGTCAATTTTTGGACAGTTGTTGTCAATTTAGACAGTTCTTGTCAATAAGGCGTAGGTAAGGTAACCCTGATCGTCAACCCCTCGAGCCTTTGGTCGACTCGACGACTAACAGTTCAGGTAAGTTGTCCACTCGACCATCGGCCGAGAGACTTGTGGGCGAGTGGTCGACTTGACACCTACCTTTTTTTAAAAGGTGCTGCTCGACCGTCGGCTGAGATTTGTGCGGTCGAGCTGCCACCTCATGTTGTTATTCATAAACCTAGTTAAACCTCTATTCCCTTAAATCGTGTTGCTATCCCTTTCACACTTCGTTAAAAAAAGGGTAATATAGAAAGGGACAGGGGGCCTAAACGGTGGCGTAACTTTAAATCACGTTTATGAATAACAGCCTATGTCATTATATGAGCCGGAGAGGTCGCCAGTAAAGTTGAGCTGCTTCATCCAGAGTGACGACGCTGCGGCGACTCCTCTGGAGGAATAGAGAAGACTATCATATCTAATGAATACTATGTCATAACATGACATTGCCAAAAGAGTAACTGTCGAGTCCATTAATAAACTAAATAATAATAATAAAACAGATTTACAGGGCTGTCATTTTCTTTGCGCAAGTGACCCTTAGAGTTCTTGAAACTATTGCATTCTCAAGGCAACTATAGGCGCGGCCGATGCCTTTCCCAAGGTCGCACCGCCTTCGGACTGACGCTGTTAAAATATCTTACGTTGAATTTCATTAAGAAACCATTATTATTAATTCAAACTTATTTAAAAACAATAAAACCGACTGCATTTTTCTTAAAGTAGTTGGAATCATTATTTTCTTAAAATATTTATTGATAGCCTATGCCATTCTTACAATCAAGACGAATGTAACGACACCTCATATGTTAAAATCCATCAAGCCGTTTAGGCTGCAGCGCGTGCCAAAGAATTAGACATACATACTCACGAAAAACACAACCCTCCTTGCGTAATAGGGTAAAAACATATTTCAAAATAGGTGATTGTTTGAACGACGAAGATGCAGTCCAGTTTAGGGTATCGTCAGTTTCGCATGGCGTGATAGATTGAGTTTTGACAGAAAATTCTTATTTGTAACAGATGTATGTATGTTTCTTATTATATCTTAAATTCTTAACCTCAGTGATCTCATGTCCTAACAACAGCGCCTCTGAGCTCTGCATTTTAATATTTAAGTTTTATTTGTAGTACTTATAAAAGAACGCCAATCTTATCCACACGAATCTTTACATTGCCAACGGTCCAAGCGTTCGCCAGCGGGCCTCAGGTCATCGACCTCGCATTACGCAACGCCAAAAAATTAAGGATTTTAAGTTTTAACGAGAACACGTTGCGATGAACTTCACATTAACAAGCCTTTTGCGGGGTGTTCAACCACTCTGTATAATTACTTTTGAAGTTTTTTTCATACATACCTACATAATAAGTAACAATATATAATTATATATATATATATATATATATATATATTTATTTATTTACCTCTATGTAGTATGTATTATAATCATTTTTGTCTTATTTAAGTATCATAATAGTATGCCGTAATATATAATATTTATTTATACTTATTTATTTATTTATTTGTACACAACTAATCATTAGTAATTTATGCACCTATCTATATAACTGTGATGCTCTATCTATTTATCTATATGTATAATATTTGTAATTTGTTCTTTGCTTCTGTAAATTCGTGGAAAACTGTAATTGGCTCTTCTTAGTTGTAATCATATTTTTAAGACCTATTACTTGTAAATAGCTGTAGTTTTCCCTAATAAAGAAAATAAATAAATAAATAAAATAACGAATCCAGTTGAGTGGCATGCTTTGGGAGAGGCCTGCGTCCAGCAGTGGACTGATACTGGCTGATGATGATGAAGTTGCACTGAAAGTACCAGGAGACCATGGCTGACCCGGAGTCTCAATAAGTGTCACTCAACACCTGCGCTTTCCACTCATTCAGAAGCCCCAGCTCTTTAACTATCATTGAAACTACCAGGACACTATGACACGCCTGGAGTCTCATTAGCATGGTGTCCCGCGTATGTCGTGGGGCGAATGCGGCGCGAACACCAGCGTCGAGTGTCGTGACTTGGGAGAGGCCTGCGTCCAGCAGTGGAGTTACGGGCTGATGATGATGTTCTTTATACTATTAATTTGTTTGCATACCCAATTAATTGTATCCATTTTATGTAAAGCCCCGGCCGCGTCGTCCGCACGAAATTGAATTTGCATTCGCAAATAAGCTGACTCTCGTATTTATGCGCAAATTGCGAAATATTTTCCCTGTTGCTCGTTTAGTATTTGCGTAATTTGCATGCCTTTTTGTTTCAAAGAATAATAACTGTGTTATTTAGGCAGGTTGGGTTGTATTAGCATAATGTCGCGTAATACCCTTACCATGAGTTGCCAAAGTAAATTCGTTCGCTAGTGACTGCGTAAATATCTTCGCAGCGATTTACGGGATTATAGGGAATTTAGTTCTAAAAAAAATCCCAAGAGTATAAGAGTTCACGGTAAAGGGGCTTTGTGGCACCTTTCATACAAACCCATACATTACAAAAAAATCCGGATCGGAACGCTGCCAGTCCCCTTACTGTGTGGCCTGGGCTTTAGGCTGTTTTTCCACCAGAGTTGTGCGAGGTAGCTAAGCGGTGTGCGAGGAAAAAATCCACCAATAGGATCACTGAGCTGAGCGAGGCTAGGAAAATTAAGTGATTCTATTGGTGGATTTTTTCCTCGCACACCGCTTAGCTACCTCGCACAGCTCTGGTGGAAAAGCAGCCTAAGACCGTAAATGCATTATAATAAAAGGTGAAAGATAAAACAATAATAAAAAGTAATCCTAAATCCAGAATCTGCCATAAAAGCGAGTGCCGTTTTCCAATCCAACCGGAAAGAGGACGGGTCAATGGGGTAATCAAGGGCCCGGTCGCTAGGGGCGGCTCCGTGGGGGTATGGAGGGTTCTGCTCACTCGGTTGGCACTAGCTGTACCGGCAACTACGTATGCGTAGAAATCGCTGGTTACTGTAGACTTCCACGTAGTATTTTCAATGTACTGGGAGGCAGCTCTTTCTCTCTGGTTACGTTGTTCCACATCACCGCAATGGCTTATAGCCTATGTGATGCCTAGATATTAGAGCTATCTTCTAGTGCAAGTCCCATCTATCCTTCAAATAGTTTTGGCGTGATGCTTGTACATCGTCACAGACATGGTGTGTGTCGCCGGTTCCGCATGAGGGATAAACTTACTAACAATAGTAATAGTTACGTACTGTATAGTTATTAAGTAATCATTGTATTATCATTGTTTTAAAAGATGTGTTGCTGAGAGTTTTTTGCCACTTTTTCTCCTCGGCGTTGGCACCTTTTCCTTGCAAAGTGTAAATTCAAAAAATATATTGACGTGCAAAAATGTACTCAACGTGCTTACTTGCAATAAAGAAATTTGACTTGACTTGACAGACGAACAGACGAGAATTCTAAAAATCGGATCAGTATCGATCCTAAAACACGATTCTTTTCAATAAATATCCAATATATAGACTCAACTTTTTTAAAGTCTTATTATAAGTGTAGATAGCGAGAATCAAAAGCCTAGCTTGTTCTAGCGTTATTCATTATCATTCTACTAGCTTTTTAAGCTGTTCAGTGATATGTGATAAACACCGTGACAAATAAGCTTCATGGTATTAAAAAAATTATGACGATCATCTTTACAAATAGGACTGCATTATGTGTATTATATACTATTGTAAGAAAATTATGTAAAGATGAAATAAATGAAATCTAAATCTATTCTGTGGCTCCAGCTCCGGACTGTTTCGCAATCACATCACATATTTGCAATCGGTTAGTTTTTTATATATATAAAATATCAACATTAATGACGCCTCTTGTATACTTTTCTCTCTGTATACTATTTAATAAGATTAAATAAAGTCTGTACAGAATTCGAAGCTAGCCAGCCGCGATGGAAATAGATAAAAAACGTCTGAAAGCGTAAAGAAGGGCAACGATTTTATCTGTGGCCCTATTACGGGAACTTCAAACGATTTCGTTTTACGATACCAGAGAGAAGCGAGACGAATCGTGGGGGCCACCCACGAGGGCACAGACCGCTTACCCCATAGACCTGTAACAGTAAGGCGCCCGTTTCTGCCCGCACATGAGCGCAAAATTGCTTCGCGACACGTGTCTCCTAGAGATATCGAAACGGGCTTAATATGGCGCCCCTGCCCCCCGCTTCGTCTAATTGCGCCTATCGTTTGACATAATTTTTCGCTTGTAAAAGACTTTGCCACATTTCAATGGAGCTTTGCCCCACCTACAAAACTACGTGACCATTTAAGCTGTATCTATCATTTTGTTGGGGACTTATTACAGGTTTCATATTGCATAATCATAATCAGTATCATTTTCTACTACTCTCGCAACTCCTATAGAAGAATAACAAAAACAATGAATAAATCGCTCCGATTTCTTACTATTTTCCGAATTCTTAATTAAGCTGTTTTTTTCCAATCGCAAGTTGTACAAAACTTTATTTTAAACCAATAATTTTAATAAAAAACGTAGATATTTTTACATTTATTCGTTATCTTGTACAACTTACGGTTGATGGTGGGGCAGAAACTGGCATTGTCATTTTGGGTATAAAGTGGCATGCATCTTTTAGGGTCGCTTGCAATATCGATTTAATACGTATGGGTTAAGTGGTCTGTGCACGAGGGTCACCGTACTGCTCTGGGCCTATTTGTACCACAGGTATTTTTGCCTAGTTCAGACTCCGGACTCTGTGAGACACCAGACTCTCACATTAAAGAATGTCATCTACCTAATTTGTTGTCATAGCTGTAAGCATATGTTATTATTTATTGTGAGAAGAAATAAACAAATAAAGTATAGACTTTATTTTGTAGGCGTTTAATATTTGATAGGACTTTTGGAAATGGCAGGATTAGACGGTTGCAATTTTTTTTAAATGTATTATTCCATACGCGAAAGGCAAAGGATCTCAATCCATACAATCTAGTCTTATTATTTGATAATTTTAATTTTATTGTCTTAAGCTTTTGTGTGTTAATTATCACGTTAAATTTCAATTATTTAATTTAAACATTAGCTTATATATATTATAAAGTTTTTAAAAATACACAACTTATTAGATAAAAACAAATATAATTATGAATACTTACCTAAATCTAGCAACTCTACACCTCGTCCAGGCTCGTCCCGCGCGGCAGCGTGCCCAGCGCACTGGCCGCATTGCCATCACGTTAAATTATTCAGAAAATGATCGAAAATAAATTTGGGAGTTATCGAAGAATTATATGCAAGATCTACAGTTTCGAGCTAGATTCAAGAGTTCTACAGAGCTTGGGAGCGAACGTAACTGCTGAACTGCTTCGCCCAGAGTCGATGACACTCTACGGAGTGATGACAACTGTAGGAAGAAAGAAGACGATATTGATAATTGAAGTACTCAGAAATTGGCAAATGATAAATTGTCTAGTCCACTGTCCATTTATAAAAGTTATTTTGCCTGAGATGTCGCTCTCTATTACCAGAATAAGGTCGTCGTCACGGCTCGCCTCGCTACGTTTCTCCCGGACGGTTATTAGGGCTCTGGACTTCGTTACAGATGACAAGTACTCGCGGCTGGCACAACAACATTGGTTGTGTAGTTTTATTAATGGACTCGACACATTTTGTCATTTGCCAATGGGAAATTAAAGATTCTACCGTTTATCTTCAGAGGAGTCACGAAAAAGTGACTGTCGCCACCTTGCCACCAACTTTTCTTCATATTTATCGAATGCTATGGCTATCATGATCATCTCACGCAATGAGAACTGACATATAATAACAAAATAACAACCCAAAAATACGGAACATTGAAAAAAGCATGTCAAGTTGGTTTGGACGTTTAACAGCCTTACTTATAATCGATGATTAAAATGAATACCTTGTTTAACAATTGTTTAAAAAAATGTTTACTTATGAACACTATTTAAAGTTAATCAACTCCTGAAGAACCGAATAAGTAGCTGTCAGTTTAAACAACGTCGTAGGCTTGTTTAAATATTTAAATAACAAAATGGCGGACCGACTTCGGAACAGCTGATTCCATTTGATACTGCTGATTACTTTTTTAAAAACTTTCGAGTACTCATTACCCCATTTAGGCCATATTTTCGTTCTTTTTTTGAATTCATTCAGTAGTCTTACCGTACCTAAATATTTTTTGGTGTTTAAAATTACGATTAGCTAATCATTTATTTATTTAAAACATTACTATTATAATAATACATTATTTTGATTGGGCACCAGCATCTGAAAACTTGAGACGTTTATCACTGCTTAAATAACGTTTATAAGTAAAAAAAAAAGGTTAATCACGTATTAAGAGTTTAAATAATGATTAGTTATTATGTTGCTCAGTGCTTGATTCGTGTTTTTTTATAAGTAAGAGGGTATTTGTTTTTCTAGTAATCGTTTCATTTATTTATCTCGTGTAAAGTGTTTACCACTACTGACTACTCCATTAACGGTCGCAAATAAATCAGTATCGATGTTTGCGGATATCCCATAACGATAGTACAGTGACCCACACATCTTGCTAAAGCACCATACTATAGAGTTGACGCTTCACTGGCATAGCTGTGTGGTGCATTGTACCCAACTCCCTATCGGACTGGGACCGCACATAAATTGTACGAAGCAACCCTATTATTCACCCCCTTGGCTATCTTGAGTGAACTTAGGCCCGTAATAATATAGTCTGAGCTCAAACCCGCCCTCAAGAGCGAATTTAACTGATACACTGTCAAGACGTGATCACCATCTCAAGTATGTCATTTATTAATAAACCAATCTTGAAGGCGTATCACGTGATGTCTTTCTCAAGTCGCCGTTCGCCTGCAATCAGCAAATACGTTCTCAAGTGTGAGTTTGACAGTTCTCTTGAGAACTGAATTTTGTTTAACCCTCCTATTACCCCTAAAACGATCCACGCAATCATAGAGTTGTCCTTGCACAACTTGCACGTCCTTGCTAAGAGCACAAAACTTCACAAACACGACTTCTTTCGAGCACTCCAATTAATAGAAACGTTCGCGGACATCTACTGATTAACTTAACGTGATCATTAATCACTAAATACCACGGAAACTATTTAATTATAATTTTCACAAAAAAGTAGCTAATGGCGTTTGGCGCGCTTTTCAAGGACAATTGATTATAATAAGGCTATAATGGTACAGCCGGCCGACAGGATATCAAGTGTAACACTTTGGACTTTGGCCGTTCTTATTATCTGCGTCGTAAGATTTAAAATCGTCCTGCAAGTGTTACCATTGATCAGCTGTTGTCCGTACATAGGCGGCGGAAACAAAATGGCCAAAAAGTAGTCGTTTTTGTTTCTCAGTGTAACTCGTAATGAATACGGTTTCATTTACTATCAAAGTGTTCCAACAATAGAACGATAAAATATTCCACAAGATTACGCCAATTGCGTCACCGTATCGATATCATCCGTATAGTATCGAGTGACGTCACCGCAATACTCTCGATATCGATAAGGAATCGTGAATGGTCGCCAGATTATAGATAAGATCGATGAGATGAGCCCAAAGATTAGCTTTGGGCTATCTAATCTATATTGAACACGATATCTTGTTATTACTATAGAATAAATAAGGAAATAGCTCGTTATTTTTTTAGGCAAACGGAAAATTCCTATTATTTCTCATGTAACATCTATCTATACCGAAGCCCAAATCAAGTGCCTTATTTTGTAAACAAAAGCCACCCTACTCTACTAACATAATTCATTTATTCATTGCCTTATGTGGTAACATAGGTCTTAAGGTTCGTTATAGTGCTCACATAAACCCTGAAAGGGCACTGCAACATTACATTTTATAATAATACAATTTATAATCATTCAAATCAGTCTTAAATTTAAGCTGTTCTGTGATTAATGCATAGTTATTTTCACATTTTTAGATCAGATCACTTTATTTTCACGATGATGAACAGGTTCGTTCAATCAGTTCCTTCAGTGTTACACCACAACAGGTAATTAATTAGACGATCATATTTGTTTACAGAATGAGACATTTGATTTGAGCTGCGGTATACCTACTATGATCTATAAATGTTTCGACAAGAGTAATTTGTAATCAACCGTTTTTCGGGTAAACAGTATTTGATCATCTATATTTCTTTTATGCTTTTATTTGTCGAAGACAGATAAGTATACAGGGGGCCTCAATAAGGTTGAGATTTTCTCAAAAACCACTGGACCGAATTTAATCATTCTTTTACAGTTACATAGTTTTAACTTTTATCTATAGAACAGAGAATTTTTTTGCAATAGGTCAAGTAGTTTATGAGATAATCTCAACCTTATAAACTCTCCTGTACACCTTTCTCTGTGTTACACCCATTGATCTCCTATAAACAACTAGATACACAGTCTGCCTTCTAAAAATGTCCGAGCGTAAAGAAGGTCCAAACGGATGAATGGACCCTCATTTGCTTTATTGGACATTATTTGGACGTTAACAATGGACCCTTATTTGGACGTTTTTTAAATTGTTTTAGTAAGACCTTTGTGTATTTGTTTATAGGAGATCAATGGTTACACTGTACACATCAAAGCATATCAAGTGTAACACTCTTATTATCTGCGTGGTAACAGTTGAAATCGTACTGCAAGTTTTACCTAATGATCGAATAAGTTGATCTAATGTTGTCCGTACATACGCCTAACCGTCACCAATGTATTGTTCCAGGAGCATCACTTACAACGGGCGATATCCGGCACGGGGCTCATCATACCGACGCCAGAGGTCTGCGAGGTCAACGACCTCCACTTCTACGAGCGATGCTACCCCCACGACTACAAGATGCCCAAACAACACATACACATGCAGCGTGAGTAATGGGCTTTTGGTTTTTTAATTGTGGCCTTGACAGTTTTTGACTTTTGCCTTCGGTAGATAAACACTTTATTCGGCAAAGAATACAATACATGCAACTAATGCTTCAACAAGATGCCCAAACAACACATATTGCTTTTGGTTTTTAGGGTTTCGTGTCTCAAAAGGAATTATAGGACTTATAGGATCACTTCGTTGTCCGTATGTCTGTCTGTCTGTTTCGGCAACGTGTCGGATCACGTTGAAATTGATACTAAATACTCAGGTCTGCAACCTCATGCAGGCGTGAATAAATTAAACTTTTACGGCAACGCAATCAAAAGATATGGCCATTTATGTCGCATTTTCTCGCATTTTTGTATGAAAATGCAAGAAAACCATACCTATAGGGTAGGTGATTCCCGTTAACCTAGACTCATGAAATTTGGCAAGAAGCTAGGTCTTACAGCACAAGTAAAGGAAGTGAAGGAGGAAGAAAAAATCCGAAAACTGTAAATTTGAAATTACATCTCCCCAAAAAATTGCCTTTCATATTACAAACTTATAATTGCAGATGATCAACTAATCATGAGTATGTGTTGATGTATGGACATAATATTTTGATAATGGCAAAGATAAGTTGGTCTCCAAATCTAGTTTATCTTTTCGTTAGAGCAAAGGTACTAGATTAAGTTGCACGGAAGCCTCGGTGCGCGAGTCCTCGCACTTAGCCCGTTTTTTAATTGTGGACTCGACAGTTTTTGACTTTAGCCCTTAACACTGCACATCCACAGCTAATATTTTCTTTCCGTGAAGGTACCTTATTCAATGATATGGTAATTCAAAACTAGCCAGGTTGTTTTTGTGACTGGCCATAAAATAACGATTGGGATTGACCGGTTTGCCAAATATCTCCGAGCAGTGCCGGTTTTAGCACTACCAGCGCCCTGGGCGAGATTTTTACGGCGCCCGCTAACTGCAATTCAAACCCATAGGAGAAAAAGGGCAAATGCGAGCCTGACTCGCGCACCGAGGGCTCCATGCAATTGCTCTACCGAAAAAATGCCTGCGTCGCATTGCTATCCTATAAACAACTTGATACACAAAGGTCTTGCTAAAACAATTTAAAAAACGTCCAAATAAGAGTCCATTGTTAACGTCCAAATAATGTCCAATAAAGCAAATCAGGGTTCATTCATCCGTTTGGACCTTCTTTTCGTTCGGACATTTTCAGAAGGCAGACTGTGTATCTAGTTGTTTATAGGAGATCAATGCCGTCGATCAACTTTTTGGCCTATAATGTATCAAATCAAATACACTTTATTGTACATAAAACACAACAATTACAGAAAAAGATTACAGAATAATACAGACATAATGTACAATTTTGGCGGCCTTATCATATATCAGGCAATACCAAATGAGGTGTTGTTCGTCATACATTAAATTAAAATCCATCAGGACGTTTATGCTCCAGGGTCCACTCTTTACTACCGAAAGGAACCGACATCCATACTTACATCCATACATTCAAAAGACATTACTTTCCTCCTTCCCGCAGTCGGATAATAATTCAAGAATAAATTGTAAAACATTGACAAGGCCTCTTTACAGCCGCTATTATATCATTTTGTTATATCACGTCCTTTATATCTGGCGCCCTGGGCAGTCGCCCAACCGCGCCCTACCCTAACGCCGCTCCTGTCTCCGAGCTCACCGGTCGTTTACACCTTGTCTAGTTGAAACTAGATTTAGCTCGGTGTCTTATCGTATCAGAAAAAAGTGTTTGTGGCGATAATGTGACGACTTATACTAGATACACAGTCTGCCTGCTAAAAATGTCCGAGCGCAAAGAAGGTCCAGCGGATGAATGGACCCTCATTTGCTTTATTGGACATTAACAATGGACCCTCATTTGGACGTTTTTTAAAATTGTTTTAGTAAGACCTTTGTGTATCTAGTCTAGTTAATAGGAGATCAATGGTTTTCAAGTGTGGAGGAGATTATTAAGTTGGAAGTGAAATATAACTCTAGAGGTTCATTTCATCAACAGGGATTGATACTGATACGTATTGATGTTGGTAAAATCCCGAATAATATCATATCTTGACCCATCAATACCGAAGCCCAAACCAAGTGTCTTATTTTGTAAACAAAAACTACCCTACCTTACTAACATTTTAAGCTGTTTTGTGATTATTGCATAGTAATTTTCACATTATTAGATCGGATTACTTTATTTTCACAATGATTAACAGGCTCAATCAATCAGTTCCTTCAGTGTTACATCACAACAGGAAATTAGACGATCATATTTGTTTACAAAATAAGACACTAGATTTGGGCTGCGGTATAGCTACTTTATTTATATTCTTAACGATTCTCATTCAAGTACCACACATGCAAACACAATTATATCTAATTGCGCAAAGAATACAGTTCGTTTTTGTGCACACGATTCTAGTGTCCCCGTTAACCATTGACATTGGATACAGCAGTCTTGAGCGTAGTGATGTAATTGATATTATAATGTGGTTTTAGAAAGGATCTTGACCTTTATTCCGACTGTATGTTAGTGTCGATAATTGAATATCGGTTACTGAAAATGAACAATTTTTGTATTTTCCGCGAATTTTTGGGTTCACTTTCCATACATTTCTTACCGTCGATCATTGATCTCCTATAAACAACTAGACACAAAGGTCTTACTAAAACAATTTAAAAAAACGTCCAAATAAGGGTCCATTGTTAACGTCCAAATAATGTCCAATAAAGCAAATGAATCAATTCATCCATTTGGACCTTCTTTGCGCTCGGACATTTTTAGAAGGCAGACTGTGTATCTATACCGCGGCCCAAATCAAGTGTCTTATTTTGTAAATAAATATGATCGTCTAATTAACTGTTGTTATGTAACACTGAAGGAACTGATTGTTCGAACCTGTTCATCATTGACAAAATAAAGTAATCCGATCTAATAATGTGAAAATAACTATGCAATAATCACAGAATAGCTTAAAATGTTCCTAGGGTAGGGTAGTTTTTGTTTACAAAATAAGACACTTGGTTTGGGCTTCGGTTTAGATGTTTATAGGAGATCAATGCCGTCGATCGACTTTTTGGCCTAAAATGCTCAGAGAAATAAGCCTTTTACATGAATCCACTGCACAGTTAACCATTTTCGGGAGATGTGTTCAGCGATACGTACCGAAGCAAAATGACGGCCGGTCGCAGCAACTAGTTTTTATAAACGGCGATGAACGATTCGTACATGTACCTCGGCAGAGGGGAACGCCAGCGCTAGCGTACTCCCGTCATTATTTCTCTGAGCTAAAATGTATCATATATCAGGCAATGCCAAATGAGGTGTCGTTCGTCATACATTAAATTAAAATCCATCAAGACGTTTATGCTCCAGGGTCCACGACTCTTACTACCGAAAGGAACCGACATCCATACTTACATCCATACATTCAAAAGACATTACTTTCCTCCTTCCCGCAGTCGGATAATAATTCAAGAATAAATTGTAAAACATTGACAAGGCCTCTTTACAGCCGCTATTAGATCAAAGTCAAAAAGTCAAAGTCAAATTTCTTTATTGCAAGTAAGCACGTTGAGTACATTTTTGCACGTCAATATATTTTTGAATTTACATTTACACCACTTTGCAAGCAAAGATCATTTTGTTATATCACGTGGGTCGGCTCTTTGCCCTGTTTCTCTGTTCGTGCATCCAGCCGTAACCTAGATTGTATTTTGTACCTTATAATTATAAATTATTACATTATGTATGACATAACCAAGTGTTCCCTAGAGCTCCTAAGGTTGAATAAATGAAGTATTAAAAAATTCTTGAAACCAATAACTGAGATATCATTCTTGCTCTTTTTGAAATAAAAGCAGACACTAATGTAATTCTAGAATCTAGATAACCTCTATAAATGGCCTGAATGCGTTCGTTCTTGTGAGCGAAACATGTTTATTTATAAAAGGGTTTCTTTTAATAAAAACAGGATGTACGGTGCGCGCCCGTGCATTCTACACATGCCGCGATCCATCTGTCTTATTTTATTTACCAGCAGCCACTACAAAGTAATCTTATTAAGGTCGTCATTGTACGAAGTAACAAAGTAATATTGAAGTAATCCTGCTATAAGAGTTCATGGTAAGGGGGCTGTACCCGCAACTTCGTATGTCGCTGGTTACTATAGAGCTCCACGAAGTACTCTCAGAGTACTGGGAGGCAGCTCTTCTCTGGTTACGTGGTTCCACATCACATACCGCAATGGCTTATATGGATATTTAATAATGATATTGCTTATAGAAAGAACGAACGCGCCGCGTAATTTTTAGTTGTAAAAAAATCGTTTATTTTTTTTTAAAAAGTACTAGATAAGATACTTAGTAGGGACGTCAATTATCCGGGGGGGGGGCAGCTGCCCCCCTGCTCCTACCTGGGTACGCCCATGTACGTATATTGAATTTATTAAACTTTTTTGTAGCTGACTGTACATAAATACGTCATAATTTACGAATAAGCGAGTTGACGACACAAAAAATAGGTAAAATCAGAAGGTGCCAACCCGCGCGCACTCGCGAGTCCCGCACTCGCCAGTTGACGAATAAGTCACCATAACGATTGTAGTCGCGGTCACCCCCCAGTAGTGTTCTGTACGCCATGACATGATATGATTTCATCGTTTGCTGGGACCAACGCATTCATATTGCAACATTGTATGACTTATAATATAATATCATCGTCAAGCAAAAGTTTATTTTTAACTTACCTTGTTAGCAAAATAATTTGTTTTGTTCATTGCGTCGAACAGAGCCGTTAGTTTACTCGTGTAGTTAGAATAGATTTAATATTAAATACGTTTTCCTGTACGAACCACAGCGGTAACACTTGCAGTATGATTTCAACTCTTACGACGCAGATAATAAGAACGGTCCAAATGATGACTTGATCTGCTGTTAGTTGTATTACGGTATACTACAAATTGCGTTGCCTTCATACGAAAAATCTTATTTTAAAACAAACTTGACTAAGAATATTTCTCTAAGAGAGTAATATAAAACCAAAGAATAATTTCTTGAAAAGTTTGAGTAATCTACTTTTAAAGTGTTAGACTTTCAGTGTTGGAACACTTTTCAACACACATTAAACTTTGTCTAACAAGCGTTAACTAGAAAAACAAGCAAATAAATCATGAAGGACCACAGCTTAAAAACATACAGTAGGTTACGTCAAATGAAACCGGCTCCAAGAAACCAGCACAAGACGCGGTGTGAAATAATAACAATGAAGTGTTTAAATAATGAATTAATGACAATGAATTCATATAAACTTAATAATTCTGAGTAAAAATAGGAGCGCATCATCGTAAATCATGTTTCTAACCGAATGTTAGACATGGTTGTCGGAATACTACTACTATTGTCCGATAGATGGAGTTGCGTAACATACCCTTTAAATATGTATAAAGCGATGAAGATTTTCGGTGGGCGTGGCGTGGCCTGTGGTGGCTCAGTTGGTAAGAGCGTGTCACGGAATGACAAGGTCGCAGGTTCAAGTCCTGCCCACGGCAAGAGTTTTTTCATCATGTTCTAAACCTAATAAAGTTAAAAAAATATTTATTTTACAAATGGACTCGACAGTTCGTAATTTGCCAATGTCATGTATAGAATATTCAAGATATCATTGTCTTCTCTTTCTCCAGAGGAGTCGCCGTAGCGTCATCACCCTGGAAATCCGCGTCTTCTTTTTGAAACTTCAGATCTTGCATGAATTATCCAATAAACTCACCATACTGTCATTCGCGAACATTTTCTGATTAATTTAACGTGATATTAATCACAAAATGAACACTGTAGACATTAGAATGAAATTTTTCGAATAAATTCGCAACCGTCGTATCCCGCCATTTTTAAGAGAACTTTAAAAAATATTAGATATTGCATTATATCTTAGCAGAGCTGTGTTTTCGAGTAAAAGATAAAAAATATATGTACAGGGCGACAGCCATTGTTTGAGACAGAATATTCAAAATAGAAAAGGTCCGCTAACAGCAGCTCAAGTGTAACACTTTGGACCGTTCTTATTATCTGCGTCGTAAGATTTAAAATTGTACTGCAAGTGTTACCATTGATCTGCTGTTGTCCGTACATAGAATATACAATTTTTTGAGTTTCTCTCGAAACGCACTCGACCAATTTATAGACTTACACATATAAATATCTTCAGAGAGTGTATAAGAAACTTTTTACACTGTGGTAAGCCCCCACCCCCTGTTTTCAACCACCAACATTCTGGCAATCCAATACAAACCAGACTTCCCTTTGAATACGGTCCATTGTCTCTTGACAAGGGTACAGACTAACCCCCGGATATCTAAAATTGATATTAAAGTCCCGGACGGAACCCTTTGTGCTGCGTTCGTTGCTATTTTTAGGGTTACATCGAAAACAGATACCCTATTGTGGGGGACTGAGAGGGTTGCCCAATATAAGTTGCTATCGCAACGCCCCAATTGAAATGTGATATATATTGTTAAAATGTATTTTTAACCGACTGCCCCAGAATGAAGGTAATGTTTTTCGGCAGTATTTATGTCCATTTATTCCTGCCATCCTGTAGCCTACAAGGCTTGATGGATTTTGGTGTATGAGGTATCGTTAGATTCGTCTTGATTACGGGGGTGTCATAGGGTATAATAAATAAAAACCGACCAAGTGCGTGTCGACTGTCGGACTCACTCATCGAGGGTTCCGTGCAACTTCACCATAACATTTGCTCTAACGAAAAGATAAACTAGATTTAAAGGCAAACTTATCCTTGCGTTTTCGAAACTGATAACGTCATACATCGCATAACATTTTAAGTTGTATACTGCAATGGCAAAGGTATTTACCGATTCGCTGATTCATACATCGACATTTACCTACAAAAACATCGATTCATGCTTATTTTCAAACTTTGTGTCATCGTGTAAGATTTTGGTTTAATCAACGTACGGCCAAAACAGAGAAAAGTACATCACCGTACTCATTAAGGTTGAGATTATCTCAAAAACTACTGGACCGATTTTAATTATTCTTACAGTTACATAGATTTAATATTTATCTGTCTAACAGTGTAATAATTTTTGACATAGGCCCAGTATTTTTTGAGAAAATCTCAAACTACTCAGAGTTGCTGCGTAGAGACGCAGCGGCGGTAATACGTCCTAGATTGCAGTGGTTTTATGTATAAATTATTGTGCTATCGTCTGTAACCGTTCTCTAAACTTCATCCCATAAAACTTACAGCCAATTGGTATGTTTCCTCTCCGAATATCTCCCGATACCCTCCGAATATATCCCTCCATCTTCAGTCAGACTTAATAGCTCTTGTCAGCTTTTGTGAGATTGACAAAGTTGTTGTTAAAAAACCAAGTAGGTAGTAGGATGTCGTACCTACCCATTCTCTAACTGCATGCCATAAAATTTCCAGCCAATTGGTAAGTTTCCCAAACGCGTCTGTCGTCGTCGGCCGCCGTCGCCGGTCTGAAGGCCGCCCGCTCAGCTGACGGAGTGCGTAATCTAATAACCAGACGGACGGAGCACACGCGGGGTGACTTGTCTCGAGATTGGACCGATGATACGTCTCGAGATAATAGTCTTAGACCGATAGTCATAGACAGTTTTGAGTTTGAGAGGAGTTTGAGTTGGATCCTACAACTGCCCGCTCAGCTGACGGCGTGCGTAATCTAATAACCAGACGGACGGAGCACACGCGGGGTGACTTGTCTGGAGATTGAGCAGAGAATACGTCTCGAGATAATTATGTTGAGGGTTTTAAACCGATAGTCTGAGACAATTTTGAGTATGAGAGGAGTTTGAGTTGGGTCCTACAACTGCCCGCTCAGCTGACGGCGTGCGTAATCTAATAACCAGACGAACAGAGCACACACGGGGAGACTTGTCTCGAGATTGAGCAGAGAATACGTCTCGAGATAATTATGTTGAGGGTTTTTAACCGATAGTCTGAGGACAATTTTTAGTATGAGAGGAGTTTGAGTTGGGTCCTACAACTGCCCGCTCAGCTGACGGCGTGCGTAATCTAATAACCAGACGGACGGAGCGTGTGTAGTGACTTGTCTCGAGATTGCACCGATGATACGTCTCGATATAATCATAATTAGGTTTTCATAAACAGTCTTCAGTTTCGAGTTCGGTCCTACAACTGTCAGTTTTCAGACAATTTTAACAATCGTAAGCTCGCTCACGATGACCTCGTTCGTGGCTTCTTGCTCAAAACTATCTGTGGATATCGGCCATATCCTTCTTGCGGTGGCTGTCAAGTTTGCAGTCATCTCCGAATATCGCCTTCCGTCTTCAATCTGAATTAGCAACACTTCTCAAGTTGGACAATGTTGCTTTTTGGTTCAAAAACCAAGTAATAGGAAGATGTCGTTCCCATTCTCTAACTTCAGCCTAACTAGCCAATTGGTATGTTTCCCGAACGCGTCTGTTCAGCTGGCGGAGTGCGTAATCTAATAACCAGACGAACAGAGCACACGCGGGGTGACTTGTCCCGAGATTGGACCGATGATACGTCTCGAGATAATCATAAATGTTGAGGGCCTTATTCTTGCGGTGCCTGTCAGGTTGGCAATCATCTCCGAATGTATCCTTGCGTCTTCAGTCTGACTTAGTCAAAGTCAAAATATTTATTTGCTAGAATATGGTACATACAATGGATCTTAAAATGTAATCAACCAGCATATTCTGCCACAAGGACGGCGTGCAAATATTTATATAGATTAAAAGTAGAATTTTTATAGATACAAAATTATATAAGTAATTGATATTTTAATATTAACTGTATTAGCCTATTTTTTTTTTTTTTTTGTAAATGAATTAATTAAGTAAGAATTGAATAATATAATACATGATTAAAAACTAACATTAAATAACTAAAAACTAAAACTACCTATAAATAAATTAACTATAAATAAAATATGTCCTCTAGGAGGGCATCGGGAGTCACGGTGCCCAGAAGGCTGGCAGCATTCCCTCTCTGAATTGCCAACGCAATACGTTGGCAAAGGTAGCTGCCAGCCCTCTGGTCACCGGACTCCTCGACCAGCCGCTTGGACAGCTCTTTGACGAGCTGTCGAGCGTCCGGCCCCCACGGCCCCAGTGTCTCGACCCCAAACGGCGTAAATAGGTAGCTCTGACCAAGGCCACTGTACTTACGCCGCTTGAGGCTTTCTGCGGCGGCTGCAGCCGCGCCGGCGCTCGAGGAGGTCGCCGGGATGTGGGACGGTGCCAGAGTATCAGTGCAGGTAGCATCCCACACCAGCGACTTTCCGAGCTTCCACGGACCCAACGTCATGCCGTTGCCTATTTCTTTTGTGTTATTCTTTTTTTTTTTGCAATAAATAATATTAAGAGCTCTTCTCAGCTTTTGTATAATTGACAAAGTTTAGGTTCAAAAACTAAGTAATAGAAAGGTGACGTGTCTATTCTCTAACTGCAGCCTAATTTCCAGCTAATTGGTTTTTCTAAACGCGTCTGTCGTCGTCGGTTGCAGTCGCTATCAAACAAGATGTCATACCTTACTAAGGTGATGGGATATTATCGTATTGGCGTTTGTCCTATATGCAGTTATCCTACCACCGCCGCCGGCGAGTAACACTCGGCTATATTCTCGCCCAAGAAACGTACAAAAGATAGTACATTCCGTGTAAACAAAAGAGACACATATATTATTTTTATTTAAAAATTCGCAAACATACCCTTTCCATGTCTTTTAAAATGAAAATTATGTCTGAGCTGAAATAGTTATTAATATAAAATGTATTATAAATACGAGAGCTTGTTTCGTTGGCGTATTTTTATTTCCCGTCCAAAATTCATCCAAAACTCTTAAAAATACAAATATGGAGGCACTGTGCCGTCCCGTGACATCTTTTGGGTTACATGTAAATGATAAATGGAGAAAAATTTTCATCACGACCGGGATTCCAACCCGGGACCTAGCCAATTTTCTGGCTGACAGTTGGTAGCGCCTAAAGTCAAGTCTGCTGCGACGTGTTACCGTGTTACGAAACACCGTAAGACCGTAACATGTTTTGGTAACCGATTTAACAATGGAAAATTGTTACGACACGCCCCTAAATCGGATGTTACGGTGTTTCGTAACACGGTAACACGTCGCAGGAGACTTGGCTTTAAAGTTATTCCACCGTTTAGGTCTTCTGTCCCTTTTCTACCTTAACGTTTTTAACGAAATATGTAAGAGACAACAACACGGGTTAGAGGAAGTGAAGTTTAACTAGATTTATGAATAACAGAGAGTGTGTTTACAATAATCGCTGTGTATCTGAAATCTGAATCGTTTAATCTCATGTGCGCCCAGCAGTGATACGTCATTGTATATTATGAATACTTGTACATACAATGCGGTTCGGCTACAGTGGAGTGGCGTATGAGTATGATGAAATACCGAGTAATTTCGGCCAGACGCCACCTAGGAGGTTATTTTATTTACATGTTACAGAAAATTCAATATGTAATAGTCTTTTATCTTCCTCCAGGGGAGTCGCAGTAGCGTCTTCACCCTGGGTAGCCGCGTCTTCATGTCTTCATCCAGAGAAGACGCCGTAGCGTCATCACTCTGGACGAAGCAGCTCGACAGTCACGTTCACTCCCGAGCGCTTGTAGTGGGAACTCTTGATAAAAGCTTGAACCCCCAGATCTTGCTCAAATTATCCAACAAAATCACCATACTGTCACTCGCGAACATTTTCTGATTAATTTAACGTGATATTAATCTCAAAATAACCACTGTAGACAATAAAACAAAAATTATCAAATAATTTTGCAACCGTCGTTTCCCGCCATTTTCAAGAGAACCCACCTAGGAGGTTTTGTCAATGACTTGGCTCGTCTAGTATCACAGACCAAGTGGTCTGTGGTTTCATGTCCATGGAGTAAGTACTCCATGGACATGAAATCGCTACAAAATTGCAAGCGAAAAATTCTGTCAACGATGAGCGCATACAGACGAAACGGGGGACAGGGTTGCCGTATTAAAGAGATGCGTCCAGGTCGATAACATCTCTAGGGTACACGTGTCGCGAAGCAATTTTGCGCTCATGTGCGGGCAGACACAGCCGCCTATTATAGGTCTATGGGGTAAGTGGTCTGTGGCTGGTGCCACAGACCACTTACCCCATAGACCTATAATAGGCGGCTGTGTCTATATAGAGATGTTATGCCAGAGTTAGGGACTTTAACCGAACAAAATGTATGGAATTTTCACGGGTTACGTTCGTTAACTCTGGAGTTTGTAAGTGCGGGTTATTGTTATAATAAATATCATAGTAAAGTAAAGTAAAACAATTTTATTTATCATTAATAAATAGTACAAAGAAATAAATACATTGTTATAAATATAAGTCATTATTATTTGGTATCACGGTGTTGGTACACGCCCAAGGGTCACTGCGACCTCAAAGGTCTATTGAGGCCAAATAAAAAAATATAAGTCATACATAAACAGTAGATTACAACTGTGAACTAAAATTTAACTATAAAATGGATATAATACTAATACAATAACACGGTAATCATGGTAATAAAGTACCATAAACATTCTACAACTCACCGTAGTTATAGATGTGAATATGTTAAAGCAATCTGAATGGCTTCGATGAGTTCCCGGAATCGAGTCCTTGACTGTTCTAGGAAGCCTCAAACGGTAATGAGAATGGTTGAGGAAAATATAGCAATTAGGGCCTATTCGGCTGTATTTAAAGCAGCGCTGACAATTTTATACAATTTCTGAGGCACCTTGTTAATTAGAATTATTTATTTATTTTATTAACGGACTCGACAGTTCGTCATTTGCCAATGTCATGTTACAGAATATTCAAAATATCATATCGTCTTCTCTTCATCCAAGGGAGTCACAGTAGCGTCTTCACCCTGGGTATCCGCGTCTTCATGTCTTCATCCAGAGGAGACGCCGTAGCGTCATCACTCTGGACGAAGCATCTTGACAGTCACGTTCACTCCCGAGCTCGTACTCTTGACTACAGCGCCAAACTCCAGATCCTGCATGAATTCTCCAATAATTTCACCATACTATCATTCGCGAACATTTTCTGATTAATTTAACGTGATATTAAACACAGAACAACCACTGAAGACATTAAACTGAAAATTATGGAATAATTTCGCAACCGTCGTTTTCCGCCATTTTCAAAAGCCTCTAATTAGGATTACCAAAACGAATCCAGTAATTAAAGTACACCAGGTCAAAGCAGATCAGGTTTATCACTTTAAAGCGTTCTTATTATCTGCGTTGTAAGAGTTGAAATCGTACTGCAAGTGTTACCATTGAACTGCTGTTTCCCGTATGGACCATCGTTGTTCAAAAAATTAACGATTTTTATTATACTAAAAGCCAAACATTAATAAAACGGCCCAACGAGGGTCCCGTGCGGCGTAACGAAATTTAAAGATAAACTAAATTTATGTACAGTCGAAGACAGATGTCCCAATATCGTTGATATTTTCTCAAGAACTACTTGACCGATTTTAATAATACTTTTACAGTATATAGTTTTAACTTTTATCTAACAGTGAAAGAGTTTTTAGAACCGGTCTAGTAGTTTTTGAGAAAATCTCAACCTTTTTTTTTAATCTATAATTGTTTAGGGATTTTTGTACACATAAAGTGACGATGCCAATCCCATCGTACCTATTCTAAATTAACTTAAATTTTATAAAATATCGAGAACAGCATTTTAGCTGTTCTCGATTTTTTAATCTCTAATAATAATAAATAATAAATCACTAAAAATAATCTCAACCTTAAAAACTCTCCAGTACACCTTTCTTTGTCTTCGACCGTACAAACTTATCTTTGCCGTTACTCTTGCGTACGTCTCTGTATACCTATACATCCACGCGTTTCTGAGAAAAAGTTGCAGACCTGAGTATTAATTTCAACTTGATCCGTCCACGCGTTTCTGAGATATAGGTCTTGACAGATGGGCAGACAGACGGACGGACAACGAAGTGGTCCTCTAAGGGGTTCTTTTTTCCTTTTGAGGTACGGAACCTTAAAAATCTTTTCTTTTCTCGTGTGGTTTATTGACCAAACCTATTTGTCAGAGTTACTGCTTAACTTGCCTTCCGAGGCACGGAGGGGCTCAGATGAATAATGCAATCAGGGCAATATGTGTACTGAACGCAGTGTCCTTGTCCATTGATTTGGTGCAGTGTTCGCTTACGGAATTCACAGACGCGGCCCTGAGCCACCTGTCCACCTAGCTTAATTGTGTTTGTCCCTAATTGTATACCAATGACTGTACAGTAGACGACAGAGAAAAGTATACAGGGAGCCTCAATAAGGTTGAGATTTTCTCAAAAACTACTGGACTGAATTTAATAATTCTTTTACAGTACATAGTTTTAACTTTTATCTATCAAACAATGAAAGAATTTTTGCGATAGGTCAAGTAGTTTTTGAGATAATCTCAACCTTAAAAACTCTCCTGTACACCTTTCTCTGTGTTCCACCGTACATACATTATCGTATTGGGGATACCTGTCAAGATATTGTAGTTGTAATAAATAAATAAAATGAGTATGTCGCTAGCGGTCACCCATCCAGGTACTGACCTTGCCCAACGTTGCTTAATTTGTACGATCGTTTTAAACGTGCACTCGCAACTGGACTGCGAGCCACTCTACTAATGAATGAACAGCTTATTCACACGGACCTCTGAGCACGGACCAGATTTTGTCATCAGCAACGGCAGCGGTAGTGGTTGCAATGTATGAAAGTTTATGAAAGATAATGGACTGATGAAAGCAGTAGGTACTGATGTGTGTCTGTTTGTTGCAGCGCTGTGGGAGGAGCAGGAGGCGCCGGAGTACGACATCGACACCGAGGACGAGAGGTGGCTCAAGCAGCAGAGGCACCCGGAGCTCACAGGTTAGCGGATTGAACATACATACATACATAGCCCCCCATACATGTACTCTTATAGCAGGATTACTTCAATAATACTTTATTATTTCGTACCATGACGTCCTTAATAAGCTTACTTTAAGGACACTAAAAACTTTGTTATTTCGGACCATGCCGAAATAACAAAGTTTTTAGTGTCCGACCGAAACTAGGTTGTAGGGCCGAAATCGAAACCAAATTTCGGCCACGGTCTTAGTTTCGGCCGAAACTTCCATATAAGGTCATGTATTCGTGGAAAAAATAAATAGGCAATTATAATCAGTCAGTTTTTATTTATAAATATTCACAATAGCCGAAACCGAAACTAAGCCGAAACCCATTATTTGACCGAAACTAGGCCGATACCGAAAGTTCGGTCTTGAGAGCGACTTGAGAGAGACATCAAGATTGGTTTATTAATAAATGACATACTTGAGATGGTGATCACGTCTGGAGAGTGTATCAGCTGAATTCGCTCTTGTGTTTGAGCTCAGACTATTAATACGGGCCTTAGTCGCCTTTTATGCCAAACAAGGGTTACCGTATCTCTATTTTTTGCCCGAGACTACTAGCGGGGTATAGCTCAATAGCTCTTCCATTTGTATTATTTCCAGAGCTATTGTTCGAACAAATGATGGACAAGCTGGAGAAGTGCTCTGGGCAGACGGTGGTGACGCTGAACGAGGCGAAGCTGCTGCTGGAGCGGAAAGACGACCTCGTCATCGCGGTGTACGACTACTGGCTCAACAAGCGGCTCAACACCGTAAGTGGACCATTGGCTCAAAATTGTAATTATACGAACCATTAGGCTGACTACTGGCTAGAGGCTCACACTGTAAGTGGACGAGTTAGAAGGGTAACTATGACTACAGGTTCATGATTATAATTGTGCGACCCATTATGGTGACCACTGGCTCAACAAGTGGCTTAACACCGTAAGTGTTCGAACTAGAACGGTGACTACTGGCTCAACATCGTAAGTGTACGATCTAGAAGGGTGACCACAGGCTCAACATCGTAAGTGTACAAACCATCAGGGTGACTATTGACTCAACACTGTAAGTGTTCGAACTAGACCCTCACCCCTCCGTAAACGTTACGTGACATTCAAGTCACCATTTTTAAAAGTCACAATTTATCTTGCACAAAGAGTTCGAACTAGAAGGGTGACTACTGGCGCAATATCGTAAGTGTTCGAAATAAGGGTGACCTAAGTACTGCTCCAGTACATACAATATAACCTTGCGGTATGTGATGTGGAGCGAGCTCGGTGGCTCAGTGGTTGGGTCAACAGACTTGCGATACGGAGGTCCCAGTTTCGATTCCCAGCTAGGGCAGCCATGTACCAATGAGTTATCCTCGGTTTTTTCGACGGAGAAACTTACGTACATTTACCGAGTGCTCTCAAAACGGTGAAGGCAAACATCGTGATGAAACCGGTATGCCCTAGAAGAAGAAAAAAATCTAAGGCATGTGAAATCCGCCAATCCGCAGTGGGCCCGCGTGGTGGATCATGGCCCCAGCTCCCTCGATGTAAGGGAAGGTCTGTGCCCGAGCAGTGGGGCAATATAAATAGACTGATGATGAATTACTGACTCACTCAACATCGCAACTAGAAGGGCGACTACTGGCTCAACATCGTATTCGAATTACATATTTGACACACACATTTGTCATATCTGTAATTGTATTATGGGGGCACTTCACTTGGCTATTCGTATTTGCGTATTTGTCATAATTGACACGTGTGGTTGGTATGCTTGACAAAATATTCGTCTTATTTGTATGTACGTCAAGTATTTGACAAATACGACAAACATCCAATAGCGAATACGAATAGCCAAGTGAAGTGCCACCATTACAAGAACGTTAAGGTGCTCCCTCACCGCGTGTAATGTAACGTTTCAGATTCGACTTTGAGCATTACATTACAATACTACCTCCCTGACTGACGCTGTTTTTCTCCCTCACTGATGTAATGCTCGAATCTGTAACGTTACATTACACGCGAATGCTCCCGGTGAGGGAGCACCTTTAAGCACCGTATGCAGTGTGTCCTAATAAATGTCTTTTTTTCTTTTCTTTCTGTTCTTTTCTCATAGTTGACAAGTAATTTGAAAGTCAAGTGTCAACATAAATTCCATATCTCTCCCCAGCAACACGCGTTGATCCTGTCGGTGAAGACGGAGAGCCGTCCGGGCCAGTCGTCCAACAACCCCTACCTCGCGTTCCGGCGGCGCACGGAGAAGATGCAGACCAGGAAGAACAGGTGAGCTTCTAGATGCTTCTAGCATAGCGGCCTGATCAATGGCGTCGCCAGCTGATGGCGGCAGGGCGGGCCCCTTGTGGGTACAAGGGGGTATTATATTGTTTCTGTATAGGGGCATCTGATTATGTGAATTGTGGGTAGGGTGGAACACAGAGAAAGGTGTACAGGAGAGTTTTTATGGTTGAGGTTTTCTAAAAAAAACTACTTGACCTGTTGCAAAAATTCTTTCGCTGTTTAATAGATAAAAGTTAAAACTATGTACTGAAATAGAATTATTGAATTCGGTCCAGATTTTGAGAAAATCTCAACCTTATTGAGGCCCCTGTAGACTTATCTCTGTCTTCGACTATACATACGTTTCATCTTGCGCCGCTGTTTTTCAACATCCCACCTGACTGTGCCAACCTTCATAGTGAAAAGTTCTAACCCATTTGCTCGCTAACTTATCACTTAAATACACTGGAGATTATGATCCTTAAACCATTGTTATCCCCAGGAAAAACGACGAGAGCTCGTACGAGAAGATGCTGAAGCTGCGTCGTGACCTGGCGCGCGCGCTCACCCTGCTGCAGATGGTGGCGCGGCGCGAGGAGGCCAAGCGAGACCTGGTGAAGCTGACTGCCCAGCTGGCGGACAAGCGATACGCGGCCAGGGACTTCGCCAACCAGCTCCTGCCGGAACCACCACCCAGGTATGACCACGGTCTTTTTAGGACAGTGTTAGACCCTAGTGTGGGCATCGTAGTCTTTTGGACTACTGACAGATCGCCATTCAATAGTATGTACGGTGGAACACAGAGAAAGGTGTACAGGAGAGTTTTTAAGGATGAGATTTTCTCAAAAACTACTTGACCTATTGCAATAATTCTTTCACTGTTAGATAGATAAAATTTAATACTATGTACTGTAAAAGAATTATTAAAATCGGTCCAGTAGTTCTTGAGAAAATCTCAGCCCCCTGTATACTTATCTCTGTCTTCGACTGTACATTTGATTTTTCAGTATTTTATTTATTATACTAACGGACTTTTAAGATGTGGTGGTCCCTATCGTCATATACGAAGTCTCAAGCATTTGTTTTGTCCTCAGGCCCCAATATACGCCTGTGCCTCTCCCCGCGCCCGCGTTCCGTCGCGAGGCGTACACCGTGCAGCACTACCCGCCGCGCGCCCCGCCCACGCCCGTCGACCAGCCACGACAGGTTAGTCTGTGGGGAACATATAGGGGGGATGATAGGCTGTAGGAGATAGAGATTTGTGACGTGGAAGATTGATAGCGAGGCGAAGTTTGCATGTAGTGGTAATCACTTTGTAAGACAACACAGAAATATAAAAATGTCGTTATAAGTAAAGCGTATTACACAAGGTCCAAAGATTATTGACATCCAAAAATAAAAATACCATTTTAAGATTTTATCTCTTTGAATCCGTAGATTTTTTTTCAGAATTTACCAACGAGAGTTGGTAAATTCCGACAAAAAAAATGTTTCTGTAAAATTAGGTCAAGATTTGATGTTGAATTGTTTTTTCCGAATTTTTTCGTAGATAAATTCCTAGAAAAAAAATCTTTTCTGTAAAGTTAGTCATTCTGGAAGTACTGTGGCTCTGCCTCTCGTTTTTCCATGCAAGAATTAAAAAACATAATGTTGACGTGCAAAATTTACAATGAAGTATATTGATTTGATTTGTAGTTACATGGTTATTCTTAATAACCAGGTGCCACTGCTGAGGAGAAAAAGCGGCAAAAAAACTCCCAGCATCACATTTATTACATATAACAATAACATATATATGTAACATATGTATGTAATAGATGTGATGCTGGGAGTTTTTTGCCTCTTTATCTCCTCATCAGTGGCACCTTTAACCTCGGAGTGGTGTAAATGTAAATTTAAAAAAGTTGTCAAGTACGGTCTACTACAAACCGACGAGCATGCATGAAAGGATTGATGAATGTGGAGGAGGAAAGGGGTGTGCCAGAATCGCAGCAGATGGAAGTCCATCGTTTCTGCCTACGGGAATCAGGCGTGAGTTTATAAATAACTAAATAAAATAAAAAAGTTGTGTCGTGAATTACAATGTACCTTCTACCACTACGTGCAAACTACGTGTTTCTTAAGTTTTATGTGCTATTAAGGAGATCTAGTATTCATTATTGAACAAATTTCGTCTAAAAAGTTCCAAATTCGACATATAAAATTGTGTCGACGTACAAATTCGATAATTGCTCAGAACTATTTGTACGAAGAGTCTATCCGGCTTGGTGCTGCAACCTTTTAAATTGTTTTCATATTTTTTTTAGTTACTGAAAATACCGCTCTATTAATATACGATTTGAACCTAATATTGCATAGAAATCAACAGTCACTTATTATAAAGTGATCAAATACCATATACTGATATAGACTAACAATGTCTAACAAGAAAGCGTCGCTCCGAATAAGCTTAAAACTCTTGTTTACTAGATGTCGCTTCAAAACGAGCTGATTTTATTAAGGGCCTTCCATGAGTCAACTAGCGCCGCCAATCTTAAAAAAAATAATATCTTCCAATATAATCAATTTTATTATAAAAGCTATTTACAGAATATTTATTACGATAAATACTATTTTTTAAATGCTTATTTATAACGTGATTCAATGGCGGTAAGTTGTAGTTCGCATAATTGTGAAAAACGGTCGTTTTTGGCACATTTGTGAACTACAACTTAGCTTGTCGCAATTACGCCATGTATTGTATATTGAAAAATAGTATTCATCCTAATAAACATTTTGTAAATAGCTTTTTTCATCAAATTGATTAAATTTTTTTTGTTAACCTATAAATTGTCGCACTGTTGGGCAAAGGTCTCCCCCCTCCTCTTCCATCCATCCCTGTCCTGAGCCTCTTCCAGCCACCCATCCCTGTATCTAACGATATCGTCTCTCCACCTACGCCGAGATTGATTAAATTAAAAGATATTATTTTTTCAAGATTGGCGGCGCTAGTTGGCTCTATGAAGGCTCGTAATAATTATTTAGGAAGCCAACAAGGCTGAATAATGAATAAAACCTAAATTCTTATTTCACGCAATGCATATACAATGCCTTACTTATAGGCTAACTCTTCGATAAAGTATACCCCGGACATAACTAATGATGTTATTCATAAACCCAGTTAAACCTCACTTCGACGTCATACCGAGGCCATACAAACTTCATACTAAAGACCGTTTTGCTAAAAAGAGATGGAGCATCCCCCCACCACTTGACTTAACCGCTTAATATCTTCGGTATTAGTTGAGATATCGAATAATTGATTTCACAGTTCTCTTCGGCAGGAGTAGAGAGTTTATCGATGCAATAAAATAATTAGTAAAATACCCTATTGTTGATAGGGTTCACAGACCACTTACCCCATAGACCTGTAACAGGAGGGCGCCCGTGGCTGCCCGCACATGAGCGCAAAATTGCTTCGCGACACGTGTCACCTAGAGATATTATGGACATGGAAGCATCTCTTTAATACGGCACGCCTGTCCCCCGCTTCATCTCTGTGCGCTCATCGTTGAATTCTTCGCTTGCAAATGACAATGCCAGATTCTGCCCCACCATCAACCGTAATATGTACAAGATAACGAATAAATGTAAAAATATCTCTGTTTTTTATTAAAATTCTTGTACATCTAGCGAGTCGACAAAATCAGCCTAATTAAGAATTTAGAAAATAGTAAGAAATTGAAGCGAATTATTCATTGTTTTTGTTATTCTTCTATAGGAGTTGCGAGAGTAGTAGAAAATGATACTGATTATGATTATGCAATATGAAACCTGTAATAAGTCCCCAACAAAATGATAGGTACAGCTTAAATGGTAACTTAGTGTTGTAGGTGGGGCAAAGCTCCATTGAAATGTGGCAATGTCTTTTGTACCGATTTCATGTCTATTGGCTAAGTGGTCTGTGGTAGGGGTATACCTTGACAGCTCATTGCAAAGCAACATCAGCTATAGCGCGAGTTTGAACGGTTTCGAGGCGACGCTTATTAATTGATAGACATTGGTAGCAAATTCTGTCGTGCGTTTTTAAATTTTAGACTAAAATCCTTTTTTTACAACTTTAAACCTCTCAGTTTAGTTTAAAAGAAACCGCATGCCAGAATCTCTAAGTATTATGGTATATTTATTTCAAAATTTGTCCCCTAATACTTCAAATCCATTACGGATCGTCTCAACTGTCTCCCAAAGCGCAGGCGTGGAGTGAGCTGGTATTATTGTTGGTATTGGTTGCCTTACAGCGAGAGAAGCGTCCGTACAAGAGACGCAAGTACAGGCACCAAGTCGTCGGCTCCGCGCTGGGGCTCCGAGGTGAGTCCACTCTCCAGCCACCCGACCCGCGATACTATGGTTCATGCGGGCAGCAGACTATCTCAGCTAAGAAACCTATCGCGAACACTAGAATTATATTTCCACAGTATTAGCCTATCTTATTTAATAGTCAGGTTGAAAACGTACTAATTAAATCAACAAACAGTGTAACACGATTTAATAATAATCCTGAGACTGCTTTATCGACTCAGAAAACTAATGGTTTGCTCCCTGATATCTAAGTTAGACTGCTTTACCGACTTGTAAATCTAAGGGTTTGTTCCTGGCATGAGTTAGACTGCTTTACCGACTTGTAAAACTAAGGGTTTGTTCCCTACATGATTCAGACTGCTTTACCGACTTGTAAAACTAAAGGGTTTGTTCCTTACATGAGTTAGACTGCTTTACCGACTTGTAAAACTAAGGCTGTGTTCCTTACATGAGTTAGACTGTTGTATCGACTGGTAAAGCTAAGGGTTTGTTCCTTACATGAGTTAGACTGCTTTACCGACTTGTAAAACCAAGGGTGTGTTCCTTACATGGGTTATACTGTTGTATCGACTTGTAAAGCTAAGGGTTTGTTCCCTACATGATTCAGACTGCTTTACCGACTTGTAAATCTAAAGGGGTTGTTCCTTACATGAGTTAGACTGCTTTACCGACTTGTAAAACTAAGGGTTTGTTCCCTACATGATTCAGACTGCTTTACCGACTTGTAAAACTAAAGGGTTTGTTCCTTACATGAGTTAGACTGCTTTACCGACTTGTAAAACTAAGGCTGTGTTCCTTACATGAGTTAGACTGTTGTATCGACTGGTAAAGCTAAGGGTTTGTTCCTTACATGAGTTAGACTGCTTTACCGACTTGTAAAACCAAGGGTGTGTTCCTTACATGAGTTATACTGTTGTATCGACTTGTAAAGCTAAGGGTTTGTTCCCTACATGATTCAGACTGCTTTACCGACTTGTAAAACTAAAGGGTTTGTTCCTTACATGAGTTAGACTGCTTTACCGACTTGTAAAACTAAGGGTTTGTTCCCTACATGATTCAGACTGCTTTCCCGACTTGTAAATCTAAAGGGGTTGTTCCTTACATGAGTTAGACTGCTTTACCGACTTGTAAAACTAAGGGTTTGTTCCCTACATGATTCAGACTGCTTTACCGACTTGTAAATCTAAAGGGGTTGTTCCTTACATGAGTTAGACTGCTTTACCGACTTGTAAAACTAAGGGTTTGTTCCTTACATGAGTTAGACTGCTTTACCGATTTGGAATAATGATGAGTGTCTATGTTCTATCTGAAATAGACTGCTTTGTCGACGCGGAATACTGTGGGTTTGTGGCCTATCTGAGTTATGCTGCTTTACCGACGCGAAATACTGAGGTTTTGTGGTCTCTCCGAGATAGACTGCTTTGCCGACTGAGAACTCTAGGATTTTGTGGCCTATCTGAGCTAGACTGTATTATCGTCGCGAAATTTTAATGTCTGTGGCTATTTCTGAGATAGACTGCTTTACCGGCTGGAAACTATAGGGTTTTGTAGCCTATCTGAGCTAGACTGTATTACCGTCGCGAAATTCTAATGTCTGTGGCATATCTGAGATAGGCTGCTTTACCGACTCTAAATACTAAGCTTATGTGGTCTGAACTAGACTGCTTTACCTACTCGGAATACTGTAGCTTTGTGGCCTATCTGAGCTAGGACTGCTTTACCGACTCTTAAGTTTATGTGGTCTAGCAGAACTTGACTGCTTTACCGACTCAGGAAACTGAGCGTCAGTGGCCTATCCGAGGCAGACTGCTTATCGACTCAGAAAACTAAGATTCCATCGGGCTTAGTGTCATATCTCTGGTTAATATGAGTCAGTGAACAGAGGTTTAGCCAGCCCCCTTACCATGAAGTCTTATAGCAGGATTACTTCAATAATACTTTGTTATATCGTGGAGCTCGGTGGCGCAGTGGTTGGGTCAATGGACTTGCGATACGGAGGTCCCAGGTTCGATTCCCAGCCAGGGCAGCCAAGTACCAATGAGTTATCCTCGGTTTTTTCAACGGCAAAACTTACGTACATTTACCGAGTGCTTTCAAAACGGTGAAGGAAAACCATCGTGATGAAACCTGCATGCCGTAGAAGAAAACAATTGTAAGGCATGTGAAATCCGCCAATCCGCAGTGGGCTCGCGTGGTGGATCATGGTCCCAGCTCCCTCGATGTAAGGGAAGGTCTGTGCCCGAGCAGTGGGGCAATATAAATTGATTGATGATGATGATGATTTCTTACCATGACGACCTTAAAGTAAGTTTATTAAGGATGTCATGGTATGAAATAACACAGTATTAAAAGAAGAAGTAATCCTGCTATAAGACGTCATGGTAAGGGGGCAGGTCACTCATTATACTTGTGTATTATGGTTGTGGTGCTTTATTTATAGAACACTTGCGTTGTCTTGCACCAAAAGATAACCCAAGCGTTATAGACTAACCCTTGAAAACGCTCCATTTTTAGAATTTAAAACTAGTGAGCCATGATTATTTTTCTAAATATTTATTTCATTTTGACTCCAAAATACTATATAATGTACATCGTAGCCTAACTTTAAATAACATTCATTATACTTATAATATATCTACCCTTATACAGGGTGTCCTTGATTTCATTCGACAAATTGAAACTGGGGGTTGTACTCATGATAAATATTAAATTGGTAAAGGTTTTTAGTAAATTGAAACTGCCAAAAAATTTAACTAAGTCCGTCGCAAGTCACACAATGACCTTAGAAATGACCATTATGTCAAATTCCAGTGAATGAATTCGTTGCAAAAAATTAAAAAAATACCTTAAAATGTAAAAACTCCAAAGCACATCAAAATAATAATTTTTTGATAGTTAAATTTACTTAAACGCTGTGCAGAATTAATGTATCTCACAAGCCTAACCATCCATTTAATTTTGTCGATTGAATTCAAGGCTGTATTTTTCCGGCAACATTTACCGATTAATTTAATCCTCGTATCCACTAGGCAACAATTGACGCGCAACACGTGATGCTCAACAAGATCGGCAACGTTGCACAACAACGCGCGACGTTGCCAGCTCGCGCGCAAAATGGCCAATAGTATCGCAAGCTCCTCGTTGCCGTCCAACATGTTGTGCAACATGTCGCTCGTCAAATGTTGCCTAGCAGAGGCTTTAACGTGACATTAATCACAAAACAACTGTATACTACAAAATTATCAAAAGCTTAGGCTGGTATCCCACCGCTGGCGAGTAACTATCGGCTATTTTATCGCTCCTAAAACGTACAATTCAATAATTCTTGTACAATACATAGTTTTAACTTTTATCTATCTAACAGTGAAATAATTATTGCGATAGGTAGTTTTGAGATAATCTCAACCTTAAAAACTCTCCTGTACACCTTTATCTGTGTTCCACCCATTGATCTTTTATAAACTACAACTAGATACACAGTCTGCCTTCTAAAAATGTCCGAGGGCAAAGAAGGTCCAAACGGATGGATTGACCCTCATTTGCTTTATTGGACATTATTTTATGGACGTTAACAATGGACCCTTATTTGGACATTTTTTAAATTGTTTTAGTAAGACCTTTGTGTATCTAGTTGTTTATAGGAGATCAATGATTATACAATAGATAATACATTCCGTGTAAACAAAAGAGACGCATATATTATATCGCTGCGTGTCGGCTGAGTATGTTTTTTAGCCGATAGTTACTCGCTTACTCGCCGCCGGTGGCACAACTGCCTTTAAATTAGAACTACTTTTAATTTCTATTATATTCAATGCACTGTCTAATATTGGTGACTCTTAACTAACCCAGTAATCCGTTTGGCCACGTTTCAGATTCCGGTGTTTGCACGTCGTCTGAGGAGGAGAGTGTCCCGCGCGCGGAGACCGCGTCGCCGCCGGACGACGGGCCGTTCTCGTTCAGACGGAAACCGGGCTGTTACTACGAGATGGTGAGATTGCTAATGAGACTCTAGCCGTGTCATGGTGGCCTGGTACTTGTATTGCAACTTCATTAGCATCATCAGCCCGTATCAGTCCACTGCTGGACGCGTTCGCCCCACAGACACCAGGCTAATGAGACTCTAGCCGTGTCATAGTGGCCTGGTGCTTTTAAAGATACTTGTTGTGCTGGGGCTTCTGACCAAGTGGAAACAGCGGGTATTGAGTGAGACACATTGAGACTTCGAGTTAGCCATGGTCTCCTGGTACTTGTAATCCAACTTCATTATCATCATCACCCAGCTTCGGCCAAGTGGAAACAGCAGGTGTTGAGTGTGACATATTGAGACTCCGGGTTAGAGTGGTCTCCTGGTAATTTTAATGCAACTTCATCATCATCATCAGCCCGTATCAGTTCACTGGTGGACACGGGCTTCTTCCAAGGCGCTACTCAACGCTGATGTTCGCGCCGCATTTGCCGCACAGACATACGCTGGACACCATGCTAATGAGACTCTAGCCGTGTCATGGTGTCCTGGTACTTGTAATTATACTTAAAGCTGGGGCTTCTGACTGAGTGGAAAGAGCAGGTGTTGAGTGACACATATTGAGACTCTGGGTCAGTCATGGTCTCCTGGTACTTTCTATGCAACTTCATCATCATCATCAGCAAGTATCAGTCCACTGCTGGACGCAAGACTCCCAAAATATGCCACTCAACTGGATTTTAGGAATTCTGAAGGCATATAAGTTACTCCTAGTAAGAGCCACTAGGGTTTGGTTGGACCTAGTTCTAGCCGGAATGATACCAGCTAGACCTAGTATTACCCGAAAACAATCGTCTTATACTAGATTTAACTAAGAGTTCGTGGCTACACCTAGTTCTAACCGGCTAAAACTAGGCGGAGCCGCACTTCGGGTTCTAGCCGTAACATATACAACAGTGCTTAGATAAAGATAAATATTCTTTATTGCAAAGTAAAAGGAACTACACAAAAGAAATATGCTAATACAGTTAGTATCACAATTGGCGGTCTTATCGCTTAAAGCGATCTCTTCCAGACAACCTTTGGCTAGAGAATTCATCGGATGTTGAGCAATAATTAAATACCTATCAATATCTAACTGGTACAGTCGGCGACAGATATAAGTATACAGGGGGCCTCAATAAGGTTTAGATTTTCTCAAAAACTACTGGACCGAATTTAATAATTCTTTTACAGTTACATAGTTTTCACTTTTATCTATCAAACAGTGGAAGAATTTTTGAAATAGGTCCAGTAATTTTAGAGATAATCTCAACCTTAAAAATTCTCCTGTACACCTTTCTCTGTGTTCCACCGTATCTACTTAAATACAACGAAGTACTGTGCTTAGCTAGTGTGTTGTCGAATTACTGTTTGTGTGACAGTTGTATGTTTGTTTCAGCCGACGAGCACGCTGTGCGGCGACCCGGTGGACCCGGCAGACGCCGCCAAGGAGGGGATGTTCCAACACGAGCTCGACGTGCGACACAGGTGAGCGACGCATAGGGTTTATAATGGAAGAAATACTGGACAAGAAAAATTCCGGACCTGAAAGCTTTCTGTGTGGCCTAGCCTTTAATCATCAGTCTATTTTTATATTGCCCCACTGCTCGGGCACAGACCTTCCCTTACATCGAGGGGCCATGATCCACCACGCGGGCCCACTGCGGTGCGGCGGATTTCACATGCCTTAGATTTTTTCTTCTGCGTCGTACAAGTTTTATCACGATGTTTTCCTTCACCGTTTTTAAAGCACTCTGTAAATGTACGTAAGTTTTTCCGTCGAAAAAATCGAGGATATCTCATTAGTACAATCGACAGCAGATCAATGGTAACACTTGCAGTACGATTTCAAGTCTTACGACGCAAATAATAAGAACTGTCAAAAGTAAAAAGTGTTACCATTGATCTGCTGTCGACTGTACATGGCTGCCCTGGCTGGGAATCGAACCTGGGATCTCGATATTGCAAGTCGATTAACCCAACCACCGAGCTTTTCGCCAGGCTTTTAAAGATTTAAATTCATGATATATCTTTTATAATAAATAAAATATAAATATTTACTGTACTGTACCCAAACTTACCCCAACTTCGAATGCTTAGAAATCACTGGTTACTATAATAGACTTAGACCTCAACAATACTGTATAATGACGACTATTGACTATGGTTATTAACGTCATACAATTTTTTAAAGTCAAAATATGCGAAGGCTACAAAATGTAAGGTTTTTATCGATTTCTGCAAAAATAAGCTGAACGTGCCATTCGACATTCATTATTCACCTCCTCAAGTATGATGTTTCACTTCCCAGGTACACTCTCACCTCGATCGCGCACCCGTACCCCAAGTGCTTGGGTCTGGCGCGGCGGCGCGTCGGGCGCGGCGGGCGCGTGCTGCTGGACCGCGTGGCCACGCCGCTCGACGCGCTGTGGCCGCGGCTCGAGTTCGCGCAGCCAGACTCCACGCGGTACCGGCAGGAGAGGGATGAGGAGGTCAGTGTAATAAATAAATAAATAAAATAAATATCATTTATTTGCCACATTATTCATACATAAAATTAACATAAATATTTACATTGCATCTATCGTACACTGTGGCAAAAAGGCTAAGATTGGCTCAGTCCTAAATGCAGCATTTAATGCAATACAAATAGTACTAATTTTCAGCAACGACGCCATATGACGTTATTATGCAGACGTCATATGACGTTATTATGCAGTCAAATGACGTTATAATGTAGTCAAATGATGTTATAATGTAGTCAAATGATGTTATAATGTAGTCAAATGACGAAATGATGCCAAATGACATAAAGTATTCAAATGACGTTGTAATGTCAAATGTAGTCAAATGACGTCATAATGTCGTCACTTATTGTAAATGCAGCTGACGCGACGGCGGTAATCTTGGTAAAATATTGGTACAGTCGAAGACAGAGATAAGTGTACAGGGGGCCTCAATAAGGTTGAGATTTTCTCATAAACTACTGGACCGAATTTAATAATTATTTTACGGTACGTAGTTTTAACTTTTATCTATCAAACAGTGAAAGAATTTTTGCAATCGGTCAAGTAGTTTTCGAGGAAATCTCAACCTTAAAAACTCTCCTGTACACCTTTCTCTGTGTTCCACCGTACCACTATGTTAGCTTGTGACAGCGTATCAGCGGTAACAGTTCCCCGGCGGTCATCCATCCAGGTAAGTTACGCTATTTAAATGGTCAATGGATGCACCCGTACCCCAAGTGCTCCGACGCTCTGTGGCCGCGGCTCGAGTTCGCGCACCCAGACTCCACACGGTACCGGCAAGAGAGGGATGAGGAGGTCAGTGTAATGAATGGCGTCATATGACGTTATGATGTTGCCATATGTCGTTATAATACAAATACAAAAAAAAATATTTGCAAAACTAGATTCTAAGTACAGCTCAGTAACAAACTTATTTGGGCTTAAATTTATATTACATAAGAGAGGCTGAATACTGTGCAGATGGAATTCTAGTGTCCGCGATAGGTTTCCCTGTGCTGCGGCTACCAGTGACTCCCGGTTACACCAGTGCGTATGTACACACCAGTGTTTTTGGACCTATAGTCGCTTAAGTTAATTACCAGTTAGTGAATAGGTGGGTGATTACTATTTGTAGAGAGTTGTATTGAGGTAATAATGTCGTCAAATGATGTTATAATGTAGTCAAATGATGTTATAATGCAGCCAAATGACGTTTTAATGTCGTATTATGACGCAATGTTGCCGAATAGACAAATGATTTTATAATGTCAAATGTCACCATAATGTAGTCGCTTTAGAGATATTTTTTTGTAGGTTTTATCTTGATTATTGTTAAGGAGCTGGGCTCGCTGGTAAATTAAATACTTAATTTCAAGATACTTAAATACTTATTTAAATACTTAATCTCAGGTGGTATAATTTATGAAAAATTTAGGTGTTGTTCGTGGCGTTTACAATAGCTGAAAAAGAATGAGAGAGAAGGATAGAATAGTTATAAAACATGGCCCAAAGGTGGCCAGTCCGTAACAGTCATTATTAAAAGTGTAATAAAACTTAAATTATATATTGTTTCAGGTGGAACTCGAAACGAAAGCGCATAGGACACCTAAAGAAATGTCTCGCGACTACCACACGAGCGGCAAGCACCCGTGGCGGCACGCGTTCCGACAGCACCTCTCCAAGCACCCGCACCTGTGGACCGCGGACGTCAAACCGGACGTCAAAATGGACGTCGACGACAAACCTGTCAGTGATTTACCTCAAGATAGTGATATTAGTGTAAGGACTATTGAAGATAATGTGAGAAGTGCAGGGCCAAGTGAAACGGCCCGGGACGTTGATAGTGAAGTGAGAGGGAACCTGGATAGAGTGATGAGGAAGAGAGTGTGGAGCGACAGCGATAGCAGTTATGACTCGGACGAGAGTCTCCATCCGGTGGAAAAGGAGTTTGAAGAGTTTATCACAGAAGTTAATAAGAAGTGGTGAGTGGTATTTTCTTGTTTGATTTCAGATTTTATTTCAAGATTTACGTTTTGTGCCGTCATCAGAAAGACGTCACGTGATACGCGCTCGAGTTTGGTTTATTAATAAATGACATACTTGAGGTTGAGATGGTGAATTCGCTCTTGAGGCCAGGTTTGAGATCAGTAATACGGGCCTTAGATTACCTCTAAATAGTTTGGACGAAAAAACACTTTTGTAAATGACAATGCCAGATTCTGCCCCACCATCAACCGCAAGTTGTACAAGATAACGAATAAATGTAAAAATATCTCCGTTTTTTATTAAAATTATTGGTTTAAAATAAAGTTTTGTACAAGTTGCGATTCGAAAAAAACAGCTTAATTAAGAATTCAGAAAATAGTAAGAAATCGAAGCGATTTATTCATTGTTTTTGTCATTCTTCTATAGGAGTTGCGAGAGTAGTAGAAAATGATACTGATTATGATTATGCAATATGAAATCTGTAATAAGTCCCCAACAAAATGATAGGTACAGCTTAAATGGTCACGTAGTTTTGTAGGTGGGGCAAAGCTCCATTGAAATGTGGCAATGTCTTTTAAATAATGATGAATTATTTATTTATTTGTAGAATAAATAATAAAAATACATCATTAATATGCAATATAATTTCAGGTTACACTTCCGACCGAAGACGCCGCCCCCTTCCCCACCGCATGAAGAAGACACCGATCGGTTTCCGATCTCAACCGACACACCAATCTCTGTCGAACTACGACCAGCGGAGACATCGCCCACAGAGTGCCTAGACCCATTCACTACAACAGAATTCACACTAGCAGACATCTACACCGACTCTCAAGACATAGACATCAGTGGAAGCAGTCTCGATGTAACAGACGATCTGCTAACGGAAAACTTTACAGGACTAACGGAAGCTCAAGTCGAGAGCTTACTATTTGAAACAGATCTGAAGTCGACAGATAAGAAGATAGCTGAGGATATTCTCGATGAGTTGGTGAAAGATGTCGACGTGAAGGATCCTTTTTTATATCAAGGCCAGGGCTTAGACGGGCGGCTGAGCTCTGGCCTGAAGAGGCGGCGACCGGAACAGTTTGGGTCGACCGTCGTGCATGTAGCGGCGGATAGGGAACCCATCTATCTTGAAAAGGTTTGTTTTTGGTTCTTCTTCTTTATTGTTTTATGCCGCCTCTTTGAAGAACTCTGCCAGTGTCCAGTCGGTCATGGGAGCGACACAGAGAGCGGTTGTACAGTCCAAGTAATAATTAATAATTGTGTTTTCTGGTTTTGGGTTAAACCACCACCTTAAGTTAGTAAATACGAACAAATTCTACAGTTTAATTTTGTTATATGGATAAAATTGCAAAGCACATTAATAAAAGGTTGGTATTCGATCGATATAACTCTTGGCCTTCTAACATCCAGTCCCAGCCAGCCACCTGGTGCACATCACCCCTCCATCTGCCTCTGAAGTGTGCTTTATCATTCAGGTGGAATTGAAAGTGGTTAGTCCTCCGCCGCCGCCGAAGAAGCTAGTGACGCCCGTGACGGAGGAGCGAGCGGAGCGCCCCGCTCCGTGCCCCGTGCCCAACTCAAAGATTATTATTGAAGAGGTCAACGAGGTGCCTCCGGTGAGTGTTTCATAAAATTGTGTAATTAATAGGATAATCGCTGTGTGATCCCAATAACTTATAGAAACTTCCACATTAGGGCGCGTATTTATAAACGTGATTTAAAGTTACGCCACCGTTTAGGCCCCCTGTCCCTTTCTATCTTAACCTTCTTTTAACGAAGTGTGAAAGGGATAGCAACACGATTTAAGAGAAGTGAAGTTTAACTAAACTGAAGACCAAATCATGTGTCTTATTTTGTAAACAAAAACTACCCTGCCCTACAAACATTTTAAGCTGTTCTGTGATTATTTCATAGTTATTTTCACATTACTAGATCGGATCACTTTATTTTCACAATGATGAACAGGTTCAATCAATCAGTTCCTTCAGTGTTACATCACAACAGGTAATTGGACAATCATATTTGTTTACAAAATAAGACATCAGTAACAGAATTTTCAAACAGATTTTTGTTTGTTTGTTAGGTTAGGTTAGTTACTGAAATGTTTTCTAAATTTGTAGAATTTTATTTTTATTGTTAGGATCGATATACATTGTAACCTTTTCCTTGGATGTCTAAGCATGCCGTTGTTGCCTATAATTGGGGTGACACTTAGCATAATTATTTGGTGGACTGTTACACTGTAATTGTTTTGGTGTACACCCTGTGGGGAACCTATTTCATAAAATAAAAAAATAAAGACACTTGATTTGCGCTGCGGTATAGGTTTATGAATAACAGCATGTGTTTTTGGGGTTCCGTACCTTTTAATAAAATGTTCCTAATTTTCCTATCCAACTCTGGATAACCGTATGTTATTACTATCATTATTTTGTTCACAGCAAATAAAACTAGACAAGAGAAAGCCAGCGCCAACGGTCCAACAAGACACGATAGAGGAGGTGCAGTTACCGCACGGCGTTCAACTGAAGACGGTCCAGACTAAGCATTCGCCTCTAAAGAAACACATTATCACGTCAGCGGCGCACCGACGGGCTAGTGACGTCACTGTGACGTCACAGGAGCAGCAACCGCAGCTAGTCACAGTCGCCGTGTCTGATAGCTTGAAGGTACATACAGACATCTTACAATTAGACACTTTAATTAGCACTAGACACCTTACTTACAACTACCTCGTAAACAAGAATTTTAATAATATATTATGTACCTACTTATTAACTTATAAAATAATAAAGATAAAACTAATTAAATACTTTAATAATATAAATTATACTAATCCCCACTTGCAATAAAAGGTAACTTTAGTGTTAACGACTAAACCAGTCAAAGCTACATACATTGTTTTCGCGTATTTTATTGCAATATATTCATATGAAAATGTCACTACCGGTCATCTATCCAGATACAGATCTCGCCCAACGTTACTTAACTTACACGATCGTTTTCAACGCATACTCGCAACTGGACCATGAGGTTCTCGAACTCATCTCTTTATAATTGGACATTACTTGTAAACTAGACACTTTACTTACTTATAAACTAGATACTTTACTCATACTGCAATCACCGCTTTAATTTTAGGTTAGCTGTAAGAGAACTCTTCTCATAGGGTTAAGCTCGCCATTGTTTACTTTTTTTCCAATTGTGTATTAATTTTTAAGATTATGTACAATAAAGAATATAAAGAATATACTTATTACTAGACATATTACTTATAACGGGATAACATTACCGACAAAATATCATGTGTCTCTTACATACGTACACATTACTAACAAATTAACATTGGTAGGGATTCTGGCGTTCGTGTTCTAATTTTAAGCTATAGAAGTAGTGCCATTCTCCGTTTTAGTTTAGTCTTAAAAAGCCACACCAGAATCACTGCTATTAAACCAGGCACATTATTTACAACTAAATCTACTTTCGAAGAATTCGCCGCTGAAGAAGCACATCATCACGTCCGCGGCGCACAGGCGAGCCAGTGACGTCACCGTCGTGACGTCACAGGAGACGCAGCAACCGCAACTAGTCACAGTCGCCGTGTCTGATAGCTTGAAGGTACTTTTACATACTTAACAGACACAACTAGACGCTTTACATACAACCAGACACTTTACTTAATTTATTCAATGTTTTATGATGTGGCAACATTTTATATTATGAAATTAGTGCTCATATAAACCTTGAATTTGAGGTTCTGGCCTATTTTGGCCTTTATAATCTTTATACGCCATAATAATCGGTATTCTTGTCGAGTCCGTTGATCTATCTGGTGTTACCTGGTCAATATATATAAGTAATAATAATTAAAATTTAGTTACAACTATTTATTTTAGTGACAGTACAATTTTATTGTGATGTTAATTTTGTTGTGATTTTATTGTCAGTTGACCTCGGGAGTAATCATTATTAGAACTGCGATATCGCAACGTTACTAATGTTTTCGAGCCGAACAAAAGTTTGAATTTTATTTATTATGATTGAATACTGAATCATCCTGCTGCGGGAAAAGAACTACTAAAGTTTTTCTTTTCAAATTTCAACCAGACACGTTACTTACAACCAGACACGTTACTTACAACCAGACACGTTACTTACAACCAGACACATTACTTATTAACTAGACACGAGTATTATAAATCTGTCTTATATTGTGCCAGGTCCGTCTGCAGAACCACCTGTTGTCGAGCCAGGCCGGCGCGTCCTCGGCGACCGTGGTGGGGCTCGTGCCGAACGGGCCGTACGCCGGCGCGGGCGGGGTCGCGCTCGCGCTGCCCATGCACCAGCAGCGGGACACAGGTGAGTGCGGGCTCAATCCACAGAGAGACGAGGCGCAACAGATTGTTAGGAAATGAAATGGGTCATGGATATCTTATATGGTCAGGATTTATTATTTTCAATAAAAAGCACACACAATCAGATAGAACGATCTGACAAGACAATTCTTCTTCTACCATAGATAACAGTATGTAAGTATGCAGGTTTATACTCCAACACAGATTGCCATAGAGTCACGTAGAATAGAAATATCTTTATTAGGCAACAAAATCCGGTCTTAAATAAATACCAACATATGTGAGTAGTTAATTGTACAGATATGTTAGTATACGTAAGTATATACTCCACCTATGTGAGTAGGTAGGTAACCTATGTGAGTAGGTAGGTACATACATTGTGGTTTTTGATGCTAAAAGGCCCCACGCTCAGCATAAAGTTATATATGTCCATGTTCTATCATTGAACATGGATACCTAAACTCATACTACATAGAACTTCTATGTATTAGTATTTTAAAATAAACATAGTTTATGTATCTTGTATATGCATGTCTGAAATATCTATGTATTTATATTATTATTATGTAATTAGTTGAGTCAGCTTAGTTTGTTCCTATGTAACATTATGTCATAGTGAGATTGGTAAGGGCATAGGCTAAACTTTTTAGTTAAGTTAACTATAATTATCGAGTATTTTTTGTGTTTTTTCTCCAAATAAATAAGTAATGCTGACGGAGCTGACTCCGCCTGATTTTCAGCGCGGCCCTTTTCCTTAAACTAAACCCACCCCGTGTCCCTTTATTGTGTCTGTCTACAAACTACAACACCGATAGAACAAAAGTTGTTCAGTTACCGATACTGAACACCCTCCCTTCGGCTTCATATACCGTTACACCCCATATAGTGAGCCATTGTTAGAAATTAGTATAAATAAAAGGATATCACTCACTTATATTGCTGTCGCTCGGCAGCAGTCGTTAGGCCATGCCAGAGGCCTGAATAACTCTGACGATAGGTTTCGATAACAAAGAAAAAACTGATAAAACCGTGAATTAGAGAGTTTCGACCGATTTACCTGTTTCAGTTTTACGTTCGCCTTGATAAAGACTATCGAAATCTCTCAAAACTGTCGGTTTAATTGCATTTAATTAGAAAAGGACTGTGACTTAAATATGTTATTCCACAATTCACTTTTATGACTAAGTTAAATTATAAAATAAATCCATTTGTTTCAGGCGTAACGACAGTGTCAGTAGCCGGCACGTCGTCTCCGCGCCGCGTCAACGCACCCCTAGTCCATCTCGCCCCCGCATTATCACACAAACAGCTCCAAATCCACCCCCAACCCCACACGATCCCAACCCACCCCCCAGTGGTCGTCGCCCAATCCCACACCATACACCACGTCGCCCCAAACAAGCTAAAAGTCCTCCACGCCCACACGTTAACTCAAACGCAGAGAACGCAACTACTGGCCCAAAATCGAGGAATCACGCAGTTACCAACCGTAGTATCGTTAGCTACGCTAGGAGAAGCAACAAAACCTAACACGGGATTACTAAAAGCGGCCCCTGGGTCCATGACGCAATTTTTCGAAATCAAATCCGGACAATTAGGAAAAGGTCCGCATTTAGTCAATGTCGTTAGACAACCGCAACCTGGGAAAGTAGCGCGATTGGATTTAAATGACGCCAAAAAGAGACAAGTAGTCTTCGATGGGACAGCTTTGAAAGGCAATATCCAAGCTGTGACTCGACCTCACAGAGTTAATGTGAGTTTGGATGGGAGACAGATCGTGAGAGCGGCTTTACCGGCCGTGAGAGCGCCTCACGTGAGACATCAGATACAGTTGAAGAATAGGACCTTTCAAATGGCGACTCCTGTGGCGAGAACGTCGTCGGAGCCGTCGACGTCTATAGCCGTTGCTGGGCCGATGAAGACTGCATCTCTTACTAGCACGGTGGTCGCTAATTTGTTGCAGAAAAATGCGCAGTTGCCTAAAGGTATCTAATTGTTTTTAATAAAAAAAATCTTACCCCTTCTCTGTCTTCGTGTATACCTTATTCATTTATTTTATTAATGGACTCGACAGTTCGTCATTTGCAAATGTGATGTTACAGAAAATTCAATGTATTGAATAGTTTTCTATGTTCCTCCAGGGGAGTCGCCGTAGCGTCATCACTCTGGACGAAGCAGCTCGACAGTCACGTTCACTCCCGAGCTTGTAGCGGGAACTCTTGATAAAAGCTTGAAACTTCAGATCTTGCATAAATAATCCAATAATTTCACCGTATTGTCGTTCGCGAACATTTTCTGATTAATTTAACGTGATATTAAACACAAAATAGCCCCTGTAGACATTAAAAGGAAAATTATCAAATAATTTCGCAACCGTCGTTTCCCGCCATTTTCAAGAAAACCGTGTATTACCTATATGTTTTCCAAATTAAATAATGTCTGAAAAACAAGAAAGGCGGGTCTTTTGCACTGCATATGTTTTTTAAAACCCCATTTGAATTTTTTTTGTAGCCTATGTCACTCCTACAATCCAGACGAATCTAACGACACCTCATATGTTAAAATCCATCAAGCCGTTTAGGCTGCAGGGCGGGACAAAGAATTAGACATACATACACGTACGGTCGAAGACAGACAAAGGTGTACAGTAGAGTTTTTAGGGTTGAAATTTCCTCGAAAACTACTTGACCTATTGCAAGAATTCTTTCACTGTTAGATAGATAAACGTTAAAACTATGTAACTGTAAAAGAATTATTAAATTCGGTCCAGTAGTTTTTACGGAAATCTGAACCTTATTGAGGACCGCTGTATACTTATCTATATCGTCGTTACATACAGTCTAAAAACATAACATAACCCTCCTTCTTTCGCAGTCGGATAAAAATGCCGCAAACGATGGCGAGACGAATTTGACGTTTTTATGAGAGAGTGGTCTGAGTCTGCGCAGTGAGTGGAAGGGTTGGGGGGAGGCCTTTGCCCAGCAGTGGGACATTAAATAAATAAATAAAATAAAAATAGCCTTTATTCCACTAACAATTCGACCTTATACATTAAGATATAAAATAGTTATGACATCGGCGCCGAGTTGCCAGGCTGTCCTTCGACATAGGCCTCCTCCATCTTCTTCCAGGCTTCCCTATCGCGGGCCTCTGCTCTCCAACCAGTGGGACATTGCAACATATTAAATAAATAATAATAAATTATCTGGAGCAAAAGCATAGGCACTACGATAATTTGGTATATGAGTGTGTTGTCTTATTGTGATATTCCTGCATATGTGGTCAGGTGGTCCGAAGATCTCTCTGTCTGCCGCCGGCGGGCAGCCGCTGTCAGCCAACGTGCACGCCATCGCGTTCAGCACGGCGCAGCTGAAGGCGCGCCAGGCGAGGCTCGTGGCGCAGCCGAGGGCGCACCCGGCCACGTGAGTACACGACTGTGCACAATACCAACCTTTTTGTAGGGTTTCGTGCCTCTAGAGGAAAAAACGGAACCCTATAGTGATCCTATAAATCACTTTGTTTAATTGTTTTATATTATTTTCAACTAGCTGTACCCCGCAACTTCGTTTACGTAGAGGAGGAGGATGGAGGAGATCAGGAGGCAGATCTTCCTCTCTTGATCCTTGTTTCCACATCACATACCGCAATGGCTTATAAGCTGCCTAGATATTTGAGCTAGCTCCTAGTGAAAGTCCCATCAAAAATGACAATGCCAGATTCTGCCCCACCATAAACCGCATGATGAGCAAAATAACGAATAAATGTAAAAATATCTCCGTTTTTTTATTAAAATTATTGGTTTAAAATAAAGTTTTGTACAAGTTGCGAGTCGAAAAACCGATTAATTAATAATTCAGAAAATAGTATGAAATCGAAGCGAATTATTCATTGTTTTTGTTATCATTTTCTACTACTCTCGCAACTCCTACTGATTGTGATTATGCTATATAAAACCTGTAATAAGTCCTCAACAAAATGAAAGGTACAGCTTCAATGGTCTCGTTGTTTTGTAGGTGGGGCAAAGCTCCATTGAAATGTGGCAATGTCATATACATTTGACTTTGTTTTGCCAACAGTGAAATCGTGGAAGCATCGACAGCACCAGTCGCGACGTCATCCAGCTCTGCCATCACCGAGCCCCACCAAGCGGAAGGCGACGAGGCACCCACCAACGGCGCCGTCCGCCGTCGGACAGCGGACACCCTGCCAATGGAAGTCACGTGACAAACGAGGTCGTCAGCCGCGAAACTCAGTGGCAAGAATATAGAAGGTAAACTTGAGGATGTAGAATATGAGAGAACCGGTCCTATAACTAGAAGTCATAAGCACCTCATCGGTACATCAATCAGGCCGGACCCCGCACCGCCGAAACCGCCCGTCAGAACTCCTGCTCGCGTCAAGAAAGTGGCCATCAACAAACTTCGAGCGTCAAAAGGATATCGAGACTACTTTGGTATACTCAAGACTGTCATAAAGGACACGAAAGTCGACCAAGATGTCATGGATCGTCACACATTCGATAGCCGTGCTCTTGCAAGAACGTACAGAAACTATTTAAATGGCGGAACAAGAAGACTTGCTATATGCGAAGGTCCTAAGTCCACTAAAATAGTTGCGTGCGAAGAGATAGTGAAGAAAAAGGTTAGGTCGTCGAAAAAAGCTAAAAGAAATAAAGTTGGTAACAGTGTCTCTCGCAAAGAAACGGAGTTGAGTTACGATAGAATAGTAGCGGAGGCTCTTGGTAGTGATGCTTTTGATACTAATGATGGGTCATGCAATATAAATGGTACGGAATCGTCACTTGCAGAAAATGGAGCTGTGTGTGGTACGGACGATACTATAAACACGCATAGCTGCGGCAATAGTGGGTTGGAATATTTGAAACAAGTTGAACCACCTTTCGATACTACAGAACTAGAAACAACACTTAAATCTTGGATACCAGACACAACGCTATATCAATTCAACTACGGAACAGATGATAATGAATTAAATACTAATAATAGTAACAACAGCGATGTTATAACCAGTAATGGTACTGTTGATTTTAACAGTCAGGAACCAGATTTCGATATATCAGAATTAGCAACAAATACACTTCAATCTTTGATAACAGATACAAATAACTACGAAAGTAGCAATAATGATGCCATAACCAATGGCACTGTTGATGATAACAGTAGTCCAGATTTTGATATATCGGAATTAGCATCAAATACATTGGAATCTATGTTAACAGATCTTGATACGTCGCAATATCATTTCAATTACGAAACAGCGAATGGTGAATTAAATGCAATGAATCCAGTGACTGTTACTAGTAGTATAAACATAGCTAAGCCTGTAAAAGCAGATTCGGCAGTCGTAAAATCTAGAAAAGTGTCTAGTAAATTTAATAAGATCCCCAAAAAGACTAAAATGGCTAATTTATCAGCATTAGTTGCGAAATTAACGGAGAACCTTACTAAATCTAACTCAGAGACATCGAACGAAATAGTTGAAAATTCAAATGAAATAGTTTCAAATTCAACCGAAATACTTTCAAATACAAATGAAATAGTTTCAAACACAAATGAGATTGTTTCAAATACAATCGATGTATTTTCAAAGTCAACCGAAATTGAATTAAATACAAATGTAATAGTTTCAAATACTACCGATATAT